>CM051485.1:2556250-3834375 GCA_028015225.1 Carex myosuroides | reverse complement strand
TTCGAACGCCCCTTTCTATTTTACTTTTCTATATATCATAATAGATGTATCCAAAGTATCCAACAAAAATTCTTTCCTCGGATGAATTGCCACTAACCTACTAGTAATAATAAAACTTAATTAATTAGCATAAATAAGCTTGTGAACATTGAACTGTTCAATGGAAGGTTGCATCCATTCATTATTCCATTATTTTTTTGCACTATTCTAAAACTGCGCGCTAACACACAAATGGATTTTCTTTAATCAAACACTGGTCGAATTATACACAGTTCGTTACTTTTCTGAACTACACAGGTATCTTTCAAATTTTATATTATGAAGTCCAACGAGGACGAATCTAAGGCCGCCTTTCTGAATTCGAGCTCCAGCATAAATGGGACTATTGTATCTGAAGGAAAATTAGGATTTAGGATTAACGGATCAGATTGGTCGGATTTTATTAAACAATTTATCCGACTTTTTTAGTAGTCGGATTAGGATATTTATAATTCATAATCGGTCATCATCTCCATTCCTATATTAAGCACATAGATGATCTGATCTGATCTTCCAATGATTTTGATTAAAAGACGAAATTTCAGATTGAATACCATCTTTCTGATTAAATATTATGATTTTATACATCTTTTTTTATATTTTTTTACGTATAGAAGTCTAAATTTACTTAGACGCGTACTCGCCACATGCAAATTTGTATCATCTTTCTAATCGATCTAATTTCTTTTCATTTTTTAAAATGCCATTTAAGAAACTTTTGGATTGATTGATAATTAATTGGTCATACCTCTATTTCTTTCCATTTTTATATCATTTAAGAAATATTATTTGCCATTTAATATGTGATTTTGTATGAGATATTTTTTTATGAAAATATATCAAAAAGATAAAAAGAAAATATGTATTTTAAGGCACTTGAGAGTAGGTCCGATGGGCATCGGACCTACTCTGGTTCGATGGGTTTAATTACCGTCGATTTTCTTTAAGATTCGTGCGGAACGCAAATTCGTGCATGTTTGTTTCAATTTTTGTGCGCACAAATCTTAAATTAGAATGGACGGTCATCATGCTCGTTGAACCTAAAAGTAGGTCCGATGGGCATTGGACCTACTCCGTTCTCATTTTAAGGAATGTTATTTATCATTTAGACTAAATTTATTCATGAGAATATGTCATTTTGTATGAGAATTTTTTTTGTTCTCTTATAATATGTCTCTGTTACAACGTACGGGTACAATACTAGTAATTTAAAATTTATTGAACAAATATTTATTTTTAAACAAGTAGATTTTACTAATCCGATATATTTCATTAACAAAAAAAAATATCATTTATAGAATCCTTACCTATTTATTATAATAAATAAAAATAAATTAAACATAACTATAGCAAATAACTACCTAAATGAAGTTCTTAATGTGAATCTTAAGATAAAAATATTCATGCATTAATATTTTATATATTTCAACGCAACATATTGTAACTAACAATAAGATCACCATTCAATAGACAACACGATTAATAAAATAATAAATAAACAAATTATGGTAAGAAAAATAAAATAAATAAATTCAATGACGCATAAGCATAATTCATTTTCAAATTATCTTGATTCAAAAACATAATTTAGAGGTCTTCGAAAAACTATGATAGGTGTAAATTTAAAGAGTGAGGCTACGGTACTATGCATAGCACGGTTTGGTCCGTGCTACAGCTCAATATTTGAATTTTCAAAATTTTAACGGTCGATCCGAACAGTTCAACATGATTATAAAATGAATATGTACTTGCAAACCAAATTTTACATTTTTTCGAATTTTTGTACTATTCCTTTAGATAGGTAGAAATTCTGGACCATCCAAAAATAGTGATTTTCTACCTAACTAAAAAAATAGTAAAAAAATTCGAAAAAAATGTAAATTTTGGTTTTCAAGTACATATTCATTTTATAATCATGTTGAACGGTTCGGATCGACCGTTAGAATTTTGAAAACTCAAATATTGAGCTGTAGCACATACCATTGCTACGACCAATCCGTGCTATGCATAGTACCGTAACCTCGCTCAAATTTAAATATATCATGTGGTTGGATCAGATTTTAATCGATATATATTTTAAAATTCATAACTACTATGAATTTTCCGGATTACTTAAAATCACATACGTATCCAAATAAAATAAATTTTTTTTTACTGTGTTGGTCAGGTTAAGCGGGTTGCTTGTTCCTTGGAAAAAAAAAATCTTAGGATAAGTCATTCAAAATTTGCACTTCATTTGCTTTATTAGATTATTCAATATTAATTACTGATTTTTATTTATCTAAACTAAATTACTATCTCCAATTTAAATTCATAAAGTTTAGAATTTTGAATTCATAATTCTAAGATGTTATTTATCTCCACTTTAATTTCAAAGTCCTAATTAAATATTTATCTCCACTTTAAATTTAAAATTCGAATTTTAATTACTAAGATCAAAATCTTAACGTCATATTCGCTCAATTGTGATATCTCCTGAGGTTTTTTGTTTGTTTGTTTTAAAAATATAACGACAGTATCTTTAGAAGTATGACCGGAAATTTAAACTTATGCACATTCAATTTTCAAAATTTTCGATTCTCAATGCACAGTTATTAATTTCAAAATATTATCATTGCAAAAAAAAATTCAAAATAATACATGATTTGACGCTATCTATCTATTTTACTTGTAGATTTGTAGTCGTCTTAACTCAGCTCCACACATCAAACCAGTGTTGTAAAAAACAGCCGTTTAGATTGATTAATCGGCCGATTAATTTTTGGCAGAGACTAAACTGTTATGGATTTTTCCAATTAATCGGTTGATTATTTCCAATTATGATCGATTATTTTTAATTATTCTCAATTAATTACTTGACGGTACTTTGTTTATCCGAGGAACGCATACCGTTATGCATCAAACTATGGTCAGGAGTAGAGTTGGAAAAACGTGCCGTGCCGTGCTGTGACTAACACGCCGTGACTTTGGTCTCGTGCCGTGATCAAGTTAATTTTTCACGTGCCGTGCCGTGCCGTGACTAAAATGTCAAGGGGTGGTCACGGCACGCGAATAGTCACGCCACGTGAGTCACGCCGTGCCTAAACGTGCCGTGACTCGCGTGACTCGAGTGACCATTTAATCATAATTTAAGTTAATTTATTCAAGATTTACTATTAAATCAATATTTAATGGTCCTAATTACACGTGACTCGCGTAACTACGTGTCGTGCCGTTACGTGACTAAATTTTTCACATGCCGTGCTGTGCCGTGCCAAAGTTTCAAAAGATGAGCACGGCACGCGAATGGTCACAGCATGGGACACGCGAATCACGGCACGCGAATGACACGCGTACCGTGCCGTTCCGTGACGGAACCGGCTCCGGCGTGCTATTTTTTCCACTCTAGCCAGGAGGTTGTACCAGGTTACATCGCAGGGATAATTAATTGTTTCCTAGTCTTCTCAAGTCCGTGGAAAAATTCAACATTACAAGCGACAATGACTTGAGAGCAACTCGTCGGGCCCTTGAGGATGCTCCTCTGACCAGGTTCAGATGTCAATACCTATCCGCTATTTATACCTAGAAATGATAGTTCCTTGCAGAAATCAATTATAAATGATTGAACATTTGACCAGGTTCGAGGGAAATTATATCTCAACCTGTTTATAATTATTTGTTTTGATTTATATTGAATGCTGGGTTTCTTGTTGAAGATAATCAATTTTGAAGAGATGATGGAAGCAAAGTTCATTTAGATCATGGTAAAAAGAGATCGTCAAAATATAATACAAATATAATGATATTCAGCTTAAATAAAAGAGTGCTAATTTGAAAAGTTTATGAAATATTAATTTTGTATTATTTGAAACAATATAATATTTGAGTTATATAATTCGGAATAGTAATAATCTACTGTTCCTATAAATATTAGATAAAATAATAATATAAGCACAACATTATTTAAAAATACATAACCTTAAAATTAAATTCGAATAAAAAAAGGGCCAAATTGCACTTACCCTCGTATCATCTAAACACCAACAAATTATCTGATAAAGCTGCTATATTCATTTTTTGGGCTATTTAAGGCCTGATCAAGTATGTGATTTCTACTTAAAACGCCTTGGAGCTGAGAAGCCCAGGTTAATGCATCCACAACCTTAGGCCCATAACAAAATACCTTAGGTGAATGGAGGAATCAGCAACAAATTAGACTAACCAATGTTAATTGAAATATATAATGGGCCTAATCTTTATTTATTTAATTTTATGGTGGCTCTGTTCTTCATATGCACTACAAGCGGAAAGGTCGGTGCTCCAAATATCTGTGTTTATAAATTACGGATTGAATATAAAAAGATTGCCGATGTCATCATAATTATTTACCTTTCATTGTATTGGAGTTCATTCAAGAACTCATATTTTATACCGTTGAAGTTTGCCATATTTGTGATTATTTCTAGAAACTAATTGTTGGGCACTTTTCTTGAGGAAAATAAAGCAGCTCCTACTTTTCGTATACCAAACGAAAGTTGGCCGGTGGTTTATTGGTTCAAGCACTTTTCTTTAATCAAGGTCATGTAATGTCAATATTGTCATTTCTAATTCTATCCACTCTCAAAACCCAACAAAAGAAAAAAAAACCCTTCAATTTAGATCAATTTGGGAAAGTCTATTATAAAATTAAGAAAATAAAATAAAATATAACGAAGAGGTTGCTAGCAATTATATAAGTGTAATATATAGGTTCAGTTGAGTGGCCTCATTAAATGTTTGCCCAATTATTGATCTATAGGATATAGATTCCAGTTCTCTTCATTTTTTTAGATTTTTCTTTACTTGCGCACTAAAAAAATGGAAGAATTGGAAACATCAAAGGCCACCAGTTAGTTTTATATTGGTTATTTTAATGCGACCTTGACCAAGAGCTTGATAAAAGAGACATCTTAATTTCTAACCTGACAAATTATTTCATTTAATTTTTTCCTAATCGTCAAATATATATGGAACATACGACCAAAATTTTACCTTAGACACTTCCAAATCCCGAATCCGAATGATGTTGAATCTCCAAAAAAAAAATCTACGACCGACGATCCCAGTATCATATCTTAATTTAAATATAATATTGGTTTTTTTATTAACACGATCTTTCCGACATTTTTATTAATATCCAAAGTTTAATAGAAATTAATTAATATACCCAGCGGATCTGGAAAGTTATAAAAATATTCATACCGGTCATTTTCTGGCCGGTATTCAATTTAATCTATTACCAACAGAAAAATGGCCGGTACCCAAATTTTTTTTTTAATATAGTACAAGTCAATTTTTGGCCGGTACTTAATTTTTTTTTTTTTAAGGATGGGCATAACATAGTTGGCTAGAAGAAAAAGTCGTAGGAAACTTGGATTGAAGTTTGCACTCGGTTTGACTAAGACCAAACAAATACATTTGGCTGGTTGCGTGTGTTACATCGGTTGCATGTATCGGTGCATCATTGATGTTTTTTCAATGAAACATCGATGTTTTATTAGCCGGGTAGTGCTGAAAAGACATCGGTGCGTCGCTGATGATTTTGTAATGAAACATCGATGCTTTATTAGACTTAACATTGGCAATTAAGCAGGGTAGTGCTAAAAAAACATCGGTGTGTCACTGATGTTTTTGCAATGAAACATCAATGCACTTCTGTCGTCGTTAGGTCGTGCATAAAGCATCGGTACTCAATTTTATGATGTTAGTTATTGTCAAATTAAATTCACTAGCCGCATGCGAACACTAAACTTTAGTGTCATATGACACTGTCAAAAACATCGATGATGCACCGATACATGCAACCGATGTAACACACTGAGTGCACCGATAAATGCAACCGATGATGCACCGATAAATGCGTTTGTTTGATCTTAGCCAAACCGAGTGCAAACTTCAATCCGAATTTCCTACGACTTTTTTTCTAGACAACTATGCTATGCCATCCTAAAAAAAAAAAAAAAAGTACCGGCCAGAAAATGGCCGGTACTGTATTAAAAAAATAAAAAAAAATTTGGATACCGCCCATTTTTCGGCCGGTAATGGATTAAATTAAGTACCGGTCATTGTGACCGATATAGATATTTTTATAACTTTCCAGCGGATCTGGTATATTGATTAATTTTTAATAAATTTTGGATATTAATAAAAATGTCGGCGATCTTTAATAGAAATTATCTTCACTATTAAAAAAAAGTGTGTATCGAACTTTCGCTATTATAACAAACACGTGGCAGTTGTAAATTGTAATCCATGACCTAAAAAGTCCGGTTCAAATCTCTCGGCCGACAAATGGATTTGACCTCAGCCCATTTTCATATTCTTAGTACTGCTTTTCTTGAGAAAGCATTGATGATGCTTCCTTTACGGGAAAGGTGTTACATCCTTATAGCACATATTCTACCTACCAAGCTTTTGGCCTATTAGGAGAGCCTTTCTGATATTGACTCAGAATATTATACTAATAAACTAATATTTTTCTCAAAATGATACAATACTATGCATTCAAATTTAATATATGTGTTCAAAATTTTAAATCTACAAGTATAATTCTTCTCAAGTAAATAGGTTGACTTTTTTCATGAATTCAGTTGATGTTAAATTTCGAACATGTACAAGTATAAATTCTATCTAAACATGCAAGGGTGGAGGTTGAATTTCGAGTTACGGAGATCACGGATAGCAAAATTATGAAATTTAAAAATAAATAGGACTCAATTGACTCCGAAATTTTTATGTTGAATTTCCACAAAATAGTTTTGCAGTTTGGGCAGATTTTGAAATTTTTCAGAATGAGGTGTAGATTTTGAAATTTGATATTTTTTAGATTTTAAAATTTGATATTTTTTCAGAATCAGGTGTAGATTTTGAATTTCCGCAAAATGATTCTGTCATTGTTTTTTTTACCTTTTATAAAATATTAGATAAACAAATATAAAATTCTATATGTAAATTAATAGGTGCCATCTTTCTTTCTTGCATTTATAAGGCCCTAAAACATACGAGAAGTCGGTACAATAGTGGCGAAGAACAAAATGAGATGGCAGTGAGAGTGCGGTATCGAGGAGGACAAACATGACAAGGTCAGCTTGATCGAGACAACCCGCCATACACCATTCTAGATGCTTCTATAAATATAGTGCTTAATTATTATTGGCGTTACTCGTGAAAACTAAGGAAAATTTAATTATAGTGTGTCTAATAATTAAATGATGATATGAGTACCCGCACTCTAGTACTGTATTGTACCCGTACATTAACTGTCATATTTCTGACGATCTATGAGGAATTTCACGAATCTAAAATCACGAACATCTTCTACGTAATTTTCTCTTTCAAATGAGATTCATGATGACGTACTTTCGGACTCGTCGTCACACAAGTATTTATACCTATACTTGTGCAAGTATTTTTTTTACATATAACACTGGATTACATCTGAAAGTATTAATATCAAGTATTGTAAAGATTTATACCTATAAGGTCAATTATTTTTGTTAGAGGAATGTTAACGCGAGACTATTAGAGAAAAGTTGACGCGGGAACAATTAGGGGACTGAAAAAGGAGATGATCATATCAAGTTACGCATGAAATATTTATATCTTATTTTGCAACTATTAATATTTTATGTTCCAAATATTTATACTTATGAAGGTTGATGTGGCGACGAGTGTGGAGACTGGGAAAGGGGACCATATAATTAGTGGGGACCATAGTACAACATTCCTCTAATTAGTGGGGACCGTAGTACAACCTTCATCTATTGTTCCTACGGGTACAATGCGGATACTGAAGTGGGGAGATTCTGCACCCGACAGGGGGAGTTCATGGGAGGGAAATTTGGGGACTTTTGCAAAAAGGCCCCTGACAGAAGGCCATCACTTGCTTCTCACTGGTTTTCTCCACACTCTTCAATGTGGCTTTTCCAAATTCCACACTCAGTTTAACTTGATTTTAATTTCTCTAGTTATTATGTTTTATTTCGGTACAATTCGTACCGGCTCAACTGTATGAGCTTTTCACTTTTCCCTTTATTCACATTACAAACCTTTTGTAATTTTTACCACTGTTAATGGAATCAAATATGGGCTAAGACCCATATTTTTTCTCAAAAAAATTATTCATAATTAAATCAGTACTTGACAGACAGAGAACAGAATGCTACAAAGTCGGAACACATTTATTTATTCAGTGAATATGCATTTCCTATTGTTTTAGGAAAATTAAACGAGAGAGAAAAAGTGATTGTCTTGACTTGTGTAAGAAAATTAATGTGCCATGTAGATTTTTTTTTAATAGTGAAGATAATTTCTATTAAAACAGGCCGTAGTGCAGGGTAGCATTGAAGTTTGCACTCGGATTGAAGATAATTTCTATTCGGATTGAAGTTTGCACTCGGTTTGGCTAAGATCAAACAAACGCATTTATCGGTGCATCATCGGTTGCATTTATCGGTGCACTCAGTGTGTTACATCGGTTGCATGTATCGGTGCATCATCGATGTTTTTGACAGTGTCATATGACACTAAAGTTTAGTGTTCGCATGCGACTAGTGAATTTAATTTGACAATAACTAACATCATAAAATTGAGTACCGATGCTTTATGCACGACCTAACGACGACAGAAGTGCATTGATGTTTCATTGCAAAAACATCAGTGACACACCGATGTTTTTTTAGCACTACCCTGCTTAATTGCCAATGTTAAGTCTAATAAAGCATCGATGTTTCATTACAAAATCATCAGCGACGCACCCATGAAGAGTGGGCCGAGAGGAGTCAGCCTGAGTAGCAGCAGGCCGTAGTGCAGGAGAGGCCCGATTAGGCTGAACGGAAGTAGTGGGCCGAGTAGGAGAAGATGGCTCAGGAGTGATAGCGGGCTCGGTAGTAGTAGTGGCCAGGGGAGAAGAACAAGGCCGAGAGGGTTGATGTGTAGCAGGGGCTAGAAGAGGCAAAGAGGATTGGGCTGCTGTATAGTCGGCACCAAGCTGAGAATCACTAGGCAGAGAGTTAGTGAAAGAAGCAAAAGGAAAAATGTGCTTCTCAAATGTAACATTCCGACTTACATAGATTTTATTGGTGGGTAAATGAAGACATTTATATCCTTTTTGAAATTGGCAATATCCCAAAAACACACAAGGTAGCGAGCAATATTCCAATTTATGAGAGTTGTAAGGGCGAAGATGAGGAAAGCAAAGACAACCGATGACCTTAAGAAAATGGTAATCGGGTGGTTTGTGAAAAAGGCGAGTGTAAGGAGAAATATAAGGAGGAGAAGAGGGAGGTAATCGATTAATAAGAAACACCACACTATGGAACACATGATCCCAAAGTCGAGTAGGCAAGGAGGCATGTGACATGATGGACAAGCTTAGCTCAATAATATGGCGGTGTTTGCGCTCGGCCATGCCATTTTGTTGCGGGGTGTGAGGGCAAGTGGTTTGATGCACAAGTTGAGGAAAGAGCCGGGCAATAGGCTTAAACTCCGTACCTCCATCGGTTTGGAGTGTCTTGATAGTGGTAGAAAATAAGTTCTCCACTTGTGCTTTAAATTTAGTAAACACATGAACCACCTCATCTTTAGTGCGCAAGAAATATATCCAAGAAAACCTAGAAAACTCATCAATAAAATGAATGTAATAACGAAAGCCATTAGTAGACACAATAGGTGCGGGACCCCACAAATCGGAGTGCACCACTTCAAGAGGGCTAGAAGGAGAAGAAGAAGTAGGAAAAGGCAAAACATGTGCCTTGGCTTTTGAGCAATCAATACAAGAGCTCAATTTATTAGAAAAAAGAGGAAGATTATTATGGTTGATAACATGATGAGTAGTCACATGAGAAGGGTGCCCTAAGCGAAAATGCCATAAATCGGCCGACGCACGCTCACCAACAAGAACCTTTGGAGAAGAAGAGAGGCGGTAGAGACCTTTATCGAGGTGTGCTCGAAGAAGAGGTTTCATAGTGAGGCGGTCCTTAACAAGACAAAAAGAAGGGTGAAATTCCATAATCACATTATTGTCACGAGTAAACCGTGAAATGCTAATTAGGTTTTTGGTAATGAGAGGCACATGAAGAACCTCTTTGAGTTGTAAGGTGCCAAGGTCAAATGGTAGTGCACAAGTACCAAGATGTAGAATAGGTAAATTAGTGCCATTACCTACTTGAAGATTGTCATGACCAACATACGGAGTAAAGGAGGAGAGATTATTGATGTCGGCCGTGACATGATGTGTAGCTCCCGAGTCAAGGAACCATTCATCATTTGGGGAGGAAGTGGTAGTATTGACCAAGGCTTGAAATTGAGCAGGGGGATCAGCTGAATAGGCATTATCAAACCTGTACCAGCAAATAAGAGCACCATGACCCTTGTTGTTGCAAATTTGGCAGATCGGTAAAGGCTCACTGTTCTGGGAAGAATTGGGATGAGTATAGGATCCTTTACTGTGCTGAGAGGGAAAAGTAGTGGATTGAACCCCTTTACCATTTGGTTGCTGGACCGGACCAGATCGGCTACGATTTGGTGTTGGGAGAATACCCTGTTGCACTGGGCCCTGAGGCTGTTGAGAGTAATGGGCCTGGGCTGATCGGCCTCCTCTATTATTGCATCCCCGTCCCCTTCCTCTCCCAGACGTGGTATAGAGAGCCGACGGGTCAGAGGTAAGTGGAGCGAGAGAATGTTGAGAGTTGATCAAAGCTTCATGAGAGAGAAGAAACGCATGGAGATCGGCAACTCGAACTGGTTCGGACCTGGTAGTGAGAGCAACCACGAAGGAATTGTAGTCGGGTCCCAACCCGTTAAGGATGTACCGTACCAGATCTGAATCTGATATCGGTTCTCCAGCAGCAGAGAGTTGATCAGCGATGCTGCGCATCCTCTCAAAGTAATCACTGCAGGAGAGCCCGCCTCTGACAGTGGATTGAAGCTGGCGACGGAGGTCCATAATGCGAGCAGCAGAGGTTGCCGAATAGATAGTGTGAAGGGAGCTCCACAGGTCTCTGGAGGTTTGGCAAGACACATATTGGGATAGCACTGGACCAGAGATAGTGGATCGGAGCCACCCCAGGAGAAGCCGATCCTGCCTATGCCAGGTTAAGAATGCCGAATTAGGGATGGATTGACCTTCAACTTGGTTTGATTGCTCAGGTGGTGTAGCAGAATCAGAGACAAATCGTGTGAGGCCAAATCCATCTATAATCGGTTCCACCTGAGATCTCCAGGTAAGAAAGTTTTGTCGATCGAGCTTAGTAGAAACCGGTATAGTGATATGAATAACCGGATCTGTAGTGGAAGAGGGAGGGGGAGTAGCCATTGTTGTAGAAGTTTGGGAATGGTCAGATGCCATTGTTGTAAAAGAAAAGATTTGATCTTGGATCAAGCTCTGATACCATAAAACATCTCTTAATGCAGAGATTAAAGAGACAGAGAAGAGAGAAGAGAGATAGAAGAGATATGAAAAGTGATTTTATTATGTTTTCTTGATCAAATACAAATGATGTTTAGCCTCATATATATAAGGCTCATGCTACAGTTCTAAGCTCTAAGTAATTCTGTTACAGATGTTTGACCTTAGTCAACTAACGAACCCTAACAATTCTTCTAACTGTAATTGTTAAAGTTTGACCGTAGTCAACTAACTATAATTCTGTTTCATCTAATATTTATATATGAGTTCTTTTTTTCTTGATTAAAAAAGTTCGTACTGCCTTTTTTTTTTTCTTGATTAGCTAACTTAAATTATTCCCATCAAAAGAAAGAAAATAGAAAAGGTGGCTAGTACTGCCTTTATAGGGTTTTTATGTTTTAAAATATGATTTCAAATGTGTGCGATTGATAAATGTATAACGCTGTGTTATGCAAATATATATGCAGCATGATATGCAAATATTATATACGGATGTGTATTCTGAAAAATATTCAAGATTAAGAGCTAAATTAAAAAAATTAGAGATAATAAAAATAACAAAATGGTATAAGTTACTAGATAATCTTAAATTTATAAACAATGGATGTCACGCCATCAATTTGATATGCCTATATATAAAAAATTTAAACAATACTGACATTTGATATTGCAGTTAATCATTTATATATCATACAAACATATTTAAAACGCCGGTTTTCCTCCTCTAAAAAAAATAAAAAAAACCTACAAAAAATGAAACAACAAAATAATATTATCTTGTTTTTCCTTTTTTGTTAGTTTGTTTGATTGTTTTCATTCCTTTTTTTTTTTTCTTTCTCTGCGTTTTTTTTTATGTTTTTTTTTCCTTTGGCGTGCGATACGAATGGAATTAATAATTGAAAGTTGGTAGATAGGATTCTTAAGAGAGAAGGTAGTCGTAAAGATGACTTCTTTAATTTCTTATGCACTACGGCCGGGTTGGTTAGACAAGGCACAAGGGCAACTGGAGCTCCAATTAATTTGCAAGGGTGGTGACCTACTTCTCGGTAACCGATGCATTTTTAATTCCATGTTAATTCAAGTATAATTAAAATAAAACTGTCTCAATCAAAATAATTACAGAAATGATTGGATCGAAATTAACTGAAGCGGTAAAGTCAAAGTATTATTTAGTTGTTTTACTTCAATTGCTTTACACGAGATGCGTTGACTGGATTTAGAATTTCAAGGAAAAGAGAAAAGAAAGATAACGTTCTAAGCGAGTAAGGATATTTAAGAAAATATTGAACCATGCAAATGTAATCAATATTTATATGCTTCCACAATTATAATTAAATATTTGAAGAGTAGGGCTATGAGCCTATGATAATATGCATATCCCTCTAGGAGGTTAGCTAAACGGGCCTTATTGAGCTGCCGCGGAATCTCCCGAGCCCAATCGAGCAGATGGGCTCGGGAAGCTCTTGATGTCGGGTCTAATATCTTATAGGGTCTTTGACACATGACCCTATCACTATTCAACAAATTAATAGGACAAAACTAGAAAAAGAAATATAGGATGAGATAAAAAAAATCAGATTAAGACATTTTAACAATAGTTTTTAAATTGTAAGAACATATTTTTCAATTTTTTTTCTTTTCAAAAATACATAGTAAACTAAGCATTTTTTTTTTTAGCAAAAGCAGTTGGATCACATTTAACATTTAACAGTGAGATAAGAAGAGATAAAAAGATAGTTATTATCAGTTGAGAAAATGTTGATAAAAGATATTTTTTTATCTACACATGTTATCACCTGAGAAAAAAAATAATCTTAAATTATACTTGATAAAGAGATAATGTAAAAGGATAAGGAAATAATTAATTGTTATTACATATACGTTTGGTGATGATAAAATGTCTTCATCTATTCACTTTAGTTTTGTAATATGACAAAAATCTTATGTTTTCCCTGAATCAAATATAGACATACAACTAAGAGTCACCTTCTTATCTTTGAAAATTATCTCAGAGCAAAGACCCATCATGATAATATGGTAGTGGAGCCAAATCCTTGAGTTCCTTTACTTTTTCTTTTTTATTCCTTTTGCTCATTTTTACAAGCAATCTCTTTCATAAGCTTCGTCAGCGAATAGCATATAAGAACAGATAGGGATGGGATATCCCCCTTCCCTCCCAATTCACCCCCTCAATCGCCCATCTGTTCCTTCCTGTGCTTCTCTCAATTCAAGCAATGTCTGACAAGGTTATAACTTTTTCTTTTTTCTTCTTCTCCATATTGAATAATTAGGCATCAAAATTCAGCATCTATTCATCTTTTGAAGTTTATCAGGAATCTGGTTAAAATATTTTATCACACATGTTACTTTTGGTTTTGTATAATTTCCAAAATGCAATTATCTTTTGGAGGGATATTGTAGGATAGATATGGAAATTGTAGCTAAAACCTTTCAAATTGTAGAATGTAGAATTTGCTAATTATTGCAAAGAATGAAACCACATTTAATTTTTCAAATATTTGCAATTTTACAGTTTAAAAATTCTCAAATTTTATTAGCTTCATCACTGAGAAACTGATTGATTACAGATAGAAACCCTAGTCTTATGGGTGGATTTGGATTGTCCCCGCTGCAACAGAAAGATCAGACGCGTCATTGGTAAGCTCCAAGGTAAGTCCAATTTTCATGTGCCTAATAAATTTGTTAAAATAATGCTACTTCGACTTGTACTGATATCTTTTTTTTGAGGAAAGGACTTGTACTGATATCGTCAATTAATTTATGCGATTGAATCAATGTAGACAGAGCAAACATTCAATCGGTGGATTATAATGAGAAGGAGAATAAGGTGATCATCAAGGGACCATTTGATCCCGAGTGGCTGGCCAAGAAGCTCTGCTGCAAGGCTTGCAAGATCATCAAACAGTACGAAATTGTCGAACCTCCGCCTCCGCCGCCTCCGCCTCCGCCGCCTCCGCCCCCGCCCCCAGTAGAGCTACCTCCACCTCCACCGCCTCAGTCTCCTCCCAAAAAACAGGAGCAAGAGCCAGAACAACCAAAGACTCAAGTAGATCCACCGCCTCCACCAAAGGCGAAGTTAGACCCACCCCCAAACCCGTGTCCATACCCGTACCCGTATCCATTTGCTTTCATGCCGGTGTGCTGCCATGCACCATGTCCTTGTGATCGCGGGCACGGTGGCTGCCGCTGCTGCTCCTGTGGCAAGGACTATGACGAACCAAAGCCAGCTCCTCCACAAATGCCATACTACCCTCCGCCGTCACAGCCATGTTGTGATCCTTGCGGTTACCGGATCGTTTATGAAGAAGATGCCCCTCAGGCTTGTTCTATCATGTGATTATTATCATGTACTTTTGTTTTAGTTACCATCTTTTCTCCTTTCTGTTCATAACTTTTTATCTTCGCTATCAGTGAAGAAAATTGGTTAAATGCTATATACTATACATATGAATAACAATTTATCGCGGGAATAAAAAGGTTTTTTTTTTTTTGTAATATGTAACAGAATTAGAAGTTGCAAAAGGTTGATGTATTATGTAATTGGAGAAAGGTATGTTAGGCGAGGTGTCATTCTAAAGGAAGATTCTAAATAAGATTTGATACATATATGTAGGATTGCTCATAGATGGATCCAGTCATCCAGACCAGTAACTAAAATTTGTGCTGGTCACTTTAATTTGTTAGGCTAAAAAAGTAGAAGGAAAAGCAGAGAACATAGTTTGATGGTATCTGTAGGTGACCCTTCTAGAAATAGTGATTGGGAAGGGGCACAACAAATGAGTGCAAGTGATCAACTATCCAATGGAAAATGAAAAACAAGACAAAAGTGCTAGCGGTAGGTGTTGATTGCTGATTGCGTAGTACTGGTTTTAAATAGACCTATATTAATTTCTTTATTTCTGCCAATTTACTAGTAAAGTTGCATTATGACTCAAAAGTTTTATATACCAAGCAATAGAAGTTTAGAAACTTGTTCACCAAATAGCAAACTCCCATTTTTTAAGAAACATAAATTTCTAAATGTCAAAGGTACCTTGTTCCATAAGCGTTCTTCCAAAACATATAGCAAAAATCACTATATTTTCTTTCGAAAAATAACGAAAAGCGAATACAAAATAGTTATTTTTCCGATTTATTTATCGCAAAAACATGTTTTTAGGTCTTTTAGGCAGGTTTCTGAGAAAGTTGCGTATTTAGAGCAAAAACAGAGCAAAAGTGTCGTATTTAGGTAATTTTTGAATAAGGCGTCAAAATGGGACATTACATGAAGCATGCAACACCTCACACGAAATGCACAACATGCGAAATGGCGAAAAATACAAGAAATTCCGCTAAGTCAGGAAGTCGTGCGGCCTCCTCTATGCCGCACGATCCGTGAACTGTCATAAAAATAAGTGATTTCTCTGATGGGCCTTCCAGGAGAACGCAAATTCTTTATGGGCCTTCTAGAATAACGCGTTTTCTTAAGATCCAAGCTATTTAGCTATTTTTGGCTTCATCTATCCAATCATGGTGGACCACACGTCCCCCACTACTTTCACTACTTCACATCTCATTTAGGAAGACTATAAATACCACTCTTGTAATAGAATTTAGTGTGCGTGTTTAATTGTGTCAAGTCCATAATAGTAGACTAGCAATTCTCATTGTTAGGTTAAGTTAGAGTGTTACTTAGAGAGAGAAAGGTAGCCATTAGAAGTCAAGCAAGAGAAGAAGAAGTCATCTAAGGAGGCAAAGGTTCTTCACTCTTGAATTGGGTTGTAATTTATGTTATCCTTATTTTATTTTTTTTATTTTGCCATGGTAATGAGAAGCTAAACTTCTCATCTCTAGAGTGAGAGTTGTACTTGAATTCTCAATTATGTTTTAGTATATGTTTATGTTTTGTTTATGATTGGTTTGAGTTTTCTTTTATACTTTGAATTTATTTTTATTATATCCTTGCATACATAGTTATGTTTACTATATGTCAATGACCCTCCACATATCAATAGGTGTTTAGTCATTGCATCCTGGTGTGAGTAGATTAATGCATGTAAATATTATAGGCACTTCGGCTAACGAGGCATGACAGCAGTTCAAAGACTAGGGTTAGAACCCAATGGGCTCCCTTGGCAGGATAACGTAAATTGTACATTTAAATTATATTAGAAAACACTTAGATTAGGTAGGGTCTTTGGGATATTCCAACTACGGGTAGTATAGGAAAATAATATAATTGCGTACCTAAAATACTTTAGTCTTGATAGCCCAAAAGCCAATCGCAAGATCAAAAAATCTTTCAAATCACATAAACAAACACCCAGCATGCCCTGCGGGTAGTAACAGTGCCACATGCGGGGTAGCTGTTGAACAATTTACGCCGCATGCGATAATGACAGTGCCGCATGTGACGTAGAGAGACGTCGAAACTTGTACTAACATGATTAAGAAGGACATAAACTTGAACTCTAGAGGCTCTCTATCTATTGTTTAACCTTAACCTTGATTGCAATTAGCATCATCGCCTCAAACTTTTATAAAACCCGATAGCCTAGACTAGTGAAAATTGTTTAAAATCTAATACACTATTCCTGTGGATCGACACCTCAATCATACTATACGGTAGGATCATGCGTTTGTGATCTGAACGTAAGTAGAAATTAGAGTTTATAAATATTTAAAAGTAGTAATACCATTTTGGTCCATCTGGTCCTAAAAACAATTTATATTACCGCTGCCACCAATTTATTTTTTTATTAAATCAGATTCCTATTGTTTAGGCCCGGCCTCATTGCTGCTCCTTATCTGGCCGACTGTAGGCCTATTGTTTAGGCCCGGCCTCATTACTGTCCAATTCAACCCGCCTCGCTCCCAATTTTTTGTTTTCCTTGTCATTTAAACAAAAAATGTTGATTACTGGTTTATCTTTGTAAAGCATGTAAAAGATAAGCTCTTATCGCCTTCTACTGCGTGCATTCTTACGCTTCCTGCTTCGGAAAATTACAGCACAGGAGATTTGAACCAAGTTTCCTCGTCCGATTCACTTCATGATGTGCACGTGTTTGATCCGAATAAATATTAAAGTGGAACGTATGCATCCTGAAGCGAAGGACAGAAGAGAGGGATTCGGATCAGCTGAAATTTCGAAACTAATGAATAGTAATTCTGAAATTCCTGCAATCCGAATCCAACCATCGAATTTTTTCTGAGAACGCATCTCGAAACAACTGTTTTTTTACACGCATCTCGGAACAGTTCGACTACCGGATTCGAATTGCAGGAATTTCAGGATTACTGTTACCGGCGGATTTCAACAGATGCGCTTCCGCGGTCATTGAACCGATTTGGTATGCTCATCAAACACGTCCCGCCCTCCCCAAAACGCTTGATTCACTTGTCATTTGCCCTTTTTTATTTTCTATGTGCAGAGAGATTTTGGCGAAACTGAGACTTAATTTAATTTGCATATTTTAAATAAGATCTCCAAATTTTCCAAATGCTATGCATCACCACCAAATTACCACTGAACCACATCCATAATCACCCCTAAAATCACTATCCGCCCTGACTGGTACTAGGTCAGCTATACCGGGACCAGAAAACAAAAGCAAATTACAAGCACTCCATCCCTCCTCAATTGATGTGATAGCAAGTCTTTGACAAACCCATCAATTTTCAGTGAAGCTCGATCTATATATGACAAGTGCTTAACAGTGTAAAACTATTTAACGGTGTCGGTGAGGATAAAAGTGCTTTGACAAACCCTCTTCAATCTTTCAGTGAAGCTCAATATTTGCGAGCGTAAAAGTGCTTAACAGATCATGTTGTTTCTTATTTTATTTTTAGAATTTATATATATATATATATTGAGGAGGGTTCCACTGCATCTTCTTTTGGTGCACCTAAATGCACCCAAAACACATATGGTGCATTTTCAAAGTTCAAATAGTCGATTCGAACCTTCCAACGTGTTCTTCATATTAAAATGTGCTTGGAGACCAAATTTTACATTTTTTGGAAATTTTTTACTATTTTTTCAGAATTTTTGAAAATCATCACTTTGCTGAATTTCAAATTATTGTTTAGTTTAATCAAAAATTCTGAAAAAATAGTAAAAAATTTCCAAAAAATGTAAAATTTGGTCTCCAAGCACATTTTAATATGAAGAAACGTTGGAAGGTTCAAATCGACTATTTGAACTTTGAAAATACACCATATGAGTTTTGGGTGCATTTAGGTGCACCAAAAGAGAGTGCAGTAGAACCCTCCTCATATATATTTATATATATATTTATGTTCAAATTTTTCTTAACTGTAAATTTTTGCTACAGCTCCAATTGAAAGGGCAACAATAGAGCAGTGCACATTGATGAAATGAAAGAAAGCACCCTGTACAGCTCCCATCTTCATTTTTAATTGTTCTATCTTGTTTTGTACTTTGCCTCTGTTTATCTTCCTTTCTTTCTTTTTCTTATTTGTACACTGTTGAAGATTGATCTCAGAATAATCATCATCAACCGTTCGATCAAGATCTAAGTGTGTAGATTAAATATCAAATATAGAAAGAAATAAAACGGTAACGTGTACCGTCGTTACCATAAATAGCAAAATAGTACAAACGGCTATATTTAAGCCTTTATGATAAATATGGACTGTTTGTAATAGAAAAATAATAATGAAAGTTTATACAATTATTTTTCTCCCCTCAGAAATTCGTCTCTGTAAAAATATCATGGTATCAGAGCCATAGGTTCAAAAATTATGCACAAGTGCCAACCAAACTAGCAAAGCTAGTCGGTACCAGCAAAAACCAGCAAAACACAAACAACAACAACCATCAACAAGATGTCATTAGAAGGGCAGCTACCAATGGAAGCTACTAACTCTTCTAAAATCACCAATGTTCTACTCAATGACAGAAATTATCTGTCGTGGTCACGATCAGCAAAACGAGCTCTTAGCGGCAGAGAGTTGTTAGAATTCATCACAGGGGATATAAAAAAACCCGAACCAGCAAAGCCAACAGAGGCAACCGACCTAGAAACAAAAGCAATGAGACAGTGGCAATCCAAAAATGATCGAGTCATGACTTGGCTTTTTGGATCAATGGAACCAACTGTCGCGGAGTTGTTTATGACAACCGAGACAGCCAAGGAGCTGTGGGATGCAGTTCAAGCTCATTTCGGCCAACAAAACAATTTCTCACATGTCTACCACTTAAAACAAGAAATCCAAAAAATCCAGCAAGGCACAATGAGCAACACCGAATATATCGGCGCCTTAAAAAAGAAAAAGGATGAACTTCGGTGCTACCGACCGCCAACAACTGATCCGCAAATAATTCAAAAAAGAATCGAAGAAGATGATATTTTCGATTACCTTTCGGGGTTAAACCCCAGTTATGAAGCCGTAAGGTCATAGCTCTTGCTCACAACCGTCGTACCCTCCTTTTCCTCAATCACTCAAATGATTCAACAAGAAGAAAGTCGCAGGCTGGCCATGGGTGGTCCTCAAGCCAGCAAAGGCGAGGGACACGAGACCCACGCCTTTGCAGTTAAAAATCTGAACTTCTCCCAAAACCCTAGATTTCAAAATCGTCCAAATTCGACTCAGAGATGTACACATTGCAAGAAAGAGGGCCACACCCAAGACCGGTGCTGGTTTCTCTACCCACATCTCAAACCGAAAAAATTCAAAAATTCGGAGAAAGGGGAAGGAAAAGGCAGCGACAAAGAAGAGGAACGGCGCAAGTGGGAAAGAGAATGAGAGAAAAGGGGCTTCTGCGTTTCGGGTCCGATCCAGGAGACTGCTCCTTTAACGGGTCCGCCAAACTCAAACAATCCGCCTAAAGTCTACTCGGGTCCGACTGGATTCAGCGCTTCGGGTCCGACTTGGGCTAGCGCTTCGGGTCCGACTTGGGCTAGCGCTTCGGGTCCGACTGGCTACCCTTATTCGGGTCCGACTGGGCTCTCCTATTCGGGTCCGACTGGTCCTGCTGCTGGATCCGACTCATACAGCCACAGAAGCGCTGGCGGGTCAGAGCCACTGTCTGGCGGGTCAGATGAACAAGTGACTATTTCTCTCCAGCAGCTAAGTATGCTACTTGGAAAAAATACTCCAATATGTGGTACTGCCTTTAACTCAAACAATTCTAGTTTATTTAATCAAATTATTTTAGATAGTGGTGCCACAAATCATATGTTTGGAAATAAACAATTTTTAGAAAATTTAAATAAGACCAATAATAATCAATTTGTTATTGTTCCGAATTGTACGAAAACTTTTATAAATGGGGTAGGGGAAATTAATCTATATAATAGAAAAATTAAAAATATCTTATATTTAGACACATTTCCCATAAACCTAATTTCTATAAATAAGTTAACACAAGAATTAAATTGTAACGCAATTTTCTCTTGTGAAAATGTCGTATTTCAGGACCGGGAAACCGGCGAGAAGATTGGTGATGGAATTCTTGAAAATGGACACTATATTTTGCAATCAAAACAATTACTTTGCGCTTCCGCTAAATCCGTTGATCTTGATTTATGGCATAAAAGACTTGGGCATCCATCCGACAAAGTTTTGAATAGTATTCTAGAATTTAAAAATTCTAATTGTATTAATTGTGAAACATGTAAGTTGTCAAAACAAACAAAGCTTCATTTTTCTCTTTCAACTAACAAAAGCGAAGCTATGTTTGATTTGATTCACTCCGATGTATGGGGACCGGCCCCAATTATTTCGTATAATGGATTCAAATATTTTGTTATATTTATTGATGATTATTCTAGAACAACTTGGTTATATTTACTTCAATCCAAGGATGAAGTGTTTAATTGTTTTAAGGAATTTCTATGTTTTATAGAAAATCAATTTAATGCTAAACTCAAAATTTTTAGATCGGATAATGGAACGGAATTTATAAACAAAAATTTCTCAACATTATTTAAAGAAAAAGGAATTATACATCAAACTACTTGTATAAATACTCCCGAACAAAACGGAGTATCGGAAAGGAAAAATAGACACTTATTAGAAATGACCCGTTCATTATTATTTCAAAAATGTTCCAAAAATTTATTGGTCGGATGCCATACTTTGTGCCACACATCTAATTAATAGATTGCCAAGTGTAGTTTTAAAAAACAAAAGTCCTTTAGAAATTCTTTATCAAGAAAAAATTACATATGATCATATAAAAGTATTTGGGTGCACAAGTTTTGTGCATATTAAGATAAAGGATAAACTCGACTTTGTATCTCAAAAAACTATTTTTTTAGGATATTCACATTACAAAAAGGATTATAAATGTTATGATCCAATTAATAAAAAATTATTCATTTCTAGGAATGTCATATTTTGGGAGGGTGAACCCTATTTCAAAGAGAAAGAAAAAATTGACCAAACATGTAAAAATTATCAATTTAATATGGTAGTTCCTTACATAGGTGAACAATTCTTTGAATCAACTCAAAATCATGAAGTTGAAACAAATATTCATGAAGAAATTCATGAAATCAACAACAATACAAATGAAAATGAGATTGAGATGGAAAATGACCGAATGGTTAGAATGTCCCTTAGAGTACCACAACCATCCACTAGGCTTAGAAATTATGTAACCTATACGGTACAATATCCAATAGAACAATTCATCTCATATGATAAAATTTCATCCGAATACCATGCATTTCTCACGAGTGTGGAAAATGAATTAGAACCTAAGAGTTATCAAGAAGCCATTGAAAACCCAATTTGGTGTAAAGCCATGAAGGAAGAACTAAATGCCTTAGAAAAAAATAAAACTTGGAAAATTATTTCATTACCAAAAAACAAAAAACCCGTTGGTTGTAAGTGGGTATATAAAATCAAGTATAAAAGCGATGGTACGATAGAACGATATAAGGCAAGACTAGTAGCAAAAGGATTCACTCAAACCTATGGTATTGATTATAATGAGACTTTTGCACCGGTTGCCAAAATGAATACCGTTAGAATTTTATTTTCTATTGCCGTTAACAATAGTTGGGACCTCTACCAAATGGATGTAAAAAATGTTTTCCTTCAAGGAACACTTGAAGAGGAGGTGTATATGACACTACCACCCGGTTATAAATTAGAAATCAATTCTAACATGGTTTGTAGGCTAAATAAATCAATTTACGGATTGAAGCAATCTTCACGGGCATGGTATGGCAAACTTAGCTCTTATTTAATTTCTTGTGGTTTTAAAATTAGTAGTGCCGACCATTCATTGTTTACAAACCATAATGGGAAAAACACTACCCTAATCTTGGTATATGTAGATGATATCATAATCACCGGAAATAATTTAGAAGAAATTAAAAAATTCAAAATGCAATTAAAAGAAAAATTTGACATTAAAGATTTAGGATATCTAAAATATTTTTTAGGAATTGAAGTAGTTTACTCAAAGAAAGGCCTTTTTATTTCACAAAGGAAATACACAATTGACTTGTTAAAAGAGACCGGTAAAATAGGTTGTAAACCGATCTCAACACCAATAGACAATAAGTGTAAATTGAATATTGAGGATGGTGAACCATTAGAAGATATAAACCAATTTCAAAGACTTGTCAGAAAATTAATATACCTAACGGTAACCCGTCCGGATATTTCTTTTTCCGTAAGCCAAATAAACAAATTTATGCATTCACCTAGAACTCCTCATTTAGAAGCCGTGAATAGAATCCTAAGGTATTTAAAAGGAAACCCCGGTAAAGGTATTTGGATGAGAAACAACAACTCTAACAACATATGTGGCTATTCTGATGCAGACTGGGCCGGAAGTTTCGATAGAAAATCCACTACCGGCTTTTGCACGTTTGTAGGCGGAAATCTAGTCACATGGAAAAGCAAGAAGCAAAATGTTGTGGCAAGATCAAGCGCGGAAGCGGAGTATCGAGCCATGGCATCAACTGCGAGTGAATTAATTTGGCTCAAGCAACTACTCAAAGACATGGGTATCGTATATGATCAACCCATGAAGATGTATTGTGATAATAACTCGGCACGACACATTGCATCAAATCCCGTATTTCATGAGCGAACTAAACATATAGAAGTCGATTGCCATTTCATTAGAGAAAAGGTTCAAGCGAAAGATATCGAGACACCCTTTGTTCGAAGTGAGGATCAATTAGCCGATATCCTCACTAAGGGATTAGATCCGAAACCATTCGAGAACATTGCAAGCAAGCTAGGCTTATTCGACATTTACAAGCCTAGCTTGAGAGGGAGTGTTGAAGATTGATCTCAGAATAATCATCATCGACCGTTCGATCAAGATCTAAGTGTGTAGATTAAATACCAAATATAGAAAGAAATAAAACGGTAATGTGTACCGTCGTTACCATAAATAGCAAAATAGTACAAACGGCTATATTTAAGCCTTTATGATAAATAGGAACTGTTTGTAATAAAAAAATAATAATGAAAGTTTATACAACTATTTTTCTCCCCTCAGAAATTCGTCTATGTAAAAATATCATACACCTTTTGTAACAGCTCAAAACTTTTGAGTTTTTATTTTTTATTTTTTATTTCTCTTTAACAGCTCAAAACCTTTTGATTACAAGTATAAAAGTTTATCACTCGAGTACAATTTACAAGGAAAGAGCAGCTGGAATGCATTTGGAGAAGCAGCTTCGCCTCACCCAAAGGTGAAATCACAAATCAGAGACAGAATGAGAATCTGATCTCTTTATAGGAAAATGAACATTATCTCCTTTTTTTTTCTCTTTTTTTTTTTTTGCTTTGATTAATCTTGTAGAATCTCCTTTAGCGAAAGAAGCGCCAGCATCATTATCTAACGCAAAGGAGGAAAAGGTTACAAAAATATCTGCTCTGCTCGGATACCCTTTTGAACCCTTTTTCATTTTATGAGATCTCACAGATATTCTGTTAATCCACCCAGCTAGCTGTCACATTTATGGCAAATGGAGAACAAAAATGCTTTCTGTTTGAAATTCGGAAAAACAATTATTTGTAAATATTAAATAAATGGGTCCGCCTAGCTCTCCTCCGTGAACAACCCCCGTTTCATCCCCGTCAGTTGCATTAATTAAGGTAGTTAGCTAGTTAGAATTTATAACTGTCAGTGTATTTTAGGAATTTGCAGAAGTATTCATATGTAGCACAACTAGTATTCATCCATCTATATGAAAGTATTCACATTTGCAATAGAAACATATTTGGATATATTACAACAAGAAAGTAGAGGACAAACAACATGTGTGGGGGACCGCACAACTGTCAGAGCATTAATTAAGTGGGGGACCGCATAACTGTCAGCGCATTAATTAAGTGGGGGACTTCTAACTACCTTCAGCTAATTTTAGAAATTTGCAAAAAAAGTATTCATCTGTAACACAACTAGCATTCATCTATCTATATAAATGTATTCATCTTTGCAATAGAAGCATATTTGGACACATCAATCACTCATCTTTTACACGTTTTTAGAGATGAGTTTTTTTTTTCTCCGTTCAATCTAACCAATATTTCTGACGATCTGTGAGGAATTTTGCAAATCTGAAACCACGAATGTCTTCTACACAATTTTCTCTTTCAAATGAGATCCATGATGACATACTTTCGAGTTGTCCGTTGTACAAGTATTCACCCTCGTCATGCAAGTATTCATCCCGCATTAAGCAAGTATTCATCATCATCGTGTAAGTGTAAATAGTTAATGTACCAAGAGTATTACACGTTTTTAGAGATGAGTTTTTTTTTCTCCGTTCAATCTAACCAATATTTCTGACGATCTGTGAGGAATTTTGCAAATCTAAAACCACGAATGTCTTCTACACAATTTTCTCTTTCAAATGAGATCCATGATGACATACTTTCGAGTTGTCCGTTGCACAAATATTCACACCTCGTCATGCAAGTATTCATCCCGCATTAAGTAAGTATTCATCCTCATCGTGTAAGTGTAAATAGTTAATGTACCAAGAGTATTACAAACATATGTGCATACCAAACAAATAAAAAGTATTCATCCATAAGATATCAAGTATTCATACATATAAGTTAAAGTATTTATGCCTAAGATATTAAGTATTCATCCATAAACGTTGAAGTATTCATCTCTAAAACATTAAGTATTCATTCATATGTACTTAGTACGCACTTTTCTAATTCACCATTAATGAAGCTTTGTTCTTTGCAAATAACTCGGATATGACCCGGCGGAGGCGGATCTGACCCGGCGGTCGACAGTGATGGATCTACTCCGGCAGAGGCGGAGGTGGGAGAGAGAGGCCGAGAGGGAGAGGTGGGAGAGGCGGGCAGAGGTGGAGGCGGAGGTGGAGAGGGAGAGGTGGGAGAGGGAGGGAGAAAGAGAAAATAAATAAATGTAGAAAATTGGGTAATTAATTTGTAGGGCCATTAGGTAGTTAGAATTTTAAATTATAGTTAGAAAAGGTAGTTAGTTAGTTGGAGGATGAAATGGAGATGGATAGATGGGGAAGATATAATTACCCTAAATAAATTGGTAACAAAATATACTAAAGACTTACTGAGTAAATTGAGTTATTACTACCTTTCAAGGTGTACGTTCTCTCATCAAGTGATTAAAACAATATTTTTTTCATACAAAAAGTCTCATAATAAAAATTCGGATGGAAAACTACTACGAAAATATTAAAAATTAGAAGATCTGACCTTCATTTTTATCGAAAAAAATTAAGTTTTCTGACAAGAAATGTTAATTAGTGTAACAGTGTATGTATAATATCTGGGCCGTTCATTAGGAATCTCGAAACCATCTGTCTTATGAAAATCTGTCGGCCATTTGTGAAATTGGACAGCCAACAACTATATAATGAATCTGTGCATACCTTCCAAATTAGCAGGCTTATATCAAACTGTGCACCCCTGTAGGAAGATGTAGGAGTTATGGCCGCACCCATGGCCAGATCATGTCGCTGGCCATTTTATGAGATGAGGTATCTCTTGACAGATATTGACCCTTTCTTGTAATCTTGTGAATGTCATAGAGAATGTAACTCATTCTTGTAATCTTGTAAATGTTTTAGTGAATATTAAAGTTTGGATATTAGAGGAATCAGATTCTAAATAAGCTAGTTATAATTTTTTCGGATTTTAAAAATTATAACGCTATCAGTCGCTTTCTTTTCCAAAATTTTTATTAATATCCAAAAAAATATTAAATTTTAAAATCTACACCTTGTTAGCCAAGATTTCGAAAACTGCCCAAATCGCAGATTTATTTTCCGGTTTTAGACCGAATTACCGCAGATTTATTTCCCGGTTTTCGAATTCCGAAACCGCAAAAAAAATTTAAGGTTTTGGTTTTGAAATTTCAAAACCGCAATTTTTTTTTTAAAATAGAAAATGTTATAATTTACTTATTTATTTATTAAAATATTATAAATATTTTATATATTTCTTTGAAATAAATGGAATACTATATAATTTGATTTATTAGAAAAACTACGACAAATAACCCGGATCAACATTTTTCAGGCCATATTTTTTGCGGCTGTAAGAAAAATTAAAATATTTCTTTGTGTGTTATTGGAAAAAAATAACAATGTTTTGAATCTGAGTTATTGATCCCCGGTTCAAAAGTCACTTCTAGATAAATACAAAAAATATTATAATCTTTCTATTTTCCAAAAAATTAAAAAATTCTCTGACAAAACTCTCACAAAAAATTTGTTTGGAATTTTTTTTTGACAAACTTTTTATTTTTTAAAAAATAGAAGAATCCAAATATTTTCTATATTTATCTAGAAGTGACTTTTGAACAGGGATCAAAAACTCAGATTCAAAATAATTATTATATTTTTTTCCAATAACACACAAAGTAATATTTTAATTTTTTTTACAGCCGCGAAAAATTCGGCCTGAAAAATGTTGATCCGGGTTATTTGTCGCATTCTTTCTGATAAATCAAATTATATAGTATTCCATCTATTTTCAAAGAAATATATAAAATATTTCTAATATTTTAATATTTCTGTTTCTTTAAAAAAAGAAATTTAACCGGAAATTTATTTTTCGGTTTTGGAATTCCAAACCCAAAACCGGAAATTTATTTCCCGGTTTTGTAATTCTAAAACCGGGAAATAAATTTGCAGTAATTCGATCTAAAACCGGAAAATAAATCTATGGTTTAGACAGTTTTCGAAATCTTGTCTAATAGGTGTAGATTTTAAACTTTAATATTTTTTATGGATATTAATAAAAATTTCGGCTTTCTTTTTAATAGGATTATATATAGTTAGCTATAGCTGCGCAATAGCTATAGCTATTTTTAAGGTCTTTCCGCAATGACGCGATAAATTATATTTAAAATCTTGAGAGGAACTAATGAAAGGATTCAGATTTGAATAAAAGATAGCATGAACGTGGATACGTTGATATAGTTGTCAGCGATGAAGTTAAAAGTATCATGGGATGAAGGTACAATCTTACAATTTATTTTAAATTACATGCATATCGTTTGTAATTATTTGCAACATAATGCTAACAAAAATAGGCATGATGAGGTTGTTGTGTTGAGGTTTACAATTTATCTAACTTTAGACTTATGCTTTAGGCCAGCATATCTAATGTTTGTTTGGTAAAATAACTTATATCTAAACTTCTTATTTTATGATTGAAAAAGTAAAATAATTGCCAGATGTGGTTAAAATAGAATAGGGGACTAGCAAAACTGTACAATAAGGAAAAATAAATAAATTTTAGAATATGTTTCTATTGATCTCAAAGGTTTAAATAGCGTTTATCGCGTCATAGCGAAACAGCTGAAAAAACGACGCTATGGCCATATAGCGCGAAATAGCATTCTATAGCGGCGTTATATGGCCATAGCGTCATAGTTTTTTTGGATCCGAAAACGCTATAGCGCGCTATTTAGAACATTGATTGATCCTATATCAACCGTGTATGTTTAAAAAATAGAAAAAATAACGAAAGAGTATGAAAAATTACAAATCCAGTCTCTAAAAAAAGACAATTATATTCCACCCCAATTTATTGACCTGAAAAAATGTAAAAAAATAAAATTTGAATTCACCTCAATTTTTCAATCTCTTGAAGAATTGAATCCGGATAAAATGTAGAAAAGACTAAATTGTAAAAACGATGGCTTGACCGCACAAAAAAAAAAAAAAAAAAAAAACATCAGCTCAATTTGACATTTTACTTTTTGACAGTTTTATTCGACTACATCCTCAACCAGCCAATATTCACATTATATATGATGATACCAAAGAATTCCTCTGTTCTTTGACTAACGAATGATCCCGATTGACGTAGTGCGAATCGAAATTTATATTATTTTCGAAAAAGCCTAATTAATTTAGGGGCTACTCTTCTATTTTGGAAGAGTAGCCGAACAATTTTATTTAGATGTCTTAAATTTAGGGTCATTAAAAATATATCAGATTAAAATAAACAGTCCAGATACCAGGTCAGAAATCCCTCGTATACACACGGGAGGTACTGCAGCACCTTCACATCACCAACAGGCCAGCCATTTTCGCTAAGCTCGATTTCAAGAAAGCATTTGATTCGGTAGATTGGAGATTTTTAGAGCAAATTCTACATGCACGGGGCTTCCCCAGCAGGTGGATTAGATGGACCATGAGCCTTATCACTACAGCAACCTCAAGAATTATGATAAATGGCAAACCGTCGGAATACTTCTCACACAAGAAGGGTCTCCAGCAAGGTGACCCAATGTCACCTATGCTCTTCATCATAACCTCGGATGTGTTGCAACAACTCATCCAATCAGCAAACTCAATGTTACCGGTCCCGCTTTCGCAAAGAATACCAGAATCAATCTTGGGCTTCCAATACGCCGATGATACCGCCATCATCGCTCATGCAGGAGTAGATACGGTGGTCACCCTCAGGATCATACTGCGATTGTTTACTGAGATATCGGGCCTTCAGATAAATTACCACAAGAGCACCCTCGTACCCATTAATATCCAGAACCACCAAATTGAGATCATTAATGGAATATTGGGGTGCGCC
Source organism: Carex myosuroides (assembly GCA_028015225.1). Taxonomy (NCBI): domain Eukaryota; kingdom Viridiplantae; phylum Streptophyta; class Magnoliopsida; order Poales; family Cyperaceae; genus Carex; species Carex myosuroides. The sequence goes on along the minus strand of CM051485.1, from coordinate 3,804,863 downwards.
AATTCAGATTTTCCAATCACCTACTTAGGCATGCCGCTCACTATACGGAGACCCAAAAGACACCTATTCCTACCGTTGATTGAGTCACTAGAAAGAAGAGTACAGGGATGGCAAAAGAGGCTGCTCTCGCGGGGGGGTCGCCTACAATTAGTGAATTCGGTGCTCTCGGCGATCCCGATCTACTTCATGACGTGCTTTCGACTCCCGCAGTGGGTCATCAAGAGATTGGACCGAATACGCCGGTCTTTCTTATGGGGCAAAAACGAAACCGCAAAGAGAGGCCTCCCTCTCATCAGCTGGGAGGTAGCCTGTCTCCCACGCAGATGGGGAGGCTTGGGCATTGCTAATCTACAGGTACGAAACACAGCCCTGCTACTGCGTTGGTGGTGGCGCTTATACCGTAACACAGACACTCTCTGGACCACAACGGCCTCAAGGATTCGACTGATACCGACCTATGTCTCGGGACCTCGAATATGGGCAGCAACGGGCTCCTTCTTCTGGGAAGACCTGCAGAGAATTAAAGGTACCTTCCTATGGAGTACAGCCTGGTTCATTGGGAATGGTCTTTCCATCTCATTCTGGCTTGACAACTGGAATGGAAGTCCATGGCGTCTGCCGGACCAGGAAGTTACATTCCCAAATGTATCTCTCAGACACGCTGTCCCCATGCTACGCACAGTGGCACCGCAGGTTATCCATATGGCACAATTTAATTTCACCCCCCAAAGAGACAGAATCATATGGAGATGGACCACCTTTGGCGAATACACATCGAATTCGATCTACAAACAATTGGTATCGGGAGGTAGAATTGCCTGGAAATACACAGGAATATGGAAATTCAGTGTTCCGCCGTCGGTAAAAATCTTCCTCTATTTGCTACTATCTGACAGACTACCCACCAGGGTGTTCCTTCATGGCAGAGGGATACCATGTGCAACAACCTGCGCACTTTGCGCATCTGACCCTCACGAAACAACAAACCACATTTGTTTTACTTGCCCCTTTGCGGTCAAGGTCTGGAGACGATTTGCGGCTGAGGTAGGGAGTTCATTTAGGCGACCAGACAGCATGGTTTGCGACAACTGGGATGGAATCATGACTAGATTGCGGAAGCAAAATGTGGCACTGCGTAAAAGATCAGAAGCTCTGATTGTGGCTGTTTGCTGGAATCTCTGGAAAGAACGGAACAGTAGAGTTTTTAATAGGGCGCAGGCTGTAGACAGGATGGTTGCTACGAAGGCTGTACACGATGCCGGGATGTGGAGCAGTTGGTGTGGATAGAAAGGAACGACAGCTTTCCTCGGATTCCGACCGTAGGCAGTAGATATAGATTGCGGAATTTTATCTGTTCGATTATACTGTTCGTAACTTGATAGCTACTATCAAGCATTCAAAAAAAAAAGAAATCCCTCGTATACGCAAATTGACACTTCGTTCCGATTTCTTTTAGGGGTGAATTGCTTTGGATACTTTTTATTGATTCCAGCATGGATCCATTTCTCGGTTCTTATCCAAAAAAAAAAAGGAAGTGCTGTATTATATAATTCAGTACTTGTTAGTTGTCATCGAGTCTAGCACTTTCAAAGTAGCTTAATAAATAGTAAAATTTGGTCGGACAGTAAAATTTTCTGAACCACCAGATCAGACACTTTCAAAGTGGCTTAATAAATAGTAAACAAATTCCAAAAAATGTAAAATTTGGTCTCCAAGCACATTTCAATATTTAGAACATGTTGAACGGTTCGGATGGGTTGTTTGGATTTTCAAAATCCAAAAAAATGACCCGAAGCACCGTGGCCGGTTTGCTTTGCAAAGCACCGTAGCCTTACTCTATATATATATATATATATATATATATATATATATATATATATATAGAGTAGAACTAGGGTGCTCCTAAGCTCACCAAGTCCTTCCGTAAGCGGCTCTAAAACCTATCAAATTGACTTCAAACGACATTTCCAAACCGTTAGATGTTCAATCTATATTAAAATCTACTTGGAGACCAAATTTTACATTTTTTGGAATTTTTTTACTATTTATTAAGATGGTTTGAAAATCGTTGTTTTCCAATGGTGCAGAATTTTAATAAAAACAGCGATTTTCAAACCATCTTAATAAATAGTAAAAAAATTCCAAAAAATGTAAAATTTGGTCTCCAAGTAGATTTTGATATAGATTGAACATCTAACGGTTTGGAAATGTCGTTTGAAGTCAATTTGATAGGTTTTAGAGCCGCGCTCACGAAGGGCTTGGTGAGCTTAGGAGCACCCTAGTTCTACTCTATATATATATATACATAGCGCTCGTGTAAGAGCAAATCCGAAAATATAAATATAATAAATGATGCAACTTAAGCCAATTAGCATTTACTGTCAATGTTGTTGTGAATCATCTGATAAAAAATAATTCAAATTACATTTTGATCTTCAATGGATAGTTTCTATATGATACAGTGTTCTAAATAGCGCACTATAGCGTTTTTGGACCCTAAACGCTAAGATATGGCATGAAAATACGCTAATTGCGCTACGGCCGCTATAGCGGTAATAGCGGTCCGCTATAGCGCATAGCGTGTAGCGCGCTATTTGCACGCTATGCATATTGAGCTTTTTTAGACAATTTATATGGGCTTAAATAAAGATCCATAAAATTTATTTTGTATAGCAAAAAAAAAATAGAATGAATCATGATGCTTAAGATATTTTGTATAGAAAAAGATCGATAGTTTATGATATTATTATGGATATTTTGAACCATGGACTTTTGTACTAGTTCAATATGAATATTATAATTTCTTAATTAATTTGGTGTTATTTATTGTTCTATGAAACTTTAGATAATGTTAATATATAGTACAAATATATAATATAATTTTTGTAAAAAAAAAACGCTATTTGGAATAGCTTCTGCTATAGCTACGCTATTCGCTATAGCTTTTTTTGTAGCATTCCCGCTATGACGCTATAAACGCTATTTAAAACATTGATATGATATGATGGTCCGACTTTGATAGGAGACCGGAGGGTGTGCACATGAATTACGGCACCCGGTGCAAATGGCATTGAACTCTCCACCCTTGTTCTTTTCTCTTTTTATTATTACAAACAAAAATTTAACAAAAGTTCATGATAAATTTGAAAAATATAAAAAGTTTGCATCAAATTTGCAAAATGACAAGAAGATTTCATTTTAAAATTCAAGACATTTTTTTTTAATAAAAGTGGATATTTTTCCGATTTCTATTAAGAAATCATAAATTTAGTGGATTGGTACCAACTTGGTACCAACACACATCCACTGAGATAACGAAATAGTTGAGTTTACATCAGGAACGTCCGATCAGAATTTGAACTAACCTAACTAGAGATGGAATGCATTGGACTCTTATCCAAACTCAAATATTATGTTACCTTAGGTGATGTGAGTTCCATATTTTCCAGATCGGACATTAATTATGTTCGTCTTCCTTTCAAAACACATAAAAGGCGCATTTTTTTATTTTTTTTCCCAAGACTATCTAGGACTTCAAAATCAATAATATTTACTAATTACTTGCATCTCCCTCGAGCTCAGTAATTCATATCCTCTCCATCAACGCACTGTTTGAGTTTTAATTCCAGACCGTTCGTTACGTACTAGTATAAATCTCAACGGAGTCTCATGCATTACAGCAATGGGTCAGATTAATCTGAATTCTAATCGGATAGTCCAGAACTAAACTCAAACAATGTGTTAATTTTTAAGAGAATTCTTTTGAGTTAACTTGAATATCATAGCAAATTGATTGTTTGTCCGCGCGGGAGGTAATCTCAAGCTTTTCGGAGCTCACCTTCATATTATCTCTCGTAAAATTTTCATATATCTTAAAAATACATTTAATTATTGCGGAATGTACGAAATTATTTAATTTAGATTCAACTATTGACGGTCGTCAATAATAATCTTAAAATTGCAGACTTATTTTTCGAATATTTTAAAGTATATTTTACTGTTATGAAATTTATTAGCATGACCGTCAATAATAATCTTAAAATACAGACATATTTTTCGAATATTTTAAATTACATATATTACTATTATAAAATTTATTAGCTTCCAGGTTCGAGACCGACAGTTGTTTCGATACATGTAATTCCTAATTTTTAAACTTTTGCAATATATCAGGAGATTTTTTTTTATGAACTTTATATGAGTTAGAATTTTAATAAAAAATTGTATATGTTTTGATTAATATCTTCAGTAGTTATTTAATACATAATTCTTTTTTCAAACTTATTATTTTTGGAAACACGGTTAAGCGCAGATGATTCGCACACGCACCGCGTATTTTTTTTAATTTATTGCGACAATATTTTAGACAAAAAACGAAACAAAATTAATTAACTCACTAAACCACTTTATTTTACTCGTCACACCATTTTAAGTAAAGTTCCAGTTACTAAAGAATCCAAAAGAAAACGAAATTCAAATAAATTCGGAGAAAAAAAAAGACAGGAGAGAAAAAAAAAAGGCTAAATATAATATACACCGACATTTTTATTAATATCCAAAGTTTAATATAAATTAATTAATATACTCAGATCCGCTGGGAAGTTATAAAAATATCTATACCGGTCATTTTCTAACTAGTACCCAATTTAATCTATTAATGGCCATTTAATGGCCGGTACCCAATCTTTTTTTTTTTTATAGGATGGGCATAGCATAGTTGGCTAGAAGAGAAAGTTATAGGAAACTCGGATTGAAGTTTGCACTCGATTTGGCTAAGATCAAACAAATGTATTTGGTTGGATGCGTGTGTTACATCGGTTGGATGTATTGGTGCATTATCGATGTTTTTGCAATGAAACATCGATGTTTTATTAGCCGGATAGTGCTAAAAAAACATCGGTGCGTCGCTGATGTTTTTGTAATGAAACATCGATGTTTTATTAGACTTAGCATTGACAATTAAGCAGGGTAGTGCTAAAAAAACATCGGTGCGTTGCTGATGTTTTTGCAATGAAACATCAATACACTTCTGTCGTCGTTAGGCCGTGCATAAAGCATTGGTGCGTCATCGGTGTTTTTGCACGAAATCATCGTTTTTTTTAAACTTTAAACGGGCCATAACTTTGGCTAGGAAACTCAGATTTGCGCGTATGACCCCACTTCGGAAAGCTTGGGACGAGACAGGGGCAATGGCGCCCTCGGAGTGACCCCTAGGGTTGACGGAATCAGAATTGCAAAAAAATATCGTTTAGTGCCTCAAAAATTGAGTTAAAGTTTTTTATCACCGGTAGACACACAACGACCCGTATACGGCTAGTGACAATGTCGTATGCAGCATAGTGAAACTGTTAAAAGTTAGTACCTAAAAAAAACGTAGTTTATTGTTCGCATGCAGCTAGTGAATTTAATTTGACAATAACCAGCATCCTAGTATCTTTCATTTTGTAATTATTATAATTTTGCGTATTTCGTATAATTTAACGTAATTTAGCGTAATTAACATAATTTCAAGTAATTTAGCGTATTTTAGTTTAAATATGCTAATTATATATCAAAAAAAGTAATCTAACAAATATTTTAAAAAAAATTCGAATTTTTAATGTTAGATTTCAGCATCTTGCTCTCATAGTCTCTAAAAAAAAAAATGGGTACCTACCGTATTAAAAAAAAAATATTTGGGTACCGGTCATTTTCTGGTCAGTAATGAATTAAATTGAGTACTGGCCAGAAAATAGCCAGTATAGATATTTTTATAACTTTCCAGCAAATCTGGGTATTATTAATTTCTATTAAACTTTGGGTATTAATAAAAATGTCGGTAATATACATAAATATTTATTATTGTTCTACAATTAAGATATAGAAACTCTAACGGGACAATTCAATTCAATTAATGACAGCTTAATACACAAGTAAAATCAAACTATGTAAAACTGACAATCAGGGACAGTTCTTAATAAACAGTAGGACGGAGAGCCCTATCCTTTTTTAATTCATAATTCCAATTCTGGTAAGTGGTAATACTCTATTAATGACATTCTACAGTTCACTTTCTATCCTTGGTAAACTCTCTTGTGGATTCTTTTTTTAATCTAACAAATGCCGCACGCCCGCACCGTCACGGAAGGAATTCATATCACCGACGGTACCGTAAAAGGGAATCTTTTACAATTACTTGATCTGGACCGTTATTTTTAACTTGGCACGAATCTCGAAGCCCACTAATACTGCCCCCTCAGTCAGCCCGAATCCTAAACCGGCTGAGAGTTAATCTCAAACCGTAAATAGCTAATTGTAAAAGGGAATCTTTTACGGTACCGTCGAGGATATGGATTCGTCACGGAAGTGTAGTTATTTGATTGCCAGAGGCATCTATCCCTTACTCCAAATGGATATACCACTTCTCTTGGAGTTGAGTCTACAGTCTGGAGTCTAAACTCAGACAGAAAGAAAGGGTTCTGACAAGAGAAAACGAGCGGAGATGTCATCCCGGTCTAACCGAGGGACAACATGCTCCAGGACCAGCTCGGCTCGGTCCAGGCAGAGCGCGCGCGCGGTGACCCAGGCCTCAGTCGACACCAAGCTGCACGCGGAATTCGAGGCCAACGAGCGCCAATTCGACTACTCCGCCTCCACCGGCGGCGCCACCTCCTACCCCTCCTCCTCGACCGAGGTCTCCGCCTACCTCGAGCGGATGCAGCGCAGCCAGCTCATCCAACCTGTCGGCTGCCTCCTCGTGTTCTCCGTGGACTCCGATTACTTGGCCCTCTTGGCCTACAGTGAGAACGCACCTGAGATGCTCAACCTAATGCCTCATGCTGTCCCTTCTATTGACCAGCGGCCTGACATCCCCCTATCCCTCGGCTCTGATGTCCGTTCGATCTTCCGGTCGCAGAGCGCTGCGGCTTTACAGAAGGCTGCGTCTTTCCCTGAGATTCAACTTCTTAACCCAATTTTGGTTCACTCCCGCAGCTCCGGGAAGCCCTTTTATGCAATTCTACACAGGATTGGTGTTGGTCTGGTTATGGACATGGAGCCTGTGAACCCGGCCGATGTACCTCTAACAGCTGCCGGCTCACTCCAGTCGTACAAGCTGGCAGCCAAGGCCATCTCCCGGGTCCAGTCCGTGCCCAGTGGCAACATTTCTTTGCTGTGTGATGTTTTAGTCAAGGAAATCAGCGATCTAACGGGCTACGACAGAGTGATGGCATACAAATTCCATGAGGATGAGCACGGGGAGGTTATTGCCGAGTGCAAAAGGTCGGACCTTGAGCCGTACCTAGGGCTGCATTACCCTGCCACTGACATACCTCAGGCATCCAGGTTTCTGTTTATGAAGAATAAAGTAAGAATGATATGTGATTGCTCTGCTGTGCCGGTAAAAGTTATCCAGAGTGACAAGCTGGCAGAACCACTCAGCTTATGCGGGTCCACATTAAGGGCTCCACACGGGTGCCATGCTCAGTACATGGCCAACATGGGCTCTATTGCCTCTCTTGTCATGTCAGTGACAATAAGCGAGGAAGATGAAGAGTCAGTGAGAAGTGAGAAGCTTCAGAGAGGGAGGAAGCTATGGGGTCTGGTTGTGTGCCACCACACTAGCCCGAGGTTCGTCCCATTCCCACTCAGATACGCGTGTGAGTTTCTAGTACAAGTGTTTGACACACAGCTGAACATGGAGGTGGTGCTGGCGGCACATGCAAAGGAGAGGCACATTCTCCGCACACAGACTCTTCTTTGTGATATGCTCCTTCGAGAAGCCCCGATAGGAATCTTCACCCAATCCCCTAATGTCATGGACCTGGTGAAGTGTGATGGTGCTGCGCTCTTTTTTCGCAATCAGTTCTGGATGCTTGGATCAACCCCATCAGAGGTGCAGATGAAAGATATAGTAGCATGGTTACTGGAGTCCCATGACAGTTCAACTGGGCTGAGCACGGACAGCCTCATGGAAGCCGGGTATCCCGGTGCGGCTGCTTTACGTGATACTGTGTGTGGCATGGCTGCAATAAAGATCTCCTCCAAGGATTTTATCTTCTGGTTTCGAACCCACACTGCGAAGGAGATTAAATGGGGTGGGGCCAAGATCGAACCGGGCGACAGTAATGATGACAGGAGAAGAATGCACCCGAGATCTTCCTTTAAGGCTTTTCTGGAGGTCGTCAAGTGGAGGAGTGTCCCTTGGGAAGATGTTGAGATGGATGCAATTCACTCGTTGCAACTCATATTGCGGGGTTCCTTGCAAGACGAGATGCCAATTGATAACAACAATAATAACTCGAAGTCGATTGTTAAGGCATCGTCATCCGATGATGCAAGAAGAATACAACTATATGATGAGTTGAGAACAGTTACTAATGAGATGGTTCGGCTAATTGAGACAGCAACTGTCCCTATATTGGCAGTTGATGCAGTTGGTAACATAAATGGATGGAACAGCAAAGCTGCTGAGCTCACTGGACTATCTGCCCAGGAGGCTGTTGGTACATCTTTTGTAGATCTTGTGGCTGATGAATCTGTTGAAGTAGCTAGGAGGATCTTCACCAATGCTTTGCAAGGTAAAGTTTTATTGTTCAAAAGAATTTTGTTTATAGGTTCAATTCTTGTTGAATTAGAATCATCATTAAAGATATTTGGAAAAAAAAACAAGGCACGTCAATTGATGAACTTGTAAAGAAGCCCCTCTTAAAAACCCAAAATATATTATACTTTAAGAATATTTTTTTGTTTAAAGAATTTCATAAAGCTTTTATTGGAAAAAATAGACAATCGAAGGCAAATACCTCTATAAGTATTTAGAATAAAAGTTGGGGGTCAGGCCACCCAATTTTATATATCGACAAGGGATTTTCCATCCAGTTTCAACCTACGACCTCTCATACGGAGAGCATTGTCTTAGCCACTAGACCAAAGGCTGGTTCCGAATTCCTTTTATAAGTTTAGTAAGGTTCTAATTTAAGTATCAATGGTGTAGTATTTGATGTTGTAATAAATGGCTATATATAAATTATTTATGTCACTACTAAACAATATTGGCAGTGTGCCAGTCGAATTGTGACTAAAGTCAGAAGAACATATTCTTACGCCCCTTCTTGTAAGGGGTGCGTTTTTTTTAATTTCAGTGATTGGCAAATTTTGCCTTTTGTGCAACATATGATCAAGGCAGGGCTATATTATTCAGTTTAATCTGTAATTATACTCCTATTTTTTGTGAAACAGGGAAAGAGGAACAGAATGTGGAAATAAAGTTCAACCGATTTAACAATGAGGCGGATAATGGACCTGTTATATTGGTGGTCAATGCATGCTGTACTCGTGACATTGCAGAGAAGGTTGTGGGAGTTTGCTTCATAGCACAGGATATCACAGGTCAAAAGATGATAATGGATAAATACACCCGGATCGAAGGGGATTATTGTTCAATTGTCAGAAACCCAAACGAACTTATTCCACCTATATTCATGATTGACGAGTCAGGCATGTGTATAGAGTGGAACGATGCCATGCAGACACTGTCTGGTGTTAAGAGAGAGGATGCCATTGGTCACTTGCTGGTAGGTGAGGTTTTCAACCTTCATAGCTCGGCTTGTAGGATGAAAGACCCTGACATGCTAACCAAACTAAGTATAATTCTGAACACCGCTATCTCTGGTCAAGATGTCAAAAAGTTGATATTCAGTTTCTATAACCTGGATGGGAAGCATGTAGAGGCATTGCTGAGTGTAAGCAAAAGGGTGAACTCAGAGGGCAAGATAATAGGTGCTCTGTGCTTTCTGCACGTGGCAACCCCAGAGCTCCAAAATGCGTTGCATATGCAGAATACATTGAAGCAGGCTGCAACAAACAGCTTAAAGGAATTGGAATACATGCGTCAGGAGATAAGGAACCCACTTAATGGGATTGTTTTCACTCAGGATCTGTTGCAGTCCTCAGATTTGAATGAAGAACAGAAGAACATCTTCCAAAGAAATGTTCTCTGCCGTGAGCAGCTTACTAAAATCCTAGATGACATGGATCTTGAGACCATTGAACAATGGTATGTTTTGCTTATCAATTTCTTTTAGAATTTGATTTTGGAGAACTTCTTACTTAGATATCATTGGAAAAAAAAATTATCTGACATATCCGAGTTATAATTGTATAAGCGCTACTATCCAACTTTTTATTTGTGAAAACCCCTATTCTTGCTTATGGGGTTTATTCACCCATTTTTCAGTTTAAATATTTTTGTACACACCACCGGGGATGGGTATTCAAAGGGTTTGCTTCTCTCGTTTCAAGATTTTGAAATGGTAACAGAGGACCTACCTTTGTTGCTGGTGCTCTTAGATGTTTTTTGGACTTTGTTGAAACAAGCAATTGATGCTCCTAAAAAATGAGAGCAATTTGATTGCCAGATATTGACAAGTTTTGAATTGTGAACAGCTACTTGGACATGAACACGGATGAATTTAATCTATCAGTAACTCTGGAAACGGTGTTAATGCAAGGGATGTGCCTGAGCAAGGAGAGAAGAATACCTCTAGAGCACGACTGGCCTCCGGAAGTGTCTTGCATGAACCTATATGGTGACAATTTAAGGCTTCAGCAGGTTCTTGCTGAGTTCCTGACATGCACCCTCCAGTTCACAAAACAAGCTGAGGGGCCTGTTTTACTTCGTGCCATCCCAAAAAAAGAACAACTCGGATCTGCAGTTCAGATTGTTCATCTTGAAATCAGGTTAATACTCATGTTCGTTTTTGTTGGCTAAGAGTGGTTTAGAGACAGACTTGCGCTTAATATTAAAGCCCACTTATACATCATGCAGACCCAAGAGAAATAAGCAAGCATAATGGATGACATATTAGTGCTGTACCAACAAACTGCTCTTAGTCTCTCTCCAGTGGTATTTGTTTGTCATTGTAAGCACATGATCCACGAACAAAGACCCTCCCCATACCAAAAAAAACAGCCAGTCTTAGTCTTAACAGTTAATTTTTATGCAATTTTCCGTCTGGTAGAACCACCAAAAATGCCCTTTGGCAGAACCAAACTGCATATTGGAAATAATACAAGAAAGAGGGACCAACCCCCTGCCCCTTCACAAATACTGAAGGGACAGTAAACTTCTAAATGTTAGAATTTAACAACTCAAAAGCCCTTCGTCAGATATATAACAACTGTCATTGAGGTTCTTTATATAATACATAATGCGAAATATGCAGAATTATACATCCAGCTCCTGGTGTGCCTGAGGCATTGATACAAGAGATGTTCCACCATAACCAGACGGCGTCGAGGGAAGGACTTGGCCTCTACATCAACCAGAAGCTCGTTAAAACTATGAACGGAAATGTGCAGTACCTTCGAGAAGCTGAAAGTTCGTCGTTTATCATCCTAATTGAGTTACCTTTGGTTCAAAACAAAGGGAAGCGTCTGAATACCATGAGATCATGATTCTCCCTTGCCAGCTCCATTGGGAAACAATTTGAGACCAGTGTTAGGATTAGATTTAGTCTACCAGCATCTTTTTTCTATTTTTTTTTTCTCCGCCACTTGCTTGGAATGAGAAATGAAGCTATTGTTAAGACTGTTTTGACTCTTCAAGATGACAAAAATACCAAATTACTCCTGCTGTACTGCGGAAGGAGCCTAGGAGAGTGATGACTGTTTCTGTAAAGTAGCCTTGAATCTTAATAACTTATCCACTGTAATCTAGATCTGTATGTTAACTTAATAATTCTTAGTTTTGGGTTTTTTGAAGTGCTTAGATGGTTGGGTTAATTTTTACTCCTGAAAGCTCTTCCGTCACATGCATTATCAGTGCTGGATACGACTATTCCAGTTGAAAAGCAGAACTTGCTTTTCTGATTTCAACCATCAAATTTATTGAGATTCATGCATAAATTTTTTTTATCTAGATACACAAATAAAAAAAATTAAATAGTTAGCTTTTCTATTGGAATAACAGCATCAGTGATAGGCTTGACCGGTTATTTCCAATTTCGCTGCATCATATTATTATGTTTTTGATGGATAAGGCAGTGACGTACATATACCCAATTTCCAAGGATTGACATCTGACAGGACAGCAATAAATAGCAGGGTATTGGGAATTTGGGATGGTGAGTAAATGGTGGAAGATTGGGTTCAGATCAAGTAGAAAGTCAACATGACGACAGCGAAAACCCTTCCCATTATTTAGGTGGGAGTGAGGCTATGGTGCTATGCATAGCACGGATGGGGTCCGTGCTACGACTCAAAATTTGACTTTTCAAAATCATAACGGTCGATCCGAACCGTTCAACATAATTATAAAATGAATATGTACCTGCTAACCAAATTTTACATTTTTCCGAATTTTTTTATTATTTTTTCAAAAATCACTTGATTTGAACATTGTGGACAATCCAAAAACAGCATATCTAAAAAAATAGTAAAAAAATTCGGAAAAATATAAAATTTAGTTTGCAAGTACATATTCATTTTATAATCATGTTGAACGGTTCGGATCGACCATTACGATTTTGAAAAATCAAATTTTGAGCCGTAGCACGGACCCCATCCGTGCTATGCATAGCACAGATGGCTAGTGTACTACGGCTCAATATGATACTTTTTAAAATCCTAACGGTCGATCCGAACCGTTCAATGTGATAACCATATGAATATGTACTTGCAAACTAAATTTTATATTTTTCAAATTTTTTTACTATTTTTTTAGATAGGTAGAATTTTGATGGTCCAGAATTTTCAGAAAACACTGATTTTTCTACCTATCTAAAAAAATAGTAAAAAAATTCAAAAAAATATAAAATTTAGTTTGCAAGTACATATTCATATGGATATCACATTGAACGGTTCAGATCGACCGTTAGGATTTTAAAAAGTACCATATTGAGCCGTAGTACACTAGCCATTGGTGCTATGCATAGCACCATAGCCTCACTCTATATGTAATATTAACCCCTTATTTATTTATATCGTATGAGAAGATTATGGAGCCATACTCTTATCCTGAAAAACTGGCACTATCATAATTAATAAACTCTTCAAAAATGCAAAGCAATATTGTTATTAGTTATCGCCAAAGAACACAGAACCAAATCTCAGCTTTAATACATAAACTACAAATATGTTGATCAATATTATCTTGATCATCCAAAATCCAATGTCAATACCTTCATGACGTTAGTGATACTGAATCTTGATGATGATTAGTTTGTTTGACAAAAAAAATATATATTTGTGCTTTACTTGAGCGACCAGGTGTTCATGCCATTGCATTTGTAAATCAGCCGTAGGAAAGGAAATATTTTATCGGTAGTAATTAATAGAAAAGAAGAGAGATAAATAGTAAGAGTACAGTAATATTTATATTGGTAGTAAGATTAGTAGCAATTTTACTGATTTTGAAAATAAAAAAGTTTAGATCGGTAGGATTTTACCGATCTAAACCAGTTTGTTATTTTTTTCTTTTAATTTTTTCCAGTAAAATATTTTTTTTTACAAAAATAGATAAAGTACTTTAAAATTTAGATATATCAAAAACATTATATCTACTTTTTGAAAAACTTTTCATATTTGACTAGAAATCAAATATAAGAATTCTCTCCATCTATACATCAGATTAACAAAAAAAAATTAAAATCAGTAGAATTGCTACACCTTACTATCAATATAACTATTCTGTACTCTTACTGTTTATCTCTCTTCTTTTTTATTAATTACCACCCAAAAAAAATTTGCCGTAGGAAAACCATCGATGCATTAATCTTAGGTTATTTCTTCACTCCAAAGGCCCGATCAATCAATCGACTTTTAGAGACGGGACTCAACCTACTATTTAATTAGGCAATCAGCTTTTGTCTTTTTATAATGTATGACTCGGACATAATAAAGCTCAGGTTTAGAATAATTTTATTTCGTGCCTGCAACCATACTTTCTTTCTTTTTAGGTTTCCTGTCTATTATAAAACAGTTCAAACAAATATGACAAAAAAAAAATTCTTAATATAAAAAATATCATATTTATTCGATAAATTGTTTAGAAATGTCAAATATATCATAATCGTTAGACCTATCGAGCTAATAATGGCCAATTATTAAAGTGCGCGTCTTGCAACTAAAGTAACCGTAATTTAAGTTTTTGAAGATGCTTCAATGCATTAATGTTTAATGCGTTTTAATTAAAGATGAAACAAAGTATGAATACCAAATCTCATATTGTTTGACAATTGAACTCTCAATACTTCACTTGCTAGATAATTTTGTCATTTTATTCAATAATATTTATTCACTTCACTGGTACGGTACTATCAAACATCAATTATCAACATTTTAAAATAAGAGGGAATTTCATATATACCCTTCAAAAACTATGAAATTATGTACTTCACACTTTAAAATTTATAATTACATATTTACTATTCTAAATTCAAATAACTCACATATTTATCCAGTATAATTTAAATATATAACAAATATATCCAAAACTAAAATTTATTATGTTTAAGATTTTTAAAACTATAATTAATTAAGAATTAATTAATTGTACCTATTTAAAAAATAGTAAAAAGTACATATTTGATTATCTTGTGCTGGTATGATATAACACAAATGAATTTGTTGTCACCGATCACTTCTCTCCGCAACTATCTCATTGAAAATCACCAATTCTCACCACTTTCTTTCTCCACAATTGCAAATGTCAATGACAACAACTGATTTTCGGTATCATATGCACACACTATTAGAGCCCTCCCCTCATAACGGCCATACACAAAACATGCATCGATATTGATTATCGGTCTCAAGAATGGTACCGCTGCAATACATGGACCAAAAGCTCATGTTACAGGCTTGAACTTTCGAGCCCCTTCGACCCATATGTCTTTAGTCAACATTTGGTACTTTGTGCCGAGATTTGCTCTCTGTATGGCTTGAAGTATTGGTTCAAGCAAGGAGTACGAACCCCCAACTCACGAAAAGCCGGGATACCGCAAGCTCACAATCTCTCCACAACCTATTGTATTTTGAGGTAACGTGCGCGTACCTTATCCTAACACAATATGTGATGTGCTGGATGCTGCAAGCCACAACCTGTCCTTGATGATGCGAGCTGATATGAATGAGGTGTGGGACACTTCTTTTATAATCTATGCCTCTTTAATCCCTTTCCCGTGTTTGGTTGTGGCCTAAAGGGTGGAATAAGGAGTTTAGTCCTCGTTATTCCACCAAACGAGCATTAATTGAGTCGGACTAAGATGGCATAAGCTGATCTTTCGGTCGGCCTAAATTAAACCACTTCACATGGTGGTTTAATTTTATTGTACGTCATGACCTAACTCGAATGATTATAATAATATATTATTAGTATATAATTAGTATATTATTATTAATAATTATTATTAGTATATAATATAATTAATATCTTATATTGTTAATATATTAAATAATTATTATATTAATATTATATAATTAGTATATTTTTATTAATAATTATTAATATATAATTATATAATTAATATGTTATATTGTTAATATATTAAATAATTATTATAATAATATTATAATATATTATAGTTATTATTAATATATTAATATTATATAATTAATATCTTATTATTAATAAGTATTATTAATATATAATTATATAATTAATATCTTATATTGTTAATATATTAAATAATTATTATAATAATATTATAATATATAGGAGGGTTCAAATGCCTCTATTTTTTGTGCCTCCATCATGCCTTCATTTTTAAAAACTTTAATAACTCAAAATTTAAAACTTAAAAAGTCAAAATAAAACCGTTAGATATGATCTATTTTATTTTCTCTATGTGCTCATAAAAAATTATCACATTTCGATTTTGTTTTTATGTGAATCAATAAGTTGAAAAATCAACGTCTAGAAATTATCCAAATTAATACGTTTTTTACAAGCTCTTGATGACAACCAAAACAAAATTGAAATGTCATAATTTTTTACACGTGCATAGATAAAATGATGTATATCATATCCAACGGTTTTATTTTGACTTTTAAGTTTTAAATTTTGATTTATTAAAGTTTTTAGAAATGGAGGTATGGTGGAGGCATTTGAACCCTCCTCTATAATATATTATAGTTATTATTAATATATTAATATTATATAATTAGTATCTTATTATTAATTATTATTATTAATTTATAATTATATAATTAATATATTATATTGTTAATATATTAAATAATATTATAATATATGATAGTTATTATTAATATATTAATATTATATAATTAGTATCTTATTATTAATACTTAACTAACTTAGGCTTCCAAAATTTTAATCCTCCACCAACTCTAACCAAACAAGAAATACCTTAAGTCATGATCTAACTTTAAACCTCAACCTAACATGAATAATTTAGAACGACCTAAGTTGGAATAATCAATTTAGGCCTCCTTAACTTTAGTCCACAACCAAACGCCACCTTTAGACATTGCAAAAAGACAGAATTTGCAACGATTGTCCTTACAAACAACAACCATCCAACTCATATCACTTTTTGACCATTTGCTCTCCATATTATTGTCAATATGGTACTCCTAGATCTTTTTATTCAGAAGTTCTCTTGTGCCAAAAACCTGAAGCTCGTTGTCGAATACTCTAGGTTTTCCCAAAGAAAGCAACATCCGCTTCTTTAAAAGCAGATATTTCGTTGAAATTCTGCATTGGATGCTTGGCAGTCTGCCCGGATATTGGGAAATTATCTGACTTGTGAGGGGGTATATCTTCATCTCCATCCGATAGGTGAACAGACTCCCAATCTCCATCCCCAAATTGATCAGCAGTTTCTAACTCCCGATCTGGTACCACACCAATGGCTTCATCAAGCCCAGGTTCAGGTTAGGTACATGTACATGTCGAGGTTGGAGGTCCGGGTGCTAGTACACACACATGCACAAATTCGGGGGTAAGTTCGGGGCAGTTTCAGGAAAAGATTTAGATTCTGATATATAATTGTCATAACCCGAGTTGTCATAACTCAAATTGTGATAATTAGGGCTGCAAACGGGTCAGATATTATTCGACCGTATCCGAAAATTAGATACGGATATCCGATATCCGAATATCCGTGCGGATACAGATACAGATATGGTTTTGGATTTTAATTATCCGTATCCGAATAGTAGATAAATACCATATAGTTTACTATATATTATAAAAATATTATGTATATATACGGATATCCGATTCGTATCCGTATGTATCTGTCTAGTATCCGAACCGTATCCATATTCGAAAATTAAAAACGGATACAGATATGATTTTACCACTATCTGATCCGTTTGCACCCTTACACTGATAACTCGAATTGTCGAACTCAGGTTCAATCAGAACTTGTTTTACGTACAGCTTAAGGACCGGTATCTCAGACGCTTTGAAAACCTGACAAGTCATTTCCCGTCTCCCCTGATCATTTATTGAAAGTAGCATGAAGTAACATTTGGTACCCCTACCGGTGTCGATCGGAATACATAGTTCTAGTCCATACTGGTCCGGGGTATATACAGTGATCATCACTAACCCTGAATGAATGTTTGAGACTTTTATTGTAATGAGTCCATTACGCACCATACTTGAATCCCCCAATAAACAGTGTAACACTGAGGAGTTTTGGTTAACAAACTACATTTGTGAATGGGAAACCTTTATAAGTAATCAACCAATTATAGGGCTGCTAATGAGCCGAGCCGGCTCATGAATCCATGAGTTGAACGGCTCAATATTTGATATCGAGTCGGGCCTAAACTGAAAAAAGCTCGGACTCGACTCGACTCAAAATTTTACATATCAACCGAGCCGAATCCGGGCCGAGCCGGGCCGGCTCATGAGCCCTTCGAGTCGAGTTCTGTCGCTCTCGCTCTCTCGCCTCTCACCTCGTGCCGCTCGCGATTTCTCACCTCTGTCGCTCTCTCGCCTCTCACCTCGCGATCTCTCATCTGTCGCTCTGCGATCTCTTACTGGCTCGCTCATCTCTCATCTCGTTGGCTCTGCGATCTCTCACTGTTCTGATCTGGTACCCTAAAATTTTGCTCATCTCTCATCTCGTTGCTCTCAGGTGCTCTCTCTCTCTTTGAGTTATTTCAAATTTGGAGACTGATTCTCTTCTGAAAATTTGTGAGTTTTATCGATACTGATTCAGATACTGTTTTTATTTTGTGGGTTTTATCGATACTGATTCAGATACTGATTCTCTTCTGAAAATTGCTCTTTTTAGAACTAGGCAGTGGCTGAAAATTAGGTTCTTGACTCTTGTTAGTTTGTACCAGGAACTGCTCCAATCGGCTCTATATACTTTTCCACTAAATGTTCCTGTTAATTCAGCTCTATATTGTTAATTTCCACTAAATGTTCCTGTTTATCTTTATGTGGTACAATTATACCTTAGTTTCTGGTACAATTATACCTTATATGGTATAGGTTTAATTTTTTTTTACAATTTTTTCTGGTATAATTGCCCTTATTTCTGGTACAATTATTTCAAACAGGTACAAATCATTATAGTGAAATTGTGCCCTTCAGCAAAATGAGAAGCTTCGGCAAGAGCTGGTACAAATCATTATAGTGAAATTAACTAGTAGTTTACTTACAGTTAGTTTCTCTGGCAATTAATCATTTCTTGTATAAACAAAAATCAGGCACTTCTGAAAAAAGCGAGAAACAGCAGCAGCAGTGGGTTCTCTCTCAAGTTTCTTCTTATTGTGGATCTCCTTGGTGCCTTAGTTGGATACATCCTGAAGAGAACATAGAAAGAGATCAGGTGGAAACTTCGATTTATCATGTAGTACTTTAGTCTTGATTTAATGCTATTGTTTCCAGTGTAACTAATTCATCTCTTTTTATTGTGCTCCAGTGTAATCACACAAGTCCTTTGCAGCTACAGTACACTACCACTTTATGCTATTGTTTCTCATGTAAGTCTAATCAATTGCTTCTTCCTTTAATCAACAAGTAATTCATTAATTTCCATACATTGGAAATTGACAGTTTGCTTTTTTGTTAGCTGCTAGTTTCAAGTTTTTGATATTTTGTTACTTTTGTGGGCTTATTTGCAAAAGGATAATAGTTACTTTTGTGGGCTTATTTTGTTACTTTTGTTACTTTTGTGGGTTTATTCTGATACATATTCTGCATTTTCATATTACTCCTTACAACACTAACAGTTAGCTAGTACCAAAATACAGTACTCCAATTATGCAAACTTCAATCATAATATGTACCAGAATATCATATATGTTGCATGTGATTGCATAAGGCCCACCATAAGATCTAGATACATGCCTCTTAGCCTCTAGGATTCTTACCACCATACTTAAACTTGAGTCAGTGTGATCAAGTTTTGACTAATAAAGTGCTAATTAAAATTAGAAGAGAAATACCTTGAGAAGATCCTATCAGGTCAAGTTTATTTCTGGAGAAGCGCATATGGTATCGCATAAGTTTATTTATTCATTTTTCTTTTTCCTTTAGGAGTGGATAATGGTGATAGTATTCAGGTCAGAGGGAAAGGAGGGGCTGATGTGGAGTCTTGTACTTGTAGCCTATAAGAAGCATTAAATCAATAAAGCTTCCAATGAGTACTCAATTTTTCTTTTAAGGTTTGATCTTGTTAGTATTTCAGCTATACTAGCAGTGTTATAAGTGAACTATGATAAAGACCTTATTTGAAATATCTCAAAAAATGTAGAACCTATGTTCACAAACACTAAAATTACATGGGCTTCTTTGCATATTTTGATCACCCTTTGTTGTTTCAAACTGGTGCAGAAACAATGGCGCTAAATCCGATGGTGGCCATGCGGGCTACAAGCATGTTTTAGTATGTTCTGCCATTGGGACTGAGAGTTGTTATGTGAATTTTGTTCTTAATGCTATTTGAGAGTTGTTATGTGAATTTTATGAAATTGGAGATTTGTTCTTAATGCTATTTGAGATATTTGGAGCAGTAATGAAGTGTTGTTATGTGAATTTTGTTCTTAATGCTATTTGAGAGTTGTTATGTGAATTTTGCTTCCTTTTGATATTTGGACTTTAGCAATTAGCATAATGGAGAATCTGACATGTTTGAGCTGGGATGAAGAAACTAAAACATATATAGAAGGCTCAGAGATGGATAGCATCAGTAAATAGAGTTCTAGCTTTTTAATTTCTTTTGATGTAATTAGTAACAAACTCAGGATTGTAAATTAGGGAGTTTTTGAAAATTGTAATTTCTTCTAGTTAAGTTGAGATTCTGATTAAATTGCATATTAAGTTGAGATTCTGATTAAATTGCATAGGCCTTAGTACAGCTAGTGAATGCATAATGATTGAATAAAGATTTTGAATTTAAAATTATCCTTTTGTATTATTGTAAATAGTTCAGGTACTTTAGTCTAATATGGGGCAAGGGTTACTGATAGCAAATAAATCAAACAAATATGTTTTTTTAGAATATTGCGCGTGGTTTGTTGCATTAATCAAACAAATAGCTGTTACATGTTGTGAAAAAGTCCAAATATGGTCTGAGCCGGCTCGGCCCGGCCGAGCCGAGTCAATTATTTACATGAGCCGAGCCGAGTCGAGTTTTTTCTTTCAAAATCGAGTCGAGTCTGAGCCGGGCCGTTATGGTTCTCTCATTGAGTCCGAGCCGAGTCTGAGCCGAGTCAAGCTCATTAGCAGCCCTAACCAATTATAAAAATAAATTACTAATTTATATAATCAATTAAAAAAATAGTTTTTTCTTGTCTTTCTCTTTTCTTTTCTATTTGAGTTGAGTGAATTGTGAATGAAAGTAGAGATAAAACATAATTTTATAGGCAGAAAATGAAGTTCCTAGACAACCGATGGGATTAGATTACCACTGAGAATCTCGACAATGGAGACATTTTAAAAAAAAGTCGAGGGCATTTGTGTAATATATTTTTTTAATTGAGGAAATAATAAACATTTCGGTGCGTACGAGTTTAGAGTTTTAAAGTATTTACACAAGATTCAAGTTCCATGAAATAGCCTCTTCTTCCAAGTGATTTTGATTAAGTGGCCGACAAGTCAACATGGGAATTACTAATAGATTCCTAACATGCCCCTGAACGTTGCTTAAATGACAATTGTGATGGCAAACAGGCAAAGTATCCAATCCAGCAGGAATTCAGATCTTCGCCGTACCGTAATAGGGAATCTTTTACAATTACTTGATCTGGACCGTTCTTTTTAACTTGGCACGAATCTCAAACCCAATAATACTGCCCCTCCGTCAGCCCGAATCCCAAAGCGGTTGGGAGTTAATCTCAAACCGTAAAGTGAAGGGAATCTTTTACAGTAATGGAAGGATACTTGTCCATCCAACAGACCATTTGCTACAGATTATCGGGACCTGAAATCCTAGTCCTACATCAAATAAAGCACAGAAATTCACTCGAATACAGCGGTACTTGGTACTTAGACAAGGGTATTTCCGGAAATGAAAACATTAATGAAGTACCTTCCCCTCTTACCGCTTGAGTCATCACTGGAGGCTCAAAAAGAGCCAATTACCCCTTTTCATCTCTTCACCGCCGTTTTTCTCGGAACCCTAACAAAATACCAGAGATCAGAGAGAACTAAGATACAATGGAGCGGAAGCTCACCGCGACGGCTCTAGTGGGAAACTGGAAGCTCCATTTGGCACTGGCAGCTGTGATAGGAGTGGCCGGGATCGCTCTGGCGACGATGGGGCCCACTTTAGCCACTATCGTTACATTTTTCTGGCCGCTCGTCGTATCGACCGTCTTCCTCCTGTCCGCCGTAGCCGTACTCTTTCGGATCTCTCCGCCACCCAGCGATCCCCTCCATGAGGAGGTCCCTGGTCAAGAGCTGATGCAATACGTGGCAGGATTGCCTGACGAGGTGTCATTGGAAATGTTAGAGAGACTAGATCGGGAATATCAGTCGGAGAAAGAAGAAGGGGAGATGCAGAGGCGAATGGAGGAAGAGCCGGTGAAGGAACAGGAAGAGAGCGGTGGGAGTCGCCGTGAAGTTTCTGGTGCTCCGCTGGATCAATGTTAGGTGATGTGGTCTGCTGATGTGGCCCCGGTGTTGGTAATAATTGGTTTTCGAAACAGTCAGCAAGGGGGTGAATGCGTTACTGTAGACTGTAGAGTAGTAATGTGTAGAGTGCAAGATAGAATAGATTCGCTGCAATGTAGCTGGTGGAGTATTTCCAAATAAGTTTTAGTCCTTCCTTTCCGTTTCTTTTCTTCTTTTCCTGATTTTGTTTATTGTTTTATTTGGTGCAATTCGATAAATGGCAATCGTGTGACATATTAAAAAAAAGATAAAAAAGATGAGAAAGAAAATATATTAACAAAAAATTATTTGACAAGATGTGTTAACCGATTGAACGATTTTAAAAATACAGTAAATTTAGTATATTCAGTATTTCAGTTGATATATAATGGATGTGTCAAATTCAAGTCAAACATTGATATTAATCGATCGTCTCTTTGTCTGGTAGGTTTATAGAATTGTTCTATCTAAATATATCAGTAACACAAAGAAGGGTAAAGGGAAGAAAATCATTTATGGCGAGAAAAGCATTAAATATGTTTTATGAAACTTGCAACAAGTGTGTATCGCATAAGTGATAAGTCACAAGCATGCATGGCATGTCATGCGTTAATTGCGTCTTCTACATCAAATATAATATTTATTGTGAGAACTATCTTGTTCAACATTATAACTTTCAAAGTTTAGTTACATTAAAGTAAGTTTAATTATGCGCGATCCAGACTTATACTAAATTCATAAACTAGTGTCCATTTCAATAGAGAAATATAGAGTTAAGTTACATCCAAGTAATCTGTCTCAGCAAGTAAACGAACACTAGTTTTTTTTTTATAAAAGACTAGTGTCCATTTCAATAGAGAAATATAGAGTTAAGTTACATCCAAGTAGTCTGTCTCAGCAAGTAAACGAACCAGAGTCTTAACCCATCACTACTGCTTACGCAAATAATGACAAATGAATTATTCGGGTTCGGTTCGGCGAGGTCAAAAGTTTGTGATTTGGAAATAATTCGGATATAATTCGGAAATGATTCGAAATTATCCGGACAGAGATCTCAGTCCTACAAGGAAGCAAAAAAAAAATGTTCCGGGAAAAATTAGGAAAAAAATCGTGAATAATTCGTAATATTTGGGAAAAGTTCATAAAATTTGTGAATTATTTGGAAATAATTCGGTCAAAGTTCGGTCAACCGAATAATTCGGCGTTCGGTTCGTCATCACAAAAAAAACGAATTATTCACGAATAATTCGCGAATCTCGTGACTGTGTAATCACATGGCAGTAGAAGAAAAGTTTTTTTTAGTTCCTGTTTTAGTTCCTAGACTATTATTGTCTTTGTTCTAATTGAGTCCCTCATTTTTTTTAAGTCCAGTCAGGTTCTTTTGTCACTATGGTTGTGATTTTGTTACCATCAAATAGGATTTTACTTGCCATCTCACCAAACTTCCAACTAATTTTTTTTTCCTCAGTAACGATCTAAAATAAATATTGAAAACTCGACGAATTAACATTCATGAAGTTATATAAATATAAAAAGTTAATCATATTATTGAGATTAGCAGGAGGCTAACTTCTAGGATTGACAATTCTGAGGATCTCTTTGTCATAACTAAAAGTTAGGAGAGCAAATCAAGAATAGCTAGAAAAAAATAACGAGGGAGAGAAAAGATGGATCACGAGAGAGAGAGAGCACGATATAGACGGGAGCAAATAAAAGTAGTATATTTTGTTAACGTCAAAATTAGAAATTATTTTCTTTCAAGTGAAAGCTTTTTAAATTAACAATTATTACACATCATAGAATGTAAAACAAAAAAATGTCAGCACATTGTTTGAAAGTAAAAAGAAATTAAAATGCAGATGCTCTTAAATAAAATAATAACGGATGCAGACACAATACGAGCACCTTACAAATTCGTATCACCTAATTAAGGTAACAAAATATTTTTGTTTAAATCCGACCATTTAATCAGAATCTGCACTAATATTAAAGGAGGCCATGCGTTTGGATTCAAATCGGCTGAAATCTCAATACATGAACAGTGTTCCTGAAATTCTTGAAACTCAGAATCCAGCCGTTGAACTGTTTCGAGATACGTGCACAGAAAAACTAGTTGTTTCGAGATGCGTGCACAGAAAAAATTGAACAGCTGGATTCAGAATTTCAGAAATACTGTTCATATATTTGAAATTTCAGCTGATCTAAATCGCATGCGTTTTACCTTGCATCGAAAAGACCGAAAATAAAAAAGAATTCCGATTGGCGAATGGCGATTGGACGGTCTAAATCTAAACAGAAATATTATGTTACCTCTGAGGATATATATGGATTCTGCGGCTTACCGGCTCAGCCTAAAACCACGTGAAATGTGAATAAATTATGACTGGGCCGGTGGGCCCTGTAGTGTGGGATAGGTTAAAATAAACAAGTTGTTGATCTTGACACAACCATGTGGGACCAGTTTGTAATGAGTAACGTGCCTCTGCACGAGCAGCCTTACCATGAGCAGGTTCAGACCACAAAGAACCAAAATAAAGGACTCGGTAGCACGTGTAGCTACAGTGGTTGGGTTGGTGTAGCTACAGGAGTCCGGTTGTTGAAAATAGGAGAGAAATTAAGTCTGTGCTCCACAAACACAATGGTAACTTCATTCATGAAAGGGAAAGGGAGGAAGTGGTGGAAGCTCCCCTCTGCACGGTAATTTTACATTTTAATTTTGAAGTGAAGATTTTCGTCAAAAATCAACACTTGTTTTCCTTCGGCACAGTGTTTGTTCACCTCCGTTTCCTCTTTGTTTTTTCTCTTCTCGAAAAGGTGAAATTATCAGTCAGCTTTGGTCTGAGGTGAGGCTCACCTCCGCACAATGTTTTTCTCTTTCCCTCCTTCGGCGTACCCCCAATTGGAGTACAGCTTAAGGCTCTTATGAATTCCTAAAGATATTCTCTATAGGGATTGTTTGGTTGCAAAACAAGAATAACTAAAATAGTCAAATCAAGAATAGTTATTGTTTATCTTATTATAACAACTAAATCTCAAAATTCTTAAGAATAATCTATTCTAATAAGAAAAAGTTTAGACTCATTATTCTAGCTATTATAATCCAACCAAAAAACCGAACAGGCTATTCCGAATAGCCTAATTCTAAGAATGGCATATTCTTAATCCAACCAAACATACCCTAGGTGTTAGGGTGTTATTAGATTCGGTTCGATTAAAATTGAAATAAAATAAATTAGTTAAAATTTTATTCGATTTCATAAATACAATTGAACCGACTGAAATAAATTTATCAATATAATTAAAACTGAATCAAACAAACTGAACTAAATTTTGATTTATTCGGTTGAACCGAAATAAGAAGATTAATAATAAAAAAACAGTTGTTGCTAATTTTTTTAGTGATTTAGTGATTTTCATACTCAAAGAGAAAGAAAACATTCATAATTATTTTTTTATAGGTTCAAAAGAATTATACTACTCTTTTCAATTGGTTCATTCTAATCGATTTAAAAAAATTCTAAACCGAATCAAACCAAACCAAACAATTAAACCAGTTTTTACAATATGCACCAAACCGATCAATTTAACTAGAAAACCAAACCATTTAATCTGAACTACCTCAGTTCGGTTTAAAACCAATTAAAATGAATCCGATGAACACAAGCGCATGATCCTACCCTGTAGTATAAACCCTAATTTCTACTTACGTTCAGATCACAAGCGCATGATCCTACCGTGTAGTATAACTGGGGTGTCGAACCACAGGGATAGTGTATTAGATTTTAAAAACTTTTCACTAGTCTAGGTTATCGGGGGGTTTAAAAGTTTGATACGGTGGCGCTAATTGTGCTATAGTTAGAATTAAACAGTAAATAGAGGGCCTTTAGGGTTGAGGTTTTCTCTTTCTTAATTATGCAAAGTATAAATTTCGACGTCTTTCTACATCGCATGCGACACTGTCACTGTCGCATGCGGCCTAGATTATCCCACAGCTACCCCGCATGGGGCACTGTCACTACCTGCATGGCTTGCTAGGTTTTTTCTTATGCGATTTGAAAGGTTTTCCGATCTTGCGATCGGCTTTTGGGCTACCAAGACTAAAGTATTTTAGGTACGTCATTATATTATTTCCCTATACTACTCCGTAGTTAAAATATCCCAAAGACCCTACCTAATCTAAGTGTTTTCTAATATAATCTAAATGTACAATTTACACTATCCTGCCAAGGGAGCCCACTAGGTTCTAACCCTAGTCTTTGAACCACTGTCATGAATCGTTAGCTTAGGTGCTAGTACTTACATGTTTGTCCCTCACACAAGGACGCAACGAGTATGCAACCTTATGGCATGTAGATTACTTTGGCGTATAATAGACAAAACTATGTATGCAAGGATACAATAAAAAAATTAAAATAATAAAAGAAACTCAAATTAACATAAACAAAACATAAACATATACTAAAACATAATTAAAAATTCGAGTACAATCCTCACCCTATAAATGAGAAGTTTAGCTTCTCATGGCCATGGCAAAATAAAACGAATAAAATAAAGAGAACATAAATTACAACTCAATTGAATATGGATGAACCTCTGCCTCCTTAGATGACGTCTTTTATTTGATTTTAAAAAATACAATCAAACCGATCAAAATAAACTTATCAACCGAATTAAAACTGAATCAAACAAACCAAACTAAATTTTGGTTTATTCGGTTGAACCAAATAAGAAGATTAATAAAAAAAATAAACATTTCTTTCTAATTTTTTGAATTTTTTATACGCTCAAAAGAATTATTTATTTCAATATACGGAATTGAATTAGAATTTAGTGATTTTCATACTAAAAAAGAATGAAAACATTTATAATTAATATTTTATAAGCTCAAAAATATTATACTGCTCTTTTCAATCAGTTCGTTCTAACTAGTTTTAAAAAATTCTAAACCAAACCGAACCAAACAATTAAATTGGTTTTTTAAAAATGAACCGAACCGATCCATTTAACCGAAATATTTAATCCGAACTCTATGGGTTCGATTTAAAACCAATTAAACCAGATTCGGTGAATGCCCCTCACTATAGGCGTCTAGTTTCATTAGGCTACGTTTGGATGCACTCTAGAATAGCTAGAATAGCTACTGTTTAGAATAGTAAATAAGAACATCTACTGTTTAAGAACAGTGCTAACTCAAGCTATTCGGAATAGTAAAAAAGTTGTTTGGATTGCATATTAGGAATAGAGTTTGGGGGGAATAAATAGAGTAATAATTTATGTGTTAGATTAAATCTTTTTTTATCAATAGGTAATATAAAAATCTTTTTATCTAATACGTAATATAATATTAATTTAATTATTAAATAAAATATTAGATTAAATATAATATAATATTAGTTTAAATATAATACAATATAATATTAATTTGATTATTAAATGTAATATAATATTATTTTAAATATTAGATTGGTATTAAATAAAATATTAGAGTAAATATAATATAATATTAGATTAAATATAAAACAATATAATATTAATTTAAATGTTAAATGTAATATAATATTATTTTAAATATTAGATTAGTATTAAATAAAATATTATATTAAATATAATACAATATAATATTAATTTAAATGTTAAATGTAATATAATATTATTTTAAATATTAGATTAGTATTAAATATAATATTATATTAAATATAATACAATATAATATTAATTTAAATGTTAAGTGTAATATAATATTATTTTAAATATTAGATTAGTATTAAATATAATATTATATTAAATATAATATAATATTAGATTAATTTTAATATAATATTAATTTAAATGTTAAATATAATATAATACTATTTTAAATATTAGATTAGTATTAAGTAAAATATTAGATTAAATATAATAGAATATAATATTCATTTAATTATTAAATGTAATAAAATATTATTTTCAATATTAGATTAGTATTAAATATAATATAATATAATATTAATTTAAATGTTAAATGTAATATAATATTATTTTAAATGTTAGATTAGTATTAAATAAAATATTAGATTAAATTTAATATAATATTAGATTAAATATAATACAATATAATATTAATTTAATTTTTAAATGTAATAAAATATTATTTTAAATATTAGATTAGTATTAAATAAAATATTAGATTAAATATAATATTATATTATTTTAAATATTAGATTAGTATTAAATAAAATATTATATTAAATATAATATAATATTAGATTAAATATAATACAATATAATATTAATTTAAATATTAAATGTAATAAAATATTATTTTAAATATTAGATTAGTATTAAATAAAATATTAGATTAAATATAATATAATATTAGATTAAATATAATACAATATAATATTAATTTAATTATTAAATGTAATAAAATATTATTTTAAATGTTAGATTAGTATTAAATAAAATATTAGATTAAATTTCATATAATATTAGATTAAATATAATACAATATAATATTAATTTAATTTTTAAATGTAATAAAATATTATTTTAAATATTAGATTAGTATTAAATAAAATATTAGATTAAATATAATACAATATAATATTAATTTAAATGTTAAATGTAATATAATATTATTTTAAATGTTAGATTTGTATTAATATTGAAAGCTCCAATCACAATTCCAACTTTTTGTTAGAATAGTGGAACAACGCTATTCTTCTTGTTCCGAATAGCAAGTAGTACGTTTGGTTGCTCAAGCTATTCGAATAGCAATGCTATTTTAAGAATAGCACTATTCTTAGTGCATCCAAACATACCTTAATGTTTTGGTTTGAGGAACAGGAGACTGGAATAGTGGCGGTCACCATCTGTTGCTTTATATTTACGAAAGAATAACAACTGATTCCAACATTTTTATTAATATCCAAATTAATTACAAATTAATAATTATACCCAGAATACCTGAGTTTTTCCAAAAATATCCAAACCGGCCATTTTGTAGCCGGTTTCCTCTTTTTTTTTCTTTCTTTTTTTTGTTAGAGACACTGTGAAGAGCAAGATAATGAAATCTAAAACTGAAAATTCAAATTTTTTGTTAAATTACTTCTTTTGATTTATAATTAGCATATTTATACTAAAATACACTAGATTACTTGAAATTATATTGAATTACACTATAAACATTAAATTACGCTAAATTAAGTTAAATTATGTTGAATTACGCTAAATTACACTAATTTCGCTAATTATAATGAAATATGATAAATTACACAAAATTACGCAAAATTACTCTAAATTAGGCTGATTTTGTGTCATCTTTCATAAATCATAATAAATATAAAAAAAATTCCAAAAATAGTACAAATTAGTATTCTACAAGTTCATTATATAACTAATTTACTGAGCTACTTAGATTGAATAATAGAAATGAAAATCTTAATCGGAAACTTCAACTCAAGTTTTGAGGCTCTTCCCTTAGTTTTTTGGAAATTTTGAATTTTGAAATCTGGCATTTTAGGCAGTGATGCATGCACATTTTTGCAAGCTTTCCGAAAAGTGGTCATCTGCTGAAATCGAACACTCGAGCGCCGTTTTATGGCCGTTTGAAGTTTCGTCGTCGTTTTTCGATTTTAAGTGAAGATATCGTCCCCGTTCATATGTTATTTAGCGTATTTTAGCGTAATTTAACGTAATATAGTGTAATTCAACATAATTTCAAGTTTAGCGTATTTTAGTATAAATATGCTAATTATACATCAAAAGAAATAATCTAACAAATAATTTAAACAAAAAATTCGAATTTTCAGTGTTAGATTCCATTATCTCGCTCTTCATAGTGTCTCTTAAAAAAACAAATTCTAATTATAAATCACTATGAAGATAAAAGAGAAACAAAAAATAGTTTCTAATTATACATCACTATGAAGACACACAGTAATTTACCGCAATTTACCGTAATTCAACATAATTTAACATAATTTAGCGTAATTTAATGTAATATAGTGTAATTCAACATAATTTCAAGTAATCTAGTGTATTTTAGTATAAATATGCTAATTATAAATCAAAAGAAGTAATCTAACAAATAATTTAAACAAAAAATTCGAATTTTCAGTGTTAGATTTCATTATCTTGTTCTTCATAGTGTCTCTAAAAAAAACAGGAAACCGGCCACAAAATGGCCGGTTTGGACATTTTTGGAAAAACTCAGGTATTTTGAGTATAATTATTAATTTGTAATTAACTTTGGCTATTAATAAAAATGTCAGCAACTTATGCCAAACAAATTTCATCTATTTCTATTTCAGGATTGCAGATCTGAGCCGTCTGATTATCAACAGTCATCTATTGAGAAAAAAAGTAGAAGCCATGTTGCAGGTTTCTACAAGCCTACAATCAGCTCTCATAACTGCAATGGAAATCCTCTGGCCTGTTACCTGAGGCTGAGTCTAACATTATAGACGGGTTTCTGATTTTTGATGGGCTAACAAAACCTTTCCCTTTTTAACGGGCTGGGCTGATTGAAGTTCTCTCAATGTCCCTAAACAGCCCAAATCAAGCAGCCCGCCATTGCATGCGGAGCTAAACCAGAATTCAGATCCAGTCGTCCGTTTAAATGTGACACGAAAGGATTCTATACGGTCAGGTACCTTTGGATACTTTATAAACCAGGGAGGTCTGAAATGGCGGGAAGGAGGTCGTGTATGTCGGCGGCGATGGAGACGCAGTCGCAGTCGCGCCTTCTGGCGAGCGTGAGAGGGTTTGTCCGATCGTTGGTTGAAGATATATGCAATTGCCGCTCCCCTTCAGTCGCGCTGGATCGCTATCGCACCTTCTGCTCCGATCCTTTTGGGAACTGTGCTTGTAGCTTCGACACTCCTTTCGCAAAAGAATTCATCTCCATTGGGAGACAACCTCAAGCTGCTCACAGGCTAGGTTCGCCTTTTCTGTCTTGGTATTTCCAATTCTAGCCTTGTTTTGCTTGTTTTGGTAAGCAGTGTTGTTATGGATTCTTTTGGTTAATTTTATATGCAGCTGTTTTGCTTAGAGTGCTCTCCATTATCCAACTGCTGCTTCAACAAAACAAGCACGCTTCTAAAAGGGACATATTTTACATGGATCCTGCACTTTTTGTAGGTATGCATATTTCTTCTCGTGTAATTTGGTGTTGGTTGAACTTGTAACATTTGGTGGGGACTTAAAATTTTATCCATAATGCTTTTGTTTTAGACTTTGAAAAAAATGCAAAAAAAGCGTGCATAAATAGCTATTATTCTTTATTTTCAGATCAGGCTGTTGTGGATCACATAATTAATGATATCTGTGTTCTTTTAAGATGTAGTCGTCATCATCTTAATGTGGTAATATTTGATTCTTTATCCCTGTCATTATGATTTGTCAAAAACCTAATGTGATCGAAGTTTTTTCAAACAATAATTAATTTTTGCTTATGTGCAGGTTCCTGTCGGAAAAGGGTATGCAGCTTTTCCTTCAATTATGCAGGACAATTAAAGATATGAATACACATTTTCTCATAAGTTGTGCTCGTAGTTACTTCATTGATTTTAATGAATACATCTTGCAGTGCTTTAAAAGTTCATCTGTAACGCCCTTTGCACAATTGCAGGCTAGTTATGGGTTGGCTGAGATTCAAGGAATCTGACAGAACCATCTCTTGCATAAAGAACCCAAACACTGTAAGATTGGATTAAATAGAATGAAGTGATATGATTGCATATTTACAATTATATTCTTTCATTATTCCTTAATTTATGTGATTACTGTGCAGGAACATCCAATTCCAGTATGTCTTGAGGATGTGGAAGGTATTGTACCAAAGTTCTAGCATTATCTAGCTTGTCAGAGATAATATCGCACACCATTTCTCTATTTACTTCCTGATGTTGCTTTATTTTGGTAGACATGGTGAGTGTTTCACAATACATACTAGTTGTGGAGAAGGAAACAGGCAAGCTTTCACATGACATTCATATTGCTGAGTTGTGATTTATGTTTTACTTTAATTGGATGATTTGCTGCTTTTCTTTTTCGGCAGTATTTCAGCGCTTGGCAAATGATAAGTTCTGTGATAGAAATCGTTGCATTGTTATCACGGTCAGTAAGATACCCTGTTTGTGGTAACTTAGTTTGCACAACTAGTTTATTACCTAAATCAATAAGGTCGTTCACTTGGTAAATTTTAGGGAAGAGGCTATCCTGATGTCCCAACAAGAAGGCATGTGTCTTTATTTTCTCTTGTTGTACTCTTTATTTGTTTTATTTGGTTTAAACGATACAAGCTGTAATTTGGGTAATTGCATGTTGCATATACAATAGGTTTTTGCGGCATCTTGTTGAGCATCTGCGTTTGCCTGTGTATGGCCTGGTAGATTCAGATCCTTACGGGTTTGACATTCTGACGACATACCGCTTTGGTTCAATGGTACCATCTATTTTAATTTTAAACACTTAATAATAGCTTCTGTTACTGAATTTTGCCAACTAGTTGCATTGGTAGGAGATTGTATTCTTTTTTGTCTATCACTTAATATTTACATATTTAGCATGTCTGTTTTTTCTCTATAGCAAATGGCATACGACGCAAAGCTGATGCGGGTACCTGAAATGCGGTGGCTTGGTGTTTTGCCCTCTGACTTTGAGGAATTTAATCTTCCTGACCGTTGCCTTCTCAATTTGACACCTGAAGGTGGAAACATTTTCTGTACTAGTAGTGGTCTAACATGTCACTGTTGGGCCTTCCTTCTATTTATAAACAAAGGAAGTTCACAAAGAAGTCTGAAGCTAGCAGCGTTTCAGCTTGAGTGGGACATTGATCAGGGTCAAAAGGAATCATTTCAATCCCACTATTCATCTGAATTTTAAGAAGTGGTTCTTGATTTGTAGTATTGCAAGAAAAATGCCCATTATGAACTCAACTACTGACTGGGCTCATGGAAAAATATAAAGTGATTACTTTGTCCTCAGTTAAGTTGTCTGTATGTTAGAATTGTTTTAGATTTATGCTGGGGTGAAAAAAAGTTAATGCTGTTCTACGAATCAAATTTCTCTTGTTTGAATACCTTTTACTCTTACTCTTAACTCTTAATAATTTATGTAATCAAAGAAGGCATATGAAATTGAAAGCATTGGTTTGTCAATGATATTGGAAGGGCGAATTTGTCCATGTTTATCTTTGAAAATACGAAGGACAAATATAGGGTTTCTTTTTGGCACCAAAAAACCTTTCCCCTCTTTTGTACTGCTAGAGTACGTAACTAATGCTAATTTTCGTGTAGACAAGAGGAAGGCTGAAGCCATGCTATCAAGATGTTATCTGATCAAGGATGCACCTCAATGGAGGTCTCACCATGTTTTTTTTTTTTTTTCTTTCTAAAACTCAACACATGTAGTTCCAAGTATTTTACTTTCATCTGTACTTGTTTTCTTAGCTTTAATGTAAGTTTCATATTTTGATTAAACATGGCAGGACAGAGTTGGAGATGATGTTGCATAAGGGAGTCAAATTTGAGATTGAAGCACTGTCTGCTATTTCATTTTCTTTCTTATCAGAAGTGTATATCCCTACCAAGATTGAACGTGGGAAGCACATTTAATTGCCATGCAATCTTAATGTAGACGTTTGTAGCTTAGTCAATGAAAATTGCATCTATTACATATACTGCATTTTTTTTTGGGGGGATTTTCTTTGTTTGTGAATGATTCCTCACAAATTTATGGGAGTTACTTGGTGTATTTAGAAGTGCTTGTATTACTCCGGAATCCGGAAGCTGGGAATATTGAGTTCCTAACAATAATTTTGCTTGACGATAAATTGGAGAAAAGAAACATTTACATCTTGGAGAACTCATTGTAAACAAGTATGTAATTATACAAAAAGCTGATTTGAAAACCAAAAAAGGGATGAAAAGCCAACCTAGCAGTTCAAAATTACAATACCAGTGTTAACAGTTAAAAAGCAAAAGTCATGCACAGAAAAACCAGGGCATGAAACACAACTTTACATCATTGTTGGTTGGACTGATCAAATGTAAGATTATATGTTGACAATGTCACCAACTGATCTGGATCAAAATTCTCAAATTCCTCGAGAAAACACAACTTTACATCATCGTTGGTTGGATTGAGCAACTTCAAGATCATTTGGTGACAATGTACCCGACTGATCCGCATCAAGATTTTCAAATTCCTCCAGAAAAACTGCTATATCCTCTTGTGTAATCTTCCCAATCTCTTTCAGCTTGTATAGTATGAACTCTGGAGCACTGCATAATTAAAAAAATTATGTATGAATCTTATGACACATGAAAATGTTAAATTGCATCTAATTTTTTGGACTCAGATATGATGCTTACCCAACAATATGATTGCCATCAAAATCAGCTGCTTCGAGATCGACATTAGTAGTTTTCCTCGTAAGCACCCAATTGGCCAGCTTCTTTTGCTTATGTTCAGTATTCCACTCAGCTAGGTAGAAGAAGAATTGCGCTACAACTAGCGTGCTAATTAGTATCCAAAACACGGCAAACACACGGCCCCATTCTGATGAGAAGCTCTTGTCCCCATACCCCAGTGTTGTAATAGTTGAGCAAACACAATAGAATGAGTCAACAAGGCTTAGTTTCTCCACTTTCCACAAGAAAAAGATGCCAGTTGCCATAAGCAGCACCAAAACGACCGCAGTCGAGTAAAATTTGTATTTCGCCTTATTTGTTTCAATCGCTTTCAGCATCTCGGCATTACTGCCCTTCATCTGCATGTTAAGTGCTTTGAAGAGGAGCGCCTCCTGCTTCTCTACAAGCCGATCAGCTGCTTTACTCAAGAATAGAGCAACAACTGCCATACCTAAGAACACGAACGCGCACGCAAGAAGCTTTGATGCGGCACTATTAGGCACGAAGTCTCCATAACCAACAGTTGTCATTGTCACTATAGTGAAGTAGACCGCATCCAAAATTGGGTTAGTGCGTTTACCAGTCATTTGGTTCTCAACAAAGTAAAAGCAGGTTGAGGCTGCTAGAAGGTAAAATAGGAAGAGCAAGGCAACTAGCTTGAAACTCAGGTCAATCGGACCAAAAAGATTTTTGCCAGGAACCCATCTGGCGGGTTCGGGGGAGCTTAAAGGGGTCTCACATGAAGTGGCGCTTCTACACCGGCGGAACCTTGAGGGTTTTAATTGAGACGGTGGTTTCTTTTTGCTGGTATCTTTCCCGGGATTTAGTAAGCTATTTGTTAATTCTTTGTGTGCTCCTTCAAGGTCGGCCATTGATCGGTTCACTCTCCAGCGGTGGTGCTCACTTTCAATTACTTACCTGGCCCACAGAACCAGAGAAATAAATACATAATGTCAACTATGTGGAAGGAAGAATGAATATCAATCAGATCAAGATAGAACTTGGAGAAAAAAACTGAAAAAAATAAAATAAAAATAACACGGTCTGCTCCTTTGATCACCCAATCATAATTTCTCAATTACACATGCTGGTTCAAGCAAACTGGGTTGCCTAGCAATGAATAGAAAAAAATTGCTAAAACCGAGTTTTTTAGTTGGCCCAGATATGCTGATTTTAGAAGAAGAAGAAGAAGAGCGGGGAACTCACCTCGGAGAAAATGTACAGATCCAGGCCTCAGTGTGAAAAATAGAAGAAGAGGCTACTCTTTGACTTGAGACCGAGGCAAATGCCGACAGTTCAGCATCAGAGAAGGGGAAAGATCGCGAGAGAATTAAATTGGTTCCACAAAGATGTGACACGATCGTTATAGCTTTTTCTATTTTTCTAAAAGGAGAAGAGGAGAAACAACAACATTATCTAGACAAAGTCACAAGAGTAGCGCGGGTCGTCCATTCTCAACCGCTCTTCTGAGTTATGATGACGGCCTTTACATAGATCCAACGGCTATATTTCTTTCTCGATGTAATGTCGGAAGGTGGGACCTTATTTCATAGATGTTATAGATTAATTTGTCGAAGACCATGTGCAGGTAAAACATTCCAGGCCAATCTAACATTTTTTTATGGGGGAATTTCATGTATCTCCAGGAGAAGCTTCGTATCCTTTGGTTAAAGCATTTCTTGCTTGAATTAAGACCAAGTGGCCGATACTTGGAGATTCCTCAAGCATGTGACCAGTTGAGCAATCTTATTTTTCAAATGCCGTTGGGATTTAAGCTGGATCTAAAGGGTAAAATAGATAATTTATAAATTTAAAATGACTTTTAATAGGAAAGATAATAGATTGGGTAAATTTTTGAGTATTTGAACTTTAGAAGGGTATATATGATATTATGAATTTTAGAGAGGGAAATACGTAATTTCAAGATTTTTGAGGGAGATACATGAAATTCCTCCTTTTGAATATACACTTTCCCATAGCACAGATGACAGATCTCAGTGCCTCCTCAGCCATCATGAGTCACGACTCGCAATTTCTTAATGAGAAATCGTGCGATCAGAACTCGCGCCAAATGTACAGCTTATATCATGAACAAAATTTCTAACTTTATTTATTATTCTTAATACTGTAAATCGCAAAAGCTGAATTGAGCTGCAGGCTTTCACCATGACAAGTTGTGATTCGGAATAATCTTGATAAAATCTAAAATTCCAAATTTAAATATAATATAGAAATAATTTGAAAATAGTTGGTTGTTTATAATATAAAAAATATAAAAATATTAGTATTTTATTTTATTAGTGGGATATCTCCCACTGATTTCATTCATGAAATCATTTGAAGGTACTGGTACCAGTCC
The DNA here is from genome assembly GCA_028015225.1 of Carex myosuroides. Taxonomy (NCBI): domain Eukaryota; kingdom Viridiplantae; phylum Streptophyta; class Magnoliopsida; order Poales; family Cyperaceae; genus Carex; species Carex myosuroides. The sequence goes on along the minus strand of CM051485.1, from coordinate 3,768,049 downwards.
TACTGTTTTTACAAAACACTACCAAATGTTACCCCAGATTAACAGTACCATTTAATTTTAATATATTTAAAATTGATAAACAGTGATGGTCATCTCGGCATGCGGGAGATAAAACGTGTGCGTCTTCGAACGCCATCGCTCAAGAAGATCCGCGCACAGGCTCTGGTCATGCTGCTCATTCTTCATAATTGCTGGTTGGTACAAACCTATTTGCTGTAGTGTCCCTGCGAACGCCACGTTGTACAGTATCGACATCCGATTGTGTCATACATTGTGTCATACAAAACGCGCCCTACATTTAATTTTTTTTTTAAAAACACAATTTATTAAATCTTCATAGAAAAAAATAATGTTATTAAAAATTTCATACAATATTTATTAATTTAAAACTTACCCCTAAAGCTGCATCCTCTATCAAATTCTCGCATTTAAGGTACCATAGAAAGTTGCAAAATTTTGTCCTTGCAATGCCGGACTCTATCAACATCTTGCAAGGCATCAGCAACCTGTTGAGACAGCTGATATATAGTGGTTATGTGGGCGGGGGTTGTCTACTGAAAGATGGGACATCTCTGCTCGAAGATGTCATACTGTGTAATTTTGTCAAAATATAACTAATCAATCTTATGGTACTAATAAACCTTAAACAGTAAATCCAAAATCAATCTAATACTACTTTTAAAATAAAAATCGAAATCATAAGAGAATAAAAAAAAAAATTACCCGAAAGTGAACAGATTGGACCATAGAAATGAGATTGGCAGTCAAAATGAGGAGTTATTTCTCTCTCTTCCACAGGAACAATTTAAAAAAAAATTGGTTGAATTTGGTACCGTAGAAAATCTGGTTATATTTTTTAGGGATCGACTAACAGTCTCCTCATTCAGTTCCCTAAACGTTCTCCCTAACTGTCAAAGTACAACTATCAGTCCCCCATTCAACATACATTAATTCAGTCCCAAAATGGAAAGTATGAATACCTAAGTTATGAAGTATTCATATATAATTCATCAAGTATTCATACCTAAGATATCAAGTATTAATTCATATACAAACTGGGGACCATTACTTTTCGGGGGCAGTAACTGTCAGACTGCATTGGGGACCACAACCAAAAAGTCACGTGAATCACACCACCAGTCCCCCATTCATTGATTAAATTAATTCACATACAAAATGGAAAGTATTCATACCTAAGATATCAAGTATTCATATATAATTCATCAAGTATTCATACCTAAGATATCAAGTACATAAAAAAAAACTGGACACAATACCTACTCATCTTTTACACGTTTTTCAAGGTGGTTTTTTTTTCTCCGTTCAATCTAACCAATTTTTGGGACGATCTATGAGGAATTTTGCAAATCTAAAATCACGAACGTATTCTATTTTTTTTTTCTCTTTCAAATGAGATCCATGATGACATACTTTTACACATTTTTCAAGGTATCAAATATTCAAATATGGAAAGTATTCATACCTAACATATCAAATATTTATATATAATTCATCAAGTATTCATACTTAAGATATCAAGTATTTAAAGAAAAAAAACTGGACTCAAATATGAAAAGTATTCATATAAAATGGAAAATATTCATACCTAAGTTATCAAATATTCATATATAATTCATCAAGTATTCATACTTATGATATCGAGTATTTAAAGAAAAAAACTGGATTCATCTTTTACACGTTTTACACGTTTTTCAAGGTGGTTTAATGATTGACAAAGTTAGTTAGAATTGGGGGACGTTTAGGGGACTGGAGTGGGGGGACAACATCTTTATTCTATTTTTTATTTCTCTCTTTCTACCCGCAATAAAAAAGATTAGACACGAAATGAATTTTGATTTCTCTCTCCATCGTATTATTTTTATAGGCATTACGGACGCAACCTCACATTGTGTTCCTCTAGCAGGACACAACCTCATATTGCATCCACCCAATTTGTGAACGTAACGTGAGATTGCATCCATGATAAAAAATGAAATTTCACATAATTCGTAGTCTTTCTGTTTATCAATTTTTTACAAAGTCCAATTTGATTAATTTAAAAATAATTCAAAGACGTCAAAATTGTATGGATATTAATTACTTTTCCTCGTAACGCTAAGTTCAATTATAAATAAGAGCCACGAAAGTGAGGAAACAACGCACTCATGTTGAAATAAAAAAAATATATTAAGTTGTGTATTTTATAATAATTTTCATTCTTATATTAAATACGTAGATGTTCTGATTTGCTAATGATTTTGATTAAAAGATGGAATTTCAAATTGAATACCAGTTCTCCGATCAAATATTATGATTCTATAGATCTTTTTGATATTTTTTTGTGTAGCCTAAATTCTTTATACACATATTTGTCACATGCAAATTGTATCATCTTTCTGATTGGTCTTATTTCTTTCTATTTTTTAAATGTTATTTAAGATTTTTTTTAATTGATTGATCATGTCTTCATTTCTTTCTATTTTTTTATATTAATTTATTTGTCATTTAATATGTCATTTTGTTTGAATTTTTTTATGAAAATATGTCAAGAAAATAAGAAAATATATGTCATTTAAAGAATGTTATTTACGTGTAGATGTCATTTAAGAAATTGTTATTTGTATTTAATCTAAATTTATTTTATAAAAATATTTTATTTTACATGAGATATTTTTTATTCACTTATAGTTAAAATACAGGGAGAGCATCTCCCGTCAACCATCCCCTGTTTCATCCCCGTCAGCGCATTTTAGGAATTTGCGGAAAAATATTCATCTGTAACACAACTAGTATTCATCCATCTATATGAAGGTATTCACATTTGCAATAGAAACATATTTGAATACATTACAACATTCAGCGTATTAAGAAAGTAGGGGACCACAAACAACATATGTGGGGGACCGCATAACCGTCAACGCATTAATTAAGTGGGGGGACCGCATAACCGTCAACGCATTTTAGGAATTTGCGGAAAAGTATTCATCTGTAACACAACATGTATTTATACATCTATATGAAGGTATTCATATTTGCAATAGAAACATATTTGGACACATCACTCACTCATCTTTTACACGTTTTTAGAGATGGTTTTTTTTTCTCCGTTCAATTTAACCAATATTCCTGACGATCTGTGAGAAATTTTGCAAATCTAAAACCACGAACGTCTTCTACACAATTTTCTCTTTCAAATGAGATCTATGAAGACATACTTTCGAGTTGTCCGTTGCACAAGTATTCATACCTCGTCACAAGTATTCATCTCTCATCGAGCAAGTATTCATCATCGTCGTGTAAGTGTAAATAGTTAATGTACCAAGAGTATTACAAACATATGTGCATACCTCGATTAATTTTACAAGAGCAGCCAAATAGTATTCATCCATAAGATATCAAGTATTCATACATATACGTTAAAGTATTTATATCTAAGATATCAAGTATTCATTCATACACGTTGAAATATTCATATCTAAAACATCAAAAATTCATCTATACACCTCTAATTTGTTTTTCAAAATTTGTTTTTCTGTCATTTCTTAGTATTTAGTACGCACTGGCCTAATTCACCATTAATGAAGATTTGTTCTTTGCAAATAACTCGCTACTGCATGAGGAAGAGGAACATAGACACGATGGATCTGACCCGGCGGTCGATAGTGATGGATTTAACTGGTGGAGGCGTGCTTGATTGAGATGGAGTGACGGAGGCGGAGGTGGGAGAGGGAGGCGGAGGCGGAGATGGAGAGGTGGGAGAGACGGGCGGAGGCGAAGAGGGAGAGGTGGGAGAGACGGGTGGAGGCGGAGGTGGAAGGCGGAGGCGGAGGTGGGAGAGGGAGGGAGAGAGAGGAAAGAAATAAAGGGAGAAAATTTGCTAATTAATTTGTAGGGACCATTAGGTAGTTAGAATTTGTAATTATAGTTAGAAGATGAAGTTAGTTAGTTAGGAGATGAAATGGGAGATGGATAGATGGAAAAAAAATATAATTACCCTAAAATATATCCTCATTGTAACGCACAGATTGTTTAATTAAGTAATATAAATGATCTCTAACTATTTATGACGATAGTTATTTTAGCTGTTATGCCGATCATTTTACTAAAAAGCCCGTATTTATTTTGATGCCAAACAGGATCTCTAGATTTAAAGAGGGCGGATCTCTGATGCCATGTAGCCTAGATTAGAGCTGTTTAATTTCATCAAGACATCTATTTTAGAGGTACAGTACGTGTCTACGTGATGAATTAATTTTGTTTTTAATAAGAAAGAGATCAATTTACAACTTTTTTTAGTGATACATCAAGATGAAGTATTAGTATTTACTTGTGTCATTTAAATTTTTACAAAATAAATTACTAATGTAATAAATAATATTGTCCATTTCAACGCAGGGTGAAAACGGAGCAGATAGTGGTAACTATATTCATATTTTTTTTAATTTTCCGGATACGGATACGGATACAGATCAGATCGAATATTTATTAAAAAAATATAAAAATATTAAAGTTCGTAATATTTATCTAATTATAATGATAAATAACATAATATATATTAAACTATATAGTATATGTTTACTATTCGGATACAGATAATTAAAATGTAAAACTATATATGTATCCATATCTATACGGATACTCAGATATTAGATATCCACATTTAATTTTCTAAATACGGATTGAATATGAATCTGATATTATCCACACCGTTTTCACCCCTATTTCCACGGGATCTCTACCAATTGTTATTTAATCTAGATTAATATATTAAAAAAGAGAGGATAATTTAAAATCTTATAATGAGTCTTGCTAGCTATTCTCAAGGTCATTTCACCGCCGATCTAGCTTATAAAACACACCACGGCATTTACAAATTTATTTTGTTTCTGTCATATATCAATTATATATAAATTTGATCCAAAATGTCGTAGACACTTATGAATATTGTCATATGCTTTTATTAATAGACGAGTTAAAAAGTCGAAATTGCTCTGGAGATTAACTAAATGGAAATTTTCAATTTTAGTTTGCCCAAAAGATACTATCGGCCCATGGGCTTTTTAGGCAAAAAAGAAAAAGAAAAATCCAATTCCATCATAAGTGCCAGCGGTCTCTAAGCCAGGGCTGCAAACAAATCAAACCGAATCGAACTTAACCCAGTTCGAGTTCGAGTTCAAACCAATTTCAATCTCTGGTTTGAAATTGAAGCAAGATTTTGAACTGAAAAAAAGAGTTCGAATTTGATTATGTATGATTCGAACTAATTTGATTTGATTCATTAATAGTTCGAACTGAGACGAATCGGAGGAGACTGTAATTTTGTTTCACAAATATTAATAGTAACATTGTGAAGTATATAGTTCAAACATGACAAGTATTTATATCTATACAATGAACTACATATATGGTATATGAATTTTCCTTAAATAACCGTACCCGCATCTTTTTCTGAAAAATCCTCGCGTCGTACCCGCATTAAGGGACCACGCAACCGTTCCAAAACTGTAATTTTGTTTTACAAATATTAATAGTAACATTGTAAAGTATATAACTCAAACAAGATAAGTATTTATATCTATACAATGAACTACATATATGATATATGAATTTTTCTTAAATAACGTACCTGCACCTTTTCTTGAAAAATCCTCGCGTCGTACCCGTATTAGGGGACCACTCAAATATTTTTTACATATGACGCTAGATGATGTCTGAAAGTATTAATATCAAGTACTGCAAGTATTTATACCTCTGCACTAAAGTATTTTTACCTATGTGGTCAACTATTTTTGTTAGAGGAATGTTGACGCAGTGATAATTAGGTAAGGTTGATGCGGTGATACGGGGTCCCTACTACTTCATTAGAGGAAGGTTGACGCAGATCATAGAGGAAGGGTGTTGTTGAAATTTTAGAATAATAATTAGTGGAGAACATATAATATCTTTTTAGAATAATAATTAGTGGGGACCATAGTACATTATTCCTCTAAGTGCGGGTACTAAAATAATTATTCTAATAAATATACCCAGAATCCCTGGGATTTTCGAAAAATGCCCAAATAGGTCATTTATTTTTTTTAAACACTATGAAGAGCAAGATAATGATATCTAACACTAAAAATTCAAATTTTTTTATTTAAATTATTTGTTAGATTACTTCTTTTGATTTATAATTAGCATATTTATACTAAAATACACTATATTACTTGAAATTATGTTGAACTACACTATATTACATTAAATTACGCTAAATTATGTTAAATTACGCTAAAATACGGTAAATTCTGGTAAATTACTGTGTGTTTTCATAGTGATGTATAATTAGAAACTATTTTTTGTTTCTCTTTTATCTTTATAGTGATTTATAATTAGAAACTATTTTTTTTAAGAGACACTATAAAGAGCAAGATAATGAAATATAACACTGAAAATTCAATTTTTTTGTTATATTACTTCTTTTGATGTATAATTAGCATATTTATACTAAGATATGCTAAATTACTTGAAATTATGTTGAATTACACTATATTACATTAAATTACACTAAATTATGTTAAATTATGTTAAATTATGCTAAAATACGGTAAATTCCGGTAAATTACATATGAATATGGATGATATCTTTACTGAGAAGGCGAAAAACGATGACGAAACTTCAAACGGTCATAAAACGGCGCTCGAGTGTCCGATTTCAGCAAATGACCCTTTTTCGGAAATTACCAAAAAACAAAGGGAAGAGCCTCGAAACTTGAGTTCAAGTTTCCGATTAAGATTTCATTTCTATTATTTAATCTAAGTAACTCAGTAAATTAGTTATATAATGAACTTGTAGAATACTAATTTTTACTATTTTTGGAATTTTTTTACTATTTTTTATGATTTATGAAAGATGGCACAAAATCGGCCTAATTTAGCGTAATTTTGCGTAGTTTAGCGTAATTTACTGTATTTCATTATAATTAACGAAATTAGTGTAATTTAGCGTAATTGAACATAATTTAGCGTAATTTAATGTAATATAGTGTAATTCAACATAATTTCAAGTAATATAGTGTATTTTAGTATAAATATGCTAATTATAAATCAAAAGAAGTAATCTAACAAATAATTTAAACAAAAAATTTGAATTTTCAGTGTTAGATTTCATTATCTTGCTCTTCATAGTGTTTCTTAAAAAAAATGAAGAAACCGGCTATTTTCTGGTTGATTTCTGGAGAGGAGGAAACCGGCCAGAAAATGGCCGATTTGGACATTTTTCGAAAATCTCAGATATTCTGAGTATATTTATTAATTGTAATTAACTTTGGATATTAATAAAAATGTCGGCCAGGAACTACCTTGTCTAGTTATCTAGTATGACAATGCTTACGAAATGATGTACGCCTTGTTGTTTGTGAAATTGTTGGGAAGGCGCTTTCCTTTCCACCGCTTTAGCTCAATAATCAATTTTTTTTATCACTTTCCAATAGGAAAGTGTTATCTCCATTGTTAAAAATCTTGGCTTTCTGTGAAATTGCTGACAAAATTAATGCAGTTGCTTTTCTTTAAATTTCTTTCAGCGAAGCAGACATCTTGTACCGAAATTTTTATTAATACCACTGTCAAACAAATAAAAAATAAAAAAACCACAAATTATGGAGAATTTGAATGGAGATGCAGATTGAATTGGAAGTCCTGGTGTTTTTCGAATTTCTCAAATTTAGTGGTGTTTTGTTTTTGTTTTTTTTTGAAATGGTATTAATAAAAATTTCGGCAGCTTGTATTAAGAAACTCGGTTGATTGGCTTGATATTGTGATTTTTCTTTTCTTTTTTTGAAAATTTGATTAGTACCACAAGAAAACCACCATGGGCCAATAACCAATTAATGCTCAAATTAGAAGAGAAAAATAATAATCTTTTGTGAAAAAAATCTGAGAGAGAGAGGAGAGAAGGTCTACCGACTTTAAGCAAAATAGATCACAGGATTTTCTATAAGCAATAGCCAACAGATTTGCCTACTAAGTTTCATTATTTTATAAAAAAATAGAGTACATAGAGTAGAGTTTATAAATGAGAGAAGAAAACATAAGAGATAAAAACAAATGCAGACACTATATAAAAGAAAAAAGAAAAAAGAAAAAACTAGAAAACTAGCATTTGGTTTAGTGGGAAAGACAATGATCTCCGTACAGAAAGTTGCAGGTTTAAAATTTGAAAAAATAATTTTTTATAGATATTTAATAGTTAAATGACTTGACTTTGAACTTTTACTGAAAAAAAAAAAAAACTAAAATTGGAAAAAAAGGCGGTCATTTGATCATTTCTGATTCTTTTGGAACCGAGAGATTTGAAACTTGTTCTTGCGTGATATGATCAATTCGATCGATTTCCAATGCAAAAGAAGTATAATGATAAAATTGTACTTTTGGGCCTTTGGGGGGATTTAGTTAATATAATGCTGACTCAATACCCATGCGCAGTTTGATTAACAAATGCTGACTCGACACCCATGCGCATTTTGACTCTACCACTTGCACCGGACTGTTGTTTAATTAATTATATAAATGAAAAAAAAAAACATCCATGCATGACCCCTTGCTTATTTTTGTTTTGTGGTACCTAATTCAAGCAAATAATAAATAAATATCCACCTGGCAGTACAACTCGAGAACACTTGTCGGTATCTCATGTAAATAACACGCAAGTTACATGAGTCTTTCTCATTTATTTTTAAAAGGTTGCTTTGTCTGGTGACTTAATTTGCACAGTAGATTTAATTTGGTTTTCACTTCTCACTAAAATACAGTTTCAATCTTTTGAGACTCAAAAGTTTAATTAATTCAATGCAACTTGGAATGTTGTTCATATAAAAATTAGACTATGTTCAATACGCTTGGTGAGTCAACAAGGTAACTAGCAAATAAATCAGTGTAGTACCTGTCATGTCAGGGGCCCAATTATATATCTAACTTTAACTAAAGCCACCCTTCATTTCCGTATTTGTTCAAGGGCAATGGTCGATTGTTATATCTGAAAGAGAATATATCACATCAGGATGCTTTCACACTTCACAGAATTTCAAATTATTCGTTGGAATCTAATTTATACGAACAAATAAATGATGCATTCACAGTATGCTTTATACTGAGCTAATTAAAGCCTTAATAATTCATTTAAACAAATCTTTGATATTGGATTGAAATAACAATAGATTCACTACAAAATAAGAAGCGTGATAAATTGTGCATAGTAAACTTAGATAAATTATTCTTGTACCATTTGTTGTGCATCTTTTATTCCATCCGACAATATTTATACTTGCAATAAAAACTATTTATATTTAAACTGTTATACAAAGTATTTATCACTTTTTTAAATGACATAAGAAAATTCAAGTTAAAGATTTTGTTGAAGTGAAGAACTAACATTTGATCTAGTGGCAAATGCACATGGTCTTTAGGTGAGAGATTATGGATTCAAAATTCAGATGGGAAAATTCTTTGTTGTAATAATAAGAATATTAATAGTTGGGTGGCTTGACCTCCAACCTTTACTCAAAAAGAATCTTTTGTTGAAGTGAAAAATAAAGATTTCAAAATTTTGGAATCCTTGTAAATACTTTTTATCATTTAATATAAATATTTTTTAATATAAGTATAAACGCATTTAGAGTGCAGATAAGGGGTGCAAATCAGGTGCGCAAGTAAGAAATGAAAATTTTGGTTCGAATATAATAATCATAATTTTCTAATTACAGACATTTCGTTTCACATGAAATATTCATCCATGTCTTATCAACCATTAAAAAAATGATATTCATCTTCTTTTACATCCTCTCCGGTGCATAGGAGGTGAAGGTGAATCATAGAAAGATTTACACCTTGTTTGGATGGAGAGTAGAGGAAAGGAACGAACGGAAAGAAAAGAAATTTTTTCTTCGAATCGTGTTTAGTTGATAAAATTATGTCGGAGGTGAATGGTGCAGGAGGTGAAAGGTTTATTCTTGCATGATTGTAATCAATAGAATCGATTTCCCTCCCAATTTAGACTGTAACAGATGAAAACAAAATTTGTTGCAAATATTTTCAGAAAAAATGACATAAATACCCAACCCTATATCTTAACAATACGATTCTCATCCAAATTTTTTTGTCATAAACCTACAACAACCACCGAATTTCTCATTAACCTTTTTAAATTTTAATTAACCAAACAAGAAATAAGACGAAAATAAAAGTTAAATTTATTTTCTATCATTAATCATCCAAACATAAATAAGTTAAATATATTAATCTTCATTTCTATTCCATTTCATTCCATTTTATTTTCACTTCTCTTCCTTTCCTCTACTCTCCATCCAAACAAGGTGTTAGGAAATTAACGGAACAACAAACGAGATTATCAGTTTATCACACTCCTGATTTTCTTATTTGGTTTATCTTGTTTCACTTTATTACAACCTAATTTGGAGGTAATAAAAGTATAAAACAAAGGTTTAGAGATTAAAAGAGTAACATATATTAACTTTGTCTTCCTATTAGTATTAAATATCCAACTAAACAATAATCAGTTATAAATTTTTATTTTCCTCCTCTTCCCTCAGTTTCTCTATCATGCACTTATATTTTAAATTAGAATTGCTTTGCTGATTTTTTCTAGAAAAATATATTTATTTAACAAAATTTAAAATTCAGAATATTTTTTTTTTTGAGGAAACTTATGGGAAAAAAATGATATATATGTTTTTCGAAATGTAATGAAAAATGATATGACAAGTTACCCAAGAATTCCAAAGAGAAAATTGTATTACTTTAATGAGTTTTGTTATATCTTAGATTATATCAAATACATCCCGAAATTTTATTCTTACCATCTAAAAAAACAAAATAACCATTTTTTTTCTAAAAATTCAATTTTTACCTTGTACGTAGTTTGAAATGGCGGACCACATGTTGGCAGGATTTTCGGGGCCATAATGGACCGATATATGGTCCGCAGTTTGAAACTGCGAATCAAATTTGGGTGTTCGCAGTTTGAAACTGCGAACCAAATTTGGGTGTCCGTAGTTTGAAACACAGAGTAAATTGAATTTTCAGAAGAGAAAAGAACTTATTATTTAGTTTATATTTTTTGGAGATGGTAAAAATAAAAAATTCCAAAATACATCTCAGTTTGAATGAGAAGAAAAAGCAACATTGGACTGCTGACGACATTGATGAGTATACATGATTAAGAAGTTTGTAAAGTTAAACTTTCTTTATGAATTGCAGATTTATTCCACTACTTGAGTTTTAAGTTTAATTAATCATGATTAACACCTACCAATACATATTGACAATTGAATTACAAGACCTTAGGATTACATGAGAATGATTAGAGATTTTGAGCAAATTTCACTTGATATTTGAAGACTTAATCCGGCATCTACCGCCCTTGTTTAGAATAAAAATAAAAATAAAGATGGTTTCTCTCACTTCCTCTTATAACCAAAGAGGCCTTTGACAAGAGAACCCTCTTTTCTATTCTGGTTGTACATGCTAAAATGGTTTTATTTTAATGGTGCTAGAGGCGAATTTTGATGTTGAGAAATGGCTAGCTTATTGTCGATGTCACAGCAGTTGGAAGTTGAAATAATTTATTCCTTATAAATTATTTTTGTTAGAGTAAAGTTGACGCAGGAATGATTGAGAAATGTTGATGCAGGAATACGAAGTCTCCACTATTTCATTAGAGAAATGTTGATGCGGAGACTATTAGGAGACTGAAAAATAAATTATCATAACAAGTTATGCATCAAAGTATTAATATTTTATTTTTCAAATTCAATATCTTATCTTTCAAGTATTTAAATTTAACCTCTTCATTCTGGAAATTAACCTCGGTTTTCTTGCCGCAGATGCGACGTGCCTCAAGGTCCATTAGAATGTTTTAGCACTAAATATATGTGGATGAATTTTCTGAATGTTTATTAGAATCGGTGCAATTTAATATTCCTGCGTATATGTCTCTATTCTAAGCTCCAAAGAAGTTCACGGTACGGTAGGAGGAAGAGGAAGTACAGTACAGGGAGGAAGAAGAATGTTAAAATTAGAAGGCATATTGATCAATTTAATTTTTAAAAGAATTAAACTAAATATTAAAAGATTAAAAGGGTATAGAAGAAAAAAAATATTAAATTTGTATGGAGATATTGGATATTATGGTTTTTTTATGGAGAAATTGGTTATTTAAAAAATTTAGATGGACCTACTGGAAATTTTCCCAAAATTTTATTGAAAGAAAATAATAAAATGTACTTGAGAGTTACATGAACAAATCTTAGATGACTGGACTCTTCTAACACACATAATTATTCGAGTGTGGCACCCTTAAGTTACGCCGGTTATTTTTTGATGCAGTCATGATGAAATTAATTTAGCTTCTTTTAACAATAAATGCAGAATAAATGATAAATTTTTTAAAAGAATATATTTTGGGGATATTTTAAATTTAATAATTAATATGAGCTCAACAGCATGAATATTTTGTCAATTCATTAGTGTTTCTAAGATGTGTTCTCTCAATTGAACTTATAAGAATTGCAATCAACGAGATCATAGATTTCTGCTAAGTGCTACTACTAAAACAAACATTATAGCATGAAAAGAAAAGAGTAGGTAGGTGTCGGTGGTCAAAGCAGTAACTAATAGATAATTGCCATGAACGGTTTGAGCAAATTCAATGTTATTTGGCTTTCATAATTCACAATAAAAAAATGTTAGAGCATCTACATCTCTGATATTATGAGAGTTTTTAATCTGATGTGATAGTTTCTAATTCGGTTTTATAGATGTGGGAGAGTTTCTTATTTAGAAACTATGCAGAAAAGTTTCTTATTAAGAAACTGTTTATATACTTTATGCTGGTCAAATGATTGGCTCAAATTATTTCTTCTTTTAAATTTGTTGCTGACATAACTTAATAGAAACTCTAAAATTAATTTTAGAGATGTGAGAATTAGAAATTTTAGAGACCTTAATTTCTAAAAAGTAATTAACAGTTATTTAAAAATTCATTTGAATTGCTGAATGTAGATGCTGTTGGTAGTTTTTTCAAAACAGTTTTCTAACAAGCATCACACATCACTTAATTATTTGCTTGGGGAAACAACTTGGTACGACCGTGAAGAAAAGTTGAGCAAATCTCAGAGCGAAACCAAGCAAATAATCCAAGCTGATCTGGTGTTTTTGATTAAGATCAAATAATTCGCGAGTGGGTCATAACTCGCGACAAACGCGGCATTTACAAGACACGGTCTAAAGCATTGACAGAGTGGGCTGACATGGTGAGCCAAGTGCAATTAAACCGTGCTCCCATAAGTGACAGAGACGAGCGACGAAAAATAAGTGGACCAGGGCGGCTCGGCAACAACCTTGCTTTTTACGCCATTAGAAGATCCAATAAAAGGAAAGTTGTTTACAGAGAACTAGAGAAGGCGGTTTGAACTAATTAGTCGCACGCGTGTGAATAAAGGCAGTGGAGACCGGAGAGTGGAGAGAGGCTTGTCAAACGCTCGGTTCCCGACTTGGCCGCTTTTACTTCATCCATCCATCCATCTCTCTCTCTCTTTCGCATCTTTTTTCCGTTGTGGTGTTATGAGCCTCAGTCTTAACTAATTAGTTGCAGATTGATAGGCAATACAGCTAAAGCTACCATGGGTATGTTCGTCTCTCTCTCTCTCTCTCCTAATTTTCTTCGTGACTTATCGAGGGTGATTTTGATTTTCTTTTTTCTTTTATATTTTCATTAGACGTATTGGTTGTCACTCTTCGGAGGAATTGGATAAAAAGAAACAAAGGTACAAGCGAGAGCAGTAGCATAGACAGAGCTCGAAAATACAAAAAGAAAATTTAAATATTTTGTGTAGTACAAGTATTACTAGAATTTGAAAAGCACTTTTTTTCATCTTCCCGTGATTCCATGACTAATTACCCCCAACTTCTCAGAATTTAGAACAACAATAGTTAAGAGTAAGGTTTCTAACTTGCTTTTCCTTTGGAATTATGAAAAGACAAAACAACAAATAACCTAATTAGGTTCATCAATTTTCACTTGGACTCTTAGAGACACCGACACGGTCAGCTGCTCATAATTCTTTATATTTTCGATTAATTTGATTATAGTTGCTAGAACTACTTCAATAGTTTTCTCTCTATGAATTTGTATGTTATTTTCTCATAGTCGATTCTGGTGCTTTGTAGTTGCAAATCAGAATTATTGAAAACCCCTTTTTAATTCTGTACAGGTGTATTATATACTTATGATAGTGATAGTGATGATGACTATGAAGCATTTGTCGAGAAGATGAATCCACCTCGGTACTAACTATCCCATACACTTACTAATTAAAAATATATTTAACAAACTAATTAATAAGTTTCTTTTCTAATGTTTACTGTTCCTATTTCTTTCATAATCAGGGTCGTAGTAGATAATGAATCATGCCCGAATGCAACAGTTATTGAGGTATGGTTTTTACTTGCTTCTTAATCTTATACTCTTCATAATCAACATAATATCTGGGTAGAGGTGTAGGCAAGTATCATACATCTGAGCATGTACCAGCTTTGCAGAAAATTTTCCATGCTTTGTAAGGTGCTGGTTCATGAGCATAATTCTTTGAAAAATATGTGAAATTCTCAAAATAATTGAAATAATTACACGGATAAGCTGATAAGCTACTTAAAAGAAGAACTAAAACTATATGCCATTGGCTAGGGGAACTGCTTTTTTTTTCTTTTTCCACTCAACAAAAATTAAAAGCATTTTCATATTCTTATTCAAGAAAAATGGTTCATTTATTGATTATACTGTCTTTTCCTCTCGGTAGGTTGGCAGTAAAGCAAATAAGAACGGGATACTGCTGGAGGTAGTTCAAGTGCTAACTGATCTGAATCTTGTTGTTACTAAAGGTTATATTACACAAGACGGAGGCTGGTTCATGGATGGTACTGTACAAAGTTCTGTTGTTCTTTAACATTATTAACAAGACCAACCTTAAAAAGAACATTAATCTACAAGACCACAATTAATGAAAGATTTTCTCTGCTCTTTAATACCAGTTTTCAGTGTGACGGACAAAGATGGAAACAAGCTAAAGGACCAAACGACTATTGAGAAGGTCGAAGGTCACATCCGTAAGGTTGCAACACTTGGTTGTTACTTTGCAAAATATTGAATAAAAATAAAAACAATATTATTTTTCGACACTACTGATCTAACCTACCTGAAATTTTAAAAAGTCACTAGGTGTGGATTCATCATATGTGCCATCAAAGCGGAGATCAGTTGACGTGGCTACTTCAACGGACTACACAGTAATAGAGCTAACCGGCAATGACAGGCCAGGATTACTTTCTGAAGTGAGTGCAGTGTTGTATGATCTGAATTGCAACCTGGTCAAGGTCGAGATATGGACCCACAATACCCGCGCTGCCGCTGTCCTTCATCTTACTGACCAATCCACCAACTCCCCCGTCAAGGATTCTGATAGACTTTCCATGATAAAAGAACGCCTGAACTATGTGCTCAAAGGGAGCAACCTCTCCAGAGGAGCCAAGACTGATGTGTCTGTGGGCTGCGCCAAAAATATGGAGAGAAGGCTCCATAAGCTGATGTCTGACGATGGAGATTTTGAAATTGATAGTCAGGATGTTGCAGGAGGCAAAACTAAGAGGCCTAGTGTGAAGATTACGAATTGGAATGACAAGGATTACTCGGTTGTTACTATAAGGTGTAAAGACCGGCCAAAGCTTTTGTTTGATGCTGTGTGCACCTTGACAGATATGATGTATGTCATTTTCCATGGCAATGTTGCTGCTGAAGGTTCTGAGGCATATCAGGTATCAGTCTGATTTATTGATTGATTTGGCTGATTTGGTGTTGAAAGAGAGAAAAGATAAAAGCAATGGGTTTTAATGTGATTATGGTTAATTGTTAATGCAGGAATTCTATATAAGACATGTTGATGGTTCAAGAGTCAAGGATGAAGATAGAGAGCGAGTAATTCACTGGCTCAAAGCAGCTATTGAGCGTAGAGTATATGAGGTAAAGCAGACCCCTAATTTAGGTTTCCTTGTAAGCCGCCATTTATAAATTTTTCCAATTAGCTACTATATGTTTCCATTTGTCTTGTTATTTTCTTTTTCTGTTTTTGATGTTTTAGGTTTTCCTTGTTTTATTGTTAATCACTGAGCACATTTATCATTTTTTTAAATGATATAGTACGATCTATTGACCTGTCCATTTTAAGTAACTTAGATTTTGCAGTGCTGCCCCCTGTCCTCCCTCAGAAAAAAGGAAATGTAGTTGCTGAAATTTTGGAATGTATAGAAGAAGGCTTGTTGAACCTGAAGTGCTTGTGCACTTTCCTTTTTCTTTTGTTTTCTTTTGGGGGCTTTTGGGTTCATTAATAAACAGATGCTATGCAAAAGCACCTGTGTTTTATTCACAACAATATTTTATTCACTTGCATGCAGAATGAAATGTCATAAATTTGATAACAATTGTTTGCTGAAAGTTGAATAATATATATTTTTTTTAACTGGAGAATTTTGCTAAAATCTTTGATCTATTGATAAAAGGGCAGAGCAAACAAGGAAAAGAAAAGGAAAAAGATATCAGGGGTTTACAAATCTAATAATTAGCAATATTGAGTATGAGCAGGATATTTATGTGTTATTTCTTTCTCATTTTATGAAGAGCTAAGCTAAATTGTTTGCAGGGTCTGAAGCTGGAACTGTCGACACCTGACATAGTGGGACTATTAAGTGAAGTGACCCGCATCTTTCGTGAGCACAGCTTGACTGTGACCAGAGCAGAGATCTCGTCAGGGGAAGGAAAAGCCATTAGTACTTTTTATGTGCGTGACAACAATGGAGACATAGTCATGCAAAAGACAATTGAAACTATTAGAGAAAAACTCGATCAAATAGTAAAACAAAAGACGATTGAAACCATTAGAGAAAAACTTGATCAGTCCGTCTTACATGTCGAAGGTCAAATTGAGCAAACAAGCAAGTGTACTAAGCGATCTCCCATGAACTTCCTTTTCGGTGAATTGTTTCGGGCAATGTCTTTAAACTTTGGCCGACCTGGTTTATAATCAGTTTTGCAAAGTGTATACAAAGAAATAGCGGTCAGCATGTACTTGTACGCAAACTATCGCTTGGTTCCCTATTTTTGATGGGGAAGAAAGCCGATGGGTGATGTTACTAGTTGTAAATATTGTACAAATTATCTGGTGTGTGTGTATATATATATATGTACAGCTGTGTATAGATAGCCTGATAGCCATAGTCAAGTCAACCACGATCGTGGTTGTTTTGCAGTACTTAGTTGTAACTTGTAAGTATGATCATTGTTGTTGCAACTCTGTAAGTATTCTTCTTTTCAAGTTTAACAACATAAAATTGAGGCTTACTTTTAGACATGATCAGGCACTTAAGTTTCACAAATTATTAATTGGCCTAATTATGGCAAATTCTTGTGTTAACTGAAATGCCGAATAGAATAAACTCTTCCCTTGAATCGTCTTTTATTTGCTACTGTCAGGATTTTTCTGTCAGAAGGAATATGAAATTTACTTGGCAGTACAAAAGTAATGACAAGACGAGCAATCAGAAAAAAAGGGAACTAAAAAAAATTAAATAAATGAGATTTGAGTAAATTTCATATCTAAAATCTGAATCACAATTTGATAAAATATATATATATATATATATATATATATATATATATATATATATATATATATATATATATATATATATAGAATAGTCAAATACAATAACATCGTGTCAATTTTGAATTGGGTATTGTCCAAACAGTTTGGACAAAATTTATTCAAAGTTGAACCTGAAACGTTCAATCTGTATTGAGAGGTGTCAGTGTATTAAACACTTAATAAATTTAATCGGCCCTGTGAATCTAAATTGCCTGCGTAACTAGGAATCAAACTAAACTTTTGAATATACATTACCATCCAAATTGTTTACAAGCTAAAATTATGAAATCGGCTTAAACAATGAATTCATTTTGATGTACTTTACATACCAAATATTTACATTTCAAATTATTAAATTTTTAAAGTTTGTTTTTTATAAGATAAAAAAAGGTGAACAACGAATTATTTTAATTTTATTCATTTTTTATGAATCTTCGTTTCTCAATCTTTTTATAAAACAACTTGAAATTAAATTTTTGTGACGTAAAACATGATTTGCGAAATAGATCAAGAATTGAAGATCACTTGTTAATTTATTTATTTAAAAAAAATTATAGTTTTTGAGTTGAGCTCGCGGAAAATTTATATCTATACTAATAAAATTTTATAACGAGCAAGCTGCTTTGTTGAGTAATTAAAGCATTGTTAAAACTATTGTTTATACTAATGAAGATTTATAACAAAGAAGCTGTGAGCTAAAAGACTAACAGCAAGTAAACGGTATTTATATTGCTAAAATTAGGGTTATAATAATATAAATCAACAGTTTAAATAGCGTTTATTGCGTCATAGCTGAACGGCTAAAAAAACGACACTATTGCCATATTATGCCGCTATAGCGCTAATAGTGTCATAGCTTTTATGGTCCGAAAACGCTATAATGGTTGCTATTATGATATTATGCTAACGAAAATACCAGACGAAACAAGTTTATACTAAGAGATCGTGCGTAAAAAGTAATTCCAAGAATAATGGAGATTGAATTGAGACGCTGGAGAAATAGACCGAAAAAATTGTCAGAAAAGCAAACCAAAAAGAAAAATCATCAAAGATTCAAGTGGCAAGGCAAAGCGAGAATAAAAGGGAGTCTGTATCGTCTGCATTAACTCAAAAGAGTATCTTTTGAGTTAACACATCTCGGCCGTCTCATAAATGGAGCCAATTTGACAACAACTTATAATTCATGAGTCCTTTAATATTAGTGTAGATCTAGTTCATATAAATTTTAAAGCGAATTGGACGGTCCAGATACATTAACTCAAAAGATTCTTTGAGTTAATGCAGAGGATACGAATTCAAGTGACAAGCACAAGCTGATTCCGATTTTTTATTTATACGTTCTTAAAAGAAATTAGAAACGTAGCATGATTAGAAGCAATGATCCTGGCTCTTAAAATAAAGTATGTTTGGATGTAACAAGAATAGAGACTATTTAGAATAGTAACATGCATTCAAATAACATTTTTGCTATTCAAAATAGTTAGAATAGCAGCTATTCTCTATTCTTTGTAAATGTTGAAATAACTACTATTCGAAAAGTGTGAAGATAGAGAGAAAAATATTTCCTTCTCGAATTTCCGTCAACATAGTCTCGAAATGACAAAATTGACACCACTTATGTTATCTCAACGCTGTGACAATTCGTTTGAGACCCCATTTGTCTGTCTTTCCTCTTAATTAGCATCTTATTAACACTATTTTTTTTTATTGATTACATCTATTCGCTATTCCAAATATACAAATCCAAATACAAATAACATTTTTACTAATCCGAATAACATTATTTTTACACTAATATGAAAATCACTATTTTTTATCTATTCTCAAATTTTGCTATTCTAGCTATTCTAGCTCCCATCTGAACGTACCAATTTAAATTTTGACTTTGAATCCGAACTGTTCAATATGCTTGGCACGATATAAAGGGACCTTGTGCATACCACTATGAACTGGATTGATCCGAATTCTGATTGGACGGTCCGGATCTAAACTCAAAATTACTTTTAGGACACAATTTAATTAGCTATGAATATACAAAGTGACAATAAAATCTCAAGATATTGTCTACATATTCGATTGGATCTTTTTTGTATTTTCTAATCTTGTTTCAATAAGCCTCGCCAGGAAAGCAAAGACATCAACATTATTTTACACTTAATTTTCTTATTCCTTTTGAGTTATTATTAGGTTTGAAGTTTGACGGTCTGGATAAAAAGGATCCACTGTTGATGGAAAATTGGAAAGAAAAAGAAGAAGATAAAAGTGGGGTGGATTCAATGACGGTTACAAGGGTTAGGCGAGAGGAAATGAAGAGATAATTCAGCTTCTCTCTACTTATATGGATTTACTTTGGGCAGATTCATTGCAAGTCAGATCAAGTTCAACTAAATGTTGTATTTTCGGGTTTTCCTAATTACTTTAAAACCTAAAATCCTAGAATCCTATGCAAGAAAATTAAACTTAATGCACAGCGGAACTTACTTTCCATCTTCAAAAGCCTCCGTATGCTATCAATCAGACAGCTTCCAAGGCTCTAGGTTGATAAGCTCCTGGTCTTGACTTGAGTTGTTGGCTCTCGAGTCCTTCCAAGAACTTGCAATCCTCTCTTTCTTTTCTCTGGCTATCCGAAAAATATGACAAAGTATCTCGTCTTTAATGGAGCAGACAATTGTGATCGTGATTGCAAGCCTTGGAGAGTCAGCCTTTAAATACAAGTGCCAGGTCCTCAATTTAGCATAACCATAGCCTAAAATTGGCGTAACATGCCAAAATAACCATAGCCAAAAATAATTCCAGCTTAGTGCTGAAATTAATTTACACTAATTTCAAGTTTGTGCCGAAATTATCACATGTATATTAGTTAGACTAATTATAATCGGTCCATTAACAATTATAATTAATCAAATTTATTTCTATACATTTTCGGTTCCAAATCCTAATTGAAATACGTATAATGCCATTCCTTAATTAATCACTTATTTTGACATTAATATTCGTGACAGTATTAGACATATAATTATAATACACGCATGTCCAACTTAATTTATTGTATTTAGACGTCTCTAAATCCAACAATCTCCCACTTGGACAAGTATAACATTTTAATTATATGTTCTTATCCTTATTGCGCAACTTTTCTGTCTTTACTTATCGTATTTCCCGAACAATTCCGTCCATCAACTATCCTAACAAAGAACCTAAGCGGCAGTAGTTACTTTTATATTTATGCATAACTAAACCGACATAGATCACATTGTCAACATAATTGAATGACATGAATCTGATTTGGATGTATAGTTTAGAAATTACACGCAAGTGTGATTAGATGTGCCTATTTCTAATTGAGTCACCTTAAACTTTAAACTTTAGTGAGGTCAAATACTTTAAACTTTAAAGAAAGAAATAATGAAACTGAAATTGAATGCAACTTGTATATATTAACAAAACTGTTTACAATTACATTACATAGAACATCAAAACTTAAAACATATTCAGACTCCCACATTTTCTAACTATCCTAAACAGATATTACACCCATACGAGCAACATGTTCGTGAAACTGCTTGGGTGGTAATCCTTTCGTAAGAGGATCCGCAATCATGGAGTCTGTACCTATGTGTTCTATACATAATTCATTATTCTGTACTCTCTCTTTTACAACCAAAAACTTAATGTCAATGTGTTTCGACTTTGATGAACTTCGGTTGTTGGTTGCGTATAACACTGCTGAACTGTTGTCACATAATAATTTGAGTGGTTTCTGAATAGAATCCACAATTTTCAGCCTTGTGACGAAGTTCTTCAGCCATACGCCATGATTAGATGCTTCATAGCATGCGACAAATTCAGCTGCCATAGTGGAGGAGGCTACCAACACTAGTGGAAAAACGCACATCAGGGTCGGTTAAAAACGCACATCAGGAACGGACTACAGGGCGACACTGACCCAGCAGTTACAGATAGTTTGACTAATCAGTGTCGGCTCAATAACCGATACTAATACTCCTCAATCAGTGTCGGCTCAATAGCCGTTACTAATTGTTGACAATCAAGAACGGTTCTTTATAAATAGGCGATACAAATTGTACTAATCAGTAACGGTTCTTTATTAATGGGCGATACAAATTGTACTAATCAGTAACAGTTATTATTAAAAGGCGATACAAATTGTACTAATCAGTAACAGTTCTTTATTAATGGGCGATACAAATTGTACTAATCAGTAACGGTTATTATTAAAAGGCGATACAAATTGTGCTAATCAGTAACGGTTCTTTATTAATAGGCGATACAAATTGTACTAATCAGTAACTGTTATTATTAAAAGGTGATACAAATTGTACTAAATCAGTAACGGTTCTTATTAAAAGGCGATACAAATTGTACTAAATCAGTAACGATTAATGAAGAAAAGCGATACAAATTGTGTGAATCAAGATCAGATTTTGTAATAACCGTTCCTGATTGTGTGAATTAATTTTAAAAAAATATTTTTTATATTTTGGCCGGCTACCATATTTTTGCCGACCTATATGCGAGGCATAAATTATAACCAGAAAGCAGAAAATTGCTGGCCTATATTTGGCCGGCTACCATATTTTCACATTAGACATAAATTAAAACGAAAAAGCATTAGACATAAAAATTATTATAAATCAACGTACTAAATTATTACAAATCAACATACTAAATTATTACAAACCAGAAAATTACAGTTTTCACATCCTAAATTAAAACATGTTCACACCCTAAATTTTTTACAAAAAACACATACTAAAAAGAGAGGCAATACAGACGCAACTTGACGCAGTACAGTGAAGGAATCTGATGTAGCCAATAGCTTCTAGCAGTACAGACGCAGTGTCAGTCTGAAAAAGAGAGGCACCAAAATAAAAAGCAAAAGACATATCACACATACAATCACTTGGTTTATATAACAGGTAGTATTACACCTTAATCTAGCAAGTAAAGGATACTAAAAACGTAAAATTCTTATTTATGTGCAGACCTAACTGGATAAGTCACGCCAACTAAAAAGGTACTTTGTTGAAGCGAGAAGAAGATCGAAGGTTCGTTACATTTTGCTATCCAGGTAGGTTACCCTTTAAGAAAGAACAAAGGGTACAAACTACTATATATTATTGAATATGGGACCAAACTCCAAAGCCAAGCCGCTTTGCAAATAATCAGCTCCAGTTCTTTTCTTTATCAATTAACCCTGCTGTATTATTATTAATTAAACAGGAGCACAGACCTATATATCTAATTCATATGCATTACAATATAAACAGTCATATTAAATTACTTCTAGTACAAAAGTTAACAGTTCTCACCTTAGGCAACCGCAATGGCGGGCCTCAAGAGCAACCCCGTTCAATCATGCCTCTTTCTTCGTCTCAATCAATAATCTAGAGAGAGAAAATGGGAGAAACCAATCAAACAGATGCAAATATCACAGATTTCTAGGCTAGAGAATGCAAATATAAAGAAGCGCCACTTACAGACTTCAGCCAAAAAATGCACAGAAACACAGAAGATGAAACACAGAAGATGCACAGAAATCTTAACTAACTACTACACAAATGATTACATATTCTGTACTTGATTCAGTACTAAGGATTACATATTCTGACAACCATTTTCAAAATAAATTCCCAAATTTCTTATTGTCAAATCATTCAAGAGCTCCACATTTCATTTCTGAAACACATCTACCAGTTTTTTTTTTTTTTAATCAACAAAAAGAGGCGGTTTGATTACCTTCGAAACCGTTCGATCAGGTACAAATATTCCTTGATCCTCCCCTTCTGTCTCTTTGGCTGCTTTTATACACACCCACTCAGCTCTTGATTGCTCCTTCCCTCTCTTAGCTCCTAGTCTACAAAAAAATCAGCCATCAAAGCTTAAATTTGGACATCTGAGAATTACTAAATTCATACATACAATCCAGGTTATATTGTGAGAATAAAGAGAGTTTGTAAAAGGGTACAAAAACCTGTACAAATTAATATCACATACTCTCCTTAAAAGTTCTAAAAGGGTACAAAAAGAAGAAAAAAAAAACAAAGAAAGAGATGTCAAAAGCTTGCAACTTTTATATTCATATTCTTATTGTGTGCTAAGATATTGATAATTTTCAATAGAGGCAAATCCTATTAACTAAACCGAAATCAACAAACTTCTTCTTCTTCTTTTTTTCATTTAATATTTTTATTAAAAACAGTAAAGGCAAAGGCACACTTTATTGGTCATTAAGTTACACATATTTTATTCATCATAAGATGAACTTAAATATCATGTAACTCTCTCATTTTTGTTATTTTGTAAGCTCCCAACAAAAGAAGCAAACTGAACAAAGAGAAACAAGGCAGCAAACTACATTTTTGTTTTTTTTTTGTTTTTTACTCATTCACTGTAGAGAAACAAAGCATCAGCCTTTCTT
Source organism: Carex myosuroides (assembly GCA_028015225.1). Classification (NCBI taxonomy): domain Eukaryota; kingdom Viridiplantae; phylum Streptophyta; class Magnoliopsida; order Poales; family Cyperaceae; genus Carex; species Carex myosuroides. Next base: position 3,743,863 of record CM051485.1, on the reverse strand, counting down.
ATTATAACATAGAAAGGAAACGAACTAAGATCAAAGAGAGACATCAAGCAAGAAGAACAAGCATCAAAGAAAGAAAAAAAACAAACAAATTTCAAGTAAAAGCTCCAAGGGAGAATAAAGAGAGTTTGTGATATTAATTTTAGGCAAAAGCTGAGTAGAAAGAACAGAGAAGAAGACATAGCCAATAGAGTGTCTCACATGAAAACTCATCCAGGTTATATTGTGTTTTATTTATTAGTGTTCATTCATAAAGTTACAATTAATTTAGGCATTAACTATATATAGTGGCTGGACTTATTGGACAGAAACCTGTACAAATTGAACACCTCCTGCCATGGTTGAAGAGACAGACAATATACTTGCTGTTGTCTTGTCTCTGATATAACTCTGACATAAGCAAGTTTTCAGAACAGATGAGAGATTATATTGATTTTTGTAATTAGACAGAAGCAAACAAATTGTACCATCACATGAGAAGGAGAGACAATGAACTTGGAAGAAATATACAGATCTTACCAGTTCACACGTTTCACATTGACAACAAAAAAGGACCTACAAGTGTATAACTTGCTCATCTTATTCTTTGCACTAGGTCCACTAATAGGTCAATTACTACCTTCCCTAAATTTTCAAATTCCAGCCAGCCATGCCCGAAAACACACACTAGAATGCCAAAATAACAACTGGAAAACACTGATAAAAAAATTTACCTCTTTTGAGCTTAGTTCTTCGCAAGTAGGAGAAAGGGTTGCACGATGAGGCTAAATTTCTCACAAATCCTCGCTCTCGCAGCCACGATTTGCTTCTTCAGCCTTGTAAAATCAGGATACAGGGATGCAGTAAAATCATGATACAGGAGATGCAAGTAACTGCATCGGCACCACTGAAGATCGGTTCACCCTCTTTCGTAACAATTGCAATCTCGTTCTCAAACTGAACCAAATTCAAAGAATCAAACACCAATCAAACTAAAAAAAAACAATAAATAAAATAAACAATTTATGAAAATAACCTTGGATACAGGGATGCAGTAATGCGAGATGGAAAAAACCCGAATGCTGTTATTGGCTCCAACAAACCCGAATTAAACCCGAATGCTGTTATTGGCTCCAGCAAAGTACCAGTTACAGCGGCGGAGAAAAGCGGCGACTTGAGCCGCCCGCGAGAGTGAGGTGCACTAGAGTGAGGTGCGGCGGAGAGAAGCGGCGACTAGTTACAGCGAGGTGACCTCCAGGTGCGGCAGAGCAAGGTGCGGCGGAGCCGCCCGCGAGAGAGAGCCCGAGTGAAAATCGCGACTTGAGCCCGCGAGAGAGAGAGAGACCCGGGACTTGAGCGCGAGAGAGAGGGCTGAGTCCGAGAGAGATTTCAAAATGAGGCTGAACCCTAGCTTGGCGCAGAATGAACACTAAGTAGCGCGAAATTAAAAACTCAGCAGCGCGAAATGAAAATCACTCTCTGAAACATAAGGGAGAAATTAAAATTAATTTCCATCAAAAGAAAAAAAATGATTAAAAAATGATTAAACCTATTCTCATATTAAATCTATTTTGAAAATGATTAAAAAATGATTAAGAAATATTAAACCTATTTTTATATTTTGAAAATGATTAAAAAATGATTAAGAAATATTAAACCTATTTTTATATTTTGAAAATGATTAAGAAATATTAAACCTATTTTTATATTTTGAAAATGATTAAAAAATGATTAAGAAATATTAAACCTATTTTTATATTTTGAAAATGATCACACTGGGTTCTTCAGCCAGGTTCAAAATTAGAGCTGTCCATTAACTGTTCGTTGTTCAAAAAACTTAATCAGATTCATATTTTTCTACATCCGTTTTAAAATGAAATTCAGTATTGCAGAATATATATATGCTAGCTCATATATGCATGCCTTGATTTTTTGTGGGATCAACTTAAGACCAATTTCTTCTTAATTATATATATATTCTGCAATTGCATGAAACCATGCATTTGTGTGTCTAATAAGATGAAATAGCAAAAGAGTATAAGAAATTTGGATGAAACCATGCAATTGATGGTGTACCAACAAATAAGTTTCAACACCGTACCGGTGCCAATCCAAAATGCATGCATTTCTTTTCTTGGGTTTATGCTAGAATGAATAATTTGGAACCAAATTTTCCCCATGAAGTAGGTATTTATGTAAAATTTCAGAAAATTATCCATTATGATAACTTTCTAATTATTTCGATTAATTATATACAAATAAATTAAGAGAAGCTTGTCAAGTACATGTGGCAATATATATAGAATCAATTACATGTACATGTGGCAATATATATAGAATCAAGTACATGTGGCAATATATATAGAATCAATAAATATCCTCTTTTAATACTGGTATTGATCAAAATAAAATGTATATTGACATCCAAATTATAAATATCTTCTATTAATTAATGCATTGACTCTAAGAGGTTATGCAAGGATCACATGAATCAAATTAAGAACCCAGTGTGAAATACTCTAATTTTCCAAGCATGCCACGAGTATTTCACAGAATATTTGGGAGATCGCGAGGGAAATGAATATTTCCAAGCATGCCACGAGTATTTTTATTATGTATGAGCTTCGATCCAACACGAAGTGTTTATGGCCATACGATGTTTCAATTTTCGGTTGACTAGATGGATGGGTAATTAAAAACAAATTTTGATCAAACTTGGATGCAAGACAATAAATGCAGTGCTCTTTAATTTAAACGGTTCCGATCGACCCACGGACGACATATTCCCGTGCGTCTTCATTAACTCATCAAACAAGAGATTATGTTTCATGTTCATGATAGAAGATGTGAGTCATATATGCAATATGCATGTAATGTTATATAATATAATGTGTTAAATTAAATCATTTAATTAAGCAATAAACATGTTATAATATTAATTATTGTATAAATATTACTAATATAATTTTCATTACAAAATATTTTCTAATTAATTAAAGTCAAAATTTGATGCTAATTATCTAAATTTCACTAATCCCGTAAATTACTAATCATACTTATTAAATAGAATATGTTCATTCTAATAAACAAGCATTACATTTTTTTAATAAAATAATTAATTAGTAATTTACATGAGTAGAACTACGGTGAGCTGTGCTTGGTGAGCACACCTCCAAAAAATGCATTTTCAAAGTTCAAATAGTCGATTCGAACCTTCCAACGTGTTCTTCATATTAATATGTGCTTGGAGACCAAATTTTACATTTTTTGGAAATTTTTTACTATTTTTTTAGAATTTTTGAAAATCAGTGTTTTTTGAATTTTTTTGAATTTTTTTTTATTTAATGAAAAGCTGATGATTTTCAAAAATTCTAAAAAAATAGTAAAAAATTTCCAAAAAATGTAAAATTTGGTCTCCAAGCACATATTAATATGAAGAACACGTTGGAAGGTTCGAATCGACTATTTGAACTTTGAAAATGCGTTTTTTTGGAGGTGTGCTCACCAAAACCGTTGGTGAGCACAGCTCACCGTAGTTCTACTCAATTTACATTGTATTAGCTAGGTTTTCCATTCCCTCATTAACAAATTTTTAAGCACTATACAACGAACTTCTTAATTATTATTGCAACGATAAAATATTTATTGCATCTATAAATTCAATTTAAACAATTAAACTTAATTATTAAATATCTTACAAAATATACACAATGCACAAATTTTTATTCTCAAATAGTTATACATCCCTAATAATTTTTTTTAAATATTCAAGTAAAATTAATTTCACTTTCCTCTCAAGACTAACATAAAATCTAACTACAATTTAAATTTACAAAATTCTAAGTTTCTAATGCACATATTTTTATTTTTATTTTGTTTAACATAAATTAAATTATCATATTTATTTATGTACGTACTTCCTTAACAACTAATCAAAGTTTAAAAATATATTATAAAATTTGGAAGACTTAATTGTTTATGTAAAATATCCACAAATTACTTAATTGGATTGCCTTATAAAATTTGTCAACCGAAGAAGATAAAAAATACTACTAATCATGGTGATGATATAGAAGAAGATAAAAGATTCAAGAACATTTTTAAAAACTTGAAATTTAAATTAACACACAGAAATTATGGTGATGATATGTCAAATTAAATAGTAAATCAGGAACGCACCTAAAACAACTGATACAAAATACTACTAAATCAGGAACGCACCTAAAACAACCGATACAAAATACTACTAATCAGGAACGCACCTAAAACAACCGATACAAAATACTACTAATCAGGAACGCATCACAAACAACCGATACAAATACTACTAATCAGGAACGCACCTAAATAACCGATACAAATACTACTAATCAGTAACGCCTCTTTAAAACAACCGATACAAATACTACTAATCAGGAACGCACCTAAATAACCGATACAAATACTACTAATCAGTAACGCCTCTTTAAAACAACCGATACAAATACTACTAATCAGGAACGCACCTAAATAACCGATACAAATACTACTAATCAGTAACGCCTCTTTAAAACAACCGATACAAATACTACTAATCAGGAACGCACCTAAACAACCGATACAAATACTACTAATCAGTAACGCCTTTTAAAAACAACCGATACAAATACTACTAATCAAGGTCGGGTCCGTATTGTGCCCGTTGCTGATCTATATCCGTATCGGTTAGGACATAAATCCGACACTGATGGGGCGACACTAATTGTACTTTTTCCACTAGTGCAATGACTGCTTAGCGCTCTTCCATGACACGGCACCGCCTGCCATCATAAAGATGTATCCTGATGTTGACTTCATGCTGTCGACACATCCTCCAAAATCAGAATCGGTATATCCAATGACCTCGAGCTGTTCCGATCTCCGATACGTGAGCATATAGTCCCTAGTTCTCTTTAGGTATCTCAACACTCGCTTGGCTGCCTTCCAGTGTTCCATACCTGGGTTACTTAAATATCTCCCTAGCATTCCAGTAATGAACGCAATATCCGGACGCGTGCATACTTGTGCATACATGATGCTACCTACGGTTGAGGCATAGGGAATATCTTTCATGATGTTTTTATCTAAGTCAGTTTGGGGACATTGTTTTAGACTAAACTTATCTCCTTTTGATACAGGGGTATCTCCTGGTTTACTGTTTTGCATGCCAAATCTTGTTAGAATCTTATCGATATAGTTCCTCTGGGATAACCTTAGAATACCTTGAGATCTATCTCTAAGTATTTCAATCCCTAGAACAAATGATGTATCACCAAGATCTTTCATTTCAAAGTTCCTAAATAAAAAATCTTAGTTTGATGCAACATGTCATTATCGTTACTGGCAAGCAATATATCATCTACATATAAAACCAAGAAAATAAATTTACTTCCACAAAACTTAAGGTATATACATTCATCTACTATGTTAGACTCAAAACCAAATGAGCTAACAACTTTGTGAAACTTATGATACCATTGTCGAGATGCTTGTTTTAGACCATAGATAGATTTCTTAAGTCTGCAAACCATAGACCCTGCATCACCTGATACAAAGTTTTTTGGCTGCTTCATATAGATTGTTTCATCAATGTCACCATTGAGAAATGCCGTCTTTACATCCATCTGATGAAGTTCTAAATCATAATGTGCTACAAGCGCCAATATAATCCTTAAAGAGTCTTTCGATGAAACTGGAGAGAAAGTCTCTTTATAATCAATGCCTTCTTTCTGTGTGAAACCTTTTGCAACAAGACGTGCCTTGTATTTTTCAACATTGCCTTTAGAATCCCGCTTAGTCTTAAATATCCATTTGCAACCAACGGGTTTCTTGCCTTTAGGCAACGGAACGATATCCCAAACGTCATTGTCGTACATAGATTTCATCTCTTCATTCATGGCATTAATCCACATTTGAGAGTTAGAGCTTTCCACAGCTTGTTTGATATTAACAGGATCATTTTCAAACATGCCAATGTCAAACTCATGTTATTGAAGATATGCATAATCCTTCGATTGTGTAGATCTTTTCTCTCTAGTAGATCTCCTAATTGGCACAGGCTCTAGATTTTCTTGAGGTTCAATTACAACTTGATCTTCAATAGGAGGAGGAACATCATTACCAACTTCTGAATCTCCCACAGGCCCTAGGCCATCAACATTGGTCATGGCAATGTCAGGGTTTGGGTTGGATTCAGGTCCATTTGTGTTCTCTATTCCATGTTGAGTTTCTAACTGAGTTGTTTGGGATGATGAAGTTTGCACATTGTCAAAAGATGTATTTCTAAATGCAATCGGAATTTGAACAAAACCAGGACTTTGGTCCATAGTCTCATTCTCATTCGTCTCTTCTTCTTCAAAAATACTATCTTTTGTCATATCTCCCCCCACAAACTCATTATCCTCAAAAAATTTTGCACTTCCTGACTTGAAAACTATATGTTCTGTTGGATTATATAATTTATACCCCCTAGATCGTTCAGAATAGCCTATAAAGTAACAACTAACGGTCCTTTCGTCCAGTTTCTTTTCACTTGGCTTATAAGGCCTAGCTTCACATGGACATCCCCAAACTCTCAAATGATTCAAGCTAGGCTTGCGCCCAACCCATAACTCGTAAGGGGTCTTGTTAGTTGCTTTAGTAGGCACTCTATTAAGTATGTATGCTGCAGTCTTTAAGGCTTCTCCCCACAAATTCTTAGGTAGAGTTGTACGAACAATCATACTTCTCACCATGTCTTTAAGGGTGCGATTTCACCGTTCAGCAACACCATTCATTGCAGGTGAACCTGGCAACGTATACTGAGGCACAATTCCGCATTCCTCTAAGTATTTTGCAAAGGGACCTTGACGCTGTTCTCCTGATCCATCATAACGACCGTAGTATTCACCACCACGATCAGAACAAATGGACTTTATACGTTTGTTAAGTTGTAACTCAACTTCCGTTTTGAATTTTATGAACACGTCTAATGCTTCCGCCTTTTCTTTTATTAAGTAAATATGACCATATCTTGAATAATCATCTATGAATGTGATAAAGTAACGGTGACAATTTCTTGTAGCCTTTGGAAAAGGACCACATATATCCGTATGAATCAATTCTAAGACATCATTACATCCTTTTGCATCATACTTACGTTTATTAGTTTGTTTTCCCTTTATACAATTTACACAATCACTTAAGTTTGTAAAATCTAAAGTTGGAGAATATCATTAGACACAAGACGTTCTATCCTTTTCATAGAGATATGTCCTAATCGCTTGTGCCATAATGTTGCTGATTTCTCACAAGTTAATTTACGTTTTCTATTATCTATATGCAGTGCCTCTGAATGTGAAGTGTCTATATCTAGAAAATAAAGATTATCATAAGAAGACAGGATACCAGAAGCAAGAAGCTTAGAATTTTGACACAAACTGAAATTTCCATTACTAAATGAACATACATAACCATTTTTGTCCAAATAAGATACAAAAATTAGGTTCCTTCTGAAGGATGGAACCACTAAATCATCAAAACTTAAATAAAATCCTGTCCTACATAATAATCTAAATTTTCCTATGCTTTTCACTTCTACTTTGTTTCCATTTCCTACGTAAACGTAGCGCTCCGCCTCACTTGGCTTGCGATGGCTTAGGCAACCCTGCATCGATATACTGATGTTAGACGTTGCACCTGAATCTATCCACCAAGTATATCTAGATACATAACTTAAATTAACTTCAGAACAAACTAAAGCGAGAGACATACCTTTCTTTGCCAACCATGCATGATAGTTGGTGCAGAATTTCTTCGTATGTCCTGACGCTTTGCAGAAAAAGCATTTCCTTTCCTCTGCTTCCGCAGAAGTATCTTCCTTCTTGCTTTTCTTTGCAACATTGTTTGCAGCTTCTTTGGTGGGTCATTTTTCCTTGGCAGTAGACTTGCGCTTCTTGTCTTTACCCTTAGGATTAGATGTTACTACATGAGCACTTTCTCCCTTAGTCATTCTCTGTCTCTCTTCCTCCTGCACCAACTGAGCCTCAAACTCAGGTAGTGTCCACGTCTCTCTTTGACAATTATAAGTCAACTTGAATTGACTAAAGTTAGACGGGAGAGACAAAAAAATGAACTCATTGAGAACCTCATCAGAGATGTCATAATTATGCCCTTTCAAGGCACGTTGCAGTCTTGTCATCTCAATAACATGCTCTCTAACCCCTTCTTTTCCCTTGTATTTTATTGTTGCCAACTTCACAAAGAGTGTACTAACTTCAGTCTTTTTACTCTTTGTGAATTTCTCTTCAAGGGCCTTAAGGTATTTAATAGCGCCGGTCTCTGTATCAGGTATTATGCCTCGAAAAGTCTCATGGATCGTTTGCTTCATCACCATTATGCACATGCGATCTGAATGCTCCCATTTCGTAATATCAGCCTTCTCTTGGGGAGTTTCCTCACCCTCTTTATTAGGCTTGGGGCGATCAAATCTCAGTGCCGTGTCCAATTGCATGATCCCTAAGACTAATTTCAGCTTTTCCTCCCACTGTTTGAAATTGTTCCCCATGAGGGGCTTAATCTGACTTAGATTTGACATTATGTTTAGATCTGAAAATTCAAGAACAAGGAAATAATTTAGATACGATGCGTCACGATTTGATCCTTAATCATAATTCTAAAATCTATCTAAAGGCCTGTGTAAAACTATTTGCTCCATTAAATTTTTAGCCAAAGCACCATTCACTAATGAAACACCTTTGGGTGCAATCATTACCTTCAGGCACTCTGGTGTAGTGAATAAAGTACAAACATGTAACCTTTTTGCCAATCAACCTTTGGGTCAAATTAACATATCCATGAACTAACGACCAGGCCAGTCAATGGGGGGAGGAGGATCACAGATGGATCGCTTAAGTTCCAAGCCCCCGATGCTTTTCTAGACATCGCTAGTCCATGTGTGTTGCAACTTATTTTTGTACACTACCCTTATGCACTAAACAATTTCAGCAAGCGCTAACCCTCCTTTGGGAAAGCTAACACTCACATCCATTTCTAGCACGTCATTTTAAACTTGTCATGTGCCACCCTGCACTTGTCTCACACAGAGAGGTTCGCTTGCGAACAATCAGTGCTCAACTTGTACAAAATGACACACATAAATCCTAATTGCCTTTAAATAGATCCTAAAACTATGTTTAAAGCCTATTCTAGGACGTATCCTAAAATGACTACTCGTCCTAAATAGAATATAGTAACTAATGGGAGCTTTAATTAATTAGAATAAACTAATTTTCATATGTTAACTATATTCATCAAAAATAAATACTAGGCTTTAAAAACACTTTAGTATTCTCCAAAATATAATTTTAGCTTTATGCTTTTATTTAGAAATAGCGAAATAATCAGAAATATCCAAATAACTTTATGCTTCTATTTAGAGACAACTAAAACTTTGTGCTTATATTTGGAAATAACCAAATAATCTTATTTAGAATTTACTAAATAACGTTATGCTCAAATTAGCTATAATCATGACAAGAATTTAGTATATATATTTTTATTTATGTATTTTTTTATTTTTTATTTTTTATCCCACCCTTAATTAGCGTTAAATACTAATTATAGATAATGGCTAAATTCTATAACTAATTAGGCTAATAATAACATACTTTACTTAATAACTTAATAACTATAGTAATTATAATTAACATAACCTAAATTACAATTACTTACAGTTATTCCTAAGGTCTGTAACCGGTATTGATCTAGAGATAACTAATTTTCAGATCTGGAAACTTTCAAAAAACCGAAAAACTGCAAAAACAGCCTTTATTGCGCCAATTGCTTATTTTTCCAAATTTCAGAAACGAAAAATTCTAGTTTGTTGCATAATTAAACCTTTCGAAGGCAAAATCAGCGCACCTTCGTATATTTCACCAAAATGTGATAAATTATGCGAATCAAAATCAAAACCATCAAACAAAACCTCTCCAAGATCGCACGAAGCGCAAGGATTGGCACAATTCGAATATTCGATTAAAATACGCATAAAAAATCGATTAAAGCGAATTTTAACAACTATTTGCAACAATAAATTCGATTTGAAAAACAGAAAATAATTTACAAACAATTGAAGATGGCATAACCTTTTCTCTAGATCATAATTACCATAAATTCCTGCATAGATGGCTCTGATACCACTTGTTGTATTTTCGGGTTTTCCTAATTACTTTAAAACCTAAAACCCTAGGATCCTATGCAAGAAAATTAAACTTAATGCACAGCGGAACTTACTTTCCATCTTCAAAAGCCTCCGTATGCTATCAATCAGACAGCTTCCAAGGCTCTAGGTTGATAAGCTCCTGGTCTTGACTTGAGTTGTTGGCTCTCGAGTCCTTCCAAGAACTTGCAATCCTCTCTTTCTTTTCTCTGGCTATCCGAAAAATATGACAGAGTATCTCGTCTTTAATGGAGCAGACAATTGTGATCGTGATTGCAAGCCTTGGAGAGTCAGCCTTTAAATACAAGTGCCAGGTCCTCAATTTAGCATAACCATAGCCTAAAATTGGCGTAACATGCCAAAATAACCATAGCTAAAAAGAACATGCCAAAATAATCATAGCCAAAAATAATTCCAGCTTAGTGCTGAAATTAGTTTACACTAATTTCAAGTTTGTGCCGAAATTATCACATGTATATTAGTTAGACTAATTATAATCGGTCCATTAATAATTATAATTAATCAAATTTATTTCTATACATTTTCGGTTCCAAATCCTAATTGAAATACGTATAATGCCATTCCTTAATTAATCACTTATTTTGACATTAATATTCGTGACAGTATTAGACATATAATTATAATACACGCATGTCCAACTTAATTTATTGTATTTAGACGTCTCTAAATCCAACACTAAATTGCTATTTGATTCTTAAATTAGGTAGAGACTTGTACTTTAAAAAAAAAAATAGCAATCTATATGGAGAGAAAACAAAAATAGACTAATTTGATTTGAAATAGGTCTAAATCAGGTAGTGACTAACTATTCAATAAAAATTTTTACAGTTGGTTGATACGAATTATAAATAGAAGGTAACGATAAATCTTGCAGCAGAAGTCTCTTGAGTCGAAACGGTTGATTTTACGGTCGTTGAATCTTCAAGCCCACTAATTCGAAGCACGTCCCTTAGATTACCGTCTGGAGATAGACTACGGTTTGTTGAGTCTAGTTATCCCTCTGTCCACAATCTAAATGTTAAACGTCTCAAGTTTCTTAACATGTAGATTTAATTTTCCGGAGTAGAAAAAATAAATATTTAATTTGTAAAAAATAAATATTAAATTTATAATAGGCAAGAATCTCTTTAATAACATAAAATGTGAATTCTACTTGTTTTCTGGAATCCAGCAGTTATATTTACAGATAAATCAGACATATTGGTAGAAAATTGCACAGGAAGCAGTTAGGACTATAACCCACTCATTCATGTACGCATGATCTAGAACGTGATCCGTTTCGTCCACGTTCTCTGACCCGCCAGCTCACAAATATGGATGATTATTTGGATCTGGTACAACCAGGAAGGACCCACCCAGTCCTTCCCTATTCTGCTTCTGCAATTCTTATTTAAGTCATATTTTGTTCGTTTTAGGTCCAATTTAATCCGTTTTTGAACTGTATCGATCAATTCTCTGTGTAAAAGATCAACATACATTCCATTATTCGAAATATCATTTTCACATATTTGTATTTTATATTAATCTAACACGTACTAGTAACAAAAAGTCGAACCCCGTGAAAAAAGAAATAAAGGACACCAAATTGATCAAATTTAGTCGTCTCCATAAAAGGAAACAGATCCAACTTTTTTTATTGGTCATCAATATTTCTATAATATAGCACAATCGATTTAAAAATATAAATAGAAGGTATTTATTATAGAAAAATGGAATAAAGCAAAAATAATTCTCTCATCACCAAAAAAAAAAAAAATGGAATTTGTTTCTCGAATAGCTCCTCACTATTTTAGAGTCTAATATTGTGGAGAAGCAGAAAATAATTGTCTCATCACTAATTTTTTTAATACATAGTCCTTTTATACGTAAATCCAGAGAATTTAGTTACATATTTAGACTCTTTTTAACTCAAAATCATAATACATCATCGAAAACTGAAAAGGGGAGAAAGTGACTGTAGACTCTTTAGTCCCTGTTCAATTTTTCCTATGAAAAATGTCTGTAACAGAGAACCAAACAACTAAAACTGCCTCTCCAAATAATCTAATTACATTACCTTAACCCAAAAACTATTTATTTAATATTATCAATAGAATTAAAAGCTTTATTGATTAATATATTAATACTTTAATATTTTATTTAGAGTGAGGCTACGGTACTGTGTATAGCACATTTTGATCTGTATATATATTCATATTTTCATTTCTAAAATTCAAATAGTTGATCCGAACCGTTCATTATAATCTCTATATGAAAAATATACTTGGAGGTCCAATTTTATATATTTTCTAGAAAGTAGTGACTTTCTAGATTCTACCTATCTTAAAAGTAGTTAATTTTTTTTTTAAAAATGTAAAATTTGGCATGCACATTTTTATGGAGATCATATTGAGCAATATGAATAGGTTGTTTTTGATCTTGAAAATGAAAATGTTCATCTATAGTAAATACTAAATACCAAAATGCATTATGCATACCATAGCCTCTTTTATTTATATTATAAGACAACAATCTATATTTAAAATTATACTTATATTATATTAAAAATTAAAAAAATAAAATTTACTAAATTGTTTTTTCCCTGTTCATTTCCGAATATAACAGCAAATTCGGACTCCGATACGACGTGTGGACTTGGCTCTATGAGCCGGATCCAGGAGCTATTCGGGCGTGTCTCGCTAAAATGTAAAGCAAAATTGATAATGCGCTTCGACAGTTTCCGCTAAGAGCGCGCTCTCTCTCTCTCTCACCCCCGCGAGCTCGCAGACGGCGTCAGAAGCGGATTTATAAGGCGGAGAGCCGCTGAGTGGAGACCAATCTACTTCTTCCTATTTTCGATCTCTCTGGATTCATAACCCCTTCTGAACTCGGTACTTTTTTTTCGGCATAGTCTATCCCAAACCCTAATTTTTCCCCCTTTTGATCTTAACCTTATCTGATTCAATTTCAAATTCCGAAATTGGCTTATCCGCTGAACGATTACTGTTCCATTGACCTTCTTTTGCCTTCTTTTTTGGTAATGAAGGAGCTTCGTTTGAGTCAGGGTTTAGCCTCTTCGAAATTGAGTCCGATTTCTTCCTTTATTTAACTAGTTTTTCATAGTTTAATCTCTCTTTAGTTTCTAATTTCATTTTGGAAGGTTTATCTGATAAAGCTGCAGACTTAGTCCGACTGGCCCGCCTAGTGGTGATTCATCTTTAGATGCATAAACAAGGAACTTTTGAAAATGTCAAGGGGTAAATTACAACAGAACATGCAGTCTAAGAGTGGAAACCTTGGAGGATGCCAATCCAAGGATAATTTCGGGGACGTGGAAATAATTGATTTGGACAGCGGAGATGCTGATGTTGAAATCATCGATGCACCAGGGTCCTCTCATCAGGGCTCAAAATTTGTCAGAAAAGAAGCAACTAGTTCCCCCAATTGTGTAATTAGTATAGATGACGACGATGATGATGACGAGAGCGGTACTGATTCCCATGCTGAAACATCTGGAAGTCAGTACGGTCGTCCTAGAAATAGATATGGTCTAGATTTTACATCAGAGACTGAATCTTTTGCAACTGGTACATCTGGATCAAAAGATAGTTCTGGAGTAGGGTTTTCAGAAGGTGAGGGTTCTGATTGTGAGATTTTAGATGACTCTTCTGGAAGCATTCGCCAAGAGTGGGAGCGGGCCCACTCCAGGAAAACAACGCCACCAGACAGAGTTGAAACCACCCCTCGTGAGAATGTGGAGCGTCACTCGAATAAGTCGTTTGAGGATAGTTTTAATGATCGCTTTGGTGACTGTTCCAGTTTGAGAAATAAGTTTGGTTTGCATGGAGATGGTGGCGCTTGTAGTGCGCCAAATGCTGATTCAATTGAAAACCCATCTAAAGAGAAAGTCTCATCTAAAGGGAAACAGTACGGGAGCTTTGTTCCTGGCATGTTTCAGGAGGAAATTAGGGAGAGAGTTTTTCCCTATTTTAGTTTTAAACGCTGCTCTTATAGAAAAGGAAAGAGTGTGTTTTCTGATAATGGTGTTAGAGCTCCAGAGAAAATGGTGGTGGAAGAGGAGATTGCTAAGGAAGCAGATAATGGTGGTAGGTTTCCTGAGAAGATGGAGGTGGAAGATAATATTTCCAAGGAAGCAGATATTTGTGGTAGGTCTCTGGAGAAGATGAATGTTGAAGAAGAAAATGTCAAAGAAGCTTCTTTTGGTATTGCAAATAGGATGAATGATGAGAAGGAGAAGGAAGAGTGCAAGCCAAGCAGAGATGTTGAATTTTCTCTCATGCAGAATAGTGATATGATTTCTGAGGCGAACAAGCATTGTGACAAGATTGGAGAGGAGAGTGCTTTGCTCTGTATGCATGAGGCTAACACTGAGGCTGAGCATGATGAATGTTTGCTTGGAGAACGAGAAAAGCACAAGATGTCTGACGAGTACCAACGTGCTGCTGAGGTAGAGCAGGCATCCAGACAAGAACAGCTACGCATTCAGGTTGGTATAGTCCTTGGACATGGGTTTAACAAATTACTGACATGAAACGTGCATTTGGGGAACTATTTATTATTGAACTCCTAAGAACTTGTGTTTTACGTCATGGGTTGTCAAGCACCTACAATTTATATGGTTTAGTTGAATACAGTAATGTTAATGACTATTGGGTTAAACTAATATGGAGTATTAATGATTGAAAGCTCTAATGTTAAAAAGTTTGCTCTGTCCAAATTAATATGCGAGGTTTGAATTAATATGTGAGAATATTTCATCTCTTGATTGCTTTTGACTATTCATTTACTTGGCCTGCCTGGATGTGTAAACATATTTATGTAAGATTAGTTGTACATTACTCGAGGAAAAAGTTTCGGTGTGATTGGCTTTCTTTGGTTCTTCACATGGCAAATAATAAACGTGGAATATGATTATTTTGTTAATATTTTTAAATATGTTCTTTATTTCTTTTTGTTACATTGCAACTCCCTTCATCATTGAATCATTTTTTAAATGTTATGTCAGGCAGAAGAGGCGCAGAGGTTGAAGAAGAGGAAAAGGGCAGAAACCTTGCGTATACTTGACATGGAGAAGAGGCAAAAGCAACGCCTAGAAGAGATGCGCCAGAATCAGAAGAAGGTATCTATTCTCTCCGCTGCTTTCTCTCTTGATGCCACCATTATGTTTGTGAAACCTTTTGTTCAATAATTTCAACTAACTGCTGCAGAATGAAGAAACACTGAGTCTGAAGGAAAACCTTCGTGCAGAAGTGAGGAAGGATCTGGAAAGGATGGAGAAGAGGTACACTGACATGGCTTCCATTTTGCGTAGCTTGGGCATTCCCGTTGGAGGTGGCTTAGTCCCCATGCCTAATCAGGTATTTGGTTTGACAACTATTGGATTTGCATACTGACAGCAGGAAGTTGGGGAGCTACTAATATTATATCTTACATTATGTCAGGTAAAATCGGCATATAAGCAAGCACTGTTGAAATTTCACCCAGACAGAGTTCAGAGCAGCGATGTACAGCAGCAGGTTAAAGCTGAAGAGACATTTAAGTTCATCGCTCTTTTGAAGGAGAAACTCCTACCAGCTATCTAGTCATTGCTGTCTTGTCTTGTTGTGTTAGTGATATATATTATTTGGATAGAAAATTATAGTCCATTAGCTTTTCCATAGGAAACCAGAAGGTTTGGCACATTAATTAGAAGTTTTAGCAGGACTAACTTTTTGCTGGTTCATTTTATTAGTTGTTAGTTATGGATATGCGCCCTGCTGTCCATTACTGATGGCGTTTTGTCTATCACAAGGGATGTTATGTAAGTATAAATCATTAAATATTTTCTATGATGACCTCCGGAGCTGTGGAACTTTTTTTTTTTTTTTTTTACTACACTGAAAGAAAAGTTCTGTTAACCAAAGGAAAGGCCTTCAAATATACCTTCTAACAATTGCAATGACCGCTAATTTAGTCACGAGCGCATGATCTTTGTTTACTTTTTCTAAAGGCTATCTTTTCCTAAAACAACGAATTAAAATTTAATCCCTTTTTTGTTATACCTTTTTTTTTTTTTTTTCAATTTTCCGTTTGATTTGGGTGCGAGCTTTTTACACGTACCCATCCAAATTACTATCATTACAAATTATTACTGTGTTTCTTGGATGGAGAGTGTGAACATAATAATCAGGTGTTACAAAGATTAAGTTACAATCACAAATAGGCGAGCAGAGATATACTTAATAATATAACTATATAAGCATAACTGCCGTTTCGAGCAGTAGTCCTTGCAGAAATACTTAATTGTGGTAAGAGAGGACAAAAAAAAGAAAAAAGGCCGTCAAGCAATTATAGCATACAACAAACTAGTACACGACTCGATACCAGGCCGAAAGCGAATCGATTGTTGCTTTTACAATGCGCGTCTCATTTAGCCACTAAGATGGGGGTGGCGCACCATCCAAGGAAGAAGGCCCGCTCGAACTTGGGCTTGGGCTGCTCCAACCTCTCCTCTTGTTGTGCCTTGGTAGGCACTGCATTAGATTGATAGAAAGTTTTGTTTACTTTTTCATTTTAGCAAACAAACCACCACTCTCTTAACTTAATTAAAGTACTCCACTACACTAAACTATTTTTCTTTTTTTTGAGTAAAGGTCGGAGGTCAAGCCACCCAACTATTTAATATCTACAAAGTATTGCAAGGTCAACATCTGTTTATCTTTTTAAAAGAATAATGTAATTCCAAGGATTCTTTAAAAGTAATTATATGTCGACCATGTACAAGTTATTGGGAGGTGTAAAAATAAAGAAAAAAAAGAAAAAAAGAGTTGGTTTTGTAGATATGTATAAAGGGAAAAAAAAAAACTCAATAGGGAGGTGTACACAATGTACCTAATATTTAAAGGAAGAGTGTCCCGAAGGAGAAAGCCAGGTGATGTGGAATTGCTTTGGTATTGTTGGTGAGGCTGAACCTGAGGCTGCGTCTGATGCTGGTGTTGTTGTTGGTGTTGGTGTTGCTGGTGTTGGTGTTGGTGTTGCTGGTGTTGGTGTTGTTCCCAGTGCCCCTGTTGGGTCAACACCTTTTGCTTATCTGCTAGCTGCATCACATTACTCTAACCAATTATGATTCTCTCTATAAATTTCATTTTAAGATGATATACCATTTCTGCTTTTCTCTTTTTTAATTCCTTCATATCTTATTAATAGATTAATTTCGAAACAAACAGGAACTTACTTCCTTCTGTAGCATCTTGTTTTCTTCCTGTAATAGTTTCTCCTGTATTTTAAACAATATGTCAGCTAAGGTAGAAAGACACACTTAAGAAAAAGTTCTACGCCTATACATATTGCATATACACATCCACGCCCTGAAATTTCACCAAAATGACAATTTAAAGATATGATGTAAAAAAAGTACCAGAGACCGCCATGAGCACATTATATATTGATTGGGAGAGGGAATTGATCAAGAACCCGATAAATAACAAAGCAGACTCACAAACAACTTGTGTTAGCCACAGTGCAAATTTATGATGCAAAGGATATGGGTTAATTAGTTATAAAGAAGGATCAAAGAACAACCCGATAAATTATTATAATAACCCTATATGGGTTGATTTTATTTTTCCAAGGAGCATGTAGGAGTATACCTTACGCAGGAGGTCAGAAATTGAATCGTGCATCAGTTGGCTCTGCACAAAATAATGTCTAAATGGTCAGAAGATTTTATGGAAAGTAATCAAATTACAATATTTAGATAATTGCGTTCATATGGCCACTTTTAGGAAATTGTTAGATAAACTACAAAAACACAACGAAGCAAGTAATATACACTAAATTATAGCTATCCTCAAGCTGGCTCTGTTGGACAATCAGGTGGTCTTGGTTCAAAATCCCCAGAGTATCCTTTGTAGAGCTGAAATTTGCTACTCAACAAAACCGTACACATATCATCTCAACTTGAAACCTCTGTGCCCCGAACTTTTGCATAATCACATGTGAAGAGGTTTCAAGTTGAGATGACTGCCACTCTGTGCAGGGGTTCAAGTTGAAATGCTTAAAAATGACTGCCACTCTGTGCCCCGAACTTTTGCATAATCACCAACAGAAGAAACTTTTAAAAAACTAACACTAAAATGTTATGTATTATAAACAATACTAAAAATTACCTTTCTAGATCTAATATGCTTCAAGGAGACCTCCAGTTGACCCTCCAGATTCTGGAGTTCTTTCACATTTAGTGAATCAAGATCTTCTCCCGATAGGTGCCTGCAATACGTGCACAAAGATGAACCAAAGTGGCCAAAATTAGTCCATAGTTTCAGCACGAGAATGTCATTCAATGTCTCATAATTAATTACCTTTGGCATTTTTGTATGGCCTCGACCTTTGCCTTTAGTTTCCTGTATTCATGGCACCAATTAGCCTACAAAGCAAACATTACTGAAATGAGAATTCATATTCAATGCTTATTTTTGTGAAAGGCAGGCCACCCTGCCTAATGCATCATTCAATTCTGTTTTAATGTCTAAAGTTTTAGAACAGCCATGTTTGGTAAAGGCAGGCCGTACCGTTTCAATCTCTCCCCATGGGATTCAACTACTTTTTCCTTTTTAAAAGTTGAACAGTCACATTTAAATCCAAGAAAGCATAAGAAAATAGAATGACCAAGAACAACTTTGTAATTTCATAAAGAGGTTTTTTATTATTGTTTCCTTAATTTGATTGGAAAACACTATACCTGTACCCCCACATTCATATTTAATTTTTAATTTTCAAGAACAAGGCAGAATTTTAAAAAGGAGTATTTGATTGGTACCTGAGGATCTTGTTCGGCGGAAACAAATACATTCTCAGCATAAGAGTACCGCTCATAACGATCCAGTATTTTGTCCATGCTGTTTCAGATATAAAGGAATTAATCCTCTTGGTCATTTCTACTTGCAGCAAAATGAATATCAGATGATAGTTGTGTACTGTTGATTATTAAACTAAGCATTGCCAATACAGAAGGAAAGAAATATGAGTGAGGCTATGGTACTATGCATATCGCATACTGGTTCATACTTTGGATTAATATTTTTGTTTACGAAGTCTAAATAATCAATCTCAACCATTTAACATGACCACCATATAAAAATGTACTAGTTGATCAAATTTTACATTTTTTTGTAGAATTTTTTAACTATTTTTTGATAGGTAGAACTTCATTCAAAAATAATAATTTTCTACCTATTTAAAAAATTATTAAAAAGATTCTAAAAAATGTAAATGTAGTATGCAAGTACATTTTCAAATAGAGATCATGTTGAACAATCGAGGTCGACTATTTGAACTTTGTAAAGTACTAACCAATGCGCGCTATGCATAGTACCATAGCCTCACTCTAGACACATTCTGTCTCTAAAGACTACTTGATGACATCAGGCAAGATGCAGAATTGTCGAATGCACCTCTTTAGAGACCGGCCCTAGAGTGACGAGTTGTACTGTATAATTTTATGTTATTTTAATTAGTGTTTGCAGTGATTGTGCTTCCTCTCTATATTTCATCAATCTTTGCAATTCCGACACTGTTGATAACTAAATACCTTATGTTTTGTTTTTTCATAAAAGTTGGTTAGCAGGCGAAGACACTGTTAGTACCTTATGTTTTTGTTTATCATAAAATTTGATTAGGAATCAATTCGCCTGCTAACCTATAAAAAAAGAAAAAAAAAAATCTAAGACAAGACAAGGAGAAATACATAATCAAATGAGGGCATGACCCTTATTTTTTTTCAAAAAAAAAGACAAGGAGAAATACCGGTACGGATTAATGCTGCTGTTGGTTTTCTTTCAGTTTCTCTTTGAATAAATCTATCTTTTAACCCTTATAATCTTTATGCCATGTGGCTTACAGAAATAACACAGCCCAAAAATATTGTACCGAGAAAACATAAGACAAGGAGAACTTTAGGCATAGGTAATCAACATATATTCATTACTTTGTTACCATATGAGCAGTCGATATAGAAGAGTCAGCAATGCAACAGATGACGAGTTGATAATGTTGTCAATTTAAAATAAAAAAAGTGACATTGACTAACTAATTGAACACCAAGTGGTTGATGCACACCAAATGCATCAGTTCTGTACAAAAAGATTTGCAAAGTGTAATTTTTACAGCGACCTGAAGTGTGCAATTAGAAAAAAATAATAAAATATTCACTCTCCTATTGGGGTCTTTTTAAGACAACTGCTGTGGTCCTGTGGAGTTGAATTTTCATGAAGTATAATTTTACCAGGGGCAAAACTAGAAAATCAAATGAATTTCACAAAGTTTTGACGATTAGGGTGATCCATTAGTACCTGCAGTAAGCATATTAGTACCTGAGTCACTGTGGTAATTAGCATCGTAGCAATTAGGGTGATCCATTAGTACCTCCAACATATAAATTATGTTGTGATTAAGCTACACAGAATTTTTTGTTCGAAATATTTTCTTGAGTCCTGCTGCAACCTAACTATATATATTTCAAAAATGTTATTCCTGGATATATTTTATGGGAATTGCTGTGAACTATTATTATTTTGTTTGCTACCATGGCTCCTATTAGAATATGTTATTGCACTTGTCAGTGAACACCCAGGCACATTTTAGGTGATAACGTGATACTTGCTAGGAATGACATAGCTCCTGTCAAGGCCTCACTTTGTAGACATCACATAACTTAATACCTCATGTGATAAGTTCATCCATGTTGCAGCACTTCAGTGGCATTTGAATAATTATCTGCGGAAGATTAGAGCCCCTCTTAAGACCAAAATCTTTGTGTGTGCTTGTTATTGTTCACACACGAAAAATGTGGTTAACAGAGTTCAGCTGAAGATTCAATATTGCGTTATGTGCATAGATGGACAACAAATACTCTTATACTCTAAACCTTCCTTTTTTTTAATTAATATTATTCGTCCAGTGGGTGATTACCACCTGACCTTCAAAACATATATTATTTTGGCATTGATGAAGTTCTTAAAGAGAAGGAATATATTGACAATTGTGCTAACAATATTGTTAAAGCAAAAATAAAATTCGCAAATCAGAAAGTATATTGCAATATTCTACTCTTATAATTATAGTATATATTCAAAATTACAAAATAACAAAGCAAGAGATACTGTGTTGAAACATTACAAAATATGTGACACATGACTTTCACCAAAATAAACATAATTCAAAAATTAGCATTCATTTTTGTTTTTATAAGTCGTGCCCTAAATTCCTTGATTAATTTATCTCAGTAGTGAATATATAGTCTATAATTATATGATATTATGGTAATCAGGAGGCTTCTTTATAAAAGTATAACTTGGTAAAATTATGAGCATGGTTTCGTAATAGTTTTATACTAGCAAACTTTTGTAAGTTCTATACGTGCATTGTAAAGTTGACTCGCCTCATGTCTTAATTTGCCCCACTATTTTTAGTTGACTCGCCTCATGTCTTAATTTGCCCCACTATTTTTACAAACATGGGCGGATCTTAAGGTAGTGGAACGGGTACTTAGACACTTTGATAATTTTAAATTTTTTCATGTGTATAGAAAATTAATTGACATTTCTTTTTAATTTTAATTTTTTATTCAGTTCAGCTCCCTTCATAAAATGTTAAATGTGTTATTGTATAGTCCAGTGATTAGAATTTCATTTGTGGTCGTGGAGATTTGGTTCAAATCCCAGCAATACCACTTTATGCATTTACATATATTAATCATTTTACGTTTTAGCATCCCCAATCTAAATTTAGTTCCGCCCCAGCTTACAAACCCTATTTCCTCGATAGTTCTTCTGAAATGTGTCACATAACTTTTAATAGTGGCTTCATTTCTAAAATAAAAGTGGCGCAAAAAAAAGTTTTTGCTATTGAAATATCTTATCCATAATCTACTTTACAATATTAGGGCCTGTTCGGCACCTTGGGTTTTTGTTGGTTTTGATGGAATTTTCACATAAATAGGATTTCTTTTCTACGGTGCGTTCGGCTAACCAATTTTATCATAGGAAAAACCTATAGAAATGTCCAAAAAGTTGAGAAATTCATAGGAATTTTAACATTAGCTCTGAGCTCATTTTTCTTTTCCCACGGAGCCACTACTAAAGCAGTGTGTATATTTTATTATTTTAAGTAGTCAAAAGTTGATTGTTGACATGCAATCACCATGTAAAATAATAAAATATTATTTTAACATAGATCCAATTTTCAATATCAACAACTTATGAAGCTATTTTATGATAAAATTTATATTTAAAAGAAACCATTGATGTAAAATAATATTTACATTTGCATTTATAATTTATTTATTGAATTGTAATAGTCATTTAATTTGTCTATTGTGTAGAATTCATCAAATAATATATAAAGTATTACAAAGTGTGAGCTAATAACATAAATCAAAATAGATTGCAAATTAATACAAGACATTAAACATTTATCAAGTAAATATAGTGCAAATTATTTTCCCACGGTGCAAATTATTTTCTGTACAAATATTTTGAATTGTAGAATAGTCATTTAAACATTTAACAAATTGTAAAAATAGTCATTTAAACATTTTTATAATATTTTTTACAGCACATTAGTGTAATTATTTTCTGAATTTTTTTTATTTAAATAGGTGAGAAATTTAAATAAAAATACGTATTTTAAAATAAATTAAGATTCTCACAATTAATCCCACAATACAACCGAACACTCATTTCAGCACATTTCCATAATCAATCCCGTATGTACTCATATTCATGGGTTCTCACTTTTTCAAAAGTGGATTCTCACTTTTTCAAAAGTGAGTTCCCACTCTCGTCAAATCTCATCCCGTTTAATTCCGTGACAAACGAACGCCCTTAATGAAAAGAAAACCCAAGTATCGATAGTACATGCTAAGTGGTTTTCTTTCCTTAATAGTCGATAACTAATATATGGAAATGCGCAAAAGATTAAGTATATGAATCCTTCTATCTTTGGATGACGGAACAGAAACTTAACTAAGAGACGACCCATAATTGGCAAGGGCCTAAAGAACCTATACAACCATGGGGAAAGCAATACTTCAGTACAACATTTTGTTTAGAGTATTTCATTAATGAAAGAACCCATAATATCAAAAGGACATACTATGAAACCATTACCATAACGTTGCTATTCCTATGAAATGAGCTTCCAGTTGGAGCCTTTATAAAGCATACAACAAGCTCATCCAGTTCTGATGCTTTCAAGTTTTGTTGTCCTCCCCAGTGATGCAGCCTGCTGGAGAACTAGGGTTCGAACGCCACATGTGCAGAGATAGGGTGCGGTGTGTGTGTGTGTGGTGGTGGTGGGGGGGGGGGGGGGGGGGGGGGTTTAAATAAAAAGGAAAAGTTATGTTTTGTTGTGCTTTAAGCTGGTCATGCTCATGGATATTAAAAATAGTAAATTAGGGTACACACGAATGTACAAATCATTGTACGGTTATTATTGATAACAAAGAAATACATGCTGACATTGACTAAAAATCTAAGATTGACATATATGTTAAAAATATATTTCCTGGCATGTAGCATATAAAAGTTCCAAACTGTGTATACAAAGTCTATTTAGTATATATATTAATTCTTAAGGACAAGGAACAGAATAAAAAAAGATATCATTAGTTGTATATTAATCAAAAGAAATACAACTTTAATCATAACCTAACTTCTTTTAAACTAGTAACCTCTCAGTTTAAATTGGAAGAACCTCCTTAAACCATGACTTATAGGACTGATCCATACAGCTCTTGCAATAACCACTGATCCTATACATTTACCAGCTACTTCACTCTCTCTCTCCCCTCCTGAACCTTGATATATTTACCATATATAGAGGTTTTCGTAGGAGAACACACTTTGTTTTTGTACTTGTGAGTTGATACCAAGTAGCTAGAAACTTCCTATAAAAAAGATTACTACAGAATGATTCTAAAGTAGCAGCTTAATGCAAAAGACAAAGCAAGAGAAACCAAGTTCCCATGAAAAAGCCGGCAGTAAATTCCCACTCCCAGTTAACATCAAAAGGAGAACGGATTGCACAAAAGCAAAAGAAAGTTTTATATCAGAGGACTAACGGCCCATAAAGGATGGATTACTACAACTCTACAAGAACTCCGACTCTAAAAATAGTTTTACACCTTCAAAATTTTTTTTTTTTTACATAAACAAGCAACCGAATGACAATTTGGGGGGAAATGAACATTAAGCAATGAAAACCCAAACCCTAAATTATGCTACCCCGGGATTATTAGATCTGATCCCAATTATACAACAGGAGATAAAGAAGAAATAATTCTTTAATTAATTTTTGACTGGATGTACGGATGGTCGTACAGAAGAGTGCCAGGGTCAGTATATGCCTTCAATAAAGAAAAAGAAAACAATTATCGTTCTCTCAGTTTTAAGAAACTAGCATAGTTCAGTAAAGATAAGGTCCTCACAAAATTTCCAATTAAAGCAAGAAAATGAACCTGTACAATAAAAAAGTGATGCAATCATTTATTCTCTATTCAGATAACTAGAAATAGAAATCTTTCTTATATGCTAGAAATAGAAGTCTTAATTTCACCTTTTTAACTCCTCACTTCCCACTATCCCTTTAATTTAACCCTGTCCAAATTCCGACTCATTTGTACACTCGTTCATATCGCAAGTCAGCAAGTGATCACAACACGAAAGAAAAAAAAAAGAGCAGTCATGAAACAGTATGAAACATCACCAATCCAACCAAAGCTTGAGAAGATAAAACCTAAATTGAGACAATTCAAAGCAATGAAACGGAAAAAGCACATACCCATTGTCGGTGGCGAACTCGTAAAGCTTCCCCTTGCTGGAGAAGATGATGAGAGCCACCTCAGCATCGCAGAGCACAGAAATCTCGTGCGCTTTCTTTAGCAACCCCGACCGCCTCTTGGAAAAAGTCACCTGTCTGTTTATCTTATTCTCTATCCGCTTCAGCACCACTCTACCCCTTCCCATCTCTTAAAATGGAAAGTAGATTTAAAACGAGAGGGAGAAAAAGAGGAAGGAAAAGCTAGTGAGGGATATAGACATGTAGGTATAGATAGAAATAGAAATAGAATAGCTAGCTGTGTCTGTGTTGTGATGTTGGAGATGAAGAGGGCGAGCGATGGATGGCTTTAAAGAGTGAGAATTGGTGCCGATCGGAAATGAGAGCGGTTTTATAAAACCAGGGTGGTTTCAGTAACTTGTGCTGTCGAGTTCTCATTGGCTGACAGATAAAGGGGCCCAAAAACTGCCATCGGCATTGGAGTATGTGTTTGTGTGGTCCTGTGTGTGGGGAATAGGAACTAGGGATCGCTACCTATCTTTCCCTATTTCTCTCTCTCTCTCTCATTCCCAATACCACCTCGTACGGACGAAAACTAATAAAGGCATGAAACTGAGTTGATTCCATTTATTGCTGCCCCTCCGATTCGCGGATCTCTCTAATATTGGCGCAGAACTTTTTGTGACGGCGCGGGAAAATAATTTTTCTTATATTTAAGTTCCCTAGATGCGTAATAGATTGCCCCTGGAATGGAGGTTTATTACGGAGATGTGCCACTGGAATGGTAGCGTCTCTGAAGAGGAAAGTGGAGAGGTACTCTTTTTGGGTGCTGGCAATACCCAACAGGCAAAGCCTGATGCGTCCATTTCCGTCCGTGGAGAAGTAGCCACTACTTATTTTTCCCTGTTTCTCTCGACCAAATCTGGTGACAAGATACCCCCACCATTTTGATCTATCAAGAGAGAGTGCATACCCCCACCATTTTGATCTATCAAGAGAGAGTGCGCTTAGGGGTGTTCAAACGGTCGGTTCGGTTGAAACCTTGAAACCAAAGTAAAATGACTAAACCAAATTTTTCTTCGGTTTTCAAATATAAAACCGAACCGAACCGATTAAACCTATCAACCGATTAAGAACCTAACCAAACAAACTGAAGTAATTAATTTCGGTTTGTTCGGCTCAAACCGAAGTAAATATATTGGTACCATTATTAATGAAAATAACACATTGTCATACACAATAATTGAAGTTCGGTTAGGTTGGGTTCGGTTTAGTTTAATGAAATCATTATAGTACCAATAAAATTAGAGTCAAACCATTATAAACCGGTCGGTCCGGTTTAGTCGGTTTTAAAAAGTCTAAACCGAACAGATCCATTTAAACAGAAATAATTAAAAATTTCAACCGAACCGATTTATTTAAACCGAAAAACTGATCCATTTAAACCGAAATTATCCGGTTCGGTTAAAAACCGAACAAACCGAACCGTTTGAACACCCCTAAGTGCGCTCCCTCAAGACTAACCGATGGGCATTACCCTGATTTTTTTTTTTTAATATTGCTGCTTTTCATTTTCGTTACCTTTTTTTCACGCCGTTGCTCAATCTATTAAAATAAAACAACAAACAGAAAATATTATATGGACAACAAAATTTGTTAACAACAACATAATCCATCATGTAGTTATAAAAAATAATAAAGTTACAAAGAATAGTGTTAAGGTGCTTTGCAAAATAAAATAAAAAATGCCAGAACTTTGCATGCAAATCTCGATTTGCTAAGATGTAATTGCATGTCAAGCTGATGTCCCTAATGGCATCTAGAGGGGATAAATATGGGCCTTTTAAAATTTTAACCTTAGTTGATTTGATAGTTTAGTATTAAATTAAATCTCGTGTGTATGTGAGTTGTTCTTGGTGGAATAAAAAAATTTAAGAATAAGTAAGTGTACGTAAAAATAAATAGAAGAGTTAAGAGGGCTCAAAGATGCCTACGTCTCCGGAGCTCTGCGGTTTTCGAGATGGTGCACTTTTCTTTACACAATGAGAAAATAGTACAAGATGGAACTGGTGAGCCCTAACAAAACTCCGGAAAGTCACACAGCCCTAACAAGCGAGCACTAAAGGCTCTAGTGTTTGAATAAAAAAGAAGAGATCTCACACAAATCACTCTATTTCTTATCAAGATTGATTATGGTGGAGTAGGTTTGATATTGTTATAAAAATATTAAAGTTTGATGCACAAGCAACAATGGAGAATTCTATATTTGCTGGAAAATCTAGTTTTTGAATTTTGAGGCGGCCAAAGATTGGATTGCAACCTAGAATTCGTTTCGATTTATAGAGAGAGAAACGAAATTAGGTAACTGGCATCAACCGCTATAACGGCTATATTAACCGTTACAACGGTTGATCCCAATTGATTGGTTTCAATGCATTTAATACGCTCATTTATGACAATGCTTTCAACCGTTATAACGGGTTACACAACATAAACTCTTTGGAAGTTTTTCATAATTTGGATCTTGAAAAATGAATTGTTCCGTTGGGTAACGGTTCATAAGCGTTACAACATGTTAAATCAATTACCTCAATTTCAAACTTACTTAACCAATTTTACATATTTCTAATTATAATAGCCTTAAGTCAAGTCTTCTTGATCCATTTCTTGGTTCATCACGATTCATCCTTGATACTTCTAACAATTTATACCATAATGAACCTGCACAATATCACAAGACAAGAAATCGTAAAATTCAAGAAATATATGTTTTGCAAATCTAGTCAAATAGACTAAGTAGATGATTGCTTACAACAACACAAACAGCATGGTGGAATAATTCACAAATAAAACTTTTATTTGGTGTTTCTGAACAGAACAGTGAATTATTCGAGAATAAAATGCAAAAAATGCAATTTTTTTTAGTTTTAGTTTTTAGTTTTTTAGGTGTTTTTTTTTTGCTTGTGGGATCGAATCATTTCCGAATTATATCCGAATTATTTTTGAATTACGAATTTTTAATCCCGCCGAATCGAACCCGAATAATTTATTTGTTACTATGAAGCAGCATTACGTGGTCTACATGATTTTATATTAGAGACCAAATTTTATATAATATTCAGATATCTTTTTACTATTTTTAAGATAGAAAGAAAATTTACCATCTAAAAGTTCCGGACCGTCCAGTAAGATTGGTTTTGTTCCGATCTAAAAGAATTGTAAAAAAAAAAAATCTGAAACGTTATATTTTAGCCCAACTAATTTGAAGATGTACATCAAATTTAGTGACTCATCATATCAACCGTTCAAACTTTGAAGCATGCATTAGATATTTCACATAAGGTAGTACAATTTTTTTCTTGCTATGCATAGCACTTTAGCACAACTCAAAGTTTGAAAGTACATACATCTTCTCTACAATTTAGATAGATTGTATATCAAATTTGGAGGAAATAAAATATCAACATGTCACCCACCAAGTGTTTTGAACATTTAACAATTAATTTTGGAGTTCACTCGAGTGTCCATCCAAGTCATGTCCAACCACTGTCCTGGAGACCTGGACATCTTTATTTTTCTCTATATATGTACTTAGATGTCAATATCTAACTAAATACCAAGAATAAGTAGCTAATTGTTAATTAGATTAAAATATTTGTCAATCATACAACGTTCAAATAAAAAAAAATGACTGATGTGTTGTACAAACCTCACATGCTTGATCATCATTGCTTCTAGCAAGCCAATCATGACGAACAAATAATGCAAGTTTGTTGTCTATTAGTCGTGTCGGTTCTATATAAATTTAAATCTGCTCAAATTTGAGATCTATGAACAGTACTTCTGCAATTTTTAAAATCTCCAATCAAGCTAGCCGTCCAATTTTTTTAGTGTACGCTTCTCAAAATAGCTAGTTTTTTGTGCACGTATCTCGAAACAGTTTGACGACTAGATTCTGAATTTTAGAAATTTCAGAGTTACTGTTCATAATCTCGAATTTCAGCAGATTTAAATCCGTTCTATAAATATGACGTTTTAACTAACATTTAACTGTGTTTGGTTAGTAAATATGTATTATTTATAAACATATAGCTTACCATTTTTTTTTGGACAAAAGTATTCAACGAAACCAAATATCAAAGGAATCTTGATACCAAACCACTAGTAACAAATCTAATGTTCATGTTTTACTTTTAAGTATTACAAAAACAAATATCACATCACAGAAATTAAAAACAACATCCAATATTCTAAAGCTATCAACTAGAACCTAGTACAAAAACAAACATCAAAGATTAAAGTATTTTGAACCATAAGCAAACTACCAACACACAAAATCATCACTATAGCTACTCATCTAGCAAGTCCTCATCCAATCGAGTCGTCTCCATATAGCTTAGCATTAACGACACAATTTCATTGGTATAATTTTAAGTCAAGTTTTAAACAGTGATATTATTGACGCATACGGTGCTCAGTGGTTAGATAGACTTTGGCAAACATAGTAATGACTAACATTTAGTGAGTTATTACAGTGACTCGTGAAGATGTCCATGGGTGGACAAGACGGAATAAAATAGTCACGGCCGAGCCACAAAGATTTTGGAACTTATTTAAAATACTAGTATCGTGCATGTGCGTTACAACAAGGACATATTATAAGAGAACAAAAAAAAAATTATCATACAAAATAACATATTTTTTTCATAAAAAATATTTTAATGAAAAGAATAATTATTCAACAATATCCGCCTGAAAAATATATTGGTCCTAAATTCAAATTATAAATAAAAAATCAATTAGTATAATAAGAAAAAAGAGATATTTAAACTAATCGTATGCCGTACGAACAACAATATTTAAGAACCTACTAATAAGTTCATTTAAATGACCAACCAATTATCAATTAATCTAAAAATTCTTATACAAAATAACATATTTTCATAAAAAATGACATATTATAAGAAAAGATGTGATTAAAAGTTGAAAAATACTATCAGAAATAATGTTTGCGTTCAACAACTAAAAGCAAATTATTTGAGTTCATCTAGAGGACAAGACCATCTTTTTAAATTTTTTATAATTCTTCTTTTATTTTAATTCCAAACGCTTTTAATATTTGTCAACTAAAGATCAAATTCTATGTGTTACTTTGTTTCCACGCTCTTTTAAACAATATTCTTCAACGTTTGATAAAATTTCGTGTGTATTAGCATTTTTATTCGAATTAGTTTTGTTTGAACAGAGAATTTACAGATGGTCGTCCTATATATATATTGGTCCAAATGTGTGTGTATTGTAGGAAGAATCAAATTCTATCTGCTAGTGTAGAATTATAGTTTTTTGTTGCTGAATCTAAGAACAATAAAAAGTAACGCAAATTTAATATATTGGTCCGATTAATACTTTTTTATCTACTTAGTTCATTTAAATGACCAATCAACTATCAATTAGTTCAAAAGTTTCTTAAATAATATTTAAAAAATGAAAAAAAATCAGGACCAATAAGAAAATTGAGTACCTCAAATCAAATATGGGGATTTAGGAAAGTTCTTGAAAAAAATAAAGAAAGAAGAGGAAACATAGATTATGTGAGATAGAGAGCGCTGGAGAGGCATCACCGAGTACATGCCTAAATAAATTTTAGACTTCTACACGTAAAAAAAAAATATAAAAAAAATGCATAGAATCAAACAAAAGCAGACTATTTGATCGGAGAATTGATATTCAATATGAAATTTCATCTTTTAATCACAACCGTTAACGGACCATGACATCTAGATCAACAATTCAAATTTATTGTTTGATTTTGATTTCTTTGATTAAGTTCATTAAATATTTTAATAAACGTAAGTTCATTAAATATTTTAATAAACGTAAGTTCATTAAATATTTTAATAAACGTAAGTTCATTAAATATTTTAATAAACGTAAGTTCATTAAATATTTTAATAAACTTAGGTTCATTCTAGATATATATATATATATATATATATATATATATATATATATATATATATATATATATATATATATATATATATATATATATATATATAAACTAGTATCGTGCCCGTGCGTACTAGTTTATATATTAAATAACATATTAAATGACAAATAATATTTTTTTAAATGACATGTACACGTAAATAAAATTCCTTAAACACATATTAAATAACATATTAAATGACTATTTTTTTTAATCTTCTTTGACATATTTTCATATAAAAAATCTCAAACAAATAACATATTAAATGACAAATAACATTCCTTAATGATATAAAAAATAAAAAGAAATGAAGACATGACTAATCAATTATCAATCAAATCAATTCAAAAGTTCCTTAAATGACATTTAAAAAATAGAAAAAAAAAACATGACCAATTATAAAGATGATACAATATACATGTGGAGAGTACGTGCAGCGAGTACATGTCTAAATAAATTTAGACTTCTACATGTAAACAAACTTTAAAAAAATGCATAGAATCAGAATAGTTAATCGGAGGGCTGATGTCCAATCCGAAATTTTATCTTTTAATCAAAGCCGTGGATCAAGACATCTATGTGCTTAATATAAGAATGGAGAAATTGAGATATTTTGCATACATTTAAAACCTTGCTATAGTAGAACATAAACAAAAACAAAGATCAAATAATTCAGTGTAGCCCCACAAAAATAATTAAGTAATGTTCGACAGTCGCGGGGTCAAAAATTAAATTATTATCAACGTAATGACATAATTGTATTTGAAATTAACAATGATTCTCTAGTTTTTCGTGTTAGGTGCTATGACAATCTTATCCCTTGTCAAGGGAAAAAGACATTTAAATATGCTATGAACAAAAAATCTCTTAGCAATAGAATTCTACGTATTCATGCCAAAATTATCTATCTGGATATATCAGTGTTCTAAATAGAACTCTATAGCGGCGTTATAGCGCCGCTGTAGTGTTTTTGGACACTAAACGCTAAGTTATGGCATCAAAATGTGCTAATTGAGCTACGGCCGCTATAGCGGTAATAGCAGTCCGCTATAGAGCATAGGCAGAGGTGCTATCGGGTCAGGTAGGGTCCGGATACTATTATATTTAGACCCGTACCCTAAAAGTGTTCGGGTCCGAATTTCGATCCATATACTTATTTGTTTCAAATCGGGTCGGTTCCGGATTTGGATACCTATCTACCCGTAGATATTTCGGGTCCAGTCTTTCGGTCCCGGGTATATATATATATCCATAACTTGTTTATGGATTACGGGTCCGGATCTGAAGCGGGTACATGTCGCAACTCACAAGCATTTGAGAAACACTTTATGTTTAAATATAATTATAATTTCTTAAAAATCTCACATAATATATCATTATAATATAAATTAAAATCTGCTTCAAAATATTGAATGTGTGATAATTTTAGAAGTAAAATATTGGAGATGGTGATTTCATTATATGGTTCAAAAAATTCAGGAATAGAATATTAATATCAATTTGTTTCAATCAGCAAAGAGAGCAATAAATTTCAATAATCGGTGCAGAAAGGTAGATACATGATAGATAAAGAGATTAAGAAAGGAATTAATTAGCTTTGAAAATTTATAGGCAAAAGGTGAACATGACATTTGATTTCAATAATATATGCGAAAAGAGCAACAAATTTCATTCAAGAAATTAAAAAATACTACAAATGATTGTCTTTTCATAGTTATTAATATATGTGTTTATATTAAATGATTATAAAGAAATGGTATTATCATTTTATCGGGTATTTATACGGATATCAGGTCGGGTTCGGTTATGGGTCGGATAACTAAATCAAACCCATATCCTATCCATTATAGTATCGATTCCGGTTCGGATCCAGGTCGGATATTAAATTATTAATTTTGTAACTGTACCCATAATTTAACCGGTTATATTTTTTAAACTATATCCTATCCAAATTAATTGGATCATGGTCGGTTCCGATTCAGATCTGGTTTGGTTCCGGATCGGATCCGGGTAATCAGGTAAAAGTAGCACCTCTACGCATAGCGTGTGGCGCAAATAGCGCGCGCTATGCATAATGGGCTTATTTAGGTAATTTATATGCACTTTAAATAAAGACCCAAAAATATTAAATAAAAGCCCAAACCGAAATCAATTAAAAGCTTTGTTGCTACAGATTTTTTAATTTGCCCAACCAAGAAGGAAACCCTTGTATATGTTATTTGAAATTTGAATAGAAAAAAAAATAGATTATGTCATGAATCATGATGCTTAAGATATTTTGAATAGAAAAAGATCGATAGTTTATGATATTACTATGGATATTTTGAGCCGCAATTTGGACTTTGTACTGGTTCAATATGAATATTATAATTTCTTAATTAATTTGGTGTTATTTATTGTTCTATGAGACTTTAGATAATGTTGATATTTAGTACAAATATATAATATAATTTTTGTAAAAAAAAAGGTTATGTAGCATAGCTTCCGCTATAGTTACGCGATTCGCTATAGCTTTTTTTGTAGCCTTCCTGCAATGATGCTATAAACGCTATTTAAAATATTAGAATATATTCTTAAATGACATATAACAAAATAAAAATTTGTGGCTTGTAGAGACCGTGGATCTGTATCTTTCAATTATTTTTGAAAATAAAAAGAAATTAAATATCTAACAAGTAAATAAGGAGCTTAGGAAATTTTTTACAAAAGTAGAGAAATCATAATATCTACGTGTGATGAGTACGTATCTAAATAAATTTAAATTTAGACTTCTACACGTAGAAAAACATGAAAAAAAAACTGTTTGATTAGAGGGTTGATATTCAATATGAAAATTTATCTTTTAATTACAGTCGTTAACGGATCAGAACATCTATATACTTAATATAAGAATAAGAATGGAGATAAGAGGATCCATTTTAAGTTTCGTACAAATTTACTTTGGACGGCTCGAATCTAACCTAACGGTATCAAGTTATCAAGTACCTTACCTAATTAGTTTGAATTCGGCAGACAGTGGGTAGACAGCCTTGGGATGGACGACTTGTTTCCCTTAATATTAGTAGCACTTTGCCTACCAAATGATTTTCCACTTGCACGAATTTTGAACCGTATATATTTGGCTTAATTATACTGAGCATATATATTCTTAATTTTATTGTTTATATTTATGATAAACATTTTTTCTGTTGTTACTTCACTGCAATAATGGGACAATATCCGCGAGGAATACTATCTGTATACCTTCGCAGATACTCCCGTCGCTAATAGAAAATACATCTTTCTGTCGGTATACTTTCGGGGATAGTCACTTTTTACCCTTGCGTATATTGTCTCATTCTTGTACCCAGAGGCGGACCTACTATACAAGAATTAATGGAGGTCAATTGACTCTCATTTTTTTCAAAAACTAGTACTAAAAATATACTTCTCTTATATAAATTATAGTAAAATACTAGGGGTACAAGAAATTGACCCCCATATTTTTTGTGAAATTTTATACTATTGACCCCATTCTTAAAAAAAATGATTTGTGTATAATTTAAGAGATTTCTAGCATTTTAGAAATTTTTTTTAATAAAAAAATCAAATGCTCACATGTAACATTTCTTATTTTATATTATCTTTCACTCACCATTCTTATTAATTTTTTTTTTTTACCCCCATTCCATAAATTCCTGGCTCCGCCCCTACTTGTACCTCACGGATACTGTCCCATTTGACATTGTCGCCCAGTTGTTAATGAATTATAGTTGTCAATATATTCCTTTCAAGATAATAACAGTTATTGATATAGTTAATGTCAAAATATAAGGAAAATAGGCATGTACAAAAAGAAAAAAAGAGACATTAACAAAAAAATTCAGCATCAACGTCATTCTTCTTCCTTTTTATGGGACCATCGATCGGTGACAAAATGATTTTTTCCACTTTGAGGCATGATAACATTGAAAGTTCAATTATCGTAGGACAGTAAGTTGGAATCGATCATTGACCCGTTTGTAACATTAAAGTCTATTTGCATGCAAATTCCACTGGAAAAAAAATATATTGATGCTATAAGAAGTTGCACCGTTAAATCTAAAAAAAACATTAAAGTCTATTTTACATTAATTACTATTTCAACCAACCGGGGTTTAGAAATTTTAGATTTAACGTTTATCCCGTGATAACAAATTACCGCAACAAGTCTTTAATATAGATCAAAATGTCCAAAATATATAACGGTAAAAGACAGGAGAGAAGTCTTATTCAACAAAATTCGTACGGACCTATCAATCACACACACACACACACACACACACACATATATATGAGTGAGGCTATGGTGCTATGCATAGCACAGATAGCTAGTGTACTACGGCTCAATATGGTACTTTTTAAAATCCTAACGGTCGATCCGAACCGTTCAATGTGATAACCATATGAATATATATGTACTTGCAAACTAAATTTTATATTTTTTCGAATTTTTTTATTATTTTTTTAGATAGGTAGAATTTTGATGGTCCAGAATTTTCAGAAAACACTGATTTTTCTACCTATCTAAAAAAATATTAAAAATATTCAAAAAAATATAAAATTTAGTTTGCAAGTACATATTCATATGGTATCACATTGAACGGTTCGGATCAACCGTTAGAATTTTAAAAAGTACCATATTGAGCCGTAGTACACTAGCTATCTGTGCTATGCATAGCACTATAGCCTCACTCTATACACACACACACACACACACACACACACACACACATATACATACATATATATATATATATATATATATATATATATATATAGACAGTGCTACGGTGCTAAGCGTATATAAGGGTCCCTCCGTGCTACGGCTCACTTTTTGAGTTTTCAAAATTCTAACGGTCGATCCGAACCGTTCAACATGATCTCCATATGAATATGTACTTGCAAACCAAATTTTACATTTTTTAGAATTTTTTTACTATTTATTAAGCCACTTTGAAAAAACACTAATTTGTACACAACAGTAAACTTTTCTGGACCATTGGATCAGCGATTTTCAAAGTGGCTTAATAAATAGTAAAAAAATTCTAAAAAAATTAAAATTTGGTTTTCAAGTACATATTCATATGGCGATCATGTTGAACGGTTCAGATCGACCGTTAGAATTTTGAAAACTCAAAAAGTGGGCCGTAGCACGGAGGGGCCCTTATATACGCATAGTATATTAGCCAGATTATATATATATATATATATATATATATATATATATATATAGGAAATTGCTAATATGCTATGTGTAGCATAGAGGGCCTCCGTGCTACGGCTCAATATTTGAGTTTTTAAAATTCTAACGGTTCGAATCGACCGTTAGAATTTTGAAAAATCAAATATTGAACCGTAGCACGGAGGCCGTCTATGCTACGCGTAGCACCGTAGCCAACTCCTATATATATATACATAACAAGATCTCATCTAGCTAACTCGCGGAATTGCATTCATAATATTCGTTTTGCATTAGTTGTGACGCAATTGTCACAAGTTGCCTTAAGAGGTTTTGATTTGACGTGCATAACATTTGACACGGATGTCCCCATATGATCATGCATCCAACATTTTTATTATTAATAATAGTGAGGCTATGGTAAATGCACATTACAGATTGATCTGTGCTATGAATATATATCTTTATTTTAAAAATTGAAAAATTGAAACAGTCGATTTAAATCGTTAAACATGATTTTTATATGAAAATGTACTTGCAGATCAAATTTTATATTTTTTAGAATTTTTTTATTATTGTTTTAGATAGTTAAAAAATTACTGTTTTTTTATGGTTCAAAATTTTCAATACCTCTAAAAGAATAGTAAGAAAATTTGATCTACAAGTACATTTTCATATTAAAATCATATTTAATAGTTCGAATCAACTGCTTCAATTTTAAAAATAAAAATATAAAAATATGAGTTCATAGCGCGGAACATTGTGTAATAGACATATTACGGTAATATGTATAGTCTCAATCATTAATAATTATATATTTAATAATTTTTAATAAACAGATGCAAGTGAGACAAATATTATAAGTAAGTGGACCTGGCAGCTCCATTTACATAATTCATGGTGGAAATTAAATTAAATGGACCGGAACAACAAAAAAACTAAATCTGCTTTTTCTTTTTTTTCCCTTTTCTTTTCAAAAGTGCATAAGAAGCAAATACGTACCTACCCTACCCTGACTACTCATGCCCCAAAGGCCCAAACCATATAATATATATGTACGCTACTAGTAGTAGAAAAAAAACACCTTTTGTACGCTACTTTTGTAGAACATGGTTCGCAGGAAATAAATAGATATGCTGTATATGAAAGTATGAATGAAAATCACCAAATTGGGAGAAAAAGGGGAAGATCCAGAGAGGTGATTCAGGCGCGGTCCCCCATCACCATCAGGCACAAAACGAAAGAGGTAAAAACCTAATTAATAAAAGGGAACAACGAAAGGTGACCTGGATGAAAATGACAGCGTCCTCTCATCTCCTATTGCTCTCACCAGAGTCGGTCCTCTAGGACTAGGGTTCGGATTCCCTAAAGTAACCTAATTTTTGGGTTTTCGATCAGGACTGTCCAATTTGATTCTGTCGCTCCAGATCGTTTCGGAATTCGAATTCATCATCAGAATGTGTGCGCTCTACTTTGGAATAGTCAATCTCGGATCTGAATCGGACTGTCCCCATTTAAAACCAAAAAATTGAGTACTTGACTGCATTCGAATTCCTAGACTAGGGAGGGGTCTGGTTGGCAACCATCTAAAAAAATTTATTTTATCTTTTTACATTTTAACTTTTCTCGTTATAATGGAGATGGCCAGATGGGAGGAACGGACTCTGCTGCTCTTTTGAGAGAAGAGCAGGATCATGCTCTTTCAATCTCAACAATTTAAAATTGTTGAGATCTGTGCATTGCACACAAAAAGTTTTATCGATATACGTGAATGAAGAATTTTGAATGGTTGAGATTGGAAGAGCAGGACTGAGCTCTTTAGAAGAGCAGCAGAGTCCGATCCTGGAATGAGAGATGCAGAACTGGCCACGTGTTCCATCGTGAGAGGGTGCTGCGGTTACTATGTTTTTACTTGGGAGCAGAATGCTTCTTTATTCGCAGTGCTCTTTTGGAATTCGGTGGGGCCTAATTAGCATTGCTAGGAGATTCTAAAGCTACTTTAATTCTAGATTCTGTGGTCAAGCGTATTAGAATCTTCACAAAGACATGTTAACTTAAAAAAAAAAAAAAAGGAAAGAGATTTATATATTGACAATTAGATTTATTAACCAGTTGACCACAAAATTTGCTTAAATATTTAAGCTTGAATTTGAAGTTGCGACACCGACAGAAAATTGGAGGCGAGCAGAGCCATATAATAATTAGTTTGATGTATCTATTGGGTCGTTGATTAAATGTTGAATAATTTTGTTTTTAAAAAGGCAGAAAATTCCCGTTTCATATATGAAAATGTTGAATAATTAAGTTGTTAATTTTTTGAATGGGCCAAATAACTATCTCTTAATTAGTTTATCTCTCAAATACTCTTCCACCAAGTAATTTCCTATCAGCGCCAAAAATTGCATACTCATTTTGGCCAAAATAAACATCTGAATTTATTAGAAAATGTCCCCATTCTACCTCCTTTTTAAAGTTTTAATGACAACTTAAGTATCAAAATAAAATGTTAGATATTATTTACATTATTTATTTTCTCCATGTACATATAAAAAATTAACTGTATTTTGACTTTGTTTTGATTAGTTTCGAAAGTTTACAAAATACACCGATGTGAATAATTTCTGGAAGTTGATTTTTATCTTATTGATTTATATAAAAATAAATCCGAAAAATGACAAGTTTTATATCTGTTTAAGAAAATAATATAGATCATGTCTAACTAGCTTTATTTTGACATGAGTTTAAAATTATTTGTTATTAGAAAATGAAAAGGTGAAGGTACAAAAATGGAGGCTGAACCATCCACATTTTTCAAAAGTTGGCGAAAATATTTCTACTGCATGCATGCTCACCGATACATATTCTATCAATACCAATATTTTAAATAACAACCAGCAATCTGATTTTATTTTTCTTTTATTAAATGGTCTCTGACTCTCTGTGCATTCCAACATCTTTTTAATGTTATTTAATTATATATTGCTATAGTACTGTAGACTGTGCTTCATGATAGCTTACATAAATAAAGTAGTCTCTTCTAAA
The DNA here is from genome assembly GCA_028015225.1 of Carex myosuroides. NCBI lineage: Eukaryota > Viridiplantae > Streptophyta > Magnoliopsida > Poales > Cyperaceae > Carex > Carex myosuroides. The sequence goes on along the minus strand of CM051485.1, from coordinate 3,704,605 downwards.
CCATTAATTAGTGGCAATTAATGATCTTAATAAGAAATATAAAATCAAACAAAATATAGACTGAAGGGACATAGATTTAGACGTTATTATATCTCTGTGGTCAACATGAAATGAAAAATGCATGGATCTGTTGAGGACGAATCATATATATATATATATATATATATATATATATATATATATATATATATATAGGAGGGATCAAGTTACAACAAATTTGAGTTACAACAAAGTTACAACAATCATTTTTTTCATTTTCAAAGTCCAAATCATCGATCCAAACCATTCAACATGATTATCTAAATAAAATGTGCTTGCAGATCAAATTTTACATTTTTTTGAATTTTTTTACTATTTATTAAGATGGGTACAAAATTCAATGGTCTAAATATGACTATTTTTTGTAAAATACTTAATAAATAGTAAAAAAAGTCAAAAAAATGTAAAATTTAATCTGCAAGCGCATTTTATTGTGGAGATCATGTTGAACGGTTTGGATCGATGATTTGGACTTTAAAAATAAAAAAAATGATTGTTGTAACTTTGTTGTAACTCAAATTTGTTGTAACTTGATCCCTCTTCATATATATATATATATATATATATATATATATATATATATATATATATATATATATTATATTAATAAAAATCTTATCTCAACCACTATGCGTTCTTCTTCTATAGTACTATTGGACTGATTATTCGTGACCTTAGATAATTTATTAACTTATGTATCAGTATTTTATAGTATTATATTATGAAAAATATTTATATACTTTTACTACAGTTTTAGATTTCCTGCGATTTAGTAGTTAAATGAAAAATTACTATAATGGACCTATATTAGGGTGATAACAAATTGATTAGAATTGTTTTAGTAAGTCACCCAACTATTTAACATTCACAAATGATTTCTTCATTGGAATTTCTTTTTTTTTTATGGTTGACGGCATGTCGTCAACGAATATATATTAAGACAAAGATCAAAAGTTATTTACAAAGTTCTAACTCTCTAATTTTACAATAAGATAGAATAAACTAACTAGCTGCAATTGCCGCTAAGAGGGAGCAGTAGACCCCCGCATGGTTTTGGCCCTCCCTTACCCAGACTGTGACCAGAAATAGATATCCATAGTCGTACCATTAATCAAGATCTGGATTGTTTTGCGCTTATTAGAGAAGAGACGTCGATTCGTCTCTCTCCACAAGCACCATGTGCCTGCCGCCCAAATTGCGTTCCTTCGCGCATTATCTCTCGTTGACTCTCCATGAATGAACAATTTTCAAGCTTTTTTAATGGAGGTCCCATTTGGCAAGGCCACGTTGAAATGCATTAGCAGTCCTCTTCAGAAAACTTTAGCGAAACGACAATTCCACATAATTAATGTGGTCCCGTGTTTCGGTGGCCGTATGTTGACAAAGATGACAACTCGTAGGGACATTGCACCCTCTGAACAATAAGACATCCTGCGTTAGTATTTTATTCGCCCTCATAAGCCAGATAAAATTTTTGACCTTCATGGAAATTTTCATTCTCCATAGGTAACCTTTGTTTGCCGATAGAATGTCTAGCTGGTGCATTGTTTGGTATGCCGAAGCGCACGTGAAGACGCTGGAGGGGGTCCAGCGCCATTCCAACCCATTAACCTGTTCGACTAAGCATATGTAGAATGGCAACAGTCGGGCCAGGTCCTTCAAGAAGAAGGATGCATCAATAGCCATGTCGATTTGTGGTGCCGCCGACATGCCATGCAATTTGAGGAGTGTGGATGCCCATAGTCCCTCTGGCTTGTTTCCAATATCCAGATCTATTTGACTAGCAATGTCTCATTTTGACAAGTCAAATCCAAACTCCTAACTCTCCATTTGATTTCAATTCATTGGAATTTCAAATCTGTAATCTTTCATACTGAGAGTATTTCTTTAGCTACTAGATCAAAGACTGGTTCTCCATGTTAATTAGAATTGAGGCCGCTCATTGCGCAGAACCCATTTATATATTGTGTCATTTTTAACATATATGTTATGGTTTAGTATGTAAAATCTGTTTTGATCAAAATGTTACCATAGTATACTCGATAATAACATTAGCTTTCTCTTATGTAACTGCAACCCAATAACGGATGATTTCATTGCCAAATAAAATCCTTGCTTTACGAAGAAAACACTCAATTTTATTTGCAAGTTTTCACAATGCATGCATGAAGCTTCAAATTTTATTCATGTATCTGAATTAAAGCGATTCTAATTAAAACCTTCTTTTATAAAATTTTAAACAGCAAAAATTCGAATTTTTTTTAAAGTTAGTGGCTTTAAATACCAACTAACAATTTCATTAATAAAAAACGTATTTACATCGAGTCAAATGACTTCAATTACTAGATTTAAACTCCTTTATTCTCATTAATTAATTTAAACTACTCTCATCATCTAATCGCACTTATTTACACTCTTAAACACCATAATACCTCATTCCCCATCCCTCTCTACGACCAGATCCGATTCCGTCCGATAGCCGCCGCACTCCAACGGCTAGATCTACACACCGTTGCGGTCCGACGACTGGATCTACCCACCTCTCGCTCCGATCGAGATTGGTTGAGACTCTACGCTGTGAACTCCGACGATACCGCGTTCTCGGCTCCAGTCGGCTCCGTTCGGCTCGGCTCGACTTCCTCCCCTCTCTCTCATTGTCTTCTCCGCTATAGAAGGTAGAGACGAGAGAGAGGAGAGAATATCACTGTGTCGGATTGAGATCTAGAAGAAGTGAGAGGGATGAAATGGAGGGAGTGAGGAAGGGGAGGAATAAGGTGGCAGCTGACTAAGGTTTGAGTTTTTTTTGAAACGCCAAAATCGCCTCTGGCGAAAGAGGAAATTAACTCTCTTTTTCGCCTATTGGTAATTTGATTTTAGACTGGGGATTAAATCAAAGCCAGCGTCAGCAAAATTCGAATTTTTACTAAAAGGGTAAGTTACTAAAAATAATTAGAAATATTATATGTAGCCTCCAATCTATGATTCCCTAGTCAATTTCTAAATATTTTTAACTAAGATTTTGCAAAACAAAATTGAATAAGAAAGTGTACATTAATTATTGGTGCAATGGCCAAATATGAATTATTGTAATACTCAAGCACGTATTGACCAATAGTCATCAAAATACTTTTTGATTTGATCAAAAGAGACATGCTAAGTGCCCCCCATAATCCCTAGTCAAATCCCCCAACTATCCACTTCTGATTTTCTACAAATTTGCTAGTGTTGGATCATCTCCTAGAACGTCTTTAAATCTCTACTTTTAAGTCTGTAAATCTTGCTCACCAAGTCTGTAAAGCGTTGATTTCAATTATGTAAACCTAACAAGTAATTTAAATTTCGTTTTAGATCTGACGCTAGCTGCTGCATCCAATTATTTAAATCTAAGATTTCAAGTTTGTAAACCTTGATAGGCAACTCTGTAAAGTATATATTGTTTTCAAGTTTGTAACCCTAACAAATAATTTATGAATTTTATCTTTTTAGATCTGGCGCTAATTGTTGCATTGAATTATTCAAATTCAAGCTTTCAAATCTGTAACCTTGCTATACAACTCTTTAAAGTATTGATTTTCAAGTACGTAGTTGCATCCAACTAATAATTAAGTTAAACATTTCAAGTCTTAAACCATGTTACACAACTCTGTAAAGTGTTAATTTCAAGTCTGTAAACCCAATAGCTATGAAAAAAGTATTTCAATATGGATCTCATTTGAAAGAGAAAATCGAGTACAAAATATTCGTAGTTTTAGATTTTAAAATTTCTTGTATATCATTGAAAATATTTTCGAGATTAAACAGATGAAAAAAAATATAAAAAAAGAGTGGTTGATAAGAAAAAGAAAGTACAAACAATCATAAAAAAAAGGATGGAAGTTTAAAAATAAAAAATGAACTGGGAAACAAATTGAGAAATAAAGGACGAGGGACCATACCTTTACTCTAATCAAAATCATATGACAATCAACAAAAATTATGTCCTAACTGAAATCGATAACTGTGCCCAATTGCCCATGTATCGACACAATAAATAATTGGGCATCAACATAATACGCAAGTGTACATTGTAAAATGCGTAAAAAAATTTATAGTTATTTATGGGTGAATTCGTAAATGATTATTACACAAAAATATGAGGGAGTTTAATGTATACCTCTCAAAAACATCAAAAATAGCGTATTTTGCGCCCCTCTAAATTTATAGTATCATATATATCTTTCTAAATTTAAAAAAAAATACAAATTTGTCAATTTATTGAATTTTCTAAAAAAAACATTTTAAATTTATAAGTACCTATATATTATTTATTAAAAAAAATAAAATATGTAGTATGTATAAGAAGATTCCATCTTATAAATGATCAGTTTCAAAGAGGATATATGGTTCATTTATGTAATTGAATGCATACACAATGACATTTAGATATATATTTGTGTGTGCGCCATTAAGAAAATGAACAATTTAATCTCAAAACCAAAAAAATAGAAAACTTAATATTTCTCTTAAACATTTTACATACTTTTCATTTTTTTTTATAAAGAATAAATTGCATACTTTATAGATTTTTCATGAATATTAATAGAGAAGTCAATAAAATTTGATAAATCTGTGAGTTTAAAAAAAAATAGAATTAAGACTCAATATGATATATAAATTTAATACGTAATTTTGAAAATTTTGACGAGTATACAAAAAATTCCCCCTAAAACTATATTATGACTACCTTGCTTCTTGTAGGAATGCAAACGGATCGGATATTATCTGTTTGTATCCGGATCCACGTTCAAATATTAAATACGAATATCTGATATCTGAATATCTGTACGGATTCGAATATAAATATGGTTTTAAATTATAATTATCCGTATTAAATATATTTCATATAGTTTAATATATATTATAAAAAAATCTATATATTTATGGATATATGATTTGTATCCGTTTAATATCCTATCAACATATGTCTATTATATGATCTGTATTCGAAAAATAAAAGCAGATCTGTATCCAATTCGTTTGCACCCCTACTTCATTACTGGCTAGCTCCTTTTTTCTCAACTAATAAATATAAGATTTTGTGGGATTTGTAAAGGAGATATCCATGTATAATAAAAAAAACCCAATAAAGGGAATTGAGATCCAAGCGGGAGAATAAAGTGTAAGCGATACCATGTTTTGTTGCGTCTGTGGATTGCTGAGTTCGAGGTAAGTGTCATGACAAGCCATGTCGGCCATGGCCTGAACAATTTTGCTTAAATTTCTACCCCACCTTCATTTACAACCTTTCTTTTATTTCACTACCTTACTAAATGCAAAAGGACAACGAGCAGCAGTGCACGCGCATGTCTCAGCCGTTTAGTTTAGCAGATTAGATGATCGCCATGTCGAGCTTATCTCTGAACGGATGAGATTATCGTGCTGGGCCTGTTTGCTTTGTCTTCTAGCCCATTGGGCCCTACACTGAATAAATAATTGGAGAGAAAAGGACGCAACGTGCTTTGTCGGTGCAACAATTAAGGGTTGCTCTGTTTTCCTACTATGGCCCCTCCAAAACTAGTAAACAATATTATTTTTTTGAATGCCATATTTTCCGACACAATGGACCTTTTCATAACTTTCAACATAAACACACCTGACAACGTGACAGATACAGAAAAATTAATCATGGAGAAGTCTTGCTCTACCAAAATAATAAAAGTAACTTGTTCTAGTTCGGTTTTTTTTTTTTTGTACTAATAGGTGAATATAATTAATTATATTCAAACTTCAAAACTACAACAGTCAATTTTTGTCAATTAATTCTTCGACCTGCATTGTAGGCAGTGGGATACAGAACATAATTAATAATTCTGTCTTTCCAGCACCTTGATGGAAGAAAATTTCCTTAAATTTCGTGCTTAATTATATTTCAAGCATGCCAAATTGATTTTATTTAAGTCGCTGGATGCTTGACGCTAGCTCTTGAAGGAGATGAATGTGAGGATCTTATTCAATTAAGTTGATAAGTGTTAAATTTATTGAGGACAAGGCGATATATATCATGGATGCTAAATTATTCAACAAGTGTCTAGCTTTTTTTTTATGTTGGTTTTGCAAGCACTAAAATGTTATTGTCGATTTTATTTAATTATTCTCTTATATCTTTTTTTATATATATTTATTATTATATTCAAGGGCAAAGTCAGGTGGAGTTAGGGTAGCGAAGTGCCCACCCCAGCGGAAAAGAGATTCAAAAATATGCTTCTACTTTATGTTTTTATTTTCAAATAAAATATAAAAATATCTAAGCTTCAAAAATAATAATTTTTTGTCTACCCTAATTTTTTTCTCAAAATATACTTCTATTTTTATGTTTATCTAAAAAATATTATAAAATTGTTATAAATAAAATTAAATAGTATTTATGTGGATGTTAGTTCTGTAATCTCCAATATTAATCTTAAATTCATGACCCCACTACCCACTACTACTGGTATTCATTATCTCATTTATTATTGTAATGGCTCTTCATGTACAATTTCTTTCCTACAAAAATAGAGAATAAAATTTTGTTATTACTCTCTATCTCTCTTGTTATTTACTTCACTTTTATTACTACGTACTTCATTTAGATTTTACAACAAAAATATACTTAATATTCAAAATAATAATAAAAACATGTATCACTAAGTTTTTGTCTCATCATATCAATTTATCTTGAGTACACCGTTCCTAATTATATCTCTAATGTAGCTATTGAAGGTTTTTCTTTTGTTAAATTAAAATTGTTGGTTGCCAATCGGTAATTGACTTTCAAAAAGTTTTTCCTTTCTAAAACATTCTCTTGTATCCTTTCTAAGAAAATTCCAGAGGATTCTTTTTTTTTTTCTGAAAGTTTCACAGCTTAGAAGAGCTCGAATTCTCGGCTTTTGAGTAACCACAAGTTTACTACTTTTTTTCCTTGCCAACTGTGCTACCGGTCTACCGCTCCATCTCTAGTTCTAGAGAATTCTTACTTGTTAATTATTCCATAAACTGACTACTTTGCTTATCTCATATAATACTGTGCGTTTTTGACTTTTCAATAACTTCTCTTTCCAAATTTCATTTTTCTTTGTTTTATTAATTTATTCCTTTCTTTGTCTTTCATTTTCGTTTTTGACAGGCATGTGCAAATGACTCAGCTCTTCTTGAAGATACAAATATTAATTACTGGATGATCGATCTAAGAAAGACCTGTGCCTTTCACCCACCAATCATGATAGCTCACGAGATATGTGATTTAAAATTAGGATTGTGACAAGGATCTACCTATTTGTAATTTGACTTGAATTAAACGATCCGTGTCTTCCTACAATTGTGGACAGGTTCCTAGGTCCGTACGACTTAGCCTGGCATGCAAACTTTTATTACAACTATTTGGTACAAAATTTCACAGTTGCAATTTGCAAAAACCATTGAAAAAGAAAGACAAAATAACTGGTCCCCATACTTAAAATTCTTCCTTAATGCTCCTGATGTCGCTTTTTTTATTAATACCCAAAAAAAAAAAAATATGTCCTCAATATCAAATTTTTATTAAAAATACTCTGACCGCTAGCTCCTTTACTGAGCGGTCCACTGTTCATACCAAACCGCCCCACTATGGGGCGGTTTGAAATTTTTTTTTTACTGTTCATACCAAACTGCCTCACCATGGAGTGGTTTGGTATTTTTTTTTTTTAGAGATAATATGAATATCAAGATGCTGAATTCTAACGCTAAAACTTCAGATTTTTTTTAAATATTTGTTATATTACTTCTTTTGATGTATAATTAGCATATTTATACTAAAATATGCTAAATTACTTGAAATTAGGTTAAATTACGTTGAATTACACTAAATTACGTTAAATTAAGCTAAATTACAATAACTTCGCTAATTATGCTAAAATACGGTAAATTACGCTAAACTACGTAAAATTACGCTAAAGTAGACCGATTTTATGCTATCTTTCATGAATCATAAAAAATAGTAAATTTTTTTTTGAAAATAGTAAAAATTGGTATTTTACAAGTTCATTATGTAACTAATTTACTGAGCTACTTAGATTGAATAATAGAAATAAATTCTTAATCAGAAACTTCAACTCAAGTTTTGAGGCTCTTCCCTTTGTTTTTGGCAATTTTGAATTTTGAAATTTAGCATTGGCAACACTGACGCATGTGTATTTTTGCAAGCTTTCCGAAAAGTGATCATTTGCTAAAATCGGACACTCGAGCACCGTTTTATGGCCGTTTGAAGTTTCGTCGTCATTTTTCGCCTTTTCAGTGAAGATATTGTCCCTATTCATATGTAATTTAGCGCAATTTACTGTATTTTAGCGTAATTTAATGTAATTTAGCGTAATTTAACGTAATTTAGTGTTATTCAGCGTAATTTAACATAATTTCAAGTAATTTAGCGTATTTTAGTATAAATATGCTAATTATACATCAAAAGAAGTAATCTAACAAAAAACCTAGCTAATTTGGGTATATTTATTAATAAAAATGTCGGAAACTAGGGTTTAGAAATTAGGGTTTAGGTTTCTTTTAAACATCACTAATTTTTATAAATATGTTATGTGAAAATTATAAATCATTTAATGTACGGTAATTTTTAGAGTTTAGGGTTTAGGATTTTAGAAATTGTCCAAAATAAGATTTTAGGGTTTAGAGTTTAGCGTAATTTAACATAATTTAGTGTAATTCAACGTAATTTAACATAATTTCAAGTATTTTAGTGTATTTTAGTATAAATATGCTAATTATACATCAAAAGAAGTAATCTAACAAATATTTAAAAAAAAATCCGAATTTTTAGCGTTAGAATTCAGCATCTTGATATTCTATTGTCTCTTAAAAAAAATACCAAACCGCCCCACAGTGAGGCGGTTTGTGAAGAAAATATTAGTTTCATGCAAGAGCAAATTTCAAAAATTTAACTCAAAGAAACCAACATAGATCTACTTATTTGACTAACGATGAACCGTATTTAGCATTTTAACTTGTTTAATCTTTATACCTCAAATCTTGGTCTCTAAACCAAGAAGTAGGGACTTGAGATGTAGGGTTGTTGCCTCCTTGTTGAGCCTTCACTTCTCCAAGTCGGTCTCGAAATGACACCCGCTTCGAACGCACGAAGCCTCTACGAGTATCCACCCGAGATTAAACGAAACTCTTGTTTTTCCCTTGCTAGAGGTAATCAACCAAGAATCTAACTTAACCTTAGCTTCTACCTCTTCAATCAACTATTAATTTTAGTGTAGAAGTTGTGCTCAACACATGAGCAAAAATAGTGGAGACAAAATTGCAAAAACTCTTCTCTTTTTCACCTTGTCTTGCAAAAACGTTTTTCTTTTTTCTTACAAGAGAAGGAAGAAGAGAGAGATTAGAATGGTGGCTAGGGTTTGGAAAAATGTGGGGTATTTATAGTGTGAAGTTAGGGTATGTTTTAATCATCTCAACCACAATGGATGGCTAGATTTAAATATGACAAAAGTAACTTTTACTTTTGCCATCCAATGGAGCTCTCCATTAGATGCACTTTTATCCCACTTTATTCCAAATCATTTCATCAAATGGACTTCTCCATTTAATGTTAAATTGGGCTTGGGCCAATTTCTATTTATGCCATTTTTGTTTTTGCCATTTATGCCAACTTTTGACCCACCCGACAATTGTTACGGTTAATTGTATTTGCTCAATTTTGTTGAGAAATAAATTTATATACCATGTCCAACATGTAATAAATTTATTCTAAGATCAAGTTAGTCATCTCCATAACACTTTTATTTGTTTCGTTTTTCTCTCTTGGGTGTGACCTCGTAGGATCTATATCGTGTTGACAATAGAATCAAAACTTCTTTTAATTCTATAAATTATAAGCGGCACCTAGCAATATGCATTATAATTACTCAACAGATAAAGATGATATGAATCAATCAACATCACGATCCTAAAGCAATATTTAATTGCTTGTGTCAATTCACATGTCACATGATATCGAGAATAAATCCAAGGCAGGAGAGTGTCATCCTTGCAAATTTATTCTTTTCTTGATTCCAAGTAATTCAGTAAATAATGATCAAACTCATTGATCATAATTGCATGCATACTTTATTACTCCATCAAGGGGCCCGAAGATATCATCACTCACATATGAGATATGAGGGACACTGGTATTCTTGATAAATATATTTTCCTCCGCACAAGACACACATATTGAGATATTATCTGTATAGCTGCCAGTTACGGTCAGCGTTGGATAACACCTACAGATACATGTATCTCATGTAGGAAAAATAATCATCTCATAGCAAAGAATTCAAGACACAAATGAAACATTAATGACACTAACACAATCCATGTTATGTTTCATTCTTGGGTCATGTCCAATCCCCTGATCTCCATCAGGTATTTATGTGATTAAATTGGCAGCTCCTTACCATATGATCCGTAGAACATGATCATCATTTAATCCACATACTAATCTCTTACCGGTAAATAGTGTTCCCTTTTAATTACCAAGATTAGGGACATTTAGAGTATTTGTTATATTATTATTATAGAGTTCTACATTTCAAGTCATCAACTCGAAAAATCCATAATGTAATTAAATACTCAAGGAACAAAATGATTCTTTCATTTCATGAACAAAACATAGAATACATCCATAAATGGTTGGCTTCTAGATCATAACACTAACGGTTTGGTATGAACAGTAAAAAAAAAAATCAAACCGGCGGTTTGGTATGAACAGTGGACCGTCCAGTGAAGGGGTGGTCAAGATAATTTTAATTAAAATTTGAGATTGATGACAGATTTGATATATATTTTTTTTTTTGGTATTAATAAAAAAAACGGCTCCTGATGCCCATGCAAGATATTTTAATTTCAAGTCATTGTTTAGAAAAAGGGAATACTTTAATTGATACTTAAAAAATATAACAAAATCAAGCTGATGCAGATTAGCAGAACCTCATGCTATATTAGATACAACTGTTATGTTTCCTTAAATTTAGGAGGATTCCTGGACCACTTTCAGAAAATATAAAATATCTCTCTTTTTGTCTTTATTCTTTTCTTCTCCCTTTCACAGTTTCAGAATAAACCAGATAGGTATCATATCCTCATCGTTCCTTCTCCTCAGCCATGAATTATCCCTTTTTAGTTTTCTGTCCATTAAAGGAGTGCAAAGGCAAAAGAGAAAGTAGATATTCTTATCTGTCAAAAAAGCACAGGACATTCTTCCAACCATCAAATGGAGGTCGGAATCAGTTTATTTATTTAGTTATTTATTTTTGCAGTTGTTCGGCAAGCATGAAAAACCTAATATGAAAACAATCATGGTAATTGAACACTAAAGCAAATTTATGCTCCAAACTTCGAGGACTTTTACACCAGAAATAGACCGCTTTAATTAAGAACAAATTATATGAACTTGTGAATTACAAATTAAGAAACTTAGCTGCCCTGGTCAATCAGAATTTAAAAGCAAACACCGGTATGATATGCACTGGAACTGGGAGTGCATCAGATGACATTAAATACTAAACAATATAAGCACAAATACAATTATACAATGATGAAAACTATTATTCAATCTTCAAATAACTCACATTACGCATTAATGTCGCCGGCCAGAACAAATACATGACCCAAAAAATTTTACATTACAAGTGTATATAATAAATCTTAATTGTATTGTTTATTATTATGTTATGTTAAAATTAATTACGATTAACTTATTGGGGCCAGAAGTATATATGCAACTTCTACTCTGACCTGAAAATGGGATACAAAAAGGTACAAGTAGCTAATTAAAAAGAGTTTGAATGCTTGTTCAAATTGAAGCAGTCTCAGTTTATATTCCCATCCATCCCGGGGGATATGAAATACTGCTTGATGGCATTGCAGCAGCGTCATTCAGATTTACTGGATTGAATCTGCAAAAGAGAAAAGATGATCGGCGTCATCAAAACTTTATTTCACACTAGCTCAATCAAATATGTGCATTCAGCATAATTAAATACTAAAGGATCACATCACACTGAACTTGGTAATTTTAGTTGGTTTTCCACCAATCAGGGTGAAGGGTGAAATACCCAAAAGAGTCAAGTTATTCTAGTGAAACCAGAGATGCCTGCAATAACTTGGTAATACTTACTTTTCCGTGATATTCCATTTTCCATCATTAACCCCATAACTGAAGTGGAAGATTAACCTCTAATTTTTATATTGAGTAGATGCAAAGGTACAGATTTTTTAATGATATATATATATTGTTCCAGTACAACAAGTTTTTGTTTGGATTTTTTTTTTTTTTTTGAGATAAAAAGATGGAGGTTAGCCTTGCAACTTCCATTTAATGTCTATAAAGGATGCCCCATCCGGATTTCAATCCCACGACCTCTCACACGGAGGATATACAAGTAATTTTGTTATACTCCATATTTATTAGTAAACATTTTGTATCTACTTGTTTGATAATTAGATGGTCAAAATTAATTCCTTCATTTTTCTCCTAATATTTATTGTACTAAAGATGCTAGTGCCCTTTAATTTTGGAATACAGATGCATTTCTACAAATTTTGAATACTTTCCCTTTTTCCTCATCCTCCCTTAATCTAAATAGCATGAAAAAAGATTAATTAAAGAATAAAAATAAAAGAGTCACCTAATTGGAAGAGAAGGTCTAAATTCCACGGGTAATTGGGAAAACTGATCTTGTTGTAGAGAGCGTTGATCATTTGATGTGCTACAACTTCTATTTTCCCAATATGTTTGCACATTTTCTGTACCCAGTCCTTGGATCTAAAAAAGTGATTTATTGCTTTCTTTAATGTACCATAAGCATAAACAGTTCTGAAAGGAATTTCGCATGGGTACTTATTATTTATTAGTATGGGGTTATCGGTTATATACCCATCAAAAGTTTAGAATTTGGATATTTACCCATATTGTATTAGAAATTTGGGCCCAATTTGAAGATTTGATGGGCAAATATCCAAATTCTAAACTTTTGATGGGTATATAACCGATTCTTCCTATTTATTATTGGCTATAATTGTTCAAGGAGTTACCTTCTTTTTCAATTTTTGATTTTCTTCTTCCAACAATCGTTCCTACATATCGAAAATGAGGTAAGTTCATCAATGAGCATGAAAATGTAATTAACAAAGCTGAGACCAAAATTATGTGGTTGCAACAATACCGTTCTTTTAAGATCAGCTATTTCATCAATTAATAATTGTGCCTGCAGATAACAAAATAACAAAACTGCATCACTTCAATGATTAACTAAAGGCATAATGTCAAATATTAATTCCTAGTATAAATCAGTTACACTCTCAAATGTACCAAAGTCTACTAACAATATCCTATGGACAATTTATAATATTTGTTTGTGGTTATATTGGATGATGCTCTCTGTTTGTGTGTGCTTTGAAACGGCCATTTTATAAATAAAATGAGCCTGCCAGTTAAGGCTTGGATTAAGGATGAAACTGTAAGTTGGGAATAAGCTAAATAAATACTTGACAATGGCTGATGCATCTTGATAATTGAATTTATATTGCAGATATTAGAAAATGCAACAAGTAGTTCTCACTTCAAGAAAAATGTTATATTGGAAATGGCAAGTTCAGATGTATTAAGGAGACAATTAAGACAAAATAAAACATACAAATCCAGCAAAAGGAAATAACATTGAACAATTACGGAACTGACCTTTTTGGATCTTATCTGCTTTAATGACTTCTCTATTTGACTTTCCAGTTGGTCCAGTTCATTTGTACTTAGTTGATGTAAATCTTCGCCAAGAAGATTCCTGCGTTTTCAATTGAAGGTTGATGCAAATGAAATCTTGATCATCTACGCAATTACTCTCTAAAATGTACATAGGAAATCAGTGCAAAAAGTCAGAACCTTTGTGAACTTTGTAGAACTTCAACTCGTGACTTCAATTTCAAATACTCCTCATAGTTGTTCTGTTTTCAAAATAATTCAAGGAAAGACTAGATAAGCTTCCTACACAAGATATGGAATAAAACAAGTATTTGAATAGATGGACTGACTAAAATATGTAGTAGCAAATGCATGCATTCATGTCTAATTGGGATATGGTGGAAGATTATTTAAAAAAAAAATAAGAATCAACATACTTAATTTCACAAAAAATGCCATATATAATCGCAACTTAAATCTTAAAAGAAAAACACTCTTCTATGATATATAATTTCACTATCTTGAATTAAATTAATCCTTCGGTCCATTATTTTTGCTAGTGGTGCTACTTTTATCTAATTATCTGATTAATTCTCAATCCGGTACCGAACCGGATTTGAACCAAAACTGATTCGAATCCAGAAAATTTCGATAGGATATAGTTTGAAAAATATAACCGGTTAAATTATGAATACGGTTACAAAACTAATCCTTAAATATCTTATCCGGATCCAAACCGGAACCGATATTGTAATTGATAGGATATAGGTTAATTTAATTATCCGACCCACAACCAAATCCGACCCGATACCTGTATAAATATCCGATACAACACTAATACAATTGTTTATAATTAATTAATATAAAAACATAGATTAATAGCTATAAAAAGGCAACCACGCGTAACATTTCTTAAGAAACAAATATTTATAATAATATCATATCTAAATAAATTAATACACATCTTCAATATTTATTTTCCAAAAATTGTATCTTTCCTTCTGAATTCAAAAAGTTATTAACGAAAAAAACCAAAAACTTAAAACTCTAATTCCAATACTTTTTTTGTTACACCATGAGTATAATTAGATTTTGGAGCAAAAGTATAATTTTGATTTTGGAGCAATTTTTAATTTATATTATAATAATATATTATGTGAGATGTTTAAGAAATTATAATTATATTTAAGAATAAAAGATTTCTCAAATGTTTGTGACTTGTACCCACTCCTGATCCGGACCAGACCCAATAATTCACAAACAAGTTAGGAGTACTTACTTTCTGGGAACTGAAATAGTAGACCCAAAATGTGTACTATTAGATTGTATTCGGATCTGGATCACCCGACCGGTTTGAAAATAATAAGTATATAGATTGAAATTTGGACCCGAATGCTAGAGTACAGGTTCAAATATAATAATATCTGAACCCTACCCAACCTGGTAGCAGCTCTAATTTATGCTAGTCAAATATAATTCCGGAAGGTATAACAAATGAAAAAGGATGCCATATCCGAAGTATGCATCAATTAATCAGATGCATGGGTGTGATAAGACAAGGCATCAGGTACAATTTTACTGTGCAAGCAATTAAATTCTTACTGGATTATCATCATTAGGAGCAACAGCACCTGATATTGCATAATTGTATCTTTGGTACCTCTCCAATGTCTTAAGAATGCTGCATGGGGAAAAAATATTAAAAAAAGCTTGACTTTATTCAATATAAACCTCGTTTAATACATAATTGATAAGAGGAAAGAACAATGAAAGAGAGACGTTCTTGTTTCACCATGTTTGTTTCAAGCATTGAATAAAAAGTAGATCTATTTAAATCCCAAATAAGATAACTGAAATGTGGGATTTCAGATCAATGTGATGTCGAGAAGAAAATAATGAAGGCTTGTAATAATTATTTTATTAGTCGTATATACAGGGGCGGATCTACGTATAGCTCAGGGCCGGGTGCTTAGCCACCTTCATAATGTCAAAAAATTTAATCGTGAATATTTAAATTTAATTGAATTTTTTTCGTAAAGTTTTTATATATTTAAGCTCCCCTCATAATATCACATATGTGATTGTAGTTTAGTGGTTAGAATTTCAATTTGTTATCGTGGAGACTTGAGTTCAAATCTCGGTCATGCATTATGCATTTTAAATTTTAATCCACCTATCTAAATTTTCTAGTTTCTTACTATCATTGCTGGTGTTTATTACTATCATCTAATATTATCATGACTCCTATATATGTTGATTTTGTTATGCTTTTACTTGGTTAATTGTCGACGTTGAATATGAAGTCTACATTAGTAATGCATGAAAAGTGAGAAGCAGACTCATATACAGGAGCGCTAGTTGCTTTGGAAATTTTGCCTTGCCATATCTAGGGTTTTGAATTCTGATACTTCATCTTTCACATTGTGAGTACCCTATAACCGAACTCTAGTCAAACATAGCTTACCTCAGAAATTAATTAGGAACAAAACAATATAAAAAGGTTCTTCAAAATTTTATGAAAATTAAAAGGTTACATTGATCTTTAGAGAAATTATCAAATGATAAGTGGCAAGCATGTAGAAGTAAACATTTATTTTATTAATTGATAAAATTGTCTTTCCACCTTCAATTAAAATGTTAGCGTAATTAGTCGCACTTCTCAAGCTTTTTTCTTCAGAAAGTAAAATTGTAAGAAAAAAAAAAGGTTGGTTTCATAAGTACATCAAGTACAATTTCAGAAAAATTACCTAAAGAATGACAGTAAGTCATATACAATATACCAGACAATTAAATATTCCTTAGAAATTTCTTTCCCCTATAGAGAATAACATGGATGATACAAACTAAGTAGCAGATATTATAGAAAAATGAAACATAAAATATTTGGCATAATCTAGCTAGCTTGATCTAAGAAAACTCTTATCTCTTGCTCGAGGTTCTTCAAAGTTATTAGATCTAAAAGACAATACTACTCCGTACGTAAATCATCTCAAACACTAAGATTTTCATGGTTGTAAAATTATTTTGTTGACCTACGTGTTATACATAGAATCAAGCTAATATTTGCTTGTTAATGTCTGCTTTACCCATGGGAGCAGCAAAGACATGTATCAATTATAGGTATGAGAGAGAAAATCAAGGCAAAAAAATAAGTACCTAGAGGAACTACAAAATTCAAAGAGTTTGCCACGGTTGGAGAAGATGATGACTGCCACCTCAGCATCGCACAGCACTGAAAGCTCATATGCTTTCTTCAACAACCCGTTCCTCCTCTTTGCAAAGGTCACTTGCCTGCTAATCTTGTTCTCTATACGCTTCAACACCACCCTTCCTCTTCCCATCTTATTTTTCTCTAATATTAATTATAATATTTTTTTATTCTTGGAATCCTTCGTACTTCCCTCAAAACCTAGGGTTATCGAAAAAGAGGCAAGTGCTGCTGTACTTGGTGGAGATAGGAAATTAATTGGATACACAGTGGAATTATCGTGAGTTCTGTGGTGGGAAGTTGGAATCCACATTTTTCTGAAAAGCTTACTATGTGGCAAAATGCGTAACAAGTCGAAATTAATGTAGTCACTTAGTTTTTTTTTTGACAAAGAAAAAAGGATCTAGTCCTTATCTCATTAATCATTTTGGAGTTACAAAAGATATGTAACTAAATAAGAAAAACAATTCTGCTCAAAACATTTGAGCATAAAGCAAATAAAAGGAAATGAGAAAGAAATGAAAAATGAAAAATGAAAAATGAAAAGAAAAGAAAAAAGAAAATAAATAAACTTGATTAGGCTATTCCATTCTTCTTAAGGTCCTGTTAATGAGCTATATCTCCATTGTACTTCCACTTGTTCAAGTCAGAAAGAGGAAGGATCCTATCCCAAAACATATTATTCATCAAGTCAGAAAGAATGGGTAGGTAATTAATTTGAAAGCTATTAGATACTTTATCAAAAATTATGTTAAATATTGATTGTTGTAATAATTTGTTTTATAGACATGAATTTTATTCATATGGATAGTATCTAAATGATTAAAATTTTATAATTATATTTTGTTTTTCTGGATGGTCAGTGTTGTCAATTTAGCTTCGTTATCACCAAGTGCTAACTGTTTACATTTTATATATTTTTTTAATTCTTTATTTTTAGTTAATATATGTGAGCATTAGTGGATCTGATACATGTATTAATATGATGCTCGATAGTCATTTTTAATATGTAGATATGACCTTATATGTCTATAGATTATTTTTTTGGTTTGCCTAAATTGCTACCATATTAATAAATTAAACCAGTAATATATTAAAAATAATATGAATATGTGAGGTTTGTCTCAGGGGTGACTTTTCAATTGCTCCTTTCTTTTATAAGTCTTACTGACTCATTACATATATATATATATAGCTGAGGGAAAATGGAACAGGCGAGTCACAGTCACAATGGGCAGAGGTCGGACCCCGGAGGTGGGATTAAAAGGTGGACAAAGTATCTTCAAGTGGTGAGCATTGTCTCTGTGGAAGTGAGAGAGGGAGAGAAGTAAAAGGGTACGATGTGATACGTGTCATGTCCGGTGTGGTGGATTTGAATAGCTCCATTCCTCATTCTACTTCAGAACGATTGACACCTACTCTCTGTCTCTGTAGTAATGACTCAGTAGTCGAGACTGGTAACGGCATCTGCAACGTTACCCTTTTTGCCCAAGGGCTTTTCCTCAAAAAAAAAAAAAAAAAAAAGCAACGTTACCCTTTTATAATGAATTGATTTGTTCGTTTTGTATAAACGCAGTAGATAGAGCAATGTTAGCTAAAGGTACCCCGAATCCATCCCTCATTTTCCCTATTACTGGCGTGACTACGGCTAGTGAATTATCAAAATAATGAACGACACCAACACCATACAGTATAAACGTCTTTTGGCACGACATGAACATGACACATGAGTTTGTGTGTGTCATGTGCAGAAGTGGGACATGGTAAATTAACACGGCACAGACATGTGTGTTAACATGGCATCTAACAAGACACGAGGACATGCTACAACACGATTAGGTACGAGCAAGCATGCAGAATTAATGTAAAAATTAGAGCAAAATTTTTATCTAGTCGGATTCGAACTCGAACATGCATACGAGTACACTTTCGCTAGGCTGGCACACGCATGTGTGACAAACGCTAAATAACCAACGCTGACGTCATCTCATCATGGAAGCGAATCTGCTGCGATTCTAAGGGATCGCAGGATCCTACGATTCTAAACACAACCATTCAAACGATGAAACTCAAAATTCTTTTGAGAAGTCAGTTTTTGTGCACGAATCTCGAAACATGTGAACGGTTAGAATTGGAATCGCAGGAACCCTGCGATCCCAAAGGATTGCAGCAGATTTATTTCCTCTCATCACAGATGCGTGTTGGCTTATAGAATTGCGCCTGGATGTTAATATGTACATCTAAGTTCAAATTTCACTGGGCACAAATTTTGTTTGTACCATCAACGTCAAAAGACGTACTGTTGAATAATAGAGATTGATCTCAGAATTAATCATCATCGATCATAGGATCTAGTAACGGCAAAATGGTTCAACGTTAGGGGTGAAAATGAAGGGCATGTTCGGATGTCACGGAATTACACGGGATGGGATTTGACGGAAATGGAAATTCACTTTTGAAAAATTGAGAACCCACAGATACAGATATGCACAGGATTGATTACAGATGAGTGTTCGGTTGTACCGTGAGATTAGTTGTGAGAAGTCTTGATTTATTTTAAGAATATGTGTTTCTATTTAAATTTCTCACTTATTTAAAATAAAAATATCGCGTCAAGCAGCATATAAAATTTGAGATGCGAAAAATTTATTCTTAGTATTTAAATTATGATCAATTTAAATATTTATTTACAATAACCTTACATTTATTATCATTAAAAACATCAATTAATAAATATTCAACAATTTTAATATTGGCATTTATTGATATTTTTTATATTTTTTATGTATAAAATATATAGCAAAAAAAATATTCGGACATTTGTACGTACAAAAGAGAAAATTAATTTAGATTAAAATAGTTCTAAATTTTTTTGACTTGACATAATATTTTTTTTTACATAATACTTTTTATTACAATAAAAAGAATAGAAATGATCTCACAAATATGTTTTTTAGCAACCATGTTTTATTAAAAAAAAATTAAAGTTCAAGTCCGATCAAATTATTTTTTCCTGTCAAATAACGAAGAGTTGGGAACAAAGCTAGGAATAAACTCAATCCCATCTCCAAAGAAAAAGGATAACCGAACGGGGTGCAGAGAATTTTTTCCACCAGATCCAAATTCCCTTCAAATTCCCATGGATTAATTTAAGGCTTCCGAACAAGCCCGGAGCGGATAATATCCGATCCGTATTTGATCCGTATTCGAAAAATTAGATATGGATATCCGATATCCAAATATCTGTGTGGATACGGACACTGATATGATTTTATGTTTCAATAATCCGTATCCGAATAGTTGACATATACCATATAGTTTAATATATATGAAAAAATTATGTTATTCATCATTATAATTAGATAAATATTATGAACTTTAGTATTTTTAATTATATTTATATTTTTTTTTATAAATATCCGATCCGTATCCTTATTCATATTCTAATATATGATTTGTATCCGTGTGTATCTAAAATAAAAAACGGATATGGATATAGTTTACCACTATCTGATCTCTGTTTTCACCCCTTATACAGTGTACCTGAAATAGAAACTAAGTACCAAGGGATATATGAGCTATGTGATTATAATTAGCGATTAGGTTTATAACAGAAAAAATAGTTCAATAGAAAAAAAAAAACATATTCTTTCTCCACAGAATTCCATCATAATATCTGTTTGATAAAACCAACATGATATTAGAGCATATTATTCTGTGACCGCAAAACAATTAATAAACACAGCAACAATAAAACTGGTACTCGACATAAACCAAAACCCATAACAGAAAAGAAAAAAAACTAGCAAAAGAACAAAATAGCTCAAGAGGGATAACTCGAGACTACTTACTCCTCCGAACTTACAAACACTTTGTTCAATGGCAGGAATTACTTGTCATGGGCAAGATCAGCATCCTCAGCCCTTAGTGGTCAAGAGATGTTAGAATACATCACTTGAGAAGACGAAAAATCAAAACCAGCAGACTCACAAAAACTAATTGATTCAGGAAAAAAAAGACAACGAAACAATGAGAAAACACAAATGACAAAATCATAACTTGACTCATGAACTCAATGGAGCCCTCGGCATCCGACTTATTTCTCTTCCATGACACGGCCTCTGAGTTATATATAACAATGTGTGAAAGTCATGTACGGACAACAAAATAATTACTCCCATATTTACTCACAGACTAAAACAAGAAATCCAATAAGAAACCAGAATCAAGAAGTAACACATATATAAGTACTTGATGCTCTTAAAAAAATGCAATGAGTTCTGATCATATTGGCCATCACCAACATAATCATGACACGTTCAAGCACCACATGCTATGTCTTCATGTAAATCATGCTTCATTCCAATAATTTTCAACACAACACGGTATGTCTCCCGTGTAACGCACCAACACAGCACAACAAAACGCATCTAACATACGTACGCTGACAAATCACTAAGTAGGGCCCGGGATGTACACATGTTGGATTAGGTCGGATTTTGTCGGCGTTCAATTGGTATCTAATTATAAATTGTAATTTTTTTCATCGAAGGGGACAAATAGGTAGGATTAAGTCTCAAAGAATATTTGTATTTCATCAAACATAGTAACATTGGAAATTAAATTTCCCTAGGATTTAAATGCCAAAGGGGAGGGGGCATATTACAAATCCTCTAGCATGACTGAACATAGCCTGAGGATGCGGACATTGTGTTGCATGTTACTATCTATTTAGGAATGGAAATGAACCGGCTTAGCAAGTTCGATCTTGACCTATACGACGGTCGAGTCACCCATCATGCCGACTTCATTTGTGACCTAATTTTGTCATCATCTTTCATATAAAGCGGGTTATAAAATACAAGAATATCAATGTCAAGCGATAGTATATATATTTTAAACTTTAAGAGTAGAGTTAAAATGCTTCATTGGTTTTGTGCTATATTATGCCCCAACATCATTATCTCTATTTTCAAATTCTAAATAATCGATCCGAACCGTTCAACATGATCTTCATATTAAAATGTGCTTGGATAACAAATTTTATAAACTTTTTATAATTGTTTAGAGAAGATCATATTGAGATAGTCAATATTGTTTAGAGAAGCGCTGAGCTAACAAATTTTTTATAAATTTTATAAATTTTATAATTTTTTATATTGTTTAGAGAAGATCATATTGAGATAACAAATTTTTTATAATTTTTTATAATTCTATAAATTTTATAATTTTTATAATTTTTTAATAATCGATCCGAACCGTCCGAGCACATTTTAATATGAAGATCATATTGAGCGATTCGGATCAACTGTTTAAACTTTAAAAATAGAGATAACGATGTTAGAGCATAATGAGGCACAAAACCAATGAGACATTTTAACCCTAAAAAAAATTACAAGTAAACAATATTGTAGAGCTAACTATCCATGAAGCAAGGTTCAAGTAAATCAAATGGAGGAAGAATACCAATTCCTTTTGGATCTGATTAGACCTATTTGATGGCTGCGGTTAAATCAATAACTGATGTTCGATGACTACGACATTTCGATAGTAATAGAACTATAGAAGATACAAATTGTGATGATTACGAACAAAAGTTAGAGATCATTCCAGTTCTAAAATACAATTATTGATTGTATAGAATAAATTTATGATGATTACGTACGAAGGTTGGTCATTAGACTTTAATTACCGATTGCTGTCGATTTTGGGTTGGGCTTCAAATGGAGATAGTCAGGGAATTTCATCGCGTTTTAGAGATTCAACTTGACAAAAAAATAAAAAATGGATAGCATACTGAATATATGCATGGTTAATTAGAGGCTTGTATATCTAGTTGTAACATTTCGAAACTGTGGAATTCGATTTAATTATTGTTTTCCAATTTCTTTATAATAATAATGATAATAGAGGAGGGTTCAATTCATAACTTAAAATTGAAAACTCAAAAATTAAAATAAAACTGTTAGATTCGATCTATATTATTTTTCCACGCACATAAAAAAATTATAATTTATGACAATTCGACTTTGTTTTGATCGGTATCAAGAACTTGAAAAAATACATTGATGTGGATAAATTATGGACGTTGATTTTTCAACTTACTGATTAATATAAAAACAAAACCGATAAGTGATTAAAAAAAAATTATGTGCAGTTAGAGAAAACAATATAGAGTACAATTAAAACCGTTATATTGTGACATATAAGTTTCAAATTTTTTGTTATTGGAAATTTAAAAAATAGAGACATGACGGAGGTATAAAAAATAGAAGCATAATAATAATAATAATAATAATAATAATAATAATAACAACAACAACAACAACAACAACAACAACAATAACAACAACTTGAATGTTTTCGCTGAATAACTAAGGGTCGGGATGAAAATTTCCAAGTAAATAAATAAATATAATATGTATTGTATATGTATAACAATAGAGGAGGGATCAAGTTACAACAATTTTGAGTTACAACAAAGTTACCACAACCATTTTTTACATTTTTAAATTCCAAATCGTCGATCCAAACCGTTCAACATGTTCTCCACAATAAAATGTGCTTGTAGATCAAATTTTACATTTTTTTGAATTTTTTTACTATTTATTAAGATGGGTACAAAATTCAATGGTCTGAATATGACTATTTTTTGTAAAATACTTAATAAATAGTAAAACAATTCAAAAAAATGTAAAATTTGATCTGCAAGCATATTTTATTGTGGAGATCATGTTGAACGGTTTGGATCGACGATTTGAACTTTGAAAATGAAAAAAATGGTTGTTGTAACTTTGTTGTAACTTGATCCCTCCTCATAATAATAATAATCGAGTAATATAGTAATGAACTAATGGATTTAATAAAATAATCATCATCATCATCATCATCCTAATCATGATAACAATCATAGTTTTGGATTGTTGTAATGAAAAAATAGGGATTATTAAGAAGGGTCCGCCTAGCTCTCCCCCATGAACAATCCCCCATTTCATCCCCCGTCAGTTGCATTAATTAAGGTAGTTAGTTAGTTAGAATTTATAACTGTCAGTGTATTTTAGGAATTTGCAGAAGTATTCATATGTAGCACAACTAGTATTCATCCATCTATATGAAGGTATTCACATTTGCAATAGAAACATATTTGGATATATTACAACAAGAAAGTAGGGGACAAACAACATGTGTGGGGGGACCGCACAACTGTCAGAGCATTAATTAAGTGGGGGACCGCATAACCGTCAGCGCATTAATTAAGTGAGGGACTTCTAACTACCTTCAGCTCATTTTAGAAATTTACAAAAAAAAGTATTCATCTGTAACACAACTAGCATTCATCCATCTATATAAATGTATTCATCTTTACAATAGAAGCATATTTGGACACATCAATCACTCATCTTTTACACGTTTTTAGAGATGGGTTTTTTTTTCTCCGTTCAATTTAACCAATATTTCTGACGATCTTTGAGGAATTTTGCAAATCTAAAATCACGAATGTCTTCTACACAATTTTCTCTTTCAAATGAGATCCATGATGACATACTTTGGAGTTGTCCGTTGAACAAGTATTCACACCTCGTCATGCAAGTATTCATCCCGCATTAAGCAAGTATTCATCCTCATTGTAAATAGTTAATGTATCAAGAGTATTACACGTTTTTAGAGATGGTTTTTTTTTGTCCGTTCAATCTAACCAATATTTCTGACGATCTGTGAGGAATTTTGCAAATCTAAAACCACGAATGTCTTCTACACAATTTTCTCTTTCAAATGAGATCCATGATGACATACTTTCAAGTTGTCCATTGCACAAGTATTCACACCTCGTCATGCAAGTATTCATCCTCATCGTGTAAGTGTAAATAGTTAATGTACCAAGAGTATTACAAACATATGTGCATACCAAACAAATAAAAAATATTCATCCATAAGATATCAAGTATTCATACATGAGGAGGGATCGGATGACACCTCTTTTTGCGGACATCGAATAACACCATGCATTTTCAAAGTTTTCAAAGTCCAAACAGTCCATCCAAACCGTTCAATATGATGGATATATTAAAATGTCCTTGCATATCAAATTTTACATTTTTTTGAATTTTTTTACTATTTATTAAGTATTTTACAAAATCGTTGTTTTCAGACCATTGAATTTTTGTACCCATCTTAATAAATAGTAAAAAAATTCAAAAAAATGTAAAATTTGATCTGCAAGCACATTTTAATATATCCATCATGTTTAACTGCTTGGATGGACTGTTTGGACTTTGAAAATGCATGGTGTTATCCGATGTCACCAAAAAAGAGGTGTCATCCGATCCCTCATCTTCATACATATAAGTTAAAGTATTTATGCCTAAGATATTAAGTATTCATCCATAAACGTTGAAGTATTCATCTCTAAAACATTAAGTATTCATCCATATGTACTTAGTACGCACTGTTCTAATTCACCATTAATGAAGCTTTGTTCTTTGCAAATAACTCGGATCTGACCCGGCGGTCGACAGTGATGGATCTACTCCGGCGGAGGCGGAGGTGGGAGAGAGAGGAGGCGGAGGTTGGAGGTGGGAGACGGAGGTGAGAGACGGAGGTGGAGGTGGGAGAGGGAGGCCGAGAGGGAGAGGTGGGAGAGGCGGGCGGAGGTGGAGGCGGAGGTGGAGAGGGAGAGGTGGGAGAGGTGGGAGAGGGAGGGAGAAAGATCATGAAAGAAATAAATGGAGAAAATTGAGTAATTAATTTGTAGGGCCATTAGGTAGTTAGAATTTTGAATTATAGTTAGAAAAGGTAGTTAGTTAGTTGGGGGATGAAATGAGGGATGGATAGATGGGGGAAGATATAATTACCCTATTAAGAAAATCATTTCAACCTTATCTCTTTTTTTTTTAAATGGAAAGACAAAACACGGAGTTGACGAGGAAACCTCCCATCTACCCTCGAATTCGCATCCTATGAAATATCTCAAACTTTGAGCATTTTTTGGAAAATCTCAACCGTTGAAATAGGTTCTGCACCAATCTCATCAAAACACAAATAATACTGGCCCCTGCGCTAGCTATGGGCACCATAATCGGTCAACTTTTGTGTGACTGACGTGTATGGTGCCTATTCGGGAAGAGCGCAAGGGCCAGTATTAATTTGCTTTGAGATTCGTGCAGAACCTATTTCAACGGTTGAGATATTTCAAGAGAATACTGAAATTTTGAGATTTAATTATCAGAGGATGCGAATTCATCAGGGCTTTCCACCCCGCTTTACAAAATGCACTCTCTTTCCTTTTACAGGTTGCGGTTACATAATTAATTAATTAGAACTTTGTAAAGTTGTAAAATATTGCGAATTGGTCATAATTGAACTTGGAGAATTATTATTATAATTTTGGAATGTTACAATATTCCATAAACTTACAGGATGGTATTTGGTTTGCCGTACTGATAATTTATAGCGCAAGTTAATTAATGTCATCCCATCAGATTTATCATTTAATTAAGTGTCCATCTTGTTTTAATGTCTTGCCGGCTTGATGGTGCATATGGTTATTGGATTCAAAAGGAGACCCAGAGGGGATACATATATAGGTTTAAATGCGTAAATTATCATCTTTTGTGACTTTTTAGTTAGATGTTAATATTCCTAAGTTTAGTTCCAATTAATTCTACTTTATTGATCAGTAATCATAAAACAATGCAAACAACTAGAATTAAGCGTGGATATACAATAATATGTTTTATTCACGATTGGTAATAGTGATACCTTTGAAAATAATAATTTATGTTGACTCAATAATCATTTTTAACCCTCCCAGATAAAACAGATTCTTGTAGAAAGATCAATTAATGTTTAAATTGTAATTTAAGACAACCCTAATCTAATCTAAAATTATCTACATAAGAAATTCTAATATAATCAAATTTAGAAGAGGGGTCAAATACATATGTTTTTTTGTCTTCATCGTGTCTTCATTTTTAAATTTTCTAATAACAATTTTTTAACATTTATATGTCTCAATAAAGTTGTTAGATGTAATAAATATTATTTTCTCTACATGCATATAAAATTTTTATCACTTTTTGATTTTATTTTTGTATGAATAAATAAGTTGAAAAATCAACTTCCAGAATTTATTCACATCAATGTATTTTTACAAACTTTTGATAGCGATCAAAGCAATATCGAAATATCTAATCTTTAATATGTGCTAAGAGAAAATCATATAGATCAAATCTAATGGTCTTATTTTGATATTTGAGTTGTAAATTTTGAGTTATTGACATTTTAAAAATGAAGGCATAATGAAGCTACAAAAAATAAGACATTTGAACCCTCCTCTAAAATTTAATGTAGATGTATTTCTATCTAAATTCTAAAATAATTTGATTTAATTTTATCCTATGTAATGGACATGGACAAAAAAAATTATAATAACATCGGATATATTAACAGAGTTAACGTTTGGATATATTTTTTAAATAAACAGCGTTTTGATAGATAAGATTGGTTTTCTAATAATATAGTCTGATGTAATTGTTACAAACTCCTTTAGTATAAGATATGAATATATAAAATAAAAAATGGTTTTGCATTTTTTTTCAGTCAGAGAGTTGACTATGTTTCGAAAATATATCAGAGTGATATACATCACTTTTAATTATTTTTCACGGGTAGAAAGTCACTCGCAAAAAAAAAAACAATATTAATAAGTTTAGAGGAACTAAGTAACTCTGATGAAATACTTTAAAAATTAGAATGATTTAATTTGAAGTCACACAATTTCCTTACTTCACTTGATTGGCTTTTCACAATTTGGGGTCTGAACTACAAGTACTTTTTACATAGCGAGGAATATGTAATAGGTGCCTTGATGAAAACAACTAAACAGCAAAAAAAAAAAAAGGGTTTATTTAAGATTTTCAAGGAGTTGCAAAAAAAAAAAAACAGCCGGCTCAACAATGTCATTCCAAGTGGTCTAGTTCGATTTTTATAACACTAATTTTGAGTATCGTTTTCGCCGATGCTTATATTTTTAGATTTTGAAAATCAGATATAGATCTATATATAATCAGGATTTTACATATTTCTGAAAAAAAAAATTATTTATTGTTAATTAAACAACTCAGGTCTGAATGAATTAATTGACAGCAATTCGCTTGCTCACTTAAAAAGAATTTGCACACTCATAAAAATCATGATCATGCCCTTGATTTTAGTGCGTGAAACAAAATTGAAGCATGCACAAAAAGAGGTTCAGCCACATTGGTTGAAAGCGTAGGGAAACAAGAGAGAGAAAAGGCTATATGTAGAGATCAGGCATTCCAATAATGCCTATGCACGACAGGTCATATGTAGATAATTAATCTCCGTCCTTTTAGACTCCTATTGGAAGGATATATGGTATATATTGTATACCCTCAAATCCTCAATTGATGGTTCACGGAAACAAATCTCTTGTCCATTAATAAGAAAACACGTGCCCCCAAGTGCATTTCATTGATTTGATATGTCAACTATAACCATTGGTTAGGTGTTTAGTTCCTCTTTCAGATGGTGTTTTGATTGAATGTTCGATTTTATAAGCTTGACGTCCAGATTTGAGACCGTGAAGATAGCAACATCTTTTCGTGAGTCTTTCAGTTCTTTTCTCAAATTATTGATCAAAAAAAATTATTTATAAAATAATATTGAAAAATAGATGGATAGTGGTACTATTTCTAAGTTATAGAAGGAACCATTAATTCAATTCAAGAATCAGTCTTTGGTCTAGTGGCAATGTCAATGTCTTTCGTATGGATGGTTGTGGGTTCGAAATTTGGATGGAAGAATCCTTATAGATATTAAATAGTTGAGCGACTAGACTTCCGGATTATTGATGTGATTCCTTTGGTGTATCATCCTACCATGTATGTCCTGTTACAAAAAATCATGCCCCTCATTTCATTTCTAAAAATCAAGGTTCTAAATAGCAATTATTGTGTCATCGTAGAGAGGCTAAAAAAAAACATATCGCGAATAGCGTAGATATAATGGAAGCTATCGTACATAAGCGTTTTTTTTTTCTTTTCAAAATTTATATTATATATTTCTACTAATTATCAACATTATCAACATTGGAGAATTGGGATAACGATAACAACCAAATGACAACTAATCTAAATCTATATTTTTTTAATCATGCAAATAAGAAAAATAAAATAAAAACAAGATAACATTCTTTAATAGTTCATACTTCATAGTATTACAGATTATAATAGACGAAGAGCAATATTTTACAAGTGAAATGAAGTGAGTACCTATTTGAATATTTTACAAATTATAATAATCAAAATCAACTTTCAATTGAAACAAAGAGCAATAATTTTACAAGTGAATACTAGAGGAAGAGCAAGCAAAAGAAAAAATTGATATTTGAGTATTTTCCGATATAAAAGGAGAGACCAAATCACAAATAAGAACAAAAGCACAGAGTTCGATTTAGCATACCTATCATAGCGTACCATGTAGCATCAAAAATAGGAACAGAAGCACAAGTCCATGTAAATTACAATAAAAAGTCCATGTAGCATAGCGGTTGCAATAGTGCGTAGCGTGTAGCAGTAATAGTGGTCAGCTATTACAGCTATAGCGGCTGTAGCTGAATTAGCGCACTTTTATCCTATAACTTATCTTTTATGGTTCGAAAAAGCTATAGCACAACTATAGTTAGCTATTTAGAACACTGAAAAAAACTGAATAATTGACTTGGTTTCTTTAAAGATGTCTAAAGGAACCGAATTAGAACAAAATTCTTAGGCAATCCGTTTTCTTATATTATTTCAAATAAATTTCTATAGATAAAAAATGTGCTCATTAATTTTTTATATTAAAGAGTTTCGAATACACTCCAATATCGTTTAGATGTTATTTTTGAAAATTGAACCTTCATCTATCCGTCTAAAGACGATGACTCGTGTCACTACACTAAGCCCGCAGAACTGTTCGGCAATAGAGGATTAAGCCTCCTGAAGCTTCATTTCACCGCTTTAGCTCCCTTAGTCACTTAATCTCTTCCTAACACCAATTCCTTAGAAATGATTAAGAACCCCTTCTTTAACCTCCTTTTGTTCGAAATCTTAGTTCATGTTTGGGCCTTAAGGAATCTCTATCCTTAGATCACTACTGCAAAAATGCTAAGCATACACGACACATTATACATGTTTGCTCAAAATTCCCATTAAATATGAGTACAAAGCAAGAAAACACTATTCTGGAATTTTGCTACAACATTCATACACCGTTTATTAATAAAGAACTTTGCATAAATGTGCTCCAAACATTCAAACACAGTTCTTTATTAATAAATCGTGTATAATTGGACCCAGTTGTACACGGTCCATTATTAAAAATCATGTATGAAAGTTGGAGCGCATTTTCGGACGGACGTATATGAATGCTCCAACAATTATACATGGTTTTAATGTATGATCCGTGTGTGATGCAAGAAATGCAATCTTTACCACATCATCGATCCATGCTTTCATGTTATAATTCATCTTTATTTATTTTTTCTAAGTCATTTCTCTCATTTCTAAAGCATTTATTTTTCTATACATGTATGTCCCTGAGACATATCTTCTAAACATGCGAAGCTAGGGCAAGGGATAAGGCAAGAGAGGTGATATCTCCATCGAGAAGGCGATCTCCGACGAAGAAACTTCAAACGGGCGTAGCTCAGCACTCGAGTGTCCAATTTCAACGTATTACCACTTTTCGAAAAAGTCACGAGGAAATCTAGGATTGAAGTTTCCGATTAAGTTTTTTTCTAATTTTCGATATTTTTGTCATTTACCATACGTTTTTCTTAGAATTATTCAGGTAAATGTATGAAGTCTCAGATCTAGAATTTTTTTTTGTTATATATTCATTTTTTTAGTTAGAATGTTAATCATGTAACTAATAATATGTGAATGTAATTGTAATTGTTATTTATATTGGTAAATGTTGTGTTTTTGGTATGGTATGTTTTGTGTTTAAATTTATATTTTTTTTAATTTTAGTTTAGTGTTTTGGGTATTCAAATTTATTGTTTAATTTGAATTCAGATCTAGGGTTTCATGGAATTTTTTTTTATATATGAATTAAACATGGTTTTTAATATAAAAAATCAAGTGGGATTAATGTTTTCATTCACATTTTTACTTTAAAAACCGTGTATAATGCAGTTGGTTAGAAAAAGTCTTGAGACTGTTGGTTACCCAAAGGTTGAGAATTCAATTCCCCCTCACGACTTCGCAGTTTCTGCGAAGATTTTCAAAGAAAAAAAACGTGTATGATGTGTTTTAGCGAAAAAAATCAGCTAAAATAATATGAGTTATACATGGTTATTCATAAAAAAAGGTGTAGCATTAGTATTTTCATACACGGTTTTACTTTAAAAACCGTGTACGATTAGTGTTTTCATACACGGATTTAATTTAAACCGTGTATGATATGTTTGGGTGAAAAAAATCTGCGAAATTTTTGGAAAAACATACACGGTTTTAAAACCATGTACAATTTACCGATCCTATTATATACAACTCCTGCGGACACAAATGCAAAACCGTGTATAAGCTCATTTTTCAACTGCGTATGGAAGCATTTTTTTGTAACAGTGAATTAAGCCTCCTTAGTTTCTATTTACCAAGACAATCAAATATGAGATTTATAAGTGAAATAAAGCTTTAATCCTACTTTTATTGCTGAACGGCCCGTTGTTTCTTACTCATTAATTTAATTTACTGTGTTGTCGCTCAATTACAAAGACTGAATACAAAATGATTTTATAAATTCATTTTAAATTTAGGAAGAAAGTCATGCACGTGAAGTAAATGTTGGAAAGGAGGAATTTTTCTCTTGTGATTAGATGCTGCCACAACGATAAAGTCGTTCCTCCAAACAAAAATTGCAAATATATGCTGCCTGTTCCCTGGATAAAATATTCTCACCTTAAAAACGCACCAAAGTGATAATGGGGCGAATTGATTTTTTTCCTTTGGGGTTTTGACACGGAGCAATCTGGCACACATTAAATGCGTCTTCCTATTAAAATAGAACGAAAGATTTTATACCAATGGTAAAGAGGAATTTTTATACTAATAATGGAGCCGATTTGGTGACATATATCACTAGGTGAATTTTACAAATCAGCTAATAATCTACCTAGTATCATACCATAAATTCTTCTTCCTTTCTCCATTTAGGCAATAGCTAGGAGATATGTTCAAGCCGTTGAAATTTTGAAAGTTGAAACAGATCACAGATGCGAGCATAATTTGCCTCGTCAAGTACATATATTCCTTATCTGAAAGTGAAGGAGATATTTTTATTATTACCATCAAAAAGTATCACAAGCAGGGGAAGGTGATATTTTATTTTTTGAGCTAATGTACTGGAGCAATTATCTTGCAACCTTTTGTGTAGAATAATTTTTGAGTCCCACGAGGGGAAAAAATTAGAACTGAGGAGGCGAAAATTAGTGTAGAATAATTTTTATTTTATATACATAATTGGAGTCAGTGGCGGAGCCACTTGAATCAGGGGCAGTTATCTATTTTCGGATTTTTAAAACCGGGTATAGATTTATATATAATCTGGTTGTCTATCTTTGGAGAAATTTTTGTCCATCTCTGAACATTCCACGGTATGAATTGGTTAATTACAACAGTCTGCAACCCGCTAATTGTATCAACAATATTTTTGCCTACCTCTAATAAAAATACTGACTACACCCCTGATTGAAGTTAAAGAAAATTTGTATTTAAAAAATATAAGGTCTTAGGGGGAAAAAAAACATAATGATCCAATTTAAGAGGAGGTTTGACCCTCCTTTACCCACACACTATGTTACTCGGATACGCCTCTATGGGACCCGTACCCGTATCGGGTGCGTATCGGATACGGATACGCACCCGATACGGCTCCGATACGTCAGCTGGCGTATCAGAGTACGTGGCGTATCGTACCCTCTTCGATACGGTATCGGATACGGCTCTGACTCGTCTGGATACGGATCTGACACATCTGGATACGCCTCCGATATGTTCTGCAGCGTTGAATCTAGCATGCACCGCGCGTGGACCAGCGAGCAGCACTCCAGCCCATACACCGTGCGTGGACCACCTACCAAAAATAAATTTTTCTTACGCCAGTGGGGATCGAACCCAGGTCCTGTGGACTTTCCACATGCCTCTTGACCACTACACTACTTCCCATTTTCTGTTAGAATTTCGTAGGTATAATATTTAATAGGTACTTAATTAGGCTATTGTATTGTATACATAATTTTGATATTTAATGTATATATTTGGACTCCAAAATTATATTTAATGTATATAAGTGTTTTAATAATATATATAATAGGCGTATCGTATCCGGAATTTTTTAAAATTGCCGTATCGCCGTATCCGTATCGTATCCGATACGATACCCGTACCCGTATCCATGCAACATAGGCCACACATAAGCCTAAAAACTAGTACTATAGTATAATTTTTCAGTTCACGAGGCCTTCAATTTTGAAAGCCATTTGTTTTGCGCATGGACTCTTTGTTGTGCTGGCAGTGTGTGTATTTTCATTTTTCATGCCAAAGCTTGTTCAATCTCACATTTTTGCTATCCATTTGTCAAGTTTCGGGTTTAGTTTTACTCGTAAACTTGTCGTTCAAGAAATGGAGGACTTGATGTGTTGAGTTCAAATATGTTGTTTGATATAAATCCATTTTTCCTCTTAATTTAGCTCTATAAGCATTATAGTAAAATAACAACTTTGGGTGCCTGATAGGTTGTGTGCTGATGACATATTTTGGTGATTGCCAAACTTTAAATTGGTACGTGTGTATAATTTGTAGTTCCCTTTTGTAGCTGATCTAATTTGAGTTATTTATATGGCAGGTTATGGACAATTAATATATAGGGAGAGCCTAGCTATCCCCTGTTAACCATCCCCCGTTTCATCTCTCATCAGTTGCATTAATTAAGTGGGGGGACCGCATAACTGTCAGCGCATTTTAGAAATTTGCAGAAAAGTATTCATCTGTAACCCAACTAGTATTCATACATCTATATGAAGGTATTCACATTTTCAATAGAAGCATATTTGGATACATTACAACATTTAGTGTATTAAGAAAGTAGGGGACCACAAACAACATATGTGGAGGACCGCATAACCGTCAGGGCATTAATTAAGTGGGGGGGACCGCATAACCGTCAGCGCATTAATTAAGTGGGGGACCGCATAACTGTGAACGCATTTTAGGAATTTGCAGAAAAGTATTCATCTGTAATACAACAAATATTCATCCATCTATATGAATGTACTCATCTTTGCAATAGAAACATATTTGGATACATAACTCACTCATTTTTTACACGTTTTTAGAGATGAGTTTTTTTTCTCCGTTCAATCTAACTAATATTTCTGACAATCTATGAGGAATTTTGCAAATCTAAAACCACGAACGTCTTCTACACAATTTTCTCTTTCAAATGAGATTCATGATGACATACTTTCGAGTTGTTTGTTGCACAAGTATTCATACCTCGTCGCAAGTATTCATCTCTCATCGAGCAAGTATTCATCATCGTCGTGTAAGTGTACATAGTTAATGTACCAAGAGTATTACAAACATATGTGCATACATCGATTAATTTTATAAGAGCAGCCGAATAGTATTCATCTATAAGATATCAAGTATTCATACATATACATTAAAGTATTTATACCTAAGATATCAAGTATTCATTCATACATGTTGAAGTATTCATCTCTAAAACATAAAGTATTCATTCATACACCTCTAATTTTTTCAAAATTTGTTTTTCTGTCATTTCTTAGTACTTAGTACGAACTGGCCCAATTCACCATTAATGAAGCTTTGTTTTTTGCAAATAACTCGCTACTGCATGAGGAAGAGGAACATAGACACGATAGATCTGACCCGGCGATCGACAGTGATGGATCTAACCCGACGGAGGCGGAGGTGAGAGAGGGAGGCGGAGGTGGGAGGTGGGAGAGGTGGAAGGCGGAGGCGGAGGTGGAAGGCGGAGGCAGAGAGGGAGAGGTGGGAGAGGCAGGCGGAGGCGGAGAAGGAGAGATGGAGAGACGGGTGGAGGCAAAAGTAGAAGGTGGATGTGGAGGTGGGAGAGAGAGGGAGAAAGAGGAAAGAAATAAAAGAAGAAAATTTGCTAATTAATTTGTAGGGACCATTAGGTAGTTAGAAGTTGTAATTATAGTTAGAAAAGAAAGTTAGTTAGTTGGGGGTGAAATGGGGGATGGATAGATGGGGGAAAATATAATTACCCTAATATCTATATATATAGAGAGAGAGAGAGAGAGAGAGATAGGCTATGGTGAGTTGTGAAGTAAAACGTCGTTTTACTTCACGCCATATTTTCATTTTGAAAATCCAAACAACCTATCTTCGCCGTTCAACTTTTTCTAAATATTGAAATGTGCTTGGAGACTAAATTTTACATTTTTTGGAATTTTTTTACTATTTATTAAGCCCCTTTGAAATCGCTAATCCACTGTGAACAGTAAAAAACAGTAAAATTTTCTGGACCACCGGATCAGCGATTTTCAAAGTGGCTTAGTAAATAGTAAACAAATTCCAAAAAATGTAAAATTTGGTCTCTAAGCACATTTCAATATAGAGAACATGTTGAACGGTTCGGATTGGTTGTTTGAATTTTCAAAATGAAAATATGAGCGTGAAGTAAAAATGACATCTTACTTCACAACTCACCATAGCCCAGCTCTATATATATATGTGTGTGTGTGTGTGTGTGTGTGTGTGTGTGTGTGTGTGTGTGTGTGTGTGTGTGTGTGTTGACTAAGATCAAAGTGGTAGTTCATGAGTCTTGGTGCTACCAATTCGTTTTTGCTGTTTCAAAATTCAAATAGTCGATCTGAAGTGTTAAACATGTTCTCCATATTAAAATGTGCTTGAGAACCAATATTTACATTTTGTGAAATAAATTTACTATTTTTTTATGGATTTTTAAAAATCACTGTTTTTGAATAATAAAAAATAAATAAAAAATCTTAAAACAATGATTTTTAAAAATTCATAAAAATAGTAAAAAAATTTCAAAAAATGTAAAATTTGGTGCCTAAGCACATTTTAATACGGAGAACACGTTCAATCTTTAGATCAACATTTGGATTTTAAAAATCACAAAAACGAATTGGTAGCCCCAAAATTCAGGAACTACCATTTTGATCTTAGTCAACCCCTCTCTCTCTACCTATCTATCTATCTATCTATCTATCTATCTATCTATCTCTCTACATATATATATATATATATATATATATATATATATATGTCACACCCCGCAGCCATGAGTAGTGACAGAGCCCCGCCGTAAGCATACAACTCCATGTATGCTTACAAGGCAATTACGATATAACTCATGATAGCACAATAAAAGAGATAAAACAGGTTTATATATAACAGTCCAAGTACCCAACATCTGGTAAAAGTAGCATATACAAAATGTATCTCATACGGATACTAACCATAGGTTATGACTCAGAGAACTATGCAACAAAAATATATCTACATCTCTAGTCAAATACCAAAAACAACTACTAAGGTAATATGGTGACATATACCAAAGGCCTACTACTCGTGTGCCTCTCCAGAATCAGTCATACCGTAACCTGTAAAAAGAACCCAAAGGATGGGGGTGAGAATAACTTCTCAGTGCGAATTTGCCACAATCAGGTTATTGGACTTGCAATCAGAATCCATATCCAAAAATGAAACCCATACAAAAGTGTATTAACAGTTCTATATCAGTATATAAATGAATAGGTATGCTCGACAACAATAATCAAGTGAAACACAACTCACGGAATTTCCAATAAGAAGTTCAAACAAACACATATTTGGCTTAACTCATTTTACTATGTCTGGTAGCACCTACAGATGTTCTCTCGAGCTGGACCCTTTATCAAACCCTCATCTGTAGGGTTACTGACACCTACAGATGTTCCACCGAGCTGGACCCTTTATCTGACACCCATCTGCAGTGCTTTGGCTTAACCGTTTACTACAGTCTCGTTCTAAGTCAGCTATGCAGCTCAACTTTACAAATGCATCCACACGGAATCAAGGTCAGCCATACGGCTCAACCTTGACATAGGATCAAAATCATCTCAAAGCCTTGCAACAATTCATAAACAGGTCAACGGATAGGTCACCGTCACCTTATCCAAGCTACCACGACGGGTCAGCATGGCAAATTCAGAAATAAGTCAACGGATAGGTCACCGTCACCTTATCCAACTACCTCTATGGGTCAGCCTGGCAAATTCACCGTCACCTTATCCAGCTACCTCTCTGGGTCAGCCTGGCAAATTCAGAAACAGGTCAACGGATAGGTCACCGTCACCTTATCCAGCTACCTCTATGGGTCAGCCTGGCAAATTCATAAACAATCACCTTATCCAGCTACCTCTATGGGTCAGCCTGGCAAATTCATTTCACATATCGAACAATAAAAGAACACATCAATCTACAACCATACGAATATGTAAATCTACTTTTTTACCACAATTCAGTTTTAACCAGATTGGTTTATGCACATGATTCACCCAATTCTAATTATGCAACAATCAAACCTTTCACATGAATTCCATCAACCAACTCACAATTCGGTTTTAACCATATTGGTTTATGCAAACAATTCACACAATTACAAACATGCAACAATCAACATGCAACAATCAAGCATTCAACATAACAATCGGAAACAATTTAATTTCTGAAAATGAAACATCAAACAAGTCCAAGAACCCCGCACCTGATTACGAAGAGCGTATCTCGCACTTATGGTTCGGACGTCTCGAAAGGTCCCGCAAAGTTTTGCTCACCCGAGTCTACACCTATATCAACATATGTGATTTATTTAATCTTTGTTCGACGATCGATATGGTTATTTGAGTTACATTAGTTTCTTTATACTTTCCTGCACATTCATTGCGACCCGCAATGAATCCATTGCGGCCCGTAATGACCTCTACAGTTTTTTCCTGCACATTCATTGCGGCCCGCAATGAATCCATTGCGGCCCGTAATGACCTTTACAGTTTTCTTTTTCTGCGCGACAAATTCACTGTCTCCACTCATTGCGGCCCGCAAGAGATCTTATTGCGGCCCGCAATAAGTCGGTTCGCGAATCAATTCGTCCACTACCCAAACCCTAGATCAATCAAAACCAAATTAAGATGAAATTGAGGAAGAATTGACTAAAGTAGCAACATAGAAGTTCAATGGAGATGGATTACTCAAAACTTTATACAAAATTTTCAGATTTGATCGAAACCCTAAACGAGTGCCATGAATTTCGGATTTTGAGAGAAGATGAGAAGAAGGAAATACCGATTGGAGAGTTAAACGGCTACTAGAAGGAGGGAGAGACCACCATTTCCATTCCTCTCGTAAATTTTTCAAGAGTTTCGGTGAAGTTTTGAGGGAGAAGAGGCTCCTCTCTCCTTCTCTTTCTTTTGGCGGACACAAGCAAGGAGAAAAGAAAAAGGGGTCGGACCAAGCAAGAAAGAAGAAAGGAGATATTTGTTGGTTTTGGAAAATTTTGCTAATAAACCCTCTCATTTGTTTAATATTGCTTAAAGAAGAAAATGATGCATATAACCCCATATATATACCCATTTATATAAATGAAATTTTAATTTGTAAGATATAATTTCAAGATATAAATTTCAGAATTCGATTAACTCTGACTATTTCGAAATTTCTGACTAATGTTATAATTGTTTTAAATTTCAACTCTTAGTTCATCAATAAAATTTTCTATTATGTTCTAAACATTGAAAATTTTAAATGTTCAAAATTTCCTGACGTAACAATATATATATATATATATATATATATATATATATATATATATATATATTAGATAGACTATTGTGAGTTGTGAAGAAAAACTTTGTTTTTACTTCATGCCATATTTTCATTTTGAAAATCCAAACAACCTATCCAAACCGCTCAACATGTTCTCTATATTGAAATGTGCTTGGAGACTAAATTTTTACATTTTTTGGAATTTTTTTACTATTTATTAAGCCACTTTGAAATCGCTGATCCACTATGAACAGTAAAAAACAGTAAAATTTTCTGGATCACCGGATCAGCGATTTTCAAAGTGGCTTAATAAATAGTAAAAAAATTCTAAAAAATGTAAAATTTAGTCTCCAAGCACATTTCAATATAGAGAACATGTTGAGCTGTTCGGATCGGTTGTTTGGATTTTCAAAATGAAAATATGAGCGTGAAGTAAAAATGAACTCTTACTTCACAACTCACCATAGCCCAGCTCTATATATATATTGTAACGAGGAATAAGGTGCAGGTAAATTACACCGGTTTATTAGGCTTAAAAAATTTAAGAACAAAATCAATTTGTTGTTGTATGTGTTCTGAAAGCCTAGCAAAAAAAAAATTTTTTTTTTTTTTTTGAATCAATTTGTTGTTGTTGTTGTCTTGTTCACACCAGCAAATATTATAAGCAATAAAAGTAATTTCGGATAGTAAAATTCATGACATTTAAAATATGAAGTATTCACAAGTTTAAGTGCTGGTGTGAACAAGTAAATTAATTCTATCCGAGATGCTAATGGAATTTAGATGATAATTATTATGGGTAAAATCTTCTCCGAATTGACGCGACGTACGTAGAATCCAATAGTTTGTGTTTTCTTTCACCCATATTAAAAAAAAAAACCCGAAGAAGGAAAACAATACAATATATATATATAAATATATATATATATATATAGAGTAAGGCTACGGTGCTTTGCAAAGCATAGAGGCCTCCGTGCTTCGGGGCTACTTTTTGGATTTTGAAAATCCAAACAACCCATCCGAACCGTTCAACATGTTCTAAATATTGAAATGTGCTTGGAGACCAAATTTTACATTTTTTGGAATTTTTTTACTATTTATTAAGCCACTTTGAAAATCCCAAAATCCAACGGTAAACAGTACAAAAATTTGGACCACCGGATTTGGAATTTTCAAAGTGGCTTAATAAATAGTAAACAAATTCCAAAAAATGTAAAATTTGGTCTCCAAGCACATTTCAATATTTAGAACATGTTGAACGGTTCGGATGGGTTGTTTGGATTTTCAAAATCCAAAAAGTAGCCCCGAAGCACGGAGGCCTCTATTCTTTGCAAAGCACCGTAGCCTTACTCTATATATATATATATATATATATATATATATATATATATAGTGAGTGGCTACTCTACTTACATAAGCATATGAGAGCATATGTTTATAAGTCATTTTTGCGTTTTCAATGTCTAAATAGTCAATCTGAAGCGCTCAATATGTTCTCCATATTAATATGTGTTTGGAAACAAAATTTTACATTTTTGGAATTTTATTACTATTTGTTTAGAATTTTTCAAAATAGCATTTTTCAGATTTATTTTTTTTATTTTATTTTTACCATATTAAGCCACTGTTTTGAAAAATTCTAGAAAAATAGTAAAAAAATTCAAAAAAAATGTAAAATTTTGTTTCCAAACACTTATTAATATGGAGAACATGTTGAGCGCTTTAGATCAACCATTTGAACATTGAAACGACAAAATTGACTTATAAGCATATGTCTTCATATGCTTATGTAAGTAGAGTAGCTAACCTCAATTTCAATTTTATATATACCATAGAAGAGACACTTGTGTTCTCAACTTCAATTTTTTTTTTCTTTTTCTTTTGAGCTCCGATGACAAGGTGATAGGTCCACATTTGCTGCCACGACCCACAAGGCCACAAGTTACAATTCAGACTTCTTCTTTTTTCGGGAGGGGGGTTGATTTATTTTATTTATTTACTTTTATAAGATTAACCTGTCATACTTTAATTCAACGATAGGACTCTAACACAGCCCTACGACAGCCAAAATGTGATATTGTATTTAACAAGGTGATAGGTTCGCCTCGATGTCTGTATAGGCTTAGTTCATTCCGCTGTCAAGTGTGGACATCTTCATTTTTTTTTATAGTAAGTTATTATTAATAATATTTACCTAAATAATAAGATAAAGCAAATTATTAATCGCACGACTTTATATATTTGTCTATCATACAACATTCAAAATTTGCAACTGGTGCTAATTGGCCCGAAGAAATTTCAACTGGAGCTAGATAGAATTGCTTTGCTTTGCTTATGTTTTTATCGAAAGGAAAGAAGTTCCCTTTATATTTGTGCATCGTGCCAGATTGCAGTCTAGAACAGGTCCGTACAGCACTGTTCCTAACAAATAATAATAAATAAATAAAGCAAAGGGGTCCAGACGTCCAGTACAGTGCCTCGTACCTGAATCCCAGTGTAAAAATACGACCAGGCCGTGGTGTCGATCTATTATAGGCAATCACAAAGTGGGGCCCGAGGTCAGAGAGTAAGAGAACAGACCCAGCGGCCAGCGGACTGAGGACTCTACAAGTCTACATGAGATATTGAGATCGTCACAGAAGCCGTACAGAAAATGGTCAGGTGTTGGAGCAGCATGTACTGGAGGGCTCGAGGCCTTGGAAAAAGTAGAAAAAAGTAGACGACTGTTCAGATTCGGTGCTGCAGAAATCGAAACGTGGCACTCTAGCTTTTTTTTCTTCCCGCACAGTACTTTGTTGTTCTCATTTCTCAGTTTTCCGTATCCTATTTATACCAGGGACACGCTAGACAGAGATAATATTAGACTGTTACCACTTACCAGTATTGTAACTTTGTAGCCTACGGGCATGACTTAAGCAAAAAAAAAAAAACAAATTCGAGGGTACGTTATTGGTTAAATCAATATGATATACATATTGAAATTTTGTATGAAACCGATCTTATATTTTTCAGATTCATAAAAATAAAATAATATGAATTGGAATTGGTCATGAGTTAAGTCTGAAATAAAGTTAATTAATTACAGATAGAATTTTGGAGGAGGAATTGTTTTGAAAACCATAACAAACGGTTCAAATGTGTAAATTCACTTCCGTTCCGTGTGGGTGTGGTATTCATGGAATTTACAATAGTTGACTTCTTATATTAATTAATTGCGTAACGTTGCTGATTATCATCCTATCTAGGTCTAAGTCAGATTGGAGTAGGTTGAGAAAAACCTAATCTTAAAATTATAAAATAAATATATAAATTTCTTGTGTTTTGTTTAGAGTTTGATTCTGAACGAATTAATCAGCTTATAATATTTTTTTTTAAAATCTTCGCAGAAGCTGTGAAATTATGTGGAAAAATCGAACTCTCAACCTTTGAACTTTTTTTCTAACCAACTGGGCTATCTCTCATTAGGCCTAACAACCTCTGATCGCCTTTATATACTAATACTAGTCATATAGAGATCATTAATGCTGACTGCAATGGCATAGTAAAATATTTACTGCGATGGCATGGTAAAAGGGAATATTCACCGGGTTGAATACGTACGTATTCTCTGCATTAACTCAAAAGAGAATCTTTTGAGTTAATGAATCTCAACCGTATAATTTTAAACAGAGCTAATTCGGCTCCTGCCTATAACATAGGGGGCCCTTTAATATTAGTGCGGATTTAATCCGCACAAATCTTAAAACAATTTGGATGGTCGAGATGCATTAACTCAAAAGATTCTATTTTGAGTTAATGCAGAGAATACGAATTCCACCAAGTTGGGCAAGTGAATCGACATAGGTCTACCAATTACCTAATTCAGCTGTTGAGAATCCCGTGATTTTTATTTTTACCCAAAAAAAATATATTTTAATATAAATAACCAGGTTTTTAAAAGATTTTTATTTCTACCCAAACCGCTAGGAATATCAGCGGTTCGAATTATTAATTCGAACCGCTAGGAATATCAGCGGTCTGAATTCTTAATTCGAACCGCTGATAATCCTAGCGGCTTGAATCTCTCTTTTTTGTTTGAAAACTTATAACTACGGGGGGAGATATGCGTAGAAGAGAGAGAAAAAAAAAGAGGGAGGAAGGAAGAGGGCTGAAGAGGAGGGAGGAAGAGGGAGAGCTCTCGGAGCTCTGAAGGAAGAGGAGGAGGAGGAGACGGAGAAGTCTGTCAAGTCAGGTAATTTTTTTTACATACGTATTTACTGTTAATTACATACGTATTTACTGTTAATACATACGTATTTACTGTTAATTACTGTTTATACACGTATTTACTGTACACTACTGTTCACATACGTATTTACTGTACACTACTGTTCACATACGTATTTACTGTACAATATTGTTCACATACGTATTTACTGTTCACATACGTATTTACCGTTCACATACGTATTTACTGCACACTACTGTACACTACTGTTCACATACGTATTTACTGTACACTACTGTTCACATACGTATTTACTGTTCACTACTGTACACTACTGTTCACATACGTATTTACTGTTAATTACTGTTCATATACGTCTATTTACAACTGTTCACAATTGAAATCAGTAAACTAACCAAATATTTGTCATTTATTAATGTAGTTTATTGGCCATGTCTATTGCAATTTCAATACATTTTGGAGGAAAGTTCATAACTGACCAGTATGGAGTACGTTACTCCAAACCTGCAGCAAATACGTATTGGGTTGATGAAAATTTCTCATTTGAGCAGTTACAATCGCTTATTTATGAAGCGAGCGGCTACAATAGGAATCGTTGCCAATTACAAATTCAGGCCCGAATGGTCCACGCAGGAAAGTATGTCAAAATCACATTGGGAGATAACGGGGCATTGAGAGGTCTAATAGCGCAGGTTTTGAGGTCTGGCGAATCATTATTGGAAGTTTTTGCACGCAGAATTCGCGAAGAGTCAGGGGCCGGAAGTTCAGGCCAAAATTCGGCTGCCCAACATTATCAAGAAGATAATGAACCACACACTCCTTTTATCATAATGCATGTACCAGAACCGGAACCAGAAATATACAATAATTCACCCCAATCTCCACCTTTTGTCCCACAACGAGTACAATCTCCACCTTTTATCCCACCTATATCCATGTATGCAGGTCCTTCATCCTTACCTGGGCCTGAACCAAATCCTCACCCCAGACCGCCACCAGTACAGGAATGGGCTCATCAACCGGGTCGGCTGCGGGTGGTCTCCTAGGCCGTCCCCTAGCCATCCTACGTTAAAAAAAATTCATTCCCTAATTAGTTCAACCAAAATAAAGAATATATAAAGCTATATATCAAGCAATTTCCATCAAATTATTTTGCAATATGGTCCCTGCCAGTTAAACATTCTGGTTATCATACTTAATTAATTAATTAACTAGGGTTCGAATCTAATTATTAATTTACTTACTTAAATCATTTGTTATATTTTAATTTGAAGATAAATTGCTTATCTACTTAAAATATACTCTACGTAATTTAAATTGTTATTATTTGATCCCTAACTATTTACGTGTAATATA
The DNA here is from genome assembly GCA_028015225.1 of Carex myosuroides. NCBI lineage: Eukaryota > Viridiplantae > Streptophyta > Magnoliopsida > Poales > Cyperaceae > Carex > Carex myosuroides. The sequence goes on along the minus strand of CM051485.1, from coordinate 3,660,155 downwards.
AAGGTGTTTCTTAATTAATTTAGCTACACGTAATTTAAATCCCAAGTACTTAACTTAATAAATGTTAGGCCTTTAATTATACTATTTCTAAAGTCGTACGAATTTATCTTAATAATTTGCACAAATTGATTAATTTAAAACTACAAAATAATACGTGATTATCTAATTATCCTATTAACTAAACTTTTGCAATCGTAATGATTCGAAAATATTAATATGTTGTTAATTAATTGTCCTTTATTAATTAACAACATATTTTAATTGGAAGTCATTTTCTCTAATTAAAATTTCTACTTACTTACTTTATAATTTCTAATTACTAAATTTAAAACATCTAATTACTTAACTAATTATTTTAAAAACCTAACTACTTAAGTTATTATTTAATTAAAATTCTAAATTAATTTACCAAGTCATGGCCAATATACAATTCGGCTGAAGCCCAATTATTCAAAAATCACCAATTTGCATTTTAGTCCCTTATTATTTTTAATTTACACAAGGGCCTAATTTTTATACAAAAGCCTTCAAACAATTTACAAATATCACGATAAGGTCCCTGTCATTTCAAAGTCAGTACCGGGTCCCAGTACCGGTCGATACCGGGGGTAAGGAAACAAGGAATGGTCCAGTACCTGTCCTTAACGGGTCAGGTCGGGTGAAGAGGCGGAGGGGCGGAGGGACGGCCTAGGAGGGGCGGAGCGCCGGCTAGGCGGAGGGGCGGCGAGGCGGAGGGGCGGAGGGGCGGAGGCGCGCAGCCTTCTTTCTTTTTTCCTTTTTTCTGGCGGAGAGGCGATCAGATCTTTTTTCCTTTTTTCTGGCGGAGAGGCGACACAGAGAAGAAGAGAAGGGATCACGGGTCGGGTTATTTGAATTAACAATTCATACCGCTAGGAATCCTAGCGGTTCGAATTAATAATTCAGACCGCTGATATTCCTAGCGGTTTGGGTAGAAATAAAAATCTTTTAAAAACCTGGTTATTTATATTAAAATATTTTTTTTTTGGGTAAAAATAAAAATCTCGGTTGAGAATCAGTCTTTATTATAGGTACAAAAGATAATATTGAAAAAAAAATTTTAGAATAACAATAATATAAAATTTGAAAACTTGATCTTCATCTTTCTTTTAGAAAAAAAAAAAAAACTTAATCCAGCTGCTAGTGATCTCAAGGGTCACGCAGCCTGTTTATAATATTTTTTAATCTATGTTAATTGTGGAATCAAACAGCATTTGTTTGTAGCAGGTATATAAGACCGTTTTTTATAATAGAATGCTGTAAAAAGTATAAGGGCACCCGGCCGGCCCATGACATTCAAAACTCTACAAAGTGCAAAAATAAATTGTTCTGAAGGATTAACTATCAAGGAAGGCCTAATGGACCGCCTTTAAGAAAAGGCCTAATGGACCATATATATAAGAACTAAGAAGTACGCAGAACCTAAAGAGATGGCAAGTGTATTTCGTTTGGCATGTGCACGTGCACACGGCACGAGTCCGTTGGACGTGCTGTGTTCTTAGGAATGCGTATCCTCTGCATTAACTCAAAAGTGAATCTTTTGACTTAATGAATTTCAACCGTTTATTTTAAACGAAGTCAATTTGATTCTTGTCTATAACATAGAGGACCTTTTAATAGTAGTGCAGATCTAATCTGTACAAATCTTAACACACAGATTGGATGGTCGAGATGCATTAACTCAAAAGATTTTTTCTTTTGAGTTAATGCAAGGATACGAATTCGTGTTCTTAGACGTGCCTGTTTCATGGCACGTTTTAAACTCATCGTGACATGGAACAAATACGTTTAGGGCATGTCTATATTTTTTAAAGAAAATTGGGCAAAAGGTTATAATTTGGGAGGGCAAAATTAGAAGTTCGAAAAATATGATTTTCAAATTCTAAGTTTTTTGTCATACTTTTATTTAGTTTTTTTTTTTTCCTATTTTGACCAATTTTTCTATATTTTTTTGTTTTCCTATTTCTTTTTTTCAGATTTCTTAAGAGTTAAAAAGAAAAAGGAAAAAAATATGTTCAACTTTGTGCTGACACATATAGGTATGACTGGTCATGACGTGTCGTGCCCTCGCTATTTTTGAACATATCGAATAATATTCGGAATATGATGTTTTCAAATAGACACATATGACAACATGTACAAACGAAGCACATCTCATACATAAAACACTAGGCCGATGGCGTCATTTCCAACATAACTTGAAAGTTATATGATTTCCAACATTATATGATTGATCCTATTCACATTTGATCTCTTAACTTGAAAGTTTGACCCCCCCTCCCTTGCAGATTGGATCCATCCCCGGTACCATAAAAAAAAATCTTTTACAATTACTAAAAAAAACAGTCCAGATTAACTCTCAGTCGGTGCCTATTCGGGATAGCACAGTTATTTGTGCTTTGAGATTCGTGCAAAGTTAAAAGAACGATCCAGATCCACTAATTCTATAAGATTTTCTTTTGAAGTACCGGGGAGGATCCGAATTGCCTGCAAAGTGTTACATGGGCTTAGCTAGGTTTTCTATTTCGTTTTTATCCTCTGTTCACCTTTTCATGTCCTTGTTAGAAAGAAGAGGGCAGCCTAGCTAGGAATTTGTATCCTCTGCATTAACTCAAAAGGAATCTTATGAGTTAATGAATTTCGACCATCCGATTTGTCTTAAGATTCGTGCAGACTAGATCCGCATGAATATTAAAAATCCTCCTAAGTTATAGTCAGAAGCTGAATTGGCTCCGTTTAAAATCAGACGGTTCAGATTCATTAACTCAAAATATTCCTTTTTGAGTTAATGCAGAGGATACGCGTTTGCCTAGCTAGACAGAAAGAACAATCCTGCATCACGCGCAGATAGAAATTTGCACAAAGCTAATTTTAAATTTGTCCGGATAATTAACTATTTAACCCAACAATTACAAAAATAGTTAAATAAAGCTACAATATCGAAAATTTCAACAATATTTTCATTTTTAGTATAAAATCTTGTATAATTCAGCGCTCTTACTATTTATTACTGATGATGAAATGAGGAGCTCGTGACGCGCGCGACAACTCAAAAAATAAACGAAAGATTACATACATGAACAAATAAAACATGTTCAAACATATCTCTCTTAAAGTTATAAAACAGATTACTTCTGGTAAACATAAAATGCTTCTAGCATTATTTTTACACTTCAATGACTTCTCTAAGAAGCATTGTAAACAGGCAGTGTATCCACTTGTTTATTAAAAAACATTATTATCACACAGCACACAACACCTTTCAATTGTGTCATTCAAATTTCTCATATTCAGTTAATTTGAAATGCAACCCATTTGGTGCTTGTACTCGTGGAAACTTCATTATGTTGTTCTTCCCTTCCTCCTTCCACCTATATCACCAGCAATAATAAAATATTAGACTTCAGTGAATTGATTAAGAGTTACCAGTTCATTATAGAAAAGAATAACATAAGGTAAGATAATAGGGTAATTAAGAATGTATAAAGGTAGGCTCAAAGTAGTTCACAGGAATTTGTGAGAATAAATGTGTAGATCTAAGAATTAGGGTCATTTGACTCGTTGTAAATACATTTTTTCTTATCAATGGAATCATTAGTAGGTATTTAAAGCTACACCTTAAAAAAAAAATTAATATCAGTGGACTTATTTTTTATCAAGATTGGAAAAAAGGGGTTCAACCGAATTGGATTTCGACCCCAATAACAAGGGAATTGTGCTATCTTAATCATCTTAACCTAGTTTCAAAAATACAGAAAAATAAATTGAAGAAGATATATACCAGTATCTGGTAACCATGTAGTGAAGAAAAGTGCAGATCTCGACTGTACCAAGTTCTTTACCGGGACAAAGTCTAGTTCCGCTCCCAAACAGCATGAAGTGCTGGTGTGACTCTAGGTTGTTTTCCTAGTTAAACCAAAATAGAATTTCTTTCAGACAGCTAGAATTTAAAAGTGTATTATAATTGATTTCTCACTGTCTGTACTGACCAGCCATCTCCATGGATTGAACTGCAATGATCTTGAATAAGTCTCTGGATTGTAGTTGATTTCTCTGGTGTAAACGTAAATTCTCCATCCTTTTGGGATAACGAATCCTATTTACAATTTAAGAAATTAATCCATATTTACTTTGGCTACAAATATTATGATGCTAAATAAAAAAGGTTGGAGGTCCTTTTTATTGTAAATTACCTTTCAGTTCAACATCTTGAGTGAGTTTTCTTAGAAGACCATTCACCACAGTTGCCATTCGAAGCGTCTCATACACAACCTAAAGTTTTATAAAATAGAAATTTGGTTTTCTCATCCAAGTTTTCAAGCTAAAAAATGTAGTAATAATGGCACGATATAACTTACGGCGCGAGTAAAAATCATAGATTTGTAGTCATTATAATTGATTGTATAATCAGCAGGCTTCCCCTTTCGTATTTCCAAGTTTTCTCTCTGTACATAAACAAATGCAAGATCTCCAAATTAAAAAAAGGAGAACAGAAGAAAGTGAGAGACATGGATAGAATGAAATTAAAAGAAGTATATATATTACTCTGAGCTCGAGTAGGGCCTTCGGATGGTCATGGAGATATTTAATGGCCATCATAGAAGTTGTAGACATGGTCTCATAACCTGAATATGTTAGAGTAATAATCAAGTCGATAATTTGATCATCGGTGAGCTTTAATTTTGTAGATTCGTCACTGTTTAGGAGGTTGTCTAGCATGTCATTATATGATATCTGTGAAGCTCTTCTCTCCTCTATCATTTCTCTCAACATGCCGACCAGCCTTCTCCTTGCCTGCTTCAATAAACCATTTTGATAAATTTACTACTAACTATAATTTTCTAGTTTGGAAAACAACTTGCAAGGTGAGTTAATTGGCTGGACCTCTTTCTTATCTTAAAAAAAAAAACAAGTTGCAAGGTAAGTCATTTACTCTGGTAAAACAAATCAGTTGTTTCCTCTGTGTTATTTTTCATAGAATTTCATCGCCGCCTTATATATTGTTTTTGTAGTAATGCAATTATTAACTTGTACTTGTGAATGATTAATTCATTTTTTTTTTAACCTGCAAGCCTCGGCGATAGTTCGAGCCAGGAAAATTGATGGGCAAGGAAAGAGTGTCCAATGCAAGTTGGTACAGCTCTGTTTTTAGAGACTGCGCAAGTGGGCCCCCTTCTATGCTTGCTATCTGCTTTAATGATGAGAGCAACGCCATCTGGATTTACACATTCAAGTAATTTGTTAAAACCAGAACAATCTTTGAGATGCTAATTCAAATATAGGCTCTGTCAAGTTTTTTCCTGGTAGAAAATGAAGTATTGTTATTTTAATTCATAGTTAGTGTAGTAACCATGTTTCAAATTATGTCCGTATAATATATTTAAATCACAAATCTCAGACCTAGAGGATTTTTCTTTTCTTTTCTTTTTTTAAAAAAAAGCACAGATAAGAATTGTAAAAACATAGCTTATATACCTCTTTAGTTTTAGCCTGGATATCAACAACTTCACCGCCCATGCCAGTGAGAAAAGATTTCATGAAGGCATCAATCTTAGGCAAAAGATGATCCCTGATCATAGGAGGGCTTACAAGAGAGAGCAAAACACCTCTCATGGCCTTATGCGGAGCCCCATGTACCGCTGCAGTATTCCATTCGCCGAGTATATCCAGCATTGCCTGGGGGTAACCCGGTATAAACCCCTTGCTTTCGCTGTTTAGGATTTGTTTGTTTATGTCTGGATCCATGCAAACTACTGTAGGGCATCCCAATATGTGAGTTTTGAACAAGTCGCCGTACCTGATCATTGTAGAAACAATTGTAAATATAAATATATTACAACAACAACAATCAAGTCTTTGGCCCAAGCAAATTAGGATAGGCTAGAAATGAAACCCAACCGGAGTTTTGAGTTTCATATCCATAAAAAAGACTGTTTTTTAGCTATCTCGCCACGCCTATCACGTAAAAGTGTTCAAAATTTGACCCTTGTCCTTTTTGGGAAAAAAAAAATTATCGTCAAAATGTATTGTTGCCCAAGATAAGGTCTAATATAATTGTATAGTCTTTCATAATGGAGATTTGATACTAAATCTCAATAAGAAATAGGTTGAATCTTTTTTTTAATGAGAGGATTGAAGAACAAGTCACCCAACAACTTTTTCAAACCTCTATTATTACAACAAAGAATTTTTTTATCCGGATTTTGAACCCATGACCTCACATTAGAGGACGTGCATTTGTCACTAGATTAAAGGCCGGTTCATAAGTTGAGATTTTAAAATGGGTTTTATGCTCCTATGGATTTGTACTTTAAACTAATATGATAAAATAAAATAAAAACTCCAAATGGCATAACTATTTTTTAGTAATGAAAAAAAAGAAAAGTACTTCTCATTGCATGAGAAATCATCCACTACTCATTTTTGCATATATTTCTAAGCACTAAATTTTAACCCGGACTCAATTTGATGATTTCAACTTACAATTTCCTCCTGTTTTTCATGAAATCTGGGCCTTCCTTCATGAAATTAAATGTCTGCCCAATCACAGGCCATCCCATGGTACCCGGAGGTAATATCTTTTTCTTGTACCTCACTACGTCGTTTATCCATCTCACTATCAGTATAGGTAGCATTACCCCTAACACAAAAATAAGCCCCTGCCCCATGTCCGAAATCTCCATTTTTTTATTAGATCCTGAAAGAAAAAAGAATGGATTGATAACATTTTTATCTTATATAGCTATTAAAATAACAGAAGAGAGATGTGAATCCAGGAGGGTAACTTCTTCTTTTTTATTTGAAAAGCATATACAATGTTGGACAAATAAGCTAGCTAGGTACAATGTTCACTCGGAAAATGATACATCCTCTTTGTGTAGACTTGAGCTAATACAATGTTGGACAGTCTGTGTTCCATTAATATTATTCACAGATGTTTACTTAAAAGACAAATTTTATGCTTTAGAATTGATGAAAAAAAAATAACCTTAATTGTAGAAAATTAAGAAATGGATGCTAGCAAAACAACCAAGAAAAAAAAATGAGCAATGTAGGCGACCACCTAATTATGCTCTCTTAAACTAAAATGAAGGGGGATTTCATGTATACCCCTCAAAAACTTCATAATTACTTATTTCGCCCTCTAAAATTCATAATACCATATTTATTTTTTCTAAGTTTCAAAAACTCACAAATTTACCTATTTTATTGCCTTTTCTATTAAATTTTATTTCAAGATTTTAAAAGTACCCATTTTATCCTTGTTTAATAAATAAAAAATACGTAGCATGTTTAAGAAAATTTCAGCCTTCTAATTGGTCGGTTTCCGAGGGCAAATGGTTCATTTTTCTACTTATTATGCATAGACAGTGACATTTAAGCATCAGAAGTAGAAAAATGAATTATTTATCCTCGAAAATCAACCAATTAGAAGAGTGGCATTGCATGCTACATATTTTTCTTTTTTTAACAAATGGTAAAATTGATACTTTATAAATTTAGAATGAGTTTTAATAGTAAAGGCAATATAATGAGTAAATTTGTGAGTTTTTGAAATTTAGAAGGGTAAATATGATTTTATGTATTTTAGAGGGAGAAATACGTAATTTTGAAGTGTTTAAGAGGTATACATAAAATTCCTCATAAAAAAAAAGTTTGTTTTTTCTTTTTACAAGAGAAGAAAATAGTATTCGAAATTTACAGTTAAGCTAATACCTCTCAGAAAATTATTAGTCTTTAGGACTTACAAAACGGAGGTCCTGTGCTGTAGAAGAATCAGAGTTGAGGACCCATCGGATTCTCTTCTCTCCCGTCGTAGGTGGTGCGGATGACTTGGTATATATGAAACAAGAATAGATTGTTAATGCGGAGGTTATTGAACCCTGCCGCATAGCTTTGATCAGACACTAACTTCCAGAGTTGTTTTGGTGCAAGTACTGTTGAGGAAGATGTGTATAGATGTTTTTAGGATGTAATTCCCACACAAGGCGCTTGCGCCTTCATGAAACTGATTCATCTTTCTTAGGTTCTCAGTTGTAAATAGCCTATTTTTAGAGAGTAATAATAGAAAACTCTTCATTCTTTCTAGTATTTTTGTTGCTCAAATTGGGTTAACCAAAAACAGAGAAGGTTTTACAATTAGTTATAGAGGAACTTGTTTGTTGGAAGTATGAGAGGTTTTATAACTAAACTTAAATAGTGATTGATTGAAATATAAATATAAATCAGAATCAAACTGAAATTACCAAATAAATGTATCTTGTGTTGCACGGATTTAAGAAAATTATATTTGTGAATAAAGTGAAATTTTATCATATATATGAATTATAAGCTGAAACATCAGTATTATAGGAATTCAAATCCACTTCTGCCTGCGTACGTACCGTGAGCGCGCCTAATTAACTTCTTTTTTTAATTTTTAGAATACGAATACGGATCGGATATCAGTCGGATATAGATACAGATACGGATACGGATCGGATCGGATATTTATTAAAATAATATTAAAAAATACTAAAATTCATAATATTTATCTAATTTTAATGGTGAATAACAATATTTTTTTCGTAATATATATAAAATATATGATATATATCTACTATTCGGATACGGATAATTGAAACGTAAAACCATATCAGTATCTATATCCACACGGATATTCAGATATCGGATATCCACATGTAATTTTTCGAATACGGATTGAATAGAGATCGGATATTATCCATACCATTTTCACTCCTACTGTTACGAGGTACTAGCATAAAGAAAATTGATGACATTACAAGCAGGAGCCAAATTTTCAAGTTGGGGGATCAAACATAAATAAGAGTTCATCATATAAAATTTTCATAAATCTTATGGGTATTAATTTTACTTACCCATAATATTGTACTTATATAGAAAATTATGTACAAGTATAATTTTTTTGAAAATAAATGAGAATTAATTGACCCCAATATATTGAATATGCATCTATTACAAGTGAATGTGTAATTTCAAAAAAGTTATAAATAGAGAATTAAATAATATGGAGTGTTTTGGGTACCTGACTCAAGCAAATTACAAACAGACAGTCCAGATTAGTTCTTTTAATCTTTCCATATAGTTTTTATAGGCAGCTGATTGACTTTGACCCGGCTGGTTAATCTGGACTGGACCATCCGTTTGTAATTTGCTTGAATCAGGTAGCCGGGAGGATACGGACCCCATTCCAAAACCTATTCCATGATAAGAGGCCCGTTTTGAAAATTCTAACAACTATATCGGCCTATCATTCATAATATAAAGAGGAACGCACGCAGTAGAAAGCCCAAATACTGAAAGAAGTGTGATCCGTAGTTTGTTGGTGCTTTTGATAATTTCAAGAAGAAAATAGTTTCTCAGTTCGAAATCAGGAACCTGAGAATATTTTCTCTGGCGGCAGTTCTATTCAAGTCATCCCAGGAGAAAAATAGCGCGTGAACTCAGTTGGGGAGACGGAGAAAGAGAGGGAGCGAGAGCGATGCCGACGATAGAGAAACTATACTCAATGAAGGAAGTGGCTGAGCACAACTTGGCCGATGATTGCTGGATCGTCGTCAATGGAAAGGTTCTCTCTCTCTCTAGTGCCTTTGCATCCTTTTCGATTATTTGCTCTCTTTGTTATTGAGCTTTTATGTAGAATGCTCTAGCTCAAAAGCGAAGGGCAAAAAAGATTTGCTGGCATATTGATCTGTTAAATTGAGAAATAAAATTGAGCTCCACAATCTCCAGTACATGATTGAACCTAGTTTTCTAGGTTTCCACCTACAGGTTTCTCTCAAAAAAAAAAGGAGAAGAAAAAAGTTCGAGTGATCCTAGTTAGTACTTAAAAATCTATTGGATCAGTTTCAAATGATAAATCTAAACAATTTAAAACAATCTACTTCATGAGTGATACATCTACTTTTCAAACTTATAAATTTTTTAATGTATTTACTACAAAGTCAAGTGGTCATAAAATGAAGGTTTATAAGATTGGTTACCTTAAGTACATACTAGCTTCACTCAAAAAGTTCTGTAGGTTTCAGCGTATGCAAATTAGTACCTATGTTCTGATACAGAACATGAAATTTTTTCACAGTATTCAATAAGAGATCAGTGTACAGTGTATGTGAATCGTTATTGCAATTGGGTATTTAACTTTTTCCATTGCAATTCGGTATTCAATGTTCAAATACCTGGTTTGGTTATTCAATTAGATAACCCAAGGCATTATTGGATCTGGATATTCAATTGGATAACCCGAGGTATCACTGGAACTGCCGATGCCTACGTTTAATCGAATTTGTTTAATTGAGCTTCTATGGTTAATTGCGGCTCAACTAAGGATATATGAACTTGCTATAGTCTGTATAGACAATGAAATGCTCAAGATGGTGTCATCTATCATTAACAATATTAATAGACAGCTTTGAAAGTTCAAGGGAAAGGCATTCAAAACTGTAGTTACTTTTTTTACTGAGAGCAAGTGATCTCCTACAGGGCTACCATTGCATTTGAGAAAACAAGTTTTTGCAGCAAGCCTGTAAATAATCAGAAGTGACAGGTCCTATGAAATATAACCTTGGCAGCCTTTGCCAAGACTTTCAAAAAACAAAAAACAAAAAGTACTGGTCTTATGAAATATAGCTTTTGTAAACTATAAGCGTAGTAAAAAAATATATTTTTTCTATATATTGATTTCCAAACTTCTGCTGAGTATTGCTCACAAGTTCCAGCAATTGCAGGTTTATGATGTGACTTCATACTTGGATGACCATCCTGGAGGTGCTGATGTTCTGATCGCAGCAACTGGTACAATTTAATATTTATTTATTGTTTTTGCCCGTGTTACCGTGTTATTAACCATCTTTTAGGAATCGACACTCTGATTTTTTTTATTTGAAATTGCTAAGAAAGAACTGTCTGATTGAAGGCAGGTACCTTCAACACAGATTGGATGGTGTCAATAATGCTTGACCAAAAAGTTCACAAACTGCTTGATTCAAAGGTGATTCTGATCTAAGATCTGTGCTCCACCGTCCTAGATCTGCTGGGATTTCAGACAGTTCTGTACAATCAAAGAGGACTTAAAACCTTGTATTTATTTGAAATGGAACCCAACCAACCTAAATTCACCATGTAACAATTTTGAGATATCTGTTTTTTTTTTTTTTTTTGCTTCTTATTGTGATCATGATAATTATATGAAGGTAAGGATGCAACAGAAGAATTTGAAGATGCAGGGCACAGCAAAGATGCAAGAAATCTGATGAAAGATTACTGCATTGGGGAGCTGGACCCCACCCCCCTTATCCCAGAAATGAAGGTGTTTAGAAAGGATGACCCATTTTCTAGTTCTTTTACAAGCAAGACTGCCAAATTCTGGGCCATCCCTGCTGCTACTCTCATCGGGGTATCTATTGTTGTGGCTATTATTTATGCGCGCAAGAACTAAACTTGTGTTGCTTATTATCAAATGAAGGAAAAGCCTCATCAAATTCTATTAGCTAGTTTTTGTTTTCATTTTTTTTTTTTTTTTTTTGCACGAATTGAAGGAGCTGTCTCCTTGCAAATAATTTTTTGCCATTGTCATTGATGAATTGGTACAGGGAGTATCACATTATTGAAATTGAAAGATGGAACACATTAGAAATTGAGATTGTAGCATTTCTAATAATTAATTTTTTGGGACTATTCGCAGAGAGCAGCTTGGGTTCGATGGGCTCTCTGACCGTCTGATATGCTTTAAGATTCACGCTAGAACTTTCGCGTCTGCTTTAATTTACGTGCGCACAAATCTTAAAGAGTATCAGACGCTCAGAGAGCCCATCGAACCCACTTTGGGTCCGATGGGCATCGGACCCAAGCTGCTCTCCTATTCGTGTGATTGCATATGCATGGTGGCAAACAAGATTTTTTTTTTTTTTTGGGTTAAATTTTGTGGACTATTTTGCTCAAACGCTTCCCTGAGAAATTCTGCTGGGGTGCAAGTTAAACTGGTTAAATTTAAAACATGGAAAACGTTGAACGCGTGATGATGAGCATCACCAATCAGATTCAAATTTTTATGTGCAGCCAGGAACTGTCGGTACAAATACAATGACGTATTTGTCTTAAGATTTGAACTACACCCATGATAGAACAGCCAATAATAATAACACGAGGTACTTTATTTATTTAATAAATATTTATATGCAAGGATACCAAGTTATTACTAACTAAACAACAAGCAGCTTAAATTAACAGTATCTTCTCGTTTATCATTCTTATATGCGCATTATATAGTACAACAGATAAACTCCATTACAATGCATCCAGTCATAAATAAATAAACTAAACTTTTGGTACAATCTGAACACAAAAAAGTTGAAGCTCCTTTACCTAATTGCAATAACCAAAGGTTCACTAAATTGAAAACTATTGGTATTGAAAAAAAAAACAATAAATACAATCTGGCCATTAACACAATAAATAGTACCCCAGCCGCCGCCCTTGAACCTGCCTTAGATACCCTCCTGAAAATCGGCACCACCATGTTTATTTCCTCTCAAGCACCTAGAGCATGAGGAAAGCTAATACAATCCAAAGAACCGTGATGGGGAGAACTAATGGTCGAATTGATGGGTGGGCCGCATTGGGAAGCCATGGGTAGGAATCTGGTGAAGGCATGACGCAATTGTCTCCATTGAAATAGATCCGCCTTGGGAAAGCCCAACCCTTATCAAAACTGAATGTGTTCGCGTCCTTCCGGAAAAGGAGCTCTGATTGGGCATTGCCCAATGGGCCCGCTTGCATGAGTAGATCATTGTAGAATTTTACTCCCCACAACATTGCCGTGTCATCTGAAAAAAAAACAAAAAAAAAATATATTAGCTTATATTAACTCGATTAAAAGTTTCTGATGAACCTTGATTTGAAAGATAGACTTACTGATGCCGGCTCCATAGGGGGTGATTGGCTTGTAATTAAAACTAAAGACAGTCGTGATATTGTCAAAATTGGGATGCTGAGCCACTATATTCCATTGTGTATAGTTCATTCGGTAGTTGAAATTTGTGACGGTTATCTTGACACGCCAGTAATCTTTGTAGTTGAGTTTAACATGCCAGTGCACTCTAATTGGACACATGTGAGATGTGCACTGCACCAATGGAGTGTAACTGTTCTTCCCAGGCCCATTCACTGCAGATTGCAGATACGGTGAATTTCCCCTATTGAAGATGCAAATAAAACATCAGAGTAGTTCTGAATACATAAATATAGTTTTGCAAATCAGAATTAATGTAAGTAACACAAAAAGTGAAACAAAATAAAAAAGGGGACTCACTCTACACAGCTTCCAGGATTTGTGATATTATTCTGGCAACCGCAGGAACAGGTGGGGCAGTTAACAATAGTTTCATTGTAAAAGGAGGAGAGAGAAACACAACATGTTGGGGTCTTCTGAGCGAGGAATTGTGAGTACGTACATGTCACATTCCATGTCACTGCAATGAAAAATACAAATATTAAACCTTTTCTAAGCACAATAAGTCAGTAATCAAAATTGATGTTGATCTGGTACCATGTCTATCAGTGACTGAATTCACAATTAGAAAGAGACTTACTCAGAGCTTGAGTAGTTCTCCTGCCATCCTGAGTTACGAACTTAGTAGGCTTCACAATTTTAGCAGCCCCACAAGTATAACCCGGCCCAGGAGCCTTCAGAGTAAAATTCTTTGGCACCTTCACTGTCTTGTTGGTGGTCCCCGCAAGGCCGACACTGACCTGGAATGCGCTGGCTGAATTAGCCGGATCTTGGTTGAATGAAGTGACCACCCCCGCTTTGCAACAATTCGCAATTTGCATGTTATATGGAGTGCCAGGTAACAAGTCAACTACAGTCGGGTCTCGCTTGCAACAGTGGGGAGTGTTTCCCTTGAATTTGGAGCAGTCGCCTTGCTCTGTCGTTTGGGCTCCCACCATGGACCAGATCACCTCTTTCTTAGCCCAGGTCCAGCCCAACTGCCAGCCTGGTGCCTGGATGTGCCGGTATTGTTGGAAATTAAACATCGTGACAGTAGCCTGAAATTATAAATGGGGAAACTTGAGTGAGTGAAATTCACTTGACAAAGAAATTCAGTGTTATAACAGAAATTGACCAGCCAACTTATTTCATATTAATAGTATGAGGTTTTTTACTTTACTTATCACATATCCATCCGGAGTCCATAGCATGACATCACATCATATTGATAGTGAAATTCACTTGACAAAGAAATTCAGTGTTATAACAGAAATTGACCAGCCAACTTATTTCATATTAATAGTATGAGGTTTTTTAGTTTACTTACCACATATCCATCCGGAGTCCATTGCATGACATCCCACTTTATTGTGATGTTCCCATTAGGGTCAAGTGAATCATACGCCTCTGAAATAAGAAAGGAATTCATGTTACTCTCATTGGAAAGACAGTATATAAAGCTGAGAATTCAAATCTGAGAGATGATCATTTGAACACACCACCAGCTAAATTTTAGCATACGATCTAGATACAAATGACTTGACCCGTACTTATCAGATCTAGTCTATCAACTAGCCCTTCCGTTATTTCTTTAAGGAAGGAAAAACACATAATGAAACGAACATATCAACCCATTTCAAAAGCTCATTACCAGGAAAATCCTAGTTCAGAGATTTGAGATAGGTGGTTGATAGACAGATCTGATCTGAATTTATCGGAATAGTTTGCAATTACTTTTCATTTCTATTTTAAGGAGTACTGACAGGTTTAGTCAGACTGTAGCTGGGAAACAGCCAATTCACGAATCAAGTTTGTAATTAGCTACAATTTCAAAACAAATTTAGTTTCATCATTATTAAATTTAGGTAGAAGAAGAAAATAACAGGAAAAAGACCAACTCCGAGAGAGATAAAGCATAATTCACCCGAGATCCAGTCTCAATTACATTCAACAAATGAAGAGAGAAAAAGTAAGAGTCAGGAACTAACCAGTGGAACTTGGACTGGAGAGAAGGATGAGAAGTACCAAGCAAAGCGTCAATGGAGTGAAAAGCTTTGAAAGGAATCTGGCATTTCCCAACTCCATTTTGATTTTATACTCTCTCAGCTGCAACTGAATACAGCAATGTCGAGAGACAAAGACAAAGAGGAGAGGGGGAGACTTTCTAAGCAGAGAGAGAGACGGGGGGAAGGAAGGACAGTGGAGGCCTGAGATCTATACAGGGAACTTAAAGCATGTGGATTTCTTTGTTATAGCTGTGTCTCTACTTTCCCTCGGTGGTTCTAGTCTCCTGGTAAGTTAAAATGTCTTACAATAATCACCTATAATTAAGTATATCATCATTTTTATTCATCCAATAGGGACATTTCAACTCCCCTCGGCCTTTCCCGAAAATACCCTTAAGGGCTGCATGCAAAATTTGCCATCGTCCTTTATTAGAAAAAAAAAAAATATTAGCTCTAGTCTCTCGTTACTTGACTGAAATTCATCTTCTTCTTTTTTGATATTTCTCCCTCTGGGATCACTCAAGTTTCACTTTATTAAAAAAAAAAAAACCAAATCGAATTGCAGAAATTAATCAAATTTGATATTAATAATCGGTGATATTTGTCCACTATTATATGTATGAAATGATGAACGTACCCTGGCAAGTGGCAATAGACCAAAATTAATTATGAATTATTTATTTTTTATTGCATTTATACCAGTTGTATTGGATGTACAAATAAAAGGGCACACTATTCTTTAGTTTTTACTAAATTGGTCTAATGAAATATAACAGAAAAACAGTTTACTGAGCATTTTAGGTATGATAACATTGGGCCAGTTTTAGAATCGAAAGGAGGGCAAATTAGGTATGAAAGGAAAATAATTAGTTAAATTAAGAATGCCAGATTGTGCGATAGCGCACACATGCAAGGCCACCGAGAAAACATTATTGCTACAAGTACCCAGCATTTTATGATGTAACTACAGTTCTAGCTTATTATAATGATATCATTATGGAACATAATAAATTACGTAATGAATTTAAAAAAATCTCATAACAATTATAATTGCACATCAATAAATTATACATGTTACTAGAATTTTTTTTAATATCTTGGTGCATATAAATTAATACTTGCCAAGTAAAAATATTTAATTAATTATACAGAGAACAATAGAGTAAGTTTACCTTATACAAAAGATCTATAAGTAACAAAAGTGATAGTAAATTTACAAAATAAAAAAGTTTTTTTTAAAAGAAAAATTATAGATACATTCATTATATTATAGATAGGTTATGTATTCATTTTTGTGCGATCTAAGATTATTTGGTTTTCGACCAAGGAACAACCAGGCTGTCAAATTTTCAAATTGCTCAGTAAATGATCAATTGATTTTAGATCGCACAAAATTTGATAAACCATATATATGATCTGTAGAAAAGATATATATACATTATTTTACTTATCCTATTTTGATAACTATTTAATCAATTGTTCCGGTTCTCGGACAACTTTGTTGTCAATTTAATCTAACACGTATTTTACTGATTAATTATTTTGTCTTAAACTTAATTTGATATTTGAAAAATAACTCATTAAATATACTCTTATTTAATTCAAAATTTTGTTGTCTCACTATAAACAATCCAATAGCCGGATTTAAAAATATTTTTGAATTTCTAATAATTTAACTTTTAAAAAAAAAGTAGTATGATGGAGAGCTACATTATATTTTTAATCAAACTTTAAATAACGATAAATTTAGATATGTAAAAATGTTCGATAATATTATTAAACTTATAAAATTATAATGAAAAGACTCGATAATGTCACAGGATCATAGGATCCTATGAAAAAAAAACTTGTAAAGTGGATATGTGATACACCTATGCATAGTTAGAATAAAATTTATATAAACTACATTAATTATAGTTCTATTTAAGAACAAAAATTTGAGTTGTAATACAATGCATTGCATTTACTTATTAATTATCTTTACGTAGGTTTAACTTTAAATCATAAACAAATAATTATCGTTATTTGTAATTTAAAAGCAAACAAGCTATTAGAAAAAAAAAAGAGTAAAATAACAATTTTAAATTACTTGCTAAATCCTTACTACAAATATATTAGTTGTTCTAAGTTTTTGAATTCTTCTTCTCCTAAACATACAAGGAAAGAGTATCAAAAAATAATTAAAACACTGATCATAATTTTGTTGTTATTGAATAATGTTAGTTATTAATAATACAATTAAGCTTCACTTTTCAGATAATGCTCAACACATGTAAAATAGTTAATTACAACCTCTCATACCTTAAAGCCTGCCCAGAAAGGTATTATCCTGGGTACGCCTAGCAACTAATTTTAAGTAAATATGCACATTGCGCTTGCCTCACCATCTCCCTTCTTTCTGTCGGTGGGGATTGGAAATATCAAAAGTCGAGAAACGATACGCACCTCCCTTGCAATATTGGATGTGCATCCGCTGCTTTTCTTGATAGAAAAGCAGGGAGCTGCTCGTCTCTTTCTCTCTGTATCTCTCTAAAAAAAGAGAAGAGAGAGAGTCACGTGGGAGAGAGAGGACGAGGAGAGAGATAGAGAGGCAAGCAGGGGAAGAGCAGAGATTTGGCAAGCACCGGATCTCGTTCCTGCAATATCTCCTCGCGGCATCCAAAAAGTATATAACAGCAATGTTGTTATTTTTATTAGAAATTTAGAATTATTTCTAATATCGAGCTGATCAAGCTTCAGGTTAACGATCATGGTCAAATTGATGGGCTAATTGATTGATTGATTTATTTTTTAAATATAATCAAACTTTTACAAAATATATGTGAAACATATATATTGAATGATATTTAAAAAAAATCATATATATTAAAAAATTGCATCCAATTAAATTAAAAAAAAATCTTAACTAATCTAAAACAAAGTGCACAACATAAGGACATAAAATTGTTAACATATCACGTGAAATAAAAGTTCATGATTTAATAATCAAAGATAATATTGATGACATTATTACAATGCTAATAAGTTCATAAATATATAAAAAAAGGTTGAGATAAAATAATATTTGCAAAATAAGCTGGCTTTTGCTGGATGTTATTTGATGTTATTTGTATATATTGTCTTTTGAGTAAATTAGACTAGAAAGGTCTTTTAGTTCGATTTTTCTTTTGATTAAACCTGGTTTTTTTTTTTCATAACACTGCTCACAAATTATTAGCATACTTTCATCAAACTAATGATTGTGTCATCGAGTAATTACTTGCTATATTTAATTAAATATGTTAATGAGAACGTACATAAACATATACTTGGAGATGGTTAAATTTTCCCATAAAAGATGTTCCTGGTAATTATAACGAGAGCATAACAAGAAGAGTGAAGAAGGCTGGCAGTGGGCAATCGCCATCGCCTGGTTAGTACTCTTTTCTGGCCCCATTGACCCCTCACCAACCGCAAATAATGCATCATTTCCATGTAATCTGGTTCACTTTACCCTTGCCCCTACTCCAACCTCGATCCCCGAAATCCCAAGATCGCGCCGCAAGACACTCAAATAAAAACTGAAATACTTGGGCCAGCCCAGCGGGCTAATTACGGACTCCAGAAAATAGATTTAAAAAAAGGAAATCACCACCGACTGATTCGATCCGGATTGTTGGATCCTTGGGCTTCGAGTCAAAGATGACGTAAGCGTATAGCTCCGCGATAGACCCGGTCTATTACCTGTCCCCCTGTCCAAGACGCCTCTCTCTCTCTCTCTCTCTCTCGCTCCGGGTTTCACGGGTTTGGCCTTTCGTACGAAACGAAACCAACCAAAGCTCGCTTGCTCTCCCCCCTCTCTGTCTCTCTCTCGCTCTCTTGATCTATCGATCTCAATACTCTTTCATTCAAACTGTGCAAACGACAAAGGGAGAGGAGAATGGAATCAAGGGAGATTCCACGGCCGAAGATACCTTCTCTCGACCCGACCGAGATCAACTGGGACAAGTACCTCCATTTATCCCTCTTTTAATTAATTCATCTATTGTTCCCCATTATTTTTGAATTTGAGCTACTGTTTGATTCCGTTAATTGCTAGCTCTTAGGATATGGTTGAGTATTTGAGCTGCTTAAAATGGAAATTGTTTACCTATATTAATTTGTCTTCTCTGTTGTCTATGACTAATCCAATTTTATACTCATCCCTTTTTAAGTATAAATAAAGGACCTGTTCGTTGGCATTATTACACTATGCTTATAATAAATAGCAAAAGAATCATACGGAACTGCAGAAGTCAGTTTTGGGCGAATAACTAATCATTTGGCTAGTAATAAAGTCATATATATAAACAGGCCTATGCTGATTCAGAAATCCTACCAAAAAATCCTTTAATGATAAAAACTTCTTGCTCAGGTTAGACAAAACAAAGCTATATGTAGTCGGTGCTGGCCTCTTTAGTGGCGTGACAGTTGCGCTATACCCTCTCTCTGTAATCAAAACACGCATGCAAGTTGCAACTGGAGATGCTGTGCAAAAGAATGCTTTTGCGGCTTGTAGGCACATTCTCAAGGCAGATGGAATACCAGGTCTTTACCGGGGATTTGGCACAGTTATTACAGGTGCTGTTCCAGCTAGGATAATATTTCTGACGACTCTAGAAAAAACCAAAGTGGCTTCATTCGAGCTGGTCAAGCCATTTAAGCTGTCCGAGCCAGTTCAAGCTGCAATTGCCAATGGAACTGCTGGTCTTACTGCCTCTCTCTTCTCTCAGGCTGTCTTTGTTCCTATTGATGTGGTATGAAAGAATAAATTGGTAACAGTTATTTCTGTTCCAGGAGGCGTGTTTTGTTGAATGTACTCTTTTGGCTTTGTTGTTTATGTCAGGTTAGTCAAAAGCTGATGGTACAAGGGTATTCTGGTCATGCAAATTATACTGGGGGGTTAGATGTTGCTCGAAAGATATTCGGGGCACAAGGAATTAGGGGATTCTACAGAGGATTTGGGTTATCTGTCATGACTTATTCCCCTTCTAGTGCTGTTTGGTGGGCCAGCTATGGATCAAGCCAGCGAATTATTTGGAGGTAGCATATTTAGTTACTATAATTTTTTCATCATGAAATTAGCACTCAAAGTCTCTCTTTGACTGAAAATTAGTGTCTTAAACAGTCTGTTAGGTCATGGAAATGAGAGCAAAAGTGTACCAAGCTCTGGACAAATTGTAGCTGTGCAAGCAGCAGGTGGAATATTTGCTGGTGCGATTGCATCTTGTATAACTACCCCAATCGACACTATCAAAACCCGATTGCAGGTCCTTATTTCCATCTTGTTTTTAATTTAGAACAAGCAATCATGTTTCTTTTTTGGGTTTTTTTAATAAATTTTAAATGGACCTTTATACTGGTAGGTTATGCCTGTGAATAACCAAAAGAGACTGAGAGCGAGGCAAGTGGTGAAAAGATTGATAGAGGAAGATGGCTGGAAGGGTTTTTATAGAGGATTAGGTCCCCGCTTCTTTAGCATGTCAGCATGGGGCACCTCCATGATCGTTTCCTATGAATACTTGAGTAATCTTCCCACTCTGCAAACCCCCACCCAAACAAAATAAAATAACATTTCAACATTAATTAATAAACAAAAAAATGGCCACACTAATAAGAGAACTCAGAGGCAAAGAATGAAAGAAAAATACAATCTTCTTTGAGCATGTTGTGCTTAATAATTTTACTGCTTTGTACTTCACTTAAGAATTAAATATGTGAACACATCTTAGACCTACATTTGAAAAATGAAAAGGAATGCCCTATAATAGGAATTCATTGTGCTTTTTGGATAATAAGGTTATAGAACTTCTGTCCCTGTACTTCTTTCTACCTTTGTGTTTTGTCTCAGATATTTGGTTACCCTAATCACTTAAATTGTGTTATGAATACTTTATTCATTTCTTTTTGCTTTTTTGGAAAGATACTGGGGCACTTAATTTGAAGAAATAAATATGGAAAAGAAAATATTGTTTGATCACATCTTGTTTATAAGGAAGGGTTGCATAAGGGTTACCTTTATTTAAGGATGAATTTTGTTTTTTTTGAAGAAAATAAATAAAGAAGCTTTAATACAAAAGGCAAAATAAAGGAAAATAAAAGCAGAGAACAGTGAGATGTACAATTCTTGTTTCTAACTCAACAGGAAATTTACCGGTTCTATGTCTAAAATTTGCAGAGCGATTATGTGCCAAGACTGATGAGATATAAGACTTAAGAGTTATTGTACTGCTGACCCAATAAGAGTTCAGAAAGAGAGCTCAGTGACCTGTTTTTTGCACTTCACCCTGCAAAGCAACTTTTCTTTTACTTTTTTGAACTTTGTATTTTTTAGGGTTGAGTTTTTCTTAGTAAACCTTTATACATAGAATGAATGCCTCGTGTAGAGAAATCTAAGATTCAGGGGCGCTCATATTTGTTTTGTTTATTTTTTGTTTTGTTTATGATCTTGTTGTATTGAACGAGGTCAGATTTATGTTGGAATGTAATGATATCTGTATTATATTGCTATTATCTGTGATGTCTATCTTTGCATACTGATTGTGGTTCTGATTCTGATATTATTAGATTGCTATTTCTGTAGGGTCGTAGTTGCTTTTTGAAGACATCAGTTTTAAGAGCAATAGGATGTGATGTGCTCAGCAAGAGGGCTGGTGAGCATAACTTTAAAAGTTTATTGAATTGGTTTAAAATGATAAATTCAAACCATTGAAATTCGTATCACTCATGTACATACAAAATTTTGAAAGTTTTAAATTCATTTAGTACAAGATCAAGCAGTAAAAAAAATAATAAAAAATGAATATATAAAATAATTTATAAAATAACTTATAGAAGGTTCATTTTTCCGACATTTTTATTAATATCCAAAGTTTAATACAAATTAATAAATATACCCAGAATTCGGCCCAATATCGATATATACCCAAGCCGGCCATTTTCTGGCCGGCTATGTACCCTCCCTAAGCCGGCCAGAAAATGGCCGGCTATGTACCTTTTTTTTTTTTTTAACCGCATTATTTTTGTTTTAGGTGATTTCTATTAAAGTCAAATATTTCATTTCTAAGTTTCGTATAAAATAATAAAATACACACAATTGCAAATAGAGTCCACACATTTTTTACAGCATGCATACAAATCACCTATTATTGCTACGTCTAAAAGGTAATCCCCGAAGTAAACCACTTGCGAAAGATGCCTTACGAGGTGGTCTAACAGATGGCTCTGGTTGCTCACTAGATGGACCGGCCTGGGCTCCAGATGGCGCTGCTTGGCTTGTAGATGGGCCGGCCTGGGCTCCAGATGGCCCTGCTTGGCTTGTAGATGCCCTTGTTGTGCGTCTAGTAGTGGACCTCCTCGGTTGGGCAGATGGCTCCCCTTGCACCCCAACCGCCTCTCCTCCTATGGCAACCGCCTC
The DNA here is from genome assembly GCA_028015225.1 of Carex myosuroides. Taxonomy (NCBI): domain Eukaryota; kingdom Viridiplantae; phylum Streptophyta; class Magnoliopsida; order Poales; family Cyperaceae; genus Carex; species Carex myosuroides. The sequence continues at coordinate 3,637,687 of CM051485.1, read as the reverse complement.
TCCCATTGCTTCGGCATACATAGCAGCTGCATCTAAACGGCTCGTAGCTGTGCTACGCCGTGACCCTCCGGACCCACTTCCCGACGCCATTACTCGCTCATTTTCTGCCGTATTTGCTGCGTTTCTTGCCTCTGCATTTGCATGTGTTACTTAGTAAGTTGGTATAAATTGAAAAGAAAAATAATTTTAGATGAATGTTACATACCTCTTCGTTGCCTATCGGAAGTGGAACGGCGAGGCTGATGCCCCATTCGTCTACCTTCCATTTCATCCATCGTCATTACACGACGGGTGTGTTTTCGCCTCCCCTTCCTAATCCAACCACTACTCGGAAGGATTCTGTCTCCAACATTAGGAGGCCAGTCTCCCATATTGCCAATTGGATTGAACACATGGCTCCAAGTACTCACAAGATAGGGTGTTTTATACCAGTCTGCAACAAAGTCGTCCTATTGCCAGTTTCGGTCACGGCAAACAGCTAAGACATGAGCGCACGGAATAGAAGTTAATTGGATACCTCTACAAGTGCATTCCATTTGTCTGTCGGAACCGCGCGTCACAATGTACATGAACTCCCTGTGAGTGGGTTCCATGTTGCCCATGGCTACGGGTGCAAGGAACGTACTCATTTGGGGATGAAACTTGGTACTGACCTTGGCCCTGCGTGTAACGCACCAACCGCATTTTTCCAGCTTTCTCCCAACGTTTTCTGATCTTCTGCAAAACCCGGTCAGACAGAACCTGTCCCTTGTCTTGTAATTCCATTGCTCGCTGACGCCGCTGAACAAACCATCTGTTGCACGTGTAGAACGTATCCTCCACTATGGCACAAACAGGCAATCTACGACTCGTTCGGAAGACATTGTTGAGCGACTCGGAGCCGTTTGTTGTCATGATACCAAACCGGTATCCTCCGTCACAGGTTTGAAAAATCTTCTCATAATTAGACGGCTCCATCACATCATTAGGACGTACTTTGCCCACCTTCTTTAAATATGCATTGCACTTCGGATTTAGCTGCACAAAAACAAAGGGGTGTTATTTCATTTTCATAAAATTCTTATAAGATAATTAAACGAAATGGTATAAGTTAGACATACATGAGCAAACTCTTGGAACATCTCTTGTAATCTTCTCGGCTTCTTCCTCTTTGCTCCTTCCCTGAACCTCCATCCGTACCATCTGTCTCCTCCACAGTTCGTGACTAAGTTGTCAGCAACATGCTGCATACAATACCTGTGCACAAAGAGCTCGGGAGGCCATCCGTATTCAGCTGTCAGTGCAGCTTTGATCCCCTTGTGCTGGTCCGATATGACACATACAAATTTACACGGGCCGAGCACTTCATTTCTCAACCACTGCAAGAAAAAACCCCAATTCTCAGTATCCTCCTGACGTACAATTGCAAATGCAATAGGCACCAATTGGTTCTCGGCATCGTAGCCGCAAGCTATCAAAAGCCTCCCCTCGTATCGCCCAGACAAGAAGCAGGCATCGATGCTGATCACTGGTCTCATGTACTGGAACGCCGCAATGCATGGACCAAACGCCCAGGCTACGGCTCTGAACTCGGCAACACCTGGCATGATTAGTCATGTTTCCTTATTCCGTACCGGGCGGGTCAGAAATTGGTGAGTCGAGCCGGGATTGTTGGCGCAAATTGCAAGCAACAGTGGTCTCAGCAAGTTGTACGAAATCTCCCAACTCCCAAATTGTCGGGCTATTGCCAGCTCACGGCCCCTCCACAGTCGGTTGTATTTAGGTGTCACATTGTCATACACAGACAAAACAATGTCTGCCACCGTCTGGATGCTCATACACGGGTCCTTTTTAATGGCGTTCTCAATGACATCGGCAATGAGTGATGCCGTCAGACATTCGTGGTCGACCCTCGTACTCTCAGTTCTACATGTGTGAGGCATGTCTTGCTTAGTTATAACCCATGCGTCTCCACATCCCGTCGGCTTTGCTCTAAGCTCGTAACGGCAATTCTTGTCCTTGCACAACAGAGTAACCCGATCCCTGTCACTTTTCCAAGATCTGAACTCCTGATTCTTAGTTATATGGTGCTCTCTGACCTTCTTCATTAGGTCTTCTTTGGTTTTAAAATATAGGTTAGCACACAGCTCACCTTTGTACTCAATCCGTTGCCCATAATAACCAATATCTGCCTCTCTAAACTCAGAAACATCATTGAGGTCTGGGAACGGGTGCGTATCAGTCCGGCCACTAAGCGGCCCCCCCCTCATCAGTGTACCTTTCAGCTGTTTCAGCCCGCCCGTCTTCATCGCAACCTTCCATGTGATCTGAATCCCCCCACATGTCTCCCCCAAATTCATCCCCGCTCCCCAGATCGTCCTCCGGTATTTCATTAATATCTTCAAAGTCCGGGCAGCTTGCATCGTCTACTGGTGCAGGTCTGGGGTAAGGTGATACTGGAGGTAACGGTAAAGGAGTGGCATTTACGGATCTAGGTGGGGTTGAAACTGAGTGTCTTGGTCTGCCTCGATTGTGTCTAGGTGGGGATGCAACTGAGTGTCTTCGTTGAGGTGCTGGTGGAGTGACGTAGTTGTAGGGTTCTGGGTCAGGTTCGGTGAGGGGTAAGGTGGAGTCACGTCTGTAAGTTTCTGGTTGTGGGGTATAATGTGGTGCCGCTGATCCAGAGCCCGAACTTCCAACCCCAGGCTCTACCGGAACTCTTCTAGCAAATATTTCTATTAGAAAATTTCCTTGGGACCTCAAATAACTGAACATGCCTCTCCACGTACTCTCATCTACCAGTTTCGCAACAATCCATTTCCCGTTGGAGGGATGGCAATATCGGGTTGCCAATTCTAGGTCGCACCTTTCTGGGTTGTAACCTGTGTGTGTGTGTAAACTATGGATTTCAGGTCCAAACGTGAGATGTCATCTAGAATCATCAATGAATGAGCTGCATCTTTGGTGTAGTACGCCCCTTGTGCACTATTAAGCATCTTCCCACCATAGTGTAATGAAATAAAGGCCATGGTAAACAAACTACATTTTAGAAAATGGTAAACAATTGTCAGGTTACTAAATGGTAAATAATTGTCAAGTAACTAAATAATAAACAATTGACTGGTAAACAATTAAGTAAATAGTAAACAATTAAGTAAATAGTAAGCAATTAAGTAAATAGTAAACAATTAACTAAATAGTAAACAATTAAGTAAATAGTAAGCAATTAAGTAAATAGTAAGCAATTAAGTAAATAGTAAGCAATTAAGTAAATGGTAAGCAATTAAGTAAATAGTAAGCAATTAAGTAAATGATAAGCAATTAAGTAAATATTAGAATATTAGAATGGTAAGCAATTAAGTAAATGGTAAGCAATTAAGTAAATGGTAAGCAATTAAGTAAATGGTAAGCAATTAAGTAAATAGTAAACAATTAACTAAATAGTAAACAATTAAGTAAATAATAAACAATTAACTAAATAGTAAACAATTAACTAATCTATAAAATAAAACATAATAATAATAACATAATAATAAATTAAAAATAAAAAAAATAAAAAAAATAATAATAAAATAAAAAAAAATTTATTACCTCAACAGTAGCAATTAAGTAAATGGTAAGCAATTAAGTAAATGGTAAGCAATTAAGTAAATGGTAAACAATTAAGTAAATGGTAAACAATTAAGTAAATGGTAAACAATTAACTAAATAGTAAACAATTAAGTAAATAGTAAACAATAAACTAAATAGTAAACAATTAAGTAAATAGTAAACAATTAACTAAATAGTAAACAATTAACTAAATAGTAAACAATTAACTAAATAGTAAACAATTAACTAATCTATAAAATAAAACATAATAATAATAATAAAATAATAAAAAAATAAAAATAATAAAAAAATAATAATTAAAAAAAAAAAATTACCTCAACAGTTACTTCGCGCTGCCTCGGTTTGTGTGAAGATCTGAAGGGGGAGGGGGTACTCTTTTATAGAGTTTTTGGGGTTTTAAAAAAAAAAAAAAAAAGGTACATAGCCGGCCATTTTCTGGCCGGCTTAGGGAGGATACATAGCCGGCCAGAAAATGGCCGGTTTGGGTATATATCGATATTGGGCCGGATTCTGGGTATATTTATTAATTTGTATTAAACTTTGGATATTAATAAAAATGTCGGTTCATTTTTTATCACTTTACTTTGTACTAAATGAATTCGAAACTTTCAAAAAAATTCATGTACATCATTACTCATGAAGTAGATGAATTTCAACAATTGATTTGTTGTTTGAAAACAATCCGATAGATTTTTAAAGTTGTACTCACTAAGACAGATTAGTGAGCATATCACACTCTAGTTTTGCTCCAGTTTTAATATACAATTTTCGAAATAGTTGTAAAAATAGAATATTTATAGTTCAGTTTTGTTATACTAATTTGCAACATTGTATAAAATAATTTTCCAGATATAGCATTATTAAATTCGTTAGATTCTTAGCATTGGTATCTTAAATTGAGAATGTATTATATATTCGTGTAGCAGCTAGATAAACATTTTAGATACAAAACTGGTTAAATAATTTTCTAGTATGAGATCTAATCTTTTGAAATTACTCAAAAACAGAAAAATGACATTTCTATACAATAACAATAACTAAGTTTTTAGTTCCAAATAAGTTGGAATAGGTTAGAAATGAACCCAATAAAATGGCATTTCCATGAATTACAACGGACATTTCCAGTGTTAGAACAGCTTGTACTAGTCCGTAATGAAAATTGACAACCTGAACTAGTTTTAGAGAGAAAATTGAGTGCCTCAATCGGAAGAAATTTTAGTTCTTTGATCCTGCATCTACTGGGCATTTCCAGCAAGTCAAAGTACATAATAGAGCTGACTTGAATGCATACGTTCAAAAATCACACTGAATTCGTACATTTGGATAACTAAAAAAATACTTAAATTTTTTAAAGTACTGAAAAAATGGTGCAAATTGGACATAATTTTTTTAGTTAATATCTTTTCGGTTATCTGAACGCATGCGTTTTGTCATATTTTTATATGCATGTGTTTAAAAAATAATTACACTAAAAACTAGGTGTAATTTTTTCAAATTTCTGAAAAACAAAATAATCGTGTATTCAATTTTTAAAAAACGAGAAAAAAATATTCAGGGATATGACACGACTTGGAAAGCGCATTTCATATTGCAAGAATTGTGAATTTCCTATGCACGCACCAAAGCACGAGTCCTAACATAACAATTATAATAAAAAAGTATAACCTTTTAACTTCATTACAATGACCATCGAAAATAAAAAATATATAAAAATTTGACCCGTTAATTTTATTATTTTTTATGCAAATACTGTTTTAAAGTCAAATGATACAATTTTCTTGCATGCATATTATATATGACATGAATAAAATACTGAATTGGTTAGTTCTATTATTTAAAAATTATTAATAAATTAGTTAAAGTTTAATTTAACAAGAGGAAGAGAGGGTTGAGGACCGTCCGATGGCTGGATCTACTGTCCGAGCAAGGTCCCGATACTTTCATCTGTAACACAAACCTCCCTCCTCAAAAACCTCGAATCCAAGCATCCATTTCGTTGGCAGTTACACAGACATCCCAAATGGAAATTAACCTAGATCAGACGCTTCAACAAGGAAAGCTCTTCCGACAGGTTAATGCTTTGATTGTTTCCCACCTCCGCGAGCACAATCTCACTCAGGTTCTACTATATTTTCCTAATTTTTCAATTCAAAATCCCGTCTTTCTACTTTATTTTGGCATAAGAACTTTTTTGTTTTTGTTTTGTTTATTGCTTTGTGAAGGCTGCTATGGCAGTTGCTTCAGCAACAATGACGCCATTAAGCACAGAGGTCCCTTCCAATAAGCTTCTTCAACTGGTTGCCAAGGTTGATCTTTTTTTTTTTCATTTACACAATTTAAGGTACCTTTTGTAGGTTAAATATCTGTGTTAATAATCATGATAAGAGTTTAATTGATTAGAACAGGGGCTTGCAGCAGAGAAAGATGAAGCATCTAGAGGAGTCTCTTCTATTGCTTCATTTAATCCTACATCCAGCATTTTGGCTAGTGATGGTACTCCTCCTGCTGTTGATTTTAGGTGAATTTACTATTTGTTTCCAGTTATTGTACTATCTTCTTTGTTCTTATACAAAAGTAAAAAGGAAAATATGGTTCTGTTGGCCAATTTTTAGTAGTGGCAGTAAAATGTCGGTTAGGTTTGGTTCTGGTTTGTTCAAAATCAGGTTTGGATCATTTTGGGATTGATGTCACTTTAGGGTCTCCTCATTTTGGTTTGATTATCTTTGGGTTTTGTTCATTTCTGGCCTTGCAACATAATTCAAGACGGGTTATATTGGGGTCCAACTCATTTGAGTTCTGGTCAATCTAGGGTCTTTGGTCCTTTTATGTTTGAGTCCGGTCAAATCAAGGTCTTTAGTTGGTAAGTTTCAGGACTCAACCCAATTCCGTTGTTGTCAGGTGGTGAATGTGGTTTTCTAGTGGTTCAGATAATCTGGTTTCAGGTTAGCTTGGGCTCAGTTCGGATGTTTGTTGTTTCGAGTCTGGATCGATAGGTCAGATCTATTTGCATGATACTTCCCCTCGATTTTGGTGGGCCGGGCAGAGTTTCTGTGGGTCTGGTTAAATTATGGTTTCTACTATTCAAATAAAACCAACCATGGGTATAGACTCTACAAATCATTTTAAAGTTGAGGCCATGGTTTAAAAAATTGTAGAAAAGAAAGGGAAGACTGGTTGTGAATTTAAAACGCGTGCTTCAATTGTGCATGGATTTTGGCCTAATTTTACCATAAAAGAATAAGATATTCATATTATCTGAGGTGCACTGGGATTCCAGATTGTGTGCTTTCTTGACCTGGTAACACCCTTAACAAAAGCTACGCACCTTTTATTTTCACAGTAGTGAATATTATGGAAGAACCTTAAAGCAAGTTGATTCTATAATAAACTAAGTATATATAAACCCCGAGATGAGAAATCAGACAGTGATTTGGAGAATCTCATCACTGTGCCTTATTAATGAGGCCTTGGAGCTATTATTCCAACTTGTTTTAGAGACACATCTTGCATAAACTTGGAAGTGTACCGTGGTTAGATTGCCACCTTAAGAGAATTATTCGTTATTTGTCTCACATGGTGCAATAGACTCTTGACGATATATCCCAAGATACTTCAAACCCTTCTTTTCTTGGGGTGCAGGGCCCCACTTGAAGGAGTGAACTTGTATTTAAATCATAACAATAGTTCAAAAAATTTAGGAATAAACTTTGTACATATAAAAAATTTACTTTTGTCTGATTTGCAGCAACTTAAGTTTACTTTTCATCATCTTGTAACTTGTAACAATACCTCTTTTGTAAATTTGTGCAAATAATAGTTGACACGCCACAACCAATGCACAATGGCATAATACAAATAATATTAATACGAGTGTTGATGCAATGGTCCCACGGATTGGTGTTAATGCATGCATAAAATATGCGAGTAAACAACAGAATCCCAGCCTCCAAAAGCAAACCCAAATCCCCATTAACACCCAAAAAATGAAATCTTCATTTTTTTTTTTTTTAGTTATGATCAAACTAACATTGATGCTGATAGCTGTAAAATTCAAATCGTACCAAAATCAGGAAACAGATTAAAGATTTAATATTTCGTTATGATTAAAAATTCTAGCATTTTTAGTTGTTTGCTGATAACAAACATATAACAACAGTGCTGTACAGGATACAAGAGGTGCATCCAAGATTTTTCCAAAGCACGAGACCCGGCACATCTCTGAACATAAGGTACTTATTTTATGCAATGCTAATTATGAATCTTCTTTCCTATTTTTCTAAATTAGCAAGCGCGACTATTCTGAGTTGTGTATGTTTTTGTAGAATGTGGCTAGGTGTGCAAGGTTTAGTCCAGATGGTAAATTTCTTGCTACAGGTAGTGCTGATACATCCATTAAGCTCTTTGAGGTGAGCATTCTGCAATATATCTCTGTCTTTTAGTTCTTTACCATGCTTGCCTCTCTTCATGCCATAATATACTCCCCTTGTGTCCCTTATTATACAGGTTTCCAAGATAAAGCAAATGATGGTTGGGGATACAAAAGATGGTCCTGTTAGGCCTGTTATTCGTACATTTTATGATCATTTACAGGTAAGTTCCACCTAGATAACTTTGAATGATTTAATATTCTGTTGAAACTTTAACTTTGAACGCATGATTGCATAATGGCTGTGGTTTTGAAATGAATTTGCAGCCAATAAATGATCTTGATTTCCATCCTCAAAATACCATACTCATCTCTGGAGCAAAGGACAATACCATCAAGTAAGCAAAAGTATTTACTGGAAACTCAGTTGATAATGGCAGACATAGATGATTGTCAAACAAACACACCTAAATTTGTTCAATGCGCTTGATATATCTTTGTTTTTGTTATACTATATCTTTTATGATAATCTGGCTTGTAACATTTCAGGTTCTTTGATTTTTCAAAAACTGTTGCTAGAAGAGCTTTTAGAGTTATCCAGGTTTTGACAGAAAATTTATCGTACTTTAATTCCTGCAAATAAACAAAGCTCCTCTCTTTTTAACTTTAATTCTGACAGGACACTCATAATGTGAGATCTGTGTGCTTTCATCCTTCTGGGGAGTACCTCTTAGCTGGTATTTCTTGTCTTAATCTGCAACATAACATCACGTAAGTGGAAAAAAATATTTATTCCACCTTCAGATCAATTGATGCATAGTGAAATTTTGTTTTCATTCAGGAACGGATCACCCAATTGCACATTTGTACGATGTAAATACATTCAAGTGTTACTTATCAGCTAATGTACAAGACCTAAACACTAATTCCGCCATCAATCAGGCATGCCCCACCCCTCCAACCCACCTCCTCTCTCTTTGTTCACATGCACACACTTTAATATTAATCTCTCTAGTTTGGTACAGGCGAGGTACTCATCTACGGGAGGCATGTATGTGACAGCTTCTAAAGATGGTTCAGTACGTGTATGGGACGGAGTGAGCGGTCAGTGTGTTAGATCCATAGTTAGTGCACATATTTCTGCTGAGGCTACGAGTGCAATTTTTACCAAGGACCAGAGGTACATGCATTATATAACAGCCATTGCTTGTTATACCAAGGACCAGCTTTATATCAATGTTATAATACCGACATTGCTTGTTACAACTGAACAATTCTGTGTATTTATGTTGAAATTTGTTAACATGAATGTGATATAATTAGGTATGTGCTATCATGTGGAAAGGATTCTACAATAAAGTTGTGGGAAGTTGGCACAGGAAGACTTGTCAGACAATACCTTGGTGCAACTCACTCTCAGTTCCGTTCACAGGTTTGTCTAATTGAACATTTTTCTTAATTATTGGGTAAATTATTTGGGAGGTCACTTAACTTTACCTTCTATTGGTCTTGTCACTCAACTTGGATTCATCCCAATCTAGTCACTGAAGTAAATTTTAATCAAAATTGGGTTGCTTTTTTTTTTTTTGCTTTAAATTGAAACTATGCACTAATTATTAACTAGTTTTATCAAATTATTGACTCCATTTGACTATAATATATCAAACTAATTGTTTTATAACGGGTTCTTTTTAGAAATTATATTTTATGTAGTTATGGATTTTGAAAATTAAACAAAAAATTCACAAATCAATACTGTGTAATTTTATGAAGCGATTATTCCCTTCACATGTGAACGTTATGATCGAATATAAGTTTAGAGGCTAAACTTTTGAATTGAGGTTACAATTTGTGTGAATTTGAATTTAAAGGCAGTGACTCGATATGGATTAAAAAAACGAAGTTGAGTGGCTAAGATCAGATAAATCAAATTTTGAGTGATAAAAAAAGGATAGGGCCAGCCATAGAGGATAATTTTTTGTTTGTTTTTGTAGTAGACAATTACCTACTAATATTTCATTAAAAGAGAGACATATATACAGTCTAGGAATTAGTGTGCAGAGAATCGATTATTAGCAATTGGGCAGCTAACTATCCCTATCCCTAAAAATGGATAGAGGGTAAGTTAAGTGACCTCCCTGTAAAATTTACCCATTATTCTTTATATAAATGAGAATTGTTAATATACAAGGGTTTAATTCACAAAATACCTATATTTTTTCATGCAATGCTTTATGGCTATTTCTACAGGCAGTGTTTAATGTAACAGAAGAATTCATACTATCAATTGACGAGCTAACAAATGAGGTAAAAGTTAAACTTCTTCCAAAGTAATTTACTTGCATTTGTCTTATGCATCTTTTTTTTTTTAATTATGATATGTTTGTTTGGTTCAGGTAGTCATATGGGATGCACTGACAGCAGAAAAGGTGGCTAGGTGGCAGTCAAATCATGTAGGGACACCAAGATGGATTGAGCATTCCCCTGCTGAATCAACATTTGTGACATGTGGTACCGACCGATCAGTCAGATTTTGGAAAGATTTAAGTCTATCTGGCTAGGTTGTTTTCAGATACCATAGTACCATATCATCTCGCAGCTAGTCTGTTAATGTAACAATTCGGGATATCTAATAGGTTGATTATTTGAGACATTTTTCTTTTATTTTCTGCTTGTTTCTTTTGAAGAAATAAATTAAGGACGCTAGAATAGTTTTAATTGCATGCTACTTAGCGTTCAATAATTTAGTCGTACTAGTTATGGTATAAACATGTAATTGAACTTGTTATCACCTTCTATGCCAAGAGAGTTCCCCGGCTATCATTTTATTTTTCCCGTCTTTTTTTCCTATTCTTTTTTTTGACCTATTCCTGATCTTCACCATGATAGCTTAAAAGGAGCATTGTATATCTTGGCATGCCTTTCGGCTTTTGCAGCAGGAATATTTCTGATAATGGCCCTACAAAATAGTTAATCAGATCATGTCCATAGATGATCCTCTGGATCCCACAAAGCTGAATTTGTTTTTCTACTCCATAAAACCTATGCCCCACGAATCTTACGTACAATTTCAAAAAAAAATTAAGATGCACGCACACTTATTATTTTAGAGTACAATATTTATTTGTTTATTGTAGAATATATGCTTATTTCAATCTATGAATATACATGCTGACAATTGTCACGTCTTTTGACAATTTATGAGTGTCTTGAACTGCTAAACTCGCTATACGAGCTTTTCAAAAATGTGCACTTGGGAACCTATAATATGAACATTTGATTATTACAAAATGCACACTTAACTATTATAGATATACTTATTTTCCAAACCATATCAAATTGTACACTTGATGATTGTAGAATGCATACTTATCTATTTATTTTTTATCTTGAGAAGTTGGCAAAAAAAAAAAATTGTAGGGTATTTGAGGGGAGCTGATATTAACACTATAAACTATGTTATTGACACAACACAATTCAAAATTTCTATTTGATAGACAAAATTGCCCTCCGCAATCAATTACTTCTGTTGCTCTCTTAATTTGTAAACTTTTTAATGCTAATATATTTTTTAATGTACTTTTTTAATTTGTCTATCTTCTTCATAGAGAAAAAAAAATATCAATGATTCAATTGTTATTTATCAAGCTATATTGGAAGGTTCTTTTTTGGTTTTCTACTCTTTTCTTTTGAAACAAACTGATTTTTATGGATCGCCTTCGATTATCTGAATTGAAGTATTATTTATCTAAAAAGCACAGATACCCCTCTCCACCGTCCCATGAAATTCCCCCACCCCTCCCCATCCAAAAATAATAATAAAATTAAAAATTTGTGTATATATCTTTCTTCCCAACAAAAAAAAAATTTCGACAATTAATAAGTTTACTTATAACACAAATCTTCAAAATATTACAACAGAGAGCATGGAATCTTCATTTAAAGAATATATTATAAACGTTTTGCATTTTGAAAAAACATTTTTCTAACATGTTTTTTCTTGATTTCTTCATTTAAATGAGTTTTATTATCTATAAAAAAAATATAGTAATGAATATATTGAACGAAAAATAATTGAAAAGATCCCGTCTGAAATAAATAATATTGGTGAAATTTATATACATTATTATCGATAGATTTATATCTAGGGGTGAAAACGGAGCGGATACAGAGTGGATAGTGGTAAAACCATATCCATATCCACATTTCAAAGAGCAGATATGAATACGGATACAGATAGTAAACGGATATCAAAATGTAAAACCAAATCCACCTTAAACAGATACGGATACGAAGCGGATAATCTACGAATACGGATTCAAATACATATACATGTTGGGTTCTTATGGTACTTAAGGCAGCGAAATTTCAAATTTTTTATAAGAAAAGTACCAAAAGAGATCATCATGTGCGACTGAAATCAAACCAAAATCAAATTTTCAAATCAATAAACATCATACATTTTGTTTCTTGTCCCCAAACAAGAAAGGAAGGTCCTTGAGATGTAGGGTTGAAGATCCTTCACCTCTTTGTTGATGCTAATGGTGGTTGATGCCTTGTAGCACCTTGCACCAAGTTGAGACTTCAAAGTAGAAGCCATATATGGTATCTATCAAGAAATTAATTAGAAACCAAAATTTTATCTTGCTAGAGAGTAATAATTTGGTCGCTTCTTAATCCCTATCCTCTAAGAGAACTAAATCTTGATTCTAGGGTTTGTGGGTTCTCAACACATGAGAGATCAGAATGGGAGAGAGACAAAGTTTTGGCTCTCTAAGGAAGATGAGTTATCATTAGATTGAAACCCTAGATAGTAGGGACCTCTTTAAATAGCTTTCATGCTGTTTAGAAGAGTCCCCACCGACCTAGACACGATTTCCACTTCTCCACAATTTTCATAATTAATCTGGGCCAAAAATAGCCGATTCTGGCCCAACAACGCACTGTGCGATGCCGCATGCGTCATGGGTATACCGTATGCAGCATAGACCTACAACTTATTATACATCAAACTGTAGATCTTCTCGCAAGCTTTCAAAAAAGTCATAGAACACTAAAAACGGAGCAACATTTGATGAGATATGCCCGTTTTGAGTTCTGTTCACAGAAATCGTGGTGTAAATACAGAACTCTTTACTGCCTGCAAAAAACTCATTTTTGTAGCTCACAAAGTTTCTTCCATTTTGATCTTTCTTGATATTTGAATTTTATTAAACCATTTAATTAAATCCATAACATCATATAATTATCCCCATAATTATTTATTTCATGTTTAGATAGAGAACTCTATTTAAGCTATGTCACATATGTCAAATAAATCAAGGAGCCTTTCTAATTAATTTTTTATTGGTGTGACCTTGTGGGATCTATGTCATTTGGCAATGGAATCTGAAACTCTTTTCGATTCCATAAATTATAAGCGGCACCTAGCAATATGCATTGTAATTATCCAAAAGACACAGATGATAAGTACATGCTATATCACGATCCCTAAAGCAACAATTTTCTCGTGTCAATTCCATGTCTCATGATATCATGAATAGACCCAAGGTAGGAAAGTGTCATCCTTGCAAATCCATTCGTTTCTTGATTCCGAAATAATTCAGTAATTATGATTAACTCCTTAATCATATATGCACATACTTGTATTATTTCATCAAGGGGCCCAGTGATATCATCACTCATTTACAAGAGGGACATTGATATTCTCGATAATTACTATCTCTCCACATAAGAGATACATACTGAGATAGAATTTGTATGATTGTCAGTTACGGACAGCCTTTGATAATACCCACGAATACGCATTCTCATGTGAGAGAAACAATCATCTCATACTTTAGAATTTCATACACAAATAAAATATTAATGACACAAACACAATCCATATTAAATGTTTTACTTTGGTCACGTCCAATCCCCTGATCTCCATCAGGTATCCATTTGATTAGATTGATAACTCCTTGTCATATGATCTGTAAAACATGATCATCATCTAATCCAAATGCTAATCTTATACCGGTAATTAATGTTCCTTATTAATTACCAAGATTAGAGACATTTAGAATATTCATTAACTCCTGTATAGAGTTCCACAATTTCAGGTCCTTAACCTGAACGATCTATAAGTAATGAAATACTCAAGGAACAAAATGATAAACAAATCATCTAATTACATGAACAAAACTTAGAATACAATCATCATATGATTGGCTTCTAGATCACAACACTAACAATACAAAACGAATAATTATGGGATAATTGAGTTATATGAACTTTAAGATATAAATAATAATTAATAAAATTTAAATATGAAAATAAATGAATAATTGTAAGTTAATCGAGAGATTGATGTTGGAAAGATGGGAGATATTCCATTGATATAATATATAAACAAAATAAAAATTGGTAACAAAAGATAGTGTGGTGTAGTGGTTTGCATCTTGGTTGTTTAGATCCTTACCCCCAGCATATGGGTTCGAATCCCCTTGAAGGCAAAATAAATTATATTATACTAGCGGGTCCGAATAATACTTACTGGGTTCTAGATGGGTCAGTAGTAGGGACCCGTATTTATTAGGTTCTGGATGGGTCCGGATATCCGCTCCGTTTAGGTATTTGATAATTATCCAGATCCGTATCTGGGATATATGTATTCATTTAAATCCGAATTCAGATTATAAGTGTAGCATATTCGGAACGGATATCCGTCAGATAATCCATATCCGTTTCCAGCCTTATTTATATCCAACAAAAAAAATTGCCAAACTTTTTTCTTTAAGTAGATACTTGTGGAGTTGGCTAAAATAAACATATATATTGATAGATTTTCAATAATATAATAAAATATTTCATTTTTGTAATATGAGGAGGGTTCAAATGCCTTCATTTTTTGTGCTCCACCATGCCTCCATTTTTAAAAACTTTAATAACTCAAAATTTAAAACTTAAAAGTCAAAATAAAACCGTTAGATGTGATCTATGTTATTTTCTCTATGTGCTCATAAAAAATTATCACATTTCAATTTTGATTTTATGTGAATTAATTAGTTGAAAAATCAACGTCTAGAAATTATCCACATAAGTACGTTTGTTACAAGCTCTTGATGACAACCAAAACAAAATTAAAATGTCATAATTTTTTATACGTGCATAGATAAAATGATGTAGATCATATCCAACGGTTTTATTTTGACTTCTAAATTTTAAATTTTGAGTTATTAAAGTTTTTAAAAATGGAGGCATGGTGGAGGCACAAAAAATGGAGGCATTTGAACCCTCCTCTTGTAATATATTTAAAAATCTTATAAGTATGATGAAATATATAAATAACAAATATGATCAAATATTTATTTAATTTATTAATTTAACTTTTAAAGAAAGAAAAATATATAATAATGTATGAGAGTGAAGGAATATTATTATTTTCTAAGAAACTTTTAAGGAAAGAAAATCCTATAATGATAAATGAGAGAGATACAGTTTTTAAAGGAAATTGTTAATGAAGGGTAAATTTGTTTATATATTAAAATATTTAGATAGTGTTGTGTTAATAAAAAGATTAGTAGTATTGATACATGACCCGTATTTGAGTGAGGACTTGGGATAACTATGACATTCCAATTTATTTATTTTTGTATTGACTCTAGCAGTTGAGAGTGCCAGTGAATCAGAAATAGGTTTGAGTTTTGGCAAATTTGGAATAAGAAATTTGGACTTCAGTTGAAACAAACTCCGTTGTATACTTGTATCTCTCTTCTCCTAGTAGCCTCTCTTTCGGCTCATCTCTCCGGCTCCCTCCTGTTCCCTCATGAGTTCCGGCCTATCTGGAAACATTGTTCCGGCCTCCCTTTAATTTTCCAATGATTACTGCTTTACTTTCATTTTTTTTCTTCAAGGATATATACACTTTTACAACTTGTCCGAACTAGAGAATTTCCATAATTTCTGTGCAGCAGTCTCGAGGGGCATTGTGGCATGATAATCCAGAGAAATCCTCTAAGATCACCAATTCTGAGCTTCCATAATTTCCTGAAGCTGGAAAACTATCCCAAGGTCCCACTCTTTGGTCACTGGTACTGTGTAATATCAAACTTCGAGGGGTATTACTCATTGAGGACACTTCAAACTATTGACTGATCTGCTTGCAATGCATGCCAAACTTCAAGGTCTGTTGCCAGAAGGAAATGTGGGGCAAACTCGGCAGACAAGCTCGGAAAGTGGCTATCAGCTTTTCTACTCTCCCAGTTAAGAAGGATGTAAAGAGCACCTCGCCTTTGATCATTCATACTTCCTTCAGTGTTTTTTATAACATACTTTTCTTGCGTATATTGAATGTGTTTGTATTTCAGTTTTTGTTGTTCGCAGACTGCAGTTCAGTGTGCTACAAATAGAACCAAAGAACAAGATATCTAATAATAGAACCTTACTTAATGTGGATGTCATAATGTCATGATTGCACTTTTTAGATATAATATAGTAAGTCCATAGACGTTAATAGAAATTGCAGGATCTGGTCTTTGTTTGCATTAAGTTTCTATAAAATCAGAGAAACTAATATTAATCATTAGTTTATACTTTATCAGTCTCAACTCACAAAGGCAATGAATCAATGATATTATTTCAGTACATCACAAAATTATGACATGTACAAGTAACAGATGCAATTGGACCTGTTTCGTGAAGCTTAGACAACTATTGCTAGAATCTGGCACTAAAAAATCAACAATAGAAAGGCGCATAATCATTATAAATTGCAAATAACATTAACAATACTGGACTGATTATTCATTTTGAAACCTGCATTTCACAAACAAAAAGTACCTACAAGCAGATCTTCCAACCGTACCAAGCCTCCTCTCAAAAACCTACATGTCCTCCCCTTGATTATTCATTTTGAAAACCTTGAACCGTCATATAAGATGTACATCTACCACCTACAACCTCAAAATAGTACGAAGTGTGTCGCACATGTCTTGTATAGTATCTTCCTCTTGTGCTGCTTGTGCCTCTTGAAGCGGCATATCCTCATAACACCTACATTATGAATAATACATCATTCTAAGGGAAGAATTGCATGCATACTACCCCTTGTTAAATAAAAAAGAAAAGAAAGGAAACTAACATTTTATGATAAGCCAGAGCCTGAGCTAAGTTCATTAGGGTCGGACTTGAAGTCAATCTCTGGTACACTCCTGGTGGAAGCAGTACCTGCACAGAAAAAGAAAAAGAAAATAGTGCCATTATAAGAAAAGTGCAGTTCAGTAATAAATTACACCAACCACCAAGTTACTAATTAGCAAATAGATGTAAAGATAACATAATAATAATAATAATAATACAAACCTCGTTTTGTCCTTTGCGGCCTTTCTTGGTCTGGCCATCACCACTGAAAAGCTCTCTAACAGCTTCCAAGGCAGCATTGCCAGTTGATCCCAACATTTTATCTCCTAAAATGTTATCTGACACCAGTGCTAATGGAGATATATCTATTGCCTTTAAAAAGGGTATTGGCACTGTATTTCCAGCTGCATATATCGCCCAGAGCTACAAGAAAAACACAACAGAAACACAAAGGTTTATAGTAGAGCTAACAAAGTATAACTTGCCCGGAAAAACCTGCTCAAGTCGCCTGAACCTGAAACCAACCAATATTCATCTAGAAACAAAATGAACTTGACTGGCCTGAACTCAAACCGGCATGCTGGTTTGACCTCAAAAGAATCAAAACACCCAAGGAACAAAACAAACTTGACTCAATTCAAATGGCCTGCAACCCAAAACGGACAAAACCTGGTTTGGTGCAAACCTGAATCTGAAATGAATACTGGTGTGATCTTGGTTGTGTTTTTATTCGAGACAAGCTGCAAAGCTTCCAATTTCTATTAAAATAGAAACAAGCAAAGGTTCAGTTCCTTGTTGGGTTTGGATCCAGTATGCATCCAACCAGATAGAAAGGTAGAAACAGAAACACACCTTATCTTGCACAGTGAAGGCTTTACGGCTGGTAGCACCGGACAAAGTAGCCTTTGCCTGATCCTGTTTTGTTAAAGTGACTGGAGAGGTGACCTTCTTGTCTTCACCTAACACAACATCTGAAGTGGTAGCACCATCTGACGACTTGTCAGATACCTCTTGCTGTTTATGGACAATAGTTCCAGTTGCGTTCTCTGACCAAATGTTGGAATTGGTATCTTTCCTAAGATCCAGTGTGAATGACGTGATATCACCAAGGCCTGGTATGAACTCTTCTTTTGGGGAAGCAGGTGATTCCTCTGCTTCTTCATTGCCATCTTTGTGAACTATAAATGTCCCAAACTCTCCTAAAATTCATTCAAATGTGTGTGAGAGAGAGAGAAGAAAGAGAAAGATTTCTTAAGCTGTCAACAATTAACCATATGATACTCAACAACAATGAGGATCTTGACAATAAGTATGCCCATCCATCAAGCATTTACGACTCTGCAGAAGAACACTGATTGGTGCTTTCTGCAGAAAAGGACCATAACTAACAGCATTAACTGGCTATAAAGATTTATAAATAAATGACAAGTTCACAGTAAGCACAATGGTCCGGACAAAAATATGTATTCATTTAAGCTTCATAACAGGCAAGTTAAAAAAATTCCATTAAATCGAATCCCACCTCAATAGGATGTTTTTTTATGTTATTTCTTTTATCTCATTTATTTAAGACACTAAACCCTGAGCACATTCTTGATTAGAGGAAATTTGAACCATCATTCTTCTGAAAAGACAAAGGAAAGTGAGAAGTTGTCTAAGATAAAAAAAATTCCAAGAAAAGAAATTTAGAATATTCATTATGTAAAAATGGGTGACTTTTTGCACACTTTAAATAATAAGAATGCTCTCTATAAAAATAAATCTTTCTTGAAGAATACCTGAAAAATCATCTTCGGTTGTTTCATGGGGTCTAGAAGGCAGAGTGTACTGCAGTGTTTGCTGATCCATTAACTTCCATCAGAAATTTCATAATCAGAAAATAATATCAGACAGCTAAATACAAAACCATCATACTACAAGAAAGATGATAGTACATTGTCAATCCCTGATTGGTGGTTTTGAGCCTGTGATGCCAACTGTGCTCGGATTTGTCTTGCTTGCTTCAGCCTTGGTAACATCTTTGATGCTCCTGTTGTGCACCTTTCTATGAACTTGTGCTGTAATCATCACAGCAATTATCATCAAACTATTATTAGCTCACTGTTAGCAAATCATATGATCTATTAATTAACTGGCAGTGTCTTAATTCATTACCTTGACCATCTCAGCAGCTGTAGGACGAAGCCTTGGATCCTTTGTCAAGCATTTCGCAATAAAATCATGGAATAGAAGTGACCTGCATCAGAGAAGCAGACAAACAGTGCCCGTTGATTATTGAAAATTTATGTCATAATTTATGATTTTAAAATGATAAAAACATTATGTACCATTTCTCTTTATCCTCAAGCATAGGAGCAGGCTCGCTGGATATCATAAACAATACCTATATATGTATGATAGAGTTTACACTTGAAAGCAATATCACAGCAATAAATAATAACAATCAAGCTAAGTGGAAAGGATGTTGTAATCATCTACTTACTCTCATCGGGTGAACAGTTGATCTTGGTGGCAATCCCTGCAACAGACATAACACAATAAAAGTAAGTGAAATAATAAACAAAATAAACAACATAGTACAGCTTCAATTAAGAAATAAGAAATCCACCTCTGCCATCTCAATAGCTGAAACACCGAGAGCCCACACGTCTACCTGAATCAAAAAGAAGAACAACTTCTCACAAAGGAGTCCCTTGCAAAAGGAAAGAAAAGAAAAGATCCATTCAATGATTACAGAAAATAATTACCTTTCCATCATAGCGGCTTTCTTGTATAACTTCTGGAGCCATCCAGTGAGGAGTTCCTATAAACTGACAAAACCAGGAAAAAAACCATTTAAAAATCCACTTCCCAATATAACTTTGTGGTTGGCTGCAATATTACTAGGAGGTGGATAGTGAAGGGGAGAATTTCTACATGTTCTACAAACAAGTTATCATACAAGTTCATAAAAAAATATATATATTATAAGAATACTCATTTATGAGTTGACTATAATACCGTATTGCGCTTTGACATGGTCCTTGTCAGCTGGGCAGCAACCCCAAAATCACCTGGGACAAATGATACAGCGGCAACCACTTAATACTCATTTGATTCATCTCACATTAACAGATCTCACCATAATGAGAAGTAAACTAAAAGGATAAAGAGATGTGTGCTCACCCAACTTTACCTCTCCTTGATCAGTCAGAAGAATATTGCCACCTTTGATATCTCTATGCACCTTGAATATTGAGTGCAAGTAGGCAAGACCCTGCATAATAAAACTTTCTACATAATTATGAAATGTTATATACTTCATATTTCATAAAATTCTGACTTTGCATGCACCTAAGTTGTTCATCAAACCTGACAATTCCTGGTCCTAGTCCACATTGCTTGACCCGCAGGCAGTCAGGCAGACCCAACCTGACTTACTTTTATACATAACTATATTTAGCAATGCAGACTGAGCCCAAGTAATATACCTACATCAGATCTGAGCCAACATTTCTTAATTTGCTGAGAGCTGGGCTGTTTTATTTTTTTATAAAGAAGGGACCAACCCGATGGACCCTAAGATAACATGTTGTGACAAAATCAAACTATATATTTAGCACCAGAGGATCCGGGGTGTGTGCTACCTTAAGGGCTTCTCGACAAACATATGCAATTTGGGACTCATCAAAAGGCTCCTCTGTTATACTCATCACATCAGCAACGCTCCCTCCTCCGCAATACTCCATCACTATCTGCAAAGTATAATAAATTTCCATAAAATAGTAAGTAATATAACTAAAATCTTTGAATTCCAGAGTAATGGCAAAATAATACGCACCCAAAGGTAATCCTCGCCTTGGTAGCTACCAAAGTAGCGCACCACATTGGGATGGCTGCACTGCTGTAGCATCTCTATTTCCCCTATTATGTCTTCATACCCTTCCTCCTGTTCATGCACAAAGCATCAATCAGTCATAAGTCAATTTGCTTCACTTTTAGATTTTTGTTTAATTGAAGAAAGAAAATATATATAAACATACCCCTTCAGCTAAGGAAATAACTTTGACAGCTACCAGCTCTTGTGTTCTGATATCTCTTGCTTTATAAACTGCGCCATACGACCCTTTACCTACAGTTCACAGCAAATTCAACACAATACAAGAAAAAACATTAGCATGATAACTAAACCTATGTTTCAAGCTATATGGCTAAATACTTAATGAGGTATAAGGACTTGCATATTTAAAAAAATAAAATAAAATAAAAGGTGTAAGGACTTGCACTGACCTGATTGCAATTCCATTTTTTTCCTTTTTTTTTTTTTAAGTAGTGGGCAGTTCCACCAGCTTCATTGAAACTATTGTTTCTAAAAGGAACCACACCATGACACCAAGGTATCCATGGGAATTTAAACCTACATTACTAACTAAAGTATCTACTTCTTTAACAGGTACACAATTCCATTTTCTTCAATTTAACCAATTCTATAGAAGGTACCCATACTATTTGTTAATTCCTGTGCCAAGTCACAACCAAACTGAAATAAAGAATGAGACTCAAACCATACAATACAAAAGAAATGCATTGTATTATCAGTCATAAACACAACTGACGGAGAAGAGACGGGGAGAGAGAGAGAGAGAGCTAACCAACCAAGCTCATCTAGTAACTCGTATCTAGTAGTTGGATCTTCTCTGGTAACATTATCGGGTAATGAACTAACTGAAGGTCTTCGCCTGTTATTCTGCGTAAATCTTCCTTCATCCACCAGCACACCACTGACAAACGGCGACCCGAACCCGCCTCCTGTTCCCCCTCCAGTTCTTCTTATCACTGTACCCGAAATCGATTCGGACCCGCTATCTCTTGGACTACTGGAATTGACCACGAATGTATTGAACGAATCCTCATCTGGATCCGCGGCGAAGCGCCTTAGATCGGGAAATGGAACCTGGTGGGGTGGGGGGTTAGGTTTTCTAACAGAGTGAGGTGGGGCGGCCAAGGTGCGCTTCACGAGGACTGTCCCCGAAAAATTGTGATCGGATTCGGATCCGGAGTCGGGTTCCGATTCGTCGAAGGAAGATCGGCCGAAGTCCTTGGGAAGACGTTGAAGGAGAGGAGGGAGGGACGCGTCGGGCTCGGATTCGGGCTCAGATGCGTCGTCAGCTCCGGTTCCGCCATGGATCACCACAGTTGAATAAATTTCGGAGTCTTTTTTCTTCTTCCCGCGAGAAGCAGAGAAATCCATTGATGAACGCAGAAGAGGAGGCAAGGACCAAGGAGTGTGAGGACAAAATCGACGTGTCTACTGTTCCTACCGTGAGCCCACTTGTCAGATTACAATACACTGAGAGGTTTATGGGCTTGCTTGTGTATTATAATGAATCCCAAGTTTGATACATGAGATTTGTTAGAAAGTCCAAATGCAGCCCATTATAACGGTTACTTTTACCTAAGAAAAACAATTAAGCCCATTAATAGCGAGGGAAGATGCGGAGAATAATATTGGGACAGACTGAGATAAGAAATGGAGGGGGAATAGAAGATGCATATGTTAAAACCTAGAAAAACTCATAATTTCATCATCATTTGTAATAATTATAAACTTGAGAATCAACTGAATAATCTACATTTATTAAATATTATGTTTCCTTTATATTCATTGATTTTTTTGCTGGTTTCATAAATACTAATTATGAATTAATGAAAAGGCGTTTTGATTTGGAGACTAATTAATCCTAATAATGATAACCGTTGTTTTCTATCTCTCTCTCCATTTTGTTTATAGAAGGTTCTCTCAAATTTTACTGATTGGCCTGATTCTTCGTCTCTCTGTTTTGTATCCGTGAGAGAAAAACGAGTAAATAATTGTTCTCCATAAAAAATAAGAAAACACGTATCTCAGTCTTTTGGTATCCGATAATTCATTCCCACAATAATATTTGTTCATTATCTCAATTGATCAAATTCTGATTTTTGTTGGATATTGTGGAGTTATCGTCAGTTGCTTCCATAGCGTACCTAAGGAGCGTACAACTTCGAATTATCTTAGTTGCAGTTCCATCTTGCACGATGAGACATAATACGCTTAATGACAATGTCTCATAATGATCCGAATATTATCCTTTCAACTTGATTTATTTTATTTATTAATTTATTTTACTATCTGAACTGTTCTGAAAATTTACCCCAACAGTATATTGTCGAGTACAAAAACACATTTTTGCATGCTACTTTAAACTAGGATAGCAACAAGCTGGCTCATTACGAGCTGGACTTAGTTCGTGATCGGCTTGCTACAATAACCGAG
This sequence comes from Carex myosuroides, assembly GCA_028015225.1. Classification (NCBI taxonomy): domain Eukaryota; kingdom Viridiplantae; phylum Streptophyta; class Magnoliopsida; order Poales; family Cyperaceae; genus Carex; species Carex myosuroides. The sequence continues at coordinate 3,614,315 of CM051485.1, read as the reverse complement.
TGAGCCGAGTGAGGTAAGATTTAGAAGCCGAACTAAAATTGCAACTCATAGTCGACACAAGTCAGAAGCGAGCTAGACCGAGCTGTCTCGTTAGCTCGCTGGACTTTATTGAACTACTATCATACAAATTAAAAAAAATAATGTAGCCCATTAAACATTTATATAATCCAAACCATTAGATATGACATAATGACAAAAATTCATTTTACATAACATAGCAATTAATTCATGAACTTTACACATTTAAACTTATAAATTCATACAGAATGACCAGGGAATTCACACAAATTCATAATTTCATCCATGTATCGAGCTGGACAACATAAAATTCACACAAATTCATACCTGGACCAAGCTCGCGAGCAAGTTAGGCCTAGCTCAAACTTGTTAATTATAGACCGAGCAAGTAGCGAGATATCTTGTTAATAGCTCGGACCAATAACAAACTAGCTATTAACAATCGAGTCAGATACGAGTCCCGATCAATTCACAAGCAATGAGCTTTTTTGTAGGCCCACTTTAAACAATAATTAGTCTCCGACTTATATTGACTTTTGAAATATAAACTGTAGAATATTCTTTTTCATTTTGCTTTTCCTCAAAATAAGTTACTTTTCAATATTTTGAGACTTTTTTTCACAAAGCACACTCCGAATTTAAAAAAAAAAAAATTCAATTTCCAGCATAAATTTAGATTTTTTTTTTTACTTTGTCTACCAGTTCAAGAAAACCGATTCATGAGTCGTGTTGATTAGACAGTACTGAGTTTATACAAAAAAAAACTGCAATAAATACAATCTTATTACAAGCTAGTTCAGAAAACATAACACGTTGCATGTCACACATCAAAAAAGCAAAAAAAAAAAAAAACTTTATCAGTCCTAATATTTTCATAGATTTATAACTTTATAGTTAATATTTGTTAAATAATCAATTAGGGATATGAAATATGAATGATCAATGAAATCTACCCTGCATAGTATGTCGGGGTCTTTTGTCGAGTGCGCATCTCTGAGATATCTCAACTTCGAGCAGAAGTAGGATGTTCTTAAGCTCACCCAGTATTTTTGTGAGCTTAACTTAAAAATCTATCGAATTAGTTTCAAGCAATGCATTCAAACTGTTAAAACCGATCTACTTTACGATGCATCGTTTGAAGCCAATTCAATAGATTTTTGAATTAAGCTTACAAAGAGACTTGATGAGCTTAAAAATAGTCTAGTTCTACTCTCTTAACTTCTGTGTGACCGACGTGTACGGTGCCAATTCGGAGATAGCGCGGAGGCAGTATTTTATGTGTTTTGAGTTTCGTGCCGAACGTATTTGAACGGTTAAGATTTTCCATAAAAACACTCAAAGTCTGAGATATCTCAGAGGATGTGAATTTTCTTTTGTCGACAGTCGACACTACATTTTTTTTTCTCGAATTTACATCTCAGCAAACATAACACGTTGCATGTCACGCATCAAAAAAGCCAAAGAAAGAAAAACTTTATCAGTCCTAATATTCTTCTAGATTTATAACTTTATAGTTAATATTTGTTAAATAATCAATTAGGGATATGAAATATGAACGATCAATGAAATCTACCCTGCATATTATGTCGGGGTCTTTTGTCGAGTGCGTATCTCTGAGATATCTCAACTTCGAGCAGGAGTATGGTGTTCTTAAGCTCACCAAATTTGTTTATGAGCTTAACTCAAAAATCTATCGAATTAGTTTTAAATAATATATTCAAACTGTTAAAATTGATTTACTTCACAAGTGATGAGTTTACATGTCAAGTTTTTAAAATTTTGAACTAATTTAATACAAAGTCAATCAGTTAAAAAATGATGAAAAATGAACACATTAAAATTTACTTATAAACTATTTTTTTTTACCACTTGACTTTATATTAAATTAGTTCAAAATTTATAAATTTAACATGTAAATGCACCACTCGTAAAGTAAATTGGTTTTAACAGTTTGAATAATTGTTTCGTTTGAAACTAATTCAATAGATTTTTAAATTAAACTCACAAAAAGGACTTGATTAGCTTAAAAACAGCCTAGTCTTACTTGTGTGTGACCGACGTGTACGGTGCCTCTGAGACAGCGCGGAGGCAGAATTATATGTGTTTTGAGTTTCGTGCCGAACGTATTTAAACGGTTGAGATTTTCCATAAAAACACTCAAAGTCTGAGATATCTCCAGAGGATGCGAATTCTCTTTTGTCGACAGTCGACACTACATTTTTTTCTCGAATTTGCATCTCAGAATCTTCTGTGGTAAGACGTGTAAAGAAGATAGAATTGCAGTAGAGTCCGGATCCCCTAAAGTAACCCAATTTTTGAGTTTAGACGTGCACGGTGTCTATTCGGTGGTAGGGCAGGGGCCAGTATTATTTGTGGGGTCCAGGTTCTTTAAGATTCGTGTTAGAGCATCTTGGACGGTTTGGATCAAAACTCAAAAATTGGGTTAATGCACTGGATCTGAATTCATTGCAGTAAACGTATCACGGCAATCGGCAATGCGTCAATGGGTCGCGGGTTATTATGTGGCCGCGATCCTCTTTGGCTTTTGTGTAGAAGGAAGAAATTATTATTTCTTTTTCATTTAAACAGACTAACAGCACAAAAGGTCATACAATCGACTCCCCAAACTTTGTCCTACTGACGGAAAAATAATTCTTTTTAATGTGAATTTTACGAATATGATCAAAATGAAATATTTTATTTATATAACTTCATTTAGATATTTGGACTCGCGTATTTCCTAGTACGCATATTTAATTGTGCTAATTTTTTTTCACATGACTTTCTAATTTTTTTAGTAAAAATGAGTCCAATCTTGAATATACTTTGGAATTTCTGATAATTTTTTTATAATTCCTTCATTTTAATCCAAGAAAATATTTATAAAATATATTGTATATCATTTTTCATAAACTTTTGAATATTAAAGTTAGAAACTAATGGATGCTTTTGGGAGAGAAAATTATTTTGTAAGATAGATAATTTATTTGTTTTATCACGTAATTTTTATATATTACAACGGTATTTTTTTTCATTCCCAAATTGCAATATGTAGTTTAAAGTTTATTTATCTAGTTGCATTGCTTCATGTACCTTTTTACTGTGCTATAGTTGGAACTAGATTGTTCTCAAGCTCATCAAAAATTTTGGTGAATTTTAACTCAAAAACTATTGAATTGTCTTAAAATGACGAATTTAAACATTTGAAATCGATCTACTTCACTAGTGATGCGTTTAAATGTTAAATTTATAAAATTTTGAATTAATTTAGTATAAAGTCAATCGGTCAAAAAAAATTATAAGTTAATTTAAATGTTCATTTTTCATTGTTTTTAACAGCTTGACTTTATACTAAATTAATTGAAAAGGTGTAGATTTAACATGTAAACGTATCATTCATGAACTACATCAATTTCAATATTTTAAATTTGACGTTTGAAGTCAATATGATATATTTTAAAGCTAAGTTCACTAAAAAAACTTGCTAAGTTTAAGGACACCTTAGTTCTACTCGTTTAGTTTTTTTCCCTGTTTATTTATATTTTTCAATCATTTTAATTATTGCCCTATAATGTATTAGGTTGTGCTTTACAAGTATTAGAGAAAAAGAGGGGGTGACAAAGTTTTAAGGGAAGGGATGAGAATGATGTAAAATATGAATTCATCCCCTCTACACCCCAATACAAAAATGACAAAATTAGTTTGTTGATCTTTCCTTATTCTTGTTGTTTGCGTCTTTTTAATATGATCTGTAATTATTAAAATAAGTTTCTTTCTGAATTGGAAAAAATGTTACGAGCTTTCTTACTGTGAACTGTGTTCATTACAAACTTATTTAAAGTACGTCTAGTTTAAAGTTCTTACATAAAAATCCTGCCCAGGTTTAAAAAGGAAAGATCTTACAGAAAATCTCGCAATTGGCAAGTGAGTAAAAATTAAAACGAAATAAATACTAGATTATCTTAAAGGATTTTTTTTTTTTAAAACCTTCGCAAAAGCTGCGAAGTGGTGAGGGGAATCGAACTCTCGATTTTTGGATAACTAACAGTCTTAAGATTTTTTTTCTAACCAACTGTACTACCTCCCCTTTCGATTATCTTAAAGGATCGGAGAGCCAAACTCGAATTAAATGACATCAACTTTTATGTAGTTATCACAAAACTAGTTTTCTATTTGAAATTTGCATAATTTTGACACTTATAGGGTGAGTAGAACTAGGGTGCTCTCGAGTTCACCAAGCCCTTGGTGAACTCAAGTCCAAAACTCATTGGATCGGCTTCAAAAGACGAATCCGACCGTTGAAACCCGTCTACCTTACGAGTGATGCGTCTACATGCAAAAATTTTAAATTTTAAAATTAATTTTGCATAGAGTCAAGTGGTAAAAAAACGTCAAAAAATGAATGCATTAAAATTAATTTATTAACCTTCTAATTTTGACCACTTGACTCTATGCAAAATTAATTTCAAAATTTAAAATTTTTGCATGTAGACGCATCACTCGTAAGGTAGACGGGTTTCAACGGTCGGATTCGTCGTTTGAAGCCGATCCGATGAGTTTTGGACTTGAGTTCACCAAGAGCTTGGTGAACTCGAGAGCACCCTAGTTCTACTCCTTATAGGGTATGTTTGGTTGCAATGAAAATAGACTATTTTTTAGAACAAGCTATTCGGTGTTTGGTTGAGTTAGAAAAACAGGGAATCAAACTTGTTTGTCTTATTAGAACAAGGTATTCTCACAAAAAATTAAAACAAGCTATTCTAATAAGACAAACGTCAATCGACATATTTTTCCTTTTGAAGTTCATAATAACACACTCACCCTTCTAAATTTCAAAAACTCACAAATTTACCCATTTTTTTGCATTTTCTATCAAAACTCATTTTAAATTTATAAAATATCCATTTAACTTTTCATGAAAAGGAAAAGAAAAAAAATGTAGCGTGTTTAAGAAAATGTTAGTATTCTAATTAATTGGTTTTTTAGGCAAACAATTCAGTTTTTTTTACTTCAGACACGTGCACAAGTGTATACGTAGATGTTATTGTATATACGTTAGACAAATTAATCATTTGTCCTCGAAAACAGATTAATTAAAATACTGGCATTTTTCCTAAACACACTACATATTTTTTTATTTTCTTTCATGAAAAATAAAGTGGATATTTTATAAATTTAAAATGAGTTTTAATAGAAAATATAATAAATGGGTAAATTTGTGAGTTTTTGAAGTTTAGAGAGGGGAATACGTAATTTTGAAATTTTTGGGGTATACATGAAATTCCCCCTTCAATTAAAAATCAATGCTTTGACGCGAAAAAAATTGACCGCTTTCCCTTCATTTTCACCGAAATTTTTATTAATAGAAAAATAAATAAATAAATATCGATAATGAGGAAGCATTTCGTTAAAATTCAATTTGTAGGAAAAACGTGATAGTCACGTTCAAAGGACGTTATAAACCATCGCGGCCAGCTTAACAAAATCAAGTTACCGCTAATTAAATTATGGCCGATGGCAAGAGAATTGCTTGAGAACTTCAAATACATGTATCAGTATCTTGCGCTAGTGCTTGTTTTTGTATTAATACCACATGAGTTGTATACCGGTGCGCTACACCATAAAAACTTCAAACTATACGTGCTAGTTAGTAATCATTTTATACTTCGATGTAGTACATAACCACAAACTTCAAACTACACATGACTTGTTCAATGGCAGTATTTTAACTTTTGAAGAACCAATTCTCTGGCCGTGATAGACAACAACGGCCAGAAAACTTTTTTTTTTTAATTTCTTTGGCCGTGATAGACAACAACGACCAACTCCAGATTTTATTTTGGTTAATTAGCGGTAATTTGATTTCGTTAAACTGGCCGTGACAGTCTATAACGTCATCTGAACGTTATGGACTATCACGTTTTTCCTACAAATCAAATTTTCACAAAATGTTTCCTCATTATCGATATTTTTTATTTATTTTTCTATTAATAAAAATTCGGCTCATTTTCAATATCAGTAAAATCCCAGACAAAAGAGGAATTCACATCACCTTAGGTTACCTGACTCAAGCAAATTACGATCGGATGACTCATTTAATATGGCACGAATCTCAAAACAGACCCTCTACAGTCTCAATAGGCACCGAATTGAGTTTGACCCAGATAGAATTAATCTGAGCCGGCCGTTGCAATTTGCTTGAGTCAGATACCTGGGATGAGATCTGTCCACAAAAGAGAGCCCCAGGATCCTCTTCCCGTGTCTTGCTATCTATCTCCTTACACCGGATACCTTGTCTTTTTCTTCCTCGTGCCTACCCCAGATCAGCCGATCCCACGCAGAATTCACATCCTCCCAGGTACCTGACGAGGGAATCTTTTACAATTAGTGAATCATGACCGTTTTTTTTAGATTTGCACGAATCTCAAAGCCCAATAATACTGCCCCTGCGTTAGCCCGAATCTAAAGCGTCTGAGAGTTAATCTAAAACCGTAAAGTGAAGGACATCTTCTACGGTACCTCCCACGCATGCTATAAAGAAAGACAAATTGTGTAAAAGAAAAAGATTCCTAACTCGTGCCCCCCACCTGTACAACCCAAGTGCCCGTACAATCAGAGCAGTTAACTGTTAAAGAGGTGCACATCGGTTGAACCTCTCATCGACATCGACTGCCTCTTTCGTTTTTCTCGATTATTTTAGGTTTTCCATCAATATTCACATACCATTGAAAACAAATGATGGGAAAGATGAGAATAAGAACCGACAGGACCAGCGCCAGTCGGACCCCCTTATTGATACACTCTAATGGGGTATAACCAGCTCCTTTCAGTGTTTTGACCCTGGTCATCAATTAGCTTGATAATTACATTTCTTTTGAATTTGATCATACTTTTTTAATTTTTAGCAATTCGTGTAGTGTTCTGTAAAGAATTCTCAATTTTTTTTATTGTAATTAAGAGCAGTAGCGGTATTGTAAATATTACGTGTAAAGTTTCATAGCTTACCAGATTGAAATAATCTAGTAATACTGTTTTTCTTTATAGGAACCTTTGGGCCTAGGCGATCTAGAAGAAGGCAGTACAGTTCAGGTGTTCTTTTACTTATCTCTCTTCTCCTTCTTTCTCAAAGCTTAATTTCGTCATCCAATGCAAGGATTGCAATTCTGGCCCGGTTTATTATTATTTTTTCAAGTATCTTGTCAAAGATGTAGTAATTTTTCAAATTAAAAAAGCAAAACAAATTATAGGCTGGCAGTACCTCTTGATACTTAAAACCGATACTGTAATCCTTGCTTTAGTGATAAATTAACAACAATATATTTTTTTTTGTTAATGTGGGAAATTACTAACAGTACTGCACTATTTAACCCAGCCAGGAAATGTCACCTTCTGCCGAATTTTCAGCCTGGTAATCAAGATGTCTTCTTTTGCTCTTATTTTTTCGATTATTATAATTTACTGCCTGCTTTATATATTGTTTCTTTGCTTGATACCACAATTCACTTGCAAGTGAAATTTTAGGCAAAGCCAGAGGCTGGAAGTTTGGTTATTGGTACTATCGCATTGCTCATTGCTTCCTTCAGTAACATTCTCATTGTAAGTTATATTTTTCCATCATTCAAAATTTCCTTCTTATTATACTTACATAAAGCTCTCTGAACTGGCAATTAACATTTTTTAAAATACAGCCAAAATATGGGGGACAGATTATAGATATTGTGTCAAGAGACCTAAGAGAGCCTGAAGAAAAAGATGAAGCCCTAGATGCTGTCAGGGACACAATATTGGACATTGTGCTCATTGTTGTTATAGGGTAACTTTTTTTTATTCATCTAAAACCAAAAGGGGCTAAATTTTATATATAGACTCTTACAGTGAGTTCATGCAGATCAATTTGCACAGCGCTACGTGCTTGGCTTTTCAATTCAGCTAGTGAGAGAGTTGTTGCACGACTAAGGAAAGACTTGTTCACTCATCTTGTTAACCAGGTACTTTTTCTATGCTTTACCTTATTACTATGACAATGTATATTGCAAATTAAAGCCAGTATCTATTTTATCTGCTAATGGCACTCGGCACTTATCATACTTCCTATCAACACCCAACATGCCTCAGATATTTCAGCAGGTCTCTTCCATTACATATTGACATATCTGTCCTAACTCATTATCCTTTCTTTTTCCTATAATGTCACTTGAGCTAGACATAAAGCAAATATGGTGGGTAGAATATCAAATATGAGAATGGGTTTTTACTTGAAAATATGATAAATATTGTGTGTAATTTGCAAGAAGGTAAATTCATTCATGAATTTAATCTCTCCGCATGCTAATATAACTCCCAAATGCCATTTTCACAGGAAATAGCATTTTTTGATGTGACGAGAACTGGAGAGCTCTTGAGTCGGCTTTCAGAGGATACACAAGTAATAAAGAATGCGGCCACAACTAACCTTTCTGAGGCTCTGCGCAACATTGCAACCACACTAATGGGTCTCGGCTACATGTTTCTCACTTCTTGGAAGCTAACATGTGAGTGTCAAAGTACAGATTACAATTTTCTCCTGCTTCGATGTTAATGCTTGCTTATAATTTGAGGCTATAACATTACACAAGCATACACACAAATAAAAACTGATATAATTTTTTAGCTACCTTAAACTGTGAAGTTTTTGTAGTGCTCGTAATTTTTTTCTTTGGATCACAGTGTTGGCACTGGTTGTGGTGCCTGTAATATCAGTTGGAGTTCGTACCTTTGGTAGGTACCTGCGTGAACTATCTCATCAGACTCAGGCTGCTGCAGCTGTTGCTTCTTCCATTGCTGAGGTTCAATTGATCAGTACTTCTGTAGCTTCATAATATTTCATTTTAATTCGAGTTCTTGACAGTAGCTTCTGAGATATGCTCTGACAAGAATAGTTGATTCAATTTCAGGAGTCCTTTGGTGCGATTCGCACAGTCAGATCCTTTGCACAAGAGGGTCATGAGGCGTCACGCTACTCCAACAAAGTGGACGAGACCTTGAAACTAGGGCTCAAGCAAGCTGTTAGTTATTCTTTCTCAATGCATGTTCCTCCAAATATTTCATTATTTTGCTTAGAAGCATTTTCTTAATGTTATGGAATGATTATATGTGATTGTTTAGAAATTAGTGGGGCTATTCTCGGGAGGTATGAATGCTGCGTCAACACTGTCAGTGGTAACAGTAGTGATTTATGGAGCTAATTTAACCATCAAAGGATCTATGACTGCTGGTGCTCTCACATCCTTCATCCTTTACAGTCTTACAGGTAAGTTATCGGTATTAGGATATGCCTATTTTACCCTTGGTGGTACTGAATACTCGTTCTGATGTAGTTTTGCTGCATGGTGACAGTTGGTTCGTCTGTATCGGCCTTGTCTGGGTTATACACTACTGTAATGAAGGCAACAGGTGCAAGCCGGAGAGTGTTTCAGCTATTGGATCGGGTTTCCTCTATGCCTACCTCTGGAGATAAATGTCCAACTATGTGAGATTCCCTGGACTGGCATAATTTTTTATTTGACTTTCCTTGATTCGTTTTTTTTTTAATTTGTTTGTTTTGGATTTAGTGATAATGAAGGCCATGTTGAACTGGATGATGTGTGGTTCACCTATCCTTCCCGACCTTCTCACATGATACTTAAAGTAAATTTTGAAATTAGATTATCAAATTCTTCATGGACAATAAAATTAATATGTCCCATCTTTATGAAGATTTACAACAATAAAATTGCAGGGAATTACACTGAAATTGAACCCAGGTCAGAAGGTTGCACTTGTTGGGCCAAGTGGTGGTGGAAAAGTAACTCTTTTCTTAATTTATTTTATTCCATCATATCATGGGTTGCTAACTTATGCTATATATGATACATAAAATGTTGGCATTTTTGTGTCTTTGTAGACCACCATAGCAAACCTGATACAGCGCTTTTATGACCCTTTAAAGGGGAAGATATTACTAAATGGCATCCCCTTGGTAGATATATCGCACAAGTATCTCCACAAACAGGTACTTGTTATATAATCCATCATTGTTTTATTGGAGGAAATTTTACAAGTACTTGTGCTTAATATTATCTCTCATTTATCTTGGCAAAAATAATTCAGGTGAGCATAGTAAGCCAGGAACCGGTACTATTTAACTGCTCGATTGAAGAGAACATTGCTTATGGCCTGGATGGAACAGCCAGCGAAGCTGATATTGAAAACATTGCTGTACGTAAATCTTACTGAAAGAAACATACATTAAAATTTACAACCAAACTTGATTTTATTTACATAAGAAAATTGAAATACAGAGAATGGCAAATGCGCACGAGTTTATATCGAAATTTCCAGACAAATACAAGACGGTTGTTGGAGAAAGAGGGATAAGACTGTCAGGAGGCCAGAAGCAGAGAGTGGCAATAGCAAGGGCTTTACTAATGAACCCACGTGTGCTTCTCTTGGATGAGGCTACAAGTGCTCTTGATGCTGAAAGTGAATATCTTGTTCAGGTATTTCTGTCTTCTTTAATAAAAGATAAACTCATGCACAATACCTTTAATCCTTCAGTTTATGCATTTATATTTAGAGAATTAATGTCTGCTTTTATTGTGTTTATTGGTGTTTTCTATAAATTTTTTGATTCTGGGCCTGAACCATCTTAAATATGGAATAATTGAACAGGATGCTATGGATTCTTTGATGAGAGGGAGAACTGTCCTTGTAATCGCACACCGTCTCTCAACTGTTCAGAGTGCCGATAGTGTAGCTGTCATATCTGATGGTCAAATTGTGGAGAGTGGGACCCATGATGAGCTACTTTGCCAGAACGGCATCTATACGGCTCTTGTCAAGCGCCAATTGCAACAAGGCCCCAAATTTGAAGCTGAAACTGATATTGTCAATAAAGAGTAAACTGAATTACTTTGCTGAACCTCTTATTTATTTCTCTAGTACACAGAGATACAGCAAACACGGAAATAATGATCTTCTTGTCAGTGCAGACTTGTTGACATGTTCGAGTTGTGAATGTAGATTCCAACTGAATAGATTCGTATTGATAAATTAATATAGTACCGGCGCTAAGGAACATTCTCTAGAGTGGCTAAGCCAGTGTTATCCTGTAATTCTGTGTCATACAAGAGGATCTTATAGGGACACAGCAGTTCTTTTTTTTTTTTAAAAGAAGTGGAGTATTCCACCAATTAACATGAAAACCTTACAAAGTCATTACAGTTCCAACTGGTACCACCTCTCTGGTACCAGTAACCAAAGTCACAAAATACAAAAACTGGTACTAAGCAAATACCACAAGCACACAACAGTTTATACCACGGCCACCTATCTAACCTGATAACATCCAACATAGAACAGACCCTTGAACTACCAAAAACAGAATAGACCCTGCAAAACAACACAATTGCTACAAAAGACAATTATACAAAAAGACCCTGACAAACTAAGTAATCCCAGAAGACTGCAACTGGCTGTTTTGAGTAGCATCCTCACCATCCAAAGTTGTCCCTGCTCCAAGCATAGGGATCATATCCTGTTCTTTCTCCATGAAAATTGCTACTGTAGTACCTATCAGGTCCTTCACATCACAAGGCAAAATGAGATTAAGTTGAGAGCTCAAGTCAGATTTTTGTTGAGAACCCCAAATATAAGCAACTGATAAGATTTTTGAACCTAAAGATTTAATATCCTGTATTCTTCCGTCTTTGAAAACAATTCTGTTCCTATCCAGCCATCAATTCCACAAAACTGAACCTCTTATTATTTCTACTAAGTTTGCATCTTTCAAAGGTATACAATTGTCTATTTCCCACAGATCCTCTATTAATTTCTTGTATAATAACAAAAATGTCTGTACTTAATTTATCTAGAGAAAATGAGTGTATTTGTACGCGGCACTATCTGTTCGAAGAAAATAAATATAATCTATAATGAACGGTATATTGTATAAAAAATATAAGGGAAATTCCATACTCGATTTTTGCGTTGTGTTTGAATTTCAAAAATACTTTTTCAAGGAGATGTACGGATAGAAGACTTGTCAGAAATAACGGTAAAAGTTAAATGAAGTAAACTCAAATGCTGCAGTACATAATACACATTGTTGTAAGATTGGGGTTGTCGTGTTATATAAAATTAATGTATCCAATTCTTCAAGTCAATGTGAAAGCAACATCACCACTTCGCAGTTTTGAAACCTTGAACGATTGTAATATTCTCCAATTTTCTTAATTTGAACTCGATATCATTGTTTTTCTTCTGCTTATCACTACACTTTGCAGTGTGAAAGCAACATCAACTTCTATTCGGCTAGAAATGACATTTTTTATTGACTAAAAAACTTGAGATAGTAAAAAATCGAGCGTATTAGATCAAATTTTTATAAAATATTTCGTATTTGTAATGTATTGCGGACTTGGTTGTTCTTCTTAATGTATTTATAAATCTCTGAAGAAGAGAGCTGAAATGCCTTTATCTTTTATGTAAACATTACATATTTAAAAGTTAAAGCTAATAATTCCAAATTTTAAAAAGTAAGTATTAAATAACCGTTATTTGAAGCTATATCACTTTGCTTATGCTCACCAGTCACCATGAAAACTCGTAACATTTTGGCCTTGTTTTGTTGACTGTTGTAACTTGTGAGTAATTTCCATGCGTTGATTTTTCAAGTTTTTTTTATTTAAAATAGAGTCAAAATGTATATTTTTTTAATCTGCATATAGACTAATAATAAAAATCATATTTATCGATTTTATTTTATTATTTGAGTTTCAAAAGGTGAAGAAAAGGGAAATTAAGGTATTTGAATCCTTCTAATTATTAATTCATGTATAGTATGTTATGTATGTTTGTTCAATATTTTAATAAAAACTTCAGTTCAATATATATAATTACCAAAGAATTATTAAATATCCTCTGAAGGTGATTACGATCCTCTCGCAAAATTATTTATGATAAATAAAAAAAATAACAAACATTACGCATGCTAATAAGTTGAAATGCATTTACAGTAATTTTATCTGGAATGCTCGTTAATTTTTTTTTGTACTAACTACAAAAAGAAAAGTCACACAAATTAGCTAGAACGTATTTACAACATATTGCTTGTGTCGGCTCATAATTTTAATTAATTGGCTCTTAAATTCAAGTGATATAATCATTAAAATTAACATATGTCTTTTAGATATGATCATCATGCTGGTGAGTTTTTTTGCGTCAAATATAAAGAACAACAACTATCGATCGTGTACAAAATTCTACTGGAATTATGTATAAAGTTGTGTGTGCCGTATAATAATGATAATCAATATATAGCCTCTATATACATCATGAACATAGATGTGAATATTTTTGCTTAAAATGCTTCAAATATTATGCACAAAAATATATTACAATGCATTTACAATCTATTGTGTATGTCAATTCGTGGTAGTAATCGTAAGAGGAAATACTTTCAGTCATATAATCATCAATGATAAATATTCTTTTAATGAAATTATTTACATGCTAACATGCTCATGAATTTTTAGAGCTAAATTAAACGGACATATCGAGTATATTACGCTAAAAATTATGTTGAATGCACTTATAATTTCTTGTGTACATTCTATTTATAGTTGCAATCAATGTGACTACATTCCAAATCATATAATCATTAAAACCGATAGATGTCCTGTCAATGCCACGAGTTAACAGCTATGTTAACCGATACGTGTTCACGGCGTATCTTTAATCTCTTGATAAGATCTCCGATACAGATTGACTCGTTTGGATATATCTGTATCACCATAGTCCACTGTGTACCACGTCAAAATCAATTTTTTTCGGATTGACTCGTTTGAATACATCTGTACCACCGTAGTCCACTGTGTACCGCGTCAAAATCAATTTTTTTCAGCTGCTGTGGAGAATTGAAATGGCTACCCGTGGCATAACACCCATAGCCTTCTACCATTACACCACTTCACATTTATTGTTATAAGAGAGTACTTGTTATATTTAATGTATATTTCGCTATAGTATTGTAGTTTAATATTTAATTTATATAATATAAGTGTTGAATTAATAATATAATTAAAATAATAAATCCCTAAAGTAACTTTAACTTTTGAATTTTGATCCGGACCGTGAGAGCTGCTCTAGCACGAATATTGAAGGGGTCCGTGCATTCCACAACAGACTGGATCAAAACTAAAAAATTGGGTTACTCAGGGAAATACGACCCAATAGAAAAGGTACATCAAATATTTACGCACAAAAAAGTGCCGATTTTTTTATTAATAGAAAAAACTGAAAAACTATTTCGAAATATCGAAATAAGAGTAGGATTTCATGAAATCCCAAAATATAGAAAGAACAGGATAAATCATCATATTCAGCTAATTTTGTCTTTCACTACGCAAATTCGCTAAAAAAGAAAATCTTGAACGGGATAGGAGTGCGTATCATCTAAGATGTCTCATATTTTGTGTGACCGACGTGTCTGGTGCCTACTCGGGGATAGCACAGGGGCCAATATTATTTGAGCTTTGAGATTCTTACATAACGTATTTGAACGGTTGAGATTTTCCAGAAAATCAAGCAAAATATGAGATATCTCAGATAATGCGAATTCACGGGATAGTCTATCCGTCAAGTACTATTTAAATTTTTTTTTTTTTTTGGTTTCATTTTCAATGGTTTTGACCATAGTTTTTAAGATGTTGCTTAATTTAGCGAAACAACTTCTCTGACTAATTATGTAAAAGTTATTCATACTAACAGTTGGCAAGAAAGCTGCCCTTATAGCCTCATGTGTTCTTATTGTATACTGTAGAGGCGAATTTCCATATTCATGTTGTTAATTAATAAGTTAATAGTTGCGAAATAGGCATTGTGATGTTTCAATCTGACAATCAAAGTTGTTTGCAATAGGACCTACTAGTTACCACATTGCTAATTACTTCAAGGACAACCACTTCCAAGTTCCGACTATCAATGATTTGTGCAATCGACCTATTAAAAATGAAAAAAAAAAAATGTACAGTAGATGGACTATCTTGTCCAGCTTTTTTTTTTTTAATTAGCGAGTTTGCATAAGTTAGAGACGAAATTAGCTGGACGTGATTGTTTATCCCGTCCCAATATTTCCTATTTTATGAGATTTTACCAAATCTTACCCCTATTTCAATACTTTTTATTTTTTCTATTAATAAAAAAGGGAAATTTCACGTATACCCCTCAAAAACATCAAAAGTATGTATTTCCCTCTCTAAACTTTAAAATTACATATTTTCCCGTCTAAACTTCAAATACTCACAAAAATTTACCCATTTTATTGTCTTTTATATTGTTGTGTATTTCAGGTATTGGATTTTTAATCGATTGTATACACTTTTTTCACTTTTAAATTTATAAAATCTTAGTACACAATGATAGGTCGGTTGCAAGCATACAACCTATCATTGTAGTAAAATAGGTATCGATCCAAAGATAACGGAAAATATTACTTCTTACTAAATGAATTAATTCTAAAAAGGTGCAAATAAAGTAAATAGGGGGGTTTGTTGTAAATTTGATTTTGTGGGTTCAATACCTTTAATTATAACAAAAGTAATTTAAACAAACAAATACAAAGAGTTTTGTGTTTCAATAGAGAGAAGTCTATGGGCTATCAGCATACAATCACTTGGTTTAAATCCACACTTAATTGGTTTCTAAATTCATGTTTGCAATGATGGGGTGTCTAAGCCTTAAATACCATTAAGGGTCACTTTCTTGAATTAATGATGTGCCTAAACAATTCGGGTTTCACGATTAAGTTCTTCACTCTAGCTATCTAGACCATAAGCATAGGTTAGCCTAGTTTATCCCTAAATACCGATACTTCACGATTAAGTCCTTCATATCAATATTCGGTTCAATTCTAGAGATCCCAATTAAATATGAGACTTCACGATTAAGTCATTCACCTCAATTCAACCTTTGTTCCTTGTGGTTCCGGACTAAGAATTAGATTTGGTCATTTCTAATCTCAAATCCTAGAGTTATTCATGTACATAATTTGGTACCATCAATTCTTAATCAAAATCTACTCAAGTTGATTAAACCTAAGCGGGACGCTAATTAATGAGCAACACAAATCACGCAATCACATGAATAATAAAATCAACAAGAACAAACATGCAAGCAAACAATCATCATAAAGAAAACCATCAAAGTAAGGTAGATTTTAACACAAGTTCATGTTTAAAGCCTACGCCCCTAGAGAGGAAATCTAGCTAGCCTCTCATGGGTGCGCTAACATTCATAAGAAATACAAGAGAAAACATGATAAAACTAAGAAAAACAAGAAAGAGAATAGAGTACACCAATCTCCTCGCTTGCTGCCCTTATCTTCATGATGTTCCGCTTGAGCAACCTTCAATCCTTGCTCCAATCGCCTTGATTCACTCGGAAGAGGCAGAAGAGATCTAGAAAAATATGTAGAATTAAAATTAAATTAAAAGTAAAAGTCGAATAAAATATTATCTCTCATGCTGCCTCCCTGTCAATATATAGCAATTTTTGTGACTTTGAGAGCAAGCCAACAAGATCTGGAAGTGAATCTGTCCAAATCTTGGCTGGTGCGTCCATTGGTGCGGCTTCACAAAATTATACATTTCGAATTTGGATTTTTTTTCCTTCATGAAAGTTGTAGATATTATTGTCCTGGTTCTGTCAAGTTTTGATTCATCCAAATTGGAGTTCGTATGACCAAAATATAGTCAAAATACGAACTGTATGTCGACAACTGTGATTCTGTGCGGCCGGACAAAGCCGCAAAACTCTTTGGAATTTTTCTGTGAACTGAACTTCAAATGGGCATAGATCATCATCCGTAACTCCGTTTTCAGTGTTCTACCACTTTCGGAAAGCTTGCGAGAAAATCTACAATTTTCTCCATTTCCTGTAATTTAAATAGACTCTGACAGTAACTTAATTCTTGACATATTTTAATACAAAATTACACTAAAATATAAGAAAATTGGCTTAGTTTTTTAGGTTAAACCTTAATCAAAAGTATATATAATTTAGACTTATCATATATTAAAACTCATTCTAACTTTATAAAATACCCATTTTACTCTTTACTAAAAACATATAAAGCCCATCAGACTCAAATTTGAATCTGAACTGTTCATCTACCGTCCGAATTGCTTTTAGATCTGTGCGCGCAAGATCGGCACAAATTTGATGCGAACACACACGCATATTGAAGCGACATGCACAGATCTTAATGCAATACACGCGGATCGAAATTGCTTTAAGATTCATGCGTGTTAGATCAGCACGAATATTAAAGCAATGTGCACAGATCTTAATGCGATGCGCGCGGATCGAACGGTAGAGGAACCCTTCAGATTTAAATTTGAGTCTGATGGGCTTTTATATATTTTTAATAAAGGATAAAATGGATATTTTAAAATTTTAAAATGCGTTTTAATATAAAAGACAATAAAATGGATAAATTGGCGAGTTTTTAAGTTTAGAGGGAACTACTTAATTTTAAAGTTTAGAGGAGGAAATATGAAATTTTTAAGTTTTTGAGAGGTATACGTGAAATTCCTCCAATAAAAGAATCGGCAAAAAAAGTGTAAGAATGCTTTTATGGCATGTTTTGTGTGTTATTCTAAATTAATTTGACATCTTCTATCGAGTAAATATTGTTAGGCTTGCAAAGCATGAAGAAATGAAGTTTTGAAGAAGTATAAATGCAAATATTCAAGGTGGAGCACAAGAATTCTTCAAGAATATTCAAGTGTAAATTTCTGGCCTCCCCGGATAGAGGAAAAGAAAAAGATCACCAGTCCCTCTTTTACAAAAGAGAATTCCGAACCAAACAGTGGCGCCATCGATGCCTCCCTTCTATTCGCTACTGCCCCCTCATGTCTTCAGCGAGAACTCCCCGGGCCAAATTTCCACGGTGTTCGCCGGAGTCCAGCTCGATTCAACACTCCGACGCTTCTCCTCTGACTATCTTCGCCTTCTCCATTGCTCTCAATCCCAGGCACAGCACTATTTTCCTTAATCCTTATATTAACCAATAAAAGAAAATCAAATTTCACATTCTTCCTTATTAAAGTATTTTGAGATCTTAATGTGCAGTTACGCAGTAAGCTGGAAGAATTGAAATCTGGTTCCATTCTCATGTGGAGCAACATGTGTTCGAAGAAATGCCTAATGTTTGGAAGTATTCAATCTGGTGTACCGCCGCAGTTCTGTTTGATTAGCAGGAAGGAATTTGATAGGGAAGGAGGGTTTCTGAGCAGGATCGAGTCCCTATTTAAGAATATTCAGAGGAACAATTCGAATAAAAGGTTCTGGACTGATGTTCTTCTCAGTGCAAATATTTTGTAAGTTGAAGATTTCAACTTCGAATAATCTTTGCTTAATTAATTTTAGACGAAGGTTGACATGCCACTATCAGTAAGTCAGATATGTCATTGAGCCTTAATTTTTGTAAAATGTTATAAATAAAATTTGCATGGATCTACAATTTCAAAATACCTTTTTAATTTCTAATAATTTGTTACATTCTTAGGGCCTATGGGGCTCAGGTTGCATCAAAAGGTAGGCTGGTTTTGTGGGGAGCCAAGGTTCGATTCTTATAACTTTCCTTTTTGGACCTAGTTCCTTACTGTTTTTTCTACATTATCATTGCAAAAACCAACAAATTTTTTACATCTTCTATTTTCTTTTTTTGAGAAGGTGAACAGCTTGATTCGTGAAGGACAAATTTGGAGATTGGCCACGTCATCTTTTCTACATGCAAACATTCTTCACCTAATGGTAAGAAATCTAATATTTGAGAAACAAAATTATATTGGTTAGAATCCTACAATATCATTTGAATTTATGCGGGTTAGAACAGCCTAGATATGTACCTCCCTGGCAAAGTAGAAGGCCACATGATGCTTTTGTGGTGTGTGTGTGTGTTTTTTTTGGCCATTTTCCAATTTTAATTTAAAGTGCCACTTGTGTTCTTTAGGCTCAATTAATCCTAAAGTGTGCAATGCAGTAACCAGAAAGCACAAAAAGAGATCGGGGAATAAATTTTCTTTAGCTCCCTGCTTCTATCAGAACTGACGGGTATTGCAATGGTTGGTATATTTTGTTGCCAGAATAAATCAACATGGTTCAGATCTCATGGTTCAGAATAAGTCAACATGGTCCGGATCAATATCAGTTCCCAGCATGCTTCAGGCTTGAATATGTATTAAGGTCATTTTAGGTTGACAGGTTTGCCCAAAGTTGGTATTGCATTCGAGATTTTTCTAGATCAGATAAGGTTCGCCTTGATGTTAGACTTATTTGCATGTTAGCTAATTGCAGGGTCACTCACGCTCAGGTCTGGTTCGATTCAGGTTTGGGTTTAATTTTAGGGTTCTGGCAGTCAGGTGTTTCTTTTTTGTTTGGTTGGATCAGATATTGCCAGCTCGGAACTTAAGAGTCTTATTCAATTGTTTTGCAGGTGAACTGCTATTCGTTGAACTCAATTGGTCCTCCAGTCGAGCGTCTTGTGGGACCCAGTCGATTTCTGGAAATTTATTTTTCTTCCGCGCTTGCAAGTATGAAAAAGAAACATGACGACATGCCTAGATTTAAACTAAGATCAATTAAAGTAGACTTGGTAGAGACCTAATACCATACCCTCAACCCAACAACAACCTCCAGTGTATTATATTGTTATATGAAGATATTGGTGCATCATGAAACATGCAAGCGATGTATTATTTCCAAAGAAGGTGAATTATGCAGATGGTTTACACATGCAATATATGGTTCAAATATATCCAAGTGGTCAGTACTATATACATAACCAAATGAAGGAGTTTTTGCTAATTTGGCGGTTGATAAAAGTTATGCTCTTTGTCGAGTTACCTTCTTCTTTTTTCTTATTCAATTGATCTTGAATTAGTTGAATTTCAACATTTCACAAAAAAATAGGTTCACTTATGAGCTACCGTTTCTGCCCCTCCCCTTCATTAGGCGCATCTGGAGCTGTCTGTGGTCTGGTAAACAACTCTGTCTATGATTCCTGTTGTTACTTCTGATTATTTCATTTTTTATACCTGCAAAACTTTGCTTTCTATATATTCAAAACAAGAAAATCAAGTAAACTAGAGGAAAATTTGGTAATATCTTCTACACTAAGATTTTCCTCATTTCTTGGATGATGTTAATGTCAGCTCTCTTTGTAACTACCTCCTTGAATGAGGAACGGCTAAGGGTAAGTTTTGGTATTTGATGTAGTAATATTGCAAAATACACTTGCTTGCTATAGGTTGGTGCATACGCGGTGTATATTTGGAGGAATAAAAATCGGATCCGTAGTGCAGACAAGCAGCTAGAGCGCATTGGATATGTCATTGCCTTGAACATGGTGTTACTCCATCTAACTTGAGTTTATAAAAAAAAAAATACTTTGTGCAAAATTTCAACCTGCCTCCATAGTAGTTGGCCCTGGTAGTTGCCACTGGGGCATCAAGATCATGGGTCAGGCTGTAATTTTGCATCAGCTAGCGTGCTTTAGAAACACGCAGCATCTCATACCACTAAATATATATTAATGGTAATTTTTCCTTGAAATATAAAAATGGGTGGGGATTCCTTGACAACATTTTATCTTGACAACCTTGACAACCTCTCTGAAATCATGCCAAAAAAAATAAAAATATAAAGAAAAAGATTATAGATGTATTGTTTTCCTTATAAATTGGTTGTGTATCAATTTTCACGTAATTTAATTATCGTTTGACATTTTATCAAATACTGTTAAATGCAGACGTTGCTGAAGAACGGTGAAATTTGCATAAATTTCATCATTTTTCATGTATATGATATGTATAAAGTGTAGATTACATTTTACTTGTTGGTTTTCAAAAATATAAATTATATTTTATGGTTGTCGAAGTAATTGGTTCTTAATGGATTCCCACCCTATAAAATTAAGACCCTTTTTTTCTCGACGTAATTGTTTTATCTGCAGGTTATCGGATTGACCACTAAAGGCATTGATAACTGGGGCCATGTAAGTCTTGTTTAAATTCTTTTTTTGTATTTCAACTGCAGCTAAGATTATTTAATTAATTTAGAAAAAAAATTGAGCAATTCTAGTTGGGAGGCTTGCTTGGTGGAGCAGCTGTATCATGGTATCTCAATCCCCGATAGGAGTATATTCTTACACATACATAGCCTCTATTTCAATTTTCAAATATAGTCAACAGAAAATGTTCCTTTTGAATTTAGAGCTTGTGTAGGATTCATGTAAAGTTCAAATCAGCAGAGGACAAGAAAAAAAAGACGTACTGTATTTCAGCATGTTATCTTACTGTTAAGTGTTAATGCATTTTTGTGAAATTTTCTCATTTACTTTTGCCCGACAATTTTACCTATGAAATCTAGGTAGAAATCACTGTGAAGAACTTGTTACAAATGGACATCACCGGCGTACTTTCAGAGTGTTATCATTGTATGAACTTCACTGTTCAATTTATGTAGGTATATTTCTTCTATTGGGGTGCATGTCTTCTTTGGTTTGGAATTGGATTTGTCCAAATGGCTTTGGACAAATCTCATCCAATGCTGGACCTAACCGTCTGATTTGCGTTAAGATTTGTGCAAACATTTTTAAAACTTAGTAAATTTAAATGATACGTAAATCTAAACCGTTGATGCAAATATTAAATCAAATCAGACGGTTTAAGACTGACTTTGGATGTGACTTTGTCCAAAGTTCTTTGGACAAAAACTCCACCCTCTTCAAATTTAGAAGGATAAATATAATATTATGAATTTTAGAAAGGAAATACATAATTTTAAAGTTTTTGACGGGATATACATGAAATTCCCCCGATTTTGTATCCCTCACTCTCAGTTTTGTTATAGTTCAATTTAAAGTTCAAACGATAAAATCTAAAATCAATAGAACTTGATGTACTTCACGAGACATGCATTCATATTTATAATCTTTTGATCAAGAAGCTATAAAATGTGTAAATATCTTCTGAGTTCAATTAAATGGTGAATAATATATCTATAATTTTAATTTGAAAATTTAATTGTCAGCTATAATGGTTGATAAATTATTCGGTTGTAAGTATATCTCGATATACTGATAATATCTTATGTGCCAAAAAAAAAAAATATGCAAAGAATTAGCAGAAAAGTGGCTAAAAATCATTACTTAATAGAACAACTATTTTCAAAACGAGGATGGAGACATCTGATAACTCTGCTATCTGTTTGAAAGACGACTTTCGAAGTAGTTTTTTTTGGACTATTAATTTTAGGGTCCGTCTAGCTCTCTCCCGTGAACAATCTCCCGTTTCATCCCCTGTCAGTTGCATTAATTAAGGTAGTTAGTTAGTTAGAATTTATAACTGTCAGTGTATTTTAAGAATTTGCAGAAGTATTCATATGTAGCACAACTAGCATTCATCCAGTGATGTGAAGGTATTCACATTTGCAATAGAAATATATTTGGATATATTACAACAAGATGGGGACAAACAACATGCGTGGGGGACCGCACAACTGTCAGAGCATTAATTAAGTGGGGGACCGCATAACCGTCAGCGCATTAATTAAGTGGGGGACTTCTAACTACCTTCAGCTCATTTTAGAATTTTGCAAAAAAAGTATTCATCTGTAACACAACTAGCATTCATCCATCTATATAAATGTATTCATCTTTGCAATAGAAGCATATTTGGACACATCAATCACTCATCTTTTACACGTTTTTAGAGATGGTTTTTTTTTCCTCCGTTCAATATAACCAATATTTCTGACGATCTGTGAGGAATTTTGCAAATCTAAAACTACGAATGTCTTCTACACAATTTTCTCTTTCAAATGAGATCCATGATGACATACTTTCGAGTTGTCCGTTGCACAAGTATTCACACCTCGTCATGCAAGTATTCATCCCCATCGTGTAAGTGTAAATAGTTAATGTACCAAGAGTATTACACGTTTTTAGAGATGGGTTTTTTTTTCTCCGTTCAATCTAACCAATATTTCTGACGATCTGTGAGGAATTTTGCAAATCTAAAACCACGAATGTCTTCTACACAATTTTCTCTTTCAAATGAGATCCATGATGACATACTTTCGAGTTGTCTGTTGCACAAGTATTAACACCTCGTCATGCAAGTATTCATCCCGCATTAAGCAAGTATTCATCCTCATCGTGTAAGTGTAAATAGTTAATGTACCAAGAGTATTACAAACATATGTGCATACCAAACAAATAAAAAGTATTCATCCATAAGATATCAAGTATTCATACATATAAGTTAAAGTATTTATGCCTAAGATATTAAGTATTTATCCATAAACGTTGAAGTATTCATCTCTAAAACATTAAGTATTCATCCGTATGTACTTAGTACGCACTGTTCTAATTCACCATTAATGAAGTTTTGTTCTTTGCAAATAACTCGGATCTGAACCGGCGGTCGACAGTGATGGATCTACTCCGGCGGAGACGGAGGTCGGAGAGAGAGGAGGCGGAGGTGGGAGGTGGGAGACGGAGGTGAGAGACGGAGGTGGAGGTGGGAGAGGGAGGTCGAGAGGGAGAGGTGGGAGAGGCGGGCGGAGGAGGTGGAGGCGGAGGTGGAGAGGGAGAGGTGGGAGAGGTGGGAGAGGGAGGGAGAAAGAGGAAAGAAATAAATGGAGAAAATTGGGTAATTAATTTGTAGGGCTATTAGGTAGTTAGAATTTATAAAGTTAGTTAGAAAAAGTAGTTAGTTAGTTGGGAGATGAAATGGGGGATGAAATAGATGGGGGAAGATATAATTACCCTTAATTTTATATTAAGTGGTGTGAGTTCCGTCTCTCTCCAGTGAAACACAAATTCAACTTTAAAAAATATACTAAAATTCTTTAATAATAATAAAAAAAAACTTCCTCAAACAATATAAGAGCATTTTTTTCGAACTTATTTTAATAATCTTCGTGAAGGACTTGTTTAAAGTACACTTTAAACTACTTAGCAAAAATGAAACGTTATAAACATGATGACCATGGGCTACGTTTTAGGATAATCTTTTTTTCTTTTTGGATAGTTCGTCAATTTAATCTTATATTCATTTTTGGTTAACGAAATATATATGCTACCCGATTTTAGTCACTGAATATAAATTTTTATTCCAATCGGAGCACTGTTTCAATATAAATTCAAATAACATATAAAATTATCAACTATTTTTCTAAATAATTAGCGTTTTGTAGTAATATTTATTCAGAAAGTTAACGCGTGAGTCGGATAATCTCGTATGGTTGTATAGTATTGACTTAGATTTAGGCGCTTCATGAATTAGTTTATAAAATATGCACAACTATCATTTAAAATGAGAACAGTAATTTAATTTTAAGTTTAGCGACTAAACATAATGTGTCACAATTAGATGGTCAAGAAGGAATTTGTAAATTTAAGTGACCTCCCTAAAATTTATCAAATTTTCTACCCATCTTTTTTTATCCGATATTTTTATTAAAACCCCCAAAAATAAACAAATTATCAAATCTGCTCCCACCCCAAAGTTATAATTATTTCTACCCCAACCGCCCGTCGGCTGGGCGGTCCACTTTCCGGACCTGACCGCCCAGCAGGCGGGCGGTCCACTACCCTTATCCGACCGCCCAGCATGTGGGCGGTCCTCTTTAAAACCCCTATAAAAGGGGTTTTTCTCTCTCCTGATGAGCACAGTGTTCATTCCCCAATCCCACAAATTTCCAGAACCGAAAGAGAGAGCTGTCAGGCGATTTTGAGGTATGGACAGTAACAAACGAGGTAAGAAAGCGAGCAACCGAGATCGTGGCGTAGCGAGAGAAGGGTCAATTAGTGATCGAGGTAAAAATGAGAAAAAAAAATACAAGTGTCAAATATGTCGTGATTTTTTTAATTGTGAGACATGTAAGCTGGAGGAATGGAAGAAACGACATGTTCAGTATGAAATTTCAGACGATGACTTTGTGGAAAACCCCTACGGCTTTGGTTTGAAAAAGAAGAAAGTTGATCCAGAGCCTCCAGCATCGGACGATAAGTTTGTTCAGTGTACTGGTAAGGCTACCACTTCGTCTGCTGTGACTAATCCAGTTCAGGCAAACTCTGATGATGACTTTGTTCCATGCACTTTCAAGGCTCGTTGTAAGAAGTAGATTTTTTAGGAATTTATGTTGTAGAATTTTTAGAAATTTATGTCGCAGACTTTATTTCATTAGTTTTGTGTTTGTTTATATTTTATGTTGTTAGTTTTTGTATACGTAATTAAGTAATAAAAATAACAAAAATAAAGCATATAAAATAATCGAGGCAAATAAAAAATTGCATAGTTCACAAACTACCAATTAGATAGTTCACAATATACATCTAAAATAGTTCATAACATAATTTAACAAAACTTAGTAATCAGCGACGACGGCCGAACAAACTCAAAATACGACGTCTTGGTCTGGGTGCAGCTGGTTCTGCGGCACTACCGGATGTCTCTCCATGGCTACTACCAGTTCCTGGGCTTTCATGAGTGCGGCGGCTACTACCGGTTCTTGAGCTTTCACCCCTGCGGTGGCTACTACCGGTAGCCTCAGCAACAACTCTAGCATTTTCTCTTTCGTTGGCCTCGTTAATGGCATCTGCATTGCATTCCAGTTGAAATAAAATCAAAACAAAATATAAGTAAACAAATAAAATATAAGTAAATAAAAGGAATCAACCGTACCTGCTCGCTGCCTGTCAGTTGTTGAACGGCGGGCCTGATGTCCCATTCGCCTACCTTCTATCTCGTCCATGGTCATTACTTGACGCTTGTGGGGTCTTCTTCCTTTTCTGATCCACCCGCTTGCGGGACAGACTCTATCACCAACATAGGGCGGCCACTGATACTGGTTGGGATAAGGATGGAAAGATGCACCCCAAGTACTCGCAAGGTACTCGGTACGGTACATGTCTGCGACATAATCATCCTCAGAGAAGTTTCTCTCCCGGCACACCGCCATAACATGAGAACAAGGTATGTGGGCCAACTGGATTCCTTGGCAAGTGCATGTTACAGTATTGTCAGGTGCAAAAATAACAACATACTTGAACATCCTTTTCACAAACTCCATAGTCCCATCCGGTCTACGGCCGGTTGGAGCAAACTCATCTGGACAGTGCACTTCGAATTCCAATTGGTTATCCTCGTACGGGACAACTCTCATAACTGCACCTTTCTCCCTATGTTTCCTTAGTTTCCCCTCCACCATTGTTGAAAACGTTTGATTCCTGGACAGTAATTCAGAAAATATAAGTCAACAAATAAAAATATGCATACCTTGGCAAAATCTCTGAATAAAAATATACATACCTGGACAGTAATTCGAGGGCTTTAACACGCCGTGCAACAAACCATGCATTTAACTTGTAGAAGGTGTCCTCCACAATTGCTGCCACGGGCAACTGCCGGCTCTGCTTGAAAACAGCATTCAAGGACTCAGACCCATTTGTGGTCATAATTCCCCATCGGAAACCTCCATCACGGGCTTGCAATATCTTCTCATATCGAGGTGGCTCAGCCAGATCGGCGGGATTATCTTTTCCCACCTTGAGTAAGTACAAATTTGCCTTTGGACAGTACTGCAAAAAAAAAAAAAATTCAGATGAGAAAACGTTTGATTAAATAATTCAGAAAATATAAGTATGTGAAAATATACATACCTTGGCAAAATCTTTGAACATCTCTTCCACCCTTCTCGGCTTCTTCTTCTTGGCACCAATTCTGAATGTATCTGCAACCCATTTTCCAGATCCGCAGTTCTTGTGTAGGTTGTATGTAATATGTTGCATACACAGCCTGTGCACACATTCGCCGTTCGCTGACTCCCAGTTGCCGTGAACATGGACCTCATGTATTTTCTTCACAAGTTCATCTATGTTGGTGTAAACCTGCTGCGGAGCAAGCTCTTGACTGTACCTGACACGCGGCCCAAAAAATGAGATGTCTGCCTCTTCAAAAGCAGTGGTATCGTTGAATGTGGGGCACGGATGCCTATCAGTCCGACCTCTAATCGGAAATCTGTCTTCCTTAGGTAAATAATCTCCATCACCTTCTGACAGGTGATCAGAATCCCAATCCCCTTCCCATTCGTCACCTGTTTCCAAATTTCCTTGTGGTATGGCATCGAGCTCAGCATCAAGGTCAAGGTCTCTCCGGGTAGCAATGGGTGACACTATAGGTATTGATGGTGGTACAGATGGAAATCTGGGTTGGATTGAGGTTTCAGGAGGAGGTGGTGGTGGTGGTAGATCGGTGGTAAAATCAGGTACAAAATTCTCATAAATGGGTGATACGGGCGGTTCATAACTCGAGTGGCGGGGGTTGTCATACCTCGAGGGGTGGGGGTTGTCATAACTATAGTGGCGGGGGTTGTCATAACTCGAGTGGCGGGGGTTGTCATACCCCGAGTGCTCACGATCCGAGTTGTCATAACCCGAGTGATCATAACTCGAGCTGTCATAACTCGAGTGACGCGGGTTGTCATAACCCGAGTGATCATAACCTCTATTTTCCCTAGATGTTCCAACCCCGGGTTCACGCTGAACTCTCCTGGAATATAAGTCCATTACCATTACCCCCTGTGTCTGAAAAGTGTTGTAAACACTCCTCCATACCGACTCATCAGTTATTGGATACCTGGTATAGTAAGGTCTACCACCACTTACTGTGTTAATCCGGGTAGCTAAATCTATATCACACCGGTTGGGGTTCACACCAATTTTTTCATAAACTATTCCCTTCAGTTCAACAAATGAGGTATTTTCATTTACCTCAAAGCCGTAGGCTGCTTCCTTGGTGTACTGTGCTCCCTCCGCACCCCGGGTAAACTTCCCGCCCACATACAGTGCAACCAACATATTTCCGTTCTGGAATTACTGTTCTGGAAACACTGTTCTGGAAACACTGTGCTGGGATTACTGTGCTGGAAACACTGTTCTGGAAACACTGTGCTGGGATTACTGTGCTGGGATTACTGTGCACCATCGCCTCAAAATCGCTGAAAAAATTGCCTCAGCTCATCTCTCATTCGGTTCTGGAAAATTTCTGGGATTGGGGGAATGAACACTGTGTTGCTCAGGAGAGAGAAAAACCCCTTTTATAGGGTTTTATATCGGACCGCCCAGTTGCTGGGCGGTCAGATAAGGGTAGTGGACCGCCCGCCTGCTGGGCGGTCAGGTCCGGAAAGTGGACCGCCCAGCTGACGGGCGGTTGGGGTAGAAATAATTATAACTTTGGAGTGGGAGCAGATTTGATAATTTGTTTTTTTTTTGAGGTTTTAATAAAAATATCGGTTTTTTTATTGAAGTGGATAAAAAACCACCGATTTCATTCAAAATGAAATAACAATCATTTATTACAAGAGAACTGATACCAAATATTATTGATACCAGCCTCTAGACTTCTAGTCTTCTACACATCTTATTTATTACAATAAAGTTATTTAAAAAAAAAACAATCATTTTCGTTTGTAAATTTCTACTCAAATAACACAAAAAAGTTTTTTTTGCAACTATTTTCATGAAAATTTTATTGTTTAATCTTTATCTCAGATGAGAGTTTAGAAATAAGTCTGGAGAAGGAACATGAACCTGTAGACAATTAAATTGTTCGTATGCAGTCTCTAGCAAGATTCAAATCTTCTCTATATTGAAAGAAAATTTTAAATAAGTTTTCAATGTTTTATATGAAAAACCTTGCTGTTAATAAATTGAGTGTAGCTAATTTTGATTTGGTGCTAACCCGTCCACTCTGACTCATCTCTAATTGCACGATATTTATTGGAGAGTTTCTGCAGAATTGAAACAGCTAATCAGATCAAACGGTTGAGATCCAGTTTATTTATATACTGATAGAATTGGTCATATCAGATTAACAGACAGACAAGACTCAAGAGTCAAGAGGCAGTGAGGATGATATAGATCGCTCGATCTAAACGAACGGTGAAGATCTTATCTGAACGAAATCCGTAAGACCGCCGTCGAAATAACTTGGTTTGGATAGACACGTCACAGAATTAGGATCTGATGATCCACCTTTTCCCCTCTCGATTTTCCCCAAAATTTAAAATTTCGATAAAAACAAAGGACGTGTTTTTACTTTTCGAGAAAAAGAGTTAACAACACTGACTGCAGAGGTCAGGGGACGACTCTGAGAGAGTACGGAAGCGACCCCAAACCCTAGATTCATGTCCCTTTACATCTCGTTTCGTTCAAGATCTGTTGTTTGCTTTCGTTAAATCCTGGCGTGGACTGGTTAGTGCGTGTATATTTCAAACGTTAATATGATTAATAGTTGAGATAAACTTCTGGATTTACAATTTACTCGTTTCCTGTTGTTGACTCGGGAGTTTTAACCGACCCATGGCATCACAATTGTTTGTAGTTTGATTCTTTTATTTTGTATTAGGATATTGGATATTCTCTTTTGTATACTGGTTCCCCATAATGTAATCGCATTTTGAGCTTTCAGTAATGCTCAAAGGTTTAAATTTGGTTCTGATTTCGTTTTATGTAAATGCTGGTTGAGTGATGTTACCAATTTCATTAGTCACAGTAATACAACTGTACTTATAATGACTAGCCTGGTTCCTCAATTACCTATAATTGATAATGTTGTATATTTGTTTTTTGTTCTAGGTATATGATCCAGAAAGATAGTAGCATCACAGTTTCTCGAAGTCTATAGAATAGAAAAAGAAGAGCATAGAAATACAAGGTTTTGTTCCATAAGAATATGGAAGTTGATGTGTCAAGTAGCCCGAGAGATTCTACTTCTGATCAAATTACAGCGGTCAAAACTAATAGAGAAAATCACAAGAGTAAAAAGGAGACATATGGTCCAGCATGTGGGATTAATAGATCTGATGATGATAAGAAAGCTTGTGAAAGTATCACTGTGGATGAGAATAATTTAAACCCTGTTGAGGTTGAAAACTCAGAAGAGGTGAATCACAAGAGTAAAAAGAAGAAGCTTAAAAAGAAGCAAGTCTCAGCATGTGAGGATAATAATCCTGATGATGGCAACAAATTTGGTGAAAATTGCATGGCAAATGAGACTAATTCAAACTCCATTGAGACTAAATGCTCAGGAGAGGTACAGTGTAAAATGAAGAAAGTAAGACCAGGGAAAAGAGAGAGGGAAGCTTTGCATTTGCACGGCCAAAGTAAGTCTGATATTGGGGATAGTGCAAATGGGGTTTCAGCTGCAGAGAATGGCACCAACTTACCAGGAGGTTCAATTGAAAATAATAGTCACAGCTTGGTAGGAGGTGCAGTTGCTAACAGTTGTACCGAACTGCAAGGTACTAAAACAATGAAGAGAAATAAGGCTAAACAGCATAGTTGCAATGATACTGATAATTTGGATGGTTGTAATACTTTATCTACATTGGAGACTAAATATAGACCTAATTGCAGCTCCAAAAAGTTAGGCAGTATTGAAGGGATTCTAGTGACTGAGAACAGCGCTGACTTAGGAGGTGTAGTTGCAGATGTCAGTACTGACTTAGCAGGGGGTGCTACTGCTGAGAGTGATACTGATCTACAGTCTAAAAAGATTGAGAAAACTTATAAAAGGAGAAGGCGAAATAGCAGCGTTTGCAATATTCATGAGCCCAGTAATATAACATCTGCATTTGATACTGAGTGTAAAGCAAGTAGCAACAACTGCAGTTCCAAGGAAACAATCGTTACTGAGGAAAGTGCCGTTACTGATAATGGTATTGACTTACAAGGCGAGAGTAAGAAGAAAAAGAAAAAGAACAAAAGTAAGGAGGACGCTGCTAATGAGGAGGTTATATGTGAAGAACACTCCCCTAAAAATAAACCAACAAGCTTGCCTTCATCTCCAATTAGAAGTGCTACAGAAACCATACCTGTGTCTTGTTTAGTTACTACAGAAGATGTCGAGTTGGGTTTATCTTGTACCAGTGACGCCCCTGTTCTCAAAGAATTGGTGTCACCAGGCAAGAAGAAGCTTATAGTTCTTGATATAAACGGGTTATTAGCAGATATCAATTCAGATTATAGCTGTACAGAATATGCAGATTTCAAGATCAGCGGCAAATTAGGTAACAATATTATTCTTTATTACAGCAAAATTCAGGAAAAGACTATATTTTGAATTGATGTTGAATGTTTTTTTTTGGTTGTGTTAGTTTTCAAGAGGCCCTTCTGTGCTGATTTTCTGAACTTCTGTTTTGCAAACTTTGAAATTGGAGTTTGGTCATCAAGAACGAAGTTAGCTCTCAATATGAACTTTTTTTGTTTTTGGATTTTTTTTCTCCATTTGCAACTCTTTGTTTGAAGCTGCTGATATATATATTTTTTTAATATTTGCAGGTATAATGTAGAAAAAGCTGTCCAATATCTGATGGGGGATTTGAGAAATAAGCTACTTTTTTGCTGGGTACATAACCTTCAACAGCAATTATTGCATTTATGATTTCATATTCTTTTCTGTCATTTCTATTGATTTTTTTTATTTCTTTTGGCTTTAATACTCACAGGACCAATCAAACTGTACAGCTACAAACTTCAATACTATAGATAACTCGCGCAAGCCGTTGGTTTTCAAGGAACTAAGGAAACTGTGGGAGAAGGAAGAACCTGATTTGCCATGGGAAAAGGGGCGGTTTACTCCACGTAATACTCTTTTAGTAGATGATTCTCCTTACAAGGCCTTGTGCAATCCTGTATGTTACCTAGTCATCTTTCATTTTCTTAATTTATTTTTTTGAGTTATATTTAAATTGTACTATTTACTGAAGTTTCTAGTGACAACAACTTTTATCTTATTTGCAATTGTTGTGATCGTCCTTTGGTTATTTTGCAAGTGAACTGGTAAAATTGAGGTTAAGCAAATGAAAGATTACTACAATAGTCCACATGTTCATGATGACTCCTTCAAATCTGTTAATAATTTCACAAAAGCTTAGTTTCCAACATACGATTCCCTTGACTTGATAAAACTCAATTTCTTCTCAGGAAAAAGGTGTGCATATAAGTGGCTAATTTGTCAATACTTAACAAATCTAATTTTCTATTGCTGTAATTAATTATACTGCATGTATGTGGACAATGCTGAATCTCGGTTGTAGATATGAGAAATTTTGGTGTTACTTGAAATATTATTAATATTGGGGCAGTATGCAACAAATTCAATTTTCTTTAAATATTGTCATTTAACTCCAATACTTTTTTAAATTTATTTGCAGCCATTCACTGCAATTTTTCCACCTCCATACAGTTTCAAGCACAAGGAAGACAATTCGTTGGGTTAGTTTTTTTTTGTTTGCTTTGTTCTTTCAATATACAAAATGGTGGTGTGCTAGTTTGTTGCTTTTAATCAGACAGAATTGTCAGAAGCACATTAAGGTTTTTAAAAGACTTTTGTTGTGGAATGTAAACCCCAACCTATGCATAATCTTATTTGTTCTATTCTAAAAACATTGAAATTTTGTTACAAGCAGGTATAGGAGGTGATCTCAGGGTATATTTGGAAAAAATGGCCACAGCTGAGCATGTGCAATACTATGTGAAGGACAACCCCTTTGGTCAACCTGCTATAACAGATTCACACCCATATTGGAAATTTTACCTCCGCATTATTGAAAACCTTGACAAACCCTTGGTTTCTGCATGATACCAAATTTTGCCAGGCATTCTTTAAATTTCAATGTCATGTAGCAAACTAGTTGTTCATTTAGTTGTTATTTTTTTTCATTAACCCTCTGCTGGGAGGTGGTATATGTTCTGAGGATCCGACAATTCTCGAGTCTCGAGAACAAAATCTTATTGGTGAGATTTCCGGTGTATCCTTCTGGGAACTCAGCTATTAATAAAAAAAATATAACACAGACACCCTTTGATTTGTCAATTTATCAAAAATGGAGTGTCTTTGATAGCATTTGGTTTTGAGAGGCCTGCCTATGATGAATCTCTTTTTCTGGTGGGCTAAAATTGATGCTTGGAAGGTTTGAAAGGGTAGATTGGAACTATTGCCTATCTGGAGCGACAAATCTTGCAAGGTTTCAGTGTTCAATTTGAGGTGATTCACATTGTTCTGTAATATTTTTTAGCATTTAGTTTGAGGTTAGCTGTATTTTAGTCAGATTGTTTTTGTCAAAAAGTGTAAGATAGTAGTCTCAGTCATCTAGGAAATTTGTATAATTTTTTCCCCTTGTTTTTTTAGTAGGGCTTTGTTAGTTCTGGCAATATACTGCTGAAATATATGGATTTTACAATTTTCCGTATTAGAGGCATGTGAGAATATTTTTTTATTTTTTTTTCTCAATAGCTGTTGAAATGTGCTGTTGTAGTTTTTGCCTGTTTTTAGAGAACATGTACCGTAGTGTTTTCTTCCTCTTTTCCACAAGAGCAGTATGACAAATATCTTTTGCAGCTTTATAACTTGCGTGTCAGTATTTTAGCAAAAACATTTAACTCTCAGTTGACGCTGATTTGTGATTGCTATGTAGAATTAAGAATAGAATGCTTGTAGAAGGTAACATAAGTTAGAGATATGGTATTATTTCCTTTATAAATACCTACTTAACCTCAATCTAGGTACAAGTAAAATCAAGTTCAAAGCTAAAGAGTAGAGTAGTCAGTGCAGACTCTTTATTTGCCACCGGTACAATTCTGTACCGGTTTTGACTGTACAGATCTGAAATATTCTTTTAGGTTTATTAATGGGAACATTTGTCCTCATATTAAAGTGTGATCATAAAAACGTGACGAGGACCCTAAGATGTATCAGTAAGTATTAACACGTCACAACCATAGTACATGATAATTGATAACTCGGTCTAATATATATTTGCAAGTTGAGCCTTGGTATATAACTGCTTAAAAAATTTGTCGGATGCGCACTATACCGTTGCGATTTTTAAATTACACTTTGCCATGTGACTGCATCTAATTAATCAACCTAACTATTCAGAACCCCGTTTTAATTCAAAGCCTCGAGATTAATCCCAAATCATCGTAACGGTCTTCATGTTCACTGATTGCAGTAGATAATCAAATAAAAGAATATGGCTTATCTCCTCCAAATTAAATAACCTCGTCAAAAGGCAACTGCATTAGCTACATACTGGTCTGCAGGTTGAAAGGTTCTAGAAATATAGATATACTAATTTCAAGATGAAGATAGAAATTTAAGATGAAAAGGACCATCTTTATTGATGTCCGAATTAATAATTACTCCGTGCATATGTCATCATGAATTTGGACGGATGACTGTTATGGCACGGTTCATGTCACATTCCTCCTACATATCGAGTAACAGGGATCTTTTAACCTGCCATCTGTCACCGACAATCATAGAATGCAGTAAATGTACTTGGAGCAAGTGGAATTGCCGTAGTTTGCAATTTTCCTTTTAAAAATTTGCCGTAATTTGTAATAAATTAATTGTCAAGAGATACGCTCTGAAAGCCAACCAGATCCTTTCTTCGGTGGAGAATCAAATGTTTGCTCCATATATATCTTGTATGGCCCATTCAATTATTGGATTTTTATTTCTTTCTTTTTTTAAAGAAAAAACCCTGTGGGGTATTTGGAGTTTTCTCGTATTTTGTTTGCTTATTATATGCCCAGATAAGGTTAATGTACAACCCTGACTGTAGCAAGTCCTCTGTCAACTAGACAAGTGGCAACACTACATTACAGGTGATCAACATTCCATGTATGCATGTATGGGCTATGGACAAATACGGGGTCCACAATCACATGAAATTGCAATGAACCAATAAGATGAGTTGGCATGCGCCATAAGTTTAATGGATTTTTCTTCTTTATACATGAGCTACGCGTTCGGGGTTTGGTTTCTCTCGAGTAGTCGGACCATGGCAAATAAATTAGAACCGTCCATTTTATATCTGACGGTTCAAATCAAGCACAACCCGTCATTAACATGCCAGGAATGTCAGGTCGAGTATGCAGTCAGGATTTATTTAGACCGTCTGATCTGAAATAGTCGGCCAAATCTGCTTAGGTCGATTCAGTGAAACCATACGATCGGTCACGGAACCGACCCTGAGTTCATTAGTTTTTCTTTGGACCAAGAAGCCATGCTCGCATGCCATTTTTTTATGTGCACTGTATTAATAGTTCTCATTTATTAAACTTTGGATAAGCGTCACTGTTTAAAAAAAAAAAATAGAATAACACAACTATATATGACAAAAAATGTTTCATCAAATTTAGTTTTGTTATAAAATAAAGAGAATAATAAACAAGATAGAATCAACCCATAAAAGATGATAATTTTTTTATTCATATATTTTTTATGTGTACAATACAATATTACAAAGTCTCTATTTATAGGTCACAAATTATAAATGAAAAGTCATCTAAAATAATAAATGGAGAAATGAATTCCAATAGTAGTTGGGTAGTGGGAAATGAATTGAGGATTAATATTGAGAGTTACAAAATAAATGACATCCACACATTTATAATATATTCATAACACTCCCCTTAGATACCTATTACATAAGAATATGTCTCATTAAAATCTTACTAGCAAAAATCCTATGAGATAAAAATCTAGTGAAGGAAAAATAATACATTATTATTTTAATACGCAGTTACAAGTTTATCAGAAAAACTCAGTGAGAAAAACCATGGTTAAAAAAAATATAGTTCATATTAACACCCGCTCATGACAACATCAATCAAAATCTTTAAATCGACGAACTCCAATATTACAAACTAGTTTTTCGAATATTGCAGTAGGGAGCGCCTTAGTGAATAAATTTGTTATATTTTCACTTAATCTTCATGACTTAGCCGTGCTACCATATGTGTCATATGTCACGTAGACTTCTGGACTTAGCTGATTCTTAGCTTATCTACTCCATGTTACATGCCATAAATTAGCAGATTTTCTTCATAATGTATTCATTTTGCATGTTGTGCACTTCGTGTGAGGTGTTGCATGTTCCATATAATGTTCTATTTTTGACGTCTCTTTAGAAATCGCCTAAATATGACATTTTTGCTCTGTTTTTGGCCTAAAACACAACTTTCTCCTAAACCTGCCAAAATGACTCAAAAACACGTTTGCAGTAAATAAATCAAGAAAATGAATACTTTGCATTTGCTTTTCGCCATTTTCCGAAAGAAAATATAGTGATTTTCGTTATATGTTTTGGCATCATCAATAATCATTAAATTATGCTCTTAATCAAATCAATTGAGCAAGTAATCTCGCAAACGCCAGGTTGCGAGTTTATAATAAGCATACATGTGACCATATTGTTGATGCATCAATTTGAAACCATAAAATATCTAAATGGTCCACATAGTGAATATATTGATCTACAAATATCATCTTGTATACGTTCTAGAGATGAAAACAACACATAAAAATTAATTAGATTAAATAATCTTCTGGTTCTTAAATGAATGCCCATATTAATTTTTTATTATTTTTCGCATCATTATTGATCCGGAGTGGCCCAACCGGTCATGACAAACTATAAACATATTCTTGTATGTAAACTTATGGTTTATAATTAGGCAAATTCTTCTATGCACCTAAGGACCTATTTGTAAAATGAACATATTTTCATTTTCAAAGTTCAAACAGTCGATCCGACTGTTCAACATTATCTCCAAATTAAAATGTACTTGGAGGTCAAATTTTACATTTTTTTGAATTTTTTTACTATTTATTAAGATGGGTACAAAATTCAATGGTTTGAATTTGACTAGTTTTGTAAAATACTTAATAAATAGTAAAAAAATTCAAAAAAATGTAAAATTTGACCTCCAAGTACATTTTAATATGAAGATAATGTTGAACGGTCGGATCGACTGTTTGAACTTTGAAAATAAAAATATGTTCATTTTACAAATAGGTCCTTAGGTGCATAGAAGCATCCCTCTTATAATAATATGTGTTTTAACTTTTAATTTTACTAATATATGTAGTATAAGCCGGAGGAAAACCTAGGCAATTTTTTCAATATATATTTTTTGTTATGCTAATAATATAAAGATATTCAATATTTTCTAAAAGATAACAAAAAGATAACATAATTTCGGTGATATCCTTAAAACAGAATATTATCATAATATATTCTAAAAGATAACATAATTAAAATATCAAAAATTTATCTTGAATCTTCAACTAATAGAGCTTTCGTGCTGATAACGTGTTATAAAATAAAGAGAGAGAATAATAAACAAATAGAGACAACATATAAAAGATAACAATATCTTTATTCATATATTTCTCATGTGTACAATACAATATTACAAAGTCTCTATTTATAGGCCACAAATTGTAAATGAAAAGTCATTTAAAATAATAAATGGAGAAATAAATTTCAATTGCAGTGGAATATGAATTCCAATAGTAATAGAATAATAGAAAATGAATTGAAATTAATATTAAGAATTATAAAATAATTGAAATCCACACATTTATAATATATTCGTAATAAGTTTGAGTTTATTTAGTTGGAACACTACTTACGGGGTCTTGAAGAACTAAGAAAAATTAAAATTATTTTCGAATCAAATCCTTTTGGCTGGTTTCAATTCAACTCTCATTAATTATTTATTCCTCCGTTGCTTAATATGGACGGGCTATAGACTTTGCAAAGGTGTAGCACTCTATTATTGTTGACCTAGCATGAGAGGAATTAATAAATACACTCTGGTCTCTGGCATTTTCTATTGATATCGAAATTTCTGAGGCAAATTCTGTGTAATTACTATGCCGCACATCATTTACTATTACGGCTTTGTAATATGCAAGTTGTAACAATAGCTACATTGAAGCTGATTCGAGACAATCTGATTAAAATCGAACGGTTTAGATCAACGACCTATGTAATACCTAACGAATAGGCGTCGCATCCGATCTAATTCGAATGTTTATAATCGTACGGTCAACGGCTGACCAGTCTCAGCACATAAATACATAATTTCTTGATTACGAAGATAATCAGATATATATCATGAAAAAACATGGCACAAAAATTAGACTGCAGCTGGCTGGTCATGACTCGTGAGGCATAGCACATGCTTGTTTCTGGTAGGAGAAGCTTCTTAGAATAAATCGAATGCATGATAGATCCTTAGCATGGCGAAATTTTTTTTGTTACCATAAGAAAAAAATCAAATTAAATCGTTACCACTCTGGTTTGGCCCGTATCAATTCTACCACCCACGCTAACCCAGTTCGCGCACCAAATAGGCTGGTGCGCGCACTGGGTTGGCGCACAAGATGGTGCGCTGACTGGGTTGGCACACCAACTTCTTCTGCCTATTAAGGCACCAACTTAGTATACTGTGCTCATTTCATTCGACCCAAGGCAGCAGGCAGCAAAGAACATTCTCGCAAAGACCAAAGAGTAAGTTTTTTTCACTCTAGTCCTTTATATTTTTTTAATTATTTAATTACTTTTTTAATTTTTTGTAAATTTATTAAATGTTGGGTTTGTTCTGTAATTCAGGTAACTATGATTGGAATTGCTTGTTATTTTGGTGGTGAAGTACAACAAGGGCCCAATGGTGCTTATTACAGTACCCAACCCCAGAAAATGTTCAATATCGGTTCGGATTTAGATTTCGCCGGTATAACTAGGGAAGTGTACCAGGAACTTGGTATTGACCCGAAT
Source organism: Carex myosuroides (assembly GCA_028015225.1). Taxonomy (NCBI): domain Eukaryota; kingdom Viridiplantae; phylum Streptophyta; class Magnoliopsida; order Poales; family Cyperaceae; genus Carex; species Carex myosuroides. Next base: position 3,575,570 of record CM051485.1, on the reverse strand, counting down.
TATTACGAACTGGTAATTTCCGCTAGAATTAATATTGGCCAAGGCAACCAAACATGGTTCCAACAACTCCCTGTACTAGACGATAGCAGTTGGGGGTTGTATACCCAAATGACATTGAATTTGACAACACCTTTCAAGTTCCTAGAGTTATATGTGGTTGCCAACCCCAGACAGAACCGTAGACAGAACCCTAGACAGAACCGTACACAGAACCGTACACAGAACCCTAGTCGGGGCATGGATCAGTCAGTGACGGGTCCTACTCGGGCCCTAAATTTAGCGGGTACTAGTCGGCCCCCATCCACGGGGGCTGGTACTAGTCGGTCCCCATCCATGGAGGCTGGTCCTAGTCGGTCCCCATCCACGGGGGCTGGTCGTAGTCGGTCCCCATCCGTGGGAGTTGGTTCTAATCGGGGCCGATCTCGGGTTCCATCCTCCAGCTCTAGCCGGAACCGATCTGAAACTCCAGAACCACGTTATTATACTGACAATACAGACGATGATCCTGAAGAACGGGAGGCAGAGGAAAATTGGGATGCTAGTGATGACGGTGGGCAGACAATAGATCACAGTGATGAGGAAGACAATCGTCCCGTTCTGGGTATGCGAAAGTGGCCGATATCGGGTCGTGGAGAGAGACACCCGTTTTCAGCTTTTCATGACACTTCGGGGTTTGAAGAGGCTGACCACATTTTTTTTGCGGGTTCAGAGGTTCGTTTTTGAACTTATATGAATTTTTTATTTCTTTGAAAATATAATAATTTAATTTTTTTGAATTTTCAATTAGGTTGGAGAAAGAACAATGGTTTCTGAGGGGATGACGTACAACGACAAGGATCAAATGAAAGAAAAAATCCACCACTGGCACATACAGAAAAATTTCGAGGTCATACAGACACACAGCGACAGAGTAAGGTTGAGGTTTAAGTGTAAGGGCGACAAGTGCAAGTGGAAGTTGGTTGCGAGGGCCACAGGCTTTGGTAATACTTGGGCCATCACGAAGAATGAGGTACCGCACACATGCCACGCAGATGCATCCAGGTCAGATCATGCGCAGTTGACGTCCTCTATGGTCGCCAACTGCATAAAACTTTCTTTAGAAAAAAATGCTGATATTACTATCAGAGCTATCAGGGACCTGGTTGCTGAAAGGTTTGAGGGCATCGTCCCAAAATACAACAAATTGTGGCGTGGTAGAGAGTTAGCGATTGCCCGGGCATTTGGTAGTTGGGAGGAACTACGATCCAAATGTCTTCGTCAATTACTACTACAACATCCAAACGCTTATCGACACATGGAGTAGAGAATTCCACGTGTATGACAATCAAGGTGATTGGCCGCCGCACGAAGGGGATATCTTAACGCTAGAGCACCGGTTAGTGAAGTTGGGTCGGAGAAGACACAACAGGATCCCAATGTGGATGGACATACTGGAAGGAAGGAGAAGGGGTCACGAGACCAACAGAGCTACCCTCGAAAGGAATGCGAGAAGAAGAAGGGATGCTAGGAACCGTACCCAATAATGTCATGGTTAGGGCTTTCTGTTTATGTATTAAGGTTAGGGTTTTCGGTTATGTGTTATGTATTATGGTACAAACTTTCGGTTTTGTATTAAGGTTAAGGCTTTCGGTAATGTTTTATGTATTGTGTGTTATGTTTTAATATACTATCGTTGTGTGTTATGTTTTATCTATGGTGTGTTCTAATGTTTTAATGTATTATGTATTACGGGATATGAGATATAAAATACGCAACATAAGAAGTAATATGAAAATAATATCTAAATACGCAACATAAAACTAATCGAAATAACGATCTAAAATACGCCACATAAAAATAATACTAAGTTGGTGCCTTAATAGGCAGAAGAGGTTGGTGCGCCAACCCAGTCAGCGCACCATCTTGTGCGCCAACCCAGTGCGCGCACCAGCCTATTTGGTGCGCGAACTGAGTTAGCGTGGGTGGTAGAATTGATACGGGCCAAACCAGAGTGGTAACGATTTAATTTGATTTTTTTTCCTGTGGTAACAAAAAAAATTTCGCCTTAGCATGTGATTCCCCCTCCTATCTAGTTGTGTATTATGTGGGAAACGAGAAAGTAGTTTGATGAATTTGTACTCGTAAAATTATGCACTTATTATATTTTGCTTTTATTTTTTCTACCGTGACCATGAACATGATTGGGATGATACGGCACTCCATTCCATGTGACATGTGATCCCCTCCTCCACCACACCTAAACTATGTAACGACTAGATATATAGCAACTTTGCGGAAGAACAAATAATTAATTTCTTATGATGGACTATGATTCCATCCAGCGTCCCTGCCCAAGAAATTATGAATTTCTTGTTTGCTTTACAAAGAAGAAACAATCTTAGCGAGCGTTCCACTCGTAAAATTCCACCAACTACTTTTACAACTACTCCAAGGTAAGACAAGATCAGATCATTGGGGCTGCTTAATTAACTAAGATTTATTACCATTGTCTAGTCTACCTCTCGTACTTGGTAATTACTAGAAGGATGACTGAGATATAATAACTAGTAGTAGTAGGTCTATAGACAGACTGGTATCCTTCTAATTAAGTAAGAAATTTAGTGTCTGAATGTGTAAAGAGAGCATGTGGCTGGTGTCAGAAGGCTGAGAAGAAGATAAAGAGGGTGGATTTTTGTACCCAAGAAACTTGCGTTTCAATTCTGTCTCAACTATTGTTCTCTGCAACTTCACCTGCCGGCCAACCATTTTACATGTAAAATAAAGAACATGTCTATCCCTTCAGATTTTCAAACTATGAGAGTCAAATACATAATAAAAGTTAATTATTTAAAATTTTTCATACTGAGAATAGAGATCATAACATCTTACTCTAAATTATATAGAAAACATACATAAATATAAATAAAAAAATGAGCGGCCCCTGATTTCTATAACGTATTTTGAAAGACAACACAAAGATCTTCTGAGTTCTAAAAATTTAACAATACTGGAGTAATTTGATAGTAAAATATAAGATTAAATATCAATATGTGTTGAGGAGCTTATGTATATATGTTCAGTTGTTTTAATTCATAGATAGATGCCAAGAGGGCTTAAATTAGAAGTAGAAATTTGTTTCTTAAGGCCGGATAAGGATTGTGATTCAGACAAAATAAGGTTAAAGGAGAGTTTTGAATCCTTACTAAAGAACTGATGTTCAAAAGATTAAGCGACTAGAAAAATTAAAAGAGATAAAAGAAATCTTAAGAAAATCTTCTCTCCCCGAACAACCCAGCTGTGTCTAAAAATAGTACTTTTTTTTTCCTATCTATGAGATGTATGATTCGGATCCAAAATAATGCATCCATAAATTCTAGACGCATGCGTTCATAACAGATTGTGAATGCAAGATACTATCGTTTAGAAATGCATTTATATAATTCTGGATGAATGTGTTGGATTCACTTTATAATTTTGTACTTGTAAAATATTTTTCGATACTCTGAACATGTGTTCAGTCATAATAATTATTGAACACATGTATCATAAATTAATGAAAATATTCAAATTTTAATCCTTGAACTTTTTTCAGAATAACCAAATTAGTCCTTGAACTTTCATTTGTATCAACTTGATTCTTCAACATAAAAAAAAAAAAAAATAAATTAATACTTTTAAAAAAACTAAATTAGTCCTTTCATCAGAAGCTTTTTATTATAGATTAATTTATTTTACACGTGAACTTTGATCTAATTTTTACATTGCTAAATATCATGATAGTTTTTACTTTTTTTTTTATTTGCCTCTACTGAGTTTTATGGAAATTTCAAAACAGAGAAGACTCCCTGTCATTGAGATTCATTCAACGCACATTATAATTGCTTTCAACTTTTCATTGATTATACAGACAATAATGGTATACACACCTAACACACTGTGTCATTTGCTACGTGTTCGTACGGTTTCCCATTTGTACAATATCTAATTAAAATATCAATCACATGCGGTCAGTCTACGTGGTTAGTCCCCTATTTCGGTTGAGAAGCTGATAATACAGATTTGTGCTGGAGATATAAAAACTATAAATATTTCTATGGGCGTTAATGTATTTTATATTGCCATACTTTTAGACTAGTTTGGCGAACAGAAAATAGTGAATAAGTGGAATAAATATTCTAATCGAGCTTGTTCGAGCAAAGAATAGGAGAGAACAGAGAATTGTGATGGAATTATTACTGACTTTAAATTGATACTAATAATTTTATTGATAAAAAATATATTTACAATAAGTTAAATGATCATTATTTGTAGATCTATTCTTTTATTCTCATAATTTTTCTCTAAACTACTTTAATTTTCTAATTCTACTTATATACACTCTTAATTATTCTATTATTTTAATCTCTATTTCTCTTTATGATCAGATCCGCTCTTGTTCAACCACCGTTGTGCTCAAATCAAAATAGAATAAAGACTCTATGCTCTGAGTTCTAACGATACCGCGCTCTTGACTCCGTTCGGTTCTGGTTTCTCCCTCTCTCTTATTCTCCTTACCGTTCAAAAAGATAAAGAGTCGAAAGAGAGGGGAGAGAGTACTACTGTGATGGAATTATCACTGAACGGAACTAAAATTGAATATAATAGTGAGAAGATAAAATTACAATACATATTCATCAATTAAAGTATACAAACTTATCAATTGAAGCATCCATATTTGATCATAGGCTCAACGAGTCAAGTTGCGGAAAATTTTGCCAGCTCATCCCCCAACTAACCAACAATCTGTAATTCTTTCAAAATTGAATATAACATTGAATATAGAGTTAATGGGAAGGTCTTCTCTCGCCTAAATTAATCGACAAACATACAATCTCTACCGGTCTCCTTATAAAATTACCTTGATTGTTGTTTTAATTTCCACATTATTACACAATAAATAGTGTGGAAATTTACATGGTGGGTCTCGCTCCAGTAAAATACATAATGAATCGTCAATGCACAGTACACGGCAATTAATGCTAATAATCGCAATTAAGAGAGCTAGAGAGGAGGGACTAAATGCCCCAAGGACAGGCTAGAGGGGATGGAATGTGGGTGCTTAATAATTGAATTGAATTGGTAGAGCACATGGGATGTTGTGAGAAGTGACCAAGGCGCTTCAGTCCCACACGGCCACACCCCCTCTTTAATTAACTATAGTTTTATAACTAGAACCTTGAAAACTACTTTGATGACAAATCCACATCACAACCCTCTCTGACCTATAACCCGTTACCGATAAAATATTTGACCCGCCTTATCCTTTATTTAGTGCAAATATACAGTGATGCTGAATTTGTTACAAAATGAATTAAGTAGGTCAGATGCCCATCAGACTTATCTTGGTTTAATGGGTTTAATCACCGTCCGATCTGTATTAAAAAAACGTGTGATACGTCCTATCTCGGGAGATGAGGCCGTATGGGAGATTGGGCTGAATTAGGCTCGCCCTACCAGAGGATGGCAGGCCGAGGTATAGATCGAGTTGAAAACTCGGGGTGAATTGTGAGAGATTCGGACTCTGACCTGTATGATCTCTCTCTTAGTTCAAAGTTGCGTCCCCTGTTTCCTGGGGCTTCCTGCCTTATATAGTCCAGCCATAACCGCCATCTCGGACGTTTATGGGGGAACGTGGGCAGTTATGTCGTCCGTTATTGGGACGTGGGCATTAAACCAGCCATTTCTGGGACGTGGGCATTAAGCTAGCCGTTTCCACGGCTATCCCGTATATCGGTTGGCCTTAACCTCTATTCGGGCCATATATTTTTGAGGCCTCCGAGTTGGGCCTCGGTTTAGTGAATCTTTGGGCTTTTTCATATGACGTCGGGTTGACCTTGTAAAGGTCCGAATCCCAGTCTTTCATGGCCCAGTTTGGAACAAGTAAAAGGGCCTGTGGAACATGGCCCTATCATTAGCCCCCGAAGTCGGAATGCATCGGCGAGATGCTTTCGACTTGAAGGTGAATAACTCGTAAAACATGGTTTCTATTACCGACATTTGTATATTAGTCGAGCTGTAATAACAAGGGTGTGGCATATGTCGGACACATGTCTTGTTACAAGCGACAATGTGTTATCATATACCTATCTCGGTATACCTCCGACAGTTAATGTGTTAATATACTTACCATTTTTTTTTAGGCGCCCACCGTGGGGCAAGTAAGATGGTGTCCGAGTTAGAATTTGACGAGGAAAATGGTATCCGAGTTAGTCAAAAAATAATGAAAGAAGTGAAACATAGAAGTTATAAGTAATCATTGATATTTCAAGAACAGAACAAGTCGAAATATAAGAAAACATCGAAATCATACAACGCCTCGATCTAGTAAAACATCGAAATCATACAACGCCTAATTAGACTAAACATGAGACATGATATTATATAGTGCTTGGAAGAATATTTCCACCATGGGTGCTATGTCTGTCATGTCACGCCTTCCATGCACCGTGATAGCCATGTTCAGCTAAAAGACGAGTGTGATGTCGCTTTTCTAAGTTGAAAATCACACTTACACCATCTCATTGTCGGTATCCTCAAAGAGGTTATCCGATATGAGCTCGGGTTCAGTGGCGGTGTACAACGTTGGACCTCCGGTATTGCGTGATAAACACCCGGGACATTTCCAAAACTGGCGACGAGGGTCTGACCGACCTTGGATGTCGTAATGGGTGAAGCAACTCCACTCATGGCACCCCCGACATTTCACCATCTCGTGCTTGTCTTCTTTGTAACGGCAGATAATGCACCTACGCAACTTGGGCTCGAGATCGAATTTATAAATGTCGTTCTCGTCTTCCTTGGTGAACGAGGGTGCGTTAGCAAGGGTGAGGTCAAGAAGGTCACCGATTTGGAGGTCCTCATTCGCGAGCATCCAATCCAAATCTTTTTCGAGAAAATGTTGGAGGAGGGTCCATTTCTCAGACCGAGATAGGGCCCGTATTGTGTCCCGAGAACGTCGAGGATTAGGGGGAGGTGTGTTGTGGCCGTGCCTTGATGGTTGGACATCGCGACTATGACCATGATCAAGGGGTGTTTTGTTTTTGGAAACAACTCCCTTAAAAGGCATCTCGGAAGTAGATAGGTGAAAAATGATAAGAGGTAAAGAGTGAAATGTGCATTTTACCGTATGGTAACTCTGGTATTTATAGTCGTTAGGGGAAAGGTTGCCATAAATAAGCGTGGGCCATATTGCCTAAATAGGTAGCCGCCAGCTACTAGCTATAAATGTCATTGGGCGGTGTGCCTCGTTAATGAGATGACAGGCTTTCGGCATTCCCGAGATGGTCAAATTGACTCGCATTAGACAGCATTAAGTAATAAAATGCTTATGCAAAACATATATTAATCAAAACAGCACGAGATAGAAATCTCGGCTAAGTTTACTACATAGGCATATATTGAAAGTTAAAAAGTTAACATCGAATTAAAAACAAAAGGCGGGCTAGTCCCGTGTTAATTTATAAAGCTAATCCTATTCATGACGGGAGCGCTTTGCCCGGCGTTCTTGATCCAGACATCTCCTGCAAGTGAAGGATGTGAAACGGGGATCACCATGGTTCCGAGGTGATCTGCGGGCTAGACATCCAGAATGAAAAGCTTCTTCGCATCCATCACAATGGAACATGTGTCGATAATTTCCTCGGATTTGACAAACGGCGCATCTATCCCAAGCTAACGGGTCATCCGCAGATTCTTCGGGGATAGCTGGGGGTTGCTTGGCATTGATGTCGGGATTTTCACGTGGAGGAGACGGGTGTAATGATGGAATGTCAACATTCTCCTTTTTAATCAGGTCCGTCATGAACTTGTTATCTGTCATCGTGCTAAAACCCGAGTTGGGAGGGATAGCGGTGAGTACTGGGTGTCCCGTTTAAAGGGAGACGGAATAAATATTTATAGTATACCGGCATTAATTATATGACGCCTCGTCTTCCGTTACCCTCCGTCAGCCATCAAATCAGGCATCAAATCAGTCAGGGTTACGGGTGTACGGTGCAATCCTTGAGTGACACCTGTCATTATTCAGCTCGGCGAGAGCTCGAAGCGCGGGAATCGAGGCGTCGTCATGATGAAAGGTGGCCACGCGACGTTTCGAGGCCTTGTTTCGAAATTCGTGCAAGTATTACGCGGGAAAATATGGACCCTTATATATATACACTCCGGCCCGAGCCATCATTCGTTATCGTTTATTTGGAGCAAATCAACCTCGGAGCCATATTTACGAGTAATCTTGATTATAGCAGAGGGAGTTCAGAGTTGTCAGATAACGTCGGAAAATACGTCGGACGAAGACCGAGTTACGAAGGAATCTCACTACAAGGTAATCCTTCATCACCTCGGTAGTCGATTTTGTATTGATTAATTTTATAGTAAATTGTATAATTATTGCCGAGGTCAACAGTAATGTAATGACCACATAGGCATGGTAATGTTGCCAACCTAATGAGTAAAGACCTAATTAGTGCAATCGATTTGTGTGTGATAAGTCGGTAAATATGATACCTTTAGAAATAACAAATAACGGTGACCTAAGCCAACCCTGTTTCTTCGTAAATTTAGACATGGCCGAAGAGCAGGAAGGATCTCGGGACCAATCTCCTGGTGCTTCAGCAGAGTTGTCCTTAATATCGCGCCAATCTTTCCGTCCAGGTAGGGGCAAGAATCTTTTTGGTATGTCTCCCCCTAACCCTGATGCCTTGCCAAAAGATTGTGAGGAGCAGTATGGCGAAGGGAATGAGGAAAATGTGGAAGGCTCACCTCGTGGCGAACTCATAGTGGCCCAAGCGGGGACATCGCATGGATCCTCGAAGCCTAGAAAGAAAAAGGCAAAGAAAGAGGTCGTGCCCCGAGATGGTCATGGGGATGACTTAATATTTCCGGTATCTGCCGGTATCTCTCCGAAACCGGTCGTCCGATGTAAAGCGTATGCTGACGCGTTTTATGAGGAGCTCGTAGACGAGGCATACAGAGAAGAGTATCCGCGACATGCGCTCAAACTGAAAGCTCCAAATGTAAATGATCGAGCGCACGACTCGAGTCTGGGAATGTGCATATATTGGAAGATGCCGAAATGCGGTTTCAAAGTCAGGGTATCTAAGTTTGTACGCGAGATATTACGACATCTCGACGTTGCCCCTGCACAGTTAACCGCACCTGCATGGTGCTATATTATGAGTTTTAAGTACCTGTTTGATTATATGCCCGAGTTAAAGTTATATTTCCCGAGTGTAGGGTTGTTCTTTCATTATTTCTCCGTTTTATACAATAATGAAAGCCACCTCGCCATTCGGAAGAATCCTAATGGTACTGCGCTCTTTGACAAGCTGTCAAAGGTTGACGATTGGAATCATGGGTGGGTATATCTGGAGAATCCCGCCGAGTTGCAATGTTTCCGTGAGGTACGGAGGGAGTGGCGTCCTCTAGATAAGCAAAATTTGACCCCGAATTCATCCCCCTCCCTGACTTCACCCGAATTAAAAGTTGTCCAAATTATTGACTGTTATTTCTCAAGTTAGTCTCTCCCTCCTTTTTTTTATTTTGCACCGATATATCTGTGCATCGTATATGTTTGTTTATCTCGTATTATCATGAATGAATTGTTAACCATTGCCTACTTATGTCGCAGACCGTGGTTTTATGGCACTACCGTGGAAGGCCGCTCGTCTAATTCCTGTCTTGGCCAATCCCGAAGACGGTTTCGTTAAGGAGGTTGCGAAAATTCCAAAGTCGGGTCCTTCTAAGGTTCAGAAGGCATCGAAGTCGGCTCCTGTCAATCCTGCGGCAATTTCTTCGAGATCCACACCCAAATCCACATCCGCAACTGTTCCAAAAGGCGCGAAGGGCAGTGCTTCTGGTTCCTCTCAACTCGAGGTATCGTGGAAGAGGAAGGAGACTTCTGTTGACCCCCCCCTCGCGTGTAGCTAGACAAGAGAAGGGGAAAGACGCTGTAGTAGAGGAACCAGAACCTGAGCCTAAGAAGCAAAAAACTCAGTCCGATATTGTATTGGTGACATCCCAAGTCGTTCCAAAGGAGCCTTCGCAAGCCACGGTTGACGCTGCTGAAGCAAATTTAGGAAGAATTATCGACGAAGCAGCTGGTGACGTGTGGGATCCCGCAGAGGAACATAAGGCGTTCCTTGAGTCAAAGATTTCTGAACGAGGGCGACATACCGGGTTTTTGTGGGGGACTGGGATTTCTCAGGGATTTCCAGACAGCTTTTTAGGCTATCTTCCTGGGTATACACGGATGCAAGAAGAGGAAGATCATCCCGAGGTCCGGGCCGCGTATGCTCGGGAAACGTTTAGACTCACCACTACCCAATATCAAAAGAAGTGGGCTGAGGAGAATCCTGATCAAGTCGTGGGCCAGGTATTGAGGTCGTTGCATGACGCCGGGGTGTACTTTGGGTTCCTCAAGGATTCACTTGATAGTAAAAAGCGCAGTGCTCTTGTTGTCACAGCTGATCAAGAGGCGCTTAATAAGGCGATTTTAGAGAGGAACCATTTTTTACAACTAGCGCAGCAAAAAGATAAGGAAAAAAGGGTGGCCACCGGCCAAGCCGCCGTGAACTTGGCAAAATATGAACTTGCCTGTATCACGGGTAGGAAGGCCGATGTCGAGCGTAAGGATAACGAGAAGAAAGCAAAACGTTATAAACGCAAAGCTGAAAAGTATAAAGAGGAGATCGATGATCTAAAATCCAAGCTCGAGGTCCAAACCAAGGAGTTGGAAGAAGCGAGATCGGAGAATGCCCATATACGAGATGAAGCGCGGAACTTGCCAAGAAGACATCTCAGCAAGTTCTTAGGCAGCCACGCCTTCGCACAAGCCGTTCCGTGTGCGGTGAAAGATATGATGACGCATACCGTATATGTTTATCTTAAAATGATGGGGGGTTTTTATCCGTTTAAACCCGAGCATGTCGGGTTTACGGCAGTGGAACCGGAAAATCTCGTGATCAGGGATCTGTCTAGCTATGGTTGAGACGAGGAGAAGGATGTACTTTTGAACCCGGATGGCTCTCTATTCAAGGAGGAACTCCAACTCGAAAATCATCCTTCAGCGGGCATTGTTCACCCTTGGCCTAAAGACAAATGGCCTGAACATCTCGATCTTCCTGATGTTGCCCCTGAAGCGGAAATTGAAAACTTTCCTTCTGATGCTTCGTCCGAGGGGGGAGAGGATGATACCGAGATAAGGGATGTTGAAGAAAATGTCGAGGTGGAGGTTGCCGATGAGGAACAAGAAGATGAAGGAAATACCTCTCATCGTAATGAAGGAGATATCGCTCCCTCAGAGGCGAAGCTTCTTACCCCTTGTAAGTAAGGTCTATAATCGTAATCACCGAGATGTTGGATTTATGCCTATCCGTACTAATCGTTCTGTTTTGTTTGTAGGAAGGACCATGTCGTGCTTTGGAAGCAACACCGGCCTATGTAATGTATTTGTACCCCCAAGATGTGGGGGATTTAAAGCTGTTGTACTGTGCACTGTTTTTATTTGCACCCCCGAGATGTGGGGGTTATAACAGAACTTTTTGTAACACAATATTTGATACCCCCGGGATGTGGGGGTTTAACAGAACAGTTAGATGTAACTTGTTTCTTTTAATCATATGTTTCTTTGCCCGAGTTTGATTTCTTTCAACTTTATCTCGGTTGTATGCTTTGATTTTCAAGTAAAGCATACCTGATAGTATATCCTTGCCCCCTTTTTTTTCTTTATTTTTGACAGAAATGGTCAATGTGGGGACATGTACGTCGCGCAAACGTATGCGTTACCCCGAGGGGTTTTCGATAAATATTCGCGACATAATAAAATTCTTGTTACTGGTTTTACAGTCGTCGTCCCTTAGGACTGCATTAATTTATGTCGCGTATCTCGGGATTTTAACCAAGACATCTTTCGTTGCCTTAGCTTTCGTTCATATATCTCGGACCCAATACACAAAACACAATTATAAATAATATCATATATATTGATAAATGCTTAGCACCATACAAAAATTGTATCGTGGTCTAAGTGAATACATGAAAAGAAAACAAAGACTTATCTCGCCCTGAGTATCTCGCGGTAATAAAATAAAAACGACATACACTAAGTGTAAAATTTACGGAGATGGCAAGTGTTCAATGGACGAGTTAGTATGAAACCACTCGGGTCTTCCAATTCATAAGCGCCTTTACCTCGCGGGCGAATGATCTTAAAGGGACCTTCCCATTGAGGAGCGAGTTTGCTGACATGTTTGTCAGTCGCTTCCACAGTTTTGAGTACCAAATCACCCGGCTGGAATTCCCGGGGTACCACGTGTTTGTCAAATGCACGTTTAACCCTACGTTGATACTCCATTGTGCGGATGCGGGCCTTCTCCCGACCTTCTGTGATGAGGTCGAGTTCCGCAGTGCGGGCGTCGTGGTTGTTGTCAGTGGAATATGTCAAAGTACGGAGAGATGGTTCCATCATTTCGATTGGAGTGACTGCTTCCATGCCGAACACCAGAGAGTACGGAGTTTGCTGTGTGGCTTCTCTAGGTGTAGTGCGGTAGGCCCATAGAATTCCATCAAGTATGTCGGGCCAATTCTTTCTGTTTTCGGCAACTTTTTTCTTGAGACCATCCAGAATAGTACGGTTTGTGACCTCGGCTAAACCATTGCTAGCAGGGTGGCTGACCGAGGTAAAGTTGTTCTGAATGCCTAGGTTGGAGAGGAAAGTCATGGTGCGTGCGGCGTTGAACTGCGTACCATTGTCCGAGATGAGAGCATGTGGTATGCCAAAACGACAAATGATGTTCCGCCAAATAAACTTTTCTGCTGTTGCGGCAGTGATAGTGGATAACGCTTCGGCTTCGACCCACTTAGTAAAATACTCGACGGCTACAATAATCCAACGGCGCTGTCCAACAGCTTTGGGAAATGGCCCGACTATGTCTATTCCCCATAAGTCAAAAGGCCAAGCTCCCGAGATGGATATCTGATCGTAAGCCGGGATATTGCTCAACTTGCTGTGGTATTGGCATCGCTCGCATTTTCGAACTAGGTTTGCCGCATCATGTTGCATGGTTGGCCAGTAAAAGCCAGCTCTGAGGATTCGTTTGGCAAGAGTTTTCGCACCCTGATGGCTGCCGCAGATGCCTTCATGTACCTCAGATAGCATTTTGGAGGCCATCTCCTCATTGATGCATTTAAGCCAAGGTCGCACGTACCCCCGTTTGTAGAGTTGATTGTTGAATACAGAGTACATTGGTGCGATCCTTTTCAAACGTCGGGCTTCCAACTGATCGGTGGGGAGAACCCCGGTGTTAAGGTAATTCCACATCGGGGTGAACCAGGATTCACCGGGTTCTCCGATGGCGAGTACGGTCACTGTATCAAGGTTGATGCTGGATTCAGGAACATCCATAACAATCACGGGCCGATCTTTGTCAAGGTTGCCCGCGGCGCCAAGTTTGGACAAAGCGTCGGCTTGGCAGTTCTTGTTGCGCGAGACATGTTGGATATCAACCTCGTCGAAATGGCTTTTGAGCAAGTGAAACTGCTGTCGGTACTTGCGCAACTTCTCGTCCATAACTCGGCATTCATCGTTTATCTGTTTGACCGCTAACTCGGAGTCACTACGAAGATGAACCTCGCGGGCGCCCAATTCTTTAGCTAGTTTAAGGCCTGCAATCATGGCTTCATATTCGGCGGTGTTGTTTGTTACTGGGAACTGAAAATGGAGAGCATAATTCAAGGTTTCCCCGTGGGGACCTGTGAGGGATACCCCAGCTCCAGCCCCCTGTAATGAAGAGGCGCCATCGACATGGATAGTCCATCGTCCTTCAGACTCGGGAGGAACACCGGAATATTCGGCGATAAAATCAGCGAAGATTTGCGATTTCAGAGCATTTTGCGGGTGGAACGAAACATCGAACTCAGATAACTCAAGTGCCCAAGCTAACAATCGGCCGGATGAGTCAAAATTCGAGAATGCCTTTTTGAGCGGGATTCCGGTGTATACTTTGATGGAGTGAGATTGAAAATAAGGCCGCAGTTTTCTAGCGGCGATGACGAGAGCATATGCTGCCTTCTCAATCTGGGAATACCTTGTCTCAGCATCCCGAAGTACATGAGAGACAAAATATATCGGCTTCTGGTCTCGTCATTCTTCCCGGACAAGGGCGGCACTGACTGCGTGACCCGAGGTTGCCAGGTACATTACTAGAACGTCGCCCGTGGTTGGTCTGCTCAGACATGGTGGATTAGCGAGATATGCTTTAATTTTCTCGAAGGCTGTTGCACACTCCTCCGTCCATTCAAACTTTGCGGATTTGCGCATGGCTTTGAAGAAAGGGAAACATACGTCCCCAGATCTCGCAATAAATCTATTGAGGGCGGCCAACTTGCCTGTGAGAGATTGCAACTCTTTGAGGTTTCTCGGTGGCCTCATATCAAGGATGGCTTGTGATTTTGAGGGATGGATCTCAATGCCTCGCATGGAAACCATGAAGCCAAGGAACTTACCACCAGTCAAGCCGAAGAAACTTTTCTTTGGATTGAGTTTCATGCTGGCTGAGTTTAGTGTCGCAAAGGTTTCTCGAAGATCTCGGATATGGTCGAGGTCGGACATAATCTTAACAAGTAGGTCATCTACGTATGCCTCTACGTTTCGTCCGATCTGCCCATGAAACACAGTGTTGACCATGCGCTGGAAAGTGGCTCCGGCGTTGCGCAACCCGAAAGGCATGACCCGGTAGCAATATAGCCCCGAGCTGGTGGTGAAGACGGTCTTTTCCTCGTCGTCTTGGTTCATCCGGATTTGATTGTACCCGGAGAACGCGTCCATGAAGCTGAGATATGCATGTCCTGAGGTGGAGTCGACCAGTTGGTCAATTTTGGGCAAAGGGAACGGATCCATGGGGCATGCCTTGTTGAGATCAGTGTAATCGATACACATACGCCAATCACCATTGGACTTCTTGACAAGCACGGGATTGGCTGTCCATTCAGGACACTCGACATTTCTGATAAAACCAGCATCCAGCAGTTTCTGTACTTCGCGTTTCACGGCTTGCTGCCTTTCATCCCCCATATTGCGCTTCCGTTGTCTAACTGGCTTTGAATCTGGCTTAATGTGCAATCGGTGCTCAGCTATGGACCTCGAAATTTCTGGCATGTCGGCTGCAGTCCAAGCGAAAACGGATTGGTTTTCTCGGAGGAATTTGATCAGTTCTTCTTTGGCCTGCCCCTGGATTGCTTTTCCGATGTTGAGTGTTTTGCCACCACCTAAATCGAGTTGGTTGACTTCGTCTGCCGGTTCGAGGGAAGCTTTTTCTTTAGCTTTATCAACCGGATCTAATGTAAGGTTTGTGTTTGGAGGTAAAAAGTCGGTACTTGAACGCAACCGCTGTTGGTTGGTTTTTGTGCTAGACTGATCTACCTGGTGGACAGAGCCTCCTTGACCCTGAACAGACGTCATGTAACATTCACGCGCTGCCTGCTGTTGGCCACTCTCTTCCCCTATCCCGTTATCAGTGTGAAACTTGATTTTGAGGTGGGAAGGGGAGATGATGGCGCCGATTTTGTTCAAGGTCCCCCTTCCCAGGATCGCATTATACGCAGAGGGAGCGTTGACGATGAGGAAATCCACCATGACTTCTACTGTTCGAGGAGATGTGCCGAATGTCACTTTGAGGGGCATCATTCCCCGAGGTTGAAGGGTATCTCCTGTGAAGCCTATCAAGGGTGAGATATGGTGTTGGAGGGAGCGAGTGTTGAGGCCCATTTGCGTGAAGGCGGATAAATACAGGATGTCTGCTGAACTTCCGGTATCGACTAATACCCTCTTAACTCGGTGTGTGTTAATCTTGAGATTCAACACCACGGGGTCATCGTGTGGGCTAGAAATCTCACCTAGGTCCTTCTCGGAGAAAGATATCACTTTCTCAGGTCGAGGTCGCTTTTTATCGGTCTCGACCTAGAGAATAGTGGGGTAGGGTTTTCGATTGTCGCGAGATAAGATTTTTCGGATGGTCCCTCGATGGCCACCGCTGATCACATTGATGACAGGACTGTTCTGCCGCTCCTGGCGCCTATTCTCGGGGCCATCCCGGGTTTGGGGACCGGCTTCCCCAACTCGGGGTCCAGTATAGTCCTGTCTGTAAGGGATGGGTTTCTTGAAAATCTTACCTTTGCCATTGTACTTCCTGGAGAATTTTCTGAAGAAGTCGGGATTTATGAAGTCGACCAGCTTACCCTCTCTGGCTAGTCTCTCCAAGATGTCTTTGAGTTGAAGGCAATCCGCAGTGGAGTGTCCATTGAATCCGTGGTACTCACACGTCTTGGAGTTATCCTGTACCGTGAAGATGCCTTCAGGCAATGGCGGAGGGAGGTCGAACATGCCTTCTATGATGTTGTACATCTCATGTCGCTTCTTGGTGAGAGGTGCATATCTCACGAAGTGTTGGCGGTATCCCTCGGTGCCAGTTTTGTGTTCTTGCTCGGTCGGACGGTTGGGTTGGTTTCTCCGAGGTTCTCTTTGGTTGCGAAACCTGTCCTGAGATGGTTGTTTGTTCGTCAAATGTCGGGGAGACCGAGACCTAGGTCTCGTGGGACTCCCGTTATCATCCTCGGCACGGATGTAACCCTCCGCGAAGGTGACAAACTCCCTTAGAGTGGTCATCTTTTTCATGTGGGCTTCATAACGCAAAGTGCCCGGACCTCCTTTGCGAAGTCCTTTTTTGATGGCAGCTAGGGCGAATTCCTCGTTGAGGTTCTGAATTCGCCGAGATGCTTGTATAAAGCGATTAACAAACGCGCCCGTTCTTTCGCGCTGTCCTTGAACAATATCCAACAGCATCTCGCACGTCGCTGGTGGTGGTTTGATAATCGTGTACCTTTCCAAGAATAGTTTAGCGAAGTCCTCAAATTTGTTGATGGACCTCCTGGGTAATGTCATGTACCAGTCCCACGCTTCTCCAGTTAAGCAAGTGGTGAAGACTCGGCACATGATGGCATCTGTGGCTCCAAGAAGGCGGAGTCGTTCGAGGAACCCGTATACAAAGTTGTGCGGATCCTGTGTATCTCCACTACCCCGGAAGCTGGGAAGGGTTGTCGGGTACTTGAAGTCTGTCATTGATTGTCGGTAGATGTCTCTGGACAGGGGGCCATCCTCGATTCCCATAGGTCGAGAGTAGGTGCCTGTCTTTTGGGATTCGAGTTCGACTAGTTTGGCCGCAAGTCTGGTTTGGATCAAGTCTTCGACTTGAGCCATGTTAATGCCTCGGGGAGGGGTAGGTGATCGTCAATTCCTTCTTCGATCATCCCGGCGAGTCCTATCCCTACCTCGGGGTGGACTTCGTTCGCGTTCCCTGTGGGAGCGAGATTGTTCGCGGCGAGATGGTCTGGGTCCTCTGCCATGATTGGCTGATTCTTGTTCGTTATAGTGGTGGACTATAGAACCTCCGGCATTGGGCTCCTTCTCGGGATCAGGTCCCATATTCTCGTCTTGCCCTTCCGGCCGTCGTCCTTCGTCGGGATGGACTCTTGTTGGCGGAGCATTATGATCCCTGCGTTCGGATTGGACCTGTTATTCTGGTGGGATAGGTGTGTCTGTCTCCTCACCAGTTCGGACCTGCACGAATTCTCTGTCCAAATTTCGTGGTGAAGCATGTGCCGGTCGGCTGAGGATACGGTTTGCGGATAGAGGTCGGGGTATAGGTGCAGTGGTTGGTACGGTCTGATGTACAGGTCGCGGCGGTGCTTGTTGAGAACACGGTATTGGACCTGTCATGGGATACATCCCGTGAGTGCCTCCTGGGCCCCATTGCCCAGAGGGTGTGACGTAAGGATACTGGGGACCCGTTGGTGTGTAAGGGGTGTAAGCGGCCGCGCCGTAGTGATACAACGGCGTTTGCTGAGGGTAATATGGTATGTAGGGTATCTGGTATGTACCAGTTACCGGGTTGTGCTCGGTGTAGAGAAGTCTAGTTGTGTTTCCTTCATTGAATGGAGGTCGATTAGCGATGTCGGGTCCCGTGTGATGAGTCGGTGCAGGTTGGGGACCAGGGGGTCGTATCATTGAGCTGCTTGGCCTCGCCCCAAGAGGCTGACTGTGGGAGATGTTTCCCGTAGGCGGGGTTATCAAAGGAGGTGGTGTGATCGTTACTCCTGGCGGGGTTGTTACCCCGGGCGGGAGCGGGATTGATATGGTTGGATGCGCCATCTAATTCTCTGTGTTCAAGCTAGGCGTGGCCCCACGGTGGTTGATACGTCCTATCTCGGGAGATGAGGCCGTATGGGAGATTGGGCTGAATTAGGCTCGCCCTACCAGAGGATGGCAGGCCGAGGTATAGATCGAGTTGAAAACTCGGGGTGGATTGTGAGAGATTCGGACTCTGACCTGTACGATCTCTCTCTTAGTTCAAAGTTGCGTCCCCTGTTTCCTGGGGCTTCCTGCCTTATATAGTCCAGCCATAACCGCCATCTCGGGCGTTTATGGGGGAACGTGGGCAGTTATGTCGTCCGTTATTGGGACGTGGGCATTAAACCAGCCGTTTCTGGGACGTGGGCATTAAGCTAGCCGTTTCCACGGCTATCCCGTATATCGGTTGGCCTTAACCTCTATTCGCCATATATTTTTGAGGCCTCCGAGTTGGGCCTCGGTTTAGTGAATCTTTGGGCTTTTTCATATGACGTCGGGTTGGCCTTGTAAAGGTCCGAATCCCAGTCTTTCATGACCCAGTTTTGAACAAGTAAAAGGGCATGTGGAACATGGCCCTATCAACGTGCATCTTGCATTAAAGTTTGTGTGCGTCTGTTTTAATTTTCGCGCGATAGATCTTAATGCTGACCGAACGGTTTCAGACCTAATTGGACCCAAAAGTAGGTCCGATGCCCATCGAACCTACTCCGATCTCATGAAAAAAATCTATTGGTCACTTGCAAGAATGAAGTCAGATTAAAAATTTTGCGTTTATAAAATTCTTGTTTGTTTTAATAATTAAGCTATTGACAAGCTTCCAATATTGCGCATTACAATGTTGTATTATTAATTAATTTAATTTTGCCAAATTGCCCGTAGGCTGCACATTAGAATGTTAGAGATGTATTTAGGTAACAAAATACAAAGTCTTGTGACAGCGAGTAAACATGCCATAGAAGGCAGTGCGCCGCTCACCCAAATTCCTGTTCTCGTGCCTAATACCCAATTACCCAGGCTACTTTTTTACGGGGCTATGTACCTCCAGTTTAGCCTTTTTTATAAGAAATTTTGGTCTGGGACCCCCCTGATAAAATTTCATTACTGTGTTTTCTAGTCCCTCGAAAATAAAAAATACCCCTGAATATTCCAAAATTACCACTAGTAATGTTAGCACTCGTACTAGCCGAGGTCTAGATGAAATTCCTCTAGCAAGAAAAATCATTCGTTGATTCACCTTCTGTTGTATTATCTCTGTAGGTGTTAACAACACAAGTAACGTTTCACAGCGGCTGATAGACTAACTCTATTATCAGCATTTCTTAGAAGGATCATTTTTTATTAAATTTAAATGGCCAATGGATTCATTAGTTCTCTAAAATTATGCAACAACAAAAAAATCTATTTATTTTCTCTGAAAAATATTAATTTCTCCACACCTAAAACTATGAGTGCTTACCAAATACCAAACATTATCAAAGATGGTTCGCATATCTTTATTTTTCATACCTTCATCTTGAGATATTTAAAATGATGTGAAAATTTGACCTCACTCTGATGGATACTAAAACCACGAACAATCAACGCTAAAAATTGTTCACATCAGTTGATACTTGCAACCCTTTTGTCCAAACTAACTTTAAAATATGCTTCTGTTATTCAATATTTTCAGGAAAGATTAAAAACAATATGCATTTTGTTCAAAATAATTATAAAATTATGCTAAACTCTAAAAATTTGCCCCATCACTTTCTGTTTTTGCCTCCGGAGATGAGTCAACTCAAATCATAGTATGATATGTTGTTATTTGTGTTAGATTTTTGTTTTTATTTTTTTATGGTCAAGCAGCTTATGCTGCTTGACAAATATATTAATAAAAAAAGGGTTTATTACATTGCTTCAAGTAATTTACTCATTTAGATTTTTACATTGCTGTGGTGGAATAAGGGGTTTAGTCCTCGTTGTTCCACCAAACGAGCATTAATTGAGCCGGATTAAGATGGCATAAGCCGATCTTTAGGCCGGCCTAAATTAAACCATTCACATGGTGATTTAATTTTATTGCACGTTGATACGTCCTATCTCGGGAGATGAGGCCGTATGGGAGATTGGGCTGAGTTGGGTTCGCCCTGCCAAAGGATGGCAGGCCGAAATAAAGATCGAGTTAGGAACTCGGGGTGGATTGTGAGAGATTCGGACTCTGACCTGTATGATCTCTCTCTTGGTTAAAAATTGCTTCCCCTGTTTCCTGGGGCTTACTGCCTTATATAGTCCAGCCATAACCGCCATCTCGGGCGTTTATGGGGGAACGTGGGCAGTTATGTCGTCCGTTATTGGGACGTGGGCATTAAACCAGCCGTTTCTGGGACGTGGGCATTAAGCTAGCCGTTTCCACGGCTATCCCGTATGTCGGTTGGCCTTAACCTATATTCGGGCCATATACTTTTGAGGCCTCCGAGTTGGGCTCCGGTTTAGTGAATCTTTGGGCTTTTTCATATGACATCGGGTTGGCTTTGTAAAGGTCCGAATCCCAGTCTTTCATGGCCCAGTTTGGAACAAGTAAAAGGGCCTGTGGAACATGGCCCTATCACACGTCATGGCCTAACTCGAATGATTATAAATAATATATAATTAGTATATTATTATTAATAATTATTATTAGTATTAATTATATAAGTATAATTAATGATTATAATAATTATTATTAGTATAATTAATATCTTATATTGTTAATATATTAAATAATTATTATAATAATATTATATAATTAGTATCTTTTTATTAATAATTATTATTAATATATAACTATATATAATTAATATGTTATATTGTTAATCTATTAAATAATATTATAATTATTGTTAATATATTAATATTAATAATTAGTATCTTATTATTAATATGAGGAGAGATCAAGTTACAACAAATTTGAGTTACAACAAAGTTACAACAACTATTTTTTTCATTTTCAAAGTCCAAATCGTCGATCCAAACCGTTCAACATGATTCTCCACAATAAAATGTGCTTGCAGATCAAATTTTAGATTTTTTTGAATTTTTTCACTATTTGTTAAGTATTTTACAAAAAATAGTCATATTCAGACCATTGAATTTTGTACCCATCTTCATAAATAGTAAAAAAAATCAAAAAAATGTAAAATTTGATCTGCAAGCACATTTTATTTAGATAATCATGTTATCGACGATTTGGACTTTGAAAATGCAAAAAATAGTTGTTGTAACTTTGTTGTAACTCAAATTTGTTGTAACTTGATCCCTCCTCTATTAATATATAATTATATGATTAATATCTATATTGTTAATATATTAAATAATAATTATAATAATATTAAAAGAGAATGGCTAATATACAAACGTTTGTTCCTGGACTTAGGAACAAACGATTCGGTTCTCCGATTTTCAAAGTCCAAACAGTCGATTCAAACCATTAGATATTCAATCTATATTAAAATGTGCTTGTAGACCAAATTTTATATTTTTTGGAATTTTTTTACTATTTATTAAGCTGGTTTGAAAACCGTTGTTTTTCAATGTTGCAGAAATTTAATAAAAACAGCAGTTTCAAACCATCTTAATAAATAGTAAAAAAACTCTAAAAAATGTAAAATTTGATCTCCAAGCACATTTTAATATAGATTGAATATCTAATAGTTTGGATCGTCCGTTTGGACTTTGAAAATCGCAGAACCGAGTCGTTTGTTCATGAGTCCAGGAACTAACGTTTGTATATTAGCCATTCTCATATTATAATATATTATAGTTATTATTAATATATTAATATCATATAATTAGTATCTTATTATTAATAATTATTATTAATATATAATTATATAAGTAATATCTTATATTGTTAATATATTAAATAATTATTATAATAATATTATAATATATTATAGTTATTATTAACATACTAATATTATATAATTAGTATCTTATTATTAATAATCAACTAATTAGGCTTCCAAAACTTTAGTTCTCCACCAACTCTAATTAAACAAAAAATACCTTAAGCCATGATCTAACTTTAAACCTCAACAAAACATGAATAATTTAGACCGGCCTAAAATTATTTTACCAATACAAAATTTATAAAAGATTTCTGCTAATGTCATTGGATATGATGGGGTTCGAACTTAAAAATCATTTTCAACATTTATTCCTGCTTAATATTCTCAAACTTAGTATCCAAAATTGAAACTAATGAAATAATCAATTTAAATCTCCTGAATTTTAGCACAACCAAACACCACCTTGAGAATTTAAAAAGTAGACCGTAAAAGTAAAGGTACTGAACCCCTCGTAAATTATTATTTCAAGTTGAGATTCCTCTCCTCACTTTATTTTCCTTCAAAAATGATTCTACAGCTGTACCAGTGTAATTTCAGAAGAACTTTTAAATATCAATTAGATCATGTCCATTGTTCTTTACTTTTTATAAAAGTACGCTAGGTTTCTGTTAATTTTATCTAAATATCTAATATTCCTTGGGATTTTAATTGTGAATACAAAATTCTTATTTTTTGGAAAATTTTGTACGGATTTTGGACACGATTGGACTCACAATTTATACTTTTTTTGGAGACAGTTAATATAATTCTGAGGATTATTAGCAAACTTGCAACTCCCTTGCGGATATTTATGCAAGTTATGTAAGAAATAAGGGGAATTATTCACAGCTACATACCACACCGAGCATACATGAATGAAAGCCGCATGCGATCAAGATCTCATTAAAACCCTTTACTAACCTAATTTATTCCTTTCGGGCAAGAGCACAGTTATTTCTCCCCCCACTTGATGTCATGATTGTCATCTACCGTTACCCTCTCCTAATTTACGGAGAATAAAAATGTTTAATTGGCATTGACTTCCTCTCTACCTGTGTTGTTAGTGAAAACTAAAGAGGGGTCTAAGACTGAGAAGGTCTATTTGTCCTTAGTGATCGACGCTGTTTTGGTAGCATTTGGATTTGGGTTGGAGGGAACCTTTTGTGGGGTTGCTAGCATGCTGTATGCGTATGATCTCCTTTGTAGAAAGAAGTAGAGAGAGAAAGAGTGTGTTTGTGTGTGCGCGCGCATTAATGCAGTAGGAGAGACCGAGAGGGACAGAAGTTTATTTCACAAGAAAGCTGTGATGATAATGTGTGTTTTCCGGGGCATGTAACTCGGGTTGAAACCTTTATTACGAGAAAATCTAGCGAGTTTCATCGCACTCAAGGATTACATCTCTTTCCTGAGTTTTGTCTCTCCTAAAATTTCACGTGTAACATTTTTTCTTCTCACAAATTTGAGCCCCTTCAACAAACTTTAGCAGGGTGAGAGCCGAGAGGCGTGGTGGTGCTTTTGGAAAGATCTGATTCGTCCTTACTTTTTGATTTTTTTTCTTGGAGAAGATGTCGGCCAAGTTTTTACATGCATTTGCCGACGAGAACCCCGATTTGAGCCGGCAAATCGGCTGCATGACCGGCATTTTTCAAATGTTTGATCGGCAGTATCTCCTCACAAACGGGCGGCGGCTCCCTGCACCGAAGCAGCTCCCATCAGGTACACCTCCTTTTAATTTTTAAGATTTTTACTGGCTGAAGTATGTGTTAGAAGGATCGGGGACAATGTAGCTTGCTAGCCAAAATTTTTGGGGTGTTTTATTTTTTTGGTTTGTTTGTGGTTCCCCAGATCTCTAATTGAATAATTGAGAACGGAACTAATATCTCTGTACTGCTCATGTTATTATTTAGGTCATGTTCTTTCAAACACTTCAAGTGTAAGTGCAGAGCGCGTCATATCCTCTCCACAGATTTTACATGTAAGTCAACTCCTTAATCTTGTCAAATTTGATTTCAATCATGTCTTCTTTTCAAAAGTGAGATAGCTCTGAACTTGAGAATTGAGATGACATTTCTGCCTTAAGTACACATTTTCAATCATTTTGTAAAGCATTTCACATTGGTTTAATATTTTTCATATTACCTAATTTTGTAGGAGAAAAACTTGAGCAAGAGTTGGAAAGAGACCCAAAGAGCCTCTTTAGAATATTCTAACTCTATGTCCTCTTCCACTTCTTCATTCTCATCCCTCGATTGCAACCATTCGGTAAATCATGATCTCCCCCCACTCGACCGAATCCTATTTCCTGAAATGCCCCTGAAAAACTCACCAAAGCTTAAAATCCCTGATCATGACATATCGATTGATATCAGAGATGTCGTGAAGGATTCTATCAATAGAGAAACCCGTGGTGGTTTATCTGTTAAAAGCTCCACTAAAGAAGGAAGAGAGCATAAAAATTACTACAGAGACTCACCAAGGCCTATGCACTTGCCGAAGAAAGGCACTGGGAATGAGCTTGACGAATCACTTGGAGTTTTGGCCAAGTTAAAGGAGGCTTCTAAGGGATCTACACTAGAACTTAACCAACTGCCTAGATTATCATATGATGCAAGAGACATGTTTTCTCGGTCTTTAACTAGAGATGCGCCTCGACTTTCTTATGATGGAAGAGAAGTGGCTGCGATTCAGTCGCGAGAGAATAATGATAATAATCCAAGGCTTTCTTTGGATAGCAAGGATGCCTCCCTTTTGGACTCTAACTCAGATTCAAATTCCAATTCAAACTCGAATTCGATTACAAAAGGAGAGAAAATTGGTATTGTTGCCAAGCTCATGGGCTTGGAAGCCATGCCCAAATCAAGCTTTGTAGATCAAGAGGCGGTTGAAACTCTTAAAGATGGTAAAATTCCAACTTCAAAAAATCATTGTTGTGATGAGAAAATGCCAAAGATACCCAAAATACAAGAGAAAAGAAGAACCAGAGGTTCTGATTTAGGCATGAGGCCTATGTCAAGCTCTAGAATTCCCATTGAACTGGCTCCATGGAAACAGCAGGAAAGGATTTGCATTCCTCAGAAAACGAGCTACCGGAAACGAGAAAACCAAGTGTCTGAACAGCAAGTGTCGGTGTATAGTGAAATAGAGAAGAGACTGAAGGATTTGGAATTTGAGCAATCAAATAGGGATTTAAGGGCTCTTAAACAGATTATAGACTCTATGCATGCCAAGGGGCTCTTAGAGGCTGAAAAAAGTGCCACCATTTCAAACCCTAATCCGCGAAGTGAACAACATTTGAAATCAAACAAGGAGAGTGCTTCCACAACAGATTTCAAGTCACCTATTGTGATCATGAAACCCACAAAATCAGTTCTTGGTACAGTGGAGGATATTCCACTTGCTCCAGCCTTATCACAACTGAGAATAAGTGATGATGGGAACAAAAAGAAGCCACCCATTTATAATCAGAATTTCAAGGAACAACCCAGTAAAGCTAGCCCTAGGGTTTCATCAAGTAAAAGACCAGAAAATAGAAGAACTGAAGAGAATTTTAAACAAAAGACTGGTTCAAATTCAAGCTCGACCAGCCCAAGATTGCAACAGAAAAAGCTTGACATGGAAAAGAGGTTAAAACCACCAATCCCAAATTCAAATTCCACCAAGAGCTCCAAACAGCATGCACGAAAAAACTATATGGATTCCACCTCACCGAGAAATAGACCAAGCCGAAAACCAGCTCAAACAGAGAAAAATGATGACATGTTGAGTGATGTCAGCACAGGTCACAATGGCGATGAGGTTTTGCTGAGGTCAGATAGTACTATTAGCATGGCGTCGTCTAAGGTTGATGTTGATGTGACAAGCACAGATAAATCAGAAGATGTGAAGAGCATCTCTTCGTCTCAAAGAGAATATCAGAACTCAAAAGCGAAGGTATTGAGGCAGTTTGTTTGTGATTTTCCCTTATAGTATTGACCAAGAACTTTAGATTGAGATTTTCAACCGAAAGTACTCGTGCCAAACTAGATTAAATACAGTTTTTGTTAACTTTTGGTGTGGCCTCTGTTATATACTTATATTTGAGGTTTTTTAGTGAATTGTCATTGTTATCTATGTAGTGCCAATAATTAAATGAGGCCACAGTATTTTTCTAAACTAATGAAATGGCATGACATAAAAAAATTACTCTTTTTTATCAGAGTCCGCTGGATTATTCAAGTGTGGAGATAACCAGGTGTGAACTCGCATCTACTACTCAAGAGCATCCAAGCCCGGTATCGGTTTTAGACAGCTCCTTGTACAATGAAGATGTATCACCTCCTTCAATCAGGTCTCCGACCTTATCAAGAGGTAAAATATCTATAACCTTCGTCATGAATCTGGTCATCTACCTTTCAGGTCCCATGCTGATAGAGTGTGGAATTTCAGCAATTGATTGTTGATACCAATCAGGTCAATTTTTGTTGGCACTTAATGGGACCCAATTTAGTTGGTAGGTGGTACCAGATTCCTTAGCTGTAAGCAAGCCAACCAATTCATTATTACACAGTTCAGGTGCCTTACTGAAGAATAGTCTACTATTTTGTAATGTACTTTTTAAGGTGCAATGGCACATCAGCAGTCTTATGGGAAAATGAAAAAAATTAACCATTTATTGAGTTTAATCAAAAATAGCTGTTGACAAAATAGTCCCATATATTGTAAAATATTTGATTTAGACAAGATTGTGGAAAAGGATACTTTAACCATTTATTGAGTTGATTGAGCGGAACATAAAGAAAAAGGCTATAAATTTATGGAAAGTGGGTACTGTAATGAGAGGTGCTTACTGCCAGAGAGCGGCTCACCGGCTTCTTTG
Organism: Carex myosuroides; assembly: GCA_028015225.1. Taxonomy (NCBI): domain Eukaryota; kingdom Viridiplantae; phylum Streptophyta; class Magnoliopsida; order Poales; family Cyperaceae; genus Carex; species Carex myosuroides. The sequence continues at coordinate 3,548,674 of CM051485.1, read as the reverse complement.
TTTCACTTCTTGTGTACAATCTGTGTTGCCCTTTTGATGTGACTTTTTCAAATTACATTATATTGACATATAATTAGAAGTAGATTGGCATAGATATTAATAGGTTGAAAGATATCTATATATTAAGATATTTAGAACTAACATGTAATTAGTACCAAGTTTAGTAGGTTAAAATGTAAAAAATAATAAATTAACAAAAAGAGTAGGGCTCAAATCCCTCGTGTCTTTCATGCCTAAATCACGCCTTACTTTTCTTATATTTGTTTCCAAAGTCCAAATTGCCGATCCAAGCCACTCAACATGATCTCTGTGTTAAAATGTGCTTGAAGACTAACATTTATATTTTTTTGGAAATTTTTACTATTGTTTTGGATAGGTACAAAATCACTATTTTTGGATGGTCCAGAATCTTCTGAAAAACAGTGATTTTGTACCTATCTAAAAAAAATAGTAAAAAATTTCCAAAAAATATAAAATTTGGTCTCCAAGCACATTTTAATATGGAGATCATGCTGAGCTGTTCAAATCGACTGTTTGAACTTTAAAAAAATGTGAGGCGCGATTGAGGCATGAAAGACATGGGAACCTGCTTTAACAAAAATTACGCTAAGTTGTCAAAAAAATTAGAACAAAGTCAACAAATAGTAATATAGTATACAGAAATGGACAAACATGGTATGAGTGAAAAATATTTGGACCACGAAACAAACCTCATGAGATTTTGCAAAAAGATCAGTAGTACTTTTTTGAGTATCATGTAGTCATCATTTTAGGGCTCTGATTATTTTTTTTGGCAACAATGCGTTTATCACAGAAACTGTCAGTGAGCCCTAGGCAAGTAGCCGTTAGAGAGCCTGGTCATTCCCTTGATTATTACTAAAAAAAATCGATATGAAAAAATAAGGAACTAGTTTAAGTAGTAAATATTTTGTTGCATATGTAATCTTTTGCTAAATTTTGCTTCATAAATAAATGATCAGAGAAGAGGAGGTCTCAGGCTATGGAAAGCCAGAATCCAACTGAATCACCAGAAAAGAAACCTCCAGCAAATTCAAAGAAAATGGAAAATATCCAAAATCTTTTACAGAAGCTCAAGCAACTAAGCTTATCAGAGGAAACTGACACTGACACAGCAGGACCTGCTACAGATTACATTGCACTTTTATGTGAAACACCCGATCCAGACCACCGGTATGTGTCTGAGATACTCCTCGCATCGGGTCTGTTAATGAAAGATTCGCTGGAAGTCCAGTTGCATGCATCTGGTAATCCAATAAACCCGGATTTGTTCTTGGTACTTGAGCAGAGGAAGTCAGGTTGGGTTGTGAAACCTGAAGCCCGGATCAAATCTGACCCTCAGAAAACACATAGGAGACTAGTGTTTGACCTGGTTAATGAATTGTTGTTGCAAAAATTGGATTTCAAGACCATGGTGATGAAGAGTATCAATAGGCAGGTCTCATTTGGTGGTCAGAAATTGTTGAGAGAGATTTGTGCAGAGATCGAGGAGTTGAAGAGGGAGAAAGGGAGCTCTGAGGATGAGAGCAATGTGCTATCGGGTAAGGACATGATGAGGAGGTCTGACGGGTGGGCTCACTTTGGCAGAGAGGCGTCTGGTATTGTATTGGACGTAGAGAGGTCTATATTTAAAGAGCTTATTGACGAGGTTGTAACTGGGGAGGTCATGCATGGATCAAAAGCCAGGGCTAACCGAAGAAGGAAACAGCTTTTTGTTAAGTAAATCTGTAATTGAAAAGAGGCTGATCTCAAACATTTGATAAGTTGATCTCTTTTTTTTTTTTTGGGGGGGGGGGGGGGGGGGGGGGATTTTTCTTGAAATATAGTTAGCAAAGGTGCAAAAATTTGAATCTGGAATAAGAGATTGAATCGTAATGTTTAATTATACTATATGACTATCCAAGGGTTTTTTCTTTTCTTTTGTCTTGGAGGTTCATGTATGGCCTGTTTCAAAATCTATGCTTTCTTTTGTTGTATTGCGTCTCAAACTTATATACTATTTTTTTTGCCCGTAAAATGTGATATACTGAAGAATAACCTTTGGGATATACTAATGTATGCTTCGGTTATCTTTTTTTGAAAGGCTTGGTAGTGACATACCTGATCGGTTATCACTGTACTGAATTGGAAGTGCAAGTTCTTGGGTGTTCCAACGATCGGTTCGGTTGAAACTGAAATAAAATATGCAAATTAATTTTTATTTTAGTTTTTAAAAACCGAACTGTTTAAACCAAATTAAATTTCGGTTTGTTTGATTGAACAGAATAAGAGAGATTAAATTTTAAAAAATAAAAAACTCAATACATACACCAATACATTAATAATTATATCGACATAAATATTAAGATAATATTACATAAATATTCAAACTAAAATGGATGGAAGAAATGATGATTGAACCAAACAAAAGATAAACCATACTTGAATCATTATAATTCGGTCGGTTCGGTTTAGTTGGTTTTGAAAAGTCTAAACTGAACCAAGCCATTTAAACCGAAATAATTTAAAAAATCAACCGAACTGATTCATTTAAACCAAACAACCGATCCATTTAAACCAATATTTTTCAGTTTGGTTGAAAACCAGATAAACCGAGCCATTTGAACACCCCTACAACAATGATTATCAGCCAGTAAGGCTCTCTTTCAACTTTTGCTCCGAATGTCGACATTTTTATTAATATCCAAAATTAAATATAAATTATTAATTATACCCAGCTTAGCTGGGTATTTTTAAAAATGTCCAAACCGGCCATTTTTCGGTCGGTTCCAATTTTTTTCCTAACTAGCCAAAAAATGGCCGGCCCGGATGTTTATAAAAGAGTGGGCAGGGTTCCGTATTTTTTCACAAATTCATTCTCACAAAATTCACACTCTCTCTCCTCATTTTCTCTCTTTCTCCCAAAATTCTCCTCCTCTTCTCACATTTGTAAGTAAGTCCCTTTATTTTTTTTTTATTTATTTGAAGTCCAAAATGGTTGTAAATTGATAGAATTTGTTAGAAATGTACCAAAATTAGTATAATTTAGTTATCAATTAGTTTTAATTTGTGTTAATTAGTTGTCAATTAGTTTAATTAAGTATGTTTTAGCATATTTAGTATATTTTAGTTTTAATTAGTTTAATTAGCATAATTTATAATTAGCAAATTTTAGCATATTTTAGTTTATTTAGCTTAATTTAGTACATTTTAGTCACCCATTCAATCACCGGGACGACGATGATATGCTACAGAGAGGCCACACGATAGAGAGACCAGTGGTAGCGGGTCACAGACTCAACCTGACTATGCGACTGAGTTGGCAGAGTCCATCTTCTCTACACCCCTGCCAGTCACTAGGGGTGAGGATGAGAATGTATGAGATACCGCAGTACGGATGAGTAGAGAGGCTGAGGCTGATGTCGTTACACCTGATCAAGGAGTCTGGCAGGGACTATCTTATCAGGGAGTATGGGAGGGACTACCCGACAGAGCTAACAGGGGAGTGCCAACATCGCGATGGTTCCCCTCTGGTGGTCATCGCCGCTAACCATAGTTTTTTATGGTGGTTTTAGTTAGATTGTTTTGTAGTATTTATATTGGTATACTATATTTGATATTTTATATAATACTATATTGGTATACTATATTTGATATTTTATATGTGGATTAGATTATGATATTTTATGATAGTATTTATATTTTTTATGCTAAATTATACTAGAATAAACTAAATTATGCTAAATTATACTAAAATAAACTAAATTATGCTAATTATGCTAAATTCTACTAAAATAAATTAAAATAAACTAACAAAAATTAAATTATACTACAATAAACTAATTTATGCTAATTATATATCAAAATGTTAATATATCAACTTATTTCACTAAATTATACTAAAATAAACTAAATTATGCTAAATTATATCAAAAAAACTAAATTATGCTAATTATGCTAAATTATACTAAAATAAATTAAAATAAACTAACAAAAATTAAATTATACTAAAATAAACTAACAAAAATTAAATTATACTAAAATAAACTAATTTATGCTAATTACATATCAAAATGTTAATCTATCAACTATTTCACACAAAAAAAATTACCTGACCTGCTATTTTTTGGCCGGTCCTAATGTCGGCTCCAAATTTATATAATTAATAATTTATATTTAACGTTGACCTGCCCAACTGGGTATAATTAATAATTTATATTTAATGTTGGATACTAATAAAAATGTCGGCTCCGAATGTAGAAGTTCCTGATGGAGAAAAAGTTGAATTAATGTCATTGTTTTTAAATATTTCACTGCAAAAGTAAAAGCGACATGTTCAGTGAATTAAACAGTGAGGCAGTAAGCACCGAGGCATAACGTAGAGATTGTAATGAAGTAGTTAACTTGAAAATTAATTCAAATTTTTTAGAAGATTCTTTTACAATGAAAATAATTGAACATGTTCATTTTTTTTCCCATATGTTTATATTAAGTTATTTAAAAATTATATTGAAATTTTGTCCGATAAAACTATATTTCAAATTTTCAAATTTGCTATATTTAAATAAGAGCAATTCTTATATCAAAATTATTGTTTTCTTTACAGATAACTAAAAGTTTATATATTTAGTGCTACATACATTTAAAGACGGGCAACTAATGAAAATAGCATATATACGCGTTATTAGTTAAGGATAGATCATGTTTTGAATTTTCCTTGTGAGATGTACTGTTTATTTCATTGCAATAAATTATCTTGTATCGTTTTGTATTAATTAACTATGTCGTGCATTCATTGTAAAAAGATAAAAGGGTCCGCCTAGCTCTCCCCCGTGAACAATCCCCCGTTTCATCCTCCGTCAGTTGCATTAATTAAGGTAGTTAGTTAGTTAGAATTTATAACTGTCAGTGTATTTTAGGAATTTGCAGAAGTATTCATATGTAGCACAACTAGTATTCATCCATCTATATGAAGGTATTCACATTTGCAATAGAAACATATTTGGATATATTACAACAAGAAAGTAGGGGACACACAACATGTGTGGGGGACCGCACAACTGTCAGAGCATTAATTAAGTGGGGGACCGCATAACCGTCAGCGCATTAATTAAGTGGGAGACTTCTAACTACCTTCAGCTCATTTTAGAAATTTGCAAAAAAAGTATTTATCTGTAACACAACTAGCATTCATCCATCTATATAAATGTATTCATCTTTGCAATAGAAGCATATTTGGACACATAAATCATTCATCTTTTACACGTTTTTAGAGATGGGTTTTTTTTTTCTCCGTTCAATCTAACCAATATTTCTGACGATCTGTGAGGAATTTTGCAAATCTAAAACCACGAATGTCTTCTAAATAATTTTCTCTTTCAAATGAGATCCATGATGACATACTTTCGAGTTGTCCGTTGCACAAGTATTCACACCTCGTCATGCAAGTATTCACCCTGCATTAAGCAAGTATTCATCCTCATCAATCACTCATCTTTTACACGTTTTTAGAGATGAGTTTTTTTTTCTCCGTTCAATCTAACCAATATTTCTGACGATCTGTGAGAAATTTTGCAAATCTAAAATCACGAATGTTTTCTAAATAATTTTCTCTTTCAAATGAGATCCATGATGACATACTTTCGAGTTGTCCGTTGCACAAGTATTCACCCTCATCATGCAAGTATTCATCCCGCATTAAGCAAGTATTCATCCTCATCGTGTAAGTGTAAATAGTTAATGTATCAAGTATACCTCGATTAACTTTACAAGAGCAGCCGAATAATATTCATCCATAAGATATCAAGTATTCATACATATAAGTTAAAGTATTTCTGCCTAAGATATTAAGTATTCATCCATAAACGTTGACGTATTCATCTCTAAAACATTAAGTATTCATCCATATGTACTTAGTACGCACTGTTCTAATTCACCATTAATGAAGCTTTGTTCTTTGCAAATAACTCGGATCTGACCCGGCTGAGGCGGATCTGACCCGGCGGTCGACAGTGATGGATCTACTCCGGCGGAGGTGGGAGAGAGAGGAGGCGGAGGCTGGAGGTGGGAGACGGAGGTGGAGGTGGAGGTGGGAGAGGGAGGCCGAGAGGGAGAGGTGGGAGAGGCGGGCGGAGGCACAGAAGGAGAGGTGGGAGAGGCGGGCGGAGGTGGAGGCGGAGGTGGAGAGGGAGAGGTGGGAGAGGTGGGAGAGGGAGGGAGAAAGAGGAAAGAAATAAATGGAGAAAATTGGATAATTAATTTGTAGGGCCATTAGATAGTTAGAATTTTGAATTATAGTTAGAAAAGGTAGTTAGTTAGTTGGGAGATGAAATGGGGATGGATAGATGGGGGAAGATATAATTACCCAAGATAAAAAGTGAAGAGTCTAAAAACAGATTTGATATAAATAATTAAAACTATTCTCTCAAAATAGCAACAATCTTTTGTAATATGTGAATTGGTTATAGAGGCATTTTTGTTGGTTTAGTGAATTCAGGACCAAGCTTGTACATTTTATGCAATGAGAGCCGGTACACAAGTCCTTTATATTTTGAAACTATTTAAGAGCATATTATAAATTCGCAGATTGGTCAGATATTTGAAACTATTATTTTTAAGGTGAGAACTGATTGTGTATTCAGATAGGCTTATGCATTCAGTATGAAGATAAAAATAATTAGTACAGTGTTTAAATTATACCGACTTTTTAATTCATAGTATTAAAAAATAATAAAAATTAAACTTATACCAACGAAACTCCCAAATCTCATTTCATACAACGAATGCTCAACTATTCAACGCTCCTGCATGGAGCAAAGCGCTTAATTAATTGAAGTCCCCTCGGGTCTAAGATTATATGGGATGAGATTTGACAGGAATAAAATTTATTTTGAAAAAGTAAAAACTCATAAGTATGATATGCATGAAATTAGTGATGAGAATGTATTGAAACGAGTGTTTAGTTGTATTGTGAAATTAGTTGTGAAATTTTTTGATTTATTATGAAAATATATGTATCTATTTCAATTTCTCATCTATTAAGAAAAAAAACTTGCTGACTCATCCATTTATTTTGTACCAAGATGAAACAATATGTAGGTAATGTCACGATGCTTCTCTAATTTTATTTTTTTAATTAATGGCAAGTGATCAAATAATAATTTATTGTATAATAATAGTGTTTCTACATTTCTCAATCAGTCTTTATTTAACACTTTTAATATTAAATCTAGTTAACAATAAAAATATAGCATATCGGAAAAGAGAGAGAGAGAGCGAGAGACATTCACGATGTTGACTTCGCAAATTTTTTTTCCGTAATTTTAAGCTGTTGATAGAGAGGGAAAAACGTGCCGTGCCGTGCCGTGACTAACACGCCGTGACTTTGGTCTCGTGCCGTGCCGTGCCGTGACCAAGTTAATTTTTCACGTGCCGTGACTAAAATGTCAAGGGGTGGTCATGGCACGCGAATGGTCACGCCACGTGAGTCACGCCGTGCCTAAACGTGCCGTGACCCGCGTGACTCGCGTGACTCGCGTGGCCATTTATTCATACTTTAAATTAATTTATTCAAGATTCACCATTAAATCAATATCTAATGGTCCTAATTACACGTGACTCGCGTGATTACGTGTCGTGCCGTGCCGTGACTAAATTTTTCACGTGCCGTGCCGTGCCAAAGTTTCAAAAGATGGTCACGGCACGCGAATGGTCACGGCACGCGACACGCGAGTCACGGCACGCGAATGACACGCGTGCCGTGCCGTGCCGTTCCGTGCCGTTCCGTGCCGTTCCGTGCCGTTCCGTGCCGTTCCGTGCCGTTCCGTGCCGTTCCGTGCCGTTCCGTGCCGTTCCGTGCCGTTCCGTGACGGAGCCGGCTCCGGCGTGCCATTTTTCCCACTCTAGCTGTTGAGAATGATTTTGGGAAGAGAGGATAGTAACTCGGGGGGAAATTTTGGGCATTCCGAACAGCCTTTGTAAAAAAAAATGGAAAAAGCCCAAAATCCTATTGAATTCCATAGATAAACCGACAGCCGAACAGGCCCTTCATGTCGCAAAAGACTGAATTATTCATCATTTTATCTTTATCTAGAAACGTTGAATAATTAGTGTCTAGTCACTTAGTATTTTTCTGGATGGAATTTGATTATATTTATTCTGCATTTTATTATGTTTTATAATGTAATTTAATTATGCAATAATAGATCAGAAGTAAATAAGAACAATAATAATAATAATAATAATAATATAAAAAATAAATTAACAATAAGTAAACAAAAATTATACAATGATGAAAATATAAAAAAATAATATCAAAATACACAATAATAATGTAGGCAGAAAGTGGAAAATTTAGATGATATTACTAGAATCGAAACACTTAATTATTCAACGTTTTGTTTCATACAAACTTTGAATAATTCATTGTTTGTGGTGATAAAATGAAATTTGGGAGTTCCGTTGGTATAAGTTCAATTTCCTTTTATTAACGCTATGAATAAAAAGAACAATAAATCATATCATTAATTCACTGGGTCCAGCCCTCCAGTCACCAATTTTCTCACAACCAATTCAAAACCAATCAGGGTTCGGACCAAACCGAAGCCGGGGCGTCAACCAGCCCAACTGAGAGGCTTGGTTCGACCCAACCTAATGCACTTCGTCAAAGTATAAAAGCCTTCAAACCATCATTTCTCTTCTTCTCCCCTAGCCCAAACCCTAATCCCGCCTCCCAGCGCCGTCGCTACAGCTCCAACGAAAATGGTGTCTGGATCGGGGATCTGCGCGCGGCGGATCGTGGTGGATGGGAGGCAACACATGCTCGGCCGCCTCGCGGCCATCATCGCCAAGGAGCTCTTGAACGGACAGCGCGTTGTGGTGGTAAGGTGTGAGGAGATCTGCATGTCAGGCGGTCTCGTTCGCCAAAAGATGAAGTACTTGAGGTTTCTTCGCAAGAGGATGAACACCAAGCCCTCTCATGGCCCCATCCATTTCCGAGCCCCTTCTAAGATCCTCTGGCGCACCATTCGTGGGTATGTGTTTCGAAATTTGCAGAGATTTAGTCTATTACCTTACCTTGCTGGAGTTGTTTCTAGATTTCTTAATGTTATAACGGTATTATACAAACAATCCACAGAAAAAGGCCTATGGTTTTTTTTTAGGTGAAGTAATAGTGAGCTCCTATTAAATGTGATGACTGTGATAGCATAAATGAATTATGCTAATTTAGTACTCTCGGATCATTTACAGGGAAGAAGACTGAAAATATAACAAGTTATTGGTTTGAAAAAGCAAACTCTTTTCCATTTTAGAGACCACTTATATATATTTTTTATATATTTTTTTCTGTATTCAGGATAGCTTTGCAAAGTTTTGTCATATATAACTTATGCTTCCAATGTAGAAGTTCGGATGATAATTAGGAGCCTAAACTGAAATTTCTCTTAGAGCAGATATCGATATAATAGTTCCTTCAAATAATATATTTTGTAATTGGTAAATACCCTGTTTCAGTTAAGAGATGTTATTGAATTTCTTATGTGATTATATGTAGAATGATTCCACACAAGACAAAGAGGGGAGCAGCTGCTCTGGCGAATTTGAAGGCTTATGAAGGAGTGCCTCCTCCTTACGATAAGATGAAGCGCAGGGTTATCCCTGAGGCAATCAAGTATCTCCCTCTCTCCCTCTCTTCGGATTACACAGAAAGACAAACAACCTTGTTTGGATGTAATGCAGTGTATAATTGATATTGATGTATATGTTTGCTTGCTTGTTATGTGCAGGGCTTTGAGGCTGCAACCTGGTCACAGATATTGTCTTTTGGGTGGGCTCTCTAAGGAGGTTGGCTGGAACCACTATGACACCATTAAGGTACTTTTAATTCTTAAAAAGATTATTTATAACATGTTGCTTCCATAGGCATATGATGTTTAACTTGATTGGACTCTTCTACATAATAGAATAATTCATATTTATATACTAAAGTCATATGAAAAGATGGAATTTTGATTTGTTGCATATACATCTGAGCAAAAGCATTGTATTTTTCTGTTTGTGTTTTCCGGTTTGTGGTCTTTTAAATATGGTTGAGGGTCTATGTGCTTTTCCCGTACCATCTTTGAGGTGTCAGATTATGATGCCAAAGTTTGAATTTTAATGCTGTTGTGAAATTGAAGTTCTCAATGTGAAGTTGCATTGTTGTATTTTTCTGTTGTAGAAAGTATGCATGTCCCATCATGTATATGCTTGTATGATTTAGGGGTTAAAATAAATTGATGGTTTGCCAAGTTACCACAAGACTTAATCATTTTCATTTGGGTTCCAAGTGTAAAATTAACAAATGTAATTGTTGAATAGGAATTGGAGGAGAAGAGAAAGGAGAAATCGAAGGTTGCATATGAAAGGAGGAAGCAATTGACAAAGCTTCGTGTGAAAGCTGAGAAGGTGGCTGACGAGAAGCTTGGTTCTCAGTTGGATATTCTCACTCCTCTGAAATACTGAAAGACTTTTTTTTTCTCAGATTTTGGTCATAATTTTTGGAGATTAATCATGCTCTTTTTTAGACGTTATGTATTAGTTTTTTTCTTTATTCAAGATAATATAGTATTTGCACTTCATGACTATTTTATACATTTCTAGCTGAGTTTTATTGTTATTTTTTTGTCCGTTGTTGCATGATTTATTTCTTAATCTCTTGTATTATACACTCTACATGCTTTGGTTGAACAATTTTAGTGTCAGTGTGCTTTCTGATTATACACTCTACAGCCTTGTTTGAAATCTAGATCTCAATGTCCTGTAATATAGAACTGTGGACTTAGCATAGTGGTGTGAGTTGTCTAAAACATCTAAAGTAGAATATATGTAAGAGTGAGGCTACGGTGCTATGCATAGCACCAATTGGGTCCGTGCTACGGCTCAAAATTTGATTTTTCAAAATTCTAACGGTCAATCCGAACCGTTCAACATGATTATAAAATGAATATGTACTTGCAAACCAAATTTTACATTTTTTCAAATTTTTTTACTATTTTTTCAAAAATCACTTGATCTGAACATTTTGGACCCATCCAAACAGCCTTTCTAACAAACTAGTAAAAAAATTCGAAAAAATGTAAAAATTCGAAAATAGTAATATCAATGATAAGTCCACAGTGTAACAATAACATATTCTATATATTACAGATTAAGAAAATATATTTTTTAATGGAAAAACAGATTAACTCTTCGTCTAAAGAATATATTACAAGCGTTTCGCAATTTAAGAAAATCTTTTTCTTCCATGTGTTTTTCTTAATTTTTCTGTCTAATTATACCGAATGAGTTTTTATTACGTGTAACAAATATAGTAATGAATATATTCAACATAAAATAATTAAAACGTTCTGAAAAAATAATGTCCATAAAATTTATGTACAATTAGTATCGATGGATTTATATCCTACAAAAAATATTTAACCAAAATAACTTCTTTTTTCTTTAAGTAGATGCTCGTGGAATCAGATAATATAAATGTATATATTGATAGATTTTTAGGCTACGTTTGGATGCACTCTAGAATAGCTAGAATAGCTACTGTTTAGAATAGTAAATAAGAACAGCTACTGTTTAAGAACAGTGCTAACTCAAGCTATTCAGAATAGTGAAAAAGTTGTTTGGATTGCATATTAGGAATAGAGTTTGGAGAGAATGAATAAAGTAATAATTTATGTGTTAGATTAAATCTTTTTATCAATACGTAATATAAAAATCTTTTTATCCAATACGTAATATAATATTAATTTAATTATTAAATAAAATATTAGATTAAATATAATATAATATTAGTTTAAATATAATACAATATAATATTAATTTAATTATTAAATGTAATATAATATTATTTTAAATATTAGATTGGTATTAAATAAAATATTAGAGTAAATATAATATACTACAATATAATATTAATTTAAATGTTAAATGTAATATAATATTATTTTAAATATTAGATTAGTATTGAATAAAATATTATATTAAATATAATACAATATAATATTAATTTAAATGTTAAATGTAATATAATATTATTTTAAATATTAGATTAGTATTAAATAAAATATTATATTAAATATAATATAATATTAGATTAATTTTAAAACAATATAATTTAACTTAAATGTTAAATATAATATAATATTATTTTAAATATTAGATTAGTATTAAATAAAATATTAGATTAAATATAATATAATATTAGATTAAATATAATACAATATAATATTAATTTAATTATTAAATGTAATAAAATATTATTTTAAATATTAGATTAGTATTAAATAAAATATTAGATTAAATATAATACAATATAATATTAATTTAAATGTTAAATGTAATATAATATTATTTTAAATGTTAGATTAGTATTAAATAAAATATTAGATTAAATTTAATATAATATTAGATTAAATATAATACAATATAATATAAATTTAATTATTAAATGTAATAAAATATTATTTTAAATATTATATTAGTATTAAATAAAATATTAGATTAAATATAATATAATATTAGATTAAATATAATACAATATAATATTAATTTAAATATTAAATGTAACAAAATATTATTTTGAATATTAGATTAGTATTAAATAAAATATTAGATTAAATATAATATAATATAATTTTAGATTACATATAATATAATATTAGATTAAATATAATACAATATAATATTTATTTAAATGTTAAATGTAATATAATATTATTTTAAATGTTAGATTAGTATTAAATAAAATATTAGATTAAATTTAATATAATATTAGATTAAATATAATACAATATAATATTAATTTAATTATTAAATGTAATAAAATATTATATTAGTATTAAATAAAATATTAGATTAAATATAATATAATATTAGGTTAAATATAATACAATATAATATTAATTTAAATGTTAAATGTAATATAATATTATTTTAAATGTTAGATTTGTATTAATATTGAAAGCTCCAATCACTATTCCAACTTTTTGTTAGAATAGTAGAACAACGCTATTCTTCTTGTTCCGAATAGCAAGTAGTACGTTTGGTTGCTCAAGCTATTCGAATAGCAATGCTATTCTAAAAATAGCACTATTCTTAGTGCATCCAAACATACCCTTAATAATATAATAAAATCTTTCATTCGTGTAATATATTAAATTTTTTAAAAGGACGATGATATATAAATAAGGAATATTATCAAATATTTATTTAATCTATAAATTTAACTTTGAAGAAAGAAAATCATACAATAATGTATGTGAAAGAAGATATATATTTTTTTAAAATTTATGGAAAGAAAATCCTATAATAACAAATGAGAGATTGTTTTTAAGGAAATAGTTAATTAAGGGTAACTTTGTCTATATATTAAAAGAGGAAGGTTCAAATGCACTATGATTTTGTGCTCCAATATGCTCCAACGTCCGAACAGTCGATCCGAACCACTCAATATGATCTTCATAATAAAATATTCTTAGAGACCAACATTTATATTTTTTATATAGGTACAATATCACTTTTTTCGGATGGTCCAAATCTCCTTAAAACATTGATTTTGTACCTATTTATAAAAAATCTAAAAATATTCTAAAAAATATAAAATTTGGTCTCCAAGCATATTTTATTATGAAGATCATGTTGAGCAGTTCAGATCGACTGTTTGATCTTTGAAAACAGAGATAAAAGATGTTGAACATATTGGAGCACAAAATCATGATGCATTTGAACCCTCCTCATATTAAAATATTTAGATAGTGTTGTATTAATAAAAACATTAGTAGTGTTATTATCATCACCTCTTGGAACTCTCTTTACGTAGAGTTCCATTGGCCTTTAACCGCTCGTACAGGCCTCTCCATGAAGCCTCACTTAGTATCGGTAATTTGGTAAATGTTGGGGGTGTTCCAGTATTCAGTCGGGTTACTAATTATAAGATCCACCTTTCTGGGTCATAACCAGTGCATTCGTAAATCATAGACTTTGAGTCCCAAATTGAGGTTTCATCGTTAACCATGAATGAATTAACTAAATCTTTGGTGTAATAAACCTCGAATGTACTAGTAAAAATTTTTGCACCACAGTGTAGTGAAATGAACATGGTTATGACCAACAAATTACATTTTGGTAAATGGTAAACATCTGTATGCTTACTAATTTAAACAATAAAAAAAATTACCAAAAAATCGTCTCAAAATTCGCCATTTTTCGCCTCCGAAATCGCCTCTTCTCTTCCTCTTTTTTTTTTTTTCTCTACTGTTGGATTTGAGTGAGTTGTGAGTGGGAGGAGAGAGAAACAACCCTTTTACAGCCTATTTTACAGAAAAAAAAACCAAGCCACCCAAACTTTCGGCGGCCCTCTTCTTTTTCGACCGCCGAAAGTTTGAGCAGTCTGGGCATTTTTAAAAATTTCTAGCTGAATTGGATATATCTATTATTTTCTATTTATTGTTGGATATTAAAAAAAATCAGCTCTTCGTCTAAAGAATATATTACAAGCGTTTCGCATTGAAAAACTCTTTTCTTACATGTGTTTTTAGTACTTTTTCTGTTTAATTATACCAAATGTGTTTTTATTACATGTAACATATATAGTAATGGATATATCCAACATATACTAATAAAATGATCCGTTCTGAAAAAATAATGTCTATAAAATTTATGTACAATTAATATCGATGGATTTATATCCTACAGAAAATATTTTACAAAAATAACTTCTTTTTTCATTAAGTAGATGCTGTGGAATCGGATAATATAAATGTATATATTGATAGATTTTCAATAATATAATAAAATCTTTCATTCGTGTAATATATTTTTAAAAGTAGATGATATATAAGGAATCGGATCTGCTGAAATCCAAATTCTATGAACAGTGTTTCTAGAATTTCTGAAATTCTGAATCCAGCCGTTCAATTTTTTCTGTGCGTGCATCTTGAAACAACTAGTTTTTCTATGCACGTATCTCGAAACAGTTCAACGGTTGGATTCTGAATTTCAGGAATTTCAGAAACACTGTTCATGTACTAGAATTTCAGCAGATTTGGATCCGATATATAAATAAGGAATATTATCAAATATTTATTTAATCTATAAATTTAACTTTGAAGAAAAAAAAATCACACAATAATGTATGTGAAAGAAGATATTATTATTTTCTTTAAAAATTTAAGGAAAGAAAATCCTATAATAACGAATGAGAGAGATACAATTTAAAAAAAAATAGTTAATTAAGGGTAACTTTGTCTATATATTAAAATATTTAGACAGTGCTGTGTTAATAAAAACATTAGTAATGTTATTATCATCACTTCAGAAAAGTTACAGAGTGATTTGATTGGGACAAATGAAAAATTCAGTAACTACAAAAGGACAAATCAAATTTGAGTGACCAATTCGTAATAAAGACAAAGTTTAGTGACCTCGAGTGAAATTTACCCTTATTAATTGATAAGTTTGAAACTCAGCAACCATTATGAAGTATCGATTATTATTTGTTTATTTGAAATATTATTAATGTTAACTCTAGGAGTTACTATTTCAGAATTTTGTCTATAGAAAATATTAAAAAAGAAGAGGGAAACATATAAAAAGAATTATGATAGTTCTATTAAAATATAAAAACATTTAGAAAAATAGATGAAATCCTTATAGTACATCTAAAGTTTAAGATATTAATTTATTTTTTTAGAAACTTATATTTTAATAGAGAAAAAAATTGGTTTAGATATGTAAAATTCCTACCGATTCTTCTATCCATAAAAAAATATTTGTACCTTTTATGTTTTTTTTTGAATATTTTCTATAGACAAAAAATTCTCCTATTCAATGAACATTTTATCAAATCTGAGCAACACTGCAACACTATAAAACACTATTTTACTTTTAATATTTGAGCCACGAATGAACGGAGTGACACTGAAAACAGTCATAACAGACTACGCCTCTACCGTTGTTCTTTGCACTTTTGCAGAGTTACCACTTGTTAAATAGGTTGCGGCAATATCACAAGGTAACAAACGTGCCCTGGTCCCAAATTGTTCCTAAACCTGTGCATTAATCAGCAAGAACAATAACAATAAAAATGAAATGGAACTACAACAACAAAACTTCTAAAAAATTACAGCCGAAATCTACACCCATTGATTGATAGTATGTCAAAAAAAAAAAAAAAAAAAGATTGACCAGTCTTTATTTAAAATAGCCCATTATTATAGCATCATTCACGTTTAACTGCTGAAGCATACTCATCAACCACTGATTTAGTAAGTGACGGTCTTAATAAACTCCTTGCTACATGGAAATGATGCGACCTTATGCAAGTGGCCATTAAATCCTCTCTCAAAGCAAGCATACCTGCTTCTCTGCACAGGCATTCTAGGTCGGCACCAGTAAATAAATCTGTTTGTTGAGCAATTGCCAGAAGATCGATATCTTCACTTAACATCATTTTTCTTGTGTGTATTTTCAATATCTCATGGCGGCCTTCCAAGTCCGGCGGAGGTACATACAGTACCTGAAATATAATAACAAGCAACATATTTAACCTCAACGTCTTATTTATCTTGAATATGTCTCAACTAATGAAACTCAACAGCAATTACCAAGTCAAATCGGCCTGGCCGTAGGAGAGCAGCATCAATAGCACGGGGTCGATTTGTTGCAGCCAGCACAATAATTCCCTGATAATTGTATGATATCTTAAAATATTATAATGTTACAGACGATAATCATTTTCTCAACCAACAATAAAAAGAAAGAAAATTCAAAACTATACTGTGCTGAGCTCAAGGCCATCCATTTCTGTCAGTAAAGTAGAAAGAAGCCTCTCTCCAACTGTTACATTGCCGCCTGAACTCCCACCATGACCCTCACTTCAGGAATAAGAAAAGAGATAGAGAAAGAACAATTTATCAAATAAATTGGTTCACAAATCACGTTCAAACATTCTGTACAAAAAAAAAAGAGTTACCGTTTAGGAGCAATAGCATCAGCCTCATCAAAGAATACAATACTGGGAGCGGCCAGACGTGCCTTCTGGAATGTTCTTCGTAGCAAGGCCTCCCCTTCTCCCACGTACTTGGAATACAATTCTGCACCACTACATCCAAATGATTTCACAGAGTGAGATTTGCTCATAATAAAGCTTTTGATTTTGTGGAGAATACGATGAATTAAGGATAAAAATTAACCTAAAGGAAAAGAAAGAGCCATTGGCTGCCTGAGCAGCTGCTTTCGCAAGGGTAGTCTTAGAGCAGCCTGGAGGGCCATGCAAGAGGATCCCGCGTACCGGTGAGATGCCTAACCTTTGAAATGCCTTTCCGTGCTTTATTGGCCACTCAACTGCTTGTTGTAGCTTTTTCTAGAGAGAGAGAGAGAGAGAGAGAGGAGTTTTGTGTGAGAAAGAGTGGAGGACCAAGGTAAATTACCTTTTCCATAGATTCTTCCTACCTAATATTCTTAAGGGATAAATATGGGATAAGAAATACTCCACGTATAAGTAAACTTCTTCACCACAGCTTTAGGAAAAGATAGAAAGCAAAATAATATCCAAATGTGAATTATAAAGCACCTTCAAATCTTTCAGATCCCCAATATCATCCCAAGAGACCTTCGACACCTCTTTAGCAACCCCTCTAGTCATACTGGGCCCCACCAGTGACTTTGCTGATACCCAATCTTCCATCCTTATACTGAGCATGCTGCCATTGTCATTAGAATTTGATGACCTTCGGTAAGCCAGCCTAGCAGCTTCTCTACAAAGAGCCTCAAGATCTGCACCTACATATCCATTGCATGATGAGGCGATGACTTCTAGATCCACATCTTCACCCAAATTTAGGCTTTTTGAATAAAGCTATATCAAATAAAAATGTAGTATTTCAGATACAGTGACATCTGACTATAGGTATGCTACATTCCTATACCAGTAAGAACAGCTCGCTAATGTTACCAATATTTTTGTATTATATATTTATATTAATATTAAAGCCTTCACAAAGTTCCCAAAGCATCACATGAAAAGTCAGACATATAAAAAAAAAGAATGTTATGGACTGACAACTTGGACCAACAGTTACTAATCAAACCATTCTCACTTGGTAATCCAAAAGCTACAATTGTGAAAAAGAAGTAGAAAATCAGACCTTGAGAATTTGAAATCTTTCATCAGAAGTAGGAACAGAGACTTCAACTTCTGAATCAAACCGACCTGGCCTTCTTAGAGCTGGATCAATTGCATCCACTCTGCGAAGCAAAGCAATTAGTGAACAAAAGAAGTAATATAATGATAATGACACAATTATATAATATCACCTACTAACCTGTTGGTTGAGGCAACAACAACAATGTGAGGGAGAGATTTTGACGAACTCTTATTTCCATCCATCAGAGTCAAAAGCTGACCCACTATGCGCGATTCTTGTTCTTTTCTGCAGGTAAAGGTAAGACATTATTTAAAGGCTTTCTTTTCTGCGTGATTCTTGTTCTTTTCTGTTCAGCTCTAGAGTGTTCTCTTTTTTTAACAATCCCTTGCATGCTCTTTTGCACCAAAGCATTGCTTAATTCTAGTTCTCTACTTAGTTAATGAATGACTAGTTACAATTTGTACATGAGATAAATAATAAGAAGGCTAGAAGGAATTCAAAGAAGGACAAATCTCAAATCTAAAGTTACCAGTTAAAGTAACAGCAACAATTAAGTAACTTTTTACTGGTAAAACTTATGAAATCAAAACAAAGTGGTTATTTCCATTTTATTCATATTTTTCATTGTGACTCTAATAGTCTCCAAATGCTAAAGCTAGTTTAAGGTCTTACTATTTTTATTTAATTTTTTCCCTTTTTCAAGTACCATAAACTATATGCCTCTGCAAACAACATTAACGGTGGGTGATTTCTTGCTTAAGAAACATACTTATTGTTGCGGCGGGGGCAGATAGAATCAATTTCATCAATAAAAATAACAGAGGGTTTTCCAGAGGCAGCATGAGAATTTGCTTCAGAAAAAGCTTCCCGTAAGAACTTTTCACTTTCCCCAGCATGTGATCTATGCACCGAATATGGACTGTTTAAAACAAAAAAGAAAGTAACATGAATATATAATTCCAAAAGTAATGGCAATTTTTCATATTACATAAAAAAAAACTAGCTCACGAGTCTGTACTTGATCATTGTCAGGTAGGCATTGCTCTCTCTAACTACAGCTTGGACCAGGCTTGTCTAAGAACACAACAGAAACTAACAATAGTTAGATTATGCAAGAGTATCCTTTTGTTCAATTTGACAAACCCTTATGAGTGAAAAGACATTTTTAATTAAATTTAATTAAAAAACATACCTTTCCTGTGCCAGGGGGACCATAGAGAAGCAACCCTCTGGGCCACTGAAATTCAAACAAAATTCAAATCAAACACTCCAACAACCAACTAAAATTAAACACAATGAGAAAAAACAACAATACAAATTGAAAAGCCATGACCTTGAGCCCAATCTTGCGTGACTCGCGAGAATAGAGAAAAGGGTTTATGATGAGCTCTCTAAGTGCATCCAGAGCTCTCCCACTTCCTGCAATTGCTTCCTCTGCTTGCCAGCTCGGAAAAGTGTCCACGTTGCTTTCCATCGATCAGAACCCTAATTACGGAAATGGTGAGGTACTCCCGGGTTCGCAATGTTCCACTCTCATCGGAATAAAGAACTAATGAGAATAAAATTTAATTTAATGGAAAGGAGACGAAAATAATTTATTTGGAGTTGAATTTTATTTATTAAAACCAGTAAGTAAAATGAAATAATTCAATTTTGACAGGTAAACAAAATAAGCTTAATTTACAAATAATGTCATCGATCTAGATCGGAAAAAAAAAAAAAAGATAGAGGACGCACCTGATGTTGCAGGAGGAGGGATAGGCTCCAGCACAAAGAGACTTACGGAGAGACCGAAGGGATCCTACACGCTTTCTTTGCTCCAGCACAGAGAGGTTTGGCAGTGAGGTTGAAGAGGAGAAGTCGAGAGGATACTTGTCCCTACTAAACCCTGCACAAAACCCAGTAGAGGACAAGAAAAATAAAATATGAAAGGAATAATTCACTTCGAAGACAACAAGACTCCGTGGCCCAATGGATAAGGCGCTGGTCTACGGAACCAGAGATTCTGGGTTCGATCCCCAGCGGAGTCGTTTTTTACCTGATCGTTTCCCTTTTACTCCGGATCTAACGGAAAATTCTAAACGGCCCAATAAAAACATCAGAGCCCAATAAATGAAAATCTAGTGGCATTCCTGTGATTAATACGAAGTGATCCAATTCCTTCTTTTGTCAATTGTCCCAATTTTGTCGCTTGTTTCATTACATCGCCGCCGTCTCGTGATCGTGCTGATACTAGCCAAAGAGGAAAAGTGTCGAACCCTAATAAAACCCTACAAAATTAAGAGAAGAGATGGCTAAAGGAGGGAGCTCCATAGATAAGCTGAAGGATTTGTGGAACTCTCAGGTTAACGATGAACAACAATGGGCTCTTAACTTTGTAAGCCTCTATTCTTGCTCTTGATCGATTCTAACTGTATATCTCATTTTCTCGATCTTCCTCTGGTAGTTACCAGTGTGGTGAATCAAAAATAGAGATTCCTTCACATCATTTGGATGATTAATAGGATTTGGACATGAGAAAGTTATCTTTACAAACGAAAGAAATGTTCGTGTAGTCTGTACAGTCAATATCTCT
Organism: Carex myosuroides; assembly: GCA_028015225.1. Classification (NCBI taxonomy): domain Eukaryota; kingdom Viridiplantae; phylum Streptophyta; class Magnoliopsida; order Poales; family Cyperaceae; genus Carex; species Carex myosuroides. The sequence goes on along the minus strand of CM051485.1, from coordinate 3,527,920 downwards.
TTATTCAGGGGCGGAACTAGAAAATTTTGATAGGGGTTACAATTGTGGTATGGGATTTGAACCCAAGAAAATTTTGATAGGGGTTACAATTGTGGTGTGGGATTTGGACCCAAGACCTCTCATCCATAAAATAGAGTTTTAACCACTATGCTACAATTAAACATATGTCATTTATTGAGGGTGGCTAGACTATATAAAAAGTTAAAAAGGATAAAATTCAATTAAATTTCTATACATATAATTAAAATTTTAAAATCATAGGGGTGGCTTAGCCACCTTTGCCTAAGCCTTAGATCTGCCCCCGTCTTTATTTGCACACGATGGATTAGCTAATCTGAATTCCCGAGCGTTGTTGGAGTCACAGTGCTTCTGTTGTATTTTACACCGTGCTTTTTTAGGTCTATTGTACATTTTGATAATAACTTATTGGCTGCCATGTAAAAGATCTTCTGAGATAAAGCTATGTATACCTTGAGGTACTACTGTACTAGAAAAGATTGGTGCATCTTATACTTGTTTAATCTTTTGTAGTCATAAAACAGCATTTTACTTCCATTGTCAATTTATATTTGTCAATTTTATGATGGCCTATGATATTTTAACATTCTTGTTGGATTCTTTCCACCAAAGATGTTATGGTGTAGACAACTTATCTTGTTAGATTCTTGCCTAGCACGTCAGATGCATTTGTTATCTCATGTCTATCAAGAATTTGACTGTCATGTTAATATTGAATTATGTTTATTGATTTAGTGGGTGGTTGTTCTGTTTTATTCTTTAAGATCAATGTATTAATTATGTATTTCCAGATACATGTCATAACTGAAATACATTGTTAATCTCTATTAAAATCAAATTCTCATTTTTTATTTTTTTATTTAATATTATTGCAGAATTTGCTGAAAGCTACTGGGCTCTTCGCCGGAGCAATATTCTTCATGCGCAACTTTGGTGAACTTATGTCAATATAAGAAATTTGCACCAAAGCTTTTCTTTAGAAATGACTGAGCCAAACAGCAGTTAAACCATTTATCTCTGTATTGGATTGTGGTGTTTCTTATGTTGCTGTTTGAATTGATGTGTTCACTTTGTTATCCCTTTTTGCTTATATAAAGAACCAAGTTGAAGTTCCATCAGGTTCCCTGATTGACCATGTATGAGTAGCAGACGTGGTTTCTACCTATGATGCTATATTTTTAGTAACAGAACTTCTCTGTGTACAATTCACTAGTTTTCCTTGCATCTGAATTACCATGCATTTTTTTGCAAGGCGACGATCCTTGTTTGTACCTTGCGGTTTTTATTTTTTTTTTGGAATAAGTTTTTTAACTAGCCTCTATATTTGGATTTTTTAGATGTCTTTTGCGAAAATTGAGCATGTGTCCATGTTGTTGAGAGTCGAGTTTCGTTATCATTTATGTTGATTACTATCTTGCAACTGTCAGTAAGCAACATAGAAGCGAGAAAGCACATGAGAGTCAAAATCACAATGTATACAAATCACCTTCCCAAATTAGGCTGGAAAGGGAGTTCCGAGAAAAATCAATCCCGGTGGGGCCTGTTTCAACAGAGGAAAGCAGCCACAGTTTCTCCATCTTTTTCGTGCATGTATTTGATATTTATTGCAGCCATCCAAAGATGAGAATCGTGGCCCTCCTTCCCAATCTGTGACAGATATTCTGTCCCATTTTCTTGCTCGGTGGAACATGTATTGACAAGCACGCAACCTCAGCCATGGACAACCAAGCACGTAACACAGGGCTGCGATCTTCACAGGGAGAAACATAATTAATTGAATACCCACGGAATAAGTTCTTTTGAATGTCGACTTACTCATCTATCTATGAATCTATGATATACATGATAAAATAATAATCGACGTTCTTTTACGATTGAACGTATTATTTGCTAGGATTTGTGAAAAGAAGAGTTGCTGCTATTTCTTATTTAAAACAATATTAGGTCCTCGTTTCATTTTTTTTTTTAATTTTCTTGAAGAACAGTAAATAACAATGAATATCGTATTACTAACAATATAATATCAACGGTTAGATGTTACTAGATAATTTTGACGGAGCAATATTATTCACTGAGGTAGAGATTTGCCAGAAAATAATTCCCTCCAACATTTCTTTTGATAAATTATATTGGACCAAAGTTAGCTGTTGTCTCCATTAATTAATATTACTACAATTGTGTCAATGAAAAGCTAAGAGTTTACAAAATCATATAAATGATATGGGTTCTATTAGTCTCATTAAGTTGTCACGTGAAATGTACCCGGCTACGTTAGTACGAAGTTCATGCTAGTATTGATTGTCAAGGTCTACTCCGGCTCACAAGTTTTCCATATAAAGATAGCTTAAATAATGCGGGCACAAGTATTTGATCGGGGCCTGTACTGTACTGCCTTAATAATAATTTAGGTACAACAGTCAAGAAGCCTCCAAATAAATCTCAAACCTACTATGCTCTCAATTTTACACTCATGACTTAGACCTTAACACCCTCAATAAGTCTGTCATTTGCCTCCTTCCAAAAGAAAAATATGCCTCTTTAATCATCAAGTATAGACTCATTAGTTTAGTTAATTGTAGTTTTAAGTTCATCTCTAAGATTCTCACATCTAGATTAGAGACTATTATGAGTAGAATTATGGATATTAGCCAATCTGCATTTCTCAAAAATAGATATATCTTAGATAATGTTATCTTAAGTCAAGAACTGATTCACTATTGTAGTGTCACTAAGGAACCTGGGGTAGTTATAAAATTGATTTTGAAAAAACATACGATAAAATTCACTGGGATTACATTTTAGAAATTCTAGAAGGTAGAGGTTTTGGTGAGAAATGGAGACATTGGATCAAAGATTGGCTATATAGCTCTCAATCATGTATCAATTTCAATGGGAAGTTTACACAATATTTCTATTGTAAAAGAGGAGTACGGCAGGGTGATCCTCTCTCACCCTTCCTCTTCATTCTTGCAGCAGATACATTGTGTAAAATATTCTTAGGACCTGCATGTTTAGATAATAGAGTCATCACTAATTGTCATGACGCTGATGATACCATCCTTTTGTTACAAGCTAATCACCAAAATGTTGAATCAGCTTGGTGGGACCTGATGGGAGTTGAAGCGTTATCTAGTATTAAAATGAACTTACTCAAAACTAAGTTATATCCTATTAATACCACTGGAGCCCAGTTAGCTTAGACTTTCAATTGTAAAGAATACTCATTTCCCTTTAAATACTTGGGTTTACCTCTCAAACACCAAAAGTTAAGTATGGCAAATTGGCATTTCCTTGTAGATAAAATAGAAAGTAGACTTCAACAATGGAAATGGCAACTTTTATCATTAGGAGGTAGATTAACACTTATCAATGCTGTTCTGTCATCCATTCCTTTGTATACATTATCAGTCTTTAAGGCACCCAAAACAATAATTAAGCGCATTGATTCTATAAGAAATAGATTTCTTTGGCAAGGTAGTAGTAATCATAGAACAAAATACTCTTTAGTTAATTGGTCTAAGGCTTGTTTGCTTAAACAACATAGGGGTATAGGAATACTTGATTTGCATAACATGAATATTGCTTTATTATTAAAATGGTGATGGAAATTTCAAGATTCTTCTTATCAAGGTCTTTGAAAAACAATCATAATTCAAAAATACTACACTACTAACTTTAGAATACCATTCTCATCTTTCTGGCATTCAATTGTCCAACTTGACACTTTAGGCAAGATTAGTGTTACCTTTGAACCTAGTTCTCAATCTTCTTTGTCCTTTTGGCATTTTCTTTGGCATGGTAATTGTAGTCTAGCAACCCAATACCCACAGTTATATAATATATGTTCTACACACATTAATTCTTTAATTCACAAGGTCTGGCCATGAAGTTTAGGCGTAGCTTAACTGGTTTACTGTTATCCGAATGGCATGAGATCCTCTTGTTAATTAGTTCATGTAGTTTCACTCATCATGTAGACAAGATAGCTTGGAGATTGACCTCACATGGCCAATTTACAGTACAGTCCGTATACCAACTTCTTAACTTTAGGGGCATCAATAAAAATAAGTATGCCATCTGGTGGGACATCCCTGTTCCCCCTAAAATAAGAATTTTTATGTGGCTTTTAAGTACTAATATAATCCTTACCAAAATGAACTTGCAAAAACGAGGCTGGTCTGGTACCCCACACTGTCAATTTTGTTCCAAAAATGAAACCACTACACACCTATTTCTTAAATGCAAAATTTCCCAACATTTGTGGTTCTGGCTAGGTAAGTGTCAAGATTTGTTTATGAATTGGAATAAATGCACCGATATATTTGACTTCTCATGCTCTCTAGATACAATACACCAACAAGCATTTTTAGTTATCTACAGTGCTTTTTGTTGGACTGTATGGAAACACCGAAATGAAATTATCTTTCAAGGTTTCTCCATTAAAAGTATTAAATCGATGGTAGTACTCATTTTATCGGTGTTTGAATATTGAGCAGGCCATATGAATAAGAGGATCAAAGCAACTGCGGGTGACTACTTACCTGTTGATTTGGAGGTTATTCCCTTGCAGATTTGGGATCCAAACGACAATCAAGTGGTACTGTTCCAAGGTAACACTACTCCTGAGGAGCTACTGGATCAGCTAGCCGAGGAGGCTGGGTTACCAGCGACCTCACTCTGATGCATACCTCGTCTAATTTCAATCTAGGGATAGGGACTTATTACCTCAGCCCCTGTTTTGGAGACTTAAATATCATATACTTTTCCATTTCGGTATTTTGGTGGATTGTTAAAAGAAGGGCTTATGTGTTTTGTTTTGTTCTGGCTCATTGTTTGGGCTTTTTGTGTTTAGAAGCTGTCGCCATTAACAGTAATATGTAATTAAAACTCTCTTCGTTGCCTTTTATCAAAACAAAAATCTCAAACCTACTTTATCTTGAACCAAAAAAAAGGAAAAAAAAAGCTACAAATTGCAATGCCCGAAGTACCAGTTGGAAGTTTAAACTGATTTTGACTCAATCACATGCCCATACATTTCAGCAGCACCAAAAGCCAATCTTTAAGAACATTCATGCTCTGGAACTGGAAGTAAAGCATGAAAAGTTGATACAAACACATTAACAAAAAGGAAAATTTCTAGTGTACCCCTACAAACTTTCAAAACAACCAATTTCCTCATGAAAAAACTATAATATTCAATAACCCCATAAAAACATAACATTTTTTCTTCTATCCCCTTTTAATTATTTTTTTATTTTGTTATTTTAAATATAAAATTGACAAATATACCCTCCTCTCTACTCTCTCCTTCACAGTATACGCAAAGAAACTACCGACTTTTATCAGTTCCTTCAGAGCAGTCACTGCTCCTTTTTTCTTATCACATCATTCCCCTGTGGCACCACTTATTTTCTCTGAAATCAAACCCGTACTTCGCTCAAATGCTGATCCAATTACCTACATGTACAAAAGTTAGAGATATCACCAGCTGCCAATGGCCAAGTCAACACTGATTGAGCATAAAGGCGTTAGATTATGAGTTTCTGTGTTGAAACAGACCAGATGAGTTGGCACAATGCAACCTATTATGATATTCTAAAGTGCAAAAGGACCCAATATTCATGCAAATCAACCAAACTTAACATTATTTGTGTATACAGCGAAAGAGAGAGGAGAAAGGAGGGTATATTTGTCAATTTCATTTTAAAAATAACTAAATAAAATATTAAATAAATAAAAGAGGATAGAAAAAAGAATGTCAAGTTTTTAAGGAGATATTGGATATAATGGTGTTTTCACGTGAAAATTGGCTATTTTGAAAGCTTGCAAGGGTCAAATAGAAATTTTCCCTTAACAAAAAGAGATGCATAAAAAGAAATGAAATCGTTGAGCTGAGACACACTTAACACACCTGTTTTTGATATATATATATCCCAAAAGTTGAATTTCAGCTGCACTTGATTACTGAATAGCAGTACCAATCTAGGCCCTGTAAGGCTTCCATAGATGTCGGTCTCATCACTTTGAAAAACTGTAGGGCTCCAGAAGCAACCTCCAGCCCTACATAATTCATATTTGAAAAGAAATTATTTATTATCGTTATCTTCGCAAACTTGAGCCTTCTTCTCAAGCAGGGAAGATAATTTACCAAATGACAAATTTGATAAGAACTTAAGAAGTTAATCATTGGAGCCAACCTGTTCGAAGAATTTTCATGAAAGGCATTAATTAGAAGCTTCATCTTCGGACTGCCCTCTTATTTGGATCCCAAGCTAATGTCCTTGTAAGCCAGCATCTGGAATTACAGATAACAACAAAAGAAGGGAAAAAAAATAGATGTTATAATCAATTGCAATAAGATGATTGTACAAAACTTGAAAATTAACCAAACAAAGAAAATATAAACGAATTTTAGAATTATATATATCTTCAAGCACATACTACTCAGATCATGGAAGGGCTCCTCTGTCGATTGTGTTCTTTTACTCCTAGAAAGTTGGAGGCCGTAATTCTCTTAACCGTCTGACAACATGCTTCATGGTTGGTCTAGTAGATAATGAATCAACAGTGCATTTGATGCCCAAGTGCAATATCTCCACCAAATCATCATGCGGGGCCATATCCCACAACCCTTCAACAAAGAATTCTTTAGCACGCCCCTTTTGCAACAACATACAGGCCCACGCAACTATGTTAAACCCATTGCCATACGGTGAAAAGGACGGGTCCAGTGCTTTCTTGTTAGAGATTAGTTCCAACAATACCACCCCATAACTATATACATCTGCCTTGTCAGAAACTCGACATGTCATGGCGTACTCTGGTGCAACATACCCAAATGTGCCCGCCACACCAGTGGTGGCATGGGTTTCAGAATTACCAAGGAGCCTTGCCAGACCAAAATCTGACAAATATGCATTATAACTGGTATCCAATAAAATATTGCTGGGTTTTACATCACGGTGCAGAATACGAGGTACACAGCTGTCGTGCAAATATGCTAGGGCTTGAGCAACATCAAGTGCAATTTTATGAAGCATTCTCCAGTCAACCGGTCTCTTGCACCTCTCCTGTATGAACCTTTCTAAATTACCCCCAGGAAGATAATTATATATCAGAAACATCTCTGACTCGCCCAAATGGTACCCTATCAGTGTTACTAAATTAGGATGCCGGCATCGGCCAAGGGTTTTCACCTCAGCCTGAAACTGCTGCACTCCCTGAAATCTGCCAACTGCAAGTCGCTTTATTGCAACTAAAACCCCTGGAGCAACTTCAGCCTTATAAGTCGCTCCAAAACCACCACTTCCTATGCAATTACTGGCATTGAAATTGCCAGTAGATCGAACGACACTTTCATATGTAATTGGTACACCCATATCCACAAAAGAGGTTACCTCTCTCCTTCTAGAAGATTCCCGTGATGGCCTCCGTACACATTTTCGTGTGTATATGTACAGTATGATAAGTGCCAACAAAACAGAGACAATGGCCGAGGCAGATGTGATGGAGGCGATCTCAATAGAACTGAAACCACCACCACTGCCTCCAGTAGGAGAGCTCTCTGGAGGGGAATCAGCGTATGCTTCGGATAAATCAGAGGATGAAACAGAGAGGGAAATGGACTTGCATGGTTGGAGAGAAGGGTTACCTTCAAAACTATTGCAGCTCATAACAGAAGAATTTGAAGGGAGCGAACCAGTTAAATTGTTAAAGGAAACATTAAGTATGCGAAAAACCAAATTTCGAGGAATGTTTCCAGAGAGATTGTTGCTGTTTAATAGAAGTGTGGTAAGGTTTTTTAGGTTAGACAGGTCATAAGGGATTGCACCTGATAGAGAATTTGAGGACAGATCCAATACCTCAAGGGATTTCAACTGATCAAGCCCAAAAGGGACAGATCCAGTTAAGCTGTTGCTGGCTAAAGAGAGATATTTCAAGTTTTGCAGCTGAATTACACTTTCAGGTATCTGATAGTTAAGCCAGTTGTGACTGAGGTCGAGCACAAGTAGGTTTTCCAATGTACCAAGATTTTGTGGGATTACGCCAGAAATCTGATTATGTGATAATTTCAAAACCAGAAGTGATCGGCATTTTGCACAAACTCTATTTGTTAATCCACCAGAAATCTTATTTTCTCGTAAACTTAAAATTATCCCTTTGAAAACACTGCACTTCTCCAACAGAATTGCATCTAATGATCCGGTAATATTGTTTTTATCCGCAATGAATGCATAAACAGTCTTGTTTCGACCATCCTCAACAGAAATTGGCAAATTCACAAGAGAACCAGTGAAACTATTATGCGCAAAATTGTGGTACACAAACCTTCCCAACTTGGGACTAAAGAGAAATCTTTTCCGAGCTCTATTCAGAAAGAACTTATAGTAAGTTGTCGCAAAATCAATTTTAGATAAATCAATTGGACTTGAACAAATTCTATTAGCAAAATCCGGTATTGGGCCCGAAAATTTGTTCTCGCTTACATCAAACACATCCATGCAACCCACTGGTAGATCTGAATAAACACTACCTGTTAATTTATTTGAGCTCAAATCTAGAAAATGAAGGTTATTACACCCTGCAATTCCGGTAGGGAGATCTCCAGTTAACAAATTATGACCCAAATTGACCATCTCCAATTGCTCACAATTGCCCCAATCTCTTGGTATCTTCCCCTCGAGTGATGCCCTTGGTGCCCAAAGGACCCTTAATTTCGGTAACAAGGCGATACTTTCCGGAATACCCCCTTCAAAAGTATTGAATTCATCACCCGAATCTGTCTTCACGACCGGGTCGAATGGGTTTGAAATAATAAGAACAGATACTTCTAAGCAATTGCCGAGCTGTGCAGGTATAAAACCGCTAAGGCTGTTTCTCGACACATCCAAAACCTGAAGTTTTGTTAACCTACCAAATTCCAATGGAATGGATCCGTTCATTAAATTGGAAGATAACAACAAAACACGGAGCTCTGTACAATTTCCTAGATTTGCAGGAATGTTACCATAAAACCTGTTCCTGGAAAGATCCAGGGTTTCCATGCCAGAACAGGCAGAGATTGAAGCCGGTATCTCTCCTCCAATTGAATTTCCCGCCAGATTAAGAACTTGTAAATTTGGTGGAAAAACACTAGGTAAAGTCCCGTTTAATAAATTTTCACTGAGATTGATAGATACCAATTTCTCTAGTTTCCAGATCTCCACAGGAATCTCACCGTAAAATCCGTGACATGGCAATGAGAGGGTTGTCAGCTCTGAGAGATCGCCAATCACCGAATTTAGGCTTCCAGCGAGTCTACGTCTTGGATCTACGCAAATGCCACCGGACGATCCCAATTTCGAGCGGGAGAAACGTATGTTGAGCGATGTAACCCTAGATCTCGAGTCGCACCACACAAAGGGCCACGAGCAGTGGTCCCCGGCAGCTGAGGACCACGACTGGAGGATGCCAGTAGGGTCTGAGACGGAGCTCTTGAATTTGAGAAGTGCTGTTCTCTCGATGCCACGTTGATCTGCGACTGACAAGGAAGATGAAATTAGGAGGAAGAAAGAGACAGAGAGTACAGCGAGTGCGCTAGTGGTGAAGCATCTCTGACGTGCCGCCATCGACGACGGCTCACTGTTCAAGCGGAGGTCTTTCGGTCAAAATTGAAGTGCTGGCAGTGTCGTGGAGAGAGTTGAACCAGTCATGAAGAAAAACCCTAGATTTCGAGAATCTTTCACATGCTTGGAGATGGAGGAGAAATTGTAGAGAAGCGAGAGAAAGAGCTGGAGTAGATTTTGTGAATAGTGATTGATTCTATGAAAAAATGAGCTCTCCCCTCCTCTCTATCTGAGATTTCTTTATTATTTTCCTTATTTCTTTGTTTCGTTCTTCTCTTCGTCGCCGCCTGTTACTAGTCTAGTGATATTTTTGTTTTATGCGTTATTCACTCTTTTCTTTTCCTTTTTTAGTGTGAGCGTTATTCATTTTCCGTATCGCTTTTCGTTTTGGTAACTTTCTTTCCGACAAGTCCTGTTGCACCATTGAAGTTTACGCAGTATTACCTGACAAAGTAAATTTCCGGCGATTAGATCTCGTAACGTGCGATTAGTAAATCGTCGTAGTTCCTCTTGTATGAAATTTTTATTATTTTCTCATATCGTGTATTCAATGCTTCGATGGACTTTACAAGTTGTACATGGATCATCCCATGTGAATTAGCAGCTTATATCTGAGATGCGGGGTCCATCCTAACTTCAGCGTGAACGTAACACTTTTCCAGTTACTTTCTGTTGCTCCATGTCCACCGCATTTGTAACACTTTTTTAGTGTCAGTGGGACCCACCGATTTAAATGAGACCGCATGGAATATGGGTCGTTACAGGGAGGAGGACCCGCTGTTCGCTGATTGGCAAAGTCCTGGGGGAGTAGTGAGGAGGATTTGCTTCTGCACCCCAGAACTGTGTCCCTATCATTAGAGTTGGACAATTAAGAGGCCATGTTAGCCTTCGGATTATCACAAATGTGATAGCTAGGTGGTGTAATTATTAACTTTTATGTCAGATTTATAGTAGAAGTATTAGAAATGAATTGTACTTTAATAAAATTAAATGTTTATATATACTGTAAAATTAAATGTTTATATATACTGTAAAATGAAAATAAAATTTTACATAAAAATGATTTAATTGGATTAAATCAACACTACAAATGTAATAATAAATTAATACAATGTCACGATATAATTACAATAAGGATTTCCAGGCATAATCTTGCAGCTTGCCTTTTATTTCAGTTTGGATATATCATACATGGCAAATAAGTTTCGAAATTATGTTATGTAACTTGTATTATATGGTCGGAAAGAAATGAAGCTTTGATGATTGAAAGCTTAGATCAGTAAATCTTTAATTGTAATATTTATCACACTGACAAAAATTTAGATTTCTGGTTTATCTATTTCTTATATGTCGCATTTACATGCATAATTATGCATGTGATGTATGGTCATGTATAAGGAATGAACACAACTGGTGGTTTCAATTTCGATGCGTGAGAAAGTCAACTAATTGAAGGATTGGCATAAAATTTGTAATATAAGTGGGCACGATGTAAAACAAAAAATATTAAGTCGTATTTTCTTGTTTCAAGTTGATGTAGTTCTATTACTTTTGTTTGAGTAATAAAGGATGGTACAATAATAAATGATGCGTGATTAATTACGTACCGAAATTGATATGTGCCTTAGTGAAATATAAAACTTTAAAATGATATTAGTTAGATTGAGGTGATTATTTTTTCTTTACATGTTTGAACCTGAAAATTACCTCCTTTGCGAGGAGCTATTTTTTGTGGATTTTTCTACAAGGTTAGAGCTTTTCGAAAAACGACAAATTATAAATTATGGGGAATTCAGAAAATACCAGAGTCTCCAAGTCAATCTGCGGCTTCATTCTTGGGAAGGCGCGGATTGATGTTGAGACCTCAAAAATCTAAAAATGCACTGTAATATACTGATATTTAGGTTTTTGAGGGACCGCAGATTGACTTGGAGGCTCTGGTATTTTTCGAATTCTTCAATTTCAGTGGTGTTTTGGTTTATTTATTTTTTTGAAATGGTATTAATAAAAATTTCGGGAAGACAAGATAACACAATAAATTTTGCATGGCATGCTTTTGTGCATTATAATAAGTAATTATGCGATACCAAGAAGCAAATGGTCCGATTTTATGTGTTGTCAATTATTTTTAGTATCTTTAAAGGCTTCGAGCTATTTTAATATTGCTCCACAAATTGTATATTTATTTAGAAAAATATACACAGGGAAGAAGAGTAAATCCTATTAATTATAAATCATAGTGATTGCAAAACAAATTCTTATATATCATATTTTTGTAAACTATTAAAATTAGTTCATAATATACAATAATTGCATGTTCGTTAAAAGAAGTCTTCTTTACAAACTATTACTACAATGACAATTGGACAGTTCAAACTAAACAAGAAGAATCATAAATTTATTAAAGACTCTAAGTTAAGTATTTAGAAATTGCATAATAAACTGAGAGAAAAGTACACAAGAAAGATAACTTATGCTATCGGGTAATATATAATGACTTTACAAAAAATGCATATGTCACCGTAAGTGCTAATGTTTAATTATAACTAGCAAAACATACAACACGTAGACAAAAACTTTAAGAAAAGTAAATAGCTCATGCCATAAAAAAAATTTAAATTGCATAAGAAGGGAAAAGAGTTTGATTGCATTGCATTGTGGTCTGTATGTCGGCATGTTGATATATAACTGGTGCTTTATTGGGAGTGTTATAACAGACGCTTCTAGAGCAACTCCTTGCGGGACCAACTTGAGTCAATGATTCACAAGCCAGGTCAAAATTCAGAGAGGGGCGGCTGCCGTATGGCGGTGCTGATTTCTTCTTTTTTACCTGTGCCGGGTCCACGTGTATCACTCTTCACGCGGTTGAACAGGTCAGACAGCTAGTCTCTTCTGCAGTTTATGGCACAGGACGAACCCTTGGCCGTGCACTGTGTTGATTAATGGAAGCCTCCAGTTTTTGAGAATGGAGCGCTTTACGTTGTATGTCCCGTGAATCGTGTTGTGGATATTACGGATCCAATGGAAGAAACCAAGACACCAGAAAATAAAATAAAATAAAATAAAAATGAAAAAAAGAAGGGAAAAAAAAAGAAAACACAAACTATTATTTGAAAATTTTCGTCTATTATAATTATTTAAAAAATGTATATGGTACGTTCTTTTCGAGCTAAAAAATGATGAATTATATATTAAACAAAATCCGAACAATTTCTTCGAGCGAACGAAATAATTACCTAAAGAAAGGGAAACAGGTAGAATAATCATGTTTGTTGAATTTCTTAGAAGGTCATTGTTTAGTGGAGCGTATTGATATGTCTTTTTCTTTTTCTTTTTTGAAAATTTTGTTGGGACTAACTAACGCATTGATATTAGAGACGGATTTAAGACTTAGCCAAAAGTGGTCACCCCTATAATTTAATTAAGAGATCTTGATGCACTCGTATTTTCAGAGAGAAGAGCAAGGAGATACAGGAACTTGTAGTGGAAGTTCAAGAACAGTGGAACTTTCTCCACTGACAGGAAGAGTTTTACATTTTTGCATTTAAACTCTGGAATTTTACATTTTTTTGTCCAAGCTTTTGTTTTCTTTTTCCTTTAATTTTCTTCATATTCAACTTGGTTGAATAACATTATGTTTTGTATTAGGTTTCATATGGAAACTTTTTTATGATTTCAAAAACAAATAAGGACAAGATTCTTATTTTTACTCAAAAAAAAAATTCCACTTACCACATTTTGTGCAGTTTAAGTTTTAGTCACCCTATTAAAATTTTCTAGTTCCGCTCTTGATTGATATGTTACTGATGTAATTCTAGTATAGATTCATATATTTATTGGACAAAGATGAAGTCAAGTTATTTAACTTTAAATATTCTAATAAATCTTCCAAGATTTTGAACTCATAATATCCTACACGTAAATTCAGAATTAGATTATTATTTTTGACAAATAATAATAATATGATAGGTGTTATAAATTAATTATATAAATAAATAAATAAAATATAGAGAATGTGTACAAAATGACTATCTTTAATTTATATATTTTTATATTCGATACAAGCTTACAAAATCACTATCAATTATAAATAGAAAACTTTCTAAATTAATTATATTAACAAGTCAGGCGATGAAATATATTTTTTCAAGAAAAAGTTTTAAAGTAATTAATTGTCTTCAAAGTTACGAAATTAACATCCACAACTTGTTTATTTATAACAATCAATCCATATTTCACTGAATTTTCTGTCTTCCGTTGGATTTAATCGGCGTTTAACACTAAACAATATTGACAGCTTTATCTTCTGTTTGCAATCTATTTGTAATTTGTAGAGTTCAACAGTAAAAGCCTGAAAGGTCACAAATATTATAAAACAAACACTCTGCATAAAATTTATGAAAATGCTCAAAATATAAAAATCGCTCACCTTCTAAGCTATTCACGTGATTTTAAATCATCTCAGTCGGAGTTATAAAAGAAGATTATGGTTAAATTACCAACACAGAATCAGACTAAACCCTAGATAGTTGACAGAGGAACAAATGTTTTGAAATTTGACTGAATAAATCATACATGTGATACAAGAGCGGAGCCAGACTTTCAGATTATGAGGGTCAAACGTGAATGAGGGTCAAGCATATAAAATTTTCCTACTATGAATGGAGGTCAATTTCACACTATCCATAATATTTTACTTTAAACTATATTACAATAAGGTATAAATAAAAAAAATTCAAAATGATGAGGGGTCAATTGACCCTCATTCATTGAGAGTAGATTCGCCCCTGATGTGATACGATGCCAATAAAACTTTGTTTTAATTTACTATACATCATAAGGAAAATTAGTCATGAGCATGATTCTTACAAGTTATTAGTCATGAGAATGATTCTTCAGAAACTTTTCAATACATAAACTATGTATTTCATACTCATTAAAAATTACCAATAGCAAGATAGAATGAGAATATCATTTAACTAATAAGATATCGACTCAGTGATTATTTCTAAAACTCCTCCACATGATAAACATTCTCCGAGCTAAAGTGTTCCTCCAATTAGTCCACTTATTTGTTGATTCAATATGTGTAATTAGCTCATTATTTAGCTACTCTGGCAGTTGGTTGGTCTCTTACATTTCAAGTTTTCAACATTCAAATGATCAATAGACAATTCCCTTCGAATATGATTATGAATGAATGCACATACTGCAATTATTCAACATTGAATTTACCGGATAAAATGATTTCCCCCCTAAGAATTGCCCATCTCCCTTCAAAAAGACTAAAACATTGTTCTATGACACTGCGTGCTGAAAAATGTTTATAGTTATAAAATTCTTTTGTTGTTCGTGGTAATCTGCCACCACTCCAATCTTAAATGATATATTTGACCTCTATAAGACATAGAAAACCCCCTCCATTTGAATAACCAGTATCACAAAGATAATAGTGACATGTTGTTAGAGAAAAATACAAACTTCTGAACCTGAGACATGAAAATATAATGATATGCGTTACTTTTGAACATGTAATTAGGATAAATTTATTTGAAACTTTGATGACACCATATATTTTACCGATGTGGATTGTGACATGATATGCACAGTATAATGTCAACATTACATGGCTGCTCATGAGCCGAGTTGCTAATTCAGTTTCGAGTCAGAAATTTCAACTTGAATTCAACTCGTAACTCGTAGATAACCTATAATTTATCAAATTAAAAATTACCAAACAAAATATAACAAAATAAATAGTACATAGTTTATCAAAATAGTACACAATTTAAAACTTTATATAATGAAATAGTGACAAATACATATTTAAATATTACAAAGTTTACCAAATTACTATAGTACAAAGTATAACAAAACATTACACAGTTTACCAAGTCAATGAGTCAACCGAGTTGATTCCGAACCGAGTTGGGAGGAAACTTGGATTCAACTCGTGAGACAACCGAGTCAATGAACTCTGAGTCAGTTTCAACTCGAGTTATTGACGAGTTGAATCCGAATTAATTCTGAACGAATTATGAATCATGAGTTTTTTGGTGCACCCTGCAACATTAACTTCACATCTCTCAAGTACTATACTAACTTAAACAACATATGTTGAATATAAAATTTAAATTATCCGGTATCTATAAATTTACTTGTGTATTTTCAAGTTTTTCAACTTTAAATTTTCGTAACGATTTTTTCAGTCGAATTTTCAACATTTGAATCTACTCACGTGTTAATCACATCGTTCAAATATTTTATAAGAATACATGTTATTTCAATTTGCAACCCTTCCGTTGTGGTGGAGCTGGAGCCTACTACTTTGTTTATATCCTCTTAATTGCTTGTATTAAGTTCTAATAAAATACTCTGAGAAATTGTTTATTGTCCGTCCTTTTCAAATAATCTCCTTGGAAATATGAAATATCCGAGCCCTGCCTCCGAGAAAAATAGAGCCATGCCTATTAGTTTAATCATGAGATAATATTACGCTCTCAAACCACATCGTAGCGATTATACTAAATAGGCGACGAATTTTCAAAACGACAATATGTTAGATCCGATTTTAGTTTCTGAACTGTCTCCATCACATAAAATTTCTTAGGACTGCGGAGGATCAGGATAAGGATTTTAGCAGAGTGGTTTTGCTTCATGCAACACATATATTATAGAATCAAAACAGTATTGCATATGATTAGTACGCTGTATAAAGCTAAAACTACTCTGTTAAAAAATTTACCCGAGAATTAGCTCAACTTGATATTTGTTTCCCTTTTTAAAACTGATCGTAAAGAGTAATGCACTCGTTACAACAATATTTTATGTGAAAGAAAATATACTGAATTCTGGACAAAGTTTCTTTCTTCCTTGTTTATTTATAGTTTTCTCATTTCGCGTGCTTATTATAATTTCTTTGAGTGGATGAAAAGCTTCCCTAGAAAACGCGCAACTGATATTTGGAGATTACAGCGTGAAATTTTGTGCGTACAGCGTTTGAATTTTTCACGGACCAAAATGTTCCGACAGCAAAGGCGGGCAGCGGAATAGATTAACGGGCAGACTCGGTTAGACCATTTTCCTAGCATTTTTCTCTCTCCTCCTTTCGACCCCTTCGCGATACTCTTCCTCCTGGCGATTGACGATTCTCCAAGTGAAAAAGAAAACCTAGAAGAAGAAAAACCTGCGAGTGCTTCTGGCGAGTGCAAATCTCGTCTCGCTCTTCTCCCCCGCGACACTCCAGCTCGCCACGCTCCCTGCGCGCCTCACACCGCGTCGTTTGCGCATTTTCTCGTCCATCTCCGGTGGTGGCGGAGAGGCGCGGCGACAGCTAGTGCTTTACTCGAAGCCTGGTTGCTGCCTCTGCGACGGCCTCAAGGAGAAGCTCAGCGTTGCTTTCTCAGTTGACGGGGGAAACAGGGCAGGGGATCAAGCTGGGCAGGGGCCTTTTGGTCCATTGAAAATTCAAACGCTGTACGCACCAAAATTAACTATGTACAAATGGGTTCCCGATATTTGCTCGGTCTTTCAAAACAGACAGATTTATGACGTTCATTCAATGAGAACGGAGTAGGTCCGATGTTCATCGGACCTACTTTTAGGTTCAACGAGCATTATGACCGTCCAATCTAATTTAAGATTTGTGCGCACGAAAATTGAAAAATCTCGCACGAAGTTTAAAGCTTTTCGCACGAATCTTAAAGCAAATCAACGGTGATTAAACTCATCGAACCAAAGTAGGTGCGATGCCCATCGGACCTACTCTCAAGTGTCATTCAATACGTCAGGCGTTGATTTGCTTTAAGACTGGATTTCGCGTTGTAATGGATCGGATCCGATTGGATTTATATGAAGTCCGCTTTTAATTTACTATTTTCAAATTTCAGTTTTTGATGTTTAGGTAAACTTGTGTAAAAATTCATGTGACTCGGCTCCGATCTTTTTAAGGATGTTTAATGTATTCGCATGTTGCACAAAAAGAAGTTTGCATCGCTACTACAGTAAAATATATACAGAAACATTATAACATCTGCAATCTGCAAAAGTTTCCGGCCTCCAAATCAATCTGCAAAAATCTGAGGTGCTGCTCACTAACTTGACGGCGGACCGATCAGCAGAGTTGGCAACAATCTTTGGTGCCGCCAAGCGTCCTTGCCATTCACATACTTAGGTATCCCCCTGTCTGACAGACGGCTACCGAAGACGGCATACGCCCCCCTTCTGCATAAATTAAATCAAAGATTGGGGGGTTGGGCGGCGAAATTCCTATCAATGGCGGGCAGACTTGTGCTATTGAACTCTACCTTATCGGCAATGCTTGTTTACTTCATGACGGTCCTAAAGCTGCCGCAATGGGTGATTGACGAAATTGACAGGATACGGCGGCGGTTCCTCTGGCATGGGGCTGCAGCACAGCAGAGAGGATACCATCTTGTCAACTGGGAAGAAATATGCGAACCAAAGGAGTTGGGGGGGGCTGGGGGTTATTGATTTGCGACACTTTAATCAAACCTTGCTGCTTAAATGGTACTGGTGGTGGTACGTCTCGGCCCATAGACTTTGGAAGCCCCTCATGCGACAGACGGCGGCAATCAGCCAGGGACGGCCATTGACAACGGTCTTCGATGCGGTTTCGCCGAAGATGATCAGCTTCTTCAACAGCAGCACGACCTGGACACCGGGAGACGGCACAACCATTTCGATGTGGAGCCACAATTGGGGCAAGGGTTTCATGGGGAAACAGTTTCAAACCCTTTTCTCCTTCGCAATCGATGCTGACCAGACGCTGCAGCAGGCAAAAGTCAACTTACGAGCCAACTTTAGGCCGACCCTGTCCATGGAGGCCGAGGAGGAATTGCACCAACTGTTAGCTATAATGGACGAGGTCACCCTGCAGCAAGGAAGGGATGACGAAATTGTCTGGCTAGGCCGTGGAGTAGGGGGTTACACGGTCAAATCGGCATATAGACGACTCAAAAATGGACCGAAAATTGGCACTTTCATTCACAAAATTTGGAAAATACCGGCACCCCCAAGGATGCTACTCTTTGCATGGTTGGCGAATCGCAACAGTATCCTCACACATGATAATTTGGCGAAACGGGGATGGAATTTGGCAAGTAGGTGTGTTTTATGAAAAAAGGCCCGGGAAACGGTTACCCACCTCTTCAGGGAATGTCAATTCACGCAGCAACTGTACGCCAAAATGAAGATTCACAGGCCGTCTCAATGCTGGCCACAGTACCCAACAATAGCGGTCTTCAACAAAGAAGCAACAGGTCCTATCAGGAAGGAACAGCAATCGATAATGCTAATAATGCTTTTCGTAGTTTGGAGGGAGCGTTGCGCACGCAGCTTCACGGAGGAAGAAAAGTCCATTGACGACCTACTACACAAAGCAATGGATCAGTTGGCCTTCTACCGACAGGGGAGAAACACAACAAGGTGCCGAGAAATACCCAACAGGGGACAATGAATTGCACCAAAAAAAACCCTTCTACAGGGACTGTCAGGCCGGCCTACAGACCGCAGGGGCGTTACTGGTACAGGTCCCCAACCGGTACCGCTCACCCCATGACCAGCAGCCTGCCTGAACCCCCCACAGAAGGGTGCACGGTCGACGTTACATGAAGAACAGGGGTACCGCGGCTCCCCTCTTGGTACCGGTGTTGGTATCAAACACCAGTGGTCTTACTGTCTACAGATTTTTTGTTATATGCTCTCTATTATAAGTGCCACTGTTTGTGCGCTACTTATCTTGCTTTCTATTTTGTTGGCAACTTCCAGGGCTCAGCTGTTTGAGCTTTTTAATTACCTTTTCATGCATACAAAACTCTTGTAGCTTAAGTATTATCAATGAAATTAAATGTGGGCATGACTCACATTTTTTCTCAAAAAAAAAAGAAACATTATAACATCAAAATAAAATAAATATCAACTACTTAAAAGTAATATAATACGCAATGAGCCATTTAATAATAATAATAATAATAATAACAACAACAACGAAAACAATAACAACGAAAATAATAATAATAATAATAATAATAATAATAACAAAAATAATAATAATAATAATAAATTTTAATTTATTTTATGCCACACAACAACCTCTCTTCTATTTTTTATTTTAGAGCGAATAGAAACGATTCTTTTTGCTAGTGTGTTAATTACAAAACATTTATTTTAAAAGAAAACTTTTCTTGTTAGTAGTTGTCGTACATCCCAACAACTAAAATAAAATATGTCACGTTGGATTAGAAATTGAAAAACAAAACAAAAAAACCGTTGTGGATGCAATAACGGAGCAGCAATAATTAACTCTGTTGTAGAATACGTCGATAGATTTCTCTCATCTTTCTGATCTAAGAGTTCAACAGTCGTAATTGTATCAGCAATCGTAAAGTATTCATATTATTGTCCTCGGAGGTTTTGAAAACGATGGCATTTTATGTTTCCAGTCTCCCATCGTTTGTTTCTAAAAAGACTTGGGTTGATGTTATCTTGGGCTATGACAATTCTCCCGGGCCTTAGTGGAGTGGCATACGACATGGCGCATAGAAAGGAGAGATGGTTCAAAGTTAAAAAAAAAATATTTTAATGAGTATTTATTGATAACCAATTAGAACAATAATTTTGATAAGTTTTAAAATAATTTATATTTGTAAAAATCATCAAGTATAATGTATATAGATGATAAACATAAAAATGCATGAAAATTTATGTAAGTTTTAATGTTCATCGAATAACATAAAATTCAAAACAATTTAGATTTAGCAACATTTGACGTGTTTTAAAAAATATTGATGTACAACTTATAAGGAAAATGATATGTCTATATATCAAATGTTATTTAAATTATAAAAGTTATAAGGAAAATAATGTGTTTAATATTATGGAGATCATGTTGAGCTATTCGAATGGTTGGGTAACTAGTCCTGGTAAAGCTCGCAGACGACGTATTTTTTTTTAAACGAGGTCCTCGATAACGAGACACAAAGATTCCTTTTTTTTTCTTTGATTTTTATTTTTTATGAGAATTTCATTTTATGTTTAAATTTTAAAAATAGAAATAAAAAAATTGAGACAGCTGAGGCATAAATTAGAAATTTTAACTCTTTATTTAAATATAAAGAGAAATTTAGATATATACCCATCATAACTTTTTTAATTAGATATTTGCCCATCAAAACTTCAAAATTAGTTATATCCCATCTTATTATAAAACAAAACAAAACACAACTTGGGAGAGACTAAATCTTATTCTATATTATATCTTCATCTATCAATCAACATCAACTATTTACATAATCTCTATTTATAGGCTAGAGAAAGCAAATGAAAAGCCATACAATTAACAAGATAATTAATATAAAACACTATCTAATAGATAGTGGATGAGGTGGAGAAGGTGAAATGTCTATTATTATATTTCATAACACTCCCCCTTAGATATTTTACCTTATATTATACACTATTAATATTGTACTGCAGGACAAATATTAATTTGGTACTACAGGACCAATTTGAATTAACTGATACTTCCGGATTAGTTATGCTGCCTCATTAAAAACCTTACTAAGAAAAACCCAGTGGGACAAAACTTAGTGAAGGGAAAAAGAGTGCAGCGTGTATAATACTCCCCCTCATTTTAACATATATCTTTTAAGCGACGGATGCCGATCTTCTGTGAAAGTTGCTCAAAAACTTTTCTTGGCAATGATTTTGTGAATAGGTCTGCCAAATTGTCGCTTGATATGATTTGACAAACATTTATCAAGCCATCCTTTTGTAGATCATGAGTTGAGAAGAATTTTGGCGAGATGTGCTTGGTTCTGTCACCTTTAATATATCCTTCTTTGATTTGAGCAATACATGCTGCATTATCTTCATATAGTACTGTCGGACTTCCTTTGATTGACTCCAGCCCGCATTCCTCCTGGATGTGTTGGATCATTGATCTTAACCAGACACATTCTCGACCAGCATCGTATAGAGCAATTAATTCGGCATGATTTGATGATGTTGCCGTGAGTGTCTGTTTTGTCGATCGCCATGAAATTGCAGTACCGCCATATGTAAACACATATCCGGATTGTGATCGAGCTTTATGCGGGTCTGATAAATATCCTGCATCTGCATACCCAACTAATTTGGACTTTGTATCTTTTTGATAAAATAGTCCCATATCACGTGTCCCGCAAAGGTAACGAAATACATGTTTAATTCCGTTCCAATGTCGGCGTGTTGGATCAGAACTATATCTTGCTAGTACATTTATAGAAAAAGCAATATCAGGTCTCGTATTATTAGCAAGATACATCAAAGCCCCAATTGCACTTAAGTATGGTACTTCTGGACCAAGAACTTTTTCATTCTTTTCTCGAGGACGGTAAGGATCCTTTTTTATATCAAGTGATCGGACAACCATTGGTGTACTTAAAGGATGAGCTTTGTCCATATTAAAACGTTTCAACATCTTCTGGATATAGTTTGATTGATGGACAAAAATACCATTATACAAATGCTCGATCTGCAGGCCGAGACATAATTTTGTTATTCCAAGATCTTTCATTTCAAATTCTTTCATTAGTAATTTTACAGTCTTTTCGATCTCTTCAGGAGACCCAATGATATTTAAATCATCAACATATACTGCAATAATTGTAAAACCTGAGATTGATCTTTTAATAAAAACACATGGACTAATTACATTAGATTTATATCCTTCTTTTACGAGATATTCACTGAGTCGATTATACCACATTCGACCTGACTGTTTTAGTCCATATAAAGATCTTTTTAACTTTATAGAATACATTTCTCGAGGTTTTAATTTCAATGCTTCAGGCATTTTTAATCCTTCAGGGACTTTCATATAGATATCATTATCAAGTGATCCATACAAATAAGCTGTGACTACATCCATGAGGCGCATTTGAAGGTTTTCAGTGATTGTGAGACTGATTAAAAATCTAAGAGTTATTGCATCCACTACAGGTGAATATGTTTCTTCATAATCAACTCCTGGTATTTGTGTAAAACCTTGTGCCACAAGCCTTGCTTTGTATCTCACAATTTCATTTTTCTCATTCCTTTTTATTGCAAATACCCACTTGTAACCTACAGGGTTAACATCTTTTGGGGTTAAGACTACAGGTCCAAAAACATTGCGCTTTGCAAGCGAATCTAATTCAGCCTTCAGGGCATCTTTCCATTTTGGCCAATCATTTCTGTGCATACACTCTTCAGGAGTTTTTGGCACATAATCTTCCTCATTTAGCACATCAATTGCTATAGCATATGCAAAAATTTCATCAGTACATGTTTCATTTCGGTTCCATATTGTACCATTCTGTACATAGTTTATTGAGATCTCATAATCACTAGGTACCTGAGTTTCTTCTGGAACTTCATCAACCTCTTCTGGGGTTTTATCAATCTCTTCTGGGATTTTATTAATCTCTTCTGGGATTTTATTAATCTCTTCTGGAGTTGCACCAACTGCTTTATTCTGCTCTTTCTTTTGTCGTGGATTTTTATCTTTGGAACCAATTGGTCTTCCACGTTTTCTCTGTATAGTAACCTCTGCTGGGATTACATCAATTCGAGCAGTTGCATTTAAAGCTGGTACATGTGATTTAGTCACTCTTTTTGTATCTGTAAATGCATCTGGTAACTCATTTGCTATTCTTTGCAAATGTATAATCTTTTGAACTTCTGATTCACATTGACCACTTCGGGGATCAAGATAAGATATTGAGGATGCATTCCAAGTTATTTCTTGTTTTCCCAGCTTTTCTTTTTCTCTTCCTAAGATTGGAAATATTGTCTCCTCAAATTGGCAATCAGCAGAACGTGCTGTAAAAACGTCTCCAGTTAATGGTTCTAAATATTTAATAATTGATGGAGAGTTAAAACCAATATAAATTCCCAATCTTCTTTGTGGTCCCATTTTTGTACGCTGTGGTGGAGAGATTGGAACATACACAGCACAACCAAAAATTTTAAGATGGGACAAGTTTGGTTCTCTTCCAGAGACCAATTGTAATGGAGAAAATTTATGATATGTAGTTGGTCTTAATCTAATAAGTGCAGCAGCATGTAAAATGGCATGTCCCCATGCAGAAGATGGTAGATTACATTTCATAAGTAATGGTCTAGCAATCAGTTGCAATCTTTTAATTAATGATTCAGCTAAACCATTTTGTGTATGTACATGAGCCACTGGATGTTCTACCTTAATCCCAATTGACATACAATAATCATTAAATGATTGGGATGTAAACTCTCCTGCATTATCAAGCCGGATACTCTTAATTTGATAATCCGAAAAATTTGCTCTCAATTGGATTATTTGTGCTAATAGCCTAGCAAATGCAACATTTCTTGTGGCTAATAGGCAAACATGTGACCATCGAGTTGATGCATCAATTAAAACCATAAAATATCTAAATGGTCCACATGGAGGAGAAATAGGCCCACAAATATCTCCTTGAATTCTTTCCAAAAATGAAGGAGATTCATTTTCAATTTTATTTTTAGATGGCCTAATTATCAGTTTTCCAAGAGAACATGCTGCACATGATAAATCTTTTGATAATATTATTTTCAGGTCATTTAGGGGATGCCCATTTGCACTTTCAATTATTCTCCTCATCATAATGTTACCTGGATGACCTAATCTGTCATGCCACAGAGTGAACATCTTTGTGTCAAGTAACTTCTGGTTACTTACCATATTTGATTCTATTGGATAAATGTTCGTACAATATAATCCAGAGGATAAAGCTTCCAGCTTTTCCAATATGATCTTCTGGCCATACTCAATAGATGTAATTTGGAGATACTCAATATTATTTTCAGTCATGGTTTCAAGATGATAACCATTACGTCGAATATCTTTAAAACTTAGTAAATTTCTTCTGGATTTACTAGAGTATAATGCATCATTTATAATTAATTTTGTACCTTCAGGTAACAAGATACAAGCTCTTCCGGAGCCCTCAATTAAATTACTAATACCAGAAATTGTATTAACATGTGTCTTTGCAGAAGACAATAGAGAAAAATATTTCTTGCTTTTCAATATGGTATTTGTTGTTCCGCTGTCTACTAAACATGGATCTTCTTCACTTACCATTGCATCAGTCATTTTCCTTCTAGGTGCGCTTCTACGAAATTCCGTCGCAACTTGACTAGAGCAAACTCGTGCTGATAACGTATTATAAAACAAAACAAAACACAACTTGGGAGAGACTAAATCTTATTCTATATTATATCTTCATCTATCAATCAACATCAACTATTTACATAATCTCTATTTATAGGCTAGAGAAAGCAAATGAAAAGCCATACAATTAACAAGATAATTAATATAAAACACTATCTAATAGATAGTGGATGAGGTGGAGAAGGTGAAATGTCTATTATTATATTTCATAACACTAAATATAACTATATTATAAATATACCCGTTTTTCAAACTTTTCACTTAAACAACATAAATTAATAATGATTAATAGTTAAATTGACATTTTTGCCCCCTTTTAAAATCTTGTATCGTTAAATCCTCCCACGACCTTTGTCTTCCCATGCGACTCTCCCCCTTCCGCCAAGTTCTTCCCTAAACTTTTCGCCAAATCCTTTCCTGCACGTTCTGCTCAGTTCTTCCCCTTCCCTGCACCTTCCCTACCTTCTCGGATGTAAGCTCTGCTATCGAAAAAGCATATAGAGCGAAAAGAGATTTTTCCCCTGGAGATAGGGCTGCAAACGAACCGAACTGAATAGAACTTACCTCTAGTTTGAGTTTGGTTTGAATTAATTTCGAACGAACTCAATTTCGAATCGAATTTTTTACGAACTCAATTTCGAACGTTTATGAACTTTATTACGACTTACGAGTTATTACTTATGGCTGTGCCATAGTTCGAAATTACAACATTTCAATAAAAACTCAGGCATTCTGAATTATACTTACACAGTACACCAAAGTTTATATCAAAGTTCATTACAAATACCAAAATTTATATCAAACACCAAAGTTTAGTACAATCAATCAAAGTTCAATACAATCACAGAATCTAAAGTTTTCCAAATAACCAACATGAGCAACATCACCAAAGTTTTCAAATATCCAAAATATTCAAAGTATAATTTAAATATCAATAGAAGTACAGAACAATTACCAAAGTCTTAGAATTATTACAAATTCAAATATTATCCTAAATAAAACATTAAAGTTCATTATCAGTGGAAATTAACGGTTAACGTTTGAGTTAATTTCGAACTAAGTTTGGTTTGCGAACCTATTTTGAACGAACTAAGTCCAGTTTGAGTTTGGTCTGAATTAATTTCGAACTAAGTTTGGTTTGAATTAATTTTGAACGAACTCAATTTCGAATCGAATTTTTTACGAACTTTTTCGAATCAAACTCGAATCGAATTACGAACTACGAATTTTTTGTGCAGCCCTACCTGGAGATGACTTTCTCTTTTTATGAGTTGGGGTACCTTGCTTTCCAAATCTAGACATGGATTCTAGGGTTGCCGCATATAAATTAGAAAAAAAAACTAAAAGAATGATCGGTTCTTTTATGAAGCTGTCAGTGCGTCAACTTAGGTGTAAAAAGAATAAGTGGGTGGTTCGAGTTTATATAGTCGAAATGAGATTTTGGCTTAGATTTTTGAGAAAGAGATTGGGCCTCTGTGCCTTTCCTGCACCTTTGCCAAGTCCTTTTAGATAGTACTATGTCTTTGTTTACATGCAAATATTGACAATTTGAATTTTCTTTCTAATGTGAAGGAAGATTTGATTCCTTACATCCAAAATATAAAAAATATCGCCATAGTAAGTTTAATGAAATTCAAGATATATATCTGATCATTTCTTTATTAAGTGTAGGATAGATGGTTTTTATGGTTAATGAATTTTTTTCCCTGTAATATGTTAATCCTGAGTTATATATATATTGAAAATTTCCATTAAAACAATAAAATATGATTACTGGTTAATGTAAAATTCTTGCATCACTTGATTTTGCTAAGAAAATGAAATACGAATCCTGTCCTCTTGAAGAAGCTAAGGGAACTAAGACCTTTGGCTGTACCTATTAGAAATCTAATATACAAACCAAAATTTCACTTTGACATTTCATCGAACAATTTTTGTGCATCAAATGAATGCATCAATCGGTGTGTAGAAAATGAGTACAGATACTCATTTTGTTTTACAAGGATATTAACTCTAAAATGCTTGAAGCACATATTTTCTCTACACCACCCGTGTGAGATATTTCATAATCATCTCCAGTAACCATGGAGGTTTTACTGTGGGGCTGGTGCTACACACACTATAATCTATGCATACCTGAAAATGATCACTCCAACATGGATGCATAAATTCCTTAGGCTGTGCTCCAGAGGAAGGGAAATATCGCTCATTAAAGGAAAGGAACGGGAGAGGTAGGGAAAGACCAGCAGACCGAATCTGACCGAGGTCGTTCTCCTGCTCCAGTAGAGGAAAATCAGAGAAGAAGTGGAGGAGAGCGGAGGGGAGAGAAGGGGAATTCGCTGCATAAACTCTTCCAAATTTGTCACTCCCAAATTGGAGTGTAGACAGAGTAAATAGACCTCCGATCCTTTTCTTTCCTTCTCGTTCGTTCCCTCTACCCCTACGTTTCCTGGAGCATAGCCTTAGAAGCTCACCAGAGACGCGTGATCACCACAGTACCCATGGATTTCATGATAAGAATGAGGTACATTGAGAAAAGAATAATACCTTCGGCTATACCAGGCCATATATTTAACAGTAACGAGATGTTGAAAGGGGCAATATTGTTAATTTAACTATTAACAAATAATAATTTATATTGTTTTAGTGGAAAATTTGAAAATTAGATATATTTAAAAAATTTGAGGGATGCTTCTATGGGCATAAGGACCTATTTGTAAAATGAGCATATTTTTATTTTCAAAGCTCAAACAGTTGATCCGACCGTTCAACATTATCGCCATATTAAAATGTAATTGGAGGTCAAATTTTACATTTTTCTGAATTATTTTACTATTTATTAAGTATTTTACAAAACTAGTCAAATTCAGACCATTGAATTTTGTATCCATCTTAATAAATAGTAAAAAAATTCAAAAAAATGTAAAATTTGACCTCCAAGTACATTGTAGGGATAATTTCTCACTTACCCTCCAAGAGTTCTTTAATTTCTTATTTACCCTTGAACTCTTAAATATATCTAATTTGTCCCTCAACTCTTCAAATTCTTTCTTTTTTATTCATTATTTAACAATTATGAAATTAACCATAGTTAAATCTCTAGTTAAAATTAAAAATGACAAAAATATCCTTTCCTTAATCGGAAGTTGATCCGTCTCCTTTTTTTCCCGCGTACTCCCTTATTTTTCTTCTTCGACCTAGTTTTTCTTCTCCGTGCTCTCCCGCGCTCTTCTGCTCTATCCAGAGGTCTCCTTAATTTTTCACTTTATCTTCTCCTACACTCTTGATCGCTCTCTCTCATTTCCTTCTACAGCCTTGCAAGTTTGTTTCCCGGTAAGAATTTTTTTTATTGCTCTCTGTGTTCCAAATATCAATTTCCCGCTAGGCTTTAGTTAGTCGCGAAATACCATTGAATGGCCGCTTGTATTTTCTCATCAATGGCCGCTTGTTAATAAGGTTAGTAGCATCACGAAAAAGAGTTCAAACAGAGGCTTAATTGAAATAAGCTGATACAGAGATGTAGATTAACTACCGATTTGGTATCATTCAACTCAGTCAATGCTTATCGTAAGCAATAGATTTGTTGTTGACAACCTGACAATTTTACAATTTAATACTGCCCCAAATTTGCACATCCAAACAATAACCAATTTCCTGCCCGATCAATACTCGCTTTCGTAAAGTTCGTTATTTCTCATCAATGGCCGCTTGTATTTTGTGATTCAATTCCAGATGTTTGATTAGAATAATACCATTGAATCTAGACTAGAGAAATTACGAAAGTATATTTCTAGAGTTTTATTCCTCATCAATTAATGTGCTGCAGTGATATCCACAATTTCTCTATGATAAAAAAGGGAAATCAATATTGGGGAAAATTTGAATTGAAATGACAATTGGAATTTGCAGATTGTATATACAATTTTAGATGATAGATGTTTAATATGCAACCAATTTGTAAAATGATGTAATTTATGCTGAGGTTGTAACCAGTGACACCAAGATCTTTTTCTAGTTTGCCCAAATTTTTAATTTCAGATCTTTTTTATTTTGCAACAGTGTATATCAACTTTTACAATGGAAAGAGATGATGTTGATCCTTTTGCCTTGTATGAAATCCATCCTCCGCCTAAATTTCTTTCTCACACGACGGAACCCTCTCTTGCAAGACCAAATAGAGATAATTGTGTGACAAACAATGAAATCGAGAACGTATTGCATGGAACACATGAATATCAGAAATTAGAGCCTAAAAGAAAGGGCAAGCGACCTGTTGAAGCTTATTCAAGGTATCATCCTTAGAAAAAAATTGTATTGTTAGTTTCATTATCTCATTTATCTATAAAATGATAGAAGCAAATTGATGTACTTGTTGTATCCTACAAACTAATAATTTCAAATATGTGTACAGCATGGATGAATCTCTTGGCGGTTACAAAATAAAAGTGAAGTATGATGGATACTTTAAAACTATTAATAAGGGGACCAAACAAAAGTATTGCCTTGGTAGACAAAGGACACTCTATCTGGATCCGGTAAGCTATAAATTTTGCGAACTTATGGAAGAAATCAATAGAATATATCATTGGGAAGAGAATATCACACCCTCATTGCGCTTCATTGGGAAGAGAATATCACACCCTCATTGTGCAAAAAGGGTTAATAGCAGCTGTCCAGAGTGTGTACCCATTTGCCGAACATAGAGAATGCATGAGACACTTATTTAGTAATTTTAAGAAGCATTTTGGAGGGGATCTTTTCAAGTTTGGACTTTGGGCTGCTGCCCGAACATATTCTCCAAGACGATTCCAAAGCATTATTGATGAAATTGCTAAATCATGTCCCACTGCCATAGCATATTTAGAGGACGAGCATAGTAAATTATGGAGCAGAAGTCAATTTGGAACAGCAGCAAAGTGTGATTATCTCACAAATAATATATCAGAGACATTTAATGCTTGGGTATCTGAAGCAAGGCACAAACCAGTTTTGGATTTGTTGTACTCAATACGAAGAAAAATCATGGTGAGATTTCATGAAAGAAGAATAATTGCAAGGAGTTGGAAAGGCCCATTAGTTCCTAAGGTGGACAAATACATAAAAAATATTTCTCAGGTAATATTGACAATTACAAACTCTTATTCTTACTTTATTTTTTTAAAACAATTTTTTATCATGTACTAATATATGTTTCTTGATTTAGGGGTTGGGTGCATACGAGGTGCATAGGAGTATCGACTCCTGTGCGGAGGTGGAATGCGCTGGAAAAGTATGGAGTGTGAATATAGATGAAAAAACATGCACTTGTCGGGCATGGCAAGTGAAAGGCGTTCCATGTGTACATGCGGCCGCATTTATTGCTTCCATTCGAAATGCAAAGTGGGAAGATTATGTTGACAGTTACTTTACTGTTGCTTATTTTAAAGCAACATATGCCATCCCCATTATTGCAATACCTAGTTGAGATGAATGGGTTGAATGTGATTTAGGTTATAAAATGCTCCCACCGATCATTAAAAGGCCACCGGGTAGACCAAGAAAGAATAGAATAAAGCCATATGATGAAAAGAAGAAGAAATCAAATAAATGTTCACGATGCGGCATGTTAGGTCATCATAAGAATACATGTAAAAATGTTATTCCACAAAATCATAATGAAGAAATCTGTCAAGAAGGGCAAACAACACAGGGGTCAACTAGAACAAGGTTTTCATAATTATTGATAAAGTTTTTTTTTTCATTTGATGTTGCATGATGCATTAAGATATTTTATTATATCAATTGTATTAATCTTTATTATTTGTAAAAAGAAAGTGTATTAATGTTTATATAACTGTTTTGTAGGGGTAAGAAAAAGATAAAATCTGGATTGAAGGAGATGGCATGCACAACAAGCTTATTCAAGCTTCTACAAGAAGAGTTCTAGCTTTTCATTTATTTTCTTTCGTATGAATTGATAGTTTGATGCTAAGTGTTTTGTTGTTTTATTGTTTTTGATATGCTTTATAGAATTTGATCTGAATTCAAAGGATTTGATATTTGTAATTTTTTGGTTTATAGGGGTAAAAAAGCAAAAGTTGATGTTTTCTGACTTGCTGGGATGTTTTTGAATTTTCTAATCATTAAATAACAATATTTAGTTGATTTGTTGTTTCAGAATTTTACAAGTTATATTTTAGTTTATTGGTCCATAAAATAGAAGTTATATCATGTAAGATATACTATGGTACATATCAGTCAGTACCTGACTTGTGCGAGAACAAATTCAAATTTGATCTCCTTTGTAAACTGAAAATCTTTGGGAATTTATAACTTGATTAAAGTTTGAATTTTTTTTTTTAAAAGTTTATATTACTCTAAATAGATAAATTGAGTTTTGTTGCTTCCGGTGAGATGAAGTCTCATTGTTTGGTTTGTTGCCTCTGTAAAAAATGGTTCTCTGTAAATTAGTGTCTTTGTATTATTATCAGTTAGCTACATCCAATTTAGCGGAGTTGGGGTCCTACTGTATTTTTGTTTGACTTTAATTGAATGAGATATCGCATCATTGACCAGAGAATAGAAGCAAATGATAAATTAAACTCAAATTTTCCATTTAAATAAGGGTGCGTTTGGATGAATCAAGGAATAGCTCGGAATAGCAGCTGTTCCTGGGGTTAGGAATAGCTGCTAACCCAACATTTCATAGGAATAGCGGAACAGCAGCTAACCCGAGCTATTCCTTTGTTGAGAATAGCGTTTTTTTTCACCCAAACGTGCTGTGTTAAGAATAGCTCGCCAGGAATAGCAGCTGTTCCTGGGTTAGCGCTATTCCTGTGTCATCCAAACGCACCCTAAGTGAATGACGCAAAAGAGATTGAATTGAGAAAATAAGATGTTCCGTCTGATGAGAAGCAGATGAGATTTATTTCCCATCAAATCTGAAGCGTTCACTTATTTAAATGGCGTAGATTTATAAATAACATAAATTATTCGTTAAAGGACATATGTACTTTAATCAGAAGGCCCACACAAGGATAAAATGGGAAACACTAAATTTTAATAATAGATAATTAACTCTATGGATAAAAAAGAAAGAATGTGAAGAGTTGAAGGACAAATTAGATATATTTAAGAGTTCAAGGGTAAATAAGAAATTAAAGAACTCTTGGAGGTAGGTGAGAAATTATCCCTACATTGTAATATGGAGAAAATGTTGAACGGTCGGATCGACTGTTTGAACTTTGAAAATGAAAATATGCTCATTTTACAAATAGGTCCTTATGTCCATAGAAGAATTTGCTTATTTATAATATAGTTATATTTAAATGGAGATATAATTAATTTAGAAGTTTTGATGGGAAATATTTAATTGAAGAAGTTATGATGGATATATATCTAAATTTCTCAAATATAAATGTTGAATATGACCTATGTAATATAAAATTCCGGATTAAATTATTCTTATTAATCGAACGGCCTAATTCAATTAGCTCTCTCTTTTACCCAAACCGGTTAAAAATTCTAAATTATGCGACAAACATAGAGGCAGTGGCACAGACCAAGCCCATAGACCAGACCAGCCGCGGAACCCCTCTGACAAACCCATGCCCTTTCGTCACCTCCGCCACCTCACCGCCACCTCCTCTACACCACCAAGTCTCACTTCCTACTTCTCTCGCGCTCGCCTCATCGATTCTCTCCGACTCCATCTCTTCACCTCTCCTTCACTTCCCCTCCCCTCCCTTCCCTCTCCCCTCGAACCCTCCACCGCTTCCCACCTCATTCGCTGCGCTCCCACCCCGGATTCCGCGCTCTCTCTCTTTACTTCCCTTCCCCTCCAATCCCCTCCCCCTCTCCCCCTCCTCCAGTCCCTTGCCTCTCGCCTCGCGGTTTCTGGTCGCCTCTCTGCTCTCCATTCCCTCCTCCCTTCCTTCCCTGTGCCCCCCTCGCATCTCGATCGCCTCCGGTGGTTCTCACTCGCTGGAGATCTCCAATCGTCTCTCTCTGCCTGGGAATATCTGCGTGCCACCTCACCACGGGGGCACCCCTGCACCGAGTCATACAACCTAATAATCCAGCTCTATGCATCTAAACAAAAGCATTCCTTGGCTGTGTCGACATTTCATCGAATGGTTAGAGAAGGTGCAAACCCTAACTCAAGAACATACACCGTGTTAATTGAGCATTTGGTTAAGTCAGGTTTTGTAGAACCTGCATTGGAGATTTTCAGGCTATTGCTCTGTATGAGAATTCGTAGAACTTCCAGGCAATACAATGTACTCAGTGAGGCTCTCGTTTTGAACAATCGGTTTGATGATTTGAGAGTACTGATTGGTGAAATGGGTCATGATGGAATTCTGCCCGGGAGGCAAATGCGAGTTGCAATTTTGAAAATGCGTGAAGCTGGTTTTGTTAAGGAAACTGATGATTATGTCACGGAATTATTTCCTAATAACCAAATTGGTTATATTGTTAGCTTAGACAGTGATGAAGAAGAAGATGGTGAATCTAGTGATGAAGAAGAAGTAAAAAACGAAAAGCAAGATAAATCAAAGGGTGTAAAAGTAAAGTTGAAGCCGTGGATGGACCCGATTGCTATAGCCCGGGCTTTGGAGGGGTGGGATCCAAGAGAGGTCGCCGAGTTGGAGAAAGCAAAAATTGTATGGTCTCCACGGCTTGTGTGCAAACTATTGCGGGCTTTTAAAAAGCCTGAATCAGCATGGAGCTTCTTTTGTTGGGTTGCATATCAGCCTGGTGGCTTCTCCCATGACCGTCACTCAGTTGCTCGAATGATAACAATTCTTGCACGTCATGGGAAATCCGATATAGTCGACCAGCTCCTTAACAAAGTAAGAGATGAAGGGATTACTCTCCCTTTTTCCACTGTCCGGTTAATTATAGATTTTTATGGGTTGTCCAAGGAAGCTGACGCAGCTATTAGAGTCTTTCATGAGACTGAGGCAATTTGCGGGTCTATGCCAAAGTCATACCAGTTATTGCTTTATTCATCATTACTCCGTACCATGGTGAAATGTAGGAGGGGGCATGAAGCAATGCTTCTGTTAGAAGAGATGATGCATAGCGACATTCTGCCTGATATACAAACTTTTGCGGGTTTGATCGAATATTTTGCCCGTAATGGAGATTTGAAGAGTGTGCATAAGTTGTTTGGTTTAATGAGGCAATGTGGGTTGAAACCAGATGCATATACATATGGCATTCTTATTTGTGCTTATTGTAAAAATAACATAGCGATGCTTGCAGTGCGAGTGTTCGATGAAATGTTGGATGCTGGTTTGATGCCTGATAAGGCCACAAAAGGGTTGTTGGTCAAGAGCTTGTGGAAGGAAGGGAAGTTACGCGAAGCTGCTGAGGTTGAAGAAAGGTGTGATGATGTGGCTGCAGATGATTGGCCCGAGTCCTTGCCAGGTCATGCATGGACTGTGTCTGTCTCTGATCTGAAGCGTGTGCATCAAATTTATTCAGGTTGTTTTCAAAAAGTCTGACCAGTAATGGATATTACGAACACATTTCATTTTCCGGCTATTATTCATAGTTTTTAGAGAAAATAATTACAGTTTTATGTGTCGCGCTGTGGGGAACATAGAAACAAGTTGTGTGGATCAGTATTGGGAGTTCTAAATCTGAGTCATTTGTGTTTGCATGGTTTTTGTAGTACAAGTTTTAATGTCACCAAATTTCATACTTCTATTTAAAAACTCTGTAATTTAAAACTGTTGATCTGGTTATTTTTAACAAGAAATGCGTCAACTTAAATTTTTTAAAATTTACGAAGTTGAATTTTATAATATGAGTAAGGCTACGGTGCTTTGCAAAGTAAACAGGCCTCTTTACTTCGGGCCACTTTTTCAATTTGCAAAACTCAAACAACTGATCCGAACCGTTGAACATGTTCTAAATATTGAAATGTGCTTGGAGACCAAATTTTACATTTTTTGGAACTTTTTTACTATTTATTAAGCCATTTTGAAAATCGCTGATCCAACGGTGAACAGTAAAAAACAGTAAAATTTTCTGGACCACCGGATCAGACTTTTTCAAAGTGGCTTAATAAATAGTAAAAAAATTCAAAAAAATGTAAAATTTGGTCTCCAAGCACATTTCAATATTTAAAACATGTTGAACGGTTCGGATCGGTTGTTTGAGTTTTGCAAATTGAAAAAGTAGTCCGAAGTAAAGAGGGCTGTTTACTTTGCAAAGCACCGTAGCCTTACTCTTTATAATATATCAAGAGAAAGATTAACGTACTCAACTTTATCTGTCTTATTAATTAGATTGTTTATTTTTAAGGACTCTTAATCTTGTTTAAAATGAATTGAAATAATTATAAAATTTTATGAAAAAGAGTTGAAATTGATGTCACGACTTCTAAATTTTGAAATATCAAGAAGAGATGATATTACCCTGACAGCTGCTGTGAGCTGTCAGGTTTTCAAAAAGAAAAAAGAAAAAGAGATGATATTTGGTGACGCCAGAACCTTTGTATTTTATGTACTTGTAAGAGCAAAAGATTTCTAGTACGATTCTACAGAGCACAATTCGATTCTTGTACATTTAGAAACTAAAACTAAAAAATGACAGATGTGTTTTTTTTTTTAAAGTTGTTGGTGTATTGAGCAAAATTAAGTAATAGAGCTGAATCAAGATTGGGGATCTTTTTTTTTTTTGGTTAAAAAGGCCGAAGTCCTGCTTTATTAATAAACATAGTTAATTTACACAAGATGAAAATATTTGGAGAGTAACACAACAAACTCTCCCACAAAACATAGTTCATAGTAGCTGAAAATATAAGAACCCTCTTAGTCAGGAACAAAAGAGCTACATCAAGAGCTCAGGCAGCTACGAATCGTACTACTAAACTATATAAAAACTAGGTAACTCTTTTGGCTATCATTAGTCTGAAGGAGGTGGTGGGGGAGAAGCGGGGGGGGGGGGGGGGGGGGGGGGGGGGGGGGGGGGGGGGGGACACATCAGGTTCCTGGTACAACACTACCTTGTTGTCATTTGGCAACCATGCACATGTAGTCTCTTTGGTCTTCTTCTTTATCTTGGAACTCCCTGTCCAATATTCAATCAAAGACATAGTTAGCAATATAATTTGTCGACATGTTTTAGATTGTACATTTTGAAAACATATGTCATTGCGATGTTTCCAAATTGTCCAACAGATACCACTAAAGACAATTAAAAAAACTTGTTTTTGATGCAAAGGAAGAGTTTGAGCAAATTGTAAAATATCTGTGATGGTTCTCCATTGTTTGAAATGGAGTTTGAGTCTCATCCGAAACCAAACTTGTTGAGCCCTATCCGAAACCAAACTTGTTGAGTTAATGGGCAATTCAAGAATAGGTGATCAGCTGTTTCAACTTGATTACAAAATTTACAAGTAGTAGCCCCACTCCAGCCCCTTCTGTGCAATTGGTCTTTAGTTAGAATTCTCTTTTTACATGTGAGCCACATGAAGATTTTTATTTTGTGGGGTAGAGGAGTATTCCACCATATCATAGGATTGGCTGTAATAATACCTCGAAAATTAAGCAATTTATATAAAGAATGAATAGAGAATTTCCCTGTTATTTCCCATCTCCATGCTATCCTATCATAGTTATGTGTAAAGGAGGTTGTGCTAATATTATAAAAAATATGTGTCCATTCAGAAAGGTTGATCCCAGTAAGAATTCTTCTAAATTTAACACACTGCATGGCCGGTGAGTTAATCACATCAGATAAAAGGACATTGGGAGTAATACATATCTCATACAGTTAGGAAGATGTTGTTGCAAGTGTACATTCTCCCATTCATTAACTATAGAATTAATTTTAGGATCATATCTAACACTGCATTGTCCCAAAGATTCAAGTTGCATGATATTGGACCAAAAAGTGGAGATGTCATTTGATTTATCGGAACCATGGCTAGTAGAGCTAAATTCATATTACTAAGATCAAGAACTATACCTAATCTTATCAATATATTTAATAACAATATCATGTACTCTATTTAAGGAAAGTGCATAGAGTGGAATTGCAGAGAGTACTGAATTCAGTAGTGTATGTCGACCTCCAAAAGGCAGTAATTGACCTTTCCAATTGGGAAGTTTCTTTTCTAGTTTATCTATTAAGAACCTCCAGTCTAGACAGTTAAGTTTTTTATCATGCAAAGGAAGACCTAAGTATTTGATTGGGAAATGAGCAAGCTGACATCTGAAAGTTTGAGCTAGTTCTTGTCCTAAATCGGTATTGATAGTATATAATTCAGTTTTATTCAAATTAACTTTGATGCCAGAGAGAGCTTCAAAAGCTTGCATGGTCCACCATGCAGCCTCTACAACTTCATGTTTAGCTTCTAAAATTAAAATGGTATCATCAGTATAATGATAGTTTGTAATTGCTTGATTATTAAAACAATTAGGACCTAAACCATGAATAACCTTGGTCTGTCTACCCTTTGTAAAGATTTTACTAAAGAGTCTGCAGCTAAAATAAAGAGATAGGGAGATAAATGATCTCCTTGTCTAACCCCCATTTTACAATAAAAGTAAGGAGTTAATTCCCCATTGATAGTAACACATGATTGAGAAATCACTAACCAATTATGTATCCAATGAATCCATCTAATATTAAAATCTCTACTGACAAGTACCAGGTATCCCAATGCATTTTATCGTATGCTTTTTCAAAATCTATCTTGATGACTACACCTTGTTGATTCTTATTTTTACTATAGTGGATGATCTCTTGTCTAAAATATATCTATTAGGTAGAAAGGCTGATTGGCTATCATCTATAATTCTTGTCATAATTGCAGTCAATCTGTGTGTAAGAAGTTTAGAAATTAATTTGAAACTACAATTAAAGATTGCGGATTTTTAAGTTCACAATGAAACCACCTCTGAAATTAGAGGCAATGTCACGATCACATAAACCGCTAGAGCAACTAGTTGCCACATAATTCTCCTACCTAACTAAATGTACAAAATTAAAACAAGACAAAACGAACAACCATCAAATCCCTAGCTAAAAGTAGAATATTCAAAAATCCTGTTTCCCACTACGAAAAAGAGTAACATGCATATGATATCACGGCTTCAGTAAAAGCATGAGAGAGAAGCATAGAATGGCTATGGCATGAGGCATAATTTTATGCACGGGTGCCAGTCTGAAACAGGCGTCGCTACTGTCAGTAGACATGGAGTTTCCTGATGGACCAA
Source organism: Carex myosuroides (assembly GCA_028015225.1). Lineage (NCBI taxonomy): Eukaryota > Viridiplantae > Streptophyta > Magnoliopsida > Poales > Cyperaceae > Carex > Carex myosuroides. Next base: position 3,489,848 of record CM051485.1, on the reverse strand, counting down.
GTCCACCCATAATGGTGCCAGGAGGGCTGTTGTATGTGTTCGTGGTTGTACCAGGGGGGGTGGTAGTGGAAGTAGTACTGGTACCGGCAGCACTGGAGAAATAAAATACGTAAATGAGTTGAGCATACCAAAACTCAGGAATAATAAACAAGTTCAACACCTTAAATGGGGAATGAAAAGTTAATTGAGAATATCTTATCTACCAAATAAGAGTAAAGGTGATTTAGGCAATATGGAGTATATAGAATTAGATTCTACCTAAAAGTTTCAATGTTATTGTAATATTATGTTGTAGTGGAGAAGAAATTCCCCAAATAAATTAAGCTATAATAAACACAGATTTAGTATTTTAAATTACGAAACAGAAAAGGTATTTTCTTTTCTTTTCTTTTTTTTAGTTGAACAGAAAAGGTGTTTTCTTTCACATAGAAAAGAATGGATAGGGGGTAAAGTAAAATCTGCAAGAGAATAAAACCTTTGTGTTGCAGGAAAAGTGCAACCAGTGTAACCTGAAACATAAAAATGTGCAAGTTAAAAAATTTAGTTTTTATCGCCATATATCTAAGATCAAAATAAGGAATTTGGGATATTTCCTCCCATTATATCTTGGTTGCCACTGAATACAGCAAATTTTTGAAGGAGATTTTGCATGTTACACCCACCATTTTATCACATTTACAAAAGTAAAAGCCACTGACATGGACTTTCACAAAATAATACCCAAATATTATTCATTTTTTTTAACCAACATCCAACATTTTTGGGATCATTTGCTGGTAACACTACCCAATACTAACAACAACATCCAAGTTGAACTAAAATAACCAAAATAAACCTCTACCAAGATAACTTACTTGGGTCAGTGTTGGTCGCAAGTGCGCTGCTCGTAAAGTTGCAAGCGTCAGAGGTCTGTCCCTTTCTCTGGTAATAGCTATTGACAGCATAGCTGCAGTGCGACTTCACCGTATTAGGGTTGTAACAAGCCCCACTTTGCAAAATGGGGCCGCAATCTGCTCCGTACCCGCACGCATAGTCGATGGCCTTTTGTAGCACAGTGTCGCTCACATCAGTTCTGCATACACACCATCCAGCATCTGCTCACAACAGTTGAGATCAAACTAATAAGCAAGCAAAGTTTTAGATCAGAAGAGAAATTACAGAGGCTAATAACAAATAACAAGAGATGGAGAAACAAAGAGATCAATGTTTTCATCTTTCACTTTGTACCAAAGGAAAATAGGAAACAAAAGACAAAACTAAATTAATTTTTTTAACAGGAAAAAAGCAAAAAGTAAAGTTGAAGAATAATTTCTTTTACAGGAGTTCTAATACTGCCTCTTGCTTAAAGTCAGGACAAATAAACCGTTTAGTGTTAACTGTTAAGCAAATCAAACTTCGCTTTCTCACTTCAAGATTACATGAAAACAAAAATAGATGAGGAAAAAAATGATACATAATGAAAACAAATAAAAGAAGTAGATTACCTGATCTCCCAAAGAGAGACAAGATGAGAACTGCATAGACTACAGCTGCCATATCTCTTCACCAGGGAGATTAGGAGGAGAGGGAGGGAAGGAGAGAAAGAGAGGTGAGCGGAGTGTCTCAGACTTTGGACAGAGAGAAAGATGCAAAAAGAAAGAAATAAATGAGGGTGGTAAATGTGGCACTGGAATATATAAAGGAGGGAAGAGTTGTTGATGGTTCACTGTTCGTCTACTGGATTCATATTAATGTAGAGTAGGATCTAATGGAGAAAACTGTGTCAAGATTCGTGCAGTTTAAGTCGGAAAATATGATCAGATATTAAGTAACAAGCATCTATTCATTCAGATCAAATATAAATCGTTGAGTCTATATGGACGGTTCAGATATAATTGTAACTATTTAATGAAGTCCATATGAAGTACAACCATCTTTTTCTCGCAATATGAGTTGCAATAACATCGGTAGATGATAGCTATCGTCCCGACAAACATTATATATATTTTTTAGATCAGACAGTCCGATAAACTAATGGATCAATTTGTTTAGTAATTATAAAAAAAATGATAATCACCGTGTGATTCTCACTGTACCAAAACTGTCCTATGTGTGTTGAAGTTCGTGCGAACATATTTAGAACTTAATAAATTTAAACAGTTCCGTAAATCTAAATTGTCCGTGTAAATTTGACGCAGATAAAGCTCTGTCAAAAGCTTTTTGGGCAAGATTATCATCCATAATTGAGATGTTAGTGCAATTGTTTCTTAACAACTTTGCATTCGCTAATCGGCCTATTTAGACACCTTAATTAGGGATGCAAACATGCAAGATAGATCATTCTAGTTCCATTAATCCATGCTATTTTAGAATATCAGACAACCAAAGACATATTGTATCAACTTCATATATATTTGGCTATTGTATTGCGCAACAGCGCAAGTCGTATCAGCAAATAAAAAGTAGACTTAAATGTTTCTGTAAAGAAGCACTCAAGCAAGTATATAAACATACATGCTTATTGCTTATTTCAGCAATACATTTTGTAGGGAAAGAATTGGTGGCCCTTAGAAAAGCTCAGAATAATAAATTTGTGCACCCACTCTCTGTTGGATGCTTTTGATTCTCTAGATGGGTAACAGTAACAGAGGTAAGATGTATGTCTTCACTGTCTTGGCATAATGGCATGGGAACCCGAGTTGCTGTCCTTTTGGTTCTGTCTTTTTATAAACGGTCCAATTCCTTACACCAGATCCACCTCCTCTCTGGTTTTATAGTACTGGACATATCCATTTTAACTTAAAATTTTGAAATTTTTTCAAACAAACGGAGAAAATCTAACTAGTCTGATTAACCCATTCTCGATTTTAAGTTACATGTAACATGTGTATATGCAGTTTGGTCCAACCTAACCCAGCCCAAATCAAACCAAAACTTAAATTTAGTGTGCGAGTGCCATTGACAGAAATGGAAATGTGGGCCCCAAAAGTGGGTTTGCACTGAACATTTGCCCGTTGGAGGTACTGTCACTGTGCCCAAGGGCATTGAAATAAAAAAAAAAGGTACTGTCACTGTCACACGTAGGACTGAGGTTTGACAGAGAGATCATGATAATAAATAATATGCCACTTCATAGAACATATATACTTGTGTGACCTGGTGTTTTAAATTAAATAGAGTTTGTTTGTTTGTTTGTTGCTTTGCTTTGTTTCCATGGACATGCCACGGCCCTTGTATTATTAGTTAGAGTAAGTAATTAAATTAAGGGGGCATGCTAAAAGCAACTAGCAATCAGAAGTCAGGATTCACCGACATGCAATATACTTGCTCAGCTTGTACTTGGTAGATTCTCAGTATTAAACAATACGAAGCACATGGTTTCTACCAGAAAGTTAATTATAAAATATACTTACTTGCCAAGTACACAAAAATTATGTCCTTTATGAACCTCCAATCGGCCCAATCCCCTGCTAAAACCTCAACGGTAATGCACTGTTTCGTGTAACTTCGTTAGATAAATCCTGGCACCAGACTTCAGTTTACCCAAACAAGAAAAAAAATAAATAATAACGGGGGTTGTTGTGGTGCTTGCAAAGTATAGAGAAACGAGACATATATTATATCATATTACGAGGAGCTCAAGGATTTCTTACAAGTTGTTTAATTGTTTTCTTTTTCCTTGGTCGAACAAAAGAAAATGCAAAAGATTACTTTAATTTTTGGGCTCTAGGATTACGGGATTAGTTGCTATGAAAATAAACAGCCAATAACGAATTCAAATTTAAGTTGCCACAGTGAGAAACTAGCTAAAATTGTTTTCTTTTCGATCTTTTTTTTTCTATGTTGCTCATTTTTTTTAGAATACCAATTACCCAATTAACCAATGATACTAATCTGTGGCATTATTGAGGTTACTTGAAAGATTGCTCAACTTACTAGCGCTTTTATTTTGTTCTGCGGTCACCATTATCTCCTGAATCAGACAATACAATATTGTAGCTTACTTTGCTGATACATGCACTTTTTCTCTCTCAATGAATTATATAGAACGTTTCAAATCAAGTCTAACTTGTATTGATAAAGTTGATCTCAAATGGGTACATATGTAAATGGTAGATATTCGGTTATGTTTGATCTAGACTGTTCAATATAAAATAAATGGTTTAGATCTGTTTGAGACTCTCCAACAACGCATGTACATCCGACATTTTTATAATATCCAAAGTTAATTACAAAATTAATAAATATACCCAGAACCCCTGAATTTTTCGAAAAATGCCCAAACCGGTTAGAAACCGGTCAGGTTTCTTCCTTTTTTTTTTTTGAGACACTATGAAGAGCAAAATAATGAAATCTAACACTGAAAAATTTGAATTTTTTGTTTAAATTATTTGTTAGATTATTTCTTTTGATGTATAATTATCATATTTATATTAAAATACGTTACATTATTTGAAATTATGTTGAATTACACTATATTACATTAAATTACGCTAAATTATGTTAAATTATGCTAAAATACGGTAAATGACGGTAAATTACATATGAATATGGATGATATCTTTACTTTACTGAGAAGGCGAAAAACGACGACGAAACTTCAAATGGCCATAAAACGGCGCTCGAGTGTCCGATTTCAGCAAATGACCACTTTTCGGAAAGCTTGCGAAAATACGCATGCATCAATGCCCGCGATGCCGGATTTCAAAATTTAGAATTGCCAAAAAACTAAGGGAAGAGCCTCAAAACTTGAGTTGAAGTTTCCGATTAAGATTTTAATTTCTATTATTCAATCTAAGTAACTCAGTAAATTAGTTATATAATGAACTTGTAGAATATCAATTTTACTATTTTTGGAATTTTTTTTACTATTTTTTATGATTTATGAAAGATGGCACAAAATTGGCCTAATTTTGCGTAGTTTACCGTAATTTACCGTATTTCATTATAATTAGCAAAATTAATGTAATTTAGCGTAATTTAATGTAATTTAGTGTAATTCAACATAATTTCAAGTAATTTAGCGTAATTCAACATAATTTCAAGTAATATACTGTATTTTAGTATAAATATGCTAATTATAAATCAAAAGAAGTAATCTAACAAATAATTTAAACAAAAAATTTGAATTTTCAGTGTTAGATTTCATTATTTTGTTCTTCATAGTGTTTCAAAAAAAAAAAAAAGGAAGAAACCTGGCCGGTTTCTGGAGAGGAGGAAACCGGCTAGATTCTGACTGATTTGGACATTTTTCGAAAAACTCAGAGATTCTGGGTATATTTATTAATTTGTAATTAACTTTGGATATTAATAAAAATGTCGGCATGTACATCGAGAGCAAATTAACATTCGGACATTTGAGTTTTAAAAAAATAGAGGATAAATAAAAGACAAGAAAAATCAGACTACAGGACCAAAAATAATGGTCAGATTTAAGTGGTCCTCCTGCTCCTGCAGAGCAAATATTTCACACAAATCTAAACCTGACTTGTTTTTCTTCAAGTTCCATTTCATTTTATGAAAATGCCCCAGGACTGGATGCAAACAGTTCAAATACGGCCACCAGCTCTCGGCTCTCGCCAAGTATAGTGTATAGAGTATAGACCATACTCTATACATTAGTATATCTCTATCCAGGCTTACCTCAATGGAAGTAAGAGTATAGTAAAATTCGGATTAGTTAAAGTAACCGATATATTTAAACAAATATTTTAAAAACTAAACTTATATTACTAAAATAACAATTAATTAATTATATTGAAAATGTCAAACACACTTTACAAAAATTAACTAAAAATCTCTTCCCCTTCTATATAAATAGCACGAGAAAAGAGTGAAAATTTTGAAAACTATTCTTAATCACTATAAAAAATTAAGAAAATGAGCAAAAAAAAATTAGAAGTTGTCAGTTAGGAATGAAAACACAAACGAAAAATCACTAAATGATCAAACTCCGGCGAAGCAGGGGCACATGGTGGTCGTGTCATCAAATGAAAATGTAATATTGTCAAGCACCGCATGCAGGGACGGATTCAGAAAAGTTAATCCATTAACTAATTGAATACTCGAATTTAAATAGCTAATCAAATTTAAATCCATTAACTAATTGAATACTCGATAAAAATTAATATTTTAACTTATACTCTCTGATAGTTTAACTTAGTAATTTCTGTCTGTATCCTCCTCTCTGAAAAGTTCTCCTTTCCTCTCAACTCCCACTCCCTTCTCTTCCTCGCCCACCCGTCACCTTCTCTTTCCATCTCTCCTCCCGTCGCTGGTTCTCCTTCCCCTCTCGCCTCACACTCTCATCTCTCCCTCTCCCGTCTCCTCCTCTTCCCTCGCCATCTCCATCTCTCCTTTCTTAGCGGATTTCGAATTACTAATCGACGAAGAGGAATTAGCATTCTTTGTGATTGCGCCGGTGCGCAGGATACACATAGACCGGACTGGATGTTCCAACCGACCACTTCGCCTTACCAAATCCTCCACGTGGACCAAGACCACTGCTCCCTCTCTAACATCAGAGCTGCTTTTCGTACTCGGATAATAACACTACTTGGTTCTCCTTAATTACTTTTTTTTCCGTTAGTTTTTGAGAAATAACTTCAATTTAATCGATGATTATGTAAATATCGATTTCTGCTATAAATATCCTGTATATCCAATACCGTAGGCAGGGATTCAAAACATCCAAAATTAAAACTATTTTGCCCATTACAATTTTATTTAATTAACATTAACACCGCATTTTGTAATCAATTGAGTATTTAAAACAGGAAAGATAGGAAACACAATGGTGGCTAACAAAACATTTTTTTAAGCAGGGCCAAACAAAATATTTGAGACAATACAATAAATTGAACTTTCATGATCAACTGTCACTGAGTGGACCGAAATTATTGAAACTACATTGGAATTTATTATAGTTCGAACAACTTTTCACTGTTTTAAGATATTGTTAGTTTCCATTTTTATGTGCCTCCATTCTGAATCCTCCATAATTTTCTAATTTGAGATTTTAATTACAAATTTGAATCGTTAAGAAATGGAGGCTTTGAGATTTTAATTACAAATTTGAATCATTAAGAAAATGGAGGCTTTGAGATTTTAATTACAAGTTTGAATCATTAAGAAAATGGAGCCTGATAATTGCCCCCTCAAATAAATCTTCAAGCGTGCTCCCCAAGTATTTAATATCTAACTTCCATTTTCAGTGCTCATATTTAATCTTTTAAAATTTTGTTTATAATATTTTATAATGATACTCACAAGCATTTAAATATATAATTATTTAAATTTTAAATCTGTGTAGTTTAACTCCTAACTATTTTTGTTTTCAAGCCAAAAAAGAAAAGATTTCTTTTACCCACTTTTATTTTTTATTTTTCTCTGATAATTTTCATCCATTTTTCCGACGATCCGTGATGAATTTTATGAATATAAAAATATGAACGTTTTCTACTCGATTTTCTCTTTCAAATGATATCCATGAAGAAATACTTTTGAGTTATTTGAAGTTGTGTTTTTTTTCAAGTAAAGCCCATAGACACTTTAAATTCTCAAGCTTTTAAACCTCAGTCTACGACCTTTTAAACATGACATGAAAACTATTTAAATATTTTGACACAACTACTTTAAACGGTTGTATACAGATGTTTAAATGCGTGATAATATATGATCGACATCAGAGGTTTAAACGCTCGAACATAGTAGTTTAAATGGTGACATGAGAGGTTTAAATGGTTGTAGTTTAGTTTAAAAGTTTGAAAATTTAAAGTACTCATGGGCTTTACTTTAAAAAAAATACGATTTCAAAATAACTTAAAAATATTTCTTCATGGGTCTCATTTGAAAAAGAAAATCAAGTAGAAAATATTCGTATTTTTAAATTCGTAAAATTCATCACGAATCATTGAGAAAATAAGCGAGAATGATCAGAGAAAAATAAAAAAAGATTGGGTAAAAGAAATCTTTAATTTTTTTGGCTTGAAGACAAAAATAGTTAGGAGTTAAAACTGCACAGATTTAGAATTTAAATAGTTGCAGATAGAGGTTTAAATGTTGCGAATAGCAATGTAAAATGTTATAAATAGAATTTTAAAAGCTTGAATATGAGGGCTGGAAATGAAAGTTAGATAAAATTAGAAGACTTTTTCTGTTAAACTAGTTGGGGGACACGCTTGGGGGGGGGGTCAGAACATTTCTCTAAGAAAATATATACTCTTAAGGAGGCGTTTGATTCTCTCTTTTGGAAGACGATTCCTTGTCAATTTAGTGTTATTTTATTCCATTATCATATTTGGTGAACATGGTAAGAGAATATATATGGTAATTTGTGATTATCTTACCATTATGATTTCATAATTCATGCTTATTGCGATGCCCATATTAACTATGGATTTTTTCTATTCCAACTTGACAGGCATCACTCTTTTTCGAAATAAAAGTTGTCATTGATTTTCTTGAATTCAGATAGCCATTGCAATCTATAGTTCTATACTAACTCAAACCCTATAATCATATATTTTCTAGAATAATGAAAGCAATAGCCATTCAAAACCAAACTTAGTAACAACACATTAACATGAATGCTATTTCTTGGTATTGTATTATCTGAGATTCTAATATTTCCTTGAATATCTATATTATGAACCAAACGCTCTCTAAGTATTTAATCATAAATATATCAATTTTTATTTGATCGACTGTTCCTTTTTTCCCATTGATATAACCAATATTTTCATTATAAATTATTTAATTTCTACACCAGTGAACTGACTCATATATCAGTATAGTTGCTTTTGCATGTACATCGTCATCGAATACCCATGCACCATAGAATGGACTTTATATCCTCTGCGGTACGCCGGTACTCTTATGTTACAAATTTCAAAAACTGACCGTCTTGTATAATATGCCCGTGCATGTAATGAACGGTCTGGGTTATGTAAGCTGATCATTTCATAGCATGCAGTGCATCAGAAGATACAATACAAGAGACTGAGAGAGGCCCTACTCCCTCTTCGGAGTGCTCATCCTTGCTCATCCTTTCCCACGCAGGTTGCGTTCCCGTATAGATTCGCATTGTTGAATTTTAGAGGATTTTTTAAGATTTGAGTTAGCACTGATCTCAAAATAAATCAGACATTTCACGTCAGATAAACAACCCACTGTGTTATTAAATCAGATGGTCCCTATTAAATTAAAACAAACCAGACAGCTAAGATCAAATAATGGCGGCACAGTATTATCACACTTAAGATGTCAGATGCAAATTTTAATTTGGAAAGAGGAATCATATATGCACATCAACAGAATGAACAGAAACAAAAGCATAGCAATATACAGCTACTCATAATCCATTCATTCTACCCGTATACATGACAGTTCATGAATCATCTATGGTAAAAATACACAATCCAGCAGAGAAAAGAGGCTTCCATATTCACATAAAAACCATGCAATACATGCACGACTGAGGTAAAGTCACAGCAACTTTTTTGTTACATCATTATCAAACTAGTTAATCCCAATCAGCGTCAAAGAAACCAGCATCCTTCATCTCAGAGTAATACACATTCTCCAATCTCAAATCTTCCTCCTGTACATTTTATTCATAAAATTGATGTATAAGTATTAAGTAATGATAAAATCAGAACCACTTGATTCTAAAAATAAAAAAAAAGCCTACCTGGAAAAAGTCGGCAAGGAATGTGACATACAAAAGTGGGAGATAAAGAGAATGGTAGCATACTGTCGCCAGATTATATAACCTAAAAAGAGGGGTAAAAAGATATCATCATTCTTGGCACTTTCATATCAAATGAACAGAGTGTTAACTTCTCAAGACAAAAAAAATCAAATTATTACCACAAGCCAAAACCAGCTCCATTTCCTAGGAGCACACATCCAAATAGCGAAACCACATTTAATAGCAACATTGCGCATATGTAGTTGTAGAATGCAGGCCTTGCTGAAATAAGTAAAGAGGAACCAATATTTGTTTCAGACACAAATTTTTAGAAAAAAATGTTAAAAGCTCAACATCACCACTATTAGTAAATCTCAGCAGCAATACTGAAAATGTTTCAAATAACATCACAAGGAGGGAAATACCCTTCATAACATACCTTTACTCCGATTTTCTTTAGAATATTCCTAAATTACACCTTTTTCACTCATTACCTCTTCAAGCACAAGTGAGGAAGGACAGGCACTTCCAACAACTTTTACTAAAAGAAGAACCACTGCTGGGAATTAGGAATGGACAATATTTATGGAAGCAATACAGGCCCCTCATCAAAGAAAACAGTTTACAAATTTATGGCACTTTAATCTGCCGTTAAAATTTCCAAGGGTGCCTTTTTTAACACTTCCACAGCCTATAGATTCTTAGCCAACAGAGATACTCTCCCGTGTGGCCAGCACCTTCGGGCAGGTCAAACTACCAGAAAGAATGGAAATCTTAGGGACCATATGTTAATTCTTTTGCACCGCCTATTTCCTCAAGACAAAGCAACCTGGTCCCTTATGCATAAAGATGTTACCGTTTATTTTCGGGCAGAAAATTTGGGATTTCTAAACCCGCCTATACTACTATTTTGATACTTGTTGCTTTGATTGACCGGGGCATCTCTTTAAGGAAGAATAGCTCTAAGTTTACTTTATCAATTTATTGGGGATCTCTTTTATATGCTATGTATATTGTTTCATTTTCCACATGTACATTCTTTTTCTAGGTTATATAATATTATTTATGTACGCTTTTCACCTATTTCAACTTTTTAGAATAAAAATGTACCTGGTAGGCGTTCTCTCCACTTTGAGTGGTGCATGAAAAGAATAAACCCATAGACTGAAGTAAGCAATAGTTTGTGTACAGTCCACAAGCCCCATTTCACACGAGAGTGGCTCGAGTCAATAAACAACGGTAGACCAAATCCGAACACATAAATTACCTAAAAACAAGCATATACACATTAAAATAATAAAATAAAGAAGTTGCGATCAGATGATATTACTAGTTTCACCCAAATAGAGAAGAGTGTGGTTATCTGGTGACTGAAGCTGTGACTGATGCTAATCAATGGCTAACTTGATGCAAATAAAATCTGTTGCCTCATGGTGGGGGTCATCAATAGGGACCTTACTACAAATTTGCCATTTTCAATTTCTGCATTTAATGGTGTGTTTAGGCTCTTTTAATTTAACTATGTGGTGTATGCAAAACTTTGTAATTTGTTTTTATTAATGGAAATTGTCAGTTGGTTGTTTGCAAACTAGCCTTCACAAGAAATCTGCAAAACACCTAATAGTAACAGTCTTTTGCAACTAGTCCTATATTATAAGAGATTGAAAAGTTTGCTTTAAAATACCATAAGAGTTACTCTATTAATAACCTTAAAATTTTATTGTTTAATCAAAACTAGTTTTTATTATTAATATCTAATTAGTACGTTTTTTCTAAAATATCGCATCAATTAACAAAGATAAAGAATTTCCTAAGTAATTAATTTTCTCATTAGTTAATTATAATGCTTATCAACAATGTTGACTTCAATGAATGGTAAGTTAATTTTGGGAAAATTTCAGATTTTGATCCTTAAAACTTTCCTTAAGTAACTGAGTCTTCGAAGCTTCATTTGCACCAAATTGATTGTTGGAACTTTGGAGACAAAAATAACAAGCTGGTACTTGAAACTTTAAAAAAAGGACAAATTTGATCCTTGAACTTATATCTGCACTGAGTTGGTCATTGATCTTTCAAGTAAAAAACAATTTGGGCCTTGCGAGAATGACCAATAGAAAGACAAACTTATATAATTGTGAGAAAAGTTGAATAAGTTATTTTTCAAAAGTTCAACGATCGATTTGATGCAAATGAAATTTCAGACACCAACTTTTTTTTTTTCAAAATTCGAGGAAGAATCTGGTGCAGATAGAAGTTCAAAAACTAATTTGGTCTTTCTTGAAAAGTTAAGACCAACACCTGAATTATCCCTAATTTCGAGTTCTCCAATATAAGATTGTTGAGCAAAAGCAGAAAGACATGTTTTCCTTTTTGCAACTTACGAACATGCTTCGGTCTTTTCTTAATAATTCTTTATAATTTTATAAATCTGTACCTTAAGCAATAAATCGGCACAAACAATGACGCCAGCGACGACAAAAGTGCGCGTCAAGGTCTCCACGCCACTTGCATTATTTCCTTGAATCATAAATGCAATGAGACTAATTTCAAGAAACAACAACCCTGAGTTTGTTATTAGCGACAGCATGTTCCATGAGAAATCCTTTCCTGATGTGCACTGCCATGTCTGTAGAAAAGAAATAAAAGAACACAAGATATAAATTAGTATGGCGTCAGATTTGTGCATTTATTTCTTTTAGCTTCATGGTGCTAATTAAAGTAGGGTTTGACCACATGTTAAGACTGACTAGAGTGTACCAACACCAACTAGTGATACATGGTATGCAAGAACAACATGAACAGTCCTTCAACTATTTCTGCTATTGCAATCAGCACCCAAAATTTCTGCAATTTTTTTTTTTCAAGAGTGCATACACCGTAATTAAATTTAAGCAAAAAGTCCCTAAAAGTCGGCCCCAACAATTTTATATTCTCATCCAAGGATTACAATCAGATTGTTTTGCCTTATATTTTAGTTAAATTGTGCAGCATAGAATTTAGAAGCAAGATTTTTAATGGGTATTGGGCTTTGGAAAGTATCACGCCATCACACCGAGTAATGTTTCAGTGCTAGATGCAAATATCAGACTAAGAGCATCTACAACGGTGATTTTCTTTTAAATTGCTAATCTGATGTGTTAATTGCTAATATAATTGCTGGGATGTACCACAGTTTTTAAATTAGCAAGTTTGTTTTAAAAGCAACTCTAATTAAATAAGCAACTCTAATTAAATTTCTGGGATGGAGTGATTTAGAAATTATGAATCCCTTTAATTGCTAAACTCAGTGACGTGATCCAAATTAATTGCTAAACGTTTACTGGAAAGGAGATGCTCTAACTAGGCAATACTAACAAGGTTAAAAAAAAGGTGAAAAACACACCTTAGTCGTAACTACAAGGATAGCAGTATCTTATTACTGTCTGATTAAATAAACAAACCCTGAAAATTTTGTATACTTTTCTAATGTTCTCACCTGAAGGAGGCACCAGAGGAGATTGAGGATCGTAACAACCCACAACAAAACGTAGTAAGCGATCATGATATGAGATCTCCCATATGTGAGCCTTGCGAAGCTTCTACGAGCTTGTGAGCCCAGATAAGCTATGAACAACACAGTTGGGATGATCAAAGCGAGGTTGTAAAAGATCCCATGACAATCGGACAGCCACCAGGAAGCCACGCCGTCACCTACTCCGGCTATCTCCCCCTCGGCCGACGCCGGAGTTATGGGTAGCTCTGCCAACAGCGACCTCATGATTTCAGGTGCGCATCAGGAGAGAAAACTGGGAGTTTGCCGAAAATTGAGAATTGGGAATTTGTCGGAATTGAGAATTTGAATTTTGTCGAATCGAATCGGGAATCGTTCAGGTTTGGGAATTGGGAGAAAGAAAACCCTAACCAGTGGAATAGATTTATGTTATGTTTATATCTGAGGTCGTCTCGTCTGTTTCTTGTTAAACCAAGAACGGTCAAAAGATTCACAGACTTCGATAAGAAGCATATGATACAAGAGAAGAGTAAAGTAATTCTGTTCTTTGTTATTTTATTTTATTTTTTATTTTTGAGATTAATCCCGTAGGTAAATACTAAATAACTCTGTTCTTTTTTTATTGAACTAGAGGAAGGATTGATTAGGCCGGGACATTTTCACGTCTACCCCCCTACTATTATGGAGAAATTACTACAAGAGGGATTCGATGTTAAAAATTTTAGGGTAAATTTCGCTGGAGGTCACTAAACTTTGTCATTTGTCACAAATTGGTCACTCAATTTTGATTTGTCCATTTTTAGTCACTCAACTTTGTCATTTGTCCCAATCAAGTCAATTTATATTTTTCCGTCCAAAATGCTAACGAAATATTCTCATTCCGTTAGTATTTTGGACGGAACTAGTATATTCCGTTAATATTTTGGACGGAATAGGAATATTCCATTAGCATTTTGGATGGAAAAATATAAAGTGATTTGATTCAGACAAATGACAAAGTTGAGTGACTAAAAATGGACAAATCAAACTTGAGTGACTAATTCGTGACAAATGACAAAATTTAGTGACCTCCAGCGAAATTTACCCAAAATTTTAGTACCAAATAAATGCCAGTAAAATTAATTTTAAATTTTAAATTAACAAACTTAATTAAAACTATATGAGTAAATTAGAGTTTAAATTGTATATATGACGATGTTCAATTACTTGTGAAGAAGTTTTTCAACGAGTAATGATTTTAAATAATTAAGATAAATGGGATGACCAATAAAAAGTGGATGAACAGTTATTGTCCTTGATATGCACCGAAGGGGAGTTAAAAAATCTTTAATCATCTTTTTTTTTTTAAACCAGAGATTGCGAAGTCGTGAAGGGAATCGAACTCTTGATTTTTGAGTAATCAACCATTCTAAGACTTTCTTCCTAGTCAATTGTACTACCTTCCTTTTATAAAAAAAAAATTAATCCTCAACTCATGTTATAAAAAATAATGTCATTGACATATATATATAGAGGAGGGTTCAAATGCACCATAATTTTTATGCTCCAATATGCTCCACATCCTTTATCTCTATTTTCAAAGTCCGAACAGTCGATCCGAACCGTTCAACATGATCTTCATAATAAAATATGTTTGGAGACCAAATTATATATTTTTTACAATTTTTTTACTATTTTTTAGATAGGTACAATATCACTCTATCGGATGGTCCAGAATTTCCTTAAAAAAGTGATTTTGTACCTATCTAAAAAAATAGTAAAAAAATTCTAAAAAATATAAAATTTGGTATCCAAGCATATTTTATTATGGAGATCATGTTGAGAGGTTCAGATCGACTGTTCGGACTTTGAAAATGGAGATAAAGGATGTGGAGCATATTGGAGTACAAAAATAATGGTGCATTTGAACCCTCCTCTATATATATATATATATATATTTTTTGAAAAAAATTCTTTATTTAAAAACTACATATAGAAATTCCAATGTTGGCATGGTCTCTAGATAAATAAATAAATAAATAATCATCATTTGTTTAGTGGCAAAGACACATGTTATCTGATTTGGGAAGTAATAAGTTTGAAATATGAATAGAGGAATTGTAATAATAGTGATTTGAAAAGGTGTTGGATCACTGGACATCCAACCCTCTCATTAAAAATAAAAATAAAAATAGATGAAGAAATAATCAAAGGGTGTTGGATGGATGGACCTAGGGATGGCAAAAAAGCCCGATTGGCCCGGAGGCCCGTTAATATCCTCCCGGCCCGCCCTTTACCCGGTCGGCCCAACGCTGTAACAGGTCAGGTAAGGCCGGGCCTAAGAACGGGCCAGGCCAGGCCTGGGCTTAAGTCGAAGCCCACAGGCAGCCCGTTGGGCCTATATTTTAATACAAACATATATTATATTGAGTTTAGGGTTGCTGTAAGTTTGGTTGTGAGAGCCGCCTCCCCACCCAAGTCAGATCTCTCTTTCTTTGTTTTTGAAAATTTGGCAGCAGCAGCTAACTTAGATCTCTCTTTCGCTCCTCTCTCTTTCGCTCTCTTCAGTTCAGCACCCAGCGGCCAGCGCCTGCGCCGCACCTCTCACTCTTCAGCACTCAGCGCCGCCGCACCTCTCACCTAGCACCGCACCTCTCACCTCTCACCCGCACCTCTCACCGCTCTTCAGCACCCAGCGCCGCATCTCTCACCTCTCATCCAGCGCCGCACCTCTCACTCTCTCTTTCGCTCCTCTCTCTTTTTGGTAAGCTCCCCCTTCCTCTCAATTTCTGGAATTTCTGTACTTAAAATTTGCTTGACCAGAATTGCTAGATTTATAATTCGAATTTGTATATGATACAGATCAGATTCCAACATATATACTATTTGACAAATCGGCTGAAGTTGCGAGATTCCCTCATGTAACTTTTAAACCAAAACCATTCTCATCTCCTAATATTTCCAAGGTATGCAATCTATCAATCTCTTTTTCTTGCTGCTGCACTGCCCCAATTAGTTAAGTCTTAATCTAGATAATTCTGTATACCTCAGTAAAGATCCATTTTAGCCTCATCTGGGCAATACAAATAAATTGCATTAACTAAAATTATGATTTGACAATTTCTTAGCCAAACCAGTACTTGTATTACTGATTCTTCTGTTACAACAAAATGCATATTGTGTGCCTTGGTAATAGTGTCAAAGTTAGTACCTATGGTTCAATGACAACCAATAGCATTGGACCAAGTTGGTATAACACTAATGTTTACCTTAACTATCTTTTGGAATTCTTTTTGGGAAAATTTCCTGTAATCTGATTGTCAGATTTTTTAGTGCTGCATTTTTTAAATACAAAACTAAGTTGCATAATAAATGAATAGTATATATAACACATTGTTTTCCTTACCTATTGTAGAGGCTACTTTGTGAACATTTCGAGCTCGACAGACACCTTGTTGAATATATATCTAAATAGTATGTCAACTTCTTGACCTTATTTTTTCTGATCAGTTTTGTACAATACCATGTAACCCTGTATAATGAAAAAATTTTGTGTTGTCTTTCCCATTGAAATTTGCGCAAGTTTTAAAAAACCATAAAGTATAGCTTTCTGTTACGCGATTGACCACTGAGAGAGAAGGGCAGGAATTGGGAATACTCTAGGAAATTTTCGAAGAAAAAATAAGGGTTGAAGTTGGTATTACTTGTATAGTTGGGCGTACATGATATTTTGGTATTTACAGGGGAATATTAGAAAATTTTCTATAGTTCTAGTTTGGTTAAATAGTAACTTGGTTAACTTGTCCTTCTTAACTTGGTTAACTTGTCCTTCTAATCCATATATACCTATACACATATGCTTCTTTTCTTTATTAATGTTGCAACTATACCTGCTCAACTCAACATAAATTTTCCATATTGTTTGCAATTGGGATTAACACATTTTTTTTTAAAGTAAAATAAGCACCCTTATATATATATGACATTTTGTATATGTTTTGTAGGGTTCAAGAACCTTTGCCTTTGAGGTTAAGTCAAGTGGAGCTAAACCTAAGCCTAAGGTATTGCAAATTAAGAATCACTCAACCATATTGATTGCATTTAGAAAATTATATTTTAGTTATTTTACATACTCTTGTCACTGTAATTTGTAATGCTAGTGTTGTATACAAAGGGGAAGTTAGTATATAGCCAATGTTATGTAGATTTTAGGAACCAGATTTTATTTATGTCATTCTGAAATTTAGGGACCAGATTTAGGGACCAGATTTTATTCTGAAATTTAGGGACCATATTTTATTTATGTTTATTAAGCTATACCTTGAGACCAGATTTCATTTAGCTATACCTTGAGACCAGATTTTTCCCTTCACTATTTTGATCTTTATTTTCAATTTTGCTAACATATAAGGGTATGGTTCAAGCATGCTAATATTTTGTTCATGAATGCAATTTGGTCTAATACTATACTCTTCTTATTGTAGGCAAAATGGCAACCCCTATATATATTATCATGGCAACCCCGCAAGAACCGACTAATCAAGAGGAAGCAACCTCTACTCCTGGAGAGGGCTCTGCTCCAACACCACCAGCAAGTGATGCTGCAAATGCAACTCCGGCAACAAGTGAGGCAACGGCATCAGGTGCTGCTACCGCAACACCGTCATCAAGTACCCCTAATCAGCCGGATGTTATTGATACATCCAAACTGAAATCTGAAGTGTGGGAGCATATGACAAAAAAGATGATTGGTAACAAGATGAGGGCGGTATGCAAGAACTGTAATAACAATTATGCAGCAAGCGCCAGCAGTGGTACACGACATCTCAGATCCCATATAGAGTCTTGTTTAAAGAAAAAACAACAAAAATTCCCTCAAGCTTTCCAAAAATTGTTAGTCACTAAAAAATCAGAAGGGAAAACTACCATATCAAATTATGAATTTGATCAAGGGGTTTGTAGGAAAGATCTTGTGCAGATGGTAGTGTTGCACGAGCATCCTCTCTCGCTTGTTGACCAAATGGGATTCAAGATTTTTTGCAATAGCATGCAACCATTGTTCAAAATCCCAACCCGTAACACGGTTAGAAGTGATGTTCTTAAACTTTATAAGGATCGAACAAAGAGAGTCATGTGGCAATTAGAGCACAATGAAGGAAGAGTGGCAATTACAACCGACATGTGGACAGCAGACAACCAAAAGAAGTCCTATATGGCGGTTACTGCACATTTTGTGGATGATTCATGGCATCTACAGCAGCGACTATTAAGGTATTGAAACTTGTTATTTACTTATGTGCTGAAATTAAGTGTTAATTGTGCTGAAATTAAGTATTAATTGTAGGTTCCAATACGTACCTTCTCCCCACACTATAGATGTACTCGTGGAGCACTTAATGAATGTTCTTTTAGATTGGAATTTAGATAGTAGGTTGTCAACTATAACGGTTGACAATTGTAGTACTAATGATGGAGTAGTTGAGGCTTTGGTTAATAAATTAGAAAGTGAACAACTCTTACTAGGTGGGTCTTTTTTGCACATGCGTTGTTGCGCACATATTTTGAACCTAATCGTAAAGGATGGGTTAGATGTAATTGGTCCAAGTTTAGAAAAAATTCGTGCTAGTTGTGTATATTGGTCCTCTACTCCTAAAAAAATAGAAAAATTTGAAGAGACGGCACGGCAATGTAAAATCAGCTGTACCAAAAAGTTATGCTATGATGTTAAAACACGATGGAATTCAACCTATAATATGTTAGAAATAGCCCTAACATATAAGGATGTTTTCCATCGTTTGAAAATACGTGATAAGCAATACAAAACCGTGCCGTCGGACGAAGATTGGGAGAATGCTAGAATTGTAAGTGAAAAATTAAAGATTTTTTACACTACAACAGAATTGTTTTCCGGGACAAAATACACAACATCCAACCTTTATTTTTCAAACATTTGTGAAATAAGATTGGCTTTGCGAAATTGGATGTTAGATTCTAACCTAACCATTGCGATTATGGCATCAAAAATGAATGACAAATATGAGAAATATTGGGGTAACATACATAGTATCATGGGGGTTGCCACACTTTTGGATCCAAGGTCTAAGACGGTTCTCATAACTTATTACTATAAAAAGATTTATGGTAATAATTATGCGAGCGAAGTTGAAAAAGTTCTTGATTCGTGCCGTCGATTGTTTCGGGAGTATCAAAGAAGAGATTCGAATCAACAAGTTGCGGAACCAATCATAAGGGTAAAGAAACCAAAAATTGGTTTTCCAAAGGATTACAACATGTTTGCCGAAACTATGAAGAAGGATTACAACATGACTACGGAGTTGGAACTTTACTTAGAAGAAGGCTTGGTTCCAACTGACGACGACGACTTTGAAGTGCTCGAATGGTGGAAGTCTAATGGATCCAAATTTCGAACTTTGCGAAACATTGCTCGAGACATATATGCAATACCCGTTTCAACAGTTGCATCCGAATCAGCTTTTAGCATGGGCGGGCGAATAATTAGCCCACAAAGAAATAGACTTCATCCTCAACTTGTTGAAGCTCTAGCATGCGCACAAAATTGGTTAAGGGCTGATTTCGAAGGTATAATATCGTATAGTCTCAATTTTGTAGTGTTTTAATTAAATATGCTCATATTTTCATTTAATTATGAGTTGTCTTTTTTTTTCAGATTTGGGAGAGGGTAATCCATTTAAGACATATTGTGATGATTTAGATGGAGATGGAGATGGAGATGTAGATGCTGAGGTAACTCTTCTTCTTATTTTTTATTAATTGAATGTTATTAAAAAATTGGGTAAGTATAGATATATAACTCTTAGGGTAGCTGCTGATTGTAATTTTGTATATATATAGGGCAGCTGCTGACTATTTTTTGCATATATATAGTTGCTGCCTTTTTTGCATATATATAGCTGCTGCCTATTTTTTGTATATATATAGCTGCTGCCTATTTTTGTATATATATAGCTGCTGTCTATTTTGTATATATATAGCTGCTGCCTATTTCTTCTATTTTGTATATATATAGCTGTATTTTGTAAGAGGACACACTCTCCTTGTTTCATTGGTTCCACAATCATAACAGATGCAATTGCCTTCTAGATAGCATAATACTTGACAAGGAATATGGCAGGGTTTGGATGGGTTGATATGTAAGGCTAAGGTATAATTAATCGATTATGTAATTAGGTATTAGGTGCTTGTAGTCCCTTTTGCTTAGTTATATTTAATTTGGTAGTAGCTGCAAACTCGTTATAATTATATATCTTGCTCAAAACATTGATACTGTTACGGTTATTGTTAAACAAGAATCAGTTCTGTTTTTGTTGTACTGAACATTGTTAGAATCAGTACTGAACATTGTAGTATGATCCATATTGTTGCATTGGTACCTGCAAACTTGTTATAATTTTGTATATATATAGCTGCTGCCTATTTCTCCTATTTTGTATATATATAGCTGCTGCCTATTTTTTGCTGCCTAATACAAAGGTTTACTTTATACAAAATAGAAGAAATTAATTTATATAACTTCCTGTATGAATTAATTATTGCAGATGAGAGCAATAGAAGAAGAAGAGGAGTAGTGGGTTCAATGCTTTGTTATTACCAATATTTGTGTAATTGTGTTAAATTTTTATTTTATCTTATTGTTAAATTATACTTTGTTGAATTATGGAAAACTATGTTGTTTGTTATGTTAAATTACATCTCGTTGTTATTTTGCTATTAAATTAAACTTATTTGTGTGATTGTGTAATTGTGTAATTGCTTATTTGTGTAATTTGTGTAATTGTTGCTTATTTGTGTAATTGTGTAATTGCTATTAAATTAGACTTGCTGTAATAACAATTATGCATCATTTCTTTGTGTAATTGCTTATTTGTGTAATTGCTTCTGCCTTAATTGTCTCTTATTTTCTCGTCGTAAAAATTATCTTTACAGTTATATTTGTATTTGGAATTAATGCATATCAACAGGCTACAGTTTCTGGAAAAGAAAATAAAAAGTTGGAGAAATCCGGCCTCAAAAAATGAATTGGGCATGGCCGGGCCGGGCCGGGTAAGGCAGCCCATTGGCGCAGGCAGGCAGGCACGGGCAGGCCTGGGCCTGAAGGAAAAGCCTATGGGCAGGCTGGGCCTAGATTTTCAAGCCCGTTAGACTGGGCCAGGCAGGCGGGCCATTAATTTTTTACGGGCAGGCTAGGCCTGGGCTTGGCAAAATACCCGTAGGCTAGGCCCATTGCCATCCCTAGATGGACCTCTAACTCTCTCCTTCAAAAAATGAAAAAAATAAAGATAAAAAGATGAAATAACCAAGTATATTCTTTTTGAAAAATGTAACCTGTGTGACCGTTACAGATTATAAATGTAACTTTCTGACGGTATGCAATCAGAATTTTAGATATAGTAATAATCATATCTGTTTTTTTAATTGGGATATTATTCAATGTCAATGATTTTTTTAATATCAAAGAAACTCATTTTATTTGTTCGTGTTTAAATTAAATAAACTATACTATTAGATGCGTGTTATACCATCTCAATTACCTGCAAATAATAATTAATAGTATTCTCATGTTATTTTGATGGTCATCAATATTTGGCAAAATTGATAAATTTTGATTCTTAATATTGTTAACTCTTGATTACAGCAATTACAGTTCTTTCTTTCAATTTGTCCATTTTTGAAACAAGGGCAAAATTGGACAGTTCGGTTTTTATAAATAGTAACGACTAACGATGACTTAAGTTGAAAATTTTCAGATACCAACAAGGAGATCAATAAATACTCAAAATTGGGGAAATACGATATTTTTTATGAGAAAATCCGAATTAAACGTATCAATAAATACTAAAAAATTGGGGAAATTGGATATTTTTGTTAATAATAGTAATGTATGTTGGAGGCAGGGCTGCTCATGAGCCGAGTTGAGTCCGAGTTGAGGACAACTTGGATTCAACTCGCGAACTCATGAGCTGAGTTGAGTCCGAGTTGCTAATCCAATTCCGAGTCAGAAACTCCAATTTGGAATCAACTCACGAGCAACTTGAGTCGAAGCGAGTCGACTCGTGACTCATAATATAGTACATAGTAAGACAATCTAATTTAATTCTAACAAAAAAAATATTACATAGTTTACCAAAATAATACACAATTAAAGACAGTACATAATGAGACAGTGACCAATACATAATTAAAAATTACAAAAATACCAAAATAGTACATAATTAAAAATTACTAAACAGATAAAGTCTAACAAAACAATACAAAGTCTAATAAATTAACAAAATAAATGAAGTAGTGCATAATTTATCAAATTACCAAATATTGTAAGAAACAGGTATAAGGTTTGGGACGTAAAAATTAGAAATATATAAATTAGAGTTTGGTGTGAGTCCAACCGAGTTGATTCCGAACCGAGTTGGAGGTAACTTGGATTCGACTCATAAATCAATCGAGTCAGTTTCAACTCGAGTTATTAGCGAGTTGAATCCGAGTTGATTCTGAACTGAGTTTCGAATCATGAGTTTTTTGTGCACCCCTAGTTGGACCAGAGAAAGTCATGTTCGACAGCAAGATCGTTTTTGGTCGAGTCACAACTTTATACGGTAGCGTACTTAAATTAACATAAATAAGCCCAAGAATTCCTTAACAACCTTAGTTGTTAATTATTTATTTCAGCTCATCAATAATATGAATATTATTCATTAAGTTATACACATCAAAGATTCACATTCTACGAGACACGTTAATATCTAAAATAATCTCCACGGTATTACTAACTTTTAATTTAACATAAAATTAACTGTATATAAATATATAGTACATAATTATTTTACGTATAAATTTAATATTGAATTAATATCCAACTTACTATAATAATCCAACAGTGTCAACATTTTATTAATCTTTCGCATAAAACATGTAACTACTAACTAGTGACTTGTTGAAAAAGTTAAAGCTGTTTAACGATTTCAGTAAAACAATTCAAAATTGTAAGACCGATTTAAAGCTCCAGTGCGCTAAGGAAATTTACCCTTTTAAGCATAACTTACACTGCGTCGCCGCTTGCCGGATTTTTCTTTGAATATGAACAACGGGTCAACTGGTTGGTACTTGGTCTGCAACCTACTTATCCTGAGTTTTGTCAATTGCTTCAGTTCTTAATGCCTAGTTCCAATTCTCATTCGTGCTAGCTCCACCAGCGGAAGAAGTTCTGAGTCGAAAGTTCTTTTGCAGAAGCAAATAGGATACATTTGATTCACTCCTTGAAAATGACCGGATGGATGATGGTTTAGCCGTGGCTTATGACGTCTTTACTCATTTGCAAACTGCAAAATAGATCAATGTGACCTAACTTATCATCGTTCACGGGGCCTGACAGGATTCATTCTATATCATTATACATTTTACATAAAAGATTAAGCTAGAATCTCATTCTCTGCCCGACAGTTTAATGAAAAAGTATCGAAATGTATGTAACCAAAATCATCGAGATTTCGTGAATTCATATTTTGGATCAAACTAATGGCTCGACCGAATTTAAGTTTTGCATATCATGTGTAAAAAATTTAATTCTCCAATATGCAAGTGTTTGTTGGAACACTAATGTCACTGAATATTTGAACTACGGCGCAGCTCGCAAAGCAGAAACAAGGATGCTCGGTGCAAACCACACAATTATTTCATGCATCAATCATGCCCATAAATTGAATTCAGCAAATGCCGAGTAAAATCCACCGACATTTGACAAAATTCACCACTAATTCACATATGTTAATGCGCGCCATCAAAAGGTCACAAATCTTGATTTCTATTTAAACAATTAAACTGCCGGCCATAATATGTAAAGCATGAGAAATCAAGGCAGACCATTTCAGAAAAAATATCTGAGGTTGGATACTAATCTTCATCACTGTCAAAAACCATAGCCTTTCTACGGTGAGCCGGGGCCGCTTTCTTTGGTGGAGATTCATCTCCTTCATCATCAGATGGGATCTCTTTGCGCTTTTGGCCGACTCCACCTCCACCTGCTTCCTTTTCCTTCTTCTTCTTGGGAACCTGCATAGATATTATATTAACTAGTTAAGCATGACCAATCTGATTGTCTAGTCGGTCTCTCTCACGTACTGAGCCAGAAAATCTTTCAATGGAGGTCAATGAATGCAAAAAGGACATTACAAATCAAATATTATAGTTTGATATCATACCGAATGTTGATATCATTGCAATGATCACATCAAAAGAAATAATTATATATATAGGGGCATTCTGGCCTTTCCTTGTCAGATTTGGTGAAACCATTTCACAACTGGCTTAGTACTCCCAATAGTTAATAAAAAGACATCTTGAAATTTTGTGCTAACTTGCAGTAGCACCTGCAAGTGGCACCCCTAACCTTCAGATTAATATGAGAAATAAGGTGATTTCATTAAATGTTTCACAATTATCTCCACTTGTACCGAACTTCTTTACCATTAAAAAAGGAAAGAAAAGAGGATATATGTGATGGTTTTGAGGTTTATATTTACCGACTAGAAAGCAATCGAATTGGTTCAAGGTAACTGAAATCATCAGAGGCAATTTAGTCATAAACTGTGTTTTGTTTAAAAGTTGGAATTTTTGGTAGATAACCAAAAAGGATGATGGGTGCTAGTTGCAAGCATGAAATATTTCGAGTTCTTTTTAATTCTGTCAGTATGATTAAATTTTGGACCTACTGAATAATAATAACAATAATAACAATAGTAATAGTAATCGTAATATAAATAATAATAGTAGTAATAATAATAACAAAAATAAGGATATATCTTTAGTCATATAACCTCTTCGTACTCTTCTTCTTCCTGGTCAGAAGCGGGGCCGGGGGCCCCTTCCTCTGCCTCCTCTTCCTCACTGTCCTGATACTCCTCTTCATCATCAAGGAAATCGTCCTCCCTTCTCCCACGTGGTGGCGGGGACCCATCCAAATCCTCTCCCTCCGTTTCATACTCTGATTCATCCTCGTACTCATCTTCCAATCTGCGCTTCCCTGGTCGGGATGCTGAATGTTTGTGCGAGCCACTTTTGTTCATGCCCGGCTGATTCAAAAATAAGGAGGGCACAATCCATAAAATGTTTAGGAAGTATAAAAATGAAAAAAACAGTTTAGCATAAGGGGTTTAATAATATGCAATGTGGGTTTTTCAGGGCATATCAGAGAGTAACCTTTATACAATTCTATAGGATATAGGATATTTTCTTGGTTTCCTAGGTCTCAAGCTATTATAAAATTGGACAAAAGAAGGTAGTCCCAGAAGCTTGCTAATGTTTCATAACTTGTCCTTGAAGCATAACAAGTGTTATTTTCAAAAATCAACACAGCAACCCCAAGAACTAGATATTAGGTATGGAAACATTTAATCATTTAATGACAAAAGTAAAGCTAACCTTCTTTAAACTCGTGGGGCGCCTCTGTCCATGCGCTTCAGCTTCCAATTCATCCTCAAATCGATTACGAGATGAGCCCCTTCTCGAATTATAGTAGTCTTGATCTTCTTCCTGGACAAACAAGGCACTAAATTTTAGAAAGCAGGAACTTAATCAAAGAAGAAAAAAACATTCCTCTTCAAAGACAATTTTAGTTCCAATTCATTGACCAACCCAAGCTCAAGGGTATTTAAAAGAGGGTAAAACCCTCGGCCCTTCTGTCCTGTTGTCAGAACCTGTGTGTGTGTGAGAAAGAGAGAGAGAGAGAGAGGTGGTGCGCCTGTATGCTGTCAAATGGAGGAAGCAAGACAAGACGTGCAAACTTGAGAAAACCCTGGCTTCAACTCATGGCAAAGAAGAACTGGATGAGAAAGAATGGAAAGTAGAAGATGAGGAGGAGGAAGAAGAAGATGATGATGATGCTAAGGCGACGGCAGCTGACGATATCGCCAGTCTTCCAGTGGTGGCACAACCAATAGATGGATCGAAGAAGAAGAAAGGTGTGATATTTGTGCTCAAAATGGCTAGTTTATAGGTTAGCAAAGTCGGAAAGAATTTCCAAATCTGCAACCCAGCTAATTACAGACCCGACATTATTCACCAGGCACGTTTTGCAATATTTGATTGCCCACTAACAAAGGCTGGGAGATTGCAAGCCGTTTATGTAAGGACCGATAAGGGTCTTCTTTTTGAGATCAAACCTTATGTCAGAATGCCACGCACATTTAAAAGATTTTGTGGCCTCATGTCACAATTGCTGAAAAATTGAGCATTACAGTGGTTGGGAAGTGTGGGAAGCAGCTTAATGTTATAAAAATCCAGTTAACCGTCATTTACATTGGCCTCTCATATTCGTGAAGTCCATTAAATTGGTTGATTATGTTGCAATGCTTCTGATGACACCACCCTAGTCTTCATGGTTGGAGCACATGGAATAATAGATAGGGAAAATATGGATGAATTATCTCAATTTGCAACTATCCTTTTTGAGTGCTGTGTAGTTTGAACATGATATCTGGTGCATTGGAACAGAAATGGAACCTAAAATGAATCATGTTGTTGCTTGTTTTGTTATATTTTCTAAGAGCTGTAGAAGTAATATGAGAGTATGTAGGTCAAAACCTTGTATTTTGCCTCTTGTATTCTACATAAGAGTGTCAAAATAATTTGAATTTACAGCATTAGCTGGTCCAGTTAGTTCGACCTATGGTTGCTCTCAACTGCAGTTTGAGCTCCTAATTCTAAGCTCTCTGATGCAAAAACTGACCTTGATAGTTAGAAATTCTAATCTTTCTCCTAATTTGGTTTCTGTTCAAGAAAACCTAGGTAGAGTACAAACTCCCATGACAGCATCCAGATGAACATTTGCATAGGATTTTTTGGGAGCAATTAAACTCTACTTGGGTAAATACTGCTTCCATAGAGTCCGTCCATGGCAGTGGAGCAATCCTTGGTGATCCATCAAGTATATGCACCAAAAGGAGAGATGGAGAGATGGGTACCACAGTGCTGAGAAGATTGATTTGGGATGAGTTTATACAAGAGGGTTATCCAGAGATTCCAAAGTGGTGAGAAGATCTCACTGGGATCAATAGAGACCAGAGACAATACCGGTTGGATCGCAAGGACAAGACAGATTGCATGGTTATTGAATCAACTCAAGAAAAGACCCGATGATGGGTCAACAGGAGTGCAATTTTAAACAGTGCTGTCTGAAGCATCATATCAACTCAAGAACCATGCCAACATGTTGTTGAATGTGGGAGAAAAATGTGTTGGAGATTAGGACAGCCCTCAGCCATGGCAATACCTTGCTCAGGGTTTAGGGGGTTTGAAAAGGAAATGCACACAAGAACGAAATCCCAAGTGCAAGCATGCTGTGAACCAATCTAAATAGCATAGTGCCAAAGAGATGTATCATTGTACCAGACAAAACTACGTCACTTATACTATACTGTTCATTGTAAAAAATATATACACAAACAAACTGACCTCATCACCATCTTCCAAAAAGTTGGGAGTAAAGTCGCGTTGCTTTCTAGAAGGCAGATGTGAATATTTCATGTTCACCTTTTGTTTCTTCTTTTGTAGTTGTGCATGTGCTCTTATTTGGAGGCCCTCGGCCTGTAATCATAACGAAAAGCTTTCAATTTTTTTTTTATCTAAATCTTTTTATTATTATCTAATGCTAGATGATGAAGCAATGTTTTCTTAATGTCATTTTCAATAAAATAGCATGTTGATCTCTGTTTTCTTAATTACAGAAGAACCAAAAGGGGCACTTTTATTGGAAACTTTAAAAGTAACTACAATATTATGGCAAATAAGAGCTAGCGAATAAAATACAGAAGATATCAGAACCCAAACCAATACTTTCTTAATATTAGCAATCGGTAAAACTGAGGCATCTACGTTTCAGAACCAAATTTCTTTTTTGAAAACCTTCGCAGAAGCTGCGAAGTTGTGAGGGGGAATCGAACTCTAGACCTTTGGGTAACCAAGACTTTTCTCCTAGCCAGCTGTGCTACCTCCCCTTTCTCCGTTTCAGAAGCAAATTTCATTGGGTAAATATGGAAGTCAATACCAGCATGAACAATAAATCTAGTTACGACTGAACACAATATAGTAGAAATGAAAATAATGTGAAATGTTGGGTGCGGTCTTCAAGGACACAAAATTGAAATTTCTGCCTTATACCATCCATAGATAAACTTATTGTATACGAAACTGATTCACAGGGGATCCTTACCCTTTCTCTTTCTTCCTTCTCTCTTTCTGGATCAGTTTCTGTTATCCAGTTTTTGACCTTAAACACCTTTTTATGGCGAGAGTCGACAAGAGCAGTCAAAAGTCGGTGCGATTTGGAGGAGAGAGAAGATGGCATGAACCTCATTTTTCGTAGAAGCCTCCCTTGAGATTGTAATATACCCTATGACAATGATAGATCAAAATAAATACCAAGCACCTACACAAAATCAAATAATATCAGGAGGAAGAAGCTTTTGTTCTTTCTTTTTTTTCCAAAATTTTCTAGATATGAGTAGGTTTCGACCAAGACCAAACCTACATACATAGATGCAACCCGCTTTAATTCATGCAGGATAAAATCTGACATGAGTACAGCTATGATGCACGCAAGATACACCAGCCAGCTGATATGATTGTTTAATTGGTTTTTAAGCACTGTTACTGTCTGGAAACATCCAGACATGGCAGGAACCCATCACATTATTGAAGCAATACCATAGCCACATTACAACTCCAAAACAATAAAAGAAAAATAGGCAAATTAAACTACATGCATTTATCATCTCCCTGACATCCATAGTTTTCTCAAGTTCAAGCAAGCAGGTTGGAAGAGAAGATGGTACCTCGTTCTTTTTCCTAAATTTTGGTTTTTTTTTTATCAATACTACAGCTTTGTAATGAAAGAGGACTCAATTTGCTGCATACATGCCGAAATATGAAAATAAAAAACCCAAGATTTTAGGGTAAACGTACTGGTGGAATTTCTGTGTCATCTATCCACTTATTAACCTGAATCTTCAAGGGATATCTAATGTTAAATTTAAATTATGTTTTTCTGGTCATGCAACTTCAGGAATAACAGAGGATTAAAAAAAGGAGGATCCAGCGTGGCTCATTTTCTATCCTATGTGCCTCACCTGGTAGGAACTAGGACATATTGAAGTTTATCAAAACTTCAGGTGGCACACAGTTAATAAAAAATAGTTCATGAATAAGTAGGATGTAAATCTTAACAATTATACAAGTAGGATGTAAATCTTAACAATTCATAGCCTTACAGTGCTAAACAATAAAAAAAGAAAAGAAAAGGGCAGGAAATTCACCTTTCCATGTCGAAGGAAGAGGTGAGATTGGTCATGAGTGGATTCGTGCACGGAAATGTTAAGAACTTCATTACCAATTAACAACTGTAAGCTACCATCCTTCCACTTTACAAACCTAGCATTGCTCTCGTACTTAAAAAAAAATGATGAGAACAAGTTAAAAGTCAAATGACAGTGGAGGAAAGCAACCTATAAAAAAAACTAAACTTTACATACCGAAACAGTGCCATTGCGATTCTTAACAGATCTCCACCTTACAATATTATCCTCTAGTCGGATCCTTTTTTTGTCACCAGTTTCATCTGTCACAAAAACATCTTCTTCTTCATAGGTTTTTGGGTCGAAGGGTTTTGACTCAATCCCCATAATGTTTGACACTTTTATTACATTCATCTGCATACCAAACAAATTTTCAAAAACCACAAGTTGAGTCGCAGACAAAAAAAGAATGGAAAGAGTCATGCAGGTATATACCTAAAGAGCCCAAGGAACATTTGACATATCTGAAATACCATACTTAGCTTAATTTATTGAAAAAAAAAAATTCACGCATTCCTTATTTTTTTTCTCCCTCCAAATATAAGAGCTGAAGCGGGTGCTTTGGACATTTTCAAAAGCAAGGAGAAACAAAGATTATTGGATATTCCTCATTTTTCAGGACATATTGCCACAGACCTGAAATTTCCAAAAAAGGATATTTTCAGGACAAAAGGAAGCCCAAGTCTTAGACACAGAAGTACAACTCACTCTATCAGTTCGTCCCGGTGGGTGGACAAGAGGTACATCTAGCTCTAGCGGGGGACCCACTGGTTTCTCTTTTGGCTTTTGCTCGAAGTTCTCATCTTCAGATCCGTGATGTGCATCTTCATCAGGTATGATGTCCTCTGGTTGTACGTCTTTCTCATAGCTACCTTCCTCCTCCATAGGAGATCTCTATCAATTCATAACAAAGAAAAGTAATTGCAAACTGCCATTTCTAAATTCTGCTCTACAGTATCAATGTCTACTGCATAGTATTCACAGTTCTTATATATACCAGCATATAGGTACCTTCGTCAATAGAAATAATTCTTTTTAAAAAAAAGGTTGATCAGGGTCATGTCAGTCATTTTGTGACTTGCACTTACAGGTGATTCGTGGTGGGATTCATTCTGAGGAGCTCTGTATGGTGAAGGTTCGTCCTCGTCACTATCCCCAAAGACGTCTCGAACCACTTTCTCATCCTTCTTATCCTCTGATGGCCTGCAACAGATTACACATTTAATTTTTAACTTCATCCAAAAAAAAAAATTAATAACAAAGCATACATTTATCTTGTAATTATGTGCAAATTTGGAACCAAGTATCACTCACATAGCATCACTCAACAAAAATAACCATTGGCACCTCTTCTCACACTCGTTGGTATTACAATGAAAAGTTCTTGTACTAAACGGTGAGCCTATTTGGTATTTGAAAATACATTCATTGATCTAGCACTGCAATTATTAAGATATAGAAAAAGTAAGGCAGAGCTACCTCTCTGCACAAGCCCCCAAATTGCTGCAACAACAACAACAACAACAACCAAGCCTTTAGTCCCAAACAAGTTGGGGTATGCTAGAAATGAAACCCAATTGTAGTCCCAAGGTGAAGTAGATGGTAATAAAATAGTAATAATAGTAGTACTACTAATAGTAATAATGGTACCACTAATAATAGTAATAATACTAATAACGTCCTTAACCCCAAATCCCTAGTCATATGGCCTAAAGCCTATAATACTACCCCTAAACACGCCTAAACGATATTTCCTAAGTCACGGTAGCCCCCAAATTGGTGCAACGATAGTATTTCCATACTTATATTAATCACACTTTGATGTACTGTATCACTCCAATACAGGGTTCAAAGCTTATCATTGCATTGTTAAACATAGTTGAGTAGAGGTTATAATACATTACAATCTAATAATGCATCTAACAGTGAATCTTTACTTTTTATATCAGATAAGTGCATTTAAACCGTAAGAATGCAATAATACTTTTTAACAAAAATGTAGATACACTTATATCAACTTTCAAATTCGCCTGTGAAAGGCTGTTTTCCAAAAGAGGGGAAAAAAGAACAGCAATATTAAAAAAAAAGGACTTCTGAAGATCTTTAATAAAACTTGTTAACATCTATAGAGTTAGCAAAATACTAGTAACAAAAATTTATATTGTTTGACTATCTACACATCACATCTAACAGCCTCTACTGGCCATAGATTCAATTAACAAACTACTTTTGAGTAAGGAGGTTCAGACAGGTCTATGTAACACTGATTGTACTATGTGACTCTATGCGATATTATTCAGATAGCAACTTCTATAATTATAAATTTGTATTATAAAATATTTTCTTAAGAAATGAGAAGGGCACAAGTGCTAGTTTCTGGAAAGCTAAAATGCTGTCTGGTGATTAACTTCCTTCTATTGTACTTGTAGACAACAATCAACACAAGATGCGTACTAAAATAATTCTTTACCTAGCTTTTTTATTATGGTCCACACCATCCTCTTCATTATCGGCATCTGCCTCGTTATAATGGTTACGGGAATAGAAATTCCCCTCTTCCTCCTCTGATCCTGACTCGACCACATCTCTTCTCTTGCTTGTGACCACCCTTTGTCCATAGCCCTCATCCTCGCTCTCAGCTTCTTCTCTCTCTTCACTCTCCATCCTTCTCTCACTAACCTCTCTGTCCCCCTCTTCTTCTTCTCTCTCTCCTTCACTCTCTCTCTCCCCCTCACTTTCTCTCTCGCCCTCACTTTCTCTCTCTCCCTCGCTCTCAACATGCTCGGCTTCAGGTTCTCGTTCCTGAATTTCATGCTCAGGTTCAGGTTCAGGTTCAGCTTCACTTTCTATTTCGACCTCACCAATACCTTCATTTTCACCTTCTCCCTCAATTTCTGCTTCGTCTTCTACTTCCAGTTGCCTCTCATCCTGGTTCTCAGCCTCACCTTCTCCTTCTTCCTACATTATTTTAAAATCACCAGTCAATGTAAAAATTTAGCACATGACATTAGTTTACATTGCTGAAGTAAAGAAACTGAATAGTTCAACAGAAGCAAAATTTTAATTGGTATAATTAAATGTACAGGCACTCGCCTTACATCGGTTAATTATTTTGCTCAATATCTAGGGTAAGATACAATTATTTAAAAAAAATATATAAGGTTCTTAAAATATATCTGATGATAACAGGTAAAATCATAGAGTTCTGCGCATGCAAGAAGAAGTACTGGGTTATGTAATAGCTAAGATGAACCTAGGTGATTAACTAAGCTTAAACTTCAGAAGTTAAATATTTGAACTAGTCATGGGAGTACCTAATCTGGGGATCACATATGGAATCCATCTTACAATAATCAATTTTATGAACTGGGTTATGTAATAGCTAAGATGAACCTAGGTAATTAACTAAGCTGAAACTTCAGAAGTTAAATATTTGAACTAGTCATGGGAGTACCAAATCTGGGGATCCCGTATGGAATCCATCTTACAATAATCAATTTATGAACTAAAGATCGATATGAATTTTACATGGCTAATTTTACACGTAA
This sequence comes from Carex myosuroides, assembly GCA_028015225.1. NCBI lineage: Eukaryota > Viridiplantae > Streptophyta > Magnoliopsida > Poales > Cyperaceae > Carex > Carex myosuroides. The sequence continues at coordinate 3,456,779 of CM051485.1, read as the reverse complement.
GTCAGAAAACTATGAAAAATACGAAAACTCAGTACCTAACCTAGAAAAACTTTAAAATTGAAAAAATAAATAAAAATAAAGTCAATACGGAAGGATAATCGGATTGATTAGCGGCGCGTTCGTGCTCGGAATCAATCTCAGGCTCGTCCTCGGATTCATCCTCTTCCTCCTCCGATTGCTCCCCAAAAAGGTTCTGCATCATCTCGTTTCGTGCCACATCCTCCATGTTGTTGCTGTTGCTAGTCCCTTCTTTCTTCATCTCTCCTATCTCTTATCTCTACGTTTTCTCTTTAGACCAGTAACGTGGGGTTTTCGATCGAAAATGGAGGTGGCTGTGGAAAGAGCGGAAGAGCTCGTGAGGTGATGCGGGAGCGGGACGGCGGGACCACGGGAGAGTGAGAATGCTCGATCTACTCCGTCGCCGAAATGTGGGACCGGCGGATCTTACTGGTGCGAATAGCGATAAGTCGCTAATTAAGACTCCGCTCCAATTGTCGGTTCGTATCGGATCAAATATTGTGTCATCAAGAAAACTACCTGCTACGTCATATCATATCGGAACAAAAACTTCTTTAAATGAACTAAATAATGATTTATATTTATAACATTTTGTAATTAGAGCATCTACAGCGGTGATTTCTTTTAAATTGCTAATTTGATGTGTTAATTGCTAATATAATTGTTGGGATGTACCAAAGTTTTTAAATTAACAAGTTTGTTTTAAAAGCAACTCTTTAGAGCATCTACAACGGTGATTTCTTTTAAATTGCTAATATGATGTGTTAATTGCTAATAGAATTGTTGGGATGTACCACAGTTTTTAAATTAGCAAGTTTGCTTTAAAAGCAACTCTAATTAAATAAGCAGCTCTAATTAAATTTCTGAAATGGAGTGATTTAGAAATTATAAATCTCTTTAATTAAACTTAGTGACGTAGCTCAAATTAATTGCTAAACGTTTGCTGGAATGGAGATCTTAAAATTTTGGAAGTAAATCTTTTTCAAATTTTTTTTGTTATGTTTAGAAAAATATAGAGATAATTAAGAGCTCCAATTTATTGCTTTATCTATTTCCTTAACTAGTGTCTCACGTATCTAAGAGCTGTAGATAATTTCTTTTAAATTGCTAATCTAATGTGTTAATTACTAATATAATTGCTGAGATGTACCACAGTTTTTAAATTAGTAAGTTTGCTTTAAAAGCAACTCTTTAGAGCATCTACAACGGTGATTTCTTTTAAATTGCTAATCTGATGTGTTAATTGCTAATATAATTGTTGGGATATACCACAGTTTTTAAATTAGCAAGTTTGTTTTAAAAGCAACTCTTAAGGGCTTTGATTTATTAAAAGGGTAATTATATTTTTCCCATCTATCCATCCCCCATTTCACCCCCCAACTAACTAACTACATCTTCTAACTATAATTACAAATTCTAACTATCTAATGGCCATACAAATTAATTACCCAATTTTCTCCCTTTATTTCTTTCCTCTTTCTCCCTCATCTCCCTCTCCACCTCCGCCCGCCTCTCCCACCTCTCTCTCTCCGCCTCCACCCGCCTCTCCCACCTCTCTCTCTACGCCTCCGCCTCCCTCTCCCACCTCCGCCTCCGCCGAGTTAGATCCATCATTGTCGACCGCCCGGTCAGATCCGTCATGTCTATGTTCATCTTCCTCATGCAGTAGCGAGTTATTTGCAAAGAACAAAGCTTTATTAATGGTGAATTAGGCTAGTGTGTACTAAGTACTAAGAAATGACAGAAAAACAAATTTTGAAAAAATTAGAGGTGTATGAATGAATACTTGATATTTTAGAGATGAATACTTCAACATTTATGGATGAATACTTAATATCTTAGGTATAAATACTTTAACTTATATGTATGAATACTTGATATTTTATGGATGAATATTATTCGGCTGCTCTTGTAAAATTAATCGAGGTATGCACATATGTTTGTAATACTCTTGGTACATTAACTATTTACACTTACACGACGATGATGAATACTTGCTCGATGAGAGATGAATACTTGTGATGAGGTATGAATACTTGTGCAACGGACAACTCGAAAGTATGTCATCATAGATCTCATTTGAAAGAGAAAATTATGTAGAAGACGTTCGTGGTTTTAGATTTGCAAAATTCCTCAGATATCGTCAGAAATATTGGTTAGATTGAACGGAGAAAAAAAAACTCATCTCTAAAAACGTGTAAAAGATGAGTGATTGATGTGTCCAAATATGCTTCTATTGCAAAGATGAATACATTCATATAGATGGATGAATGCTAGTTGTGTTACAGATGAATATGTTTTTGCAAATTTCTAAAATGAGCTGAAGGTTATGCGGTCCCCCCACTTAATTAATGCGCTGACGGTTATGCGGTCTCCCACTTAATTAATGCTCTGACAGTTATGCGGTCCCCCACACATGTTGTTTGTGGTCCCCTACTTTTTTATACATTGAATGTTGTAATATATCCAAATATGGTTCTATTGCAAATGTGAATACCTTCATATAGATGGATGAATACTTTTCTGCAAATTTCTAAAATGCGCTGACAGTTATGCGGTCCCCCACTTAATTAATGCAACTGACGGGGAATGAAACGGAGAATGGTTGACAGGGGATAGCTAGGCTCTCCCTTATTAAAATGTGGCACTTTGGAAATGCTTATTCAATTGAGTGTTACTGTTAAATTATATCAAAATCTTAGATTGATTCTTGGGATATATTGATTTTGGGCCTAATCTCCGTGTTTTGCACAACTGTTTTGATATTATACAACTATTGAGTTAATTGCCATATTAAAATCGTATGTTTTCAATTATATCATTGACTGAAAGCAATATGAACAGATCAGATTTATTTGACCGTGTTTGAATTTGAATGATACGAATATTTAAATTTAAATATCGATGAATATAGATATAATTATAAATTTAAGTATTATTTCGGTAACTATATCATAGGTTAGTATTGACTGGAATCTATATAAAAGAAATTTACCATCCTATCATTTTCATTAGTTTGAATTTGGTAAATGAAACTTGGATCTTGTGCTCGCTCATTAATACAATATTGCAACACATTACTTGTATTTTCGCTAATCAAATTCTTTCACCTACAAAAATTCTATACTTTGAACATTTTTTTTTAGAAACATTTTAGCTAGCATCACAATTAACAATATTTGAAACGCTACCAATAGGAAAGTAGGTTTTGCTAAACATATCGACTAGATTCTTCGCCACAAATGGCATCCCCCTGATTGTTTTAAGTGGATCCGATTATTGGGACTAACCAAATGATGATTGTGATCCTTATTAATCCTTCCTACTTTTCAAATACCATTTTTGTTTGACACACGTGTATTTGTCCAACAACCACTTCTACGAGTTGAGGTTCTTCTACCTGTCTTTTTTTTTTATCCAAATCAATTTTATCATTTGATATTTTTCTCTTCACAAAAACTAACACAAGAGCATACATATTGACGGTAGTGAATTTTATCACTATGTGGAAAATTAACGGTCCTCCTTATTCGTACTGTATACCCCTATGATAAGACAAAATTGTGCTAAAGATTTTCAAACTCTTGAAGTGATGCAAACTTCCTTCACACTAACATATAAGCTAATAAGGATCAGTTCAACACAAATAAAAACTTAAAGCTCAGTTTGTCTGTTTTTAAAATTAATAATTAATTTACTGTAAAAAATATTAAAATAATGACATGGCTGTTCTGAAAGAATATTATATTTGAAAAAAAGTTAAATATTTGTCCACCTCAAATTAAATGATTATATATTTCTATTCATTTGAGCTATGAAGTAGAAACACTAATACAATTATGTGATATGACATAATATAATATAATTTCTTATATAACTTTTTTTTAGCAAAGAACAGAGTCAAACTATCTAACTATTTTATATTTGCAAAAGCTTCCGTCCGAAATTTCCATAGGGCATTATTATCTCTGCCACTAAACTAAAAAAATAAAATCTGACTCTGAATTTTTATATAACTTTTATTAAAAAATTTAATTATTACCATGAACAGGTTTTACAAAATCGCAACTTCCTACCCCCAAAAATTATAATAGCGAAGTAGCGAACAGAGCCGACATTTTTATTAATATCGAAAGTTTAATACAAATTATTAATTATACCCAGAATCCCATCTGATTTCGAAAAATACCCAAGCCGGCCATTTTCTGGCCGGCTATGTTCCCTCCCTAAGCCGGCCATTTTATGGCCGGCTATGTACCTTTTTTTTTTTTTTAGAGAGACACTATGAAGATCAAAATATTGAAATCTAACTCTGAAAATTTGAAATTTTTGTTTAAATTATTTGTTATATTACTTCTTTGATGTATAATTAGCATATTTATACTAAAATACGATAGATTAATTGAAATTATGTTGAATAATACTAAATTATGTTAAATTACGTTAAATTACATTAAATTACGTTAAAATACGCTATATTAATTGAAATACGCTATATTATTTTTTATGTTGTGCTACTATTTTAATGTTGTAATATTTTCTGTTTAGCATTATCATGATAATTTATTTTGATATGTAAAATATAAAAATAGTACCATAAAAGCACACATACACAAGAACCGAAATATAGGATAATCCAAATATACCAAACATAAATAGTATATGAAATAAAATAGTACAAAACTAGTAAAAATACAACTAAAACGGAGATGGGGAATATCGCTGAGGCGGTACTCCGGCGTTCGCCCGGCGCCAGCGCGGCCAGGCTCTCTCTCTCTCGGCCTCCCCACTAGCATCGGCAGACCTGAGTATCTGGTCGGCACTATCCCATATGGCATCGCCCGTGGAGACTGTCGGTACTGGCGGAGGTGTAGCGAAGGTAGATGCGGCAAACCCAGTCCCAAAGTCAGGCTGAGTATGAGACCCGCTACCACTAGCCTCTCCATCATGCGGCATCTCTGTGCCATATCGGGGCCATGCCGGTGCCGACATGAAACTGTCATCGAATACCCCGAAGTCCTGGAGACTGCACGAGAGGGACTCGTACTCAGAAGTATCGGTCTCCGTAGGTGGTGGCTGTGGTGGCATCTCTACTGGACCCTGCAATCATACACATAAGTTATTAAATTTGATCTGAATGAAAAAATTTATTAAAACCTGACAGATACTGAAGTATGACATACATGAGGCTGCACCGGACGTCCATGCTCGTCGTACCATGCCGTCCACCCAATGTCGGACAATACCCAACGATGGTAGTCTCACTCTGGATGTGAATCGGGGGAAGATGGCATATCATCTAGCAGAACCGGGGTCGGATCGGGCTCCTGCGGATCTATCTCACGCCAGTTGATGTTCTCTCTGGCGTCTCGCAGCATACCGATGATCTTTCCACCGTGCCCGGCATCCTCAACCACATTCGCATTCTTCTTGAGTGTGCGGTACCCAAGCCGTCTCCAGTTCTTCCTTCCCAGCATGCGGATCCCATGCCCGCACTCCTTGATCGCGGCCAAAAGCTGAAAAAAATTTGGCATGTCAGATCAAACCTTGATTTACTACTAAATTAGACCAAAACTAAGTGGTTTTAGGTGCTTTACCTGGCGAGCCCATGCACGACCGTTGGGATGGTAACCATCATCCGTTTTAATACTGTCGCGGAGATGGGCACCGTAATCACCCTGCAGATAGACACTCGCCATGCAGACCTGCGTGTACCATACATCGTACCTCAACTGGGGATCCCCCGGGGTCTGCTGAAGCACATCTGGCTCGTGATAGAAGTCTATATACTGAGGATCATGGGCCGTTGATATCTCGTTATTTTGTCTACATTCCGACCGAACTTTACATTAAAACCTGTGTCTAAAACCCATAAAAATGTGTGTATTTCATTGAATATCTATAGGATGTGGTACTGCTGCTCTTTCTTTCTTTGTTGCAGGAAACGGGCGAAAAAGAGGAAGAATCTGGAATCTGAAGGACATTACACGGACCGTGCACTCTTGCATGCGGACCGTATACCCCCTGCCCGACCACTGACTGAAGACACACACGACCCGCATACCTCTCACTCTTCAGGACACAGGTACACGGTCCGTGCACTCTTGTGTGCGGACCGTACACGGCATTTCTGGAAACAGAATCCAGAATTGGAAACAGAGGCCAGCTGGTGAGGTCGCGAATGGAAGGCTTTAAAAGCGAGATCCTTGGCTTTTTGGGGGGCTCATTCTGGATCTGAGAGCAAACCCTAGGGAAGAGAAGTGGCGGCTAAACTTGGAGAAGGAGAAAACGGCGAAAATCGAGAGATTTGAGACGGCTCTTCTTGATTCTTCGAGTTTTGTCATGAACTTCTTGTTTATCTCTTGTTTTATTTTCTGTTTTTCTATGTTAGGCTAAACTCTTTAGTTTCTAGGGTTAAGATCTAGTCGAATGCTTTGTTTTACTTGCTAATTATTGGAATTTGCATTGGATCTTGTGCTTGTTTGTTGTGTAGTATTTTATTGCTTAGTTGAAATCGTTTGAATTGATTTGTTTATCGTTAGATGTATGGCCACATCTAGATGGTATTCCAAGACTTTGATATTCTTTCGACCAATCTAGGTATTTGAGATAGGTTTGTGAACCGAAAGGTGAGACCAAGCGGTAGCCGAAAGGCGAAGTTTTCCTCGTATCGAGAGATCGAGGTTATCTTTAGTAGACCAACAAATAACTTAGGATAATTAAACCAATAAACGAAAGTTGAAGTTTAAGAACCCTAAGAAAGTATAAATTGAGTTTCGTACCGAGTAACTAAGCCAATAAACGAAAGTTGAGGATTATAGACTTAGGTACGGCCAAATTAACTTTGCATAGGAAATCAATACAGAAACCAATAGCTGCTGTATCAACTCGAGGGCCACACGGACCGTGTATGAGAGTACACGGCCCGTGCACATTACACACGGCCCGTGCATGAAAGTGCACGGACCGGGCACTTGAGGCAAAGCTGAGACGAAATCTAAAACCCTAGGAACCCCTTTTTATTCATTAAAAACCCAACCAAAATCTACTTTGTTATTTTAAGCACTGTCATTTCTGTTTAGGACTTTAAACAAACCAAAAACCACCCTTTTTGCAGACTTCTAGGATTTTTATATAATCTGAGTAGAATCCAATCTGTTCCAACCGTCCCTGTGATCGATACCCGATAATATACTACGTGCTAGGATTGTGCGCTTGCAATCTGAACCAAAAGTGTATTTAAGGTTAAAAGGTACAGCTTGCTGTACCGAAACTTTGTACTATACCTTTTTGGTGTAACAAGTTTTTGGCGCCGTTGCCGGGGACGGCATTGAAATTTTTTGGATTTTTGCTTATTTTTGCTAAATTCTAGATTTTAACTTGAATCTTTCTCTTTTTCTTTTTCTCTTACCACAGGAGCAAGCTGGAACCTCCATACAACCTGAGGAGCAAAGGGCAACCTTCCAACACGGAAGTACCTCCCGATCCGACTCAGAACCAGATTCAGAACACAGCTACTTCTGCACAACCTCCTCCGCACACGATCTGTGCACTTTCTACACGGTCCGTGCACTCAGCCGCTGGACAACCACTTCCTCACACGGACCGCACAGCAGACACACGGTCCGTACACTCGGATCCAGATAGAGCCATGAGTCAAAACGGGGAGGAAAGAGAAGAAGGGCCACATGGTGATCGCGACTCTGACGATGATGCGGCTGACTTCATCCCGAGAACTCTGAAGGAGTTCAACGTGCCTAGATCTGGAGATGTGAGGGGTGCAATCCGACTGCCGAGAATCGGTGGACAACAACAGAACTTCAATCCGGGAGTTATCAACATTATTCAACAGAACACCTTTCATGGCTTGGATCACGAGGATCCACATACCCATCTCCAAACTTTCCTTGAATGTTGCACCACAATTAAAACCAATGGGGCGACATCTGATTACATTAGACTTGCATTGTTTCCTTTTACACTTAGGGACAAAGCAAAGAAATGGTTAGGGTCATTACCAAGGGATTCCATAAACACTTGGAAAGAACTGTCCAATATGTTTTTGATCAGATTTTTTCCCCACAAACGAACTGCTAAGGTAAGAACCCAATTAACCAGCTTCAGGCAAAGGTCTGATGAACCCCTAAACGAGGCTTGGGAAAGGTTTAGGGAGTTACAATATTCTTGTCCACACCATGGTATACCAGACTGGTTGTTGATCCAAACTTTCTATGATGGTTTAACAGAGAGCACTCGCACATCTGTTGATGCTGTTGCAGGTGGAGCCTTGATGGAAAGAGAACCTCAAGAGGCGATGAACTTGATAGACAGCATGGCTCAAAATCAACAGTGGTCCGGGCGCGACAATTCTAGACCTGGAGGAGGCGGCCGATTTGAAGTCAATCAGATCACGGCTCTTACCGCCAAGATGGATGCCATGCAGAAGGCTTTCGACAAGATGAGTGTCAAGTCTGTTGGGAACCACCAATCACAGCCGGAGTCTTGTGCCATGTGTGGGGAGGGGCATTCCTACGAGCATTGCCCATTGGCGCAAAGGGATGATGAGGAGATCGAGCAAGTCAACTCTCTCAACAGTGAGCCATCCTATTTCCCAAAACCTCCTTTCAACCGAAGCTACTCCAAAGACCCGGTTGAGCAACAAAACTGGAGGTGGAAACAGAACAACCCAGCGCCATACAACAATTCTTCCAACCCCTCTTACAACAACAATTTCAACAACTCTTCAAGCAGCAACAACAACCGCAACTTCTACAACAATGCCAATTTCAACAACTCGAGCAACCGCCCACCTCATTCCGCTCCACCTAAGCCATATGTTGCTCCCGTTGTGAATGACTTCATGCACGACCAAGGGAAGATGAACCAAATGGTGTTCGAGCAAATGCAAGCAATGAACGCTCAGTTAGCCAGTTTAGCTGCTATGAACACCAAGATGATGGAAGCACAAATGGGACAAAGCTCCTCAAGCCGACCACAACCTGGTAAGCTTCCCAGCCAACCAGAAGTAAACCCGAGAGCAGAGGCTAAGGCGCTCACATTGCGAAGCGGAACCAACTATCAAGGACCAGCCATGCCCACTGACCCACCAGTTGCCAAGTACACGGATCGTACAGAAGTTACACGGACCGTGCAGACCCCTCCAGTCGAAGAAATTCTTTCACCATCATCCGACCGTACACCACCCGCACGACCCACTGAGACTACTTTGCACACGGACCGCACAGATAGTACACGGCCCGTGCAAGAAGACTCTGACAGACAGAGAGGTAAAGGAGCCGAGAAACCGCCACCCTATCGCCCACCTGTTCCTTTTCCTCAGAGATTAGCTGAGACCAGACTCAACGAACAATTCTCCAAATTCGTTGAAGTCATTAAACAATTGCACATCACCATTCCATTTACCGATGCCTTGACCCAAATGCCTACCTATGCAAAATTTCTCAAGGATATCCTCTCCAACAAGCGAAGCTTGGGGGGACGTGAGACGGTGAAACTCACGGAACAGTGCAGTGCGATTTTGAGAAACGAGCTCCCGCCGAAACTAGAGGACCCTGGCAAATTCTCCATTCCTTGCACAATCGGAAAAGCCACGATCAAGAGAGCCCTATGTGACTTGGGGGCTAGCGTGAGTCTCATGCCACGCACAATATATGATCGAATGGGTGTAGGCGAGCTCAAGTCCACACGAATGACCCTGCAGCTGGCGGATTCTTCTGTTAGACTTCCACTCGGTATAGTGGAAGACGTGCCAGTACAGGTTGGTAAGTTCTATGTGCCAGCCGATTTTGTTGTCATGGAGATGGAAGAAGATAAAGAAGTCCCTATCATTCTGGGACGGCCTTTTCTGAGAACGGCTGGTGCAATCATTGATGTGCACAAGGGGACTCTCACACTGAACATCGGGAACGAGAAAGTTAACTTCCAAATCGACCGAGCCATGAAATACCCTTCTCAAGAATCCTGCTTTAGGATTGATGCGATCGAAGAATGTTTAGCAGAACTGGCGGAAGAAAACTTTCTGGAGCAATTCAACAGCTCGCTAAGGTACCACAATGAATTTTTATCTGAAATGCAGGTTGAGACAAGCGAGTTAGAGTCAATTTGTGCAGCAGAAGCAACATTTGACAGTCTGGAGGAACCTACACACGGTCCGCACACTTCTCACACGGACCGTGCACTAGAGTCTGAGAAACTGGAGACTGAGGCACACGGGGTGCACAATGCACACACGGATATAGGTGCAGTACACGGACCGCACACTTCTCACACGGACCGTGCACCTGCCCAGATAGAGCAACCCACTCCTGAACTGAAGCCCCTTCCAGCTAACCTCAGGTATGAGTTTCTAGGCCCAGACAAGTCTTGTCCTGTGATTGTAAATGCAGGTTTAAATCCCGATCAGATCGCAAGCTCTTGGAGAAATTAAAAATTCACAAAGGCGCGATCGGATACTCAATCAAGGACTTGAGAGGAATCGACCCGACAATTTGCACACACAGGATTTTGCTGGAAGATGATCACAAGCCATCTGTGGAGCACCAAAGACGGCTCAACCCCAATCTAAAAGAGGTAGTAAAGAAAGAAATTTTAAAACTTCTTGAAGCAGGTATTATCTACCCTATTTCTGACAGCAAGTGGGTGAGTCCTGTCCACGTGGTGCCAAAGAAATGAGGGGCGACGGTAGTGAAGAATGACAAGGATGAGCTGATCCAAACGCGAGTCGTGACCAGCTGGAGGATGTGCATAGACTACCGGAAACTCAACACAGCCACGCGCAAGGATCACTTTCCATTGCCCTTTGTTGACCAACTCCTTGAAAGGCTTGCAAACCACTCTTACTTTTGTTATCTCGATGGTTATTCTGGTTTTTTCCAAATTTCCATCCATCCACAGGACCAAGAAATGACTACCTTTACATGCCCATATGGTACCTATGCATACCGTAGGATGCCCTTTGGTCTTTGTAATGCACCAGCGACCTTTCAAAGAGCCATGATGGCTATCTTTTCTGATTTCATTGAAAAAGAGGTCGAGATTTTTATGGATGACTTTTCTGTCTATGGTTCTTCTTTTGATTCATGTCTATCTAACTTGTGTAAGATTTTGCAGAGATGCGAAGAAGTGAATCTTATTCTCAATTGGGAGAAATGTCACTTCATGGTCCAAGAGGTGTTGTTCTAGGACATGTTGTCACTTCAAAGGGGATTGAAGTTGACAAGGCGAAGATTGAGGTGATAGAGAAGCTAGACATCCCAACAAATGTGAAGGGAGTTCGAAGCTTTCTAGGTCACGCGGGATTCTACCGCCGCTTCATCAAAGACTTCTCGAAAATAGCAAAACCATTGACCAATTTACTTATTAAAGATTCTGATTTTGTTTTTACAGATGATTGTGTCAAGTCTTTTTGCAGTTTAAAGGAAGCGCTCATCTCAGCACCTATCTTGCAGCCACCCGACTGGTCCTTACCATTCGAGCTAATGTGCGATGCGAGCTACTATGCAGTTGGGGCAGTTCTTGGGCAGAAGAAAGACAAGAAGCTGTGCGCTATTTACTATGCTAGCAAGGTGCTAGACCCCTCCCAGATGAACTACACAACAACCGAGAAGGAGCTTCTCGCCATTGTGTTTGCCCTTGACAAGTTTAGATCGTACTTGGTCGGCTCAAGAATCATTGTCTACACAGACCATGCCGCACTCATGTATCTTTTGAGTAAGAAAGACGCAAAACCCAGATTGATTAGATGGATTCTTCTTTTGCAGGAGTTTGATCTTGAAATTAGAGACAAGAAGGGAATCGAAAACTCGGTGGCAGACCATCTATCCCGACTTCGCTGGGAAGATGAAGGCAATGTTAACCTGCCAATCAATGACTCATTTCTCGACGAACAACTCCTATCCATCTGCTCTCTGGACACCCGGCATGCGGTCCGTACAGAACATCACACGGTCCGTGCACCTCAACACACGGCCCGCACATATCCATACACGGACCGTGTACTCTCCATCCAGACAGCCCCTTGGTATGCAGATTTCGCGAACTATCTTGCTTCCGGGGTGTTGCCTGCCACAATGACCTACCAGCAGAGGAAAAAGTTCAAAACAGATGCCAAGTACTACTTTTGGGAGGAGCCTTTCCTTTTCAAAGTTGGGGTCGATAACATATTCCGACGCTGTGTCCCACATGAAGAGACGCGCTCCATTCTGGCACACTGCCACTCATCCGCTTACGGAGGACATGCCTCGTTCTCCAAAACAGCTGCTAAGGTATTACAATCTGGCTTTTATTGGCCCTCTCTTTTTAAGGATGCAAGATCTTTTGTTCTCGCTTGTGATCAATGTCAGAGGACCGGTAACATAACGAAGCGAAGTGAGATGCCTCTTAACTCCATTCTTGAGGTGGAGATCTTTGATGTCTGGGGCATTGATTTCATGGGACCATTCCCGTCATCTCGAGGGAATGAGTACATCTTGGTAGCAGTGGACTACGTGTCCAAATGGGTTGAAGCGGTGGCGTGTCACAAGGCCGATTCAAATGCAGTGAAGCGCCTTTTCACAGAGATCATTTTCCCTCGCTTTGGAGTGCCTCGAGCCGTTATCAATGACGGGGGCAAGCACTTCATCAATCGACAATTCGACAGTCTTCTGAGCCGACATGGGGTCACACATAAGGTATCTACCTCTTATCACCCTCAAACTAATGGTCAAGCTGAGATTTCTAACAGGGAAATCAAGTCTATTTTGGAGAAGACTGTTGCAAGGACGAGGAAGGATTGGGCATTAAAGTTGAGCGATGCACTATGGGCCTACCGAACTGCCTTCAAAACACCGATTGGCATGAGTCCCTTCAAACTGGTGTATGGAAAGCCATGTCACTTGCCGGTGGAGATTGAGCACAAGGCATTCTGGGCCACACGAGCAATCAACATGGACATGCTAGCCGCTGGAGAGAAGCTCATCCTTGACTTGCACGAGTTGGAGGAGATGCGCCTACATGCCTATGAGAATGCAAGGATCTACAAGGAAAGGACCAAGCGAGTTCATGACAAGCGCATCGCGCCTCACAAATTCAGGGAAGGAGATCTTGTACTCTTATTTAATTCTAGATTAAGACTTTTTCCAAGTAAACTCAAGTCTAGATGGTCCGGCCCATTCGAAGTGAAGAAGGTGTATCCTTTCGGCGCAATCGACATTGGGAATGAGGAATGCGGGACCTTCAAGGTCAATGGTCAGCGTCTCAAGCACTACATAGCTGATCACTCACAAAACGAGTGGTTTGTTCAGACTCTTTCTGACCCTGCTACTGCCGAGCCTTAGAGATAGGTGGTCAAGCTCGAGACCTAAAACAAGCGCTTCTTGGGAGGCAACCCAAGCCCTTTTTATTTTACTTGCACCATTTAGTTTCATTGCTTTTCAGTTATCTGCATATTTTCAATTCTATCATTGCATGAATTTTTTTTTGTTTTGCACTTAGAAAGATCAGGTTGGAAGATTTCAGAACTCATCAGAGGACACGGACCGCACACATCCATGCACGGACCGCACACATCCATACACGGTCCGCACAATAACTAAGTCTGAGAAGAGGAGTACACGGTCCGCACATAATCATGCACGGTCCGTGCACACGCAAACCGACGCAGATGGAAGGTCGCGCCCCTTCCGCGCGCGTTACACCCGACCCTTTCCTTTTATGCTCCATCTTCTTCATTCGGGTACCTTCTCTCTTTCTCTGCCTCATTCCCCTCTTCTCCATCCCTCTTTTCCATCTCTCTCAAAACTCCATTGGTGCGACCGAGCTCACCACTTGTGCGACCGAGTACAACACAGTGCCCATCTCTCCTCCGCCGCCGAAACCTCTCCATTTCTTCTCCTCTCTCCGGCCGGAACCCTCATCTCACCTCTCTCGGGCCGATCTACCATCAACTCGAAACTCACAACCGAAACCTCCTCTCTCCCCGCCTCTCTATTTCCCGACTTACTGTTCCGCCGAAACCCTAGACTCACACGGTCCGTGCATATTTCCGCACGGCCCGTGCATCTCATTGCCAGACACAGCCCGTACACTTCAATATACGGTCCGCACATAACTTTTCCAGAGCCAGAGACCATGCATCGCGAACGCCGCTCCAAACGCGCCAATGACAGGCCGCGCACACCAACACCTCCACCATCACCTGAGCCACAGTCGTCTGAGCCGGAACGCTACGACAGTGAGAGTTCCGAGCACTCCTCCGGTGAGTACACTGACTCTGCAGAAGAATACGAAGCCATTTTCTTTCCAATTCCCACTCGTCGGATGTTAGGTTATCTCAAAGTGCTTCGGCGAAGAAAGTATGAAAATACTCGCCGGATTGACCTTGACGCACTCCACGAGTTGAGGGTAGCAGATGAGTTCCTCCGGCTCACTGAGAGGATAGGCATCACACCGACATTCTAGGACATTGAGGCCGACTCTTATAAGAAGCTCACCCAAGAGTTCCTCTCATCCCTTCAGCTCAAGACGGACAATGAAGGCCAATCCTACATCAAATTCCGTATGTGTCATGAGACTCACCATGTCTGGCTCCCTACATTGCGCGCCTGGTTCGGTTTCCATCCCGAGCCCGAAAATGACGAACTCTATTTTCGTCCAGGTATGACAAAAGACCACTTCTGGAACCTAATCACTGGCATGGCACGATCAGAAACAGGCAACAAGGACTACAAGGGCCGCAGAATCACTCATCCAGTCCTTCGTTGCCTTCAGCGCGCCCTCGCTCATACTATCTACGCGCGTGGCGAGACCGTCTCCCGTGCCAACAACGAGGATCTCATCATGCTGGACCACATGCTCCGCCCTGATAATGCCCTGGTACGTCCCGACTTTATGATTCTCATGATTAGGCACTGGCTGGACATCCAGCAGTCGAGAAAGATAAATGGAGTCATCTCATGCGGTGCCTACATCACTTACATCGCCCAGCGACTTGGACTACGCATTGAGGGCGATGAGCTATGCAAAGGTCCCACCAGTCTAGATCTCGATGCCTTCGGTATGATTCAATTCATCAAGACCGAGAAAGGCCCTGCCGGCCACAGCGATAGACACTACTGGCGCATGCCGGATGATACTCAGCACCGGCTTCCACTCGACGCACCCCTCTCCTTCGCAGACACGACCACTTGGCGCTACACCGGACCACGAGAGGCTCAGTCACCACCACACCCTCCTCCTTTTGCTGATGAGCCTATGCCCGATGCTCCCGTCTTCTCTCAGCAGATGCATGCCTCTTCCTCCGCTGCTGCACACCCCTCTCACCCCACCGACCCCACCATTCAGGACTTGTACCGTCTCATGGCTGATATGAGAGCCACTCAGCTACAGCAGATGGACATCCACCGCCAGCAGGATGAGCGACTCACGGAGATTGAGGCTGAGCTGCGCCGTTGGCGCCCCGACCCCTGATCAGGTTTGTTTTCTTTTCCCCTAGCTTTACATTTCTCTTTCTATCTGTCTTGAAGCATTGAGGACAATGCTCGAACTAAGCTTGGGGGGGAGAACTTTGCATTTAGGACATGTTTACCTTTTCTTGCATTTTTAGACGATAAATCTGTGTGATTGCTAGAATTAGGGACTTGTGTGAAAAATTTTGGGCATTTGGCTTACCTTGAAAAGTTGGAAAGAACCCCATAGTTGACCAAAGAATAGCATAGGATGAGATGCTTTGATAATTTGAAAAGATAAAAAATTGAATTGTATTGAGAAAACCATTTTTAAACTAAATTGTGCCTTTCAAATAGGGAAATGGGGATTTTAAATAAAGAAAGATTGGGATATCCCTTGGTATGAATGAATACCATTGGATGTGTGTATTCATGGTGTATGCGAAAAATAGAAAACAAAAAGCGATGAAAATAAATGAAAAGATGGAGAACATAAGAGTACTGGCAATAAGTCCTGTTGGGACGCCTTTGAGCTCGTCTCCCAAACATAGAAAAGAAAAGAACTTTTGCATACATCAACACATGAAATCCATGACTTTCTAACCTAAGCTTGTTCCAAGCTTGGGGGGGCGAAAAATGAAAAAAATCACCACAAACGAGGGCATAATTTCAGTAAAATAATGAAATATTGATCAATTCAAGTAACTAGTTTTTGCAAATATTAAGGCATCTCGAAATATGAAGTTCATTAGTTAAGTTGTGGGGTGAATCAAAACCGATCAAGGAAAGTCCAAATCATCCAAAAGGATTCTCCGAGTTCTTAACAAAAGCAAGATCATGCAAATTTTTCGTTTTCGCATTTAGGAACTTAATTTGCATTTAGGAATAACCAGCCCGATACCTAAGTTGGGATTTTCTGCTTGAGGACAAGCAAGATTTCAGCTTCGGGGGATTTGATATCTCGTTATTTTGTCTACATTCCGACCGAACTTTACATTAAAACCTGTGTCTAAAACCCATAAAAATGTGTGTATTTCATTGAATATCTATAGGATGTGGTACTGCTGCTCTTTCTTTCTTTGTTGCAGGAAACGGGCGAAAAAGAGGAAGAATCTGGAATCTGAAGGACATTACACGGACCGTGCACTCTTGCATGCGGACCGTATACCCCCTGCCCGACCACTGACTGAAGACACACACGACCCGCATACCTCTCACTCTTCAGGACACAGGTACACGGTCCGTGCACTCTTGTGTGCGGACCGTACACGGCATTTCTGGAAACAGAATCCAGAATTGGAAACAGAGGCCAGCTGGTGAGGTCGCGAATGGAAGGCTTTAAAAGCGAGATCCTTGGCTTTTTGGGGGGCTCATTCTGGATCTGAGAGCAAACCCTAGGGAAGAGAAGTGGCGGCTAAACTTGGAGAAGGAGAAAACGGCGAAAATCGAGAGATTTGAGACGGCTCTTCTTGATTCTTCGAGTTTTGTCATGAACTTCTTGTTTATCTCTTGTTTTATTTTCTGTTTTTCTATGTTAGGCTAAACTCTTTAGTTTCTAGGGTTAAGATCTAGTCGAATGCTTTGTTTTACTTGCTAATTATTGGAATTTGCATTGGATCTTGTGCTTGTTTGTTGTGTAGTATTTTATTGCTTAGTTGAAATCGTTTGAATTGATTTGTTTATCGTTAGATGTATGGCCACATCTAGATGGTATTCCAAGACTTTGATATTCTTTCGACCAATCTAGGTATTTGAGATAGGTTTGTGAACCGAAAGGTGAGACCAAGCGGTAGCCGAAAGGCGAAGTTTTCCTCGTATCGAGAGATCGAGGTTATCTTTAGTAGACCAACAAATAACTTAGGATAATTAAACCAATAAACGAAAGTTGAAGTTTAAGAACCCTAAGAAAGTATAAATTGAGTTTCGTACCGAGTAACTAAGCCAATAAACGAAAGTTGAGGATTATAGACTTAGGTACGGCCAAATTAACTTTGCATAGGAAATCAATACAGAAACCAATAGCTGCTGTATCAACTCGAGGGCCACACGGACCGTGTATGAGAGTACACGGCCCGTGCACATTACACACGGCCCGTGCATGAAAGTGCACGGACCGGGCACTTGAGGCAAAGCTGAGACGAAATCTAAAACCCTAGGAACCCCTTTTTATTCATTAAAAACCCAACCAAAATCTACTTTGTTATTTTAAGCACTGTCATTTCTGTTTAGGACTTTAAACAAACCAAAAACCACCCTTTTTGCAGACTTCTAGGATTTTTATATAATCTGAGTAGAATCCAATCTGTTCCAACCGTCCCTGTGATCGATACCCGATAATATACTACGTGCTAGGATTGTGCGCTTGCAATCTGAACCAAAAGTGTATTTAAGGTTAAAAGGTACAGCTTGCTGTACCGAAACTTTGTACTATACCTTTTTGGTGTAACAAGTTTTTGGCGCCGTTGCCGGGGACGGCATTGAAATTTTTTGGATTTTTGCTTATTTTTGCTAAATTCTAGATTTTAACTTGAATCTTTCTCTTTTTCTTTTTCTCTTACCACAGGAGCAAGCTGGAACCTCCATACAACCTGAGGAGCAAAGGGCAACCTTCCAACACGGAAGTACCTCCCGATCCGACTCAGAACCAGATTCAGAACACAGCTACTTCTGCACAACCTCCTCCGCACACGATCTGTGCACTTTCTACACGGTCCGTGCACTCAGCCGCTGGACAACCACTTCCTCACACGGACCGCACAGCAGACACACGGTCCGTACACTCGGATCCAGACAGAGCCATGAGTCAAAACGGGGAGGAAAGAGAAGAAGGGCCACATGGTGATCGCGACTCTGACGATGATGCGGCTGACTTCATCCCGAGAACTCTGAAGGAGTTCAACGTGCCTAGATCTGGAGATGTGAGGGGTGCAATCCGACTGCCGAGAATCGGTGGACAACAACAGAACTTCAATCCGGGAGTTATCAACATTATTCAACAGAACACCTTTCATGGCTTGGATCACGAGGATCCACATGCCCATCTCCAAACTTTCCTTGAATGTTGCACCACAATTAAAACCAATGGGGCGACATCTGATTACATTAGACTTGCATTGTTTCCTTTTACACTTAGGGACAAAGCAAAGAAATGGTTAGGGTCATTACCAAGGGATTCCATAAACACTTGGAAAGAACTGTCCAATATGTTTTTGATCAGATTTTTTCCCCACAAACGAACTGCTAAGGTAAGAACCCAATTAACCAGCTTCAGGCAAAGGTCTGATGAACCCCTAAACGAGGCTTGGGAAAGGTTTAGGGAGTTACAATATTCTTGTCCACACCATGGTATACCAGACTGGTTGTTGATCCAAACTTTCTATGATGGTTTAACAGAGAGCACTCGCACATCTGTTGATGCTGTTGCAGGTGGAGCCTTGATGGAAAGAGAACCTCAAGAGGCGATGAACTTGATAGACAGCATGGCTCAAAATCAACAGTGGTCCGGGCGCGACAATTCTAGACCTGGAGGAGGCGGCCGATTTGAAGTCAATCAGATCACGGCTCTTACCGCCAAGATGGATGCCATGCAGAAGGCTTTCGACAAGATGAGTGTCAAGTCTGTTGGGAACCACCAATCACAGCCGGAGTCTTGTGCCATGTGTGGGGAGGGGCATTCCTACGAGCATTGCCCATTGGCGCAAAGGGATGATGAGGAGATCGAGCAAGTCAACTCTCTCAACAGTGAGCCATCCTATTTCCCAAAACCTCCTTTCAACCGAAGCTACTCCAAAGACCCGGTTGAGAGTACAGAAACCAATAGCTGCTGTATCAACTCGAGGGCCACACGGACCGTGTATGAGAGTACACGGCCCGTGCACATTACACACGGCCCGTGCATGAAAGTGCACGGACCGGGCACTTGAGGCAAAGCTGAGACGAAATCTAAAACCCTAGGAACCCCTTTTTATTCATTAAAAACCCAACCAAAATCTACTTTGTTATTTAAAGCACTGTCATTTCTGTTTAGGACTTTAAACAAACCAAAAACCACCCTTTTTGCAGACTTCTAGGATTTTTATATAATCTGAGTAGAATCCAATCTGTTCCAACCGTCCCTATGATCGATACCCGATAATATACTACGTGCTAGGATTGTGCGCTTGCAATCTGAACCAAAAGTGTATTTAAGGTTAAAAGGTACAACTTGCTCCAGTCCCTATCCAGTCGTGATCGGTGGGTAACGCTGTAAGGAAGACGTTAGTTGCAATAAAAATCTATCAATAAATATGATGTATTTAACAATAAATACAATAGACTACGACTTACCTGTGCAGGTCTTTGTGCGTGGAACTCGGCAAAGATGGATCTCTGGGAATCAACGCCACTCGACCAAACTGGCGGAGCACCCGATCTGGGTAGTGGTGCTCCACTGTCCAGAAATGTATGAGTGGACCTCGATAGAACCACATCGCCCGCTCATGCTCGTCAGTCACACTGCCCGGCAAGAGGAACTCCTCGTACAACTGATCGTACGGCGTCCACTCAACAAGAGGCTCAGGCAAACTCTGAAGCTCTGACCGGACTGGCCTGATCCCAACAGTAGCATCGTGGGTCCGATCCTGGTAGTGGTGGAAACCGTGCCACTTCTTGGCGTATGCCGGGCAGTGAAACACATCTGGCTCTCCCCAATCTGGCGCCTCATTGGGGATAGGACGGCCCACTGGTAGCCGTGACCACGACCAGTGCTGAAGTAGGAGTACCGGCCCGTACATCTGCGCTAATTACACTAAATTAAGCTTAAGCAGCCTAATTATGGTAAAAAAGACCAAAATACCCTAAAAATTGGTCATCTGTGCTAATTACACTAAATTACGCTTAATCAGTCTAATTATGGTAAAAAAAGACCAAAATACCCTAAAAATTGGTCAAACGTGCTAATTTCGGTAAAATTACGCTTAATCAGCATAACTATGGTAAAAAGGCCAAAATACCCTAAAAATTGGTCAAACGTGCTAATTTCGGTAAAATTACGCTTAATCAGCATAACTATGGTAAAAAAGACCAAAATACCCTAAATATTGGTCAAACGTGCTAATTACACTAAATATTGGTTAACTTAGCTAATTACACTAAATTACAACAACATAATCTAAATTATAACACCTAAAATCTAAATTCTAAACCCTAAAATAAATAAATTAAAAATTAAATTAGATAAAAAAAAAATTTACCTTAAAGAAGAGAGAATTCGGTTGAAGATGGGAGAATTGTGAGAGGAGAGAGAGAAAAAGGGATATATAAAGGGTGAAATGCGGGGAAAAAAAAAAAAAAAAGGTACATAGCCGGCCATAAAATGGCCGGCTTAGGGAGAGAACATAGCCGGCCAGAAAATGGTCGGCTTGGGTATTTTTCGAAATCAGATGGGATTCTGGGTATAATTAATAATTTGTATTAAACTTTGGATATTAATAAAAATGTCGGCGAACAGAGCCTTAATATTTTTCACAAGTCAGTGAACGAACGGAACGGGACCGAAAAGAGTTTAGGTTCCATCACGAAACACTTGTCTGGAATCTGGATACTGTTAGGTGTTAGAAACCAACTCCGCTGCTCGCCAAATAGGCGAGCAGGACCCTGCTATTCTAAATCGAACCGTTTATCTGTGTTGAGATTCGTGCATAAAAAAAATTTAATGGTGTGATTTTGAAAAGCAGGGTCCTGCTCGCCTATTTGGCGAGCAGCGGAGTCGGATCCTAGGTGTTAACATGTCCTGGCTACCGGCTGCGTCGCCCGGGATAGCTCCAATCAATATGCCGGTTGGTTTATTTTCAGCGACTGCGCCAGGAAGGGTCCAAACTCCAAACTGTGCGGGCTGAATCTTGTCAAGGCAATAGATAGAGAGGCAGTCCGGATCTGTGATTTACTCTGTATTATTGGCGGCTCACGACGGAGAGGAACGAGGAAAGAGAGAGAATATGAAGGAGGAGGCGATCGCAACGAATGACCCGAGAATGCCATCGGCGGCCAAGCCTTACGTTTCTCCGACCATATCGCCGCAAGATCTCCCCGTTGACTACGCGGGATTCCTGGCCGTGATCTTTGGCGTCTTTGGCGTCATCTTCCACGTAAGCAATTTCTTCCACATCTCTCTCTCTCTAAAAGATAATTTACGACCTAGTACAGATCCTGCACTTGTCGGATTGGCTTGATAATAATCAGTGGATCTCGTGCTTGTCTGGGATTTTCAACTCCACGAGAAATAAAGCATGAGTTGGGATTTCCAATTTTAGTGAAGGTTTATCGCTTAGGGGGAATTTCATGTATGTCCCTCCTAGTTCTGTACCTATAATACAGAGTCCTGGATCTCTAATACACAGCGGTACTGTACTACTATGAATTGGCCAGCCATACCATACTGAAACCTTGTTGATCTGCTAAGAGGCGATGCATTACAGTGCCATTGAATAATATAATCCCTTGCTGCTGGCTGCTAGACTAGACACACAGAAATCACCATTAGCTGACTTAATATAGAACAAGAGTTCTGACTTCTGAGCACATAAGCATCGGATTTGGTATCTCTTCAATTCTACCAACATACACTTTATTTGACTGATCGGAATCCCAATCACACATTCACACTAGACCATGACCCTATTGGACAGTTTGGGCTGCTTAGTCCACTCTTAGACAAACAGTTCAGATCTGGCTGGTACATTAATAAACACATTCAGAGAGGCGCAGCGCCCCATGAACCAGCTGAAATTTGTCTCAGTTTTTTAGTTCATCCAATTTATTTTACTTATCTTATTGAACTTAAGAAAGGGCCTATTTATCCAAAATCATCCCATGTAGATTACTAGACAGCGTGTAACCCAAGTAGTGTGAATGATATATTGGTTTAACATTAATTACTTTTTACAGTATAAACTGTGTTCGTGGCTGGCTATTATCTTCTGCGCTCAGTCTCTGTCTAACATGAGGAACTTTGAAGCTGAATTTAAGCAGATCTCCATGGCCTTCATGTAAGTCCCTTTCTTTTTCTTCTTTTTTTTCTTCTTTGTTTTTGATACACCAACCAGTATTGTCCCTCTGCTGTTTTGTGGGATTACAATTCCCGATACTGAGACAAAATCAGTCAGGTCCTGTGCCAGTAGGTCCGGTACAGTCGCATGATATATATGCTGCAATTTAGGAGGGATATGCCTTCAATAAAGTTGCACTCATGGTATGAAAAATTTGGCAGGTTTGGACTGATGGGACTGATAACTATTTACTTTGGGCCGGCTCGTCAGGTGAAGAGCAATCGCTAATATGATGCGGCTTACGATTTCTGTAGCTTTTGTCTGTGCTTTTATGAGATTTATTGGTCATCACTAATAAACTGTGATGACAAGCATGTTAGGTCAACGTGTTTTATTTGATCATTAAAAAATTGTGATATCAATTCAAATCCTGTTTAGTTAAAATTTTACTTTTTCTAGTTGTTTTGTTTACATGTATGTCTTTTAGTTTTCTACTTATTGTTTATGACTATATGAGTATGTTATATCTTTTGTTTGCAGAGAATGTCTATTATAAAATAACCAGACCAGTATATTCTGCACAGCGGCCGAAAGTTTTTTTTTTTTCACCTAAATTAAAGATTGAGCGGGACTAATTCGGATTCCCTAAAGTAACCCAATTTTTGGGTTTGATCCGGACTGTCCGATTTGTTCTAACACGAATATTGATAGGACCATGTTCCACAGGCCCTTTTACTTGTTCTAAACTGGGCCATGAAAGACTGGGATTCGGACCTTTACAAGGCTAACCCGACGTCATATGAAAAAGCCCAAAGATTCACTAAACCGGGGTCCAACTCGGAGGCCTCAAAAGTATATGGCCCGAATATAGGTTAAGGCCAACCGACATACGGGATAGCCGTGGAAACGGCTAGCTTAATGCCCACGTCCCATAAACGGCTGGTTTAATGCCCACGTCCCAATAACGGACGACATAACTGCCCACGTTCTCCCATAAACGCCCGAGATGGCAGTTATGACTAGAATATATAAAGGCAGTGATCCCCATGAAACGGGGGACGCAATTTTTAACCAAGGGAGAGATCATACAGGTCAGAGTCCGAATCTCTCACAATCCACCCCGAGTTCTCAACTCGACCCATACCTCGGCCTGCCATCCTCTGGCAGGGCGAACCCAACTCAGCCCAATTTCCCATACGGCCTCATCTCCCGAGATAGGACGTATCAACCACCGTGGGGCCCCGCCTACCAAACATACAGAATTAGATGGCTCTTCCTAACGCATCAATCCCGCTCCCACCTGGAGTGACGACCCCTCCGCCAGGAGTAACAATCACATCAACTCCTTTGGTCATACCGTCTATAGGACACCCCTCCCAGAGCCAGCCTCAAGGGGTGAGGCCTAGCAACTCGATGATACGACCACATGGTCCCCAACCTGCACAATCTCGCCACACGGGACCCGACATCGCTAATCGACCTTCGTTCATTGAAGGAAACACAACTAGACCTCTTTACACTGAGCACAACCCGGTAACTGGTACATACCAGATACCCTACATACCGTATTACCCTCAGCAAACGCCATTGTATCACTACGGCGCAACCACTTACACACCTTACACACCAATGGCTCCCCAGTACCCCTATGTCACACCCTCTGGACAATGGGACCCGGGAGGCGTTCACGGGATGTATCCCATGACAGGTCCAATACCGTGTTCTCAGCAAATGCCACCGCGACCTGTACATCAGACCGTACCTACCACCGCACCCATACCACGACCTATGTCCGCAAATCGTGTCCACAGCCGACCGGCAAATGTTTCGCCACGAAATCTGGACAGAATTTGCACAGGTCCGAACTGGCGAGGAGACAGACACACCTTCCCCGCCAGAACAACAAGTCCAGTCCGAACGCAGGGACCATAATGCTCTGCCAACAGGGGTCTATCCCGACGAAGGAAGACGGCCGGAAGGGCAAGACGAGAATAGGGGACCCGATCCCGAAAGAGAGCTCAATGCCGGAGGTCCTATAGTCCACAATAACGAACGAGAATCAGCCAATCATGGCCGAGGGCCCAGACCATCTCGCCGAGAACAATCTCGCTCCCACAGGGAACGCGAACGAAGTCCACCCCGAGGTCGGGATAGGACTCGCCGAGATGATCGAAGAAGGAATCGACGATCACCTACCCCTTCCCGAGGCATTAAATGGCTCAAGTCGAGTAAATGATCCAGACAAGACTTGCGACCAAACTAGCCGAACTCGAATCCCAGAAGACAGGCACTTACTCTCGGCCTATGGGAATCGACGATGGCCCTCTTTCAAGAGACATCTACCGTCAATCAATGACAGACTTCAAGTACCCAACAACTCTTCCCAACTTCCGGGGTAGTGGAGATACACATGATCCGCACAACTTCGTGTACGGGTTCCTCGAACGACTCCGCCTTCTTGGAGCCACAGATGCCATCATGTGCCGAGTCTTTACCACTTGCTTGACTGGAGAAGCATGGGACTGGTACATGACATTGCCCCGGAGGTCCATCAACAAATTTGAAGACTTCGCAAAACTATTCTTGGAAAGATACACGATTATCAAACCACCGCCAGCGACGTGCGAGATGTTGTTGGATATTGTCCAGGGACAGCGCGAAAGAACGGGTGCGTTTGTTAACCGTTTCATACAGGCATCCCGGCGAATTCAGAACTTCAATGAAGAATTCGCCTTAGCCGCCATCAAGAAAGGACTCCGCAAAGGAGGACCAGGAACCTTACGTTACGAGGCCCACATGAAGAGAATGACCACTCTGAGGGAGTTTGTCACCTTCGCGGAGGGTTACATCCGTGCCGAGGATGATAACGGGAGTCCCACAAGACCTAGATCTCGGTCTCCCCGACATTTGGCGAACAAACAACCAGCTCAGGACAGGTTTCGCAACCAAAGAGAATCTCGGAGAACCCAACCCAACCGTACGACCGAGCAAGAACACAAAACTTGCACCGAGGGATACCGCCAACACTTCGTGAGATATGCACCTCTCACCAAGAAGCGACATGAGATGTACAACATCATAGAGGGCATGTTCGAACTCCCTCCGCCATTATCCAAAGGCATTTTTACGGTACAAGACAACTCTCAGAAGTGTGAGTACCATGGATTCAATGGGCATTCCACTGCGGATTGCCTTCAACTCAAAGACATCCTGGAGAGACTAGCCCGCGAGGGTAAGCTGATCGAGTTCATTAACCCCGACTTCTTCAGAAAATTCTCCAGGAAGTACAACGGTAAAGGTAAAGTTTTTAATAAACCTATCCCCTACAGGCAGGATTACACGGGACCCCGAGTGGGTGAGGCCGGTCCTCACACCCGGGATAGCCCCGAGACTAGACGCCAAGAACGGCAGAGCAGCCCTGTCATTAACGTGATCAGTGGTGGCCATCGCGGGACCATCCGAAAAATCTTACCCCGCGACAATCGAAAACCATACCCCACTATTCTCCAGGTCGAGACCAATAAAAAGCGACCTCGGCCTGAGGAAGTGATATCTTTCTCCGAGAAGGACCTAGGTGAGATTTCTAGCCCACACGATGACCCCGTGGTGCTGAATCTTAAGATCAACACGCACCGAGTTAAGAGGGTATTAGTCGATACGGGAAGTTCAGCAGACATCCTGTATTTATCCGCCTTCACGCAAATGGGCCTCAACACTCGCTCCCTCCAACAACATATCTCACCCTTAATAGGCTTCACGGGAGACACCCTTCAACCTCGGGGAATGATGCCACTCAAAGTAACATTCGGCACATCTCCTCGAACAGTAGAAGTCATGGTGGATTTTCTCATCGTCAACGCTCCTTCTGCGTATAATGCGATCCTTGGAAGGGGGACCTTGAACAAAATCGGCGCCATCATCTCCCCTTCCCACCTCAAAATCAAGTTTCACACTGATAACGGGATAGGGGAAGAGAGTGGCCAACAGCAGGTGGCGCGTGAATGCTACATGACGTCTGTTCAGGGTCGAGGAGACTCTGTCCACCAGGTGGATCAGTCCAACACAAAAACCGACCAACAGCGGTTGCGTTCAAGTACCGACTTTCTACCTCCAAACACCAACCTTACACTAGATCCAGTTGATAAAGCTAAAGCAAAAGCTCCCCTCGAACCGGCAGACGAAGTCGAACAACTCGATTTAGGTGGTGGCAAAACACTCAACATCGGAAAAGCAATCCAAGGGCAGGCCAAAGAAGAACTGATCAAATTCCTCCGAGAAAACCAATCCGTTTTCGCTTGGACTGCGGCTGACATGCCAGGAATTCCGAGGTCCATAGCTGAGCATCGACTGCACATTAAGCCAGGTTCGAAGCCAGTTAGGCAACGGAAGCGCAATATGGGGGATGAACGGCAGCAAGCCATAAAACGCGAAGTACAGAAACTACTCGATGCTGGTTTTATCAGGAATGTCGAGTGTCCAGAATGGACAGCCAATCCAGTGCTTGTCAAGAAGTCCAATGGTGATTGGCGTATGTGTATCGATTACACTGATCTCAACAAGGCATGCCCTATGGATCCGTTCCCTTTGCCCAAAATTGACCAACTGGTCGATTCCACCTCAGGACATGCTTACCTCAGCTTCATGGATGCGTTCTCCGGGTATAACCAAATCCGGATGAGTCAAGATGACGAGGAGAAAACTGCTTTCACAACTAACTCGGGGCTATACTGCTACCGGGTTATGCCTTTCGGGTTGCGTAATGCTGGAGCCACGTTCCAGCGCATGGTCAACACTGTTTTCCATGACCAGATCGGGCGAAATGTAGAGGCATACGTGGATGACTTGCTTGTCAAAAGCATGTCCGACTTCGATCATGCTCGAGATCTAAGAGAAACCTTCGCGACACTGAATTCAGCCAACATGAAACTCAACCCGAAGAAGAGTTTTTTCGGTTTAACCGGTGGTAAGTTCCTTGGTTTCATGGTTTCTATGCGAGGCATTGAGATCCATCCTTCCAAATCGCAAGCCATCCTCGATATGAAACCACCGAGGAACCTCAAAGAGTTACAATCCCTCACAGGCAAGTTGGCCGCCCTCAACAGGTTTATCGCGAGATCAGGGGACGTCTGTTTCCCCTTCTTCAAAGCCATGCGCAAATCAGCCAAATTTGAATGGACAGAGGAGTGTGCCACGGCCTTCGAGAAAGTCAAAGCTTACCTCGCTAATCCACCATGTCTTAGCAGGCCGACCGCGGGCGATATCCTGGTGTTATACTTGGCGACAACAGGTCATGCAGTAAGTGCTGCCCTTGTTCGGGAAGAGGGACGAGATCAGAAGCCGATTTATTTCGTCTCTCATGTGCTTCGGGACGCCGAAACTAGGTATTCCCAGATCGAAAAGGCGGCATATGCTCTCGTCATAGCCGCTAGAAAGCTGAGACCTTACTTCCAGTCGCACTCCATAAAGGTTTACACTGGGATCCCACTGAAAAAGGCGTTCGCGAATTTCGACTCATCCGGGCGATTATTAGCTTGGGCGCTCGAATTGTCCGAGTTCGATATTTCTTTCCACCCCCAAAATGCCTTGAAATCCCAGATATTCGCCGATTTCATCGCTGAGTATTCCGGAGTTCCTCCCGAGTCTGAGGGACGTTGGATAATCCATGTTGATGGAGCCTCTTCATTACAAGGGGCTGGAGCCGGGGTATCCCTCACTGGTCTGCACGGGGAAACCCTGAATTATGCTCTCCATTTTCAATTTCCGGTAACAAACAACACCGCGGAATACGAAGCCATGATAGCAGGCCTTAAGCTAGCTAAAGAATTGGGTGCCCGTGAGGTTCATCTTCGCAGTGACTCTGAGTTAGCGGTTAAGCAGATAAACGATGAATGCCGAGTCATGGACGAGAAGTTACGCAAGTACCGACAGCAGTTCCACCTGCTCAAGAGCCATTTTAACGAGGTTGATATCCAACATGTCTCCCGCAACAAGAACTGCCAAGCCGATGCTTTGTCCAAACTTGGCGCCGCGGGCAACCTTGACAAAGATCGGCCCGTGATCGTTATGGATGTTCCTGAATCCAGCATCAACCTTGATACTGTAACCGTACTCGCCATCGGTGAACCCGGTGAGTCCTGGTTCACCCCAATGTGGAATTTCCTTAACATCGGGGTTCTCCCCACTGATCAGTTGGAAGCCCGACATTTGAAAAGGATCGCACCGATGTACTCTATATTCAACAATCATCTCTACAAACGGGGGTACGTATAACCTTGGCTTAAATGCATCAATGAGGAGATGGCCTCCAAAATGCTATCTGAGGTACATGAAGGCATCTGCAGAAGCCATCAAGGCGCGAAAACTCTTGCCAAACGAATCCTCAGAGCCGGCTTTTACTGGCCAACCATGCAACATGATGCGGCAAGCCTAGTCCGAAAATGTGAGCGATGCCAATACCACAGCAAGTTGAGCAATATCCCGGCTTACGATCAGATATCCATCGCGGGAGCCTGGCCTTTTGACTTATGGGGAATAGACATAGTCGGGCCATTTCCCAAAGCCATTGGACAGCGTCGTTGGATTATTGTAGCCGTCGAGTATTTTACTAAGTGGGTCGAAGCCGAAGCATTATCCACTATCACTGCCGCAACAGCAGAAAAGTGTTGTTTCAAGCAATTCTCTTTTAGTTTATTTGACTTGTTTGCAAAACATACAATGATTGAATTTTACGATTTTCTATATTTTAGAAAGAATGCAGGTTCAAGACGATAGAAATTGCAATATACAAAGTGCTTGAACTGAAGAATCATCAAGTTATTTATCAAGAATTTAAACTGTAAAATTATAGTTGGTAAAGTAGCTTTGAGGTTGATTCACAGGGACAAAACGTTGGAACGGTTAACAAAACGTTCAGACGTTTTACCTCGTGTAAAAGATCTAGAAATTGATCGATTAAAAGCTGAAAAATGCTCTAAAACGTTTCAGACATTTGTCAAAACGTCTGGACGTTTTAATTCGCTTCTCAGACTTCAAATTAGGCTGAAAAATACTCTAAAACGTTTTGGACGTTTGTCAAAACGTCTGGACGTTTTAATTCATTTTTCAGACTTCAAAATAGCATTTTAGTCGATAAATTTCCAGACAAAAACGTCTTGCAACGTTTTATAATCGTTGGCAACGTTTTAGGAATTCTCACAGAAATTTGAATTTTTGAACTAAATTAAAGTAAAACGTTTTCTACGTTTTACAAAACGTTGGGACGTTTTATGGCAGAAAACTCATTTCAAAGCTGCCACTATAAATAGAACCTTAGGGTTCTCCTCAAAATAATATAGCCGACCCTAATCATTTCAAAAGCTAATTTTCTGTGAGCTCAAGTTCCTCCATTGTTGTGAGAACAAAAACTTCAATATCCCTCAAACAACCTCAAATCCACTTCACTAATCTCGAGTTAGATTAGGTTAGAGTGAGCCTTTGAGTGTTCATCTTGAGATTTCGAACTTAGAGACTTCGTTCTCTACTCTAGTTGGCCGTGTGACTTTCCATCGGTTGTAAGGGCTCACCGGTTCACAAGTTGTAACCTTTCTCTTTTGGGTAATAGAAAGGCGCACCGAGAAGCGGTTGCGATGCCCCGGAGACGTAGGCATTTTAAGCCGAACTCCGTTATCACTCCTTGTGTCAAATCTCTCTAAACTCATCTACTTTATTTTATTTGCAATTATTTCTTTATTTTCGAAATTAGTGGTGCCTAAGGGACAACAAAAAGTTCATCTGGCGGAACATCATTTGTCGTTTTGGCATACCGCATGCTCTCATCTCGGACAATGGTACGCAGTTCAACGCAGCACGCACCATGACATTCCTCTCCAACCTAGGTATTCAGAACAACTTTACCTCGGTCAGCCACCCTGCTAGCAATGGTTTAGCCGAGGTCACAAACCGCACTATTCTGGATGGCCTCAAGAAGAAAGTTGCCGAAAACAAAAAGAATTGGCCCGACATACTTGATAGTATTCTATGGGCCTACCGCACTACACCTAGAGAGGCCACACAGCAAACTCCGTACTCTCTGGTGTTCGGCATGGAAGCAATCACTCCAATCGAAATGATGGAACCATCTCTTCGTACTTTGCAATATTCCACTGACACCAACCGCGATACACGCACCGCGGAACTCGACCTCATCACATAAGGTCGGGAGAAGGCCCGCATCCGCACCATGGAATATCAACGTAGGGTTAAACGTGCATTTGACAAACACGTCGTACCTCGGGAATTCCAGCCGGGCGATTTGGTGCTCAAAACCGTGGAAGCAACCGGCAAACATGTTAGCAAACTTGCTCCTCAGTGGGAAGGCCCTTTTAAGATCATTCGTCCACGAGGTAAAGGCGCTTACGAGTTGGAAGATCCGAGTGGTTTCATACTCACTCGCCCGTGGAACACTTGCCATTTGAGGAAATTCTACACTTAATGTATGTCGTTTTTGTTAGTTTTTTTTTACGGTGTGCTCAGGACAAGAGAAGCCTTTGTTTTCTTTTCTTTTCATGTACTCACTTAGCCCATGATACAATTTTTATGGTTCTAAGCATTTATCAATATATATGATATTGTGTTTTGTGTATTGGGTCCGAGATATATGAACGAAAGCTATCTAAGGCAACGAAAAATGTCTTGGTTAAAATCCCGAGATACGCGACATAAATTAATTAATGTACTCACTTAGACCATGCTACAATTTTTATGGTTCTAAGCATTTATCAATATATATGATATTGTGTTTTGTGTATTGGGTCCGAGATATATGAACGAAAGCTATCTAAGGCAACGAAAAATGTCTTGGTTAAAATCCCGAGATACGCGACATAAATTAATGTAGTCCTAAAGGACGATGACTGATAAAATAGTAATACTATTGTCGGAAACATTTATCGAAAACCCCTCGGGGTAACGCATACGTTTCTTACGATATAATTTCCCCCGATATTGACCATTTTTGTCAAAAAAAGGGGGGGGGGCTAAGGATATCATACATACTTCACTCGTTCATAGAGACATTCGAAAACAAATAACAAACCCCGAGATATATTCCAGAATAAAAGATCTCAGAAAAAGATAAAACGAATGCAACGAGAGAGGTAAAAACCATGTTACACCAAATATTCTGTTACATCCCCACATCCCGGGATATCAAATTTACATTACAACACACTTTTGTTTAAACCCCCACATCCCGGGGGCACAAATAAAACAACAAGGGTAAATCTTTCAAACTATCGGAGACATAGAAATTTCACAAGACCAAGGTCGCGTCCAGTGCTGGCCATCATCCTTCCTACAAACAAAACAAAAGGAATAAGATTAAGCGTAAAAGCAAAATCTCGGCAATCACGATATTAGAAGTCTTTTACTTACAGAAGTTGGAGCCTTATCCAACTCAAGAACGTTAGTTCCACCACCATAAGGTACGATAGAAACATCCTCCGGATCCTTTCCATCACCTTGTGGAGCAACAGGGTCCATCTCGACATTCATCTCGGTGATTACAGCAGGGTCCACCTCGGTGTCTTCTATGTCGATCTCCACTTCCTCACTTTCAGAAGAGGTCTCAGAAGGAATCCCGTCATCCTCCCATTCAGCCTCATTATCGACAAGCTCGAGATGCTGAGGCCATTTATCCTTCAGCCAGGGATGAACAATCCTCCCACGAGGATGGTTTTCAAGTATCAACTCCTTTTGCAATGGAGTACCATCCGGATTCAACAACACATCATTTTCTTCGTCCCAGCCGTGATCCGAGAGATTCTTAATAACGAGCTTCTCGGGTTCCACTTTAGTAAAACCCATATGCTCGGGTTTGAACGGGTAAACCTTGGCCAGTTCACCCATATAACCATAAACGGTCTCCGTCATCATTTCTTGGCACGCATAGGGGACGGCTTGAGCAAAGGCCTTACTGCCTAAAAACTTGCTCAGTGTTTTCTTCTTAAGACCCTCCATCTCGGCCTTTAATCGGACATTTTCCGATCTCGCCTCCTCCACCTCCTTGGCTTGGGTCTCGAGCCTGGAATTAAGGCCATCGACCTTGTCCTTGTACTCCTTAGCTTTACGCTTATAGCGCTTTGCTTTTTCCTCATTCTCCTTACGCTCTTTGTCAGCCTGCAAAGCAACCAACCGCACCATCTCGTATTCCGCCAAGGCAACGGCGGCTTCGCCAGTGGCTATCTTCCTTTCCCTTTCCTTTAACTTTGCCAACTTGACAAAATAATCTCTCTCCATGATTGCCTTGTTGATTGCCTCTTGATCAGTTGTGATAGTAAGAGCACTGCGATTTTCAAGCGAATCTTTGAGGAACCCAAAGAAAACCCCGGCATCATGCAGCGACCTTAATACCTGACCGACGACTTGGTCAGGATGCTCTTCAGCCCACTTCTTTTGGTGAGCGGTTGTGGTTAGCCTGAAGGTTTCCCGAGAAAACGCGGCCCGAACCTCGGGATGGTCTTCCTCATCCTGCATGGTAGAATACCCAGGGAGATACGCCAAAATACTATCAGGGAATCCCTGTGAAATATGGGTCCCCCACACGAATCCGGTATTTCGCCCCCGTTCTGATATACTCGACTTGAGATGTTCGGTGTGCTCCTTCGCGGGATCCCACACGTCGCGTGCTGCTTCTTCAATAATTCCCTCTAACTCCTTCTCGGCAGCCTCAACCCGAGATTGGGGTGTCTCCTTCGGGCAACCCTAGACACTTCTAAAACAATATCGGACTGAACCTTTTGCCTTTTCGGCTCAGGTTCTCCTGCCTGGACTTCTTTCCCCTTCTCTCGCCTTGTTAAACGCACGGAGGGGGCAACCGAAACTTCCTTCCTCTTCTGGGAACCCCCGAGCTTGGAGGAACCAGAAGCACTGCCCTTAGCTCCTTTGGTGGTTGCTGCAGTGTTTGTAGTAGACTCCGGGCGAGCAGTTTTAGCAGACCCCGACTTTACGGTCTTAGAATCCTTGGAAGAGAGAGTTGGTTTTTGAGCGGTCACAGCCTCTCCTCCCTTTGTGAAGCCGTCCTCCGGAGTGTCAAAAACAAGAACAGGACGAGCAGCCTTCCAGGGTAGTGCCATAAACCCGCGTCCTACGACACAAAAGGCACACCGACATTAACAATTTATGTATAATATATTATGGTTAATGAACAAATGCGATGTAAAGAGATATCGGTACAAAAATGGGGACTAACTTGTGAAATAACTGTCAAGAATTTTGATAACTTTTAATTCATCTGACGTCAGCGATGGAGGAGAAGTCGGAATCAAACTTTCCTTATTTAGAGGACGCCACTTCCTCCGTATCCCTTGGAAGCATTTCAACTCCTTGGGATTCTTAAGGTATATCCAACCATGGTTCCAATCATCCACCTTGGACAGCTTTTCAAAAAGCGCAACCTTAGAACGCTTCCGAATAGCAAGGTGGCTCTCATTATTATATAATACCGAGAAATAGTGAAAGAACAACCCCGTACTGGGCCAGTATGATTTTAACTCGGGCATGTAATCAAATAAATACTTAAAGCTCATTATGTAGCACTATGCTGGTGCGGTTAACTGTGCAGGGGCCACGTCGAGATGTCGTAATATCTCGCGAACAAATTTAGACACCCTCACTTTAAAACCGCATTTCGGCATTTTCCAATATATGCACATCCCGCGATTCGAGTCATGCGCTCGGTCATTTATACCCGGGGCTGTCAACTTAAGCGCATGTCGCGGATAATCTCCTCTGTCAGCTTCATCCACAAGTTCCTCATAAAATGCGTCGGCATAAGCTTCGCATCGAACAACCAGTTTTGGAGGAATACCGGCAGATACTGGAAAAATCAGGTCATCCCGGTGACTATCTCGGGGCACGACATCTTTCTTTGCCGTTTTATTTTTCTTCTTGGGTTCCGAAGACCCGTGCGACGTCCCAACTGAGGCCAAAATGAGTTCAGCCCGAGATGAATTTTCTTCATTTTTCCCGTCTCCTTCGCTACGTTGTTCGTCATCTGTTTCCTCTGAATTTTCAGGATTGATGAGAATCATACCCTGAATACTCTTGCCCCTACCTAGCCGAAAAACCTCCTGCAGTATCGGGGACTGTTCCCCCGAAATAGCAGGTGACGAATCCCGAGATCCTCGTTCTTCGGTCATTTCTAAATTAATGAAGAAACAGGATTGGCTTAGGCAACCGGTCTCACTTTTTCTAAAAGAATTACAACTATTGACTTAACAGATGTACATTGATTGCCGAGGTTACGCAGTTCATATTAGGCTCTTAGCAGCAATACCGAACCTAGGTCATTAACTAAGTTACCCTCGACCCCGGTATTACATACCAGTAACTACATGCATAACCGATCAATGTAAGACCGACTACCGAGATGGTAAAGGATTACCTTGTGTTGAGATTTCTTTGCAACGCAGTCTTCGGATGTCTTCTCCGAGGTCTCCTGAATGCTCTAAACTCGCTCCGCTATCACCGAAAATACTTTCGCTCTGTGGCTCCGAGATTAATTTCCTCACAATAAACGATAATGAGTGAATGAGACGGGATGGGGTATATATAGGGGTCTCTATTTTTCCCGCTCAATACTTGCACGAATTTCAAAAAGCAGCCGCAAAGCGACGCGTTGCCACCCTTCATCATGGCGACGCCTCGATTTCCGCGCATCGGGCTCGAAACGAGCTGACGGATGCCAGGTGTCGTACGGGGATTACGCCATAACCTCGTACCTCTGGCTGATTTGACGGCTGATCTGATGGCTGATGACAGTTAACGGAAGACGAGGCGTCGACGTAATTAATGTGGACATACTATATATACTACCTCCGTCTCCCTTTAACGGAACATCCAGCGATCCTAACTATACCTTCCAACTCGGACTATAATAAGATGGCAACTAACAAAAATATGCAGGATGAGGTTAATGAGGAGAAGGAAGACATTCCGTCACCACACCCATCTCCCCAACATCAGAAACCCGAGATCAACATCGAGCCACCCCCAATTAACCTGAGAGAAGAAGAGGACAACCCATTAGCATGGGATAGATGTGCTGTTTGCAGAACCAGAGGGAACTATCGTCACATGTTCCATTGTGACGGATGCGAGGAAGCCTTCCATCCCGGGTGTCTCGCCCGCAGATCACCTCGGAACCATGGAGATCCCCGCTTCACATCCTTCACCTGCAGGAGATGCCTGGATCAAGAACGCCGGACCAAGCGCTCCCGCCATGAATAGCCTTAGCTATATATAGAATATCGCGGGAATAGCCCGCCTTTTGTTAGATGTTAACTTTTCAAATTTACTTATATACTTATGTTATGCCATTCAGCCGAGGTCTTTACCTCGTGTTGCTTTGATTAATATATGTTTTGCATAGGCATTTTCATTACTACTTAATACCGTCTAATGTGAGTCAATTTGACCACCTCGAAAACGCCGAAAGCCTGTCATCTCATTCACGAGGCACACTGCCCAATGCCATTTATGGCTAGTAGCTGGCGGTTACCTATTTTGACAATACGGCCTACGGTATTTATGGCAATATCTGCCTATGACGACTATAAATAGCGGACCCCTCATATGTTACAAGGCACATTTTCACTCTAAACCTTTTTACCATTCTCTAAAACCTCCGAGATGCCTTTCAAGAGAGTTGTTTCCAAAAACAAAACACCCCTTGATCGTGGTCATAGTCGCGATGTCCAACCATCAAGGCACGGCCACAACATACCTCCCCCTAATCCTCGACATTCTCGGGACACAATACGGGCCCTATCTCGGCCTGAGAGATGGACCCTCCTCCAACATTTTCCCGAGAAAGATTTGGATTGGATGCTCGCGAATGAGGACCTCCAAATCGGTGACCTTCTTGACCTCACCCTTGCTAACGCACCCTCGTTCACCAAGGAAGACGAGAACGACATTTATAAATTCGATCTCGAGCCCAAGTTGCGTAGGTGCATTATCTGCCGTAACAAATAAGCCAAGCACGAGATGGTGAAATGTCGGGGGTGCCATGAGTGGAGTTGCTTCACCCATTACGACATCCAAGGTCGGTCAGACCCTCGTCGCCGGTTTTGGAAATGTCCTGGGTGTTTATCACGCAATACCGGAGGTCCAACGTTGTACACCGCCACTGAACCCGAGCTCATATCGGATAACCTCTTTGAGGATACCGACAATGAGATGGTGTAAGTGTGATTTTCAACTTAGAGAAGCGACATCACACTCGTCTTTTGGCTGAACATGGCCATCACGGTGCATGGAAGGCGTGACATGACAGACATAGCGCCCATGGTGGAAATATTCTTCCAGGCACTATATAATATCATGTCTCATGTTTAGTCTAATTAGGCGTTGTATGATTTCGATGTTTTCTTATATTTAGACTTGTTCTGTTCTTGCAATATCAATGATTACTTATAACTTCTATGTTTCACTTCTTTCATTTTTGACTAACTCGGATACCATTGTCCTCGTCAAAATCTAACTCGGATACCATCTTCCTTATCACGCATAAAAAAAAAAATCTCTATCAATCACATATATATATACACATATATGTATATATGTATCGGTAATATATACCGAGATACTTAACCTGTGGGAAACATATCAACAAACATATGCCACACTCGAGTTCTGACAACATGACTAATACACCAACGTCGGTAATAGAAGCCGTGTTTTATGAGTTATTCATCCTCAAGTCGAAAGCATCTCGCCGATGCATTCCGACTTCAGGGGCTAATGATATGACCATTTTCCACAGGCCCTTTTACTTGTTCTAAACTGGGCCATGAAAGACTGGGATTCGGACCTTTACAAGGCCAACCCGACGTCATATGAAAAAGCCCAAAGATTCACTAAACCGGGGCCCAACTCGGAGGCCTCAAAAGTATATGGCCCGAATATAGGTTAAGGCCAACCGACATACGGGATAGCCGTGGAAACGGCTAGCTTAATGCCCACGTCCCAGAAACAGCTGGTTTAATGCCCACGTCCCAATAACGGACGACATAACTGCCCACGTTCTCCCATAAACGCCCGAGATGGCAGTTATGACTAGAATATATAAGGCAGTGATCCCCATGAAACGGGGGACGCAATTTTTAACCAAGAGAGAGATCATACAGGTCAGAGTCCGAATCTCTCACAATCCACCCCGAGTTCTCAACTCGACCCATACCTCGGCCTGCCATCCTCTGGCAGGGCGAACCCAACTCAGCCCAATTTCCCATACGGCCTCATCTCCCGAGATAGGACGTATCAAATATTAAAGGAGTTCTGTGCATTTCACCACAGACTGGATCGGCCTGAATTTCTGATCGGAATCAGATAGTCCGGATCAAAACTAAAAAAATGGGTAACTTTAGGAGATACAGACTCCTAAACAGTGGGGGAGGGACAGAGAGGGTAAAAGAGGATTAAAGTAGGCTTACAATAACAACGTTTTGTTAATAATTTTAGAAGATAGCATTTGATTAGTTAATTTAGAACGGATATTTTTTTTTAATTTTGCTCCGATCCTTCGAAATCTGAAATTCTCAAGGCCCATTATTGGGAATAAATATTCCCATTGAGTTCCACAGCTGGGATAAAAAACACGAACCCAAACCTATTTTTTTTCTGTCGCTCTCTCATCTCTTCCTCTCTGCTTTTTTTTTTTCTTTCCCGAGTCACTCTCTCTTCTCTCATTCATTGTTTTTTTTTATCTCTAGTATATATATTTTTTTTTTACAAATTACATCATATTTTTTTACAAATTATTAACATTTAAATATTTGAGAATTTTATTTAAATACATGAGAAAATTTGCAGACAAATTATTGTCTAATTACTTTTTAAAGATTTTTTTTCTTGTTTTAAATAGATGAGTAGATATAAATAAATACACATATTTTTAAAATAAATTAAGATTTCTCACAACTAATTTTACAATACAAACGAACATTTATTTTAACAATTCCCATAATCATTTATGTGCGTATCTATGAGTATGAGTTCCCGTAAATTAATTAGTGGATTTCTGAACTCATAAAATCTCATCTAGCACAATCTCATAACAAATAAACATATCCTTATTTTATTGATAGCTTAAGATTGAATCCCGGTACTCACCAACTGTTACCACATTAAGAAGTCGGGACCAGATTTCTAGCCGCCCCAAGTTGAGTAATCAATGAAAATGAACTTCGTAAACAAAAGTTTTGAATGCACTTTAAAAACAAAAACTTTAATTTAGCTTTTTTTACAACGTATACCAAAAGAAAAAAAGTGAGAGAGAAAAAGTAGCGCTATTTCAAAAGTCTACTTTACATACTACTAGAATCATGTCCGTGCATTGCAACGGGGACATATTATAAAAGAAAAAAAAATTCGTACAAAATGACATGTTTTCATAAAAAAATAGACCAATGAAAAAAATAGTTATCCAACAATAAAAAAAATAGACCAACATATTATCATACAAAATGTAAAGTACATTCTTAATGACATACCTATGAGCTTTCTTTTTTACTGGTACATACCAGCTTTTTTTGTTATGTTGCTTAACGGGGAAACAAGAGAAAAAAAATCATCAAAAAAAGTTGTATTATTTGTTGTTGTCATATTAACACCTTTTGTTGTCATATTATGATTTTTTTATTGTTATAAGAGTTATCCTTTTCTCCTAATAAAATCATGTTTACTTAAATGAGATCATTAAATAACAAATAATATTTTCTCTATGATATAAAAAAATAGAAAGAAATAAAGACATGACCAATTAATTATCAATCAATCCAAAATTTTCTTGAATGACATTTAAAAAATAGAAATAAATCAGAACCAAAAGAAGACAGACTAAATAAATTTAGACTTCTACACGTAAAAAAACATAAGAAATACATAGAATCAAAAGAAGACAAACTATTTGATCTAAGACCTGATATTCAATTTAAAATTTCATTTTTTAATCACAACCGTTGACCAGAGGCGGAACTAGAAAATTTAGATAGAGGAGGCTAAAAATGTAAAAATATATATTGTGGGTGATGAAATTTGAACTCAAGTTCTTCCATAACTCAATAAGCAACTTTGACCACTAAGTTAGAAGTAAACATTTTATAATTTATAGGGGAGCTAAGCTATATACAAACTTAAAGAAACAAAAAATTAAATTAAATTTTAATATACATAATTAAAAAAATTAGAATCATGAGAGTGACTTAGTCATCTTTCAATAACATTGAAATCTGCCCCTGCTGTTGACGGATCAGAACATCTACGTGCTTAATATAAGAGAAGAAATACATACATAGTTCCACATTACATGGCCCTGAATACTTTTCTATCGACCTTGCTTGAGGAAGTTTTTTTTTAGGGTTAGACGACTTTATACCACTAACAATTTCATTAATTCAGAAAAATATTTACGAAGTGCTCGAGGAAGTTGCAGGCTAATTTATTTTAAGCGGCCCTCAAGCTCCATGCGGCCTATATTATGGCCGCTTGATCAGTGTAGGACCGGAAAAAAGAAGTCCGACCTTCAAATTTGATAGGTCAGGTCGTCACTTGTTAAAAAAAAAAAAAAAAAAAAAAAAACTTTTTCTGACTTTGCTCCTCTCTTAAGTTAATTTTCGGACTTAATTTGCCTAGTGAATATGAACAATTATCGACATTATATTTTATGAATTGGAAACGGGGAGGGGGAGGTTGAGACACACAACTTGAGAAAATTTTGTATTTTTGTACACCTCTATTTTGAAATTGAAATGCAAAAGTTCACCTCCTTCCTTACATTTCATTTTAGTTTGTTTCTTCCCCTTCCCTCTTTCTTTCTGATGTCGACCCTATAACAAGAGGCATAACAAAATGAAATAAAATACAGACTTTTCTTCTTGCAACTTGCAACACGCTAAAGAATAATACATAATATGACAAAAAAAATAATTTTAATCTCAACATAACACATAGCTGTATCATTTTCACAGGGAGTGGATTCAAATTTTTTTGTTAGAGAACAAGAAAATAACAAACTGGATTCAAACCCATTAAATAATCCTAATTAATACTCTGATTGACAAATCTAAAGAAAAGAAAATATTAACTTACTTAATTTGTACATACAATCATAAATAATTCAAGTAAATTAGGACTTTGAACTTTTCAGAGGGGATCAAAATAATTTTCAGGGGGAGGGAAATTTTATGAGTTGGTATATCTTCTACAAAAATTCAAAATCCAGGGAGATTAACTGCCCCCACGCTTACTTGGGTCCACCCCTGATTTTCAGGGAAGATGTGCATTCAGTTCGGTTTGTTTGGTTTTGGACCGAACCAGTGAATTTTAGATAAAACAGTTGGATTTTTCGGTTTTATTAGTTTGGTTCAGTTGATTAATTAATAACATGTTATATAATTAATTATACTTCAGTTTCCAAAATCTGGTTTGGTTTTTTTTTTTGGAAGACTGGATGAACAAACCAATGGAACGCATTTGAATTTTAAATTGAAGCCGCAGAGGTGACACGCAATAAGTCCTGATATTGATATAGGATCTCCAAGATAATATAGTAAGGGTGTGCTCCAGAAGAGGGGAGATGAGGGGAGGGGAGGGGAGGGGAGACAAGAGGTGACCGGATTGCCCAAACGTGTTCACTTGCTCCACAACCTTAAATTTTGGAGGGGAGCCAAGGGAAAGGAAGGGAAACCAGGATACAAAAATGAATAGAGTTCCTCTTCAATCTTTACATCCTGATTTGGAGGGTAGCTCTTTCTTTTACTCCTTTCATTCCCTTTCCTCCCCTTTTCTTCCCTTTAAATTTGTAGAGCACACTCTTAGGGATCAGATGTGGATCCACAATTAAGGGGCTGCTTGGGGGCACTATAATACTATTAAATCTCTTATCCTCAGTATTCTACACCAATTAATTACTCCTGGCTTGAAGCCTGAAAATAATAGAAATAAATCTAACTCAGAACCTCGCTGATCTCTTCTTTCTCATTCCTCTTCAATCTGTCGTCTTTGCTATCTCTCTCTTATATGTTTACAACTTTACATCTTTGTTCTTAGTTTCGAACTTTCAATTCCTCAGAGTACTCACATAGAAATTAATTGCATCTTTTAGGATTTGCTTTACAATTTACACTGGTTGGAGGATAGAAGCAGTACCTCCCATGATAAGAGTACATGGCCAATGTTAAAGATAAATGGGGTTTAGCTACTTACAATGAACAAACATGAATTCAATAACACACTGGTAAAAGATTTTTTTGGTCAACCCAACTGTTGGGGAATCATAAAGGTCAAACAGTTACGTCTTATCTAGAGATCAAATAATTACATCTCATCTAGGAATCAAACACTTACATCCAGAAAAAGGAGAAACAGTTCTCCGCCTTAACCTAATGACCGTTCTATGTCAAAAGTCAACCATAAACTTAAATCTGAAATACGGAACATAATACCTGATTCCATAGATGTTTCCATGGAATAACTTGATCCTTTAAGAGATCGCCTACTGTCTCCGTGACCGCGAGACTAGACTCTAATGGCAAGAAGTCATTCTTGTCGGTTCTTCATATGGTCGAAGAAATAGATCTTCCAAGACAACAAGACGTGGCTCTTGAGAGATCATTTCCAAATTTCCTTAATAGATCTCCCCTGTCTTTTCTTTGATGGTGGAAGAAGAAGAGAAAACACTCAAATCTGTAAAGTTGCGGATGTTCAGAAGCTGAGTTGTTCATTATCTTGTGCCTTGGGGACTCATCATTATATAGGAGTGCACTTCCAGACCGCGCGTGCGGCCGCACAAACCAAGTCGGTTGTGCAGCGAACCGCCTTTCTTTTAGCCCAACTTTCCAAGTCTGAAATTTCGTATGACCAAGTCTGGCCGAACGACCAGTCGCACAAATTTTTGTGTGGCCATGCATGGCCGCACAACCGCACAGAATTCGTGGGGCCCATGCCTGGCCACACAACTAGCCGCACATAATTCGTATGGCCCATGCCTGATTGCACAACTGGCCGCATAGAATTTGTGTGGCCATACTGAGTTGCAGCTATGGCCGCACATGCTCTCTGGAAAGACAGTTTTCTGAATTGCAATTCTCAGAATCAGTTCATCAATGATTTGATCTTTGTTTAAATTGTTCTATACATTTATAGATCACACCATATTAAATAGATAAATTATCTAATATCTTAATTCCATATTAAATCACTTAATTATGATAATCATATATGGCAGTATACAATTCATAATTATATTACATATATGTTCAATGTTGAATTATGATCCAACAACAACTACTCAACAAAAGGACACTTGCGCCTTCATATGTATATGAAACAAGTTTAGAAACGCCACTTCATGTTGGATTTAATGATAGTGCGAGGCAATCTCTTCAAAAAGAATTTGTCCATTTTTTTTATAACGAGGGGTTATTCCTACCATTCAATGTTCTGTCCAATAAAGCTGTTAAATCAAGTTGATTAATTCAAGAGAAATGTATTAAGATTTTCTTTAAGTTACAGCAAATCGAAATTTTGATGCAATATCCGAATTTACAAGGCTATTTGACAGCAGGATTCAATTCCTTTGAGCAAATGAGCTCTTCACCTAGACTATGGCACACCTTAACTACGATATCAGCTTGTGATCAAGCGGCGATTGGAATCTTTCTGTGTCAAACTTGTAGAGCCATATATGCTGAATGTTCTAATTTAAAAAATCGATTCTGCTTGATCACACCGACATAATTAAATACAATATTGGTGCAGTGACTGATATAGATGAAAAACCCTGAAATACGTGGATCCAATAATTTATCAATATTCAATTATGAGCTACAACACTTTAGTTTCAAGAAAAAAACCAAATAAAATAAAATTTATTGCGTATTTATTTAGAAAGAGGAGCAGAAGATTTGGATTCTTTCAGTTGGCTAAGCTATATTGGCCACATATATATTCAGGATGAGGAGGGTTCAAATGCCTCCATTTTTCATGCCTCCACCATGCCTCCACTTTTAAAAACTTTAATAACTCAAAATTTAAAACTTAAAAGTCAAAATAAAACCGTTGGATATGATCTACATCATTTTATCAATGTGCTCATAA
This sequence comes from Carex myosuroides, assembly GCA_028015225.1. Lineage (NCBI taxonomy): Eukaryota > Viridiplantae > Streptophyta > Magnoliopsida > Poales > Cyperaceae > Carex > Carex myosuroides. The sequence continues at coordinate 3,413,155 of CM051485.1, read as the reverse complement.
AAAATTATCACATTTTGATTTTGTTTTTATGTGAATCAATAAGTTGAAAAATCAACGTCTAGAAATTATCCACATTAGTGCGTTTTTTACAAGCTCTTGATGACAACCAAAACAAAATTGAAATGTCATAATTTTTTACACGTGCATAGATAAAATGATTTAGATCATATCCAACGGTTTTATTTTGATTTTTAAGTTTTAAATTTTGAGTTATTAAAGTTTTAAAAAATGGAGGCATGGTGGAGGCATGAAAAATGGAGGCATTTGAACCCTCCTCATTCAGGATTCAGCCAGTCAAATATTTCATATTTGTCATTGTGTATCTTATTGAAGTACACCAAGAAATATTCCAGATCTGATCCAATCTGATATTTTAATAATGAGGAGGGTTCAAATGCCTCCATTTTTCATGCCTCCGCCATGCCTCTATTTTTAAAAACTTTAATAACTCAAAATTTAAAACTTAAAAGTCAAAATAAAACCGTTGGATATGATCTACATCATTTTATCTATGTGCTCATAAAAAATTATCATATTTTAATTTTGTTTTTATTTGAATCAATAAGTCGAAAAATCAACGTCTAGAAATTATCCACATTAGTATGTTTTCTTACAAGCTCTTGATGACAACCAAAACAAAATTGAAATGTCAAAATTGAAATGTCATATCCAACTGTTTTATTTTGACTTTTAAGTTTTAAATTTTAAGTTATTAAAGTTTTTAAAAATAGAGGCACAGTAGAGTGGAGGCATGAAAAATGGAGGCATTTGAACCCTCCTCTTTTCATAAAAGAAGTCATAAAGGAGACTTTGAGATTAACTCTCAGCCACTTTGAGATTCAGACTAGCGCTGGGTAGTATTATTGAGCTTGGAGATTCGTGTCAAGTTAAAAAGAATGGTTCAGATCCAGTAATTGTAAAAGATTCTCTATTACGGTTCTGGGGAGGATCTGAAGTCCTTCAGAACGTTCCTCTCTCCTTCGCCCACGAACAATATGATAATCAAACTAAACGAGTCCACATACACTCAATCTTGATCTTTCTTTCCTGGTAAATTAAACTATCTCTTAAAAAAAGTAGTTGTTAAGAACAGAGGCGGATTCAAAAATTGTGTGAGGATGGGATTAAATTCATTAATTAATCAACTTTAAAAAAAATCATTAACTAATTGATACTATATAAAAAATAATAAAAATAGTCTCTCACATAATAAGAAATAACAAAATAATATTTTTTTATGAGGGTTCAAATGCCGACATTTTTATTAATATTCAAAGTTTAATACAAATTATTAATTATACCCGGAACTCAACTCAATATCGATATATACCCAAGCCGGCCATTTTCTGGCCGGCTATGTTCCTTCCCTAAGCCGGCCAGAAAATGGCCGGCCATGTACCTTTTTTTTTTTTTTTTTAGAAAGAGACTATGAAGATCAAAATATTGAAATCTAACTCTGAAATACGATAAATTTTTGTTTAAATTATTTGTTATATTACTTCTTTGATGTATAATTAGCATATTTATACTAAAATACGATAGATTAATTGAAATTATGTTGAATAACACTAAATTATGTTAAATTACGTTAAATTACATTAAATTACGTTAAAATACGGTAAATTACGCTAAAATACGATATGAATAAGGACGATATCTTCACTGAAAAGGAGAAAAACAACGATGAAACTTCAAACGGTCATAAAACGGCGCTCGAGTGTCCGATTTCAGCAAATGAGCACTTTTCGGAAAGCTTGCGAAAATGCGCATGCGTCTGTGCCCGCTACGCTGGATTCCGAAATTCAGAATCGCCAAAAAACAAAGAGAAGAGCCTCAAAACTTGAGTTGAAGTTTCCGATTAAGATTTTCATTTCTATCATTCAATCCAAGTAGCTCAGTAAATTAGTTACATAATGAACTTGCAGATTACCAATTTTTACTATTTTTGGATTTTTTTTACTATTTTTTATGATTCATGAAAGATGAGCAAAATCAGTCTACTATAGCGTAATTTTGTGTAGTTTAGTGTTTTTTTTACTGTATTTCAGCATAATTAGCGAAGTTATTGTAATTTAACGTAATTTATTATAATTGAACATAATTTATTATAATATAGTGTAATTTAACATAATTTCAAGTATTCTAGCGTATTTTAGTATAAATATGCTAATTATACATCAAAAGAAGTAGAGGAGGGATGAAGTTACAACAACTATTTTTTTCATTTTCAAAGTCCAAATCGTCGATCCAAACCGTTCAACATGATTATCTAAATAAAATGTGCTTGCAGATCAAATTTTACATTTTTTTGAATTTGTTTACTATTTATTAAGATGGGTACAAAATTCAATAGTCTGAATATGACTATTTTTTGTAAAATACTTAATAAATAGTAAACAAATTCAAAAAAATGTAAAATTTGATCTGCAAGCACATTTTATTTAGATAATCATGTTGAACGGTTTGGATCGACGATTTGGACTTTGAAAATGAAAAAAATAGTTGTTGTAATTTGATCCCTTGTATTTTAGTATAAATATGCTAATTATACATCAAAGAAGTAATATAACAAATAATTTAAACAAAAATTTATCGTATTTCAGAGTTAGATTTCAATATTTTGATCTTCATAGTCTCTTTCTAAAAAAAAAAAAAAAAAAAAAAAAAAGGTACATGGCCGGCCATTTTCTGGCCGGCTTAGGGAAGGAATATAGCCGGCCAGAAAATGGCCGGCTTGGGTATATATCGATATTGAGTTGAGTTCCGGGTATAATTAATAATTTGTATTAAACTTTGGATATTAATAAAAATGTCGGGTTCAAATGCCTCCATTTTTCATGCCTCCACCATGCCTCCATTTTTAAAAACTTTAATAACTCAAAATTTAAAACTAAAAAGTCAAAATAAAACCATTGGATATGATCTACATTTCAAAGCCTCTCCTTTTCTTTCTCTCTAAATCTGACTTTGTGTACATTGATAGACAGTGGAGAGCGCACACAACAACTCCTGCAGCTTTGTTCATCCTCTAATTGTTGATCCATGGTGTCAGCTCATGTTCTGATGTTGCCTGTTCCATGCCAAGGCCATGTAATACCCATGATGGAGCTTTCTCATTCTTTGGTTGAGCATGGAATCAAGGTCACATTTGTAAACACAGAATTTAACCACGCAAGGGTCCTTCAAGCCTTGCCAAACAAAGGAAGCGACCTGAAAGGAATTAATTTGGTCTCAATTCCTGACGGATTGCGTCCCGGTGAAGATCGAAACGACCTCGGCCTTCTGATTGAGGGATTTACTAAGGTCATGCCAGGTTACCTGGAAGAGCTTATCAGAGAAAATAATGAGAAAGGGGAAGAGAAGATTAAGTGGTTGATAGCAGATGAGAACATGGGGTGGTCGTTTGCTGTTGCTAAAAAAATGGGAGTTAGAACCGCTTGCTTCTGGCCTGCATCGGCCGCTTGCCTGACAATAACGCTGTTGATCCCGAAATTGATTGAGGATAGAGTTCTTGATGAAAAAGGTAAGTTCTGTTTTTGTTTCAATTACTTTGTTATTTGGGTTGGTAGATATGTAGATTATATTCGAAAAGAAAATGGAATGTGTTTAAGAAGGGATAATTTAGATTACAGAAATGCTGAATTCTGTTGGAAATTTAAATCTGAATAACAACTTATGATTTAATTAAGATCACGAACCATCAGGAATGAGTAACTTTTTTTTTGCTTCAGCAGAGCATTTTACATGGGTTACAAATTTTAGTATATGTGGTAGAAAGTACACCTTTATTATGTACCCAAAGTGTGTACTCTGATTATTGTGTACCCAGATTATTATTTTCAACAGTAACCAAGGATTAGTGTATATTGTCCTTTAGAAGTATCTATCACAAATGGCAACAATAGGTTATTTTGACTTTTAATTCCTTTGTAATTTTACATTGTTCGCGGAGAAATTTCTCAATTTTCATAATGAATTTCTCAAGGTTGGCCCGCTAGAGATGAGGTGTTGCAAATTGCACCCAAAATGCCCCCCATCCACAGCTCACAATTGTCCTGGAACGAGGCCGGAGACCCGAAAGGCCAACCGACCATTTTCAAGCTTGTTACTGACAACAACAAGAACATAGAGCTTGCAGAAATTATTGTATGCAATTCATTTTACGAGATCGAATCAGGAGCATACACACTATTTCCCAAGATCCTCCCAATAGGACCGTTACTTCCCGATTTGAAATTCAGCAAATCATTAGGTCTCTTCTGGCCCGAAGACACCACCTGCATGAAATGGCTTGACAAACAACCTCCAAAATCAGTTGTCTATGTTGCATTCGGCAGTTTTACTATATTCAGTGAAGCTCAGTTCAAGGAACTGGCACACGGGCTGGAACTAATGGGTCGCCCTTTCCTGTGGGTGGTGCGGCCCGACTTCACGACCGGACTGAGCAAAGAATGGATTGATCAATTTTTGGAGATGAACAAAGAGAAAGGGAGGATCATTAGCTGGGCCCCACAGCAGCAGGTGCTGGCTCATGAATCAGTTGCTTGTTTCATGTCGCACTGCGGCTGGAACTCTACTTTAGAAGGGGTGAGAAATGGTTTGCCATTTCTTTGCTGGCCGTACTTCGCCGATCAATTCTGTAACCAGAGCTACATTTGTAATGTTTGGAGAAATGGACTGAAGATGGAGGCCGACGAGAGCGGGATTGTGTCAAGAGCGAGAGTGCGAGATAAGGTGGAGGAGTTGATTGCAAATGAGGAGATTGCAAGAAGAGTTCAGGAACTGAAAGAGTTGGCTTGGAAGAACTTAAGTGAAGGTGGTACTTCATGCGAGAATTTGAAGAATTTTGTCAATTTGATGAGGGAATGAGAGAGAAGTGCTCAAGGTGAACTATCAATTTGTGTTTGTATTAAATAAAAGAATAACGCTAAATATCTTCAGATCTGATGTAGCTAATTAAACTCTTTTCTCCAATCAAAAATAAAAATTGTACTCTTTCCTTTTGACTTCTTTTGGATTAATTAGATAGCATTTTCTGACGATATTTTTGGTTAATTAAGTATGAGTACTATATCATTATTTTAAGTAAAATTAGGGTGCTCTTAAGCTCATCAAAGGTGGATTGATGAGTTTAAATTCAAAACATATCGAAATGACTTTAAATAACAAATTCAAACCCGTCGAAACTGATTTACTTCATTAGTTACGTATTTACATGGCAAATTTATAAATTTTCGAGTTAATTTACTATGAAGTTAAGTTGTCAAAAATAACTTTTTGAATTCATTGTTTTTTTTTTTAAAATTTGACTTTATACTAAATTAATTCGAAAATTTATAAATTTGACATGGAAATGTATCACTCGTGAAGTAGTTCGGTTAACGATTTAGATTCATTATTTAAAATTAATTCAATAAGTTTTAGAGTTAAACTCACTAAAAAACTAGTGAGCTTAAAAACACCCTAGTTCTACTTTTATTTTTATATATATTGTGAAAACTACGAATTTTTATATCGACTATATTTAGTCGGTTTTGTGCATAAATTTGTAGTATAGTCGATTTAAACTTGGATCCGAATCCGACTATTTATAACTATTGTCTTCGTAGTACTAACTATTTAGATAAGAAAACGGATTACTTGATAATTTTGGCAATATTTTAAATTAATATTAAAAAATAAAAAATAAATTTGTAGACGCATTTTTGGACATATATATGATAGTATACTGACAAAATTTCATACGATTTGAATATTATTTCGTAATACATCATGGATTTTTAATTTCAAACCATCAAAAAATAAAATTACCTGCAAAGCAATAACACATGCAACGAATTTTCTTATTTTTACAAACATAATATATGTACATTTAGATCATGTATATAATATATTTAAAATTTAAATATTATTTTTTAATTATTTTCAAAGTTATCGGAATAAAATATTGTCAAGTGTTTCAATATTAATTACAGCTTTTGGGCTTAGAACAGGTCTGGTGTAAAAATAAGCAAGATGTGGATCAGAATCAGAACCGACCAGTTTCTTTTTTTTTTTATCTAAAGCCTGATATGATGACCTTGATTTAATTTGATCCTCTAACTCCTCAAATTGCGCTGGAGGAAATTGGAATGATTTTATCCTGTTATTTATGTTACGTTCTAAAATTGAAAAAATAGGTTAAAACAGCAAGGCAATTAACTCTGTTTTAACCTAACAAAAGCGATAAAAATTAAATAAAAGACCAATACATTATTTTTCTTAGCTAAATAGAAGGGGAAAATTGATGGGTTGGATTTATGTCCGAAGGTATTTGAACAGAATACCTCTCCAAAGCGTGTCTAGACCACAAAGATCATATTTGATTAAAAGGGATTAAATTAATGCTAACAGCGTTATCCTCTATCCGTTAAGTAAAAAGAAAACCATTCTTCTTTCTTTTTTCACTAAAGACTTACATTACTTTTCTCTCCACTGACTCAGTCATTATGAAGCTTCATTATGTTACAAACTACTCATACACAATTGTGTACGAAGAGAAAAAATCAATTGGGAACCAGGAAAATCAATTGAGAGTGCAAAAGAAAATCAGCAATTGCTCAGCGCCATGGATATTCCTGAATAGAATCATAGTAATGGATCTTAGCATTTGTCTCCTGTCGATGCATTCCTCTCGGAGGTAAAATGAAGAAGCAAAGGATATTCGGTTTTACTTTGATTTCGAGCACTTGATATCGATCCTCTGCCTCGGTGATTGATCAGCGCCAATTCTGAACCGATTAAGTACTGTTGAAAATGATTGAGAATAAAGGGATTTGATCTCAGTTATCCATCATCGATCAAAAGGTTAGGATTAAAGTAAAAAGGCAAACTCTATTTTAGACAATAGTACCAATGGTACACTGTTCATAGGTACCGAAAATAGGAATATAGGCAACGATATAATACCAATGGCTAATTAGCCACTGTAAAATATATATAGCAACTCCACTGTAAGAAAAAAAGATTGTGAATGAAATAGAAAATTTTCTCCTCAGTTTTCATAAAATTCAACATGGTATCAGAGCAGTGCTCGATAATCCAATAATCTTCATAACCCCCATAATCCAATATCAGTAGCAGAGAATACTGAAAAACCCACAAGAAGAAAGTTCAGACAAAAGCAAGGATGTCACAAATGGGGCAGCACTCAAACGAAGCTACCAACCATTCGAGACTCACCAATACCTTGCTCAATGATAGAAACTATCTATCTTGGGCAAAATCAGTAACTCTTTCCCTGAGTGGAAGAGAAAAAATTGAATTCATCACTGGAGAAATCACAAAACCAAAAATTACAGATCCAGCAAAACCAACAGAGGAAGAAAAGCAAGCATTGCGACAATGGCAAGCCACAGATCACAAAATCATGGCTTGGCTATTAGATTCCATGGAAACCCAAATTTCAGAACTATTCCTTCACAGCTATACCACATCACACGGCCTATGGGAAGATGTCAAAGCATTCTTCGGCCAACAACAAAACCATGCACACATCTTTCGACTCAAACAAGAAATTCACACAACAAAACAAGGTTCCATGACCAACACAGAGTACCTCGGCCATCTCAAGAAAAAATTTGACGAGCCCAAAATTTATCGACCATCCACAACAGATTTCAACGAGCTCCAGAAAAGGCAACAAGAAGATGAAATATTTGAAGAAAATATTAGTTTCATGCAAGAGCAAATTTCAAAAATTTAACTCAAAGAAACCAACATAGATCTACTTATTTGACTAACGATGAACCGTATTTAATATTTTAACTTGTTTAATCTTTATACCTCAAATCTTGGTCTCTAAACCAAGAAGTAGGGACTTGAGATGTAGGGTTGTTGCCTTCTTGTCGAGCCTTCACTTCTCCAAGTCGGCCTCGAAATGGCACCCGCTTCGAACGCTCGAAGCCTCTACGAGTATCCACCCGAGATTAAACGAAACTCTTGTTTTTCCCTTGCTAGAGGTAATCAACCAAGAATCTAACTTAACCTTAGCTTCTACCTCTTCAATCAACTATTAATTTTAGTGTAGAAGTTGTGCTCAACACATGAGCAAAAATGGTGGAGACAAAATTGCAAAAACTCTTCTCTTTTTCACCTCTTCTTACAAAAACGTTTTTCCATTTTTTCTTACAAGAGAAGGAAGAAGAGAGAGATTAGAATGGTGGCTAGGGTTTGAAAAAAGGTGGGGTATTTATAATATTAATTTAGGGTATGTTTTAATCATCTCAACCACAATGGATGGCTAGATATAAACATGACAAAAGTAACTTTTACTTTTGCCATCCAATGGAGCTCTCCATTAGATGTACTTTTATCCCACTTTATTCCAAACCATTTCATCAAATGGACTTCTCCATTTAATGTTAAATTGGGCTTGGGCCAATTTCTATTTATGCCATTTTCGTTTTTGCCATTTATGCCAACTTTTGTCCCACCCGACAATTGTTACGGTTAATTGTATTTGCTCAATTTTATTGAGAAATAAATTTGTATATCATGTCCAACATGTAATAAATTTATTCTAAGATCAAGTCAGTCATCTCCATGACACTTTTATTTGTTTCGTTTTTCTCTCTTGGGTGTGACCTCGTAGGATCTATATCGTGTTGACAATAGAATCAAAACTTCTTTTAATTCTATAAATTATAAGCGGCACCTAGCAATATGCATTATAATTACTCAACATATAAAGATGATATGAACCAATCAACATCATGATCCTAAAGCAATATTTAATTGCTTGTGTCAATTCACGTGTCACATGATATCGGGAATAAATCCAAGGCAGGAGAGTGTCATCCTTGCAAATTTATTCTTTTCTTGATTCCAAGTAATTCAATAAATAATGATCAAACTCATTGATCATAATTGCATGCATACTTTATTACTCCATCAAGGGACCCGAAGATATCATCACTTATATATGAAATATGAGAGACACTGGTATTCTTGATAAATATCTTTTCCTCCGCACAAGACACACATATTGAGATATTATCTGTATAGCTGCCAGTTACAGTCAACGTTGGATAACACCTACAGATACATGTATCTCATGTAGGAAAACTAATCATCTCATACCAAAGAATTCAAGACACAAATGAAACATTAATGACACTAACACAATCCATGTTATGTTTCATTCTTGGGTCATGTCCAATCCCCTGATCTCCATCAGGTACTTATGTGATTAAATTGGTAGCTCCTTACCATATGATCCGTAGAACATGATCATCATTTAATCCACATACTAATCTCGTATCGGTAAATAGTGTTCCTTCTTAATTACCAAGATTAGAGACATTTAGAGTATTCGTTATATTATTATTATAGAGTTCTACATTTCAAGTCCTCAACTCGAAAAATCCATAATGTAATTAAATACTCAAGGAACAAAATGATCATTTCATTTCATGAACAAACATAGAATACATCCATAAATGGTTGGCTTCTAGATCATAACACTAACAATCTCCCACTTGAACTAGAGCCAATCCCATATACATCTATATGCATAAAAGCCCTACACAAGTGTAGTCTCTAATACAACTCCATGTACTAAATCTCAAAGCCAGTCAATAACAAATCTAATCCCCATAGATGCAGTGTGCAGCGTATGCTTGTCCTGAGACAGAGACTTTCTCAGCGGGTCAGCTGTGTTGCTGGCCGAATCTATTCTACAAATCTTGACGTCACCTCGATCGATGATCTCTCGAATCAGGTGATATCTCCGCAGAACATGCTTGGATTTCTGGTGTGACCTTGGTTCCTTGGCTTGTGCAATGGCTCCATTGTTGTCACAATAGAGCTCCAGAGCACCCATGGAACTGGGGACCACCTCAAGTTCATTCAAGAACTTTCTAATCCAACAACCCTCTTTAGCTGCTTCTGAAGCGGCTATGTACTCTGCCTCGGTGGTTGAGTCCGCCGTTGTTTCTTGCTTGGAACTTTTCCAGCTTACAGCGCCACCATTAAGGATGAACACGAATCCTGACTGTGATCTCATGTCATCATGGTCGGTCTGGAAACTAGCATCGGTGTAACCCCTTACAACGAGCTCAGATTCCCCACCATAGACAAGGAACATATCCTTCGACCTATTTAGGTACTTCAGGATATTTTTGACGGCAGTCCAATGCGTCAAGCCTGGATTTGACTGATGTCTGCTTGTCACACTCAATGGGTATGACACATCAGGGTGAGTGCATATCATGGCATACATGATAGAGCCAATGGCGGAAGCATGTGGCACTCTACTCATGCTATCTAGCTCAGCAGATGTCGATGGACATTGCTTCTTGCTCAGATGAACCCCATGCGACATATGCAAGAATCCTTTCTTGGAATCTTGCAGGTTGAACCTTTTCAACACTTTGTCAATGTATGCGCTTTGACTCAATCCAATGAGTCTCTTTGATCTATCCCTATAGATCCTAATGCCTAGTATATAGGTAGCCTCGCCCAAATCTTTCATTGAGAACACTTTCTTCAATGAAGACTTGATAGAATCCAATGACGGGATGTCATTTCCGATCAGTAGTATGTCATCCACATACAACACAAGGAATATTATTACACTCCTACTAATCCTTTTGTATACACAAGGTTCTTCCTCGCTTTTAATGAAATCAAACTTTTTGACTTCTTTGTCAAAACGCTTGTTCCAACTCCGCGATGCTTGCTTCAAGCCATAAATGGACCTCTGAAGCTTTCATACTTTCTTAGCATGATTGGTATCTTCAAAACCAATCGGTTGTGTCATATACACGTCCTCTTCTAAATCTCCATTTAGAAAGGCGGTTTTGACATCCATTTGCCATATTTCATAGTCATGAAATACGGCAATTGCTAAGAGAATTCGTATTGACTTAAACATAGCAACGGGCGAGAAGGTCTAATCATAATCAACACCTTGAATCTGTCTGAAACCTTTCGCTACCAGCCGTGCTTTGTAAGTAGTCAAATTACCTTCCATGTCTGATTTCCTCTTGAAAACCCATTTGTTTTCAATAGGTTTTACCCCACTTGGAGGATCAACCAAATACCAAACTTGGTTGTCATACATAGATTGTATTTCAGATTTCATGGCTCCAAGCCATTCTGCAGAGTCGGGTCTCGCCATCGCTTCCGTATAGGTCAAAGGATCTTCAGTGTCTAACACTGTCACCTCGTGAAGTCCCAACCATCTTTCAGGTGGGCGACTTTCTCTCATTGACCTACGAAGGACTTGTGCTTGTGGTTCAGAGATCTCTTCCACAAACTCTTGTGGATTCGTTCCTTGATCCTCATTCTCAACTTCTTGCGAATTCGGTTCTAGGGGTGAGTGTTGAATCTCTTCCACAACTTCTTGTGAAATTGATTCATCTCGACTCCCACTGCCCACAATATCCACGGGTGGTTGAACATGATCATCATTGATCATTTCATTTTGTAGTGTAGATTGATCCTCTTCAAGTCTTACACTACTCCCACTACTTTCTCTTGAGAGAAACTCTTTCTCCAAGAATACACCGTGTCGAGCAACAAATACTTTGTTCTCACACTGGTGATAGAAGTAATATCCCTTAGTTTCTTTGGGATATCCTATGAAAATGCACTTGTCCGATTTGGGCTGGAGCTTGTCAGACATCATGCGTTTGACATAAGCTTCACAACCCCAAATCTTTAAAAAAGACATACTTGATACCTTTCCAAACCATAACTCATGTGGTGTCTTTTCTACGGATTTTGATGGAACCCTGTTTAGTGTGAATGCGGCAGTTTAAAGCGCATGCCCCCAAAATGAGAGTGGTAGGCCAGCTTGGCTCATCATTGATCTAACCATGTCCAACAAGGTTCGATTCCTTTTCTCAGAAACACCATTCCATTGTGGTGTCCCCGGAGGAGTGAGTTGTGAAACTATTCCACAATCTCTTAGATAGTCGCCAAACTCGTGACTCAAATACTCACCCCCACGATCTGATCGTAAGGCTTTAATCTTCTTGTCGAGTTGGTTCTCTACTTCATTCTTAAACTCCTTGAACTTTTCAAAGGATTCAGACTTATATCTCATCAAGTAGACATAACCATATCTACTGAGGTCGTCAGTAAATGTGATGAAGTATCGATAACCTCCTCGGGCACTTGTACTCATTGGTCCACATACATCACTATGTATGAGTCCCAACAAACTACTTACCCTTCCACCTTTCTTGGTGAATGGTGCATTGGTCATCTTTCCAAGTAAACAAGGTTCGCATGTCTCAAGTGATTCTAAATCAAATTGACCAAGAAGTCCAACTTCTTGCAATTTCTTGATGCGTCTCTCATTTATGTGACCTAGGCGACAATGCCACATGAGAGTCGTACTCTCATGACAAGTTTTGAGTCATTTGTTATTGATGTTCAGAACTTGTTTATCCATTTCAAGCAAGTATAGACCATTCCTTATATAAGAACATCCATAAAACAAACCATCTCTATAAAAAGAACAACAATTGTCTTTGATGGTAAAACAAAAACCATCCATGTCCATACAAGAAATAGAGATAATGTTTCTCGAAATAGAAGGAACAAAATAAACATTTTTAAGTTCCATTACAAGCCCACTGGGCAAATGCAACTCGACACACCCGACGGCAACTGCTGCAACATTTGCACCATTCCCAACACGGAGCTGCACCTCACCCTTTCTTAGCATTCTTCTATCCTTTAGTGCCTGCATATTCATACAAATATGAGCACATGATCCAGTATCTAATACCCAATCATTGATAGAGGTAGCTAAGTGAACTTCAATGACAAAAATACCTGAGGAAGACGGGACCTTCCCATTTTTCTTGTCCTCCAAGTACTTAGGATAATTCCTTTTCCAGTGCCCCTTCATCTTACAGTAGAAGCACTCGGAATCGGAGGCAACCTTGACCTTGGGAGTGCTCACAGTCACCACTGGAACCTTTCCCTTGCCCTTGCCATTGCCCTTGGGCTTGCCTTTGCCTTTCTTGACTTTCCTACTTCCCTCACTGACCGCAAGGACATGAGAAACACCTTTCTGCATGTCAGCCTCTGCAGTCTTGAGCATCCCATGTAATTCACCCAAACTTTTCTCCATTCCATGCATGTGATAGTTCATGATGAATGAAGAATACTTTGATGGGAGAGAGTTAAGAACGATGTCTGTGGCCAACTTCTTGTCCACGGCACACTCGAGCTTCTCCAGCTGCTCCACATAACTTATCATTTTAAGTATGTGAGCACTTACGGAGACACCCTCAGCCATCTTGCATCCCAAAAAACTTTTGGTCACGTTGTACCTCTCTACACGGGCCTGATCTTGAAACATTTTCTTGAGCTGGTCCATGATGTAGTAACAAGAATTCTCCTCAAACCGCTTCTGCAGTTCGGGGTTCATTATTGATACTAAGAGGCACTGTACTTCAAGGTCGTCTTCCACGGCCTTGTTGTGCTTATCCTTAGTTTCCTGTTTAGCTTCATTATCTGTAAATCACGGATGGGAGTAGTCAAGACGTATTCCTTTTTCTCATGCCTAAGAACAATTCTTAGGGCACGATGCCAGTCTAGAAAATTCGATCCGTCATTTTTAAGTTTTTCTTTGTCTAACAATGATCGCAGGAAAGAGGTTTCTTTTGCCATGATATACAATTTAAAGGTTTGAGTTTAGTTCATGACAATGTTTTATTTAAAATAAAACTCCCACTACAATATTAATTTAGTTCCATTTGTAGTAGGTCCAAGATCCATATTTTCACTAAGATAAGCCAGCGTCGGCATGATACTTAAACTTAGATATTTTAGGTAAGCAACTCATGCTAATCACAACCAGGTGACTCTTGGTGTTTATCCATCCAACTCATGTATGAACAAACTATTCCCCAAGGCCCAAAACTGTTTTGGATTATCCATGTCAAGTAACCCTCTCTCTATTTGGTTTGACATGACGGTCATGCCCCACATCTCCTAAAGACAGAAAGCGATGCCTACTATGTAGGTCCCACCGACTAACGATCGATAGTTTGACATGGATAGAGAAGGAAGGGAATGACGCTTGATTTTGTTTGGAACCTTTTTTATTATTTATGGTGGTCATGTAAGCATACACCCATACTTATCCTATGACTCTTATATTTCATAAATACACATAAATGACATAAACACATCATGCGGCTGTGAGTTTGTATGGCCTTGTGCGAAAAACTCCTTTCTCGCATTTGTCACTTGTTGCGCCAACTCCTTGGATGTGGCCACCACATTTCACAACTATTCTATGCCTATTTATTTTCTATTAAGACTTTCTTAAAAAGAAAATAAGTTACATTTAGAATTTCTAAAATTTCTAAATATAGGCATGCAAGCTTTGAATGAATTACATTGAAAGGCATCCTAACATTTGTGCCTTAATTATTAATCTAATTAATTATTATGGGGCACCTTAGGCCGCATTACAACCATTCAACAAACATTCATTACATCTCACAAGGCATTGGAAATGACCATACAAAACTCACATTTTTGTCCCTACAAAAACAAGTTAGGTGCATGTGCAAAAATTGCACCATACATGCATAAACAATTCATGCATATGCAATTAATTAAATTAATTCCTTAAGCTTATGACCCATAAAAAATTTGTTTCAAAAACAAAATTTCAACAGAGGAGAAGGTTTGATTTATCACATAATTCATGCAAATTAAAATTTACAAACTACACCTTGAACTATTCCAAATAGCACAAGTAATAGTCAACCCGTTATGCCTAATTAACAAATGTGCTTAGAAAATTAATTTTAACCTTTAAAATAATTTTCAATATTCCTAAAGAGGAAGAAAAATTTCCCAAATTCCCTTAAAATGCATTTCATCATATAAACATACATTTTAATAATTTGGAATTACACACTTTTGTTAATTAGTACTTAATCACCTTAAAATTAGGATTATTTATAACAACTCATAAAAATGCAAACTATATATAGATGCACTCCATATGACATATATAACAACACTATTAAATTGGATTTAAAAGATCTCATATAAAAATGAAAATTTTTTGGTCCATAGTAGAACCCGAGCCTATAAAGGCATATTTTATCATTTCATCATTTTAGTCTTTTTGATCTATTTGCCTTCAAATTAATTTAACCCTTAAATAAATTTATTTCCAGATATTAAAACATTACTAATTAATGTTTAAACACCTTAGAAGGCTCCAAAATAATTGTGTAAAAATAATCCTAAAATTAAATGCAAGATGTTCAAAAACACCGACGGTTGTGTCATAAGCTTCCAAGACTTAATTAAATTAATTACTCATGCTAATTTCGGCCAAAAATTAGTCAAATAAAGCCTTAAGCTCTGATACCAATTGAAGAAAATATTAGTTTCATGCAAGAGCAAATTTCAAAAATTTAACTCAAAGAAACCAATATCGATCTACTTATTTGACTAACGATGAACCGTATTTAACATTTTAACTTGTTTAATCTTTATACCTCAAATCTTGGTCTCTAAACCAAGAAGTAGGGACTTGAGATGTAGGGTTGTTGCCTTCTTGTCGAGCCTTCACTTCTCCAAGTCGGCCTCGAAATGGCACCCTCTTCGAACGCACGAAGCCTCTACGAGTATCCACCCGAGATTAAACGAAACTCTTGTTTTTCCCTTGCTAGAGGTAATCAACCAAGAATCTAACTTAACCTTAGCTTCTACCTCTTCAATCAACTATTAATTTTAGTGTAGAAGTTGTGCTCAACACATGAGCAAAAATGGTGGAGACAAAATTGCAAGAACTCTTCTCTTTTTCACCTCTTCTTACAAAAACGTTTTTCCATTTTTTCTTACAAGAGAAGGAAGAAGAGAGAGATTAGAATGGTGGCTAGGGTTTGGAAAAAGGTGGGGTATTTATAATATTAATTTAGGGTATGTTTTAATCATCTCAACCACAATGGATGGCTAGATATAAACATGACAAAAGTAACTTTTACTTTTGCCATCCAATGGAGCTCTCCATTAGATGTACTTTTATCCCACTTTATTCCAAACTATTTCATCAAATGGACTTCTCCATTTAATGTTAAATTGGGCTTGGGCCAATTTCTATTTATGCCATTTTCGTTTTTGCCATTTATGCCAACTTTTGTCCCACCCGACAATTGTTACGGTTAATTGTATTTGCTCAATTTTATTGAGAAATAAATTTGTATATCATGTCCAACATGTAATAAATTTATTCTAAGATCAAGTCAGTCATCTCCATGACACTTTTATTTGTTTCGTTTTTCTCTCTTGGGTGTGACCTCGTAGGATCTATATCGTGTTGACAATAGAATCAAAACTTCTTTTAATTCTATAAATTATAAGCGGCACCTAGCAATATGCATTATAATTACTCAACAGATAAAGATGATATGAACCAATCAACATCATGATCCTAAAGTAATATTTAATTGCTTGTGTCAATTCACGTGTCACATGATATCGGGAATAAATCCAAGGCAGGAGAGTGTCATCCTTGCAAATTTATTCTTTTCTTGATTCCAAGTAATTCAATAAATAATTATCAAACTCATTGATCATAATTGCATGCATACTTTATTACTCCATCAAGGGGCCCGAAGATATCATCACTCACGTATGAAATATGAGAGAACTGGTATTCTTGATAAATATCTTTTCCTCCGCACAAGACACACATATTGAGATATTATCTGTATAGCTGCCAGTTACGGTCAACGTTGGATAACACCTACAGATACATGTATCTCATGTAGGAAAAATAATCATCTCATACCAAAGAATTCAAGACACAAATGAAACATTAATGACACTAACACAATCCATGTTATGTTTCATTCTTGGGTCATGTCCAATCCCCTGATCTCCATCAGGTACTTATGTCATTAAATTGGTAGCTCCTTACCATATGATCCATAGAACATGATCATCATTTAATCCACATACTAATCTCGTATCGGTAAATAGTGTTCCTTCTTAATTACCAAGATTAGGGACATTTAGAGTATTCGTTATATTATTATTATAGAGTTCTACATTTCAAGTCCTCAACTCAAAAAATCCATAATGTAATTAAATACTCAAGGAACAAAATGATCCTTTCATTTCATGAACAAACATAGAATACATCCATAAATGGTTGGCTTCTAGATCATAACACTAGCAATATTTGTGTACCTCTCGGGTCTAGATGACAGTTACGAGGCCGTGAGGTCGCAAATTCTTCTCGGACCCGAACTCCCCTCTTACTCAGCTGTCGCAGCCATGATACACCGAGAAGAAACTAGACGGCAGACTATGGGCGGTCCACAAGCCCAAAATGGCGAGGGACACGAGACCCACGGCCTCGCCGCTAGAAATATCAAAAACCCTAGCTTTCCGAATCGACAAAATCTCAAAGAAAGGTGCCCCCATTGTAAAAAGGAAGGGCATACTCAAGAGAGATGCTGGTTCCTTCATCCGCACCTTGCTCCAAAAAAATGAAAGGTAGCGGCGGAGAGATCAGGGAGAGGAGGCGACAGAACCGAAGAGAGGATAGGCGGAAATGAGGAAAAGGGGGCGAGACGCAGTTACACAGCGCAAACCCAAACCAAAAATGACCCGAGAGTTTTCTCTGCGCAGACCCAAACCGAACCGACTCATTTTTTCAGAAACGGGTCAAGCGGGTCAGCCTCCAGCGGGTCAGATGGGTATAAGACTGAGGATCAAATGCAGCAGATGCTGAAGCAGTTCTCTGTGTGGTTTTCTAAACAAAATTCTTCTGGTTCATGTGGTACTGTTTTTCAATCCCAAAAATTTAATTTATTTGACCAAATAATTGTAGATAGCGGTGCTACCGATGATATGTTTGGTAACAAACAATTAATTACCAATTTAGACTCGACCAATAATAATCTATATGTTGTGGTGGTGGAAAACGGTATGAAGGAAAAAATAGATGGCATAGGCAAAATCAACATTTTCAACAAAAAAATTGATAATGTACTATATTTAAAATCATTCCCTATAAATTTAATTTCCGTAAAAAGATTAACACAAGATTTTAATTGTGAGGCAATTTTTTCTTGTAAAAATGTCATATTTCAGGACCGGAAAACCGGGAAGACGATTGGGGAAGGTTTTCTTAAAAATGGACATTACATTTTGAATCTACAAAAATTGAGTTTAGGTGCTTCTGCAAAATTAGTTAGTTGTGATCTATGGCACAAGAGACTTGGACATCCTTCCGATAAGATTTTAACTAGTATTGTAGAATTTCCAAATTTAAATTGTATCAATTGTGATGTTTGTAAAATGGCCAAACAAACGAGGCTTCCTTTTTCTCATTCAAATAGTAGAAGTGAAGCCATGTTTAATTTGGTTCATTCCGATATATGGGGACCGGCCCCAATTAATTCATATAATGGATTTAGATATTTTGTTATATTTATTGATGATTTTTCAAGAGCTACTTGGATATATTTGTTAAAATCAAAAGATGAAGTATTTAAATGTTTTGAAGAATTCCTAAATTTAATAGAAAATCAATTTGATACTAAACTAAAAAAATTTAGATCGGACAATGGTACGGAATTTATAAACAAAAATTTCACAAATCTTTTTAGAATTAAAGGGATTATACATCAAATAACATGCATAAATACACCCGAACAAAATGGAGTTTCGGAAAGAAAAAATAGACATTTGTTAGAAATGACAAGAGCATTATTATTTCAAAATAATGTTCCAAAAATATATTGGTCGGATGCCATTCTTTGTGCCACTCATCTAATTAATCGATTGCCAAGTAGTGTACTTAATAATAAAAGTCCATTAGAAATTCTTTATCAACAAAAACATAATCTAAATTATTTAAGAGTATTTGGTTGTGTATGTTGGGTAAAGATTCAAAGAAATGATAAGTTAGATTATATGTCAACAAAAACTTTTTTTTTTTATATTCTTCTTTTAAGAAGGGATATAAATGCTATGATCCAAAAAATAAAAAATTATATTTTTCTAGAGACGTTATATTTTGTGAAGATGAACCATATTTTAAAGACAAAGAAATAATTAATGAGCCACACACTAATGATCAAGTTTGCCCCATAGTACCTCTGTAGGGCGCAGAAAGTTGCACAGCTGGTATGGAAGGTGTGTGCATATGTTAAATATCTCAGAGTTCAATGCTCTCAGTTTTCAAAACATGGAGAGAACATCGAACTTGAAACATTCATTTCTTTCTACAATTCCTTCTGGTTCACCCTCGACAGACCTACTATTCATAATCAGTCTATCGAGAGAGTTTAATGATTGTGGGGACGTTTAAATCCCAGCGGGCGCAAGCCCCCGCTGTTAATTACATCAGATGACCCTTCCAAGCCATACTGAACACCTCGTTCATTCCAGGATTTGTGCCTATTGGTTGTGAATTGAATAAAGGGGCTAAAAGGGGGACTCATGTATTGACTTCGGTTTTGATTTGATTTTCTATACGTTTTGACATGTATATGTATGTGATTTTCGTATTAAAATAATATTTATTGCATTTTAAAATAGGAAATTGGATATTTGAGAAAGTGTATGCATAACATTTGTTTATATTTGATTTATAACATATTCATTCATATTTTTGTTAATTATTTATATGTTATTGGACATGTTCAATTTTGATTTAGAAGCGTGAAGAATTTGATTTGGGTTCATTTGGAGGTGGTTTGAGTCAATTTGGACTTGAAATGAAGAAGTTATGGCCAAAAAGGGCTTATTTGTAAACATTTATGTTTTTCCAGGGGCCTATTTACAAAGCTGGAAAGGTGTGGACTTGTGATTTGGGTCTTAGACAAGGTTTTATGTGAGAATTGAGCCTTTAGGGGCTTGTTTGAGAGAAATTTTAGGCTGTCAGGGGCCCGTTTGTAAATCTATAGGGACTCCTTCATGAATATTCGAAGTTAGAAGGGCTTCTTTGCAAAGGGTTTTTGATTTAGAGATTTTATTTGTTAATTGGGCTTTGAGATTGGCATTTTGGGCTTTGAGATGCGTATTCTGAGCCTTGAAGATTGATGCCAGGCCTTTGAGATTCGGTTAGGGAACTTTATTCAATATGACATGATGGGCCCCATGCGTCAGTAGGCTTTAAGTTGGCAATTCAACCTTGGGCCGTTAGATCACTGTGTGTTGCTTTAGGATTTGAATATCTGTTTGAATTTTCATGTTGGCGCCGAAATCCAACGAGAGGTATTGCTTTGAGGTTCGTGCAGCTTGGATATGAACAAGGGTTTATCCCCGAGATTGGGGTTTGGGCCTCCGGCCAACTCCGGTCACGGCAAGGCAAGGAGGGGACGTGGTTAGCATCGCCCGAAGTGGCGGTTCATCATGGATTCCGCCGAGGCCGCCATCCTTGGTTCATCATGGATTCCGCCGAGGCCGCCATTCTTGATTAACACTTTAATTTTAAACTTAAACGAGTATTCATTATGTTTGGGTCTCGGGTTCTTCGGTTCAGTACCTATTCGGTACCGGTTTGAGTGATGGGTTTTCTTGAAGTATGATAGAGGCACGAAAGATGTGAATTTAAGTTCTGGGAGCATGGCAGGATGCTTAAATTTGTTAATTTGATCGAATTTTACATATTTGAGCATTAATGGACATCAATTTCATGAAACCTCTTGCTTTTCAAAATATCGAGTTGAATTTTAGAATTCTCTATTTTTGTTAAAAATTCAGTGGTTTCTTGTTGTTAATCCAGAAAGGAGAATGTTCACTATATCTAGAATAAGTTTTATAATTTTTACAATTTTATTTCCATTTTTAACGTATTTATTTATGCAGAGGGGTAATAAGGGAAATTCTGCATTTTTAATGCTGGATTTTTAAAAGCTGAACTTTGAAAATTCGTAGAAAATAGGAATAAAATCAGAACAATGTAAAACTTGTGTCCATTTTGTGTATCTTTAAATGTTCTATCCAACTGTGGTATTCATTTTTTTTCAATTTGGTCCTAAAAACACTTTTTGTGCTCAATTTACCAGCAGGTCCTTTTTCTTTTCAGAATGCTGGTTTTTTGTTTTTCAGAGCTGAACTTCAAAAATTCATAATAAATCGAAATAAAATCAGAGAAACATGCAACTTGTGTCAATTTTGTGTGTTTTGAAGTCCTTTATTTAACTGTGATGTCCATTTTGCATTTTAGCCCCTGTACTGGTTTGTGCTGATCAGTTTGTTAGAGAAGGTCATTTAACAGTTTTTGAGTACTTCTCATGTACCAGTGAAGCTTGAACTTGAGTTTGATATAGGTATGGGGTACATGGAGGTACTAGGGACTGGCCTAAAATGTTTATTACCAAAGGCATTGACTAATCATTATTTCGGATGTATTTTGGTAGCCTTTAGACTACTGTTTTGGTGCTAATTGTACCAGTGATCATAGTAACAAAGTCAAAGCACATGAATTTCTTATAAAAATTTGAATTCTGGAAACATCATGCTAGCAGAACCAGGTGGCAAGAGAAATTTGCATAGAAGCCCCCCTAATTTCTGTTTATTAGCATGCTTCAAATGGTAGGTCATTCAGATGGTCATGGGATTAAAGTACAAATGGCAATGACACAGCCATGGCTGATGCCTATTTGCATTTTAGTCCTCTTATCTCTCCTTATTTGCAAAGAGACTCTCAAGTATGCATGTTACTTAGCCATTTAGCATTATAACCTTGCATTGTTAAGATCTCTACTTTACAAACAAGCCCTTTGGAACTTTGAGTTGAGAGAATGATGAAGGAGACACACTAGCTCAACTTCATCACCTCTTGTGTAATAATTTTTTATTTGTCACTTTATTCCTATTAATTCTTTTTATAAAATGATTGACATAATCTTGATATAAAAGGAGACCAACACTGGCTCAACTCTTATATCTTAATTAATCAGCCATTTTAAGAAAGAATTAAGAGGTTTATTCAAAAAAAAAAAAAGAAAGGGGATGAAGAGATCAAAGCTTCAAGTTATGCATATTTTTTTTATTACATATATCATTATTTTTTTTTTTAGAAAACTAGTAACAAACTCCAAGGAAAGAAGGGATTAAAATGTTTATTACTTTTCCTTTTTGCTAAAGAAACAGAAAAAGAAGAGAAGAAATTATATACATATATTTTTATTTGGTCATTAGGCTTGAGCATGTTTTAGCTTATCATAAGCTTGAATATCATGCAGCCTTCACTCCCTTTTTAGTTTAAGCAAAGACTTCAAACAAAGAACATAGTAAAGAAGATGCAAAAGAAAACTGAAAGAAGGGCAGAAATAAAAAGAAAATGAATAAAAGAGGAATTCTTCATTTAAATGTCAAAATGTACATAACTCAATCTATTCAAGGCTTACATCTCTATTCTTCTTACCTATTCGGTTCTAATTTCAGTTGAGAAGAGGGTTTCTGAACTATTTTGCACTACTTGAATTTTTTTCTTTTTCTCTCTATTTCTTTCTATGCCTTGCGAGTTTTCTCTAATCTCTTCAATGGTAGTGTGTTTTCTTTTTTTGATCTCTTGTGATCTCTCCTGGTTATCCCTTCTTCTTTGATTTGGTGCTCTTATATAGCCTAGAGCATACGGTTTAGGGTTTTGGCTAGGCTGAGTTGGCCTCATCTTCAACCTTCATTTTTATTACCTTCTTATCAATGCTCCAGATTTTGTTTCAAGGTATCAAATTACGTTTTCAGAGGCATAGACCAATGGCCTCAAGCCATGTTGGCAATCCAGAGCATCAGATATCCTTTAGCCCTTGATTTTTGTAATTTAAAGGCTAAGATTTGATGATGCTGAGTCATGCACCTCCTCATGCATGGGAGGAGATGCTTCTCCTTTGGCAGTTTGCCTGGCATGCAGGACAGCTGTGCATATGGTTGATTTTGGCGCAGAGGCGCCAGTGGAAGCAGGCATGTGTTATCCTTGTGACTAAAACCGACTCATTGCGATTTATAGCCGTTTGCTTGTTTCTTACCAATGAAAGGTTAACACGGTGCGGGTATAGTATAACCTTATCATGCCTTGCGCGGCATTATATACTTTGATTGTCGATTTTCCATTTTTGATCAAATGCGCATCTCCTTTTGATGCTTATCGGGTACCACTTTCCAATTTTGACTAACCATCTTCAATGCACATTAAATTGAGAACCACAGAGGTCACATGAGATCCTGATGATACTGCTCAGAGATTTTAAAGAGGCATCCTTATCTCGGGTCACTTCAATTTGGCTCAGACCCGACTATGAGTGGTCTTCTCATTCATGTGATTTGAATCCCCTTTTCTTCCAATTGATTTGTTGAAGAGTATCGCAAAAGACCAAAGAACCTTTGTCTGTCTTCAATTCGGGTTTTGCTATCGTAGACAACGAGCTCCCAAATTTAAACCGTGCTTGTTCAATACTGCTGTTCTTATTGTTTGATCTCTGCAAGGTAAAATTGATTGTCTTCATCTCTTCTCCATGCTGAGTGTGACAATAATGTACAAGGGGTTGAGACAATTCGATCTCCTTTTTTGTTGATTTCCTTTTCTTCTTTTATATACCGAGTACCGGAGAGGTTTAAGGGGAAAGGCATGGGAGAGAATACTGACAAGGTAGGGCCCACTTGTCGGTCTCTATTTGGCTTAGCCATTCATGTTCTAAAATCCCTCTTTTATCTTGGCTGTGCTCGGTGCTCATGAGCCGTGTAGAGCTTTGTTAACGGTGCACGACGCACTGGGAGTATGCGGGTTGAAGGGGTCACCCCGTTAATGTTTTAAATCCCAGCGACATTCAGTCGCACTTGTGTGATCTCGGCGCTCAGTGAACCGAAACGCTGGCTTCATGGTGTATATGGCTTAATACTCATGAGCCATGTCCACCCTTCTCGAGGGCCTAGCGAAAATATGGCTGTGCCACTGACATGTGGGCCCTTGATGTCATGGAATTGCTATGCATCCCCAAGTTGCACCCAGAGAACATTTGGGAGATGATTTTGCTAAGCATATCCCCCTGTTTGTACCCAGCATGCTATTCAGTCATCGTTTCTTTGTAGGAAATTAATTCCTTAACATTTCTAACCACTTTACACACCCAAAAATTCATGGTTTTGCATGTAGAATACTACCACGAATTTTGACATGCTGTACTCAACTTGCTTTGAAGGGCTTGAGTACAACCTTGGCATTTTAATTGCTTAATATTGCTACTTGCCATGTTAGATGTTAAATAGTAACTTTTTAGGGTCAAACAACCTCATATAAATGAACAAGATTCCTTACAAAATATAAACCATATCAATGATCATGAAGAAGAAATGAGTGAAAATAATAGTAGTGACAATGATAATGAAATTGAAGAAAGTTCGGTAGTACGAAGGTCATCAAGAATATCTCAACCGTCTACAAGACTTAGAGATTTTGTAACATATACTGTACAATACCCCATACAAGATTTTGTATCATATGAAAACATCTCTTTATCATGCAAAGCATTCCTTACTTCGGTTAGTAAGGAAGTAGAACCACAAAATTATCAAGAGGCCATAACAAAACCAATATGGTGTAAAGCCATGAGGGAAGAATTGAATGCCTTAGAAAAAAATGAAACATGGGTAATTGTACAATTACCAAAAAATAAAAAACCCGTAGGGTGCAAATGGGTATACAAAACTAAATATAAAAGTGATGGTACCATAGAACGGTACAAGGCAAGGTTAGTGGCCAAATGATATACCCAAACCTATGGAATAGATTATAATGAAACCTTTGCACCGGTAGCAAAAATGAACACCGTTAGAATTTTATTTTCTATTGCGGTAAATAACGGTTGGAACCTATACCAAATGGATGTGAAAAATGTCTTTCTTCAAGGAACACTTGAAGAAGAGGTATATATGAACCTACCACCCGGTCATAAATTGAAAAACAATTCTAATCTAGTTTGTAGGTTAAATAAATCAATCTATGGATTGAAGCAATCTCCACGGGCATGGTATGGAAAACTTAGCTCCTATTTAAATTCTTGTAATTTTAAAATTAGTAGTTCCGACCATTCTTTATTCACCAAAATTGATAGAGAGAATACAACCCTTGTATTAGTATATGTAGACGATATAATAATTACCGGAAACAACATAGAAGAAATTAGAAAAATTAAAGGTCAATTAAAAGAAAATTTCGACATTAAAGACCTTGGATATTTAAAATATTTTTTAGGAATAGAGGTAGCACACTCTAAGTCGGGCCTTTTTATTTCTCAAAGAAAATACACCTTGGACCTATTAAAAGAAATCGAAAAATTAGGTTGTAAACCAATTTCCACCCCAATCGACAACAAATGTAAATTAAATAGTGAGGATGGTGATCCATTAGAAGATATCAACCAATTTCAAAAATTAGTAGGTAAATTAATCTATCTTACGGTCACCCGTCCGGATATTTCATTTGCGGTAAGGCAAATTAGTAGGTTCATATGCATTCACCAAGAGCTCCACACTTAGAGGCCATACATAGAATTTTAAGATATTTAAAGAAAAACCCCGAAAAAGGAATTTGGATGAAAAACAATAATTCTAATGATATATGTGGCTATTTCGATGCAGATTGGGCCGGAAGTTTCGATAGAAAATTCACTACCGGCTTTTGCACATTTGTAGGCGGAAACCTAGTCACATGGAAAAGCAAGAAGCAAAGTGTTGTGGCACGATCTAGCGCCAAGGCGGAATATCATGCCATGGCATCAACCGCAAGTGAATTAGTGTGGCTCAAGCAATTACTCAAAGACATGGGGATTACTAGTGATCACCCCATGAAGATGTATTGCGATAACAACTCTTCTCGATACATCGCATCGAATCCGGTGTTTCATGAGCGAACCAAACACATAGAAACACCGTATGTTAAAAGTGAAGAACAATTGGCTGACGTTTTCACTAAAGGATTAGATCCCCGACAATTTGAAGACATTACAAGCAAGCTCGGATTGTATGATATATACACTCCAAGCTTGAGGGGTGTTGAAAATGATTGAGAATAAAGGGATTTGATCTCAGTCATCCATCATCGATCAAAAGGCTAGGATTAAAGTAAAAAGGCAAACTCTATTTTAGGCAATAGTACCAACGGTACACTGTTCATAGGTACCGAAAATAGAAATATAGGCAACGGTATAATACCAACGGCTAATTAGCCACTGTAAAATATATATAGCTACTCCACTGTAAGAAAAAAAGATTGTGAATGAAATAGAAAATTTTCTCCTCAGTTTTCATAAAATTCAACAAGTACCATGGCAAAAGAAAAATAAACTAACTAAACTCTTGGTAGAAGATTATCATATTACCCCTAAGAAGTTCAATCGTGTAAAGGATATTTTAATATTGTGGATATTCAGCAATGTTGAGCCTGATAATGGTACTTGGTTTGTCAAAGGGAGAGCAAACCTTCGCCGACAATGGCACTTTTTTTAACGGTCTCTTAGATTGAACGATATAGCATTGGCTATTGTTTCAAAGCTTGATTGGGATTTTGATGCAATGTAATTTTTAAGACTACACGGATGATTTGCATAACACTCTTGGAGAAAAAATTGATAATGGAAGATATATTCATAGTCATAAAGTTAATTTTTCGATTTTCAACCGTGGAAAGAAAATTTATTTCCTTTCTTGACTGACAGAGAGAGAAAAAAAGAAAGGAGGGTCATTTCCATTTTTTTCTTAACGGAGAAAAAATAACATCAGTTAGCATTAAGTTAATACAGTCTAATGAGATATAATCTTGCGTCTTAGAAAAGCTTTGGAGTGAACTCCTGTCCAAATGGACAAAACCCCACCCAAACTTAATAGCCTGATCTATACATCTCGTTTTTTTTTAAAGTTAGTGACTTTAAATGTCTACTAACAATTTCATTGATAAAAAACGTATTTACAATCGGTCAAATGATAATAATTCTTAAATCTACCTTTTTAATCTCATAAATTTTTTTAAACTACTCTAATATTATAATCTATTTTAATTACTCTAATACCTTAATTCTCGTCTCACTTCACGCCGGATCTACTTCTTCGACCGTCGCCGCGCTCCGACAACAACCGGATCTACTCACCGTTGTGCTCTAATTGAGATGTTGATCACCCTAACACCATCTTGCTCCACGACCGGATCCGTTTCTTCGACCGCCGCCGCGCTCCGACAACAACCGGATCTACTCACCGTCGCTCTCCAATTGAGATGTTGATTACGCTATCTCGCTCCTTTGCGCTCCAACAACGATCCGACGATACCGCACTCCGCTTCTTTGACCGCCTCCGCGCTCCAACAACGATCGAGTCTACTCACTGTCGCACTCTAATCGAGACTCCACGCTACGAGCTCCGACGAAACCGCACTCTCGGCTCCGATCAGCTCCGCTCGACCCCGGTTCCTCCCCTCTCTCACTCTCCTCTCCACTTGAGAAGATAGAACCGAGAGAAAGGGGAGGTCCTATACATCTCGTTTATTTTATATATTTAATCTAACTACTAGTATTTTCAGCTGCATAACCTGATTAATTAACCTAACATAATCAATTATAGGGTTGAGATCTCAGCTTTACATAACTTACATGTTGAATTTTAAATAAACAATTTAAAGCATCAATAGGGGTTTAAAGATCAAAGTCATTTTGAGCTGAATTTCCAGATTATGAATGAGATCCACAAAGTTTGGAATCGCACTAGAAAAGGTCTCCAAGGCCCAAATATTAAATTGCAAAAATTAACTAATATTGGGCCGAACTCAATATTTTTGCAGGCCTGAATTTCCCTTTTGCATTAGTGTGGTTCAGAAAGATATGCTTTTGAGGGTTTTCTTCAATTGGATTGAACAATTGCCAAAACAATTGCTTTCTAAACGGATATGATTCACTAAGCTAATTAGGTTAATTAAGTAAAATTAGGTTCTTCTTTTTATAGCATTTGCAAATCCATTTCCAGTTTTCCGTCCAATTGGTATTTTATTTAAGGAAAATAAATCTCCAATATTACATTTGAATTAATGCTCTTTACCGTGCATTGAAACCTGGATTTGCTGATATGAAAAATAGGAAAATTAGACGCCAAAATCTTCGATCCACAAGATCATGCGTTATCTTGCAATCTATATAACCGTGTCAAGACCAGAGGTCAATAGCAATACAGAGCAAAACGAAGAGAGAGCAAAGAAATATAAAATACAAAAAGATAATGGCAGTGCTTGTGGCTTCTTCTTTCTTGGTGCTTGTGGCAATGGCCATGGTTGGAGTGGTTGCCGGGCAGGACTGCCCCCAGGGATCAAAATAATTTTCGGGAAATTTTATGAGTGGTATATCTTCTGCAAAAATTCAAAATCTAGGGAGATTAACTGCCCCTACGCTCACTTGGGTCCACTCCTGATTTTCACGAGATATGTGTATTTGGTTCGGTTTGTTTGGTTTTGGACCGAACCAGTGAATTTTAGATAAAACAGTTGGATTTTTCAGTTTTATTAGTTTGGTTCAGTTAATTAATTAATAACATGTTATATAATTAATTATACTTCGGTTTCCAAAATCTGGTTTGGTTTTTTTCTGCAGACCGGTTGAACGAACTAATGAAACGCATTTGAATTTTAAATTGAAGCCGCAAAGGTGACACACAATAAGTCCTGATATTGATATAGGATCTATAATAGAATATGAGTGAGGCTATGGTGCTATGCATAGCACGGATGGGGTCCGTGCTACGGCTCAAAATTTGACTTTTCAAAATTCTAACGGTCGATCCAACCGTTCAATGTGATAACCATATGAATATGTACTTGCAAACTAAATTTTATATTTTTTCGAATTTTTTTACTATTTTTTTAGATAGGTAGAAAAATCAGTGTTTTCTGAAAATTCTGGACCATCAAAATTCTACCAATCTAAAAAAATAGTAAAAAAATTCGAAAAAATATAAAATTTAGTTTGCAAGTACATATTCATATGGTTATCACATTGAACGGTTGGATCGACCGTTAGGATTTTAAAAAGTCAAATTTTGAGCCGTAGCACGGACCCCATCCTTGCTATGCATAGCACCATAGGCTCACTCATAGAATATAGTAAGGGTGTGCTCCAGAAGAGGGGAGATGAGGGGGGGAGGGGAACAAGAGGTGACCGGATTGCCCAAACATGTTTACTTGCTCCACAACCTTAAATTTTGGAGAGGAGCCAAGGGGAAGGAAGGGGAACCAAGACACAAAAATGATAGAGTTCCCCTTCAATCTTTACATCCGGATTTGGAGGGTAGCTCTTTCATTTACTCTTTCCCTTCCCTCCCCTTTTCTTCCCTTTAAATTTGTAGAGCACATCCTAAGAGATCAGATGTGGATCCACAATTAAGGGGCTACTTGGGGGCACTATAATACTATTAAATCTCTTGTCCTCAGTATTCTACACCAATTAATTACTCCTCGCTTGAAGCTTGAAAATAATAGAAATAAATCTAACTCAGAACCTCGCTGATCTCCTCTTTCTCATTCCTCTTCAATCTGTCGTCTTTGCCATCTCTCTCTTATATGTTTACAACTTTTCATCTTTGTTCTTAGTTTTGAACTTTCAATTCCTCATAGTACTCACATAGAAATTAATTGCATCTTTTAGGACTTTGTTGCTCAGAAACTTACAATTTACACTGGTTGGAGGATAGAAGCAGTACCTCCCATAATGAGAGTACATGGCCAATGTTAAAGATAAACGGGGTCTAGCTACCTAAATGAACAAACATGAATTCAATAACACACTGGTAACAGAATTTTTGGTCGACCCAACTGTTGAGGAATTATAAAGGCTAAACAGTTACACCTTATCTAGAGATCATATAATTACATCTTATCTAGAGATCAAACACTTACATCCCGAAAAAGGAGAAACAGTTCTCCCGACTTAACCTAAGGACCCTATGCCAAAAACCAACCATAAACTTAAATCTGAAATACGGAACATAATACCTAATTCCATGGATGTTTTCAAGAAATAACTCGATCCTTTGAGAGATCGCCTACCGTCTCCGTGACCGCGAGACTAGACTCTTGTAACGCTTCTGAATCCGGGTATATTTTAAATTTAGAATCCAATTTAGAACAAAATAAAATAAGAATAATACATAGTTCAGAAAAATAATTTATAAAAAGGCAATCAAATAAATAGCAAAACGTTTTATAAATTTACATGAAGTTATATCTAAATTCTGCATATAATCTTAATTATATATGGCTTAACCCAATTAGTAAGCCCAATTTAGAATATGCAATTATAAGTTTAGCCCATATTCAATAATATAATCAACCCAACCCTCTCCTCTCTTCTCATTCCTCTCCCTCTTGCATTATTTCTGTAAGTTTTTTTTTCTCTCCATCTCTCTCTCTCTCTTTTGCTCTTCTTGGCCGAAACCTCCCTCTTTCTCTCTCTTTGGCTGCCGCCGGCCACAAGGCCAATCACCCCCAAACCGGCGGCCTCCTTCCTTGCCGCTGCTCTCTCTCTCTACCCCAACCGAACCCCATCCCTTCCTCTCCCTCTATCGCCTCTCCTTTCCCTTGACTGCCGCTGACCCGAAGGGAACCCCTAGCCGCAACCCTCTGGCCTCTCCCCCTCCCTTTCCCTTTGTTGGCCGACACTCTCTCTCTTTTTTTTTATCTTGGCCGGCCAAACCCCAAAACCCTAAGTTAGGTACGGCCCGTACCAGGCCGTGCGGCTAGGCCGTACCTACCTAGGTCAGACCAGGCCGTACCAACTAGGTCAGACCAGGCCGTACCTACTCAGTCGAAACCCTAACCCTAGCCGAAATCCATACATCCATTAACCCGAAACCGAAACCCATTAACCCTAACCCTAGACCCGAAGCTCATTAACCCATTAACCCATTTAAGGACTTTATTTAAATGTTTAGATGACAATTGAATTAAATACGAATAGAATTAAGAACCTAATCAAGCGTTTATAAACTTAGGAGCAAACCGCGAGGTTCTAGGAGACGCCGAGAATACGCGAGATTCCGAAACACGCGAGATTACTGAGAATACAGGTGCGGGTTCCTGGTCTTGTTTTACAAATAATATACAAATGCGTGGATTGAGGTAAGAAATCCTTTTTTCAAATCTGGTAGATAAACTGCATGTTGTGGATGTCGAACATTCGTTTGATTTTGTTTTAGAATTGCATGATAGGAGTTCTTGGTGCATATAATTGAATTGACAGGAATTGTGAATGTGATTTGGGGATGGGGAAAGTAAATGATTTGTTTTTCTTTAAATTAGGGCCGTCCGTGTGAGGCGGCTCAGCATGTGTTTGAAAATCAGGCTGTCCGTGTGTGACAGACCCCCAGAGTGTGAAATGTGAACAGAACGGGTCGTCCTTGTGTGGCGGTTCGCCGGATGGGTCCCCGCAATGGCCCATCTAGAGTGTGATTGAACGGGTCGTCCTTGTGTGGCGATTCGCCGGATTTCTATGTACGGGCATGGATTTCCAGAGTGTGGAATTTAAAAACCTTAAACGTGAATTTAAAAGAGGCGGGGATGAAAATGATTTTGAAATGATTGCATATCTGAATTGATAGGAAGTTTGGGGGAAATATTGAAATCTTTACTTTATTGTTATTTGGGATATCAAATGCATTGATTTGTAAAAACACCGGGCTGGAACTAAATCCCGCACTGAGAGATAGTTCGATCTCTCACCGTACCACCTTTTATGTGAGTTCCAGGAAATGGAGAAGAAGACATGGAGGAAGGCCGCGAGTGAGGAATTAGCGGAAGTTCTTAAAGTAGCCACTATTTGCTTTAAATTTACATTTGTATGAACTATATATTGTGTAGACATGGCGGTAACTGTTTGACTAGCCATGTCTGACATATTTTCCCTTTCTATTTGTTTGTGAACTCCTTTTTATGTTTAATATAGTGGCTTGTTGGTTGTATTATTGATAATGTATGTGATGTGTTTAACGCCTTGCGTTTAAATGCGCGGCGGGTTGTCCGGGGGTGTGACAACTTAGTTGGTATCAGAGCCAGCACATACAATATCAATAAACTTCCGCTAAGAGAGCGTTAGCAATAGGATGTGGCGTTTAAGTCATAGACCAAACTATGTGGACCGAGCGTACCATTAGTAACAAATGTATATATATATTTGGTGACGGATTATGCCTTTGTAGTAACGGTACAACTTATTTTGAAAAATAACAAACATACTCTCCTTGGATTATTGAACCAATTAAATTTTGTAGAAGATAAGCAAAATAGATTCTTTTCCTAGATGACAAATCAATTTAACGGACAGCCCACTTGGCTACGGGCGTTCTCAGCCACCGCAAAGGTCAAGGAAATGGTCGGATGGGTCGACTTGTCCGGAATCACGGTCAATACTGCAATCTCCGTCAATTGTCCTTACTCCGTCATATCGCCACACGTAGTGGAGGCTAGCGGATTCAGGGTGAAGAATACCGGAAGACGCCGTTTCTTCGCAGGGCTCGAACATAGTGTGGAAGAGCAATACTGTCCGGATCTTCATGTGAACACGCAGAATGGAAAATGGCGAGTGGACCCAATCGTGGCTGACACCGGAGCATACGAAATGGTCTTAGGAATGGACTGGCTCAAGGAGCACCACGTGCTGATAGACTGCGCGCACCGTAGCTTAGTGTTCTGGCCGCCTCACGAACAACCAGTCAGAGCAGAAATGCGGAGAATATCGGGAAATAAGAGCAAGCTCATCGGGGAAAAACCCCAGAAGGAAGAAGAAGACCCAGCTATAAGAGCGGAAATGGAAGCAGAACCATTCACAATGTCAGAAGTTCGGAACGACTGGACGTATCACGTTAGGAAAGACATACTTAAGGGATATTTTGAGACCGATTAGGGCACTTTAGGGAAAAGGAAATGATATAGTTATAAAACTCACATGTATCTTAATTTCTGTTGAATGTTTTAAATGAGCAATTATAATCTAAAGAAAATTAAAGTTCGATTCGTAATCCTAAATTCCTTCTTTAAATTTCTTCTATTTGCCTGGAGTTGAATAATCATAAGTCATACGATGAACTCTGTAACTAATAACAATGCAAGTACATACACACACAAAAAAAAAAAAAAAAAAAAACTCACATCAAGCACCCTTTGCGCAGCAAAGTCAGAGATGGCGAAAGGAACCAGGACTAACTCAAACACGAGCGACGCAGATGGCGACACTAGAATTCCACTCGAGAACCCTCAGCTGAATGCCCTACTGCAAGGGCTAGAGCGGGTGACCAGGGTAGCCATGGAATATGAACAGCGACAGCCTAGAGAGGCCGACACGTTCTTTGAATACTACCGATCGTTCACCTCATTGCGCCCCCCGACCTTCGATGGGACAGGTGACTTTGCCACAGCAGAGAACTGGGTCGCAAATATCAAGGATAAACTTCAAATCTTGAGAGCCCCTGAGGAACACCGGGTAGAGCTAGCTACTCAATTGCTGGAGGGTCATGCTCGATTCTGGTGGCAAGAGGTGAAACGTGGGTGGGGTGAAACTGCCGATGCGAAGGAGTGGGCGGAGTTCGAAAGGCAGTTCGAACGCCGCTATATGGACACCATGTCAAGAGAGGCACTCCGACAACGGTTTACAAGCTTGAAACAGGGGAACAGCTTAGTGGTGGAGTATAACTCCAAGTTTGAGAACCTAATGAGGTATGCACCCGATATCGTAAGAGATGAATTCCGCCTCAGACAACAATATCTCGGGGGACTGAACCCCCGTCTTGCCCAGATCATTGACATTCCGGGAACCAACCAACTATCGGATTTAATGTTAAGAGCAAGCACCGCGGAGTCTTATGACGGGCGCATCAGCCAAGCCGGGGGATCGAGGAATGTGCGACCCAAGATAGATGAACCTATGAGACCGGCCCCGAACAGAAACAATTACGGGGATAACCGACCTAATTACCAGTCTAATCCAACACCCCTGTGCAACTACTGTGGCCGCAACCATTCACCTGATCAATGCAGTTTCCGTTTGGGGGTGTGTCACCGGTGTAACAAACCGGGACACTTCATCAAGGACTGCCCAACTCCGCGAGGTTATTCCGGGCAGCAAGTGGGAAATACGGGTCCACCCACACGAGCACCCCTTGGCAGAGGGACCGGTGGCTACAATCCTCCCAATAACAACAGCAGCGGGAACCAAGGAAACCAAAGGGTGGGGATGCATGCGCATGAGCAGTACAACTGTGAGATGGGAGGAACACCGACTATCGAAGAGTACGAAGGAGATGACGTGTCCACTGATCTTCTGACTGGTATGTTTGAACTATCTGGAATTCCTGTTTTCGTACTTATAGACACTGGTTGTTGTCATTCAGTTATAGCAAAGGAGTGGGTAGAAAAACACGGTGTACCAACTCGAGACTCTGGTAAAATATTGAATATAAGTACCCTTCCGTACAATATACCACCCCAGAACTCCGAAGCGTAGGGTTGAAACTCCAAATAGCGGGGAGGGAATTCCCGATAAACCCCATAGTCTCTAAGACGGGTCTCTATGATTTAATGTTGGGTCTTGAGTGGCTCACTCGAAACGGTGTGACGGTTGACTGCCTGAAAGGGAGGATGGTCATTAACAGGCCAGGTCTCCATGACCTCTCGGTCCGACTCAAGAAACGAGGAGGCGGAACTCCGACAATATCTGCCAACCAAGCAAGAGGACTCATCAATAGCGGTAGTCCCGCCTTTATAGTCACCATAATGCAACTCGAGACGAAAAAACCCGAGATAACGTCAGTACCTATAGTCTCGGAGTATATCGATGTATTCCCAGAGGAGTTACCAGGAATACCCCCGGATCGGGAAATTGAATTTCACATAGACTTACTCCCTGGTACCCGTCCAATCTCTAAGGCCCCGTACCGGATGGCACCGGCAGAACTTAAGGAACTGAAAGTTCAGTTAGAAGAGCTCTTAGAATTGGGATTTGTACGGCCAAGCACATCGCCGTGGGGCGCACCAGTACTGTTCGTCAGGAAGAAGGACGGTAGTATGAGACTCTGCATCGACTACCGAGAGTTAAATAAGGTCACGATCAAAAACAAATACCCTCTTCCACGAATTGAAGACCTATTCGATCAACTCCAAGGTGCGGCCGTTTATTCCAAGATCGATTTGAGATCAGGGTACCATCAGTTGAAGATTCAACCGCAAGATGTAGAGAAATCAGCATTCCGTACCCGTTACGGGCACTATGAATTCACTGTCATGCCATTTGGGTTAACCAATGCTCCTGCGGCATTCATGGATTTGATGAACCGAGTGTTCCACGACTTACTTGATTGCTGCGTCATTGTCTTTATAGATGACATTCTGATTTATTCAAAAAGGGAAGAAGATCATGCCGAGGACCTGCGTACGGTGTTACAAAGACTACGGGAACACCAGTTGTACGCCAAATTCTCTAAGTGTGAATTTTGGATGAAAGAGGTTAAATTTTTGGGACATGTAGTGACGGGGGAAGGTATCCGGGTAGACCCAGATAAAATCAAAGCAGTGGTAGAATGGAATCAACCCAAGAATGTAACAGATATACGCAGTTTCCTAGGGTTAGCGGGATACTACAGGCGTTTCGTTCCCGGGTACTCAAAGACAGCCCGACCCATGACCCAGCTTCTAAACATAAGTGCGAGAAAATATGCAAAACCTAAGCCAAAACCCTACATAAATCATCATTATTTTGACTCTGATCACGCCTCCCAACTTGAATTGTTGCTTGTCCTCAAGCAACGACATCCCAGCTGGTCAAAGATTCGGTCTAGGTTAAACCATACAATCTCAAGGTCTTGTTTAAAAATTAAATTAGGGCTTATGTTAGGTACAATTGGCATGACAATAAAAATTTAGAACTTAAAAATATTCATGACCTCTCCCTTGAACAATTTATTCACCCCATGATTGACCTTATTATGCTCACCCTAGAAAAATTATCATCGAACAATCTACTTCACAAATATCCTTAAAATTGAGAGTATTAATTTCCCCTTCGATTATAAATGGATCCCTTCCAATCAATAAGAATTCTAATAATATAAATTTTGATTTTCCTTCCCAATTGATTGGAGCAAAGTATGACAACTAAGTGTGTTGGTACTTGTGACTATTTTTGAAAAATTAAATATATACAAGAATTTAAAATTTGGGAGGTTTTCTCAACCCTATTGGTAACCAGTCTTGCGTAGGCACCCGTACTCTTTTTATCCTCCATCTTTTATTCTATTTTTTTTTCTTTTTCTATATTTTTCTATTTTTTTGGATTTTTCTCATTTCTGATTTTTTTTGTATTTTCGTTTTTTTTTTTTGAAAAATAAAATATTTTTGTGTCACAAGTACCATGATTACACACAATTCCAAGTATTCATTCATATAAGAAATTATTACATAGTTTCACTAGGGGTCTATCTATAATAAATGGGTATTTTAAAACACTATCAAGTTTAAATAGACTTTGCAAAAATAAATTACTCAACAATAAAAATTCTAAGGTTTGCGATTTTTGGTCAACACTCATGGTTAGCAATTAATTGTTCACTTTGAGATCACTAATTATTTTTTAAAATTCTGAATTTTTGGTATCATGGCCAATTGTCTAAACCTTAATCTAATTCAAATTTAAAACAATTCCTATTTAATTATCCTACATGCAAATTACTCCTAAATTACATGCTCCTATCAATGCAAATGCCTATATGCGCGCTAGATAAAAACCTCAATCGTTCCTCCCAACTTATCTTGGTTAAGCCTTGAGAAGTGGTCCCGATTGAGTAAAACTGCTAGCTAAAAAAAAATAAAAAACAAGGGTCCTACATGCCATGATCCTAGATACAATGCATTTCCTAAACTAATTTCTTACCCCTACCCCCATGCTTAAATTTTGTATTGTCCTCATTGCAAGAAAATAAACAAAAAGAGAGGGATAAGAAAGATCTCACAGATTACTCGTCGCGGTGGGGTGGTGGTGGGGTGAATGGAATTAGTGGTGTGAATGGTATTCCCTTGGAAAGGCAATATTCATAGAAATTCTCGTGGGCCTTGTTTACCTTATCCAAGTATTCCTCCAAGTAGCGTGTGCGTTTCTTCAGATTCTCGAGTGTGTTGTTGGCGTAACGCGCGGTTGGACCGGGTTCGTGAGGTTGAGAAATGGCTGGCTCTTGATCTCATCCGGTAGGTGCGGGCATGGAGTTTGCTTCGTTGGTGCTTTCACGCGGCGGAATGAGGTGGCGTACGAAAGCCATGTCATGATGGTGGATGGGTGAGTGGTGTGATGCACTATGTGTTTCCTCCATGGGCTCCTCGGTTGGTTCTTCCTCTATTGGTTCCTCCTCTTCGCTTTGTGCATCATCTCCATGTTCAGATTCGTATCCAAACTGAAATGACCCCTTATCCGTGCCGATATGGAGGGTTATATCCTCGCTTATTTTCAATGTGTACCTTATGTCACATGTGTGTGCATTGAATACCGCTTGCACGTGATTGTTGTTCACCAGGTAGTTCATGTTAAGGCGGTTGTTGCCGAATACTTCATTGTAGCTGTAGAGTTTTATGTTGTGGTGATGTGCAAGGAGGGTTGCGTAACAACCCACGGAAACCACGTGATTATTCTTTGTGTCGGCGGCCACAGATGTGAGGTGGTGCAAGATGTGGTGTCCAATGTGCGGTTGATGTTTTTGGCTCTTCATGCAGCGCATCATGTAGATGTCCCTCTCTCGAACTTCCGTTGTGTCCTCTCCTGTCAGGAATATAGAATTAGTCAAAAGAATATGAATATACCTTAATTCTATCGAAGAGATGAGGCGTGAGTCTTTGCGGTATATTTTGCGCTCATCAATTGCGATCATTTCCCAATACTTCATGCGCTTCTCCCTTGTGCATAGTTCGATTTTGCCATTTGTGGGGATGGACAGCGCTTTGCAAAATTCCTCCATAGTTATGGCAAATGGGCGGTTGAGTAAACGGTATGTGATCATGTCGCCATCCCATTGTAGTGTCGATAAAAATTCAATGGAGGGTCTCAAATAGACTCTTGTGGTTCGTAGACGGTCCGCCAAATCTCATAAATTGATATTATTAAGGGATTCGCGCA
Organism: Carex myosuroides; assembly: GCA_028015225.1. Lineage (NCBI taxonomy): Eukaryota > Viridiplantae > Streptophyta > Magnoliopsida > Poales > Cyperaceae > Carex > Carex myosuroides. The sequence goes on along the minus strand of CM051485.1, from coordinate 3,374,987 downwards.
CATAGTCATAGCATCCGAGAACTTTCATAGTATTGATGCACATCGCTTTGTTATTCGCGACGGTGCGGTCGAGCAATGTTTGAGCACGGTCGAACTCTTGTTTGTTGTGGAACTTGATTTCCATGGCTGTCGCGAAGATGTTTTCATTGTCGGATTGAGAATCAGAGGAACGAGAGCTGTTGTGCGCCATTTTTCTCTGGTTTCGATCTCTGTTACGGACCATATCCACTTGATACTGGGTTGATACGGGCCTGAGTTTGAGGATTTATGTGGACAGGGTGCGAATTTTGATCTGAAAATTCTATGAAATGGTGCAGGAAAAAAGGAGATGGATGAAAGGTTTATATGGTAGTGAAGAAATGTGATGAATGTGCAGAAGGTGCTAGTAGTGGGAGGTTAAAATTGGTTAAAATTCGAATTCTTTTTCATGGAGCGCCAGAAATGGAAAGTTGGTTATTTTTGCTCATTGAATACGGTCCGTATTAGTTGATACGGTCGGTAACCAGTGTGCGGTTGTGAATTGGAATCTGCTTTTTCTGTGCAAGTCCGAGATGGGCCCGTATTGGAGAACTACCCCGTATTGGACTGATACAATCCGTAACAGAGAGTAAATCTTCGTGATGGGCTTCGAATTTTTCGAACAAATTCTTCCGGCACCTCCTTCTGTAGGTAAAATTGGTAACCCTGAGATCAGTGTAATAGTTTTAGGATCAAATGAAATATTTTTTTTATTTTTGAATTTTATATGAAAAAGAAAGCAAAAGTGGCCTTGGGTTGCCTCCCAAGAAGCGCTTGTTTAAAGTCATTAGCTCGACTTTTCGATTTCATCCGTCGTTTGGCTGATTCCCGAAGGAATATGTCTCTTTATGCTCATCATTCGTTCCTGCGATGTAATGCTTCAGCCTCTGGCCATTCACTTTGAAATGCCCGGTTTCTTGACTCCATATTTGGACTGCTCTATAAGGGTACACGTAAGTGACCTTATATGGTCCCGTCCATTTGGATCTCAATTTTCCGGGAAAGAGTTTGAGCCGTGAATTGAAGAGAAGCACCGTGTCTCCTTCCTTGAACTTCCTTTTTCTGATCTTTTTGTCATGGTAGAATTTCACCCGTTCTTTATACATCTTTGCATTGTCGTATGCATGGATTCTCAGTTCATCTAGTGCATTCAGATCTAGTAGCCTCTTTTTGCCCGCATCCTTAAGGTCATAATTGAACGTTTTGATTGCCCAATATGCCTTGTGTTCTAATTCCACTGGCAGATGGCAAGCTTTTCCGTAGATCAGCTTGTAAGGTGTCATTCCGATTGGAGTTTTGAACGAGGTTCTGTAGGCCCAAAGTGCCTCGTCTAGTTTGAGTGCCCAATTTTTCCTGGACCAGGACACCGTCTTTTGCAAGATGTTTTTGATTTCTCTGTTTGAAATTTCTACTTGCCCACTGGTTTGTGGATGGTAAGGGGTTGCCACCTTGTGTGAGACGCCATATTTCTTCAGAAGATTGTTGAATTTATTGTTGATGAAATGCGATCCTCCATCGCTTATCACTACTCGCGGGATGCCAAACCTTGGAAATATGATCTTCTGGAATAGTCGCTTGACTACATTTGCATCTGCTGAGGGTGCTGGAATTGCTTCCACCCATTTTGAGACATAGTCGACTACTACGAGGATATACTTGTTGTTACCTGAGCTTGGGAATGGTCCCATGAAATCAATTCCCCAAACATCGAAAATCTCTACTTCTAGGATCGAATTTTGTGGCATCTCATCGCGTTTAGATATGTTTCCCATCCGTTGACATGCGTCACAGCAGGAGACATAATCCTTAACGTCTCTGAAGATGTCAGGCCAATAAAATCATGCTTGAAGAATTTTCAATGCTGTCTTTTGGAATGACGAATGGCCACCATATGACGAGGAGTGGCAGTCATGGATGATGCTTTTCGATTCTTCGTGTGTGACACATCTCCTGTGTATTCCGTCTACACAAAGGCGGAAGAGGTAAGGATCATCCCAGTAGAAATGTTTAGCATTTGCCAAGAATCTCTTCTTTTGCTGAAATGTCATGTCGGGTGGGATGGCCCCGCATGCAATGTAATTGGCCAGGTCTGCGTACCACGGCCGTTTGCTTATCTCTACAGAGTAGAGGTGTTCGTCAGCAAAAGAATCGTCGATCGGTTGATCATTCTCGCTTGGTTGTCTCAGTCTTGACAGGTGGTCGGCTACCGAATTCTCTGTGCCCTTCTTATCCCTAATTTCGATGTCGAACTCTTGTAGGAGAAGTACCCATCGGATGAGTCTAGGTTTCGCGTCCTTCTTGTTGATGAGGTACTTGATTGCTGCATGGTCTGTATAGATGATGACCTTTGAACCTACAAGGTAAGATCGAAATTTGTTAATTGCAAAGATTACTGCGAGTAGTTCTTTCTCAGTTGTTGTGTAATTGCATTGGGCTTCATTTAGAACTTTGCTCGCGTAATAGATTGCATAGGGTTTCTTATCCTTCCGCTGTCCCAGGACTGCTCCTACTGCGTAATCACTTGCATCGCACATGATCTCAAAAGGATGGTCCCAGTCAGGTGGTTGGAGAATTGGTGCTGAAATCAAAGCATTCCTGAGTGTGTTGAATGCTTCGATACATTTCCCATCGAAGATGAACTCGGCATCCTTCATGGTCAAGTTTGAGAGTGGCTTCGCGATTTTTGAGAAGTCCTTGATAAATCTTCGATAAAAACCTGCATGACCAAGAAAACTGCGAATGTCACGAACACATGTTGGTTGAGTTAATTTTTCAATTACCTCGACTTTTGCTTTGTCAACCTCCAATCCTTTAGAGGAAATGGTGTGACCAAGAACAACTCCCTCCTGTACCATAAAATGACATTTTTCCCAATTTAATACGAGGTTTACTTCTTCGCATCTTTTTAGAACTTTAGACAAGTTCTTCAAACATGAGTCGAAGGTATCCCCATAAACTGAAAAATCATCCATGAATACTTCCATTATTTCCTCAACAAAATCTGAAAAGATAGACACCATGGCCCTTTGGAAGGTCGCTGGGGCGTTGCACAACCCGAAGGGCATGCGTCGGTATGCGAAAGTTCCGTAGGGGCATGTGAATGTGGTCTTTTCTTGATCTTGAGGATGAATTGGAATTTGGAAGAAGCCAGAGTATCCATCAAGGTAGCAGAAGTATGAATGCTTTGATAGTCGCTCCAACAGTTGATCGATGAACGGAAGGGGGTAGTGGTCCTTTCTTGTCGCCACATTTAGCCGCCGATAATCAATGCACATTCGCCACCCTATAACGACTCTTGTTTGGAGCATTTCGTCGTTATCTCCTTTCACAACTGTGGTGCCTCCCTTCTTCGGGACGACCTGGACGGGACTCACCCAGTTGCTATCAGAGATGGGGTAAATGATGCCTGCATCTAGCAGCTTCAGGACTTCTTTCTTGACCACTTCCTTCAAGTTCGGATTGAGCCTTCTTTGTGGTTCTCGTGACGGTTTGTGATCTTCCTCCAGCAGAATTCGGTGCATGCAAATGGTAGGACTGAGGCCTTTGATGTTATCGATCGTGTAGCCAATGGCTTTCTTGTAGGACTTTGGACGCGGGAATTTCTTCTCCTTTTTCTATGACAGTAGTGCAACTTGCGCAAGTTTCATTATAAACCTCGTCAGGTTCAATGATGATATCTTGTTTAGGTTGTACTTCGTCATCTTCCCTTCCAAGAAGGTTATCCAGATCCTCTATACCCATGAACTCTTCAAATTCATCAAATGGATATTCTTCCTCTTCAAATTCGTCATTGATGCCCAAATTGAAGACACAATCAATGTCAGAATGATATTTTAGAGCTCTGTTTATGTCGTAAGTAACCTTGTCCTTTCCGACATTCAGTAAATTTTTTCCATTCTTGACATCAATCATTGCTCCACATGTGGCGAGGAATGGTCTCCAAGGATGATTGGAATGTGTTCATCTTCTTCCATGTCAACTACAACAAAATCTCCAGGTATCCAAAAGTCTCCAACTTTGATTGGTACATCTAGCAATACTCCCTCAGGATACCGAATTGACCGATCAGCCAGTTGTAATGCCATTCGAGTTGGTGATAGATCTCCACAATTCAATTTATCAAATACCGCCTTTGGCATCAAACTCACACTTGCCCCTAGATCACATAAAGCTTTCTTAAAATCTGTTGTGCCAATTGTGCATGGTATCGAAAAGCTTTCCGGATCTTTAAACTTTGTCGGTAATTTGCTTTGTACGAGCGCACTACACTCCAGATTGAGCGGAATTGTTGAGAGTTCTTAGAGTTTACTGCGATTGGAAAGAATCTCCTTCAGAAATTTAGCATACGAGGGTATGCTTGCGATTGCCTCAGTGATGGGGATTGTGACTTGTAACTGCTTGAGTGTCTCCATGAACCTCGCGAATTGCGGCTCCATCTGATGCTTGGCCGGTCTTGGAGGGAATGGCAGAGGTGGCTTGTAGGGTGGTGGTGAAATGTATTCAGGTTCGGGTTGTCGCTCGTCTCCACCTACGGTGTTATTCTGCTCCTTGATAGGGTCTGCTGCGTTTCGAGTACGGGCGGCTCCGGTTGTTGTGGCTCTTATTCTTCAGAATGCGATGGCCCTGCATGCATCTCATCGAAAGTTTGATCGGGCATGGGAGGTCCCTTGTAAGCTGTACCGCTCCTTAATGTTATGCATTTGCAAGTCTCTCTCGGGTTTTCTTCCGGTTGACCCGGAAATTTGCCTTTTCCGCGTGTGATACTCGAGAGTTCTTTTGCCATCTTAGAGACATTGTCTTCTAAGTCTTTGTTGCGGTTTGTTAAGGATTCAATTTTCTGTGCGATTTCGGCATTAGCCTTGTCTTGCTTCTCTAGGAATCTCTCCATTAAAGATGTGATGTCAGGTTGCTGTGGTTGATTGTATTGCCTTGGTTGATAATTCTGTTGAGGATTGTTGTATCTCGGTTGATAATTGGGTTGTGGTTCATAGTTCTATTGGGGTGCAGTAGGCCTTTGATTGTTTACGAATGAGAGATTTGGATGGTTTCGGTTGTTCGGATGATATGTATTGTAAGCGGGCTGAGGTCGAAAGCTGTTGTCGATTGCGTTTGCTTGCTCCATTTCTTCCTCAGTTTGCGTCACATTCATACATTCAGTCATCTCATGCGCTCCCCCACAATAGCCACATGCTGTTGCGGCATTGACTGCTGCTACCGTTCGCTGCTTGGTTTGCTTGTTGAGTGCCATTTGCAAAGCATCAATCTTTGTGCTCAGCATGGATATATCATCTACTCGGTGCATGCTAGGTGTTGGAGTTGGCTTCTTTCGCTCAGGGATCCAGTAGTGTTGGTTGATTGCAATCTCTTCAATTAGGTTGTAAGCCTCGTCAGATTCCTTGTTCATGATTGCTCCTCCTGCGGAACCATCAATAGACAACCTATCGGTAGGGTTTAGACCATTATAAAAAGTTTGGACAATCAGCCATCTTTCTAGACCATGATGTGGACAACACCTTAACATATCCTTATATCTATCACATGCCTCACACAATGTTTCACCATCCCTTTGTTCAAAATTAGTAATTGCATTTCTAAACCTCGAAGTTTTGGATGGTGGAAAATATTTTGCAATAAACACATTAAACAATTTGTCCCAAGTTTGAATGGAATTGGCCGGTAAGGAAAATATCCATGCTCTTGCTTTATCTTTTAATGAAAATTGAAATAGCCTTAGCCTGATTGCTTCATCGGTAACTCCGTTGATCTTTATCGTCTCGCATATTCCTAAGAAAATTGACAAATGAAGATGTGGATCTTCATGTGGAAATCCTCCAAATTGCTGTTGCGAAACCATATTTATGAGAGCAGGTTTGATCTCAAAATTACGGTTTGTAACAGTTGGCGGGTTTATACTAGAATTAGGATCATTCACGCGCGGTACGCAATAGTCTCGTAGAAGTTTGGGTCTTGCTGCATCATGAACTTCATTATCACCATTGTTTTGTCTTCCATTGTTGATCGGTTCGTTCAGTGGGATATTCATGTTGATCGAATCTGAGTCTTCTTCGGTTTCAGAATTACTTGATGAAGAACTATGATTGGTTCTTATCGGTGATGTGGAAGCGATTTGTCCTCTCCTACTAGCAATCCTCTCGGATCTTCGTACGGATGATTCGGCCAGCGTGCAGTATCCTAAAAAGAAAAGAAAATCTGAAAATTAAACTAAAAACTGAAAATAAAAAAAACGAAATTGAAAATAAAAGAAAAATGAAAATGCAGAAAATAAAAAAAATCTAGACGTTTCTAATTAATTGGATTCAATGGTCAAAGCAAGGACGTCTCGCGAGGCCTTGCACAATGAACCGTTATTCCCCGGCAACGGCGCCAAAAAGCTTGATCACTCAAAAGAGAGCAATGTTTCTTTTAATATTTATAAACTCGAAAATGCTATCGGTTCGGACTGCAAGCGCACAATCCTATCGAGTAGTATATTCGAGGTCGATCCACAGGGAATATTGGTTCAATGCTTTGAGCGATCGAATCACAATATTTCGAAAGGCTAGACGAAATCTGAAAATGGAGAGATGTTGTTTTGATCAATGTAAATTAGGAAGCAATTAAAAGTAATTAAAATAAAGATAGAGATGAGAATTCCTAGGGTTTCGGCACACCATTGCCACTCAATCCGCCTTGACAATATATTCCTGTTGCGTCTGATTTCCTGTTGTTGTTTAATGAAAGACACTACATAGGTCACTGCGATTTATGTTACGCGAGAATGACCGATCTTTCACCGAGATTCTACATAGGACACTGCGATTTACCTTACACAAATGTCTGATCTCTCAAATACCCCAAATTACTACAAAGATCACTGCGATTTATTTTACGCAAATGATGGAATTTGGTACGTGTTTTGTTGGTCTGGTTTATGGTTTCCCCGCTAAGGTTTTCTTCACATAAACCTAATAAATCTCAACGAGGTTAATTCATACAAATAGTTTCTCTTGCCATTAAAGCACTGTCACTACCCTAACGGACTTAAACTAGATCATTGAAATTAGATGAAGAGATAGTAAATCACAAAAGCATTTTGTTTCAACAACAAGAAATCATAATCAACAGAAATATATATATCAAAACATCAAGAGTAACAAGGTTTACTGCCTAGCCCTAAGAAAAGGAACTTAGCCACGGAACGGCATTGTTACAAGCACTCCTCTCTTCTCACTTTAATCAAATCTAACCCTAATTACAAAGATAACTAATCCTTTTGCCCAGGGGCCTTATATAGGAGTGTAGGGACGTGTAGAGGTTGAGTAGGGGCTAAGAAACTGATCTGGAAACAGCTGTCGGCAGTTATTCCCCAAGAGACGCCTTCGGATACGGACCGTATTGGGTGATACGGTCCGTATTAGGACCTTGACGGTTAGGGTTTAATGCTTCCAGCGCTACTTCTGGTTTGTGTTAGGCCTGGCCCGTATTAGGCAATACGGGCCGTAACAGGGACTTAGTCGATGAGCGTTGCTGATCCGATTGACCTGATTCTAGCTCCATTTGATGTAAAATAGTCCCAAAACCTGTTTTCTGCAATAAAACACAAAGAAGGGTGACAGTAGCCTTTTTCTCTAATTAATTAAACATAAGTGCGAGAAAATATGCAAAACCTAAGCCAAAACCCTACATAAATCATCATTATTTTGACTCTGATCACCAGCCCAAGTTTCCAAGTCTGAAATTTTGTGTGGCCAAGTTTGGCCGAACGACTGGCTGCACAACTGGCCGCACAAAATTCATGGGGCCCATGCCTGGCCGCACAGAATTTGTGTGGCCCATGCCTGACCGCACAATTGGCAGCACAAAATTTGTGTGGCCTATACTGGGCTGTAGCTATGGCCGCACCAGAAGTCATGATATTGATATAGGAACTAATAGAATATAGTAAGGTTGTGCTCCAGAAGAGAGGAGATGAGGGGAGGGGAGACAAGATGTAACCGGATTACCCAAACATGTTTACTTGCTCCACAACCTTATATTTTGGAGTGGAGCCAAGGGGAATGAAGGGGAACCAAGACACAAAAATGAATTCCCCTCCAATCTTTACATCCCGATTTGGAGAGTAGCTCTTTCCTTTACTCCTTCCATTCCCTTCCCTCCCCTTTTCTTCCCTTTAAATTTGTAGAGCACACCCTAAGGGATTAGATGTAGATCCACAATTAAGGGGCTGCGTGGGGGCACTATAATACTATTAAATCTCTTGCCCTCAGTATTCTACACCAATTAATTACTCCTGGCATGAAGCCTGAAAATAATAGAAACAAATCTAACTCAGAACCTCGCGATCTCTTCTTTCTCATTCCTCTGCAGTTTGTCGTCTTTGCTATTTCTCTCTTATATGTTTACAACTTTACATCTTTGTTCTTAGTTTCGAACTTTGAATTAGTACTCACATAGAAATTAATGCATCTTTTAGGACTTTGCTGCTCAGAAACTTACAATTTACACTGGTTGGAGGATAGAAGCAATACCTTCCATGATGAGAGTACATGGCCAATGTTAAAGATAAATGGGGTCTAGCTACCTACAATGAACAAACATGAATTCAATAACACACTGGTAAAAGATTTTTTTGGTCGACCCAATTGTTAGGGAATCATAAAGGCCAAACAGTTACGCCTTATCTAGAGATCAAATAATTACATCTAGGGATTAAACACTTACATTCCGAAAAAGGAGAAACAGTTCTCCGCCTTAACCTAAGGACCGTCCTATGCCAAAAGCCAACCGTAAACTTAAATTTTAAATACGGAACATAATACTTGATTCCATGGATGTTTCTATGGAATAACTCAATCCTTTGAGAGATTGCCTACCATCTCCGTGAGCGCGAGACTAGACTCTAATGGCAAGAAGTCCTTCTTGTCGGTTCTTCATATGGTAGTAGGAATAGACCTTCCAAGATAACAAGACGTGGCCCTTGAGATATCATTTCCAATTTTCTTAATAGATCCCTCCTCTCTTTTCTTTGATGGTGGAAGAAGAAGAGAAAACACTCAGATCTGTAAAGTTGCGACTGTTCAGAAACTGAGTTGTTCATTATCTTGTGTCTTGGGGACTCATCCTTGTATAGGAGTGCAATTCCAGACTGCGCGTGCAGATGCACGAAATTTAGTGCGGCCGTACAAACCAAGTCGATTGTGCCGCTAGTCGCCTTTCTTTCAGCCCAACTTTCCAAGTCTGAAATTTCGTGTGGCCAAGTCTGGCCGAATGACCGGCCGCACAAAATTTTGTGTGGCCATGCCTGACCGCACATAATTCGTGTGGCCCATGCTTGACCGCACAACTGACCGCACATAATTTGTGTGGCCATACTGGACCGCAGCTATGGCCGCACGGGCTCTCTGGAAAGACAGTTTTCTGAATTGCAAATCTCAGAATCAGTCCATCAATGATTTGATCTTTGTTTAAATTATTCTATATATTTATGAATCACATCATATTAAATACATAAATTGTCTAATATCTTAATTCCATATTAAATTATTTAATTATGATGATCATATATGACAATATACAATTTATAATTATATTACATATATGCTCAACGTTGAATTATGATCCAATAACATAAGTAACACTTGCGCCTTCAAATGTATATGAAACGAGTTTAGAAACGCCACTTCATGTTGGATTTGATGATAGTGCGGGGCGATCTCTTCAAAAAGAATTTGTCCCTTTTTTTTTATAACGAGGGGGTTATTCCTACCATTCAATGTTTTGTCCAATAAAGTTGTTAAATCAAGTTGATTAATTCAAGAAAAATGTATTAAGATTTTTCTTTAAGTTACAGCAAATCGAAATTTTGATGCAATATCTGAATTTACAAGGCTATTTGACAGCAGGATTCAATTCCTTTGAGCAAATGAGCTCTTCACCTAGACTATGGCACACCTTAACTACGATATCAGCTTGTGATCAAGCGGCGATTGGAATCTTTCTGTGTCAAACTTGTAGAGCCATATATGCTGAATGTTCTAATTTAAAAAATCGATTCTGCTTGATCACACCGACATAATTAAATACAATATTGGTGCAGTGACTGATATAGATGAAAAACCCTGAAATACGTGGATCCAATAATTTATCAATATTCAATTATGAGCTACAACACTTTAGTTTCAAGAAAAAAACCAAATAAAATAAAATTTATTGCGTATTTATTTAGAAAGAGGAGCAGAAGATTTGGATTCTTTCAGTTGGCTAAGCTATATTGGCCACATATATATTCAGGATGAGGAGGGTTCAAATGCCTCCATTTTTCATGCCTCCACCATGCCTCCACTTTTAAAAACTTTAATAACTCAAAATTTAAAACTTAAAAGTCAAAATAAAACCGTTGGATATGATCTACATCATTTTATCAATGTGCTCATAAAAAATTATCACATTTTGATTTTGTTTTTATGTGAATCAATAAGTTGAAAAATCAACGTCTAGAAATTATCCACATTAGTGCGTTTTTTACAAGCTCTTGATGACAACCAAAACAAAATTGAAATGTCATAATTTTTTACACGTGCATAGATAAAATGATTTAGATCATATCCAACGGTTTTATTTTGATTTTTAAGTTTTAAATTTTGAGTTATTAAAGTTTTAAAAAATGGAGGCATGGTGGAGGCATGAAAAATGGAGGCATTTGAACCCTCCTCATTCAGGATTCAGCCAGTCAAATATTTCATATTTGTCATTGTGTATCTTATTGAAGTACACCAAGAAATATTCCAGATCTGATCCAATCTGATATTTTAATAATGAGGAGGGTTCAAATGCCTCCATTTTTCATGCCTCCGCCATGCCTCTATTTTTAAAAACTTTAATAACTCAAAATTTAAAACTTAAAAGTCAAAATAAAACCGTTGGATATGATCTACATCATTTTATCTATGTGCTCATAAAAAATTATCATATTTTAATTTTGTTTTTATTTGAATCAATAAGTCGAAAAATCAACGTCTAGAAATTATCCACATTAGTATGTTTTCTTACAAGCTCTTGATGACAACCAACACAAAATTGAAATGTCAAAATTGAAATGTCATATCCAACTGTTTTATTTTGACTTTTAAGTTTTAAATTTTAAGTTATTAAAGTTTTTAAAAATAGAGGCACAGTAGAGTGGAGGCATGAAAAATGGAGGCATTTGAACCCTCCTCTTTTCATAAAAGAAGTCATAAAGGAGACTTTGAGATTAACTCTCAGCCACTTTGAGATTCAGACTAGCGCTGGGTAGTATTATTGAGCTTGGAGATTCGTGTCAAGTTAAAAAGAATGGTTCAGATCCAGTAATTGTAAAAGATTCTCTATTACGGTTCTGGGGAGGATCTGAAGTCCTTCAGAACGTTCCTCTCTCCTTCGCCCACGAACAATATGATAATCAAACTAAACGAGTCCACATACACTCAATCTTGATCTTTCTTTCCTGGTAAATTAAACTATCTCTTAAAAAAAGTAGTTGTTAAGAACAGAGGCGGATTCAAAAATTGTGTGAGGATGGGATTAAATTCATTAATTAATCAACTTTAAAAAAAATCATTAACTAATTGATACTATATAAAAAATAATAAAAATAGTCTCTCACATAATAAGAAATAACAAAATAATATTTTTTTATATATTAAAAACAACAAAAAGGGCAGTTGCCTCCGCACACCCCCCACCCCCCCGGTTAAGAACTGTAGAGTGAAGACCACACATTTCAAAGCCTCTCCTTTTCTTTCTCTCTAAATCTGACTTTGTGTACATTGATAGACAGTGGAGAGCGCACACAACAACTCCTGCAGCTTTGTTCATCCTCTAATTGTTCATCCATGGTGTCAGCTCATGTTCTGATGTTGCCTTTTCCATGCCAAGGCCATGTAATACCCATGATGGAGCTTTCTCATTCTTTGGTTGAGCATGGAATCAAGGTCACATTTGTAAACACAGAATTTAACCACGCAAGGGTCCTTCAAGCCTTGCCAAACAAAGGAAGCGACCTGAAAGGAATTAATTTGGTCTCAATTCCTGACGGATTGCGTCCCGGTGAAGATCGAAACGACCTCGGCCTTCTGATTGAGGGATTTACTAAGGTCATGCCAGGTTACCTGGAAGAGCTTATCAGAGAAAATAATGAGAAAGGGGAAGAGAAGATTAAGTGGTTGATAGCAGATGAGAACATGGGGTGGTCGTTTGCTGTTGCTAAAAAAATGGGAGTTAGAACCGCTTGCTTCTGGCCTGCATCGGCCGCTTGCCTGACAATAACGCTGTTGATCCCGAAATGGATTGAGGATAGAGTTCTTGATGAAAAAGGTAAGTTCTGTTTTTGTTTCAATTACTTTGTTATTTGGGTTGGTAGATATGTATATTATATTCGAAAAGAAAATGGAATGTGTTTAAGAAGGGATAATTTAGATTACAGAAATGCTGAATTCTGTCGGAAATTTAAATCTGAATAACAACTTATGATTTAATTAAAATCACGAACCATCAGGAATGAGTAACTTTTTTTTTGCTTCAGCAGAGCATTTTACATGGGTTACAAATTTTAGTATATGTGGTAGAAAGTACACCTTTATTATGTACCCAAAGTGTGTACTCTGATTATTGTGTACCCAGATTATTATTTTCAACAGTAACCAAGGATTAGTGTATATTGTCCTTTAGAAGTATCTATCACAAATGGCAACAATAGGTTATTTTGACTTTTAATTCCTTTGTAATTTTACATTGTTCGCGGAGAAATTTCTCAATTTTCATAATGAATTTCTCAAGGTTGGCCCGCTAGAGATGAGGTGTTGCAAATTGCACCCAAAATGCCCCCCATCCACAGCTCACAATTGTCCTGGAACGAGGCCGGAGACCCGAAAGGCCAACCGACCATTTTCAAGCTTGTTACTGACAACAACAAGAACATAGAGCTTGCAGAAATTATTGTATGCAATTCATTTTACGAGATCGAATCAGGAGCATACACACTATTTCCCAAGATCCTCCCAATAGGACCGTTACTTCCCGATTTGAAATTCAGCAAATCATTAGGTCTCTTCTGGCCCGAAGACACCACCTGCATGAAATGGCTTGACAAACAACCTCCAAAATCAGTTGTCTATGTTGCATTCGGCAGTTTTACTATATTCAGTGAAGCTCAGTTCAAGGAACTGGCACACGGGCTGGAACTAATGGGTCGCCCTTTCCTGTGGGTGGTGCGGCCCGACTTCACGACCGGACTGAGCAAAGAATGGATTGATCAATTTTTGGAGATGAACAAAGAGAAAGGGAGGATCATTAGCTGGGCCCCACAGCAGCAGGTGCTGGCTCATGAATCAGTTGCTTGTTTCATGTCGCACTGCGGCTGGAACTCTACTTTAGAAGGGGTGAGAAATGGTTTGCCATTTCTTTGCTGGCCGTACTTCGCCGATCAATTCTGTAACCAGAGCTACATTTGTAATGTTTGGAGAAATGGACTGAAGATGGAGGCCGACGAGAGCGGGATTGTGTCAAGAGCGAGAGTGCGAGATAAGGTGGAGGAGTTGATTGCAAATGAGGAGATTGCAAGAAGAGTTCAGGAACTGAAAGAGTTGGCTTGGAAGAACTTAAGTGAAGGTGGTACTTCATGCGAGAATTTGAAGAATTTTGTCAATTTGATGAGGGAATGAGAGAGAAGTGCTCAAGGTGAACTATCAATTTGTGTTTGTATTAAATAAAAGAATAACGCTAAATATCTTCAGATCTGATGTAGCTAATTAAACTCTTTTCTCCAATCAAAAATAAAAATTGTACTCTTTCCTTTTGACTTCTTTTGGATTAATTAGATAGCATTTTCTGACGATATTTTTGGTTAATTAAGTATGAGTACTATATCATTATTTTAAGTAAAATTAGGGTGCTCTTAAGCTCATCAAAGGTGGATTGATGAGTTTAAATTCAAAACATATCGAAATGACTTTAAATAACAAATTCAAACCCGTCGAAACTGATTTACTTCATTAGTTACGTATTTACATGTCAAATTTATAAATTTTCGAGTTAATTTAGTATGAAGTTAAGTTGTCAAAAATAACTTTTTGAATTCATTGTTTTTTTTTTTTTTAAATTTGACTTTATACTAAATTAATTCGAAAATTTATAAATTTGACATGGAAATGTATCACTCGTGAAGTAGTTCGGTTAACGATTTAGATTCATTATTTAAAATTAATTCAATAAGTTTTAGAGTTAAACTCACTAAAAAACTAGTGAGCTTAAAAACACCCTAGTTCTACTTTTATTTTTATATATATTGTGAAAACTACGAATTTTTATATCGACTATATTTAGTCGGTTTTGTGCATAAATTTGTAGTATAGTCGATTTAAACTTGGATCCGAATCCGACTATTTATAACTATTGTCTTCGTAGTACTAACTATTTAGATAAGAAAACGGATTACTTGATAATTTTGGCAATATTTTAAATTAATATTAAAAAATAAAAAATAAATTTGTAGACGCATTTTTGGACATATATATGATAGTATACTGACAAAATTTCATACGATTTGAATATTATTTCGTAATACATCATGGATTTTTAATTTCAAACCATCAAAAAATAAAATTACCTGCAAAGCAATAACACATGCAACGAATTTTCTTATTTTTACAAACATAATATATGTACATTTAGATCATGTATATAATATATTTAAAATTTAAATATTATTTTTTAATTATTTTCAAAGTTATCGGAATAAAATATTGTCAAGTGTTTCAATATTAATTACAGCTTTTGGGCTTAGAACAGGTCTGGTGTAAAAATAAGCAAGATGTGGATCAGAATCAGAACCGACCAGTTTCTTTTTTTTTTTATCTAAAGCCTGATATGATGACCTTGATTTAATTTGATCCTCTAACTCCTCAAATTGCGCTGGAGGAAATTGGAATGATTTTATCCTGTTATTTATGTTACGTTCTAAAATTGAAAAAATAGGTTAAAACAGCAAGGCAATTAACTCTGTTTTAACCTAACAAAAGCGATAAAAATTAAATAAAAGACCAATACATTATTTTTCTTAGCTAAATAGAAGGGGAAAATTGATGGGTTGGATTTCTGTCCGAAGGTATTTGAACAGAATACCTCTACAAAGCGTGTCTAGACCACAAAGATCATATTTGATTAAAAGTGATTAAATTAATGCTAACAGCGTTATCCTCTATCCGTTAAGTAAAAAAGAAAACCATTCTTCTTTCTTTTTTCACTAAAGACTTACATTACTTTTCTCTTCACTGACTCAGTCATTATGAAGCTTCATTATGTTACAAACTACTCATACACAATTGTGTACGAAGAGAAAAAATCAATTGGGAACCAGGAAAATCAATTGAGAGTGCAAAAGAAAATCAGCAATTGCTCAGCGCCATGGATATTCCTGAATAGAATCATAGTAATGGATCTTAGCATTTGTCTCCTGTCGATGCATTCCTCTCGGAGGTAAAATGAAGAAGCAAAGGATATTCGGTTTTACTTTGATTTCGAGCACTTGATATCGATCCTCTGCCTCGGTGATTGATCAGCGCCAATTCTGAACCGATTAAGTACTGTTGAAAATGATTGAGAATAAAGGGATTTGATCTCAGTTATCCATCATCGATCAAAAGGTTAGGATTAAAGTAAAAAGGCAAACTCTATTTTAGACAATAGTACCAATGGTACACTGTTCATAGGTACCGAAAATAGGAATATAGGCAACGATATAATACCAATGGCTAATTAGCCACTGTAAAATATATATAGCAACTCCACTGTAAGAAAAAAAGATTGTGAATGAAATAGAAAATTTTCTCCTCAGTTTTCATAAAATTCAACATGGTATCAGAGCAGTGCTCGATAATCCAATAATCTTCATAACCCCCATAATCCAATATCAGTAGCAGAGAATACTGAAAAACCCACAAGAAGAAAGTTCAGACAAAAGCAAGGATGTCACAAATGGGGCAGCACTCAAACGAAGCTACCAACCATTCGAGACTCACCAATACCTTGCTCAATGATAGAAACTATCTATCTTGGGCAAAATCAGTAACTCTTTCCCTGAGTGGAAGAGAAAAAATTGAATTCATCACTGGAGAAATCACAAAACCAAAAATTACAGATCCAGCAAAACCAACAGAGGAAGAAAAGCAAGCATTGCGACAATGGCAAGCCACAGATCACAAAATCATGGCTTGGCTATTAGATTCCATGGAAACCCAAATTTCAGAACTATTCCTTCACAGCTATACCACATCACACGGCCTATGGGAAGATGTCAAAGCATTCTTCGGCCAACAACAAAACCATGCACACATCTTTCGACTCAAACAAGAAATTCACACAACAAAACAAGGTTCCATGACCAACACAGAGTACCTCGGCCATCTCAAGAAAAAATTTGACGAGCCCAAAATTTATCGACCATCCACAACAGATTTCAACGAGCTCCAGAAAAGGCAACAAGAAGATGAAATATTTGAAGAAAATATTAGTTTCATGCAAGAGCAAATTTCAAAAATTTAACTCAAAGAAACCAACATAGATCTACTTATTTGACTAACGATGAACCGTATTTAATATTTTAACTTGTTTAATCTTTATACCTCAAATCTTGGTCTCTAAACCAAGAAGTAGGGACTTGAGATGTAGGGTTGTTGCCTTCTTGTCGAGCCTTCACTTCTCCAAGTCGGCCTCGAAATGGCACCCGCTTCGAACGCTCGAAGCCTCTACGAGTATCCACCCGAGATTAAACGAAACTCTTGTTTTTCCCTTGCTAGAGGTAATCAACCAAGAATCTAACTTAACCTTAGATTCTACCTCTTCAATCAACTATTAATTTTAGTGTAGAAGTTGTGCTCAACACATGAGCAAAAATGGTGGAGACAAAATTGCAAAAACTCTTCTCTTTTTCACCTCTTCTTACAAAAACGTTTTTCCATTTTTTCTTACAAGAGAAGGAAGAAGAGAGAGATTAGAATGGTGGCTAGGGTTTGAAAAAAGGTGGGGTATTTATAATATTAATTTAGGGTATGTTTTAATCATCTCAACCACAATGGATGGTTAGATATAAACATGACAAAAGTAACTTTTACTTTTGCCATCCAATGGAGCTCTCCATTAGATGTACTTTTATCCCACTTTATTCCAAACCATTTCATCAAATGGACTTCTCCATTTAATGTTAAATTGGGCTTGGGCCAATTTCTATTTATGCCATTTTCGTTTTTGCCATTTATGCCAACTTTTGTCCCACCCGACAATTGTTACGGTTAATTGTATTTGCTCAATTTTATTGAGAAATAAATTTGTATATCATGTCCAACATGTAATAAATTTATTCTAAGATCAAGTCAGTCATCTCCATGACACTTTTATTTGTTTCGTTTTTCTCTCTTGGGTGTGACCTCGTAGGATCTATATCGTGTTGACAATAGAATCAAAACTTCTTTTAATTCTATAAATTATAAGCGGCACCTAGCAATATGCATTATAATTACTCAACATATAAAGATGATATGAACCAATCAACATCATGATCCTAAAGCAATATTTAATTGCTTGTGTCAATTCACGTGTCACATGATATCGGGAATAAATCCAAGGCAGGAGAGTGTCATCCTTGCAAATTTATTCTTTTCTTGATTCCAAGTAATTCAATAAATAATGATCAAACTCATTGATCATAATTGCATGCATACTTTATTACTCCATCAAGGGACCCGAAGATATCATCACTTATATATGAAATATGAGAGACACTGGTATTCTTGATAAATATCTTTTCCTCCGCACAAGACACACATATTGAGATATTATCTGTATAGCTGCCAGTTACAGTCAACGTTGGATAACACCTACAGATACATGTATCTCATGTAGGAAAACTAATCATCTCATACCAAAGAATTCAAGACACAAATGAAACATTAATGACACTAACACAATCCATGTTATGTTTCATTCTTGGGTCATGTCCAATCCCCTGATCTCCATCAGGTACTTATGTGATTAAATTGGTAGCTCCTTACCATATGATCCGTAGAACATGATCATCATTTAATCCACATACTAATCTCGTATCGGTAAATAGTGTTCCTTCTTAATTACCAAGATTAGGGACATTTAGAGTATTCGTTATATTATTATTATAGAGTTCTACATTTCATGTCCTCAACTCGAAAAATCCATAATGTAATTAAATACTCAAGGAACAAAATGATCATTTCATTTCATGAACAAACATAGAATACATCCATAAATGGTTGGCTTCTAGATCATAACACTAACAATCTCCCACTTGAACTAGAGCCAATCCCATATACATCTATATGCATAAAAGCCCTACACAAGTGTAGTCTCTAATACAACTCCATGTACTAAATCTCAAAGCCAGTCAATAACAAATCTAATCCCCATAGATGCAGTGTGCAGCGTATGCTTGTCCTGAGACAGAGACTTTCTCAGCGGGTCAGCTGTGTTGCTGGCCGAATCTATTCTACAAATCTTGACGTCACCTCGATCGATGATCTCTCGAATCAGGTGATATCTCCGCAGAACATGCTTGGATTTCTGGTGTGACCTTGGTTCCTTGGCTTGTGCAATGGCTCCATTGTTGTCACAATAGAGCTCCAGAGCACCCATGGAACTGGGGACCACCTCAAGTTCATTCAAGAACTTTCTAATCCAACAACCCTCTTTAGCTGCTTCTGAAGCGGCTATGTACTCTGCCTCGGTGGTTGAGTCCGCCGTTGTTTCTTGCTTGGAACTTTTCCAGCTTACAGCGCCACCATTAAGGATGAACACGAATCCTGACTGTGATCTCATGTCATCATGGTCGGTCTGGAAACTAGCATCGGTGTAACCCCTTACAACGAGCTCAGATTCCCCACCATAGACAAGGAACATATCCTTCGACCTATTTAGGTACTTCAGGATATTTTTGACGGCAGTCCAATGCGTCAAGCCTGGATTTGACTGATGTCTGCTTGTCACACTCAATGGGTATGACACATCAGGGTGAGTGCATATCATGGCATACATGATAGAGCCAATGGCGGAAGCATGTGGCACTCTACTCATGCTATCTAGCTCAGCAGATGTCGATGGACATTGCTTCTTGCTCAGATGAACCCCATGCGACATATGCAAGAATCCTTTCTTGGAATCTTGCAGGTTGAACCTTTTCAACACTTTGTCAATGTATGCGCTTTGACTCAATCCAATGAGTCTCTTTGATCTATCCCTATAGATCCTAATGCCTAGTATATAGGTAGCCTCGCCCAAATCTTTCATTGAGAACACTTTCTTCAATGAAGACTTGATAGAATCCAATGACGGGATGTCATTTCCGATCAGTAGTATGTCATCCACATACAACACAAGGAATATTATTACACTCCTACTAATCCTTTTGTATACACAAGGTTCTTCCTCGCTTTTAATGAAATCAAACTTTTTGACTTCTTTGTCAAAACGCTTGTTCCAACTCCGCGATGCTTGCTTCAAGCCATAAATGGACCTCTGAAGCTTTCATACTTTCTTAGCATGATTGGTATCTTCAAAACCAATCGGTTGTGTCATATACACGTCCTCTTCTAAATCTCCATTTAGAAAGGCGGTTTTGACATCCATTTGCCATATTTCATAGTCATGAAATACGGCAATTGCTAAGAGAATTCGTATTGACTTAAACATAGCAACGGGCGAGAAGGTCTAATCATAATCAACACCTTGAATCTGTCTGAAACCTTTCGCTACCAGCCGTGCTTTGTAAGTAGTCAAATTACCTTCCATGTCTGATTTCCTCTTGAAAACCCATTTGTTTTCAATAGGTTTTACCCCACTTGGAGGATCAACCAAATACCAAACTTGGTTGTCATACATAGATTGTATTTCAGATTTCATGGCTCCAAGCCATTCTGCAGAGTCGGGTCTCGCCATCGCTTCCGTATAGGTCAAAGGATCTTCAGTGTCTAACACTGTCACCTCGTGAAGTCCCAACCATCTTTCAGGTGGGCGACTTTCTCTCATTGACCTACGAAGGACTTGTGCTTGTGGTTCAGAGATCTCTTCCACAAACTCTTGTGGATTCGTTCCTTGATCCTCATTCTCAACTTCTTGCGAATTCGGTTCTAGGGGTGAGTGTTGAATCTCTTCCACAACTTCTTGTGAAATTGATTCATCTCGACTCCCACTGCCCACAATATCCACGGGTGGTTGAACATGATCATCATTGATCATTTCATTTTGTAGTGTAGATTGATCCTCTTCAAGTCTTACACTACTCCCACTACTTTCTCTTGAGAGAAACTCTTTCTCCAAGAATACACCGTGTCGAGCAACAAATACTTTGTTCTCACACTGGTGATAGAAGTAATATCCCTTAGTTTCTTTGGGATATCCTATGAAAATGCACTTGTCCGATTTGGGCTGGAGCTTGTCAGACATCATGCGTTTGACATAAGCTTCACAACCCCAAATCTTTAAAAAAGACATACTTGATACCTTTCCAAACCATAACTCATGTGGTGTCTTTTCTACGGATTTTGATGGAACCCTGTTTAGTGTGAATGCGGCAGTTTAAAGCGCATGCCCCCAAAATGAGAGTGGTAGGCCAGCTTGGCTCATCATTGATCTAACCATGTCCAACAAGGTTCGATTCCTTTTCTCAGAAACACCATTCCATTGTGGTGTCCCCGGAGGAGTGAGTTGTGAAACTATTCCACAATCTCTTAGATAGTCGCCAAACTCGTGACTCAAATACTCACCCCCACGATCTGATCGTAAGGCTTTAATCTTCTTGTCGAGTTGGTTCTCTACTTCATTCTTAAACTCCTTGAACTTTTCAAAGGATTCAGACTTATATCTCATCAAGTAGACATAACCATATCTACTGAGGTCGTCAGTAAATGTGATGAAGTATCGATAACCTCCTCGGGCACTTGTACTCATTGGTCCACATACATCACTATATATGAGTCCCAACAAACTACTTACCCTTCCACCTTTCTTGGTGAATGGTGCATTGGTCATCTTTCCAAGTAAACAAGGTTCGCATGTCTCAAGTGATTCTAAATCAAATTGACCAAGAAGTCCAACTTCTTGCAATTTCTTGATGCGTCTCTCATTTATGTGACCTAGGCGACAATGCCACATGAGAGTCGTACTCTCATGACAAGTTTTGAGTCATTTGTTATTGATGTTCAGAACTTGTTTATCCATTTCAAGCAAGTATAGACCATTCCTTATATAAGAACATCCATAAAACAAACCATCTCTATAAAAAGAACAACAATTGTCTTTGATGGTAAAACAAAAACCATCCATGTCCATACAAGAAATAGAGATAATGTTTCTCGAAATAGAAGGAACAAAATAAACATTTTTAAGTTCCATTACAAGCCCACTGGGCAAATGCAACTCGACACACCCGACGGCAACTGCTGCAACATTTGCACCATTCCCAACACGGAGCTGCACCTCACCCTTTCTTAGCATTCTTCTATCCTTTAGTGCCTGCATATTCATACAAATATGAGCACATGATCCAGTATCTAATACCCAATCATTGATAGAGGTAGCTAAGTGAACTTCAATGACAAAAATACCTGAGGAAGACGGGACCTTCCCATTTTTCTTGTCCTCCAAGTACTTAGGATAATTCCTTTTCCAGTGCCCCTTCATCTTACAGTAGAAGCACTCGGAATCGGAGGCAACCTTGACCTTGGGAGTGCTCACAGTCACCACTGGAACCTTTCCCTTGCCCTTGCCATTGCCCTTGGGCTTGCCTTTGCCTTTCTTGACTTTCCTACTTCCCTCACTGACCGCAAGGACATGAGAAACACCTTTCTGCATGTCAGCCTCTGCAGTCTTGAGCATCCCATGTAATTCACCCAAACTTTTCTCCATTCCATGCATGTGATAGTTCATGATGAATGAAGAATACTTTGATGGGAGAGAGTTAAGAACGATGTCTGTGGCCAACTTCTTGTCCACGGCACACTCGAGCTTCTCCAGCTGCTCCACATAACTTATCATTTTAAGTATGTGAGCACTTACGGAGACACCCTCAGCCATCTTGCATCCCAAAAAACTTTTGGTCACGTTGTACCTCTCTACACGGGCCTGATCTTGAAACATTTTCTTGAGCTGGTCCATGATGTAGTAACAAGAATTCTCCTCAAACCGCTTCTGCAGTTCGGGGTTCATTATTGATACTAAGAGGCACTGTACTTCAAGGTCGTCTTCCACGGCCTTGTTGTGCTTATCCTTAGTTTCCTGTTTAGCTTCATTATCTGTAAATCACGGATGGGAGTAGTCAAGACGTATTCCTTTTTCTCATGCCTAAGAACAATTCTTAGGGCACGATGCCAGTCTAGAAAATTCGATCCGTCATTTTTAAGTTTTTCTTTGTCTAACAATGATCGCAGGAAAGAGGTTTCTTTTGCCATGATATACAATTTAAAGGTTTGAGTTTAGTTCATGACAATGTTTTATTTAAAATAAAACTCCCACTACAATATTAATTTAGTTCCATTTGTAGTAGGTCCAAGATCCATATTTTCACTAAGATAAGCCAGCGTCGGCATGATACTTAAACTTAGATATTTTAGGTAAGCAACTCATGCTAATCACAACCAGGTGACTCTTGGTGTTTATCCATCCAACTCATGTATGAACAAACTATTCCCCAAGGCCCAAAACTGTTTTGGATTATCCATGTCAAGTAACCCTCTCTCTATTTGGTTTGACATGACGGTCATGCCCCACATCTCCTAAAGACAGAAAGCGATGCCTACTATGTAGGTCCCACCGACTAACGATCGATAGTTTGACATGGATAGAGAAGGAAGGGAATGACGCTTGATTTTGTTTGGAACCTTTTTTATTATTTATGGTGGTCATGTAAGCATACACCCATACTTATCCTATGACTCTTATATTTCATAAATACACATAAATGACATAAACACATCATGCGGCTGTGAGTTTGTATGGCCTTGTGCGAAAAACTCCTTTCTCGCATTTGTCACTTGTTGCGCCAACTCCTTGGATGTGGCCACCACATTTCACAACTATTCTATGCCTATTTATTTTCTATTAAGACTTTCTTAAAAAGAAAATAAGTTACATTTAGAATTTCTAAAATTTCTAAATATAGGCATGCAAGCTTTGAATGAATTACATTGAAAGGCATCCTAACATTTGTGCCTTAATTATTAATCTAATTAATTATTATGGGGCACCTTAGGCCGCATTACAACCATTCAACAAACATTCATTACATCTCACAAGGCATTGGAAATGACCATACAAAACTCACATTTTTGTCCCTACAAAAACAAGTTAGGTGCATGTGCAAAAATTGCACCATACATGCATAAACAATTCATGCATATGCAATTAATTAAATTAATTCCTTAAGCTTATGACCCATAAAAAATTTGTTTCAAAAACAAAATTTCAACAGAGGAGAAGGTTTGATTTATCACATAATTCATGCAAATTAAAATTTACAAACTACACCTTGAACTATTCCAAATAGCACAAGTAATAGTCAACCCGTTATGCCTAATTAACAAATGTGCTTAGAAAATTAATTTTAACCTTTAAAATAATTTTCAATATTCCTAAAGAGGAAGAAAAATTTCCCAAATTCCCTTAAAATGCATTTCATCATATAAACATACATTTTAATAATTTGGAATTACACACTTTTGTTAATTAGTACTTAATCACCTTAAAATTAGGATTATTTATAACAACTCATAAAAATGCAAACTATATATAGATGCACTCCATATGACATATATAACAACACTATTAAATTGGATTTAAAAGATCTCATATAAAAATGAAAATTTTTTGGTCCATAGTAGAACCCGAGCCTATAAAGGCATATTTTATCATTTCATCATTTTAGTCTTTTTGATCTATTTGCCTTCAAATTAATTTAACCCTTAAATAAATTTATTTCCAGATATTAAAACATTACTAATTAATGTTTAAACACCTTAGAAGGCTCCAAAATAATTGTGTAAAAATAATCCTAAAATTAAATGCAAGATGTTCAAAAACACCGACGGTTGTGTCATAAGCTTCCAAGACTTAATTAAATTAATTACTCATGCTAATTTCGGCCAAAAATTAGTCAAATAAAGCCTTAAGCTCTGATACCAATTGAAGAAAATATTAGTTTCATGCAAGAGCAAATTTCAAAAATTTAACTCAAAGAAACCAATATCGATCTACTTATTTGACTAACGATGAACCGTATTTAACATTTTAACTTGTTTAATCTTTATACCTCAAATCTTGGTCTCTAAACCAAGAAGTAGGGACTTGAGATGTAGGGTTGTTGCCTTCTTGTCGAGCCTTCACTTCTCCAAGTCGGCCTCGAAATGGCACCCTCTTCGAACGCACGAAGCCTCTACGAGTATCCACCCGAGATTAAACGAAACTCTTGTTTTTCCCTTGCTAGAGGTAATCAACCAAGAATCTAACTTAACCTTAGCTTCTACCTCTTCAATCAACTATTAATTTTAGTGTAGAAGTTGTGCTCAACACATGAGCAAAAATGGTGGAGACAAAATTGCAAGAACTCTTCTCTTTTTCACCTCTTCTTACAAAAACGTTTTTCCATTTTTTCTTACAAGAGAAGGAAGAAGAGAGAGATTAGAATGGTGGCTAGGGTTTGGAAAAAGGTGGGGTATTTATAATATTAATTTAGGGTATGTTTTAATCATCTCAACCACAATGGATGGCTAGATATAAACATGACAAAAGTAACTTTTACTTTTGCCATCCAATGGAGCTCTCCATTAGATGTACTTTTATCCCACTTTATTCCAAACTATTTCATCAAATGGACTTCTCCATTTAATGTTAAATTGGGCTTGGGCCAATTTCTATTTATGCCATTTTCGTTTTTGCCATTTATGCCAACTTTTGTCCCACCCGACAATTGTTACGGTTAATTGTATTTGCTCAATTTTATTGAGAAATAAATTTGTATATCATGTCCAACATGTAATAAATTTATTCTAAGATCAAGTCAGTCATCTCCATGACACTTTTATTTGTTTCGTTTTTCTCTCTTGGGTGTGACCTCGTAGGATCTATATCGTGTTGACAATAGAATCAAAACTTCTTTTAATTCTATAAATTATAAGCGGCACCTAGCAATATGCATTATAATTACTCAACAGATAAAGATGATATGAACCAATCAACATCATGATCCTAAAGTAATATTTAATTGCTTGTGTCAATTCACGTGTCACATGATATCGGGAATAAATCCAAGGCAGGAGAGTGTCATCCTTGCAAATTTATTCTTTTCTTGATTCCAAGTAATTCAATAAATAATTATCAAACTCATTGATCATAATTGCATGCATACTTTATTACTCCATCAAGGGGCCCGAAGATATCATCACTCACGTATGAAATATGAGAGAACTGGTATTCTTGATAAATATCTTTTCCTCCGCACAAGACACACATATTGAGATATTATCTGTATAGCTGCCAGTTACGGTCAACGTTGGATAACACCTACAGATACATGTATCTCATGTAGGAAAAATAATCATCTCATACCAAAGAATTCAAGACACAAATGAAACATTAATGACACTAACACAATCCATGTTATGTTTCATTCTTGGGTCATGTCCAATCCCCTGATCTCCATCAGGTACTTATGTCATTAAATTGGTAGCTCCTTACCATATGATCCATAGAACATGATCATCATTTAATCCACATACTAATCTCGTATCGGTAAATAGTGTTCCTTCTTAATTACCAAGATTAGGGACATTTAGAGTATTCGTTATATTATTATTATAGAGTTCTACATTTCAAGTCCTCAACTCAAAAAATCCATAATGTAATTAAATACTCAAGGAACAAAATGATCCTTTCATTTCATGAACAAACATAGAATACATCCATAAATGGTTGGCTTCTAGATCATAACACTAGCAATATTTGTGTACCTCTCGGGTCTAGATGACAGTTACGAGGCCGTGAGGTCGCAAATTCTTCTCGGACCCGAACTCCCCTCTTACTCAGCTGTCGCAGCCATGATACACCGAGAAGAAACTAGACGGCAGACTATGGGCGGTCCACAAGCCCAAAATGGCGAGGGACACGAGACCCACGGCCTCGCCGCTAGAAATATCAAAAACCCTAGCTTTCCGAATCGACAAAATCTCAAAGAAAGGTGCCCCCATTGTAAAAAGGAAGGGCATACTCAAGAGAGATGCTGGTTCCTTCATCCGCACCTTGCTCCAAAAAAATGAAAGGTAGCGGCGGAGAGATCAGGGAGAGGAGGCGACAGAACCGAAGAGAGGATAGGCGGAAATGAGGAAAAGGGGGCGAGACGCAGTTACACAGCGCAAACCCAAACCAAAAATGACCCGAGAGTTTTCTCTGCGCAGACCCAAACCGAACCGACTCATTTTTTCAGAAACGGGTCAAGCGGGTCAGCCTCCAGCGGGTCAGATGGGTATAAGACTGAGGATCAAATGCAGCAGATGCTGAAGCAGTTCTCTGTGTGGTTTTCTAAACAAAATTCTTCTGGTTCATGTGGTACTGTTTTTCAATCCCAAAAATTTAATTTATTTGACCAAATAATTGTAGATAGCGGTGCTACCGATGATATGTTTGGTAACAAACAATTAATTACCAATTTAGACTCGACCAATAATAATCTATATGTTGTGGTGGTGGAAAACGGTATGAAGGAAAAAATAGATGGCATAGGCAAAATCAACATTTTCAACAAAAAAATTGATAATGTACTATATTTAAAATCATTCCCTATAAATTTAATTTCCGTAAAAAGATTAACACAAGATTTTAATTGTGAGGCAATTTTTTCTTGTAAAAATGTCATATTTCAGGACCGGAAAACCGGGAAGACGATTGGGGAAGGTTTTCTTAAAAATGGACATTACATTTTGAATCTACAAAAATTGAGTTTAGGTGCTTCTGCAAAATTAGTTAGTTGTGATCTATGGCACAAGAGACTTGGACATCCTTCCGATAAGATTTTAACTAGTATTGTAGAATTTCCAAATTTAAATTGTATCAATTGTGATGTTTGTAAAATGGCCAAACAAACGAGGCTTCCTTTTTCTCATTCAAATAGTAGAAGTGAAGCCATGTTTAATTTGGTTCATTCCGATATATGGGGACCGGCCCCAATTAATTCATATAATGGATTTAGATATTTTGTTATATTTATTGATGATTTTTCAAGAGCTACTTGGATATATTTGTTAAAATCAAAAGATGAAGTATTTAAATGTTTTGAAGAATTCCTAAATTTAATAGAAAATCAATTTGATACTAAACTAAAAAAATTTAGATCGGACAATGGTACGGAATTTATAAACAAAAATTTCACAAATCTTTTTAGAATTAAAGGGATTATACATCAAATAACATGCATAAATACACCCGAACAAAATGGAGTTTCGGAAAGAAAAAATAGACATTTGTTAGAAATGACAAGAGCATTATTATTTCAAAATAATGTTCCAAAAATATATTGGTCGGATGCCATTCTTTGTGCCACTCATCTAATTAATCGATTGCCAAGTAGTGTACTTAATAATAAAAGTCCATTAGAAATTCTTTATCAACAAAAACATAATCTAAATTATTTAAGAGTATTTGGTTGTGTATGTTGGGTAAAGATTCAAAGAAATGATAAGTTAGATTATATGTCAACAAAAACTTTTTTTTTTTATATTCTTCTTTTAAGAAGGGATATAAATGCTATGATCCAAAAAATAAAAAATTATATTTTTCTAGAGACGTTATATTTTGTGAAGATGAACCATATTTTAAAGACAAAGAAATAATTAATGAGCCACACACTAATGATCAAGTTTGCCCCATAGTACCTCTGTAGGGCGCAGAAAGTTGCACAGCTGGTATGGAAGGTGTGTGCATATGTTAAATATCTCAGAGTTCAATGCTCTCAGTTTTCAAAACATGGAGAGAACATCGAACTTGAAACATTCATTTCTTTCTACAATTCCTTCTGGTTCACCCTCGACAGACCTACTATTCATAATCAGTCTATCGAGAGAGTTTAATGATTGTGGGGACGTTTAAATCCCAGCGGGCGCAAGCCCCCGCTGTTAATTACATCAGATGACCCTTCCAAGCCATACTGAACACCTCGTTCATTCCAGGATTTGTGCCTATTGGTTGTGAATTGAATAAAGGGGCTAAAAGGGGGACTCATGTATTGACTTCGGTTTTGATTTGATTTTCTATACGTTTTGACATGTATATGTATGTGATTTTCGTATTAAAATAATATTTATTGCATTTTAAAATAGGAAATTGGATATTTGAGAAAGTGTATGCATAACATTTGTTTATATTTGATTTATAACATATTCATTCATATTTTTGTTAATTATTTATATGTTATTGGACATGTTCAATTTTGATTTAGAAGCGTGAAGAATTTGATTTGGGTTCATTTGGAGGTGGTTTGAGTCAATTTGGACTTGAAATGAAGAAGTTATGGCCAAAAAGGGCTTATTTGTAAACATTTATGTTTTTCCAGGGGCCTATTTACAAAGCTGGAAAGGTGTGGACTTGTGATTTGGGTCTTAGACAAGGTTTTATGTGAGAATTGAGCCTTTAGGGGCTTGTTTGAGAGAAATTTTAGGCTGTCAGGGGCCCGTTTGTAAATCTATAGGGACTCCTTCATGAATATTCGAAGTTAGAAGGGCTTCTTTGCAAAGGGTTTTTGATTTAGAGATTTTATTTGTTAATTGGGCTTTGAGATTGGCATTTTGGGCTTTGAGATGCGTATTCTGAGCCTTGAAGATTGATGCCAGGCCTTTGAGATTCGGTTAGGGAACTTTATTCAATATGACATGATGGGCCCCATGCGTCAGTAGGCTTTAAGTTGGCAATTCAACCTTGGGCCGTTAGATCACTGTGTGTTGCTTTAGGATTTGAATATCTGTTTGAATTTTCATGTTGGCGCCGAAATCCAACGAGAGGTATTGCTTTGAGGTTCGTGCAGCTTGGATATGAACAAGGGTTTATCCCCGAGATTGGGGTTTGGGCCTCCGGCCAACTCCGGTCACGGCAAGGCAAGGAGGGGACGTGGTTAGCATCGCCCGAAGTGGCGGTTCATCATGGATTCCGCCGAGGCCGCCATCCTTGGTTCATCATGGATTCCGCCGAGGCCGCCATTCTTGATTAACACTTTAATTTTAAACTTAAACGAGTATTCATTATGTTTGGGTCTCGGGTTCTTCGGTTCAGTACCTATTCGGTACCGGTTTGAGTGATGGGTTTTCTTGAAGTATGATAGAGGCACGAAAGATGTGAATTTAAGTTCTGGGAGCATGGCAGGATGCTTAAATTTGTTAATTTGATCGAATTTTACATATTTGAGCATTAATGGACATCAATTTCATGAAACCTCTTGCTTTTCAAAATATCGAGTTGAATTTTAGAATTCTCTATTTTTGTTAAAAATTCAGTGGTTTCTTGTTGTTAATCCAGAAAGGAGAATGTTCACTATATCTAGAATAAGTTTTATAATTTTTACAATTTTATTTCCATTTTTAACGTATTTATTTATGCAGAGGGGTAATAAGGGAAATTCTGCATTTTTAATGCTGGATTTTTAAAAGCTGAACTTTGAAAATTCGTAGAAAATAGGAATAAAATCAGAACAATGTAAAACTTGTGTCCATTTTGTGTATCTTTAAATGTTCTATCCAACTGTGGTATTCATTTTTTTTCAATTTGGTCCTAAAAACACTTTTTGTGCTCAATTTACCAGCAGGTCCTTTTTCTTTTCAGAATGCTGGTTTTTTGTTTTTCAGAGCTGAACTTCAAAAATTCATAATAAATCGAAATAAAATCAGAGAAACATGCAACTTGTGTCAATTTTGTGTGTTTTGAAGTCCTTTATTTAACTGTGATGTCCATTTTGCATTTTAGCCCCTGTACTGGTTTGTGCTGATCAGTTTGTTAGAGAAGGTCATTTAACAGTTTTTGAGTACTTCTCATGTACCAGTGAAGCTTGAACTTGAGTTTGATATAGGTATGGGGTACATGGAGGTACTAGGGACTGGCCTAAAATGTTTATTACCAAAGGCATTGACTAATCATTATTTCGGATGTATTTTGGTAGCCTTTAGACTACTGTTTTGGTGCTAATTGTACCAGTGATCATAGTAACAAAGTCAAAGCACATGAATTTCTTATAAAAATTTGAATTCTGGAAACATCATGCTAGCAGAACCAGGTGGCAAGAGAAATTTGCATAGAAGCCCCCCTAATTTCTGTTTATTAGCATGCTTCAAATGGTAGGTCATTCAGATGGTCATGGGATTAAAGTACAAATGGCAATGACACAGCCATGGCTGATGCCTATTTGCATTTTAGTCCTCTTATCTCTCCTTATTTGCAAAGAGACTCTCAAGTATGCATGTTACTTAGCCATTTAGCATTATAACCTTGCATTGTTAAGATCTCTACTTTACAAACAAGCCCTTTGGAACTTTGAGTTGAGAGAATGATGAAGGAGACACACTAGCTCAACTTCATCACCTCTTGTGTAATAATTTTTTATTTGTCACTTTATTCCTATTAATTCTTTTTATAAAATGATTGACATAATCTTGATATAAAAGGAGACCAACACTGGCTCAACTCTTATATCTTAATTAATCAGCCATTTTAAGAAAGAATTAAGAGGTTTATTCAAAAAAAAAAAAAGAAAGGGGATGAAGAGATCAAAGCTTCAAGTTATGCATATTTTTTTTATTACATATATCATTATTTTTTTTTTTAGAAAACTAGTAACAAACTCCAAGGAAAGAAGGGATTAAAATGTTTATTACTTTTCCTTTTTGCTAAAGAAACAGAAAAAGAAGAGAAGAAATTATATACATATATTTTTATTTGGTCATTAGGCTTGAGCATGTTTTAGCTTATCATAAGCTTGAATATCATGCAGCCTTCACTCCCTTTTTAGTTTAAGCAAAGACTTCAAACAAAGAACATAGTAAAGAAGATGCAAAAGAAAACTGAAAGAAGGGCAGAAATAAAAAGAAAATGAATAAAAGAGGAATTCTTCATTTAAATGTCAAAATGTACATAACTCAATCTATTCAAGGCTTACATCTCTATTCTTCTTACCTATTCGGTTCTAATTTCAGTTGAGAAGAGGGTTTCTGAACTATTTTGCACTACTTGAATTTTTTTCTTTTTCTCTCTATTTCTTTCTATGCCTTGCGAGTTTTCTCTAATCTCTTCAATGGTAGTGTGTTTTCTTTTTTTGATCTCTTGTGATCTCTCCTGGTTATCCCTTCTTCTTTGATTTGGTGCTCTTATATAGCCTAGAGCATACGGTTTAGGGTTTTGGCTAGGCTGAGTTGGCCTCATCTTCAACCTTCATTTTTATTACCTTCTTATCAATGCTCCAGATTTTGTTTCAAGGTATCAAATTACGTTTTCAGAGGCATAGACCAATGGCCTCAAGCCATGTTGGCAATCCAGAGCATCAGATATCCTTTAGCCCTTGATTTTTGTAATTTAAAGGCTAAGATTTGATGATGCTGAGTCATGCACCTCCTCATGCATGGGAGGAGATGCTTCTCCTTTGGCAGTTTGCCTGGCATGCAGGACAGCTGTGCATATGGTTGATTTTGGCGCAGAGGCGCCAGTGGAAGCAGGCATGTGTTATCCTTGTGACTAAAACCGACTCATTGCGATTTATAGCCGTTTGCTTGTTTCTTACCAATGAAAGGTTAACACGGTGCGGGTATAGTATAACCTTATCATGCCTTGCGCGGCATTATATACTTTGATTGTCGATTTTCCATTTTTGATCAAATGCGCATCTCCTTTTGATGCTTATCGGGTACCACTTTCCAATTTTGACTAACCATCTTCAATGCACATTAAATTGAGAACCACAGAGGTCACATGAGATCCTGATGATACTGCTCAGAGATTTTAAAGAGGCATCCTTATCTCGGGTCACTTCAATTTGGCTCAGACCCGACTATGAGTGGTCTTCTCATTCATGTGATTTGAATCCCCTTTTCTTCCAATTGATTTGTTGAAGAGTATCGCAAAAGACCAAAGAACCTTTGTCTGTCTTCAATTCGGGTTTTGCTATCGTAGACAACGAGCTCCCAAATTTAAACCGTGCTTGTTCAATACTGCTGTTCTTATTGTTTGATCTCTGCAAGGTAAAATTGATTGTCTTCATCTCTTCTCCATGCTGAGTGTGACAATAATGTACAAGGGGTTGAGACAATTCGATCTCCTTTTTTGTTGATTTCCTTTTCTTCTTTTATATACCGAGTACCGGAGAGGTTTAAGGGGAAAGGCATGGGAGAGAATACTGACAAGGTAGGGCCCACTTGTCGGTCTCTATTTGGCTTAGCCATTCATGTTCTAAAATCCCTCTTTTATCTTGGCTGTGCTCGGTGCTCATGAGCCGTGTAGAGCTTTGTTAACGGTGCACGACGCACTGGGAGTATGCGGGTTGAAGGGGTCACCCCGTTAATGTTTTAAATCCCAGCGACATTCAGTCGCACTTGTGTGATCTCGGCGCTCAGTGAACCGAAACGCTGGCTTCATGGTGTATATGGCTTAATACTCATGAGCCATGTCCACCCTTCTCGAGGGCCTAGCGAAAATATGGCTGTGCCACTGACATGTGGGCCCTTGATGTCATGGAATTGCTATGCATCCCCAAGTTGCACCCAGAGAACATTTGGGAGATGATTTTGCTAAGCATATCCCCCTGTTTGTACCCAGCATGCTATTCAGTCATCGTTTCTTTGTAGGAAATTAATTCCTTAACATTTCTAACCACTTTACACACCCAAAAATTCATGGTTTTGCATGTAGAATACTACCACGAATTTTGACATGCTGTACTCAACTTGCTTTGAAGGGCTTGAGTACAACCTTGGCATTTTAATTGCTTAATATTGCTACTTGCCATGTTAGATGTTAAATAGTAACTTTTTAGGGTCAAACAACCTCATATAAATGAACAAGATTCCTTACAAAATATAAACCATATCAATGATCATGAAGAAGAAATGAGTGAAAATAATAGTAGTGACAATGATAATGAAATTGAAGAAAGTTCGGTAGTACGAAGGTCATCAAGAATATCTCAACCGTCTACAAGACTTAGAGATTTTGTAACATATACTGTACAATACCCCATACAAGATTTTGTATCATATGAAAACATCTCTTTATCATGCAAAGCATTCCTTACTTCGGTTAGTAAGGAAGTAGAACCACAAAATTATCAAGAGGCCATAACAAAACCAATATGGTGTAAAGCCATGAGGGAAGAATTGAATGCCTTAGAAAAAAATGAAACATGGGTAATTGTACAATTACCAAAAAATAAAAAACCCGTAGGGTGCAAATGGGTATACAAAACTAAATATAAAAGTGATGGTACCATAGAACGGTACAAGGCAAGGTTAGTGGCCAAATGATATACCCAAACCTATGGAATAGATTATAATGAAACCTTTGCACCGGTAGCAAAAATGAACACCGTTAGAATTTTATTTTCTATTGCGGTAAATAACGGTTGGAACCTATACCAAATGGATGTGAAAAATGTCTTTCTTCAAGGAACACTTGAAGAAGAGGTATATATGAACCTACCACCCGGTCATAAATTGAAAAACAATTCTAATCTAGTTTGTAGGTTAAATAAATCAATCTATGGATTGAAGCAATCTCCACGGGCATGGTATGGAAAACTTAGCTCCTATTTAAATTCTTGTAATTTTAAAATTAGTAGTTCCGACCATTCTTTATTCACCAAAATTGATAGAGAGAATACAACCCTTGTATTAGTATATGTAGACGATATAATAATTACCGGAAACAACATAGAAGAAATTAGAAAAATTAAAGGTCAATTAAAAGAAAATTTCGACATTAAAGACCTTGGATATTTAAAATATTTTTTAGGAATAGAGGTAGCACACTCTAAGTCGGGCCTTTTTATTTCTCAAAGAAAATACACCTTGGACCTATTAAAAGAAATCGAAAAATTAGGTTGTAAACCAATTTCCACCCCAATCGACAACAAATGTAAATTAAATAGTGAGGATGGTGATCCATTAGAAGATATCAACCAATTTCAAAAATTAGTAGGTAAATTAATCTATCTTACGGTCACCCGTCCGGATATTTCATTTGCGGTAAGGCAAATTAGTAGGTTCATATGCATTCACCAAGAGCTCCACACTTAGAGGCCATACATAGAATTTTAAGATATTTAAAGAAAAACCCCGAAAAAGGAATTTGGATGAAAAACAATAATTCTAATGATATATGTGGCTATTTCGATGCAGATTGGGCCGGAAGTTTCGATAGAAAATTCACTACCGGCTTTTGCACATTTGTAGGCGGAAACCTAGTCACATGGAAAAGCAAGAAGCAAAGTGTTGTGGCACGATCTAGCGCCAAGGCGGAATATCATGCCATGGCATCAACCGCAAGTGAATTAGTGTGGCTCAAGCAATTACTCAAAGACATGGGGATTACTAGTGATCACCCCATGAAGATGTATTGCGATAACAACTCTTCTCGATACATCGCATCGAATCCGGTGTTTCATGAGCGAACCAAACACATAGAAACACCGTATGTTAAAAGTGAAGAACAATTGGCTGACGTTTTCACTAAAGGATTAGATCCCCGACAATTTGAAGACATTACAAGCAAGCTCGGATTGTATGATATATACACTCCAAGCTTGAGGGGTGTTGAAAATGATTGAGAATAAAGGGATTTGATCTCAGTCATCCATCATCGATCAAAAGGCTAGGATTAAAGTAAAAAGGCAAACTCTATTTTAGGCAATAGTACCAACGGTACACTGTTCATAGGTACCGAAAATAGAAATATAGGCAACGGTATAATACCAACGGCTAATTAGCCACTGTAAAATATATATAGCTACTCCACTGTAAGAAAAAAAGATTGTGAATGAAATAGAAAATTTTCTCCTCAGTTTTCATAAAATTCAACAAGTACCATGGCAAAAGAAAAATAAACTAACTAAACTCTTGGTAGAAGATTATCATATTACCCCTAAGAAGTTCAATCGTGTAAAGGATATTTTAATATTGTGGATATTCAGCAATGTTGAGCCTGATAATGGTACTTGGTTTGTCAAAGGGAGAGCAAACCTTCGCCGACAATGGCACTTTTTTTAACGGTCTCTTAGATTGAACGATATAGCATTGGCTATTGTTTCAAAGCTTGATTGGGATTTTGATGCAATGTAATTTTTAAGACTACACGGATGATTTGCATAACACTCTTGGAGAAAAAATTGATAATGGAAGATATATTCATAGTCATAAAGTTAATTTTTCGATTTTCAACCGTGGAAAGAAAATTTATTTCCTTTCTTGACTGACAGAGAGAGAAAAAAAGAAAGGAGGGTCATTTCCATTTTTTTCTTAACGGAGAAAAAATAACATCAGTTAGCATTAAGTTAATACAGTCTAATGAGATATAATCTTGCGTCTTAGAAAAGCTTTGGAGTGAACTCCTGTCCAAATGGACAAAACCCCACCCAAACTTAATAGCCTGATCTATACATCTCGTTTTTTTTTAAAGTTAGTGACTTTAAATGTCTACTAACAATTTCATTGATAAAAAACGTATTTACAATCGGTCAAATGATAATAATTCTTAAATCTACCTTTTTAATCTCATAAATTTTTTTAAACTACTCTAATATTATAATCTATTTTAATTACTCTAATACCTTAATTCTCGTCTCACTTCACGCCGGATCTACTTCTTCGACCGTCGCCGCGCTCCGACAACAACCGGATCTACTCACCGTTGTGCTCTAATTGAGATGTTGATCACCCTAACACCATCTTGCTCCACGACCGGATCCGTTTCTTCGACCGCCGCCGTGCTCCGACAACAACCGGATCTACTCACCGTCGCTCTCCAATTGAGATGTTGATTACGCTATCTCGCTCCTTTGCGCTCCAACAACGATCCGACGATACCGCACTCCGCTTCTTTGACCGCCTCCGCGCTCCAACAACGATCGAGTCTACTCACTGTCGCACTCTAATCGAGACTCCACGCTACGAGCTCCGACGAAACCGCACTCTCGGCTCCGATCAGCTCCGCTCGACCCCGGTTCCTCCCCTCTCTCACTCTCCTCTCCACTTGAGAAGATAGAACCGAGAGAAAGGGGAGGTCCTATACATCTCGTTTATTTTATATATTTAATCTAACTACTAGTATTTTCAGCTGCATAACCTGATTAATTAACCTAACATAATCAATTATAGGGTTGAGATCTCAGCTTTACATAACTTACATGTTGAATTTTAAATAAACAATTTAAAGCATCAATAGGGGTTTAAAGATCAAAGTCATTTTGAGCTGAATTTCCAGATTATGAATGAGATCCACAAAGTTTGGAATCGCACTAGAAAAGGTCTCCAAGGCCCAAATATTAAATTGCAAAAATTAACTAATATTGGGCCGAACTCAATATTTTTGCAGGCCTGAATTTCCCTTTTGCATTAGTGTGGTTCAGAAAGATATGCTTTTGAGGGTTTTCTTCAATTGGATTGAACAATTGCCAAAACAATTGCTTTCTAAACGGATATGATTCACTAAGCTAATTAGGTTAATTAAGTAAAATTAGGTTCTTCTTTTTATAGCATTTGCAAATCCATTTCCAGTTTTCCGTCCAATTGGTATTTTATTTAAGGAAAATAAATCTCCAATATTACATTTGAATTAATGCTCTTTACCGTGCATTGAAACCTGGATTTGCTGATATGAAAAATAGGAAAATTAGACGCCAAAATCTTCGATCCACAAGATCATGCGTTATCTTGCAATCTATATAACCGTGTCAAGACCAGAGGTCAATAGCAATACAGAGCAAAACGAAGAGAGAGCAAAGAAATATAAAATACAAAAAGATAATGGCAGTGCTTGTGGCTTCTTCTTTCTTGGTGCTTGTGGCAATGGCCATGGTTGGAGTGGTTGCCGGGCAGGACTGCCCCCAGGGATCAAAATAATTTTCGGGAAATTTTATGAGTGGTATATCTTCTGCAAAAATTCAAAATCTAGGGAGATTAACTGCCCCTACGCTCACTTGGGTCCACTCCTGATTTTCACGAGATATGTGTATTTGGTTCGGTTTGTTTGGTTTTGGACCGAACCAGTGAATTTTAGATAAAACAGTTGGATTTTTCAGTTTTATTAGTTTGGTTCAGTTAATTAATTAATAACATGTTATATAATTAATTATACTTCGGTTTCCAAAATCTGGTTTGGTTTTTTTCTGCAGACCGGTTGAACGAACTAATGAAACGCATTTGAATTTTAAATTGAAGCCGCAAAGGTGACACACAATAAGTCCTGATATTGATATAGGATCTATAATAGAATATGAGTGAGGCTATGGTGCTATGCATAGCACGGATGGGGTCCGTGCTACGGCTCAAAATTTGACTTTTCAAAATTCTAACGGTCGATCCAACCGTTCAATGTGATAACCATATGAATATGTACTTGCAAACTAAATTTTATATTTTTTCGAATTTTTTTACTATTTTTTTAGATAGGTAGAAAAATCAGTGTTTTCTGAAAATTCTGGACCATCAAAATTCTACCAATCTAAAAAAATAGTAAAAAAATTCGAAAAAATATAAAATTTAGTTTGCAAGTACATATTCATATGGTTATCACATTGAACGGTTGGATCGACCGTTAGGATTTTAAAAAGTCAAATTTTGAGCCGTAGCACGGACCCCATCCTTGCTATGCATAGCACCATAGGCTCACTCATAGAATATAGTAAGGGTGTGCTCCAGAAGAGGGGAGATGAGGGGGGGAGGGGAACAAGAGGTGACCGGATTGCCCAAACATGTTTACTTGCTCCACAACCTTAAATTTTGGAGAGGAGCCAAGGGGAAGGAAGGGGAACCAAGACACAAAAATGATAGAGTTCCCCTTCAATCTTTACATCCTGATTTGGAGGGTAGCTCTTTCATTTACTCTTTCCCTTCCCTCCCCTTTTCTTCCCTTTAAATTTGTAGAGCACATCCTAAGAGATCAGATGTGGATCCACAATTAAGGGGCTACTTGGGGGCACTATAATACTATTAAATCTCTTGTCCTCAGTATTCTACACCAATTAATTACTCCTCGCTTGAAGCTTGAAAATAATAGAAATAAATCTAACTCAGAACCTCGCTGATCTCCTCTTTCTCATTCCTCTTCAATCTGTCGTCTTTGCCATCTCTCTCTTATATGTTTACAACTTTTCATCTTTGTTCTTAGTTTTGAACTTTCAATTCCTCATAGTACTCACATAGAAATTAATTGCATCTTTTAGGACTTTGTTGCTCAGAAACTTACAATTTACACTGGTTGGAGGATAGAAGCAGTACCTCCCATAATGAGAGTACATGGCCAATGTTAAAGATAAACGGGGTCTAGCTACCTAAATGAACAAACATGAATTCAATAACACACTGGTAACAGAATTTTTGGTCGACCCAACTGTTGAGGAATTATAAAGGCTAAACAGTTACACCTTATCTAGAGATCATATAATTACATCTTATCTAGAGATCAAACACTTACATCCCGAAAAAGGAGAAACAGTTCTCCCGACTTAACCTAAGGACCCTATGCCAAAAACCAACCATAAACTTAAATCTGAAATACGGAACATAATACCTAATTCCATGGATGTTTTCAAGAAATAACTCGATCCTTTGAGAGATCGCCTACCGTCTCCGTGACCGCGAGACTAGACTCTTGTAACGCTTCTGAATCCGGGTATATTTTAAATTTAGAATCCAATTTAGAACAAAATAAAATAAGAATAATACATAGTTCAGAAAAATAATTTATAAAAAGGCAATCAAATAAATAGCAAAACGTTTTATAAATTTACATGAAGTTATATCTAAATTCTGCATATAATCTTAATTATATATGGCTTAACCCAATTAGTAAGCCCAATTTAGAATATGCAATTATAAGTTTAGCCCATATTCAATAATATAATCAACCCAACCCTCTCCTCTCTTCTCATTCCTCTCCATCTTGCATTATTTCTGTAAGTTTTTTTTTCTCTCCATCTCTCTCTCTCTCTTTTGCTCTTCTTGGCCGAAACCTCCCTCTTTCTCTCTCTTTGGCTGCCGCCGGCCACAAGGCCAATCACCCCCAAACCGGCGGCCTCCTTCCTTGCCGCTGCTCTCTCTCTCTACCCCAACCGAACCCCATCCCTTCCTCTCCCTCTATCGCCTCTCCTTTCCCTTGACTGCCGCTGACCCGAAGGGAACCCCTAGCCGCAACCCTCTGGCCTCTCCCCCTCCCTTTCCCTTTGTTGGCCGACACTCTCTCTCTTTTTTTTTATCTTGGCCGGCCAAACCCCAAAACCCTAAGTTAGGTACGGCCCGTACCAGGCCGTGCGGCTAGGCCGTACCTACCTAGGTCAGACCAGGCCGTACCAACTAGGTCAGACCAGGCCGTACCTACTCAGTCGAAACCCTAACCCTAGCCGAAATCCATACATCCATTAACCCGAAACCGAAACCCATTAACCCTAACCCTAGACCCGAAGCTCATTAACCCATTAACCCATTTAAGGACTTTATTTAAATGTTTAGATGACAATTGAATTAAATACGAATAGAATTAAGAACCTAATCAAGCGTTTATAAACTTAGGAGCAAACCGCGAGGTTCTAGGAGACGCCGAGAATACGCGAGATTCCGAAACACGCGAGATTACTGAGAATACAGGTGCGGGTTCCTGGTCTTGTTTTACAAATAATATACAAATGCGTGGATTGAGGTAAGAAATCCTTTTTTCAAATCTGGTAGATAAACTGCATGTTGTGGATGTCGAACATTCGTTTGATTTTGTTTTAGAATTGCATGATAGGAGTTCTTGGTGCATATAATTGAATTGACAGGAATTGTGAATGTGATTTGGGGATGGGGAAAGTAAATGATTTGTTTTTCTTTAAATTAGGGCCGTCCGTGTGAGGCGGCTCAGCATGTGTTTGAAAATCAGGCTGTCCGTGTGTGACAGACCCCCAGAGTGTGAAATGTGAACAGAACGGGTCGTCCTTGTGTGGCGGTTCGCCGGATGGGTCCCCGCAATGGCCCATCTAGAGTGTGATTGAACGGGTCGTCCTTGTGTGGCGATTCGCCGGATTTCTATGTACGGGCATGGATTTCCAGAGTGTGGAATTTAAAAACCTTAAACGTGAATTTAAAAGAGGCGGGGATGAAAATGATTTTGAAATGATTGCATATCTGAATTGATAGGAAGTTTGGGGGAAATATTGAAATCTTTACTTTATTGTTATTTGGGATATCAAATGCATTGATTTGTAAAAACACCGGGCTGGAACTAAATCCCGCACTGAGAGATAGTTCGATCTCTCACCGTACCACCTTTTATGTGAGTTCCAGGAAATGGAGAAGAAGACATGGAGGAAGGCCGCGAGTGAGGAATTAGCGGAAGTTCTTAAAGTAGCCACTATTTGCTTTAAATTTACATTTGTATGAACTATATATTGTGTAGACATGGCGGTAACTGTTTGACTAGCCATGTCTGACATATTTTCCCTTTCTATTTGTTTGTGAACTCCTTTTTATGTTTAATATAGTGGCTTGTTGGTTGTATTATTGATAATGTATGTGATGTGTTTAACGCCTTGCGTTTAAATGCGCGGCGGGTTGTCCGGGGGTGTGACAACTTAGTTGGTATCAGAGCCAGCACATACAATATCAATAAACTTCCGCTAAGAGAGCGTTAGCAATAGGATGTGGCGTTTAAGTCATAGACCAAACTATGTGGACCGAGCGTACCATTAGTAACAAATGTATATATATATTTGGTGACGGATTATGCCTTTGTAGTAACGGTACAACTTATTTTGAAAAATAACAAACATACTCTCCTTGGATTATTGAACCAATTAAATTTTGTAGAAGATAAGCAAAATAGATTCTTTTCCTAGATGACAAATCAATTTAACGGACAGCCCACTTGGCTACGGGCGTTCTCAGCCACCGCAAAGGTCAAGGAAATGGTCGGATGGGTCGACTTGTCCGGAATCACGGTCAATACTGCAATCTCCGTCAATTGTCCTTACTCCGTCATATCGCCACACGTAGTGGAGGCTAGCGGATTCAGGGTGAAGAATACCGGAAGACGCCGTTTCTTCGCAGGGCTCGAACATAGTGTGGAAGAGCAATACTGTCCGGATCTTCATGTGAACACGCAGAATGGAAAATGGCGAGTGGACCCAATCGTGGCTGACACCGGAGCATACGAAATGGTCTTAGGAATGGACTGGCTCAAGGAGCACCACGTGCTGATAGACTGCGCGCACCGTAGCTTAGTGTTCTGGCCGCCTCACGAACAACCAGTCAGAGCAGAAATGCGGAGAATATCGGGAAATAAGAGCAAGCTCATCGGGGAAAAACCCCAGAAGGAAGAAGAAGACCCAGCTATAAGAGCGGAAATGGAAGCAGAACCATTCACAATGTCAGAAGTTCGGAACGACTGGACGTATCACGTTAGGAAAGACATACTTAAGGGATATTTTGAGACCGATTAGGGCACTTTAGGGAAAAGGAAATGATATAGTTATAAAACTCACATGTATCTTAATTTCTGTTGAATGTTTTAAATGAGCAATTATAATCTAAAGAAAATTAAAGTTCGATTCGTAATCCTAAATTCCTTCTTTAAATTTCGTCTATTTGCCTGGAGTTGAATAATCATAAGTCATACGATGAACTCTGTAACTAATAACAATGCAAGTACATACACACACACAAAAAAAAAAAAAAAAAAAACTCACATCAAGCACCCTTTGCGCAGCAAAGTCAGAGATGGCGAAAGGAACCAGGACTAACTCAAACACGAGCGACGCAGATGGCGACACTAGAATTCCACTCGAGAACCCTCAGCTGAATGCCCTACTGCAAGGGCTAGAGCGGGTGACCAGGGTAGCCATGGAATATGAACAGCGACAGCCTAGAGAGGCCGACACGTTCTTTGAATACTACCGATCGTTCACCTCATTGCGCCCCCCGACCTTCGATGGGACAGGTGACTTTGCCACAGCAGAGAACTGGGTCGCAAATATCAAGGATAAACTTCAAATCTTGAGAGCCCCTGAGGAACACCGGGTAGAGCTAGCTACTCAATTGCTGGAGGGTCATGCTCGATTCTGGTGGCAAGAGGTGAAACGTGGGTGGGGTGAAACTGCCGATGCGAAGGAGTGGGCGGAGTTCGAAAGGCAGTTCGAACGCCGCTATATGGACACCATGTCAAGAGAGGCACTCCGACAACGGTTTACAAGCTTGAAACAGGGGAACAGCTTAGTGGTGGAGTATAACTCCAAGTTTGAGAACCTAATGAGGTATGCACCCGATATCGTAAGAGATGAATTCCGCCTCAGACAACAATATCTCGGGGGACTGAACCCCCGTCTTGCCCAGATCATTGACATTCCGGGAACCAACCAACTATCGGATTTAATGTTAAGAGCAAGCACCGCGGAGTCTTATGACGGGCGCATCAGCCAAGCCGGGGGATCGAGGAATGTGCGACCCAAGATAGATGAACCTATGAGACCGGCCCCGAACAGAAACAATTACGGGGATAACCGACCTAATTACCAGTCTAATCCAACACCCCTGT
Source organism: Carex myosuroides (assembly GCA_028015225.1). Classification (NCBI taxonomy): domain Eukaryota; kingdom Viridiplantae; phylum Streptophyta; class Magnoliopsida; order Poales; family Cyperaceae; genus Carex; species Carex myosuroides. The sequence continues at coordinate 3,332,126 of CM051485.1, read as the reverse complement.
GCAACTACTGTGGCCGCAACCATTCACCTGATCAATGCAGTTTCCGTTTGGGGGTGTGTCACCGGTGTAACAAACCGGGACACTTCATCAAGGACTGCCCAACTCCGCGAGGTTATTCCGGGCAGCAAGTGGGAAATACGGGTCCACCCACACGAGCACCCCTTGGCAGAGGGACCGGTGGCTACAATCCTCCCAATAACAACAGCAGCGGGAACCAAGGAAACCAAAGGGTGGGGATGCATGCGCATGAGCAGTACAACTGTGAGATGGGAGGAACACCGACTATCGAAGAGTACGAAGGAGATGACGTGTCCACTGATCTTCTGACTGGTATGTTTGAACTATCTGGAATTCCTGTTTTCGTACTTATAGACACTGGTTGTTGTCATTCAGTTATAGCAAAGGAGTGGGTAGAAAAACACGGTGTACCAACTCGAGACTCTGGTAAAATATTGAATATAAGTACCCTTCCGTACAATATACCACCCCAGAACTCCGAAGCGTAGGGTTGAAACTCCAAATAGCGGGGAGGGAATTCCCGATAAACCCCATAGTCTCTAAGACGGGTCTCTATGATTTAATGTTGGGTCTTGAGTGGCTCACTCGAAACGGTGTGACGGTTGACTGCCTGAAAGGGAGGATGGTCATTAACAGGCCAGGTCTCCATGACCTCTCGGTCCGACTCAAGAAACGAGGAGGCGGAACTCCGACAATATCTGCCAACCAAGCAAGAGGACTCATCAATAGCGGTAGTCCCGCCTTTATAGTCACCATAATGCAACTCGAGACGAAAAAACCCGAGATAACGTCAGTACCTATAGTCTCGGAGTATATCGATGTATTCCCAGAGGAGTTACCAGGAATACCCCCGGATCGGGAAATTGAATTTCACATAGACTTACTCCCTGGTACCCGTCCAATCTCTAAGGCCCCGTACCGGATGGCACCGGCAGAACTTAAGGAACTGAAAGTTCAGTTAGAAGAGCTCTTAGAATTGGGATTTGTACGGCCAAGCACATCGCCGTGGGGCGCACCAGTACTGTTCGTCAGGAAGAAGGACGGTAGTATGAGACTCTGCATCGACTACCGAGAGTTAAATAAGGTCACGATCAAAAACAAATACCCTCTTCCACGAATTGAAGACCTATTCGATCAACTCCAAGGTGCGGCCGTTTATTCCAAGATCGATTTGAGATCAGGGTACCATCAGTTGAAGATTCAACCGCAAGATGTAGAGAAATCAGCATTCCGTACCCGTTACGGGCACTATGAATTCACTGTCATGCCATTTGGGTTAACCAATGCTCCTGCGGCATTCATGGATTTGATGAACCGAGTGTTCCACGACTTACTTGATTGCTGCGTCATTGTCTTTATAGATGACATTCTGATTTATTCAAAAAGGGAAGAAGATCATGCCGAGGACCTGCGTACGGTGTTACAAAGACTACGGGAACACCAGTTGTACGCCAAATTCTCTAAGTGTGAATTTTGGATGAAAGAGGTTAAATTTTTGGGACATGTAGTGACGGGGGAAGGTATCCGGGTAGACCCAGATAAAATCAAAGCAGTGGTAGAATGGAATCAACCCAAGAATGTAACAGATATACGCAGTTTCCTAGGGTTAGCGGGATACTACAGGCGTTTCGTTCCCGGGTACTCAAAGACAGCCCGACCCATGACCCAGCTTCTAAACATAAGTGCGAGAAAATATGCAAAACCTAAGCCAAAACCCTACATAAATCATCATTATTTTGACTCTGATCACGCCTCCCAACTTGAATTGTTGCTTGTCCTCAAGCAACGACATCCCAGCTGGTCAAAGATTCGGTCTAGGTTAAACCATACAATCTCAAGGTCTTGTTTAAAAATTAAATTAGGGCTTATGTTAGGTACAATTGGCATGACAATAAAAATTTAGAACTTAAAAATATTCATGACCTCTCCCTTGAACAATTTATTCACCCCATGATTGACCTTATTATGCTCACCCTAGAAAAATTATCATCGAACAATCTACTTCACAAATATCCTTAAAATTGAGAGTATTAATTTCCCCTTCGATTATAAATGGATCCCTTCCAATCAATAAGAATTCTAATAATATAAATTTTGATTTTCCTTCCCAATTGATTGGAGCAAAGTATGACAACTAAGTGTGTTGGTACTTGTGACTATTTTTGAAAAATTAAATATATACAAGAATTTAAAATTTGGGAGGTTTTCTCGACCCTATTGGTAACCAGTCTTGCGTAGGCACCCGTACTCTTTTTATCCTCCATCTTTTATTCTATTTTTTTTTCTTTTTCTATATTTTTCTATTTTTTTGGATTTTTCTCATTTCTGATTTTTTTTGTATTTTCGTTTTTTTTTTTGAAAAATAAAATATTTTTGTGTCACAAGTACCATGATTACACACAATTCCAAGTATTCATTCATATAAGAAATTATTACATAGTTTCACTAGGGGTCTATCTATAATAAATGGGTATTTTAAAACACTATCAAGTTTAAATAGACTTTGCAAAAATAAATTACTCAACAATAAAAATTCTAAGGTTTGCGATTTTTGGTCAACACTCATGGTTAGCAATTAATTGTTCACTTTGAGATCACTAATTATTTTTTAAAATTCTGAATTTTTGGTATCATGGCCAATTGTCTAAACCTTAATCTAATTCAAATTTAAAACAATTCCTATTTAATTATCCTACATGCAAATTACTCCTAAATTACATGCTCCTATCAATGCAAATGCCTATATGCGCGCTAGATAAAAACCTCAATCGTTCCTCCCAACTTATCTTGGTTAAGCCTTGAGAAGTGGTCCCGATTGAGTAAAACTGCTAGCTAAAAAAAATAAAAAACAAGGGTCCTACATGCCATGATCCTAGATACAATGCATTTCCTAAACTAATTTCTTACCCCTACCCCCATGCTTAAATTTTGTATTGTCCTCATTGCAAGAAAATAAACAAAAAGAGAGGGATAAGAAAGATCTCACAGATTACTCGTCGCGGTGGGGTGGTGGTGGGGTGGTGGTGGGGTGAATGGAATTAGTGGTGTGAATGGTATTCCCTTGGAAAGGCAATATTCATAGAAATTCTCGTGGGCCTTGTTTACCTTATCCAAGTATTCCTCCAAGTAGCGTGTGCGTTTCTTCAGATTCTCGAGTGTGTTGTTGGCGTAACGCGCGGTTGGACCGGGTTCGTGAGGTTGAGAAATGGCTGGCTCTTGATCTCATCCGGTAGGTGCGGGCATGGAGTTTGCTTCGTTGGTGCTTTCACGCGGCGGAATGAGGTGGCGTACGAAAGCCATGTCATGATGGTGGATGGGTGAGTGGTGTGATGCACTATGTGTTTCCTCCATGGGCTCCTCGGTTGGTTCTTCCTCTATTGGTTCCTCCTCTTCGCTTTGTGCATCATCTCCATGTTCAGATTCGTATCCAAACTGAAATGACCCCTTATCCGTGCCGATATGGAGGGTTATATCCTCGCTTATTTTCAATGTGTACCTTATGTCACATGTGTGTGCATTGAATACCGCTTGCACGTGATTGTTGTTCACCAGGTAGTTCATGTTAAGGCGGTTGTTGCCGAATACTTCATTGTAGCTGTAGAGTTTTATGTTGTGGTGATGTGCAAGGAGGGTTGCGTAACAACCCACGGAAACCACGTGATTATTCTTTGTGTCGGCGGCCACAGATGTGAGGTGGTGCAAGATGTGGTGTCCAATGTGCGGTTGATGTTTTTGGCTCTTCATGCAGCGCATCATGTAGATGTCCCTCTCTCGAACTTCCGTTGTGTCCTCTCCTGTCAGGAATATAGAATTAGTCAAAAGAATATGAATATACCTTAATTCTATCGAAGAGATGAGGCGTGAGTCTTTGCGGTATATTTTGCGCTCATCAATTGCGATCATTTCCCAATACTTCATGCGCTTCTCCCTTGTGCATAGTTCGATTTTGCCATTTGTGGGGATGGACAGCGCTTTGCAAAATTCCTCCATAGTTATGGCAAATGGGCGGTTGAGTAAACGGTATGTGATCATGTCGCCATCCCATTGTAGTGTCGATAAAAATTCAATGGAGGGTCTCAAATAGACTCTTGTGGTTCGTAGACGGTCCGCCAAATCTCATAAATTGATATTATTAAGGGATTCGCGCACATAGTCATAGCATCCGAGAACTTTCATAGTATTGATGCACATCGCTTTGTTATTCGCGACGGTGCGGTCGAGCAATGTTTGAGCACGGTCGAACTCTTGTTTGTTGTGGAACTTGATTTCCATGGCTGTCGCGAAGATGTTTTCATTGTCGGATTGAGAATCAGAGGAACGAGAGCTGTTGTGCGCCATTTTTCTCTGGTTTCGATCTCTGTTACGGACCATATCCACTTGATACTGGGTTGATACGGGCCTGAGTTTGAGGATTTATGTGGACAGGGTGCGAATTTTGATCTGAAAATTCTATGAAATGGTGCAGGAAAAAAGGAGATGGATGAAAGGTTTATATGGTAGTGAAGAAATGTGATGAATGTGCAGAAGGTGCTAGTAGTGGGAGGTTAAAATTGGTTAAAATTCGAATTCTTTTTCATGGAGCGCCAGAAATGGAAAGTTGGTTATTTTTGCTCATTGAATACGGTCCGTATTAGTTGATACGGTCGGTAACCAGTGTGCGGTTGTGAATTGGAATCTGCTTTTTCTGTGCAAGTCCGAGATGGGCCCGTATTGGAGAACTACCCCGTATTGGACTGATACAATCCGTAACAGAGAGTAAATCTTCGTGATGGGCTTCGAATTTTTCGAACAAATTCTTCCGGCACCTCCTTCTGTAGGTAAAATTGGTAACCCTGAGATCAGTGTAATAGTTTTAGGATCAAATGAAATATTTTTTTTATTTTTGAATTTTATATGAAAAAGAAAGCAAAAGTGGCCTTGGGTTGCCTCCCAAGAAGCGCTTGTTTAAAGTCATTAGCTCGACTTTTCGATTTCATCCGTCGTTTGGCTGATTCCCGAAGGAATATGTCTCTTTATGCTCATCATTCGTTCCTGCGATGTAATGCTTCAGCCTCTGGCCATTCACTTTGAAATGCCCGGTTTCTTGACTCCATATTTGGACTGCTCTATAAGGGTACACGTAAGTGACCTTATATGGTCCCGTCCATTTGGATCTCAATTTTCCGGGAAAGAGTTTGAGCCGTGAATTGAAGAGAAGCACCGTGTCTCCTTCCTTGAACTTCCTTTTTCTGATCTTTTTGTCATGGTAGAATTTCACCCGTTCTTTATACATCTTTGCATTGTCGTATGCATGGATTCTCAGTTCATCTAGTGCATTCAGATCTAGTAGCCTCTTTTTGCCCGCATCCTTAAGGTCATAATTGAACGTTTTGATTGCCCAATATGCCTTGTGTTCTAATTCCACTGGCAGATGGCAAGCTTTTCCGTAGATCAGCTTGTAAGGTGTCATTCCGATTGGAGTTTTGAACGAGGTTCTGTAGGCCCAAAGTGCCTCGTCTAGTTTGAGTGCCCAATTTTTCCTGGACCAGGACACCGTCTTTTGCAAGATGTTTTTGATTTCTCTGTTTGAAATTTCTACTTGCCCACTGGTTTGTGGATGGTAAGGGGTTGCCACCTTGTGTGAGACGCCATATTTCTTCAGAAGATTGTTGAATTTATTGTTGATGAAATGCGATCCTCCATCGCTTATCACTACTCGCGGGATGCCAAACCTTGGAAATATGATCTTCTGGAATAGTCGCTTGACTACATTTGCATCTGCTGAGGGTGCTGGAATTGCTTCCACCCATTTTGAGACATAGTCGACTACTACGAGGATATACTTGTTGTTACCTGAGCTTGGGAATGGTCCCATGAAATCAATTCCCCAAACATCGAAAATCTCTACTTCTAGGATCGAATTTTGTGGCATCTCATCGCGTTTAGATATGTTTCCCATCCGTTGACATGCGTCACAGCAGGAGACATAATCCTTAACGTCTCTGAAGATGTCAGGCCAATAAAATCATGCTTGAAGAATTTTCAATGCTGTCTTTTGGAATGACGAATGGCCACCATATGACGAGGAGTGGCAGTCATGGATGATGCTTTTCGATTCTTCGTGTGTGACACATCTCCTGTGTATTCCGTCTACACAAAGGCGGAAGAGGTAAGGATCATCCCAGTAGAAATGTTTAGCATTTGCCAAGAATCTCTTCTTTTGCTGAAATGTCATGTCGGGTGGGATGGCCCCGCATGCAATGTAATTGGCCAGGTCTGCGTACCACGGCCGTTTGCTTATCTCTACAGAGTAGAGGTGTTCGTCAGCAAAAGAATCGTCGATCGGTTGATCATTCTCGCTTGGTTGTCTCAGTCTTGACAGGTGGTCGGCTACCGAATTCTCTGTGCCCTTCTTATCCCTAATTTCGATGTCGAACTCTTGTAGGAGAAGTACCCATCGGATGAGTCTAGGTTTCGCGTCCTTCTTGTTGATGAGGTACTTGATTGCTGCATGGTCTGTATAGATGATGACCTTTGAACCTACAAGGTAAGATCGAAATTTGTTAATTGCAAAGATTACTGCGAGTAGTTCTTTCTCAGTTGTTGTGTAATTGCATTGGGCTTCATTTAGAACTTTGCTCGCGTAATAGATTGCATAGGGTTTCTTATCCTTCCGCTGTCCCAGGACTGCTCCTACTGCGTAATCACTTGCATCGCACATGATCTCAAAAGGATGGTCCCAGTCAGGTGGTTGGAGAATTGGTGCTGAAATCAAAGCATTCCTGAGTGTGTTGAATGCTTCGATACATTTCCCATCGAAGATGAACTCGGCATCCTTCATGGTCAAGTTTGAGAGTGGCTTCGCGATTTTTGAGAAGTCCTTGATAAATCTTCGATAAAAACCTGCATGACCAAGAAAACTGCGAATGTCACGAACACATGTTGGTTGAGTTAATTTTTCAATTACCTCGACTTTTGCTTTGTCAACCTCCAATCCTTTAGAGGAAATGGTGTGACCAAGAACAACTCCCTCCTGTACCATAAAATGACATTTTTCCCAATTTAATACGAGGTTTACTTCTTCGCATCTTTTTAGAACTTTAGACAAGTTCTTCAAACATGAGTCGAAGGTATCCCCATAAACTGAAAAATCATCCATGAATACTTCCATTATTTCCTCAACAAAATCTGAAAAGATAGACACCATGGCCCTTTGGAAGGTCGCTGGGGCGTTGCACAACCCGAAGGGCATGCGTCGGTATGCGAAAGTTCCGTAGGGGCATGTGAATGTGGTCTTTTCTTGATCTTGAGGATGAATTGGAATTTGGAAGAAGCCAGAGTATCCATCAAGGTAGCAGAAGTATGAATGCTTTGATAGTCGCTCCAACAGTTGATCGATGAACGGAAGGGGGTAGTGGTCCTTTCTTGTCGCCACATTTAGCCGCCGATAATCAATGCACATTCGCCACCCTATAACGACTCTTGTTTGGAGCATTTCGTCGTTATCTCCTTTCACAACTGTGGTGCCTCCCTTCTTCGGGACGACCTGGACGGGACTCACCCAGTTGCTATCAGAGATGGGGTAAATGATGCCTGCATCTAGCAGCTTCAGGACTTCTTTCTTGACCACTTCCTTCAAGTTCGGATTGAGCCTTCTTTGTGGTTCTCGTGACGGTTTGTGATCTTCCTCCAGCAGAATTCGGTGCATGCAAATGGTAGGACTGAGGCCTTTGATGTTATCGATCGTGTAGCCAATGGCTTTCTTGTAGGACTTTGGACGCGGGAATTTCTTCTCCTTTTTCTATGACAGTAGTGCAACTTGCACAAGTTTCATTATAAACCTCGTCAGGTTCAATGATGATATCTTGTTCAGGTTGTACTTCGTCATCTTCCCTTCCAAGAAGGTTATCCAGATCCTCTATACCCATGAACTCTTCAAATTCATCAAATGGATATTCTTCCTCTTCAAATTCGTCATTGATGCCCAAATTGAAGACACAATCAATGTCAGAATGATATTTTAGAGCTCTGTTTATGTCGTAAGTAACCTTGTCCTTTCCGACATTCAGTAAATTTTTTCCATTCTTGACATCAATCATTGCTCCACATGTGGCGAGGAATGGTCTCCAAGGATGATTGGAATGTGTTCATCTTCTTCCATGTCAACTACAACAAAATCTCCAGGTATCCAAAAGTCTCCAACTTTGATTGGTACATCTAGCAATACTCCCTCAGGATACCGAATTGACCGATCAGCCAGTTGTAATGCCATTCGAGTTGGTGATAGATCTCCACAATTCAATTTATCAAATACCGCCTTTGGCATCAAACTCACACTTGCCCCTAGATCACATAAAGCTTTCTTAAAATCTGTTGTGCCAATTGTGCATGGTATCGAAAAGCTTTCCGGATCTTTAAACTTTGTCGGTAATTTGCTTTGTACGAGCGCACTACACTCCAGATTGAGCGGAATTGTTGAGAGTTCTTAGAGTTTACTGCGATTGGAAAGAATCTCCTTCAGAAATTTAGCATACGAGGGTATGCTTGCGATTGCCTCAGTGATGGGGATTGTGACTTGTAACTGCTTGAGTGTCTCCATGAACCTCGCGAATTGCGGCTCCATCTGATGCTTGGCCGGTCTTGGAGGGAATGGCAGAGGTGGCTTGTAGGGTGGTGGTGAAATGTATTCAGGTTCGGGTTGTCGCTCGTCTCCACCTACGGTGTTATTCTGCTCCTTGATAGGGTCTGCTGCGTTTCGAGTACGGGCGGCTCCGGTTGTTGTGGCTCTTATTCTTCAGAATGCGATGGCCCTGCATGCATCTCATCGAAAGTTTGATCGGGCATGGGAGGTCCCTTGTAAGCTGTACCGCTCCTTAATGTTATGCATTTGCAAGTCTCTCTCGGGTTTTCTTCCGGTTGACCCGGAAATTTGCCTTTTCCGCGTGTGATACTCGAGAGTTCTTTTGCCATCTTAGAGACATTGTCTTCTAAGTCTTTGTTGCGGTTTGTTAAGGATTCAATTTTCTGTGCGATTTCGGCATTAGCCTTGTCTTGCTTCTCTAGGAATCTCTCCATTAAAGATGTGATGTCAGGTTGCTGTGGTTGATTGTATTGCCTTGGTTGATAATTCTGTTGAGGATTGTTGTATCTCGGTTGATAATTGGGTTGTGGTTCATAGTTCTATTGGGGTGCAGTAGGCCTTTGATTGTTTACGAATGAGAGATTTGGATGGTTTCGGTTGTTCGGATGATATGTATTGTAAGCGGGCTGAGGTCGAAAGCTGTTGTCGATTGCGTTTGCTTGCTCCATTTCTTCCTCAGTTTGCGTCACATTCATACATTCAGTCATCTCATGCGCTCCCCCACAATAGCCACATGCTGTTGCGGCATTGACTGCTGCTACCGTTCGCTGCTTGGTTTGCTTGTTGAGTGCCATTTGCAAAGCATCAATCTTTGTGCTCAGCATGGATATATCATCTACTCGGTGCATGCTAGGTGTTGGAGTTGGCTTCTTTCGCTCAGGGATCCAGTAGTGTTGGTTGATTGCAATCTCTTCAATTAGGTTGTAAGCCTCGTCAGATTCCTTGTTCATGATTGCTCCTCCTGCGGAACCATCAATAGACAACCTATCGGTAGGGTTTAGACCATTATAAAAAGTTTGGACAATCAGCCATCTTTCTAGACCATGATGTGGACAACACCTTAACATATCCTTATATCTATCACATGCCTCACACAATGTTTCACCATCCCTTTGTTCAAAATTAGTAATTGCATTTCTAAACCTCGAAGTTTTGGATGGTGGAAAATATTTTGCAATAAACACATTAAACAATTTGTCCCAAGTTTGAATGGAATTGGCCGGTAAGGAAAATATCCATGCTCTTGCTTTATCTTTTAATGAAAATTGAAATAGCCTTAGCCTGATTGCTTCATCGGTAACTCCGTTGATCTTTATCGTCTCGCATATTCCTAAGAAAATTGACAAATGAAGATGTGGATCTTCATGTGGAAATCCTCCAAATTGCTGTTGCGAAACCATATTTATGAGAGCAGGTTTGATCTCAAAATTACGGTTTGTAACAGTTGGCGGGTTTATACTAGAATTAGGATCATTCACGCGCGGTACGCAATAGTCTCGTAGAAGTTTGGGTCTTGCTGCATCATGAACTTCATTATCACCATTGTTTTGTCTTCCATTGTTGATCGGTTCGTTCAGTGGGATATTCATGTTGATCGAATCTGAGTCTTCTTCGGTTTCAGAATTACTTGATGAAGAACTATGATTGGTTCTTATCGGTGATGTGGAAGCGATTTGTCCTCTCCTACTAGCAATCCTCTCGGATCTTCGTACGGATGATTCGGCCAGCGTGCAGTATCCTAAAAAGAAAAGAAAATCTGAAAATTAAACTAAAAACTGAAAATAAAAAAAACGAAATTGAAAATAAAAGAAAAATGAAAATGCAGAAAATAAAAAAAATCTAGACGTTTCTAATTAATTGGATTCAATGGTCAAAGCAAGGACGTCTCGCGAGGCCTTGCACAATGAACCGTTATTCCCCGGCAACGGCGCCAAAAAGCTTGATCACTCAAAAGAGAGCAATGTTTCTTTTAATATTTATAAACTCGAAAATGCTATCGGTTCGGACTGCAAGCGCACAATCCTATCGAGTAGTATATTCGAGGTCGATCCACAGGGAATATTGGTTCAATGCTTTGAGCGATCGAATCACAATATTTCGAAAGGCTAGACGAAATCTGAAAATGGAGAGATGTTGTTTTGATCAATGTAAATTAGGAAGCAATTAAAAGTAATTAAAATAAAGATAGAGATGAGAATTCCTAGGGTTTCGGCACACCATTGCCACTCAATCCGCCTTGACAATATATTCCTGTTGCGTCTGATTTCCTGTTGTTGTTTAATGAAAGACACTACATAGGTCACTGCGATTTATGTTACGCGAGAATGACCGATCTTTCACCGAGATTCTACATAGGACACTGCGATTTACCTTACACAAATGTCTGATCTCTCAAATACCCCAAATTACTACAAAGATCACTGCGATTTATTTTACGCAAATGATGGAATTTGGTACGTGTTTTGTTGGTCTGGTTTATGGTTTCCCCGCTAAGGTTTTCTTCACATAAACCTAATAAATCTCAACGAGGTTAATTCATACAAATAGTTTCTCTTGCCATTAAAGCACTGTCACTACCCTAACGGACTTAAACTAGATCATTGAAATTAGATGAAGAGATAGTAAATCACAAAAGCATTTTGTTTCAACAACAAGAAATCATAATCAACAGAAATATATATATCAAAACATCAAGAGTAACAAGGTTTACTGCCTAGCCCTAAGAAAAGGAACTTAGCCACGGAACGGCATTGTTACAAGCACTCCTCTCTTCTCACTTTAATCAAATCTAACCCTAATTACAAAGATAACTAATCCTTTTGCCCAGGGGCCTTATATAGGAGTGTAGGGACGTGTAGAGGTTGAGTAGGGGCTAAGAAACTGATCTGGAAACAGCTGTCGGCAGTTATTCCCCAAGAGACGCCTTCGGATACGGACCGTATTGGGTGATACGGTCCGTATTAGGACCTTGACGGTTAGGGTTTAATGCTTCCAGCGCTACTTCTGGTTTGTGTTAGGCCTGGCCCGTATTAGGCAATACGGGCCGTAACAGGGACTTAGTCGATGAGCGTTGCTGATCCGATTGACCTGATTCTAGCTCCATTTGATGTAAAATAGTCCCAAAACCTGTTTTCTGCAATAAAACACAAAGAAGGGTGACAGTAGCCTTTTTCTCTAATTAATTAAACATAAGTGCGAGAAAATATGCAAAACCTAAGCCAAAACCCTACATAAATCATCATTATTTTGACTCTGATCACCAGCCCAAGTTTCCAAGTCTGAAATTTTGTGTGGCCAAGTTTGGCCGAACGACTGGCTGCACAACTGGCCGCACAAAATTCATGGGGCCCATGCCTGGCCGCACAGAATTTGTGTGGCCCATGCCTGACCGCACAATTGGCAGCACAAAATTTGTGTGGCCTATACTGGGCTGTAGCTATGGCCGCACCAGAAGTCATGATATTGATATAGGAACTAATAGAATATAGTAAGGTTGTGCTCCAGAAGAGAGGAGATGAGGGGAGGGGAGACAAGATGTAACCGGATTACCCAAACATGTTTACTTGCTCCACAACCTTATATTTTGGAGTGGAGCCAAGGGGAATGAAGGGGAACCAAGACACAAAAATGAATTCCCCTCCAATCTTTACATCCCGATTTGGAGAGTAGCTCTTTCCTTTACTCCTTCCATTCCCTTCCCTCCCCTTTTCTTCCCTTTAAATTTGTAGAGCACACCCTAAGGGATTAGATGTAGATCCACAATTAAGGGGCTGCGTGGGGGCACTATAATACTATTAAATCTCTTGCCCTCAGTATTCTACACCAATTAATTACTCCTGGCATGAAGCCTGAAAATAATAGAAACAAATCTAACTCAGAACCTCGCGATCTCTTCTTTCTCATTCCTCTGCAGTTTGTCGTCTTTGCTATTTCTCTCTTATATGTTTACAACTTTACATCTTTGTTCTTAGTTTCGAACTTTGAATTAGTACTCACATAGAAATTAATGCATCTTTTAGGACTTTGCTGCTCAGAAACTTACAATTTACACTGGTTGGAGGATAGAAGCAATACCTTCCATGATGAGAGTACATGGCCAATGTTAAAGATAAATGGGGTCTAGCTACCTACAATGAACAAACATGAATTCAATAACACACTGGTAAAAGATTTTTTTGGTCGACCCAATTGTTAGGGAATCATAAAGGCCAAACAGTTACGCCTTATCTAGAGATCAAATAATTACATCTAGGGATTAAACACTTACATTCCGAAAAAGGAGAAACAGTTCTCCGCCTTAACCTAAGGACCGTCCTATGCCAAAAGCCAACCGTAAACTTAAATTTTAAATACGGAACATAATACTTGATTCCATGGATGTTTCTATGGAATAACTCAATCCTTTGAGAGATTGCCTACCATCTCCGTGAGCGCGAGACTAGACTCTAATGGCAAGAAGTCCTTCTTGTCGGTTCTTCATATGGTAGTAGGAATAGACCTTCCAAGATAACAAGACGTGGCCCTTGAGATATCATTTCCAATTTTCTTAATAGATCCCTCCTCTCTTTTCTTTGATGGTGGAAGAAGAAGAGAAAACACTCAGATCTGTAAAGTTGCGACTGTTCAGAAACTGAGTTGTTCATTATCTTGTGTCTTGGGGACTCATCCTTGTATAGGAGTGCAATTCCAGACTGCGCGTGCAGATGCACGAAATTTAGTGCGGCCGTACAAACCAAGTCGATTGTGCCGCTAGTCGCCTTTCTTTCAGCCCAACTTTCCAAGTCTGAAATTTCGTGTGGCCAAGTCTGGCCGAATGACCGGCCGCACAAAATTTTGTGTGGCCATGCCTGGCCGCACATAATTCGTGTGGCCCATGCTTGACCGCACAACTGACCGCACATAATTTGTGTGGCCATACTGGACCGCAGCTATGGCCGCACGGGCTCTCTGGAAAGACAGTTTTCTGAATTGCAAATCTCAGAATCAGTCCATCAATGATTTGATCTTTGTTTAAATTATTCTATATATTTATGAATCACATCATATTAAATACATAAATTGTCTAATATCTTAATTCCATATTAAATTATTTAATTATGATGATCATATATGACAATATACAATTTATAATTATATTACATATATGCTCAACGTTGAATTATGATCCAATAACATAAGTAACACTTGCGCCTTCAAATGTATATGAAACGAGTTTAGAAACGCCACTTCATGTTGGATTTGATGATAGTGCGGGGCGATCTCTTCAAAAAGAATTTGTCCCTTTTTTTTTATAACGAGGGGGTTATTCCTACCATTCAATGTTTTGTCCAATAAAGTTGTTAAATCAAGTTGATTAATTCAAGAAAAATGTATTAAGATTTTTCTTTAAGTTACAGCAAATCGAAATTTTGATGCAATATCTGAATTTACAAGGCTATTTGACAGCAGGATTCAATTCCTTTGAGCAAATGAGCTCTTCACCTAGACTATGGCACACCTTAACTACGATATCAGCTTGTGATCAAGCGGCGATTGGAATCTTTCTGTGTCAAACTTGTAGAGCCATATATGCTGAATGTTCTAATTTAAAAAATCGATTCTGCTTGATCACACCGACATAATTAAATACAATATTGGTGCAGTGACTGATATAGATGAAAAACCCTGAAATACGTGGATCCAATAATTTATCAATATTCAATTATGAGCTACAACACTTTAGTTTCAAGAAAAAAACCAAATAAAATAAAATTTATTGCGTATTTATTTAGAAAGAGGAGCAGAAGATTTGGATTCTTTCAGTTGGCTAAGCTATATTGGCCACATATATATTCAGGATGAGGAGGGTTCAAATGCCTCCATTTTTCATGCCTCCACCATGCCTCCACTTTTAAAAACTTTAATAACTCAAAATTTAAAACTTAAAAGTCAAAATAAAACCGTTGGATATGATCTACATCATTTTATCAATGTGCTCATAAAAAATTATCACATTTTGATTTTGTTTTTATGTGAATCAATAAGTTGAAAAATCAACGTCTAGAAATTATCCACATTAGTGCGTTTTTTACAAGCTCTTGATGACAACCAAAACAAAATTGAAATGTCATAATTTTTTACACGTGCATAGATAAAATGATTTAGATCATATCCAACGGTTTTATTTTGATTTTTAAGTTTTAAATTTTGAGTTATTAAAGTTTTAAAAAATGGAGGCATGGTGGAGGCATGAAAAATGGAGGCATTTGAACCCTCCTCATTCAGGATTCAGCCAGTCAAATATTTCATATTTGTCATTGTGTATCTTATTGAAGTACACCAAGAAATATTCCAGATCTGATCCAATCTGATATTTTAATAATGAGGAGGGTTCAAATGCCTCCATTTTTCATGCCTCCGCCATGCCTCTATTTTTAAAAACTTTAATAACTCAAAATTTAAAACTTAAAAGTCAAAATAAAACCGTTGGATATGATCTACATCATTTTATCTATGTGCTCATAAAAAATTATCATATTTTAATTTTGTTTTTATTTGAATCAATAAGTCGAAAAATCAACGTCTAGAAATTATCCACATTAGTATGTTTTCTTACAAGCTCTTGATGACAACCAACACAAAATTGAAATGTCAAAATTGAAATGTCATATCCAACTGTTTTATTTTGACTTTTAAGTTTTAAATTTTAAGTTATTAAAGTTTTTAAAAATAGAGGCACAGTAGAGTGGAGGCATGAAAAATGGAGGCATTTGAACCCTCCTCTTTTCATAAAAGAAGTCATAAAGGAGACTTTGAGATTAACTCTCAGCCACTTTGAGATTCAGACTAGCGCTGGGTAGTATTATTGAGCTTGGAGATTCGTGTCAAGTTAAAAAGAATGGTTCAGATCCAGTAATTGTAAAAGATTCTCTATTACGGTTCTGGGGAGGATCTGAAGTCCTTCAGAACGTTCCTCTCTCCTTCGCCCACGAACAATATGATAATCAAACTAAACGAGTCCACATACACTCAATCTTGATCTTTCTTTCCTGGTAAATTAAACTATCTCTTAAAAAAAGTAGTTGTTAAGAACAGAGGCGGATTCAAAAATTGTGTGAGGATGGGATTAAATTCATTAATTAATCAACTTTAAAAAAAATCATTAACTAATTGATACTATATAAAAAATAATAAAAATAGTCTCTCACATAATAAGAAATAACAAAATAATATTTTTTTATATATTAAAAACAACAAAAAGGGCAGTTGCCTCCGCACACCCCCCACCCCCCCGGTTAAGAACTGTAGAGTGAAGACCACACATTTCAAAGCCTCTCCTTTTCTTTCTCTCTAAATCTGACTTTGTGTACATTGATAGACAGTGGAGAGCGCACACAACAACTCCTGCAGCTTTGTTCATCCTCTAATTGTTCATCCATGGTGTCAGCTCATGTTCTGATGTTGCCTTTTCCATGCCAAGGCCATGTAATACCCATGATGGAGCTTTCTCATTCTTTGGTTGAGCATGGAATCAAGGTCACATTTGTAAACACAGAATTTAACCACGCAAGGGTCCTTCAAGCCTTGCCAAACAAAGGAAGCGACCTGAAAGGAATTAATTTGGTCTCAATTCCTGACGGATTGCGTCCCGGTGAAGATCGAAACGACCTCGGCCTTCTGATTGAGGGATTTACTAAGGTCATGCCAGGTTACCTGGAAGAGCTTATCAGAGAAAATAATGAGAAAGGGGAAGAGAAGATTAAGTGGTTGATAGCAGATGAGAACATGGGGTGGTCGTTTGCTGTTGCTAAAAAAATGGGAGTTAGAACCGCTTGCTTCTGGCCTGCATCGGCCGCTTGCCTGACAATAACGCTGTTGATCCCGAAATTGATTGAGGATAGAGTTCTTGATGAAAAAGGTAAGTTCTGTTTTTGTTTCAATTACTTTGTTATTTGGGTTGGTAGATATGTAGATTATATTCGAAAAGAAAATGGAATGTGTTTAAGAAGGGATAATTTAGATTACAGAAATGCTGAATTCTGTTGGAAATTTAAATCTGAATAACAACTTATGATTTAATTAAGATCACGAACCATCAGGAATGAGTAACTTTTTTTTTGCTTCAGCAGAGCATTTTACATGGGTTACAAATTTTAGTATATGTGGTAGAAAGTACACCTTTATTATGTACCCAAAGTGTGTACTCTGATTATTGTGTACCCAGATTATTATTTTCAACAGTAACCAAGGATTAGTGTATATTGTCCTTTAGAAGTATCTATCACAAATGGCAACAATAGGTTATTTTGACTTTTAATTCCTTTGTAATTTTACATTGTTCGCGGAGAAATTTCTCAATTTTCATAATGAATTTCTCAAGGTTGGCCCGCTAGAGATGAGGTGTTGCAAATTGCACCCAAAATGCCCCCCATCCACAGCTCACAATTGTCCTGGAACGAGGCCGGAGACCCGAAAGGCCAACCGACCATTTTCAAGCTTGTTACTGACAACAACAAGAACATAGAGCTTGCAGAAATTATTGTATGCAATTCATTTTACGAGATCGAATCAGGAGCATACACACTATTTCCCAAGATCCTCCCAATAGGACCGTTACTTCCCGATTTGAAATTCAGCAAATCATTAGGTCTCTTCTGGCCCGAAGACACCACCTGCATGAAATGGCTTGACAAACAACCTCCAAAATCAGTTGTCTATGTTGCATTCGGCAGTTTTACTATATTCAGTGAAGCTCAGTTCAAGGAACTGGCACACGGGCTGGAACTAATGGGTCGCCCTTTCCTGTGGGTGGTGCGGCCCGACTTCACGACCGGACTGAGCAAAGAATGGATTGATCAATTTTTGGAGATGAACAAAGAGAAAGGGAGGATCATTAGCTGGGCCCCACAGCAGCAGGTGCTGGCTCATGAATCAGTTGCTTGTTTCATGTCGCACTGCGGCTGGAACTCTACTTTAGAAGGGGTGAGAAATGGTTTGCCATTTCTTTGCTGGCCGTACTTCGCCGATCAATTCTGTAACCAGAGCTACATTTGTAATGTTTGGAGAAATGGACTGAAGATGGAGGCCGACGAGAGCGGGATTGTGTCAAGAGCGAGAGTGCGAGATAAGGTGGAGGAGTTGATTGCAAATGAGGAGATTGCAAGAAGAGTTCAGGAACTGAAAGAGTTGGCTTGGAAGAACTTAAGTGAAGGTGGTACTTCATGCGAGAATTTGAAGAATTTTGTCAATTTGATGAGGGAATGAGAGAGAAGTGCTCAAGGTGAACTATCAATTTGTGTTTGTATTAAATAAAAGAATAACGCTAAATATCTTCAGATCTGATGTAGCTAATTAAACTCTTTTCTCCAATCAAAAATAAAAATTGTACTCTTTCCTTTTGACTTCTTTTGGATTAATTAGATAGCATTTTCTGACGATATTTTTGGTTAATTAAGTATGAGTACTATATCATTATTTTAAGTAAAATTAGGGTGCTCTTAAGCTCATCAAAGGTGGATTGATGAGTTTAAATTCAAAACATATCGAAATGACTTTAAATAACAAATTCAAACCCGTCGAAACTGATTTACTTCATTAGTTACGTATTTACATGGCAAATTTATAAATTTTCGAGTTAATTTACTATGAAGTTAAGTTGTCAAAAATAACTTTTTGAATTCATTGTTTTTTTTTTTAAAATTTGACTTTATACTAAATTAATTCGAAAATTTATAAATTTGACATGGAAATGTATCACTCGTGAAGTAGTTCGGTTAACGATTTAGATTCATTATTTAAAATTAATTCAATAAGTTTTAGAGTTAAACTCACTAAAAAACTAGTGAGCTTAAAAACACCCTAGTTCTACTTTTATTTTTATATATATTGTGAAAACTACGAATTTTTATATCGACTATATTTAGTCGGTTTTGTGCATAAATTTGTAGTATAGTCGATTTAAACTTGGATCCGAATCCGACTATTTATAACTATTGTCTTCGTAGTACTAACTATTTAGATAAGAAAACGGATTACTTGATAATTTTGGCAATATTTTAAATTAATATTAAAAAATAAAAAATAAATTTGTAGACGCATTTTTGGACATATATATGATAGTATACTGACAAAATTTCATACGATTTGAATATTATTTCGTAATACATCATGGATTTTTAATTTCAAACCATCAAAAAATAAAATTACCTGCAAAGCAATAACACATGCAACGAATTTTCTTATTTTTACAAACATAATATATGTACATTTAGATCATGTATATAATATATTTAAAATTTAAATATTATTTTTTAATTATTTTCAAAGTTATCGGAATAAAATATTGTCAAGTGTTTCAATATTAATTACAGCTTTTGGGCTTAGAACAGGTCTGGTGTAAAAATAAGCAAGATGTGGATCAGAATCAGAACCGACCAGTTTCTTTTTTTTTTTAATCTAAAGCCTGATATGATGACCTTGATTTAATTTGATCCTCTAACTCCTCAAATTGCGCTGGAGGAAATTGGAATGATTTTATCCTGTTATTTATGTTACGTTCTAAAATTGAAAAAATAGGTTAAAACAGCAAGGCAATTAACTCTGTTTTAACCTAACAAAAGCGATAAAAATTAAATAAAAGACCAATACATTATTTTTCTTAGCTAAATAGAAGGGGAAAATTGATGGGTTGGATTTCTGTCCGAAGGTATTTGAACAGAATACCTCTACAAAGCGTGTCTAGACCACAAAGATCATATTTGATTAAAAGTGATTAAATTAATGCTAACAGCGTTATCCTCTATCCGTTAAGTAAAAAAGAAAACCATTCTTCTTTCTTTTTTCACTAAAGACTTACATTACTTTTCTCTTCACTGACTCAGTCATTATGAAGCTTCATTATGTTACAAACTACTCATACACAATTGTGTACGAAGAGAAAAAATCAATTGGGAACCAGGAAAATCAATTGAGAGTGCAAAAGAAAATCAGCAATTGCTCAGCGCCATGGATATTCCTGAATAGAATCATAGTAATGGATCTTAGCATTTGTCTCCTGTCGATGCATTCCTCTCGGAGGTAAAATGAAGAAGCAAAGGATATTCGGTTTTACTTTGATTTCGAGCACTTGATATCGATCCTCTGCCTCGGTGATTGATCAGCGCCAATTCTGAACCGATTAAGTACTGTTGAAAATGATTGAGAATAAAGGGATTTGATCTCAGTTATCCATCATCGATCAAAAGGTTAGGATTAAAGTAAAAAGGCAAACTCTATTTTAGACAATAGTACCAATGGTACACTGTTCATAGGTACCGAAAATAGGAATATAGGCAACGATATAATACCAATGGCTAATTAGCCACTGTAAAATATATATAGCAACTCCACTGTAAGAAAAAAAGATTGTGAATGAAATAGAAAATTTTCTCCTCAGTTTTCATAAAATTCAACATGGTATCAGAGCAGTGCTCGATAATCCAATAATCTTCATAACCCCCATAATCCAATATCAGTAGCAGAGAATACTGAAAAACCCACAAGAAGAAAGTTCAGACAAAAGCAAGGATGTCACAAATGGGGCAGCACTCAAACGAAGCTACCAACCATTCGAGACTCACCAATACCTTGCTCAATGATAGAAACTATCTATCTTGGGCAAAATCAGTAACTCTTTCCCTGAGTGGAAGAGAAAAAATTGAATTCATCACTGGAGAAATCACAAAACCAAAAATTACAGATCCAGCAAAACCAACAGAGGAAGAAAAGCAAGCATTGCGACAATGGCAAGCCACAGATCACAAAATCATGGCTTGGCTATTAGATTCCATGGAAACCCAAATTTCAGAACTATTCCTTCACAGCTATACCACATCACACGGCCTATGGGAAGATGTCAAAGCATTCTTCGGCCAACAACAAAACCATGCACACATCTTTCGACTCAAACAAGAAATTCACACAACAAAACAAGGTTCCATGACCAACACAGAGTACCTCGGCCATCTCAAGAAAAAATTTGACGAGCCCAAAATTTATCGACCATCCACAACAGATTTCAACGAGCTCCAGAAAAGGCAACAAGAAGATGAAATATTTGAAGAAAATATTAGTTTCATGCAAGAGCAAATTTCAAAAATTTAACTCAAAGAAACCAACATAGATCTACTTATTTGACTAACGATGAACCGTATTTAATATTTTAACTTGTTTAATCTTTATACCTCAAATCTTGGTCTCTAAACCAAGAAGTAGGGACTTGAGATGTAGGGTTGTTGCCTTCTTGTCGAGCCTTCACTTCTCCAAGTCGGCCTCGAAATGGCACCCGCTTCGAACGCTCGAAGCCTCTACGAGTATCCACCCGAGATTAAACGAAACTCTTGTTTTTCCCTTGCTAGAGGTAATCAACCAAGAATCTAACTTAACCTTAGCTTCTACCTCTTCAATCAACTATTAATTTTAGTGTAGAAGTTGTGCTCAACACATGAGCAAAAATGGTGGAGACAAAATTGCAAAAACTCTTCTCTTTTTCACCTCTTCTTACAAAAACGTTTTTCCATTTTTTCTTACAAGAGAAGGAAGAAGAGAGAGATTAGAATGGTGGCTAGGGTTTGAAAAAAGGTGGGGTATTTATAATATTAATTTAGGGTATGTTTTAATCATCTCAACCACAATGGATGGCTAGATATAAACATGACAAAAGTAACTTTTACTTTTGCCATCCAATGGAGCTCTCCATTAGATGTACTTTTATCCCACTTTATTCCAAACCATTTCATCAAATGGACTTCTCCATTTAATGTTAAATTGGGCTTGGGCCAATTTCTATTTATGCCATTTTCGTTTTTGCCATTTATGCCAACTTTTGTCCCACCCGACAATTGTTACGGTTAATTGTATTTGCTCAATTTTATTGAGAAATAAATTTGTATATCATGTCCAACATGTAATAAATTTATTCTAAGATCAAGTCAGTCATCTCCATGACACTTTTATTTGTTTCGTTTTTCTCTCTTGGGTGTGACCTCGTAGGATCTATATCGTGTTGACAATAGAATCAAAACTTCTTTTAATTCTATAAATTATAAGCGGCACCTAGCAATATGCATTATAATTACTCAACATATAAAGATGATATGAACCAATCAACATCATGATCCTAAAGCAATATTTAATTGCTTGTGTCAATTCACGTGTCACATGATATCGGGAATAAATCCAAGGCAGGAGAGTGTCATCCTTGCAAATTTATTCTTTTCTTGATTCCAAGTAATTCAATAAATAATGATCAAACTCATTGATCATAATTGCATGCATACTTTATTACTCCATCAAGGGACCCGAAGATATCATCACTTATATATGAAATATGAGAGACACTGGTATTCTTGATAAATATCTTTTCCTCCGCACAAGACACACATATTGAGATAT
Organism: Carex myosuroides; assembly: GCA_028015225.1. Lineage (NCBI taxonomy): Eukaryota > Viridiplantae > Streptophyta > Magnoliopsida > Poales > Cyperaceae > Carex > Carex myosuroides. The sequence continues at coordinate 3,310,078 of CM051485.1, read as the reverse complement.
TATCTGTATAGCTGCCAGTTACAGTCAACGTTGGATAACACCTACAGATACATGTATCTCATGTAGGAAAACTAATCATCTCATACCAAAGAATTCAAGACACAAATGAAACATTAATGACACTAACACAATCCATGTTATGTTTCATTCTTGGGTCATGTCCAATCCCCTGATCTCCATCAGGTACTTATGTGATTAAATTGGTAGCTCCTTACCATATGATCCGTAGAACATGATCATCATTTAATCCACATACTAATCTCGTATCGGTAAATAGTGTTCCTTCTTAATTACCAAGATTAGGGACATTTAGAGTATTCGTTATATTATTATTATAGAGTTCTACATTTCAAGTCCTCAACTCGAAAAATCCATAATGTAATTAAATACTCAAGGAACAAAATGATCATTTCATTTCATGAACAAACATAGAATACATCCATAAATGGTTGGCTTCTAGATCATAACACTAACAATCTCCCACTTGAACTAGAGCCAATCCCATATACATCTATATGCATAAAAGCCCTACACAAGTGTAGTCTCTAATACAACTCCATGTACTAAATCTCAAAGCCAGTCAATAACAAATCTAATCCCCATAGATGCAGTGTGCAGCGTATGCTTGTCCTGAGACAGAGACTTTCTCAGCGGGTCAGCTGTGTTGCTGGCCGAATCTATTCTACAAATCTTGACGTCACCTCGATCGATGATCTCTCGAATCAGGTGATATCTCCGCAGAACATGCTTGGATTTCTGGTGTGACCTTGGTTCCTTGGCTTGTGCAATGGCTCCATTGTTGTCACAATAGAGCTCCAGAGCACCCATGGAACTGGGGACCACCTCAAGTTCATTCAAGAACTTTCTAATCCAACAACCCTCTTTAGCTGCTTCTGAAGCGGCTATGTACTCTGCCTCGGTGGTTGAGTCCGCCGTTGTTTCTTGCTTGGAACTTTTCCAGCTTACAGCGCCACCATTAAGGATGAACACGAATCCTGACTGTGATCTCATGTCATCATGGTCGGTCTGGAAACTAGCATCGGTGTAACCCCTTACAACGAGCTCAGATTCCCCACCATAGACAAGGAACATATCCTTCGACCTATTTAGGTACTTCAGGATATTTTTGACGGCAGTTCAATGCGTCAAGCCTGGATTTGACTGATGTCTGCTTGTCACACTCAATGGGTATGACACATCAGGGTGAGTGCATATCATGGCATACATGATAGAGCCAATGGCGGAAGCATGTGGCACTCTACTCATGCTATCTAGCTCAGCAGATGTCGATGGACATTGCTTCTTGCTCAGATGAACCCCATGCGACATATGCAAGAATCCTTTCTTGGAATCTTGCAGGTTGAACCTTTTCAACACTTTGTCAATGTATGCGCTTTGACTCAATCCAATGAGTCTCTTTGATCTATCCCTATAGATCCTAATGCCTAGTATATAGGTAGCCTCGCCCAAATCTTTCATTGAGAACACTTTCTTCAATGAAGACTTGATAGAATCCAATGACGGGATGTCATTTCCGATCAGTAGTATGTCATCCACATACAACACAAGGAATATTATTACACTCCTACTAATCCTTTTGTATACACAAGGTTCTTCCTCGCTTTTAATGAAATCAAACTTTTTGACTTCTTTGTCAAAACGCTTGTTCCAACTCCGCGATGCTTGCTTCAAGCCATAAATGGACCTCTGAAGCTTTCATACTTTCTTAGCATGATTGGTATCTTCAAAACCAATCGGTTGTGTCATATACACGTCCTCTTCTAAATCTCCATTTAGAAAGGCGGTTTTGACATCCATTTGCCATATTTCATAGTCATGAAATACGGCAATTGCTAAGAGAATTCGTATTGACTTAAACATAGCAACGGGCGAGAAGGTCTAATCATAATCAACACCTTGAATCTGTCTGAAACCTTTCGCTACCAGCCGTGCTTTGTAAGTAGTCAAATTACCTTCCATGTCTGATTTCCTCTTGAAAACCCATTTGTTTTCAATAGGTTTTACCCCACTTGGAGGATCAACCAAATACCAAACTTGGTTGTCATACATAGATTGTATTTCAGATTTCATGGCTCCAAGCCATTCTGCAGAGTCGGGTCTCGCCATCGCTTCCGTATAGGTCAAAGGATCTTCAGTGTCTAACACTGTCACCTCGTGAAGTCCCAACCATCTTTCAGGTGGGCGACTTTCTCTCATTGACCTACGAAGGACTTGTGCTTGTGGTTCAGAGATCTCTTCCACAAACTCTTGTGGATTCGTTCCTTGATCCTCATTCTCAACTTCTTGCGAATTCGGTTCTAGGGGTGAGTGTTGAATCTCTTCCACAACTTCTTGTGAAATTGATTCATCTCGACTCCCACTGCCCACAATATCCACGGGTGGTTGAACATGATCATCATTGATCATTTCATTTTGTAGTGTAGATTGATCCTCTTCAAGTCTTACACTACTCCCACTACTTTCTCTTGAGAGAAACTCTTTCTCCAAGAATACACCGTGTCGAGCAACAAATACTTTGTTCTCACACTGGTGATAGAAGTAATATCCCTTAGTTTCTTTGGGATATCCTATGAAAATGCACTTGTCCGATTTGGGCTGGAGCTTGTCAGACATCATGCGTTTGACATAAGCTTCACAACCCCAAATCTTTAAAAAAGACATACTTGATACCTTTCCAAACCATAACTCATGTGGTGTCTTTTCTACGGATTTTGATGGAACCCTGTTTAGTGTGAATGCGGCAGTTTAAAGCGCATGCCCCCAAAATGAGAGTGGTAGGCCAGCTTGGCTCATCATTGATCTAACCATGTCCAACAAGGTTCGATTCCTTTTCTCAGAAACACCATTCCATTGTGGTGTCCCCGGAGGAGTGAGTTGTGAAACTATTCCACAATCTCTTAGATAGTCGCCAAACTCGTGACTCAAATACTCACCCCCACGATCTGATCGTAAGGCTTTAATCTTCTTGTCGAGTTGGTTCTCTACTTCATTCTTAAACTCCTTGAACTTTTCAAAGGATTCAGACTTATATCTCATCAAGTAGACATAACCATATCTACTGAGGTCGTCAGTAAATGTGATGAAGTATCGATAACCTCCTCGGGCACTTGTACTCATTGGTCCACATACATCACTATGTATGAGTCCCAACAAACTACTTACCCTTCCACCTTTCTTGGTGAATGGTGCATTGGTCATCTTTCCAAGTAAACAAGGTTCGCATGTCTCAAGTGATTCTAAATCAAATTGACCAAGAAGTCCAACTTCTTGCAATTTCTTGATGCGTCTCTCATTTATGTGACCTAGGCGACAATGCCACATGAGAGTCGTACTCTCATGACAAGTTTTGAGTCATTTGTTATTGATGTTCAGAACTTGTTTATCCATTTCAAGCAAGTATAGACCATTCCTTATATAAGAACATCCATAAAACAAACCATCTCTATAAAAAGAACAACAATTGTCTTTGATGGTAAAACAAAAACCATCCATGTCCATACAAGAAATAGAGATAATGTTTCTCGAAATAGAAGGAACAAAATAAACATTTTTAAGTTCCATTACAAGCCCACTGGGCAAATGCAACTCGACACACCCGACGGCAACTGCTGCAACATTTGCACCATTCCCAACACGGAGCTGCACCTCACCCTTTCTTAGCATTCTTCTATCCTTTAGTGCCTGCATATTCATACAAATATGAGCACATGATCCAGTATCTAATACCCAATCATTGATAGAGGTAGCTAAGTGAACTTCAATGACAAAAATACCTGAGGAAGACGGGACCTTCCCATTTTTCTTGTCCTCCAAGTACTTAGGATAATTCCTTTTCCAGTGCCCCTTCATCTTACAGTAGAAGCACTCGGAATCGGAGGCAACCTTGACCTTGGGAGTGCTCACAGTCACCACTGGAACCTTTCCCTTGCCCTTGCCATTGCCCTTGGGCTTGCCTTTGCCTTTCTTGACTTTCCTACTTCCCTCACTGACCGCAAGGACATGAGAAACACCTTTCTGCATGTCAGCCTCTGCAGTCTTGAGCATCCCATGTAATTCACCCAAACTTTTCTCCATTCCATGCATGTGATAGTTCATGATGAATGAAGAATACTTTGATGGGAGAGAGTTAAGAACGATGTCTGTGGCCAACTTCTTGTCCACGGCACACTCGAGCTTCTCCAGCTGCTCCACATAACTTATCATTTTAAGTATGTGAGCACTTACGGAGACACCCTCAGCCATCTTGCATCCCAAAAAACTTTTGGTCACGTTGTACCTCTCTACACGGGCCTGATCTTGAAACATTTTCTTGAGCTGGTCCATGATGTAGTAACAAGAATTCTCCTCAAACCGCTTCTGCAGTTCGGGGTTCATTATTGATACTAAGAGGCACTGTACTTCAAGGTCGTCTTCCACGGCCTTGTTGTGCTTATCCTTAGTTTCCTGTTTAGCTTCATTATCTGTAAATCACGGATGGGAGTAGTCAAGACGTATTCCTTTTTCTCATGCCTAAGAACAATTCTTAGGGCACGATGCCAGTCTAGAAAATTCGATCCGTCATTTTTAAGTTTTTCTTTGTCTAACAATGATCGCAGGAAAGAGGTTTCTTTTGCCATGATATACAATTTAAAGGTTTGAGTTTAGTTCATGACAATGTTTTATTTAAAATAAAACTCCCACTACAATATTAATTTAGTTCCATTTGTAGTAGGTCCAAGATCCATATTTTCACTAAGATAAGCCAGCGTCGGCATGATACTTAAACTTAGATATTTTAGGTAAGCAACTCATGCTAATCACAACCAGGTGACTCTTGGTGTTTATCCATCCAACTCATGTATGAACAAACTATTCCCCAAGGCCCAAAACTGTTTTGGATTATCCATGTCAAGTAACCCTCTCTCTATTTGGTTTGACATGACGGTCATGCCCCACATCTCCTAAAGACAGAAAGCGATGCCTACTATGTAGGTCCCACCGACTAACGATCGATAGTTTGACATGGATAGAGAAGGAAGGGAATGACGCTTGATTTTGTTTGGAACCTTTTTTATTATTTATGGTGGTCATGTAAGCATACACCCATACTTATCCTATGACTCTTATATTTCATAAATACACATAAATGACATAAACACATCATGCGGCTGTGAGTTTGTATGGCCTTGTGCGAAAAACTCCTTTCTCGCATTTGTCACTTGTTGCGCCAACTCCTTGGATGTGGCCACCACATTTCACAACTATTCTATGCCTATTTATTTTCTATTAAGACTTTCTTAAAAAGAAAATAAGTTACATTTAGAATTTCTAAAATTTCTAAATATAGGCATGCAAGCTTTGAATGAATTACATTGAAAGGCATCCTAACATTTGTGCCTTAATTATTAATCTAATTAATTATTATGGGGCACCTTAGGCCGCATTACAACCATTCAACAAACATTCATTACATCTCACAAGGCATTGGAAATGACCATACAAAACTCACATTTTTGTCCCTACAAAAACAAGTTAGGTGCATGTGCAAAAATTGCACCATACATGCATAAACAATTCATGCATATGCAATTAATTAAATTAATTCCTTAAGCTTATGACCCATAAAAAATTTGTTTCAAAAACAAAATTTCAACAGAGGAGAAGGTTTGATTTATCACATAATTCATGCAAATTAAAATTTACAAACTACACCTTGAACTATTCCAAATAGCACAAGTAATAGTCAACCCGTTATGCCTAATTAACAAATGTGCTTAGAAAATTAATTTTAACCTTTAAAATAATTTTCAATATTCCTAAAGAGGAAGAAAAATTTCCCAAATTCCCTTAAAATGCATTTCATCATATAAACATACATTTTAATAATTTGGAATTACACACTTTTGTTAATTAGTACTTAATCACCTTAAAATTAGGATTATTTATAACAACTCATAAAAATGCAAACTATATATAGATGCACTCCATATGACATATATAACAACACTATTAAATTGGATTTAAAAGATCTCATATAAAAATGAAAATTTTTTGGTCCATAGTAGAACCCGAGCCTATAAAGGCATATTTTATCATTTCATCATTTTAGTCTTTTTGATCTATTTGCCTTCAAATTAATTTAACCCTTAAATAAATTTATTTCCAGATATTAAAACATTACTAATTAATGTTTAAACACCTTAGAAGGCTCCAAAATAATTGTGTAAAAATAATCCTAAAATTAAATGCAAGATGTTCAAAAACACCGACGGTTGTGTCATAAGCTTCCAAGACTTAATTAAATTAATTACTCATGCTAATTTCGGCCAAAAATTAGTCAAATAAAGCCTTAAGCTCTGATACCAATTGAAGAAAATATTAGTTTCATGCAAGAGCAAATTTCAAAAATTTAACTCAAAGAAACCAATATCGATCTACTTATTTGACTAACGATGAACCGTATTTAACATTTTAACTTGTTTAATCTTTATACCTCAAATCTTGGTCTCTAAACCAAGAAGTAGGGACTTGAGATGTAGGGTTGTTGCCTTCTTGTCGAGCCTTCACTTCTCCAAGTCGGCCTCGAAATGGCACCCTCTTCGAACGCACGAAGCCTCTACGAGTATCCACCCGAGATTAAACGAAACTCTTGTTTTTCCCTTGCTAGAGGTAATCAACCAAGAATCTAACTTAACCTTAGCTTCTACCTCTTCAATCAACTATTAATTTTAGTGTAGAAGTTGTGCTCAACACATGAGCAAAAATGGTGGAGACAAAATTGCAAGAACTCTTCTCTTTTTCACCTCTTCTTACAAAAACGTTTTTCCATTTTTTCTTACAAGAGAAGGAAGAAGAGAGAGATTAGAATGGTGGCTAGGGTTTGGAAAAAGGTGGGGTATTTATAATATTAATTTAGGGTATGTTTTAATCATCTCAACCACAATGGATGGCTAGATATAAACATGACAAAAGTAACTTTTACTTTTGCCATCCAATGGAGCTCTCCATTAGATGTACTTTTATCCCACTTTATTCCAAACTATTTCATCAAATGGACTTCTCCATTTAATGTTAAATTGGGCTTGGGCCAATTTCTATTTATGCCATTTTCGTTTTTGCCATTTATGCCAACTTTTGTCCCACCCGACAATTGTTACAGTTAATTGTATTTGCTCAATTTTATTGAGAAATAAATTTGTATATCATGTCCAACATGTAATAAATTTATTCTAAGATCAAGTCAGTCATCTCCATGACACTTTTATTTGTTTCGTTTTTCTCTCTTGGGTGTGACCTCGTAGGATCTATATCGTGTTGACAATAGAATCAAAACTTCTTTTAATTCTATAAATTATAAGCGGCACCTAGCAATATGCATTATAATTACTCAACAGATAAAGATGATATGAACCAATCAACATCATGATCCTAAAGTAATATTTAATTGCTTGTGTCAATTCACGTGTCACATGATATCGGGAATAAATCCAAGGCAGGAGAGTGTCATCCTTGCAAATTTATTCTTTTCTTGATTCCAAGTAATTCAATAAATAATTATCAAACTCATTGATCATAATTGCATGCATACTTTATTACTCCATCAAGGGGCCCGAAGATATCATCACTCACGTATGAAATATGAGAGAACTGGTATTCTTGATAAATATCTTTTCCTCCGCACAAGACACACATATTGAGATATTATCTGTATAGCTGCCAGTTACGGTCAACGTTGGATAACACCTACAGATACATGTATCTCATGTAGGAAAAATAATCATCTCATACCAAAGAATTCAAGACACAAATGAAACATTAATGACACTAACACAATCCATGTTATGTTTCATTCTTGGGTCATGTCCAATCCCCTGATCTCCATCAGGTACTTATGTCATTAAATTGGTAGCTCCTTACCATATGATCCATAGAACATGATCATCATTTAATCCACATACTAATCTCGTATCGGTAAATAGTGTTCCTTCTTAATTACCAAGATTAGGGACATTTAGAGTATTCGTTATATTATTATTATAGAGTTCTACATTTCAAGTCCTCAACTCAAAAAATCCATAATGTAATTAAATACTCAAGGAACAAAATGATCCTTTCATTTCATGAACAAACATAGAATACATCCATAAATGGTTGGCTTCTAGATCATAACACTAGCAATATTTGTGTACCTCTCGGGTCTAGATGACAGTTACGAGGCCGTGAGGTCGCAAATTCTTCTCGGACCCGAACTCCCCTCTTACTCAGCTGTCGCAGCCATGATACACCGAGAAGAAACTAGACGGCAGACTATGGGCGGTCCACAAGCCCAAAATGGCGAGGGACACGAGACCCACGGCCTCGCCGCTAGAAATATCAAAAACCCTAGCTTTCCGAATCGACAAAATCTCAAAGAAAGGTGCCCCCATTGTAAAAAGGAAGGGCATACTCAAGAGAGATGCTGGTTCCTTCATCCGCACCTTGCTCCAAAAAAATGAAAGGTAGCGGCGGAGAGATCAGGGAGAGGAGGCGACAGAACCGAAGAGAGGATAGGCGGAAATGAGGAAAAGGGGGCGAGACGCAGTTACACAGCGCAAACCCAAACCAAAAATGACCCGAGAGTTTTCTCTGCGCAGACCCAAACCGAACCGACTCATTTTTTCAGAAACGGGTCAAGCGGGTCAGCCTCCAGCGGGTCAGATGGGTATAAGACTGAGGATCAAATGCAGCAGATGCTGAAGCAGTTCTCTGTGTGGTTTTCTAAACAAAATTCTTCTGGTTCATGTGGTACTGTTTTTCAATCCCAAAAATTTAATTTATTTGACCAAATAATTGTAGATAGCGGTGCTACCGATGATATGTTTGGTAACAAACAATTAATTACCAATTTAGACTCGACCAATAATAATCTATATGTTGTGGTGGTGGAAAACGGTATGAAGGAAAAAATAGATGGCATAGGCAAAATCAACATTTTCAACAAAAAAATTGATAATGTACTATATTTAAAATCATTCCCTATAAATTTAATTTCCGTAAAAAGATTAACACAAGATTTTAATTGTGAGGCAATTTTTTCTTGTAAAAATGTCATATTTCAGGACCGGAAAACCGGGAAGACGATTGGGGAAGGTTTTCTTAAAAATGGACATTACATTTTGAATCTACAAAAATTGAGTTTAGGTGCTTCTGCAAAATTAGTTAGTTGTGATCTATGGCACAAGAGACTTGGACATCCTTCCGATAAGATTTTAACTAGTATTGTAGAATTTCCAAATTTAAATTGTATCAATTGTGATGTTTGTAAAATGGCCAAACAAACGAGGCTTCCTTTTTCTCATTCAAATAGTAGAAGTGAAGCCATGTTTAATTTGGTTCATTCCGATATATGGGGACCGGCCCCAATTAATTCATATAATGGATTTAGATATTTTGTTATATTTATTGATGATTTTTCAAGAGCTACTTGGATATATTTGTTAAAATCAAAAGATGAAGTATTTAAATGTTTTGAAGAATTCCTAAATTTAATAGAAAATCAATTTGATACTAAACTAAAAAAATTTAGATCGGACAATGGTACGGAATTTATAAACAAAAATTTCACAAATCTTTTTAGAATTAAAGGGATTATACATCAAATAACATGCATAAATACACCCGAACAAAATGGAGTTTCGGAAAGAAAAAATAGACATTTGTTAGAAATGACAAGAGCATTATTATTTCAAAATAATGTTCCAAAAATATATTGGTCGGATGCCATTCTTTGTGCCACTCATCTAATTAATCGATTGCCAAGTAGTGTACTTAATAATAAAAGTCCATTAGAAATTCTTTATCAACAAAAACATAATCTAAATTATTTAAGAGTATTTGGTTGTGTATGTTGGGTAAAGATTCAAAGAAATGATAAGTTAGATTATATGTCAACAAAAACTTTTTTTTTTTATATTCTTCTTTTAAGAAGGGATATAAATGCTATGATCCAAAAAATAAAAAATTATATTTTTCTAGAGACGTTATATTTTGTGAAGATGAACCATATTTTAAAGACAAAGAAATAATTAATGAGCCACACACTAATGATCAAGTTTGCCCCATAGTACCTCTGTAGGGCGCAGAAAGTTGCACAGCTGGTATGGAAGGTGTGTGCATATGTTAAATATCTCAGAGTTCAATGCTCTCAGTTTTCAAAACATGGAGAGAACATCGAACTTGAAACATTCATTTCTTTCTACAATTCCTTCTGGTTCACCCTCGACAGACCTACTATTCATAATCAGTCTATCGAGAGAGTTTAATGATTGTGGGGACGTTTAAATCCCAGCGGGCGCAAGCCCCCGCTGTTAATTACATCAGATGACCCTTCAAGCCATACTGAACACCTCGTTCATTCCAGGATTTGTGCCTATTGGTTGTGAATTGAATAAAGGGGCTAAAAGGGGGACTCATGTATTGACTTCGGTTTTGATTTGATTTTCTATACGTTTTGACATGTATATGTATGTGATTTTCGTATTAAAATAATATTTATTGCATTTTAAAATAGGAAATTGGATATTTGAGAAAGTGTATGCATAACATTTGTTTATATTTGATTTATAACATATTCATTCATATTTTTGTTAATTATTTATATGTTATTGGACATGTTCAATTTTGATTTAGAAGCGTGAAGAATTTGATTTGGGTTCATTTGGAGGTGGTTTGAGTCAATTTGGACTTGAAATGAAGAAGTTATGGCCAAAAAGGGCTTATTTGTAAACATTTATGTTTTTCCAGGGGCCTATTTACAAAGCTGGAAAGGTGTGGACTTGTGATTTGGGTCTTAGACAAGGTTTTATGTGAGAATTGAGCCTTTAGGGGCTTGTTTGAGAGAAATTTTAGGCTGTCAGGGGCCCGTTTGTAAATCTATAGGGACTCCTTCATGAATATTCGAAGTTAGAAGGGCTTCTTTGCAAAGGGTTTTTGATTTAGAGATTTTATTTGTTAATTGGGCTTTGAGATTGGCATTTTGGGCTTTGAGATGCGTATTCTGAGCCTTGAAGATTGATGCCAGGCCTTTGAGATTCGGTTAGGGAACTTTATTCAATATGACATGATGGGCCCCATGCGTCAGTAGGCTTTAAGTTGGCAATTCAACCTTGGGCCGTTAGATCACTGTGTGTTGCTTTAGGATTTGAATATCTGTTTGAATTTTCATGTTGGCGCCGAAATCCAACGAGAGGTATTGCTTTGAGGTTCGTGCAGCTTGGATATGAACAAGGGTTTATCCCCGAGATTGGGGTTTGGGCCTCCGGCCAACTCCGGTCACGGCAAGGCAAGGAGGGGACGTGGTTAGCATCGCCCGAAGTGGCGGTTCATCATGGATTCCGCCGAGGCCGCCATCCTTGGTTCATCATGGATTCCGCCGAGGCCGCCATTCTTGATTAACACTTTAATTTTAAACTTAAACGAGTATTCATTATGTTTGGGTCTCGGGTTCTTCGGTTCAGTACCTATTCGGTACCGGTTTGAGTGATGGGTTTTCTTGAAGTATGATAGAGGCACGAAAGATGTGAATTTAAGTTCTGGGAGCATGGCAGGATGCTTAAATTTGTTAATTTGATCGAATTTTACATATTTGAGCATTAATGGACATCAATTTCATGAAACCTCTTGCTTTTCAAAATATCGAGTTGAATTTTAGAATTCTCTATTTTTGTTAAAAATTCAGTGGTTTCTTGTTGTTAATCCAGAAAGGAGAATGTTCACTATATCTAGAATAAGTTTTATAATTTTTACAATTTTATTTCCATTTTTAACGTATTTATTTATGCAGAGGGGTAATAAGGGAAATTCTGCATTTTTAATGCTGGATTTTTAAAAGCTGAACTTTGAAAATTCGTAGAAAATAGGAATAAAATCAGAACAATGTAAAACTTGTGTCCATTTTGTGTATCTTTAAATGTTCTATCCAACTGTGGTATTCATTTTTTTTCAATTTGGTCCTAAAAACACTTTTTGTGCTCAATTTACCAGCAGGTCCTTTTTCTTTTCAGAATGCTGGTTTTTTGTTTTTCAGAGCTGAACTTCAAAAATTCATAATAAATCGAAATAAAATCAGAGAAACATGCAACTTGTGTCAATTTTGTGTGTTTTGAAGTCCTTTATTTAACTGTGATGTCCATTTTGCATTTTAGCCCCTGTACTGGTTTGTGCTGATCAGTTTGTTAGAGAAGGTCATTTAACAGTTTTTGAGTACTTCTCATGTACCAGTGAAGCTTGAACTTGAGTTTGATATAGGTATGGGGTACATGGAGGTACTAGGGACTGGCCTAAAATGTTTATTACCAAAGGCATTGACTAATCATTATTTCGGATGTATTTTGGTAGCCTTTAGACTACTGTTTTGGTGCTAATTGTACCAGTGATCATAGTAACAAAGTCAAAGCACATGAATTTCTTATAAAAATTTGAATTCTGGAAACATCATGCTAGCAGAACCAGGTGGCAAGAGAAATTTGCATAGAAGCCCCCCTAATTTCTGTTTATTAGCATGCTTCAAATGGTAGGTCATTCAGATGGTCATGGGATTAAAGTACAAATGGCAATGACACAGCCATGGCTGATGCCTATTTGCATTTTAGTCCTCTTATCTCTCCTTATTTGCAAAGAGACTCTCAAGTATGCATGTTACTTAGCCATTTAGCATTATAACCTTGCATTGTTAAGATCTCTACTTTACAAACAAGCCCTTTGGAACTTTGAGTTGAGAGAATGATGAAGGAGACACACTAGCTCAACTTCATCACCTCTTGTGTAATAATTTTTTATTTGTCACTTTATTCCTATTAATTCTTTTTATAAAATGATTGACATAATCTTGATATAAAAGGAGACCAACACTGGCTCAACTCTTATATCTTAATTAATCAGCCATTTTAAGAAAGAATTAAGAGGTTTATTCAAAAAAAAAAAAAGAAAGGGGATGAAGAGATCAAAGCTTCAAGTTATGCATATTTTTTTTATTACATATATCATTATTTTTTTTTTTAGAAAACTAGTAACAAACTCCAAGGAAAGAAGGGATTAAAATGTTTATTACTTTTCCTTTTTGCTAAAGAAACAGAAAAAGAAGAGAAGAAATTATATACATATATTTTTATTTGGTCATTAGGCTTGAGCATGTTTTAGCTTATCATAAGCTTGAATATCATGCAGCCTTCACTCCCTTTTTAGTTTAAGCAAAGACTTCAAACAAAGAACATAGTAAAGAAGATGCAAAAGAAAACTGAAAGAAGGGCAGAAATAAAAAGAAAATGAATAAAAGAGGAATTCTTCATTTAAATGTCAAAATGTACATAACTCAATCTATTCAAGGCTTACATCTCTATTCTTCTTACCTATTCGGTTCTAATTTCAGTTGAGAAGAGGGTTTCTGAACTATTTTGCACTACTTGAATTTTTTTCTTTTTCTCTCTATTTCTTTCTATGCCTTGCGAGTTTTCTCTAATCTCTTCAATGGTAGTGTGTTTTCTTTTTTTGATCTCTTGTGATCTCTCCTGGTTATCCCTTCTTCTTTGATTTGGTGCTCTTATATAGCCTAGAGCATACGGTTTAGGGTTTTGGCTAGGCTGAGTTGGCCTCATCTTCAACCTTCATTTTTATTACCTTCTTATCAATGCTCCAGATTTTGTTTCAAGGTATCAAATTACGTTTTCAGAGGCATAGACCAATGGCCTCAAGCCATGTTGGCAATCCAGAGCATCAGATATCCTTTAGCCCTTGATTTTTGTAATTTAAAGGCTAAGATTTGATGATGCTGAGTCATGCACCTCCTCATGCATGGGAGGAGATGCTTCTCCTTTGGCAGTTTGCCTGGCATGCAGGACAGCTGTGCATATGGTTGATTTTGGCGCAGAGGCGCCAGTGGAAGCAGGCATGTGTTATCCTTGTGACTAAAACCGACTCATTGCGATTTATAGCCGTTTGCTTGTTTCTTACCAATGAAAGGTTAACACGGTGCGGGTATAGTATAACCTTATCATGCCTTGCGCGGCATTATATACTTTGATTGTCGATTTTCCATTTTTGATCAAATGCGCATCTCCTTTTGATGCTTATCGGGTACCACTTTCCAATTTTGACTAACCATCTTCAATGCACATTAAATTGAGAACCACAGAGGTCACATGAGATCCTGATGATACTGCTCAGAGATTTTAAAGAGGCATCCTTATCTCGGGTCACTTCAATTTGGCTCAGACCCGACTATGAGTGGTCTTCTCATTCATGTGATTTGAATCCCCTTTTCTTCCAATTGATTTGTTGAAGAGTATCGCAAAAGACCAAAGAACCTTTGTCTGTCTTCAATTCGGGTTTTGCTATCGTAGACAACGAGCTCCCAAATTTAAACCGTGCTTGTTCAATACTGCTGTTCTTATTGTTTGATCTCTGCAAGGTAAAATTGATTGTCTTCATCTCTTCTCCATGCTGAGTGTGACAATAATGTACAAGGGGTTGAGACAATTCGATCTCCTTTTTTGTTGATTTCCTTTTCTTCTTTTATATACCGAGTACCGGAGAGGTTTAAGGGGAAAGGCATGGGAGAGAATACTGACAAGGTAGGGCCCACTTGTCGGTCTCTATTTGGCTTAGCCATTCATGTTCTAAAATCCCTCTTTTATCTTGGCTGTGCTCGGTGCTCATGAGCCGTGTAGAGCTTTGTTAACGGTGCACGACGCACTGGGAGTATGCGGGTTGAAGGGGTCACCCCGTTAATGTTTTAAATCCCAGCGACATTCAGTCGCACTTGTGTGATCTCGGCGCTCAGTGAACCGAAACGCTGGCTTCATGGTGTATATGGCTTAATACTCATGAGCCATGTCCACCCTTCTCGAGGGCCTAGCGAAAATATGGCTGTGCCACTGACATGTGGGCCCTTGATGTCATGGAATTGCTATGCATCCCCAAGTTGCACCCAGAGAACATTTGGGAGATGATTTTGCTAAGCATATCCCCCTGTTTGTACCCAGCATGCTATTCAGTCATCGTTTCTTTGTAGGAAATTAATTCCTTAACATTTCTAACCACTTTACACACCCAAAAATTCATGGTTTTGCATGTAGAATACTACCACGAATTTTGACATGCTGTACTCAACTTGCTTTGAAGGGCTTGAGTACAACCTTGGCATTTTAATTGCTTAATATTGCTACTTGCCATGTTAGATGTTAAATAGTAACTTTTTAGGGTCAAACAACCTCATATAAATGAACAAGATTCCTTACAAAATATAAACCATATCAATGATCATGAAGAAGAAATGAGTGAAAATAATAGTAGTGACAATGATAATGAAATTGAAGAAAGTTCGGTAGTACGAAGGTCATCAAGAATATCTCAACCGTCTACAAGACTTAGAGATTTTGTAACATATACTGTACAATACCCCATACAAGATTTTGTATCATATGAAAACATCTCTTTATCATGCAAAGCATTCCTTACTTCGGTTAGTAAGGAAGTAGAACCACAAAATTATCAAGAGGCCATAACAAAACCAATATGGTGTAAAGCCATGAGGGAAGAATTGAATGCCTTAGAAAAAAATGAAACATGGGTAATTGTACAATTACCAAAAAATAAAAAACCCGTAGGGTGCAAATGGGTATACAAAACTAAATATAAAAGTGATGGTACCATAGAACGGTACAAGGCAAGGTTAGTGGCCAAATGATATACCCAAACCTATGGAATAGATTATAATGAAACCTTTGCACCGGTAGCAAAAATGAACACCGTTAGAATTTTATTTTCTATTGCGGTAAATAACGGTTGGAACCTATACCAAATGGATGTGAAAAATGTCTTTCTTCAAGGAACACTTGAAGAAGAGGTATATATGAACCTACCACCCGGTCATAAATTGAAAAACAATTCTAATCTAGTTTGTAGGTTAAATAAATCAATCTATGGATTGAAGCAATCTCCACGGGCATGGTATGGAAAACTTAGCTCCTATTTAAATTCTTGTAATTTTAAAATTAGTAGTTCCGACCATTCTTTATTCACCAAAATTGATAGAGAGAATACAACCCTTGTATTAGTATATGTAGACGATATAATAATTACCGGAAACAACATAGAAGAAATTAGAAAAATTAAAGGTCAATTAAAAGAAAATTTCGACATTAAAGACCTTGGATATTTAAAATATTTTTTAGGAATAGAGGTAGCACACTCTAAGTCGGGCCTTTTTATTTCTCAAAGAAAATACACCTTGGACCTATTAAAAGAAATCGAAAAATTAGGTTGTAAACCAATTTCCACCCCAATCGACAACAAATGTAAATTAAATAGTGAGGATGGTGATCCATTAGAAGATATCAACCAATTTCAAAAATTAGTAGGTAAATTAATCTATCTTACGGTCACCCGTCCGGATATTTCATTTGCGGTAAGGCAAATTAGTAGGTTCATATGCATTCACCAAGAGCTCCACACTTAGAGGCCATACATAGAATTTTAAGATATTTAAAGAAAAACCCCGAAAAAGGAATTTGGATGAAAAACAATAATTCTAATGATATATGTGGCTATTTCGATGCAGATTGGGCCGGAAGTTTCGATAGAAAATTCACTACCGGCTTTTGCACATTTGTAGGCGGAAACCTAGTCACATGGAAAAGCAAGAAGCAAAGTGTTGTGGCACGATCTAGCGCCAAGGCGGAATATCATGCCATGGCATCAACCGCAAGTGAATTAGTGTGGCTCAAGCAATTACTCAAAGACATGGGGATTACTAGTGATCACCCCATGAAGATGTATTGCGATAACAACTCTTCTCGATACATCGCATCGAATCCGGTGTTTCATGAGCGAACCAAACACATAGAAACACCGTATGTTAAAAGTGAAGAACAATTGGCTGACGTTTTCACTAAAGGATTAGATCCCGACAATTTGAAGACATTACAAGCAAGCTCGGATTGTATGATATATACACTCCAAGCTTGAGGGGTGTTGAAAATGATTGAGAATAAAGGGATTTGATCTCAGTCATCCATCATCGATCAAAAGGCTAGGATTAAAGTAAAAAGGCAAACTCTATTTTAGGCAATAGTACCAACGGTACACTGTTCATAGGTACCGAAAATAGAAATATAGGCAACGGTATAATACCAACGGCTAATTAGCCACTGTAAAATATATATAGCTACTCCACTGTAAGAAAAAAAGATTGTGAATGAAATAGAAAATTTTCTCCTCAGTTTTCATAAAATTCAACAAGTACCATGGCAAAAGAAAAATAAACTAACTAAACTCTTGGTAGAAGATTATCATATTACCCCTAAGAAGTTCAATCGTGTAAAGGATATTTTAATATTGTGGATATTCAGCAATGTTGAGCCTGATAATGGTACTTGGTTTGTCAAAGGGAGAGCAAACCTTCGCCGACAATGGCACTTTTTTTAACGGTCTCTTAGATTGAACGATATAGCATTGGCTATTGTTTCAAAGCTTGATTGGGATTTTGATGCAATGTAATTTTTAAGACTACACGGATGATTTGCATAACACTCTTGGAGAAAAAATTGATAATGGAAGATATATTCATAGTCATAAAGTTAATTTTTCGATTTTCAACCGTGGAAAGAAAATTTATTTCCTTTCTTGACTGACAGAGAGAGAAAAAAAGAAAGGAGGGTCATTTCCATTTTTTTCTTAACGGAGAAAAAATAACATCAGTTAGCATTAAGTTAATACAGTCTAATGAGATATAATCTTGCGTCTTAGAAAAGCTTTGGAGTGAACTCCTGTCCAAATGGACAAAACCCCACCCAAACTTAATAGCCTGATCTATACATCTCGTTTTTTTTTAAAGTTAGTGACTTTAAATGTCTACTAACAATTTCATTGATAAAAAACGTATTTACAATCGGTCAAATGATAATAATTCTTAAATCTACCTTTTTAATCTCATAAATTTTTTTAAACTACTCTAATATTATAATCTATTTTAATTACTCTAATACCTTAATTCTCGTCTCACTTCACGCCGGATCTACTTCTTCGACCGTCGCCGCGCTCCGACAACAACCGGATCTACTCACCGTTGTGCTCTAATTGAGATGTTGATCACCCTAACACCATCTTGCTCCACGACCGGATCCGTTTCTTCGACCGCCGCCGCGCTCCGACAACAACCGGATCTACTCACCGTCGCTCTCCAATTGAGATGTTGATTACGCTATCTCGCTCCTTTGCGCTCCAACAACGATCCGACGATACCGCACTCCGCTTCTTTGACCGCCTCCGCGCTCCAACAACGATCGAGTCTACTCACTGTCGCACTCTAATCGAGACTCCACGCTACGAGCTCCGACGAAACCGCACTCTCGGCTCCGATCAGCTCCGCTCGACCCCGGTTCCTCCCCTCTCTCACTCTCCTCTCCACTTGAGAAGATAGAACCGAGAGAAAGGGGAGGTCCTATACATCTCGTTTATTTTATATATTTAATCTAACTACTAGTATTTTCAGCTGCATAACCTGATTAATTAACCTAACATAATCAATTATAGGGTTGAGATCTCAGCTTTACATAACTTACATGTTGAATTTTAAATAAACAATTTAAAGCATCAATAGGGGTTTAAAGATCAAAGTCATTTTGAGCTGAATTTCCAGATTATGAATGAGATCCACAAAGTTTGGAATCGCACTAGAAAAGGTCTCCAAGGCCCAAATATTAAATTGCAAAAATTAACTAATATTGGGCCGAACTCAATATTTTTGCAGGCCTGAATTTCCCTTTTGCATTAGTGTGGTTCAGAAAGATATGCTTTTGAGGGTTTTCTTCAATTGGATTGAACAATTGCCAAAACAATTGCTTTCTAAACGGATATGATTCACTAAGCTAATTAGGTTAATTAAGTAAAATTAGGTTCTTCTTTTTATAGCATTTGCAAATCCATTTCCAGTTTTCCGTCCAATTGGTATTTTATTTAAGGAAAATAAATCTCCAATATTACATTTGAATTAATGCTCTTTACCGTGCATTGAAACCTGGATTTGCTGATATGAAAAATAGGAAAATTAGACGCCAAAATCTTCGATCCACAAGATCATGCGTTATCTTGCAATCTATATAACCGTGTCAAGACCAGAGGTCAATAGCAATACAGAGCAAAACGAAGAGAGAGCAAAGAAATATAAAATACAAAAAGATAATGGCAGTGCTTGTGGCTTCTTCTTTCTTGGTGCTTGTGGCAATGGCCATGGTTGGAGTGGTTGCCGGGCAGGACTGCCCCCAGGGATCAAAATAATTTTCGGGAAATTTTATGAGTGGTATATCTTCTGCAAAAATTCAAAATCTAGGGAGATTAACTGCCCCTACGCTCACTTGGGTCCACTCCTGATTTTCACGAGATATGTGTATTTGGTTCGGTTTGTTTGGTTTTGGACCGAACCAGTGAATTTTAGATAAAACAGTTGGATTTTTCAGTTTTATTAGTTTGGTTCAGTTAATTAATTAATAACATGTTATATAATTAATTATACTTCGGTTTCCAAAATCTGGTTTGGTTTTTTTCTGCAGACCGGTTGAACGAACTAATGAAACGCATTTGAATTTTAAATTGAAGCCGCAAAGGTGACACACAATAAGTCCTGATATTGATATAGGATCTATAATAGAATATGAGTGAGGCTATGGTGCTAGGCATAGCACGGATGGGGTCCGTGCTACGGCTCAAAATTTGACTTTTCAAAATTCTAACGGTCGATCCAACCGTTCAATGTGATAACCATATGAATATGTACTTGCAAACTAAATTTTATATTTTTTCGAATTTTTTTACTATTTTTTTAGATAGGTAGAAAAATCAGTGTTTTCTGAAAATTCTGGACCATCAAAATTCTACCAATCTAAAAAAATAGTAAAAAAATTCGAAAAAATATAAAATTTAGTTTGCAAGTACATATTCATATGGTTATCACATTGAACGGTTGGATCGACCGTTAGGATTTTAAAAAGTCAAATTTTGAGCCGTAGCACGGACCCCATCCTTGCTATGCATAGCACCATAGGCTCACTCATAGAATATAGTAAGGGTGTGCTCCAGAAGAGGGGAGATGAGGGGGGGAGGGGAACAAGAGGTGACCGGATTGCCCAAACATGTTTACTTGCTCCACAACCTTAAATTTTGGAGAGGAGCCAAGGGGAAGGAAGGGGAACCAAGACACAAAAATGATAGAGTTCCCCTTCAATCTTTACATCCTGATTTGGAGGGTAGCTCTTTCATTTACTCTTTCCCTTCCCTCCCCTTTTCTTCCCTTTAAATTTGTAGAGCACATCCTAAGAGATCAGATGTGGATCCACAATTAAGGGGCTACTTGGGGGCACTATAATACTATTAAATCTCTTGTCCTCAGTATTCTACACCAATTAATTACTCCTCGCTTGAAGCTTGAAAATAATAGAAATAAATCTAACTCAGAACCTCGCTGATCTCCTCTTTCTCATTCCTCTTCAATCTGTCGTCTTTGCCATCTCTCTCTTATATGTTTACAACTTTTCATCTTTGTTCTTAGTTTTGAACTTTCAATTCCTCATAGTACTCACATAGAAATTAATTGCATCTTTTAGGACTTTGTTGCTCAGAAACTTACAATTTACACTGGTTGGAGGATAGAAGCAGTACCTCCCATAATGAGAGTACATGGCCAATGTTAAAGATAAACGGGGTCTAGCTACCTAAATGAACAAACATGAATTCAATAACACACTGGTAACAGAATTTTTGGTCGACCCAACTGTTGAGGAATTATAAAGGCTAAACAGTTACACCTTATCTAGAGATCATATAATTACATCTTATCTAGAGATCAAACACTTACATCCCGAAAAAGGAGAAACAGTTCTCCCGACTTAACCTAAGGACCCTATGCCAAAAACCAACCATAAACTTAAATCTGAAATACGGAACATAATACCTAATTCCATGGATGTTTTCAAGAAATAACTCGATCCTTTGAGAGATCGCCTACCGTCTCCGTGACCGCGAGACTAGACTCTTGTAACGCTTCTGAATCCGGGTATATTTTAAATTTAGAATCCAATTTAGAACAAAATAAAATAAGAATAATACATAGTTCAGAAAAATAATTTATAAAAAGGCAATCAAATAAATAGCAAAACGTTTTATAAATTTACATGAAGTTATATCTAAATTCTGCATATAATCTTAATTATATATGGCTTAACCCAATTAGTAAGCCCAATTTAGAATATGCAATTATAAGTTTAGCCCATATTCAATAATATAATCAACCCAACCCTCTCCTCTCTTCTCATTCCTCTCCCTCTTGCATTATTTCTGTAAGTTTTTTTTTCTCTCCATCTCTCTCTCTCTCTTTTGCTCTTCTTGGCCGAAACCTCCCTCTTTCTCTCTCTTTGGCTGCCGCCGGCCACAAGGCCAATCACCCCCAAACCGGCGGCCTCCTTCCTTGCCGCTGCTCTCTCTCTCTACCCCAACCGAACCCCATCCCTTCCTCTCCCTCTATCGCCTCTCCTTTCCCTTGACTGCCGCTGACCCGAAGGGAACCCCTAGCCGCAACCCTCTGGCCTCTCCCCCTCCCTTTCCCTTTGTTGGCCGACACTCTCTCTCTTTTTTTTTATCTTGGCCGGCCAAACCCCAAAACCCTAAGTTAGGTACGGCCCGTACCAGGCCGTGCGGCTAGGCCGTACCTACCTAGGTCAGACCAGGCCGTACCAACTAGGTCAGACCAGGCCGTACCTACTCAGTCGAAACCCTAACCCTAGCCGAAATCCATACATCCATTAACCCGAAACCGAAACCCATTAACCCTAACCCTAGACCCGAAGCTCATTAACCCATTAACCCATTTAAGGACTTTATTTAAATGTTTAGATGACAATTGAATTAAATACGAATAGAATTAAGAACCTAATCAAGCGTTTATAAACTTAGGAGCAAACCGCGAGGTTCTAGGAGACGCCGAGAATACGCGAGATTCCGAAACACGCGAGATTACTGAGAATACAGGTGCGGGTTCCTGGTCTTGTTTTACAAATAATATACAAATGCGTGGATTGAGGTAAGAAATCCTTTTTTCAAATCTGGTAGATAAACTGCATGTTGTGGATGTCGAACATTCGTTTGATTTTGTTTTAGAATTGCATGATAGGAGTTCTTGGTGCATATAATTGAATTGACAGGAATTGTGAATGTGATTTGGGGATGGGGAAAGTAAATGATTTGTTTTTCTTTAAATTAGGGCCGTCCGTGTGAGGCGGCTCAGCATGTGTTTGAAAATCAGGCTGTCCGTGTGTGACAGACCCCCAGAGTGTGAAATGTGAACAGAACGGGTCGTCCTTGTGTGGCGGTTCGCCGGATGGGTCCCCGCAATGGCCCATCTAGAGTGTGATTGAACGGGTCGTCCTTGTGTGGCGATTCGCCGGATTTCTATGTACGGGCATGGATTTCCAGAGTGTGGAATTTAAAAACCTTAAACGTGAATTTAAAAGAGGCGGGGATGAAAATGATTTTGAAATGATTGCATATCTGAATTGATAGGAAGTTTGGGGGAAATATTGAAATCTTTACTTTATTGTTATTTGGGATATC
Source organism: Carex myosuroides (assembly GCA_028015225.1). NCBI lineage: Eukaryota > Viridiplantae > Streptophyta > Magnoliopsida > Poales > Cyperaceae > Carex > Carex myosuroides. The sequence goes on along the minus strand of CM051485.1, from coordinate 3,287,443 downwards.
AAATGCATTGATTTGTAAAAACACCGGGCTGGAACTAAATCCCGCACTGAGAGATAGTTCGATCTCTCACCGTACCACCTTTTATGTGAGTTCCAGGAAATGGAGAAGAAGACATGGAGGAAGGCCGCGAGTGAGGAATTAGCGGAAGTTCTTAAAGTAGCCACTATTTGCTTTAAATTTACATTTGTATGAACTATATATTGTGTAGACATGGCGGTAACTGTTTGACTAGCCATGTCTGACATATTTTCCCTTTCTATTTGTTTGTGAACTCCTTTTTATGTTTAATATAGTGGCTTGTTGGTTGTATTATTGATAATGTATGTGATGTGTTTAACGCCTTGCGTTTAAATGCGCGGCGGGTTGTCCGGGGGTGTGACAACTTAGTTGGTATCAGAGCCAGCACATACAATATCAATAAACTTCCGCTAAGAGAGCGTTAGCAATAGGATGTGGCGTTTAAGTCATAGACCAAACTATGTGGACCGAGCGTACCATTAGTAACAAATGTATATATATATTTGGTGACGGATTATGCCTTTGTAGTAACGGTACAACTTATTTTGAAAAATAACAAACATACTCTCCTTGGATTATTGAACCAATTAAATTTTGTAGAAGATAAGCAAAATAGATTCTTTTCCTAGATGACAAATCAATTTAACGGACAGCCCACTTGGCTACGGGCGTTCTCAGCCACCGCAAAGGTCAAGGAAATGGTCGAATGGGTCGACTTGTCCGGAATCACGGTCAATACTGCAATCTCCGTCAATTGTCCTTACTCCGTCATATCGCCACACGTAGTGGAGGCTAGCGGATTCAGGGTGAAGAATACCGGAAGACGCCGTTTCTTCGCAGGGCTCGAACATAGTGTGGAAGAGCAATACTGTCCGGATCTTCATGTGAACACGCAGAATGGAAAATGGCGAGTGGACCCAATCGTGGCTGACACCGGAGCATACGAAATGGTCTTAGGAATGGACTGGCTCAAGGAGCACCACGTGCTGATAGACTGCGCGCACCGTAGCTTAGTGTTCTGGCCGCCTCACGAACAACCAGTCAGAGCAGAAATGCGGAGAATATCGGGAAATAAGAGCAAGCTCATCGGGGAAAAACCCCAGAAGGAAGAAGAAGACCCAGCTATAAGAGCGGAAATGGAAGCAGAACCATTCACAATGTCAGAAGTTCGGAACGACTGGACGTATCACGTTAGGAAAGACATACTTAAGGGATATTTTGAGACCGATTAGGGCACTTTAGGGAAAAGGAAATGATATAGTTATAAAACTCACATGTATCTTAATTTCTGTTGAATGTTTTAAATGAGCAATTATAATCTAAAGAAAATTAAAGTTCGATTCGTAATCCTAAATTCCTTCTTTAAATTTCGTCTATTTGCCTGGAGTTGAATAATCATAAGTCATACGATGAACTCTGTAACTAATAACAATGCAAGTACATACACACACAAAAAAAAAAAAAAAAAAAAACTCACATCAAGCACCCTTTGCGCAGCAAAGTCAGAGATGGCGAAAGGAACCAGGACTAACTCAAACACGAGCGACGCAGATGGCGACACTAGAATTCCACTCGAGAACCCTCAGCTGAATGCCCTACTGCAAGGGCTAGAGCGGGTGACCAGGGTAGCCATGGAATATGAACAGCGACAGCCTAGAGAGGCCGACACGTTCTTTGAATACTACCGATCGTTCACCTCATTGCGCCCCCCGACCTTCGATGGGACAGGTGACTTTGCCACAGCAGAGAACTGGGTCGCAAATATCAAGGATAAACTTCAAATCTTGAGAGCCCCTGAGGAACACCGGGTAGAGCTAGCTACTCAATTGCTGGAGGGTCATGCTCGATTCTGGTGGCAAGAGGTGAAACGTGGGTGGGGTGAAACTGCCGATGCGAAGGAGTGGGCGGAGTTCGAAAGGCAGTTCGAACGCCGCTATATGGACACCATGTCAAGAGAGGCACTCCGACAACGGTTTACAAGCTTGAAACAGGGGAACAGCTTAGTGGTGGAGTATAACTCCAAGTTTGAGAACCTAATGAGGTATGCACCCGATATCGTAAGAGATGAATTCCGCCTCAGACAACAATATCTCGGGGGACTGAACCCCCGTCTTGCCCAGATCATTGACATTCCGGGAACCAACCAACTATCGGATTTAATGTTAAGAGCAAGCACCGCGGAGTCTTATGACGGGCGCATCAGCCAAGCCGGGGGATCGAGGAATGTGCGACCCAAGATAGATGAACCTATGAGACCGGCCCCGAACAGAAACAATTACGAGGATAACCGACCTAATTACCAGTCTAATCCAACACCCCTGTGCAACTACTGTGGCCGCAACCATTCACCTGATCAATGCAGTTTCCGTTTGGGGGTGTGTCACCGGTGTAACAAACCGGGACACTTCATCAAGGACTGCCCAACTCCGCGAGGTTATTCCGGGCAGCAAGTGGGAAATACGGGTCCACCCACACGAGCACCCCTTGGCAGAGGGACCGGTGGCTACAATCCTCCCAATAACAACAGCAGCGGGAACCAAGGAAACCAAAGGGTGGGGATGCATGCGCATGAGCAGTACAACTGTGAGATGGGAGGAACACCGACTATCGAAGAGTACGAAGGAGATGACGTGTCCACTGATCTTCTGACTGGTATGTTTGAACTATCTGGAATTCCTGTTTTCGTACTTATAGACACTGGTTGTTGTCATTCAGTTATAGCAAAGGAGTGGGTAGAAAAACACGGTGTACCAACTCGAGACTCTGGTAAAATATTGAATATAAGTACCCCTTCCGTACAATATACCACCCCAGAACTCCGAAGCGTAGGGTTGAAACTCCAAATAGCGGGGAGGGAATTCCCGATAAACCCCATAGTCTCTAAGACGGGTCTCTATGATTTAATGTTGGGTCTTGAGTGGCTCACTCGAAACGGTGTGACGGTTGACTGCCTGAAAGGGAGGATGGTCATTAACAGGCCAGGTCTCCATGACCTCTCGGTCCGACTCAAGAAACGAGGAGGCGGAACTCCGACAATATCTGCCAACCAAGCAAGAGGACTCATCAATAGCGGTAGTCCCGCCTTTATAGTCACCATAATGCAACTCGAGACGAAAAAACCCGAGATAACGTCAGTACCTATAGTCTCGGAGTATATCGATGTATTCCCAGAGGAGTTACCAGGAATACCCCCGGATCGGGAAATTGAATTTCACATAGACTTACTCCCTGGTACCCGTCCAATCTCTAAGGCCCCGTACCGGATGGCACCGGCAGAACTTAAGGAACTGAAAGTTCAGTTAGAAGAGCTCTTAGAATTGGGATTTGTACGGCCAAGCACATCGCCGTGGGGCGCACCAGTACTGTTCGTCAGGAAGAAGGACGGTAGTATGAGACTCTGCATCGACTACCGAGAGTTAAATAAGGTCACGATCAAAAACAAATACCCTCTTCCACGAATTGAAGACCTATTCGATCAACTCCAAGGTGCGGCCGTTTATTCCAAGATCGATTTGAGATCAGGGTACCATCAGTTGAAGATTCAACCGCAAGATGTAGAGAAATCAGCATTCCGTACCCGTTACGGGCACTATGAATTCACTGTCATGCCATTTGGGTTAACCAATGCTCCTGCGGCATTCATGGATTTGATGAACCGAGTGTTCCACGACTTACTTGATTGCTGCGTCATTGTCTTTATAGATGACATTCTGATTTATTCAAAAAGGGAAGAAGATCATGCCGAGGACCTGCGTACGGTGTTACAAAGACTACGGGAACACCAGTTGTACGCCAAATTCTCTAAGTGTGAATTTTGGATGAAAGAGGTTAAATTTTTGGGACATGTAGTGACGGGGGAAGGTATCCGGGTAGACCCAGATAAAATCAAAGCAGTGGTAGAATGGAATCAACCCAAGAATGTAACAGATATACGCAGTTTCCTAGGGTTAGCGGGATACTACAGGCGTTTCGTTCCCGGGTACTCAAAGACAGCCCGACCCATGACCCAGCTTCTAAACATAAGTGCGAGAAAATATGCAAAACCTAAGCCAAAACCCTACATAAATCATCATTATTTTGACTCTGATCACGCCTCCCAACTTGAATTGTTGCTTGTCCTCAAGCAACGACATCCCAGCTGGTCAAAGATTCGGTCTAGGTTAAACCATACAATCTCAAGGTCTTGTTTAAAAATTAAATTAGGGCTTATGTTAGGTACAATTGGCATGACAATAAAAATTTAGAACTTAAAAATATTCATGACCTCTCCCTTGAACAATTTATTCACCCCATGATTGACCTTATTATGCTCACCCTAGAAAAATTATCATCGAACAATCTACTTCACAAATATCCTTAAAATTGAGAGTATTAATTTCCCCTTCGATTATAAATGGATCCCTTCCAATCAATAAGAATTCTAATAATATAAATTTTGATTTTCCTTCCCAATTGATTGGAGCAAAGTATGACAACTAAGTGTGTTGGTACTTGTGACTATTTTTGAAAAATTAAATATATACAAGAATTTAAAATTTGGGAGGTTTTCTCGACCCTATTGGTAACCAGTCTTGCGTAGGCACCCGTACTCTTTTTATCCTCCATCTTTTATTCTATTTTTTTTTCTTTTTCTATATTTTTCTATTTTTTTGGATTTTTCTCATTTCTGATTTTTTTTGTATTTTCGTTTTTTTTTTTTGAAAAATAAAATATTTTTGTGTCACAAGTACCATGATTACACACAATTCCAAGTATTCATTCATATAAGAAATTATTACATAGTTTCACTAGGGGTCTATCTATAATAAATGGGTATTTTAAAACACTATCAAGTTTAAATAGACTTTGCAAAAATAAATTACTCAACAATAAAAATTCTAAGGTTTGCGATTTTTGGTCAACACTCATGGTTAGCAATTAATTGTTCACTTTGAGATCACTAATTATTTTTTAAAATTCTGAATTTTTGGTATCATGGCCAATTGTCTAAACCTTAATCTAATTCAAATTTAAAACAATTCCTATTTAATTATCCTACATGCAAATTACTCCTAAATTACATGCTCCTATCAATGCAAATGCCTATATGCGCGCTAGATAAAAACCTCAATCGTTCCTCCCAACTTATCTTGGTTAAGCCTTGAGAAGTGGTCCCGATTGAGTAAAACTGCTAGCTAAAAAAAAATAAAAAACAAGGGTCCTACATGCCATGATCCTAGATACAATGCATTTCCTAAACTAATTTCTTACCCCTACCCCCATGCTTAAATTTTGTATTGTCCTCATTGCAAGAAAATAAACAAAAAGAGAGGGATAAGAAAGATCTCACAGATTACTCGTCGCGGTGGGGTGGTGGTGGGGTGAATGGAATTAGTGGTGTGAATGGTATTCCCTTGGAAAGGCAATATTCATAGAAATTCTCGTGGGCCTTGTTTACCTTATCCAAGTATTCCTCCAAGTAGCGTGTGCGTTTCTTCAGATTCTCGAGTGTGTTGTTGGCGTAACGCGCGGTTGGACCGGGTTCGTGAGGTTGAGAAATGGCTGGCTCTTGATCTCATCCGGTAGGTGCGGGCATGGAGTTTGCTTCGTTGGTGCTTTCACGCGGCGGAATGAGGTGGCGTACGAAAGCCATGTCATGATGGTGGATGGGTGAGTGGTGTGATGCACTATGTGTTTCCTCCATGGGCTCCTCGGTTGGTTCTTCCTCTATTGGTTCCTCCTCTTCGCTTTGTGCATCATCTCCATGTTCAGATTCGTATCCAAACTGAAATGACCCCTTATCCGTGCCGATATAGAGGGTTATATCCTCGCTTATTTTCAATGTGTACCTTATGTCACATGTGTGTGCATTGAATACCGCTTGCACGTGATTGTTGTTCACCAGGTAGTTCATGTTAAGGCGGTTGTTGCCGAATACTTCATTGTAGCTGTAGAGTTTTATGTTGTGGTGATGTGCAAGGAGGGTTGCGTAACAACCCACGGAAACCACGTGATTATTCTTTGTGTCGGCGGCCACAGATGTGAGGTGGTGCAAGATGTGGTGTCCAATGTGCGGTTGATGTTTTTGGCTCTTCATGCAGCGCATCATGTAGATGTCCCTCTCTCGAACTTCCGTTGTGTCCTCTCCTGTCAGGAATATAGAATTAGTCAAAAGAATATGAATATACCTTAATTCTATCGAAGAGATGAGGCGTGAGTCTTTGCGGTATATTTTGCGCTCATCAATTGCGATCATTTCCCAATACTTCATGCGCTTCTCCCTTGTGCATAGTTCGATTTCGCCATTTGTGGGGATGGACAGCGCTTTGCAAAATTCCTCCATAGTTATGGCAAATGGGCGGTTGAGTAAACGGTATGTGATCATGTCGCCATCCCATTGTAGTGTCGATAAAAATTCAATGGAGGGTCTCAAATAGACTCTTGTGGTTCGTAGACGGTCCGCCAAATCTCATAAATTGATATTATTAAGGGATTCGCGCACATAGTCATAGCATCCGAGAACTTTCATAGTATTGATGCACATCGCTTTGTTATTCGCGACGGTGCGGTCGAGCAATGTTTGAGCACGGTCGAACTCTTGTTTGTTGTGGAACTTGATTTCCATGGCTGTCGCGAAGATGTTTTCATTGTCGGATTGAGAATCAGAGGAACGAGAGCTGTTGTGCGCCATTTTTCTCTGGTTTCGATCTCTGTTACGGACCATATCCACTTGATACTGGGTTGATACGGGCCTGAGTTTGAGGATTTATGTGGACAGGGTGCGAATTTTGATCTGAAAATTCTATGAAATGGTGCAGGAAAAAAGGAGATGGATGAAAGGTTTATATGGTAGTGAAGAAATGTGATGAATGTGCAGAAGGTGCTAGTAGTGGGAGGTTAAAATTGGTTAAAATTCGAATTCTTTTTCATGGAGCGCCAGAAATGGAAAGTTGGTTATTTTTGCTCATTGAATACGGTCCGTATTAGTTGATACGGTCGGTAACCAGTGTGCGGTTGTGAATTGGAATCTGCTTTTTCTGTGCAAGTCCGAGATGGGCCCGTATTGGAGAACTACCCCGTATTGGACTGATACAATCCGTAACAGAGAGTAAATCTTCGTGATGGGCTTCGAATTTTTCGAACAAATTCTTCCGGCACCTCCTTCTGTAGGTAAAATTGGTAACCCTGAGATCAGTGTAATAGTTTTAGGATCAAATGAAATATTTTTTTTATTTTTGAATTTTATATGAAAAAGAAAGCAAAAGTGGCCTTGGGTTGCCTCCCAAGAAGCGCTTGTTTAAAGTCATTAGCTCGACTTTTCGATTTCATCCGTCGTTTGGCTGATTCCCGAAGGAATATGTCTCTTTATGCTCATCATTCGTTCCTGCGATGTAATGCTTCAGCCTCTGGCCATTCACTTTGAAATGCCCGGTTTCTTGACTCCATATTTGGACTGCTCTATAAGGGTACACGTAAGTGACCTTATATGGTCCCGTCCATTTGGATCTCAATTTTCCGGGAAAGAGTTTGAGCCGTGAATTGAAGAGAAGCACCGTGTCTCCTTCCTTGAACTTCCTTTTTCTGATCTTTTTGTCATGGTAGAATTTCACCCGTTCTTTATACATCTTTGCATTGTCGTATGCATGGATTCTCAGTTCATCTAGTGCATTCAGATCTAGTAGCCTCTTTTTGCCCGCATCCTTAAGGTCATAATTGAACGTTTTGATTGCCCAATATGCCTTGTGTTCTAATTCCACTGGCAGATGGCAAGCTTTTCCGTAGATCAGCTTGTAAGGTGTCATTCCGATTGGAGTTTTGAACGAGGTTCTGTAGGCCCAAAGTGCCTCGTCTAGTTTGAGTGCCCAATTTTTCCTGGACCAGGACACCGTCTTTTGCAAGATGTTTTTGATTTCTCTGTTTGAAATTTCTACTTGCCCACTGGTTTGTGGATGGTAAGGGGTTGCCACCTTGTGTGAGACGCCATATTTCTTCAGAAGATTGTTGAATTTATTGTTGATGAAATGCGATCCTCCATCGCTTATCACTACTCGCGGGATGCCAAACCTTGGAAATATGATCTTCTGGAATAGTCGCTTGACTACATTTGCATCTGCTGAGGGTGCTGGAATTGCTTCCACCCATTTTGAGACATAGTCGACTACTACGAGGATATACTTGTTGTTACCTGAGCTTGGGAATGGTCCCATGAAATCAATTCCCCAAACATCGAAAATCTCTACTTCTAGGATCGAATTTTGTGGCATCTCATCGCGTTTAGATATGTTTCCCATCCGTTGACATGCGTCACAGCAGGAGACATAATCCTTAACGTCTCTGAAGATGTCAGGCCAATAAAATCATGCTTGAAGAATTTTCAATGCTGTCTTTTGGAATGACGAATGGCCACCATATGACGAGGAGTGGCAGTCATGGATGATGCTTTTCGATTCTTCGTGTGTGACACATCTCCTGTGTATTCCGTCTACACAAAGGCGGAAGAGGTAAGGATCATCCCAGTAGAAATGTTTAGCATTTGCCAAGAATCTCTTCTTTTGCTGAAATGTCATGTCGGGTGGGATGGCCCCGCATGCAATGTAATTGGCCAGGTCTGCGTACCACGGCCGTTTGCTTATCTCTACAGAGTAGAGGTGTTCGTCAGCAAAAGAATCGTCGATCGGTTGATCATTCTCGCTTGGTTGTCTCAGTCTTGACAGGTGGTCGGCTACCGAATTCTCTGTGCCCTTCTTATCCCTAATTTCGATGTCGAACTCTTGTAGGAGAAGTACCCATCGGATGAGTCTAGGTTTCGCGTCCTTCTTGTTGATGAGGTACTTGATTGCTGCATGGTCTGTATAGATGATGACCTTTGAACCTACAAGGTAAGATCGAAATTTGTTAATTGCAAAGATTACTGCGAGTAGTTCTTTCTCAGTTGTTGTGTAATTGCATTGGGCTTCATTTAGAACTTTGCTCGCGTAATAGATTGCATAGGGTTTCTTATCCTTCCGCTGTCCCAGGACTGCTCCTACTGCGTAATCACTTGCATCGCACATGATCTCAAAAGGATGGTCCCAGTCAGGTGGTTGGAGAATTGGTGCTGAAATCAAAGCATTCCTGAGTGTGTTGAATGCTTCGATACATTTCCCATCGAAGATGAACTCGGCATCCTTCATGGTCAAGTTTGAGAGTGGCTTCGCGATTTTTGAGAAGTCCTTGATAAATCTTCGATAAAAACCTGCATGACCAAGAAAACTGCGAATGTCACGAACACATGTTGGTTGAGTTAATTTTTCAATTACCTCGACTTTTGCTTTGTCAACCTCCAATCCTTTAGAGGAAATGGTGTGACCAAGAACAACTCCCTCCTGTACCATAAAATGACATTTTTCCCAATTTAATACGAGGTTTACTTCTTCGCATCTTTTTAGAACTTTAGACAAGTTCTTCAAACATGAGTCGAAGGTATCCCCATAAACTGAAAAATCATCCATGAATACTTCCATTATTTCCTCAACAAAATCTGAAAAGATAGACACCATGGCCCTTTGGAAGGTCGCTGGGGCGTTGCACAACCCGAAGGGCATGCGTCGGTATGCGAAAGTTCCGTAGGGGCATGTGAATGTGGTCTTTTCTTGATCTTGAGGATGAATTGGAATTTGGAAGAAGCCAGAGTATCCATCAAGGTAGCAGAAGTATGAATGCTTTGATAGTCGCTCCAACAGTTGATCGATGAACGGAAGGGGGTAGTGGTCCTTTCTTGTCGCCACATTTAGCCGCCGATAATCAATGCACATTCGCCACCCTATAACGACTCTTGTTTGGAGCATTTCGTCGTTATCTCCTTTCACAACTATGGTGCCTCCCTTCTTCGGGACGACCTGGACGGGACTCACCCAGTTGCTATCAGAGATGGGGTAAATGATGCCTGCATCTAGCAGCTTCAGGACTTCTTTCTTGACCACTTCCTTCAAGTTCGGATTGAGCCTTCTTTGTGGTTCTCGTGACGGTTTGTGATCTTCCTCCAGCAGAATTCGGTGCATGCAAATGGTAGGACTGAGGCCTTTGATGTTATCGATCGTGTAGCCAATGGCTTTCTTGTAGGACTTTGGACGCGGGAATTTCTTCTCCTTTTTCTATGACAGTAGTGCAACTTGCGCAAGTTTCATTATAAACCTCGTCAGGTTCAATGATGATATCTTGTTCAGGTTGTACTTCGTCATCTTCCCTTCCAAGAAGGTTATCCAGATCCTCTATACCCATGAACTCTTCAAATTCATCAAATGGATATTCTTCCTCTTCAAATTCGTCATTGATGCCCAAATTGAAGACACAATCAATGTCAGAATGATATTTTAGAGCTCTGTTTATGTCGTAAGTAACCTTGTCCTTTCCGACATTCAGTAAATTTTTTCCATTCTTGACATCAATCATTGCTCCACATGTGGCGAGGAATGGTCTCCAAGGATGATTGGAATGTGTTCATCTTCTTCCATGTCAACTACAACAAAATCTCCAGGTATCCAAAAGTCTCCAACTTTGATTGGTACATCTAGCAATACTCCCTCAGGATACCGAATTGACCGATCAGCCAGTTGTAATGCCATTCGAGTTGGTGATAGATCTCCACAATTCAATTTATCAAATACCGCCTTTGGCATCAAACTCACACTTGCCCCTAGATCACATAAAGCTTTCTTAAAATCTGTTGTGCCAATTGTGCATGGTATCGAAAAGCTTTCCGGATCTTTAAACTTTGTCGGTAATTTGCTTTGTACGAGCGCACTACACTCCAGATTGAGCGGAATTGTTGAGAGTTCTTAGAGTTTACTGCGATTGGAAAGAATCTCCTTCAGAAATTTAGCATACGAGGGTATGCTTGCGATTGCCTCAGTGATGGGGATTGTGACTTGTAACTGCTTGAGTGTCTCCATGAACCTCGCGAATTGCGGCTCCATCTGATGCTTGGCCGGTCTTGGAGGGAATGGCAGAGGTGGCTTGTAGGGTGGTGGTGAAATGTATTCAGGTTCGGGTTGTCGCTCGTCTCCACCTACGGTGTTATTCTGCTCCTTGATAGGGTCTGCTGCGTTTCGAGTACGGGCGGCTCCGGTTGTTGTGGCTCTTATTCTTCAGAATGCGATGGCCCTGCATGCATCTCATCGAAAGTTTGATCGGGCATGGGAGGTCCCTTGTAAGCTGTACCGCTCCTTAATGTTATGCATTTGCAAGTCTCTCTCGGGTTTTCTTCCGGTTGACCCGGAAATTTGCCTTTTCCGCGTGTGATACTCGAGAGTTCTTTTGCCATCTTAGAGACATTGTCTTCTAAGTCTTTGTTGCGGTTTGTTAAGGATTCAATTTTCTGTGCGATTTCGGCATTAGCCTTGTCTTGCTTCTCTAGGAATCTCTCCATTAAAGATGTGATGTCAGGTTGCTGTGGTTGATTGTATTGCCTTGGTTGATAATTCTGTTGAGGATTGTTGTATCTCGGTTGATAATTGGGTTGTGGTTCATAGTTCTATTGGGGTGCAGTAGGCCTTTGATTGTTTACGAATGAGAGATTTGGATGGTTTCGGTTGTTCGGATGATATGTATTGTAAGCGGGCTGAGGTCGAAAGCTGTTGTCGATTGCGTTTGCTTGCTCCATTTCTTCCTCAGTTTGCGTCACATTCATACATTCAGTCATCTCATGCGCTCCCCCACAATAGCCACATGCTGTTGCGGCATTGACTGCTGCTACCGTTCGCTGCTTGGTTTGCTTGTTGAGTGCCATTTGCAAAGCATCAATCTTTGTGCTCAGCATGGATATATCATCTACTCGGTGCATGCTAGGTGTTGGAGTTGGCTTCTTTCGCTCAGGGATCCAGTAGTGTTGGTTGATTGCAATCTCTTCAATTAGGTTGTAAGCCTCGTCAGATTCCTTGTTCATGATTGCTCCTCCTGCGGAACCATCAATAGACAACCTATCGGTAGGGTTTAGACCATTATAAAAAGTTTGGACAATCAGCCATCTTTCTAGACCATGATGTGGACAACACCTTAACATATCCTTATATCTATCACATGCCTCACACAATGTTTCACCATCCCTTTGTTCAAAATTAGTAATTGCATTTCTAAACCTCGAAGTTTTGGATGGTGGAAAATATTTTGCAATAAACACATTAAACAATTTGTCCCAAGTTTGAATGGAATTGGCCGGTAAGGAAAATATCCATGCTCTTGCTTTATCTTTTAATGAAAATTGAAATAGCCTTAGCCTGATTGCTTCATCGGTAACTCCGTTGATCTTTATCGTCTCGCATATTCCTAAGAAAATTGACAAATGAAGATGTGGATCTTCATGTGGAAATCCTCCAAATTGCTGTTGCGAAACCATATTTATGAGAGCAGGTTTGATCTCAAAATTACGGTTTGTAACAGTTGGCGGGTTTATACTAGAATTAGGATCATTCACGCGCGGTACGCAATAGTCTCGTAGAAGTTTGGGTCTTGCTGCATCATGAACTTCATTATCACCATTGTTTTGTCTTCCATTGTTGATCGGTTCGTTCAGTGGGATATTCATGTTGATCGAATCTGAGTCTTCTTCGGTTTCAGAATTACTTGATGAAGAACTATGATTGGTTCTTATCGGTGATGTGGAAGCGATTTGTCCTCTCCTACTAGCAATCCTCTCGGATCTTCGTACGGATGATTCGGCCAGCGTGCAGTATCCTAAAAAGAAAAGAAAATCTGAAAATTAAACTAAAAACTGAAAATAAAAAAAACGAAATTGAAAATAAAAGAAAAATGAAAATGCAGAAAATAAAAAAAATCTAGACGTTTCTAATTAATTGGATTCAATGGTCAAAGCAAGGACGTCTCGCGAGGCCTTGCACAATGAACCGTTATTCCCCGGCAACGGCGCCAAAAAGCTTGATCACTCAAAAGAGAGCAATGTTTCTTTTAATATTTATAAACTCGAAAATGCTATCGGTTCGGACTGCAAGCGCACAATCCTATCGAGTAGTATATTCGAGGTCGATCCACAGGGAATATTGGTTCAATGCTTTGAGCGATCGAATCACAATATTTCGAAAGGCTAGACGAAATCTGAAAATGGAGAGATGTTGTTTTGATCAATGTAAATTAGGAAGCAATTAAAAGTAATTAAAATAAAGATAGAGATGAGAATTCCTAGGGTTTCGGCACACCATTGCCACTCAATCCGCCTTGACAATATATTCCTGTTGCGTCTGATTTCCTGTTGTTGTTTAATGAAAGACACTACATAGGTCACTGCGATTTATGTTACGCGAGAATGACCGATCTTTCACCGAGATTCTACATAGGACACTGCGATTTACCTTACACAAATGTCTGATCTCTCAAATACCCCAAATTACTACAAAGATCACTGCGATTTATTTTACGCAAATGATGGAATTTGGTACGTGTTTTGTTGGTCTGGTTTATGGTTTCCCCGCTAAGGTTTTCTTCACATAAACCTAATAAATCTCAACGAGGTTAATTCATACAAATAGTTTCTCTTGCCATTAAAGCACTGTCACTACCCTAACGGACTTAAACTAGATCATTGAAATTAGATGAAGAGATAGTAAATCACAAAAGCATTTTGTTTCAACAACAAGAAATCATAATCAACAGAAATATATATATCAAAACATCAAGAGTAACAAGGTTTACTGCCTAGCCCTAAGAAAAGGAACTTAGCCACGGAACGGCATTGTTACAAGCACTCCTCTCTTCTCACTTTAATCAAATCTAACCCTAATTACAAAGATAACTAATCCTTTTGCCCAGGGGCCTTATATAGGAGTGTAGGGACGTGTAGAGGTTGAGTAGGGGCTAAGAAACTGATCTGGAAACAGCTGTCGGCAGTTATTCCCCAAGAGACGCCTTCGGATACGGACCGTATTGGGTGATACGGTCCGTATTAGGACCTTGACGGTTAGGGTTTAATGCTTCCAGCGCTACTTCTGGTTTGTGTTAGGCCTGGCCCGTATTAGGCAATACGGGCCGTAACAGGGACTTAGTCGATGAGCGTTGCTGATCCGATTGACCTGATTCTAGCTCCATTTGATGTAAAATAGTCCCAAAACCTGTTTTCTGCAATAAAACACAAAGAAGGGTGACAGTAGCCTTTTTCTCTAATTAATTAAACATAAGTGCGAGAAAATATGCAAAACCTAAGCCAAAACCCTACATAAATCATCATTATTTTGACTCTGATCACCAGCCCAAGTTTCCAAGTCTGAAATTTTGTGTGGCCAAGTTTGGCCGAACGACTGGCTGCACAACTGGCCGCACAAAATTCATGGGGCCCATGCCTGGCCGCACAGAATTTGTGTGGCCCATGCCTGACCGCACAATTGGCAGCACAAAATTTGTGTGGCCTATACTGGGCTGTAGCTATGGCCGCACCAGAAGTCATGATATTGATATAGGAACTAATAGAATATAGTAAGGTTGTGCTCCAGAAGAGAGGAGATGAGGGGAGGGGAGACAAGATGTAACCGGATTACCCAAACATGTTTACTTGCTCCACAACCTTATATTTTGGAGTGGAGCCAAGGGGAATGAAGGGGAACCAAGACACAAAAATGAATTCCCCTCCAATCTTTACATCCCGATTTGGAGAGTAGCTCTTTCCTTTACTCCTTCCATTCCCTTCCCTCCCCTTTTCTTCCCTTTAAATTTGTAGAGCACACCCTAAGGGATTAGATGTAGATCCACAATTAAGGGGCTGCGTGGGGGCACTATAATACTATTAAATCTCTTGCCCTCAGTATTCTACACCAATTAATTACTCCTGGCATGAAGCCTGAAAATAATAGAAACAAATCTAACTCAGAACCTCGCGATCTCTTCTTTCTCATTCCTCTGCAGTTTGTCGTCTTTGCTATTTCTCTCTTATATGTTTACAACTTTACATCTTTGTTCTTAGTTTCGAACTTTGAATTAGTACTCACATAGAAATTAATGCATCTTTTAGGACTTTGCTGCTCAGAAACTTACAATTTACACTGGTTGGAGGATAGAAGCAATACCTTCCATGATGAGAGTACATGGCCAATGTTAAAGATAAATGGGGTCTAGCTACCTACAATGAACAAACATGAATTCAATAACACACTGGTAAAAGATTTTTTTGGTCGACCCAATTGTTAGGGAATCATAAAGGCCAAACAGTTACGCCTTATCTAGAGATCAAATAATTACATCTAGGGATTAAACACTTACATTCCGAAAAAGGAGAAACAGTTCTCCGCCTTAACCTAAGGACCGTCCTATGCCAAAAGCCAACCGTAAACTTAAATTTTAAATACGGAACATAATACTTGATTCCATGGATGTTTCTATGGAATAACTCAATCCTTTGAGAGATTGCCTACCATCTCCGTGAGCGCGAGACTAGACTCTAATGGCAAGAAGTCCTTCTTGTCGGTTCTTCATATGGTAGTAGGAATAGACCTTCCAAGATAACAAGACGTGGCCCTTGAGATATCATTTCCAATTTTCTTAATAGATCCCTCCTCTCTTTTCTTTGATGGTGGAAGAAGAAGAGAAAACACTCAGATCTGTAAAGTTGCGACTGTTCAGAAACTGAGTTGTTCATTATCTTGTGTCTTGGGGACTCATCCTTGTATAGGAGTGCAATTCCAGACTGCGCGTGCAGATGCACGAAATTTAGTGCGGCCGTACAAACCAAGTCGATTGTGCCGCTAGTCGCCTTTCTTTCAGCCCAACTTTCCAAGTCTGAAATTTCGTGTGGCCAAGTCTGGCCGAATGACCGGCCGCACAAAATTTTGTGTGGCCATGCCTGGCCGCACATAATTCGTGTGGCCCATGCTTGACCGCACAACTGACCGCACATAATTTGTGTGGCCATACTGGACCGCAGCTATGGCCGCACGGGCTCTCTGGAAAGACAGTTTTCTGAATTGCAAATCTCAGAATCAGTCCATCAATGATTTGATCTTTGTTTAAATTATTCTATATATTTATGAATCACATCATATTAAATACATAAATTGTCTAATATCTTAATTCCATATTAAATTATTTAATTATGATGATCATATATGACAATATACAATTTATAATTATATTACATATATGCTCAACGTTGAATTATGATCCAATAACATAAGTAACACTTGCGCCTTCAAATGTATATGAAACGAGTTTAGAAACGCCACTTCATGTTGGATTTGATGATAGTGCGGGGCGATCTCTTCAAAAAGAATTTGTCCCTTTTTTTTTATAACGAGGGGGTTATTCCTACCATTCAATGTTTTGTCCAATAAAGTTGTTAAATCAAGTTGATTAATTCAAGAGAAATGTATTAAGATTTTTCTTTAAGTTACAGCAAATCGAAATTTTGATGCAATATCTGAATTTACAAGGCTATTTGACAGCAGGATTCAATTCCTTTGAGCAAATGAGCTCTTCACCTAGACTATGGCACACCTTAACTACGATATCAGCTTGTGATCAAGCGGCGATTGGAATCTTTCTGTGTCAAACTTGTAGAGCCATATATGCTGAATGTTCTAATTTAAAAAATCGATTCTGCTTGATCACACCGACATAATTAAATACAATATTGGTGCAGTGACTGATATAGATGAAAAACCCTGAAATACGTGGATCCAATAATTTATCAATATTCAATTATGAGCTACAACACTTTAGTTTCAAGAAAAAAACCAAATAAAATAAAATTTATTGCGTATTTATTTAGAAAGAGGAGCAGAAGATTTGGATTCTTTCAGTTGGCTAAGCTATATTGGCCACATATATATTCAGGATGAGGAGGGTTCAAATGCCTCCATTTTTCATGCCTCCACCATGCCTCCACTTTTAAAAACTTTAATAACTCAAAATTTAAAACTTAAAAGTCAAAATAAAACCGTTGGATATGATCTACATCATTTTATCAATGTGCTCATAAAAAATTATCACATTTTGATTTTGTTTTTATGTGAATCAATAAGTTGAAAAATCAACGTCTAGAAATTATCCACATTAGTGCGTTTTTTACAAGCTCTTGATGACAACCAAAACAAAATTGAAATGTCATAATTTTTTACACGTGCATAGATAAAATGATTTAGATCATATCCAACGGTTTTATTTTGATTTTTAAGTTTTAAATTTTGAGTTATTAAAGTTTTAAAAAATGGAGGCATGGTGGAGGCATGAAAAATGGAGGCATTTGAACCCTCCTCATTCAGGATTCAGCCAGTCAAATATTTCATATTTGTCATTGTGTATCTTATTGAAGTACACCAAGAAATATTCCAGATCTGATCCAATCTGATATTTTAATAATGAGGAGGGTTCAAATGCCTCCATTTTTCATGCCTCCGCCATGCCTCTATTTTTAAAAACTTTAATAACTCAAAATTTAAAACTTAAAAGTCAAAATAAAACCGTTGGATATGATCTACATCATTTTATCTATGTGCTCATAAAAAATTATCATATTTTAATTTTGTTTTTATTTGAATCAATAAGTCGAAAAATCAACGTCTAGAAATTATCCACATTAGTATGTTTTCTTACAAGCTCTTGATGACAACCAACACAAAATTGAAATGTCAAAATTGAAATGTCATATCCAACTGTTTTATTTTGACTTTTAAGTTTTAAATTTTAAGTTATTAAAGTTTTTAAAAATAGAGGCACAGTAGAGTGGAGGCATGAAAAATGGAGGCATTTGAACCCTCCTCTTTTCATAAAAGAAGTCATAAAGGAGACTTTGAGATTAACTCTCAGCCACTTTGAGATTCAGACTAGCGCTGGGTAGTATTATTGAGCTTGGAGATTCGTGTCAAGTTAAAAAGAATGGTTCAGATCCAGTAATTGTAAAAGATTCTCTATTACGGTTCTGGGGAGGATCTGAAGTCCTTCAGAACGTTCCTCTCTCCTTCGCCCACGAACAATATGATAATCAAACTAAACGAGTCCACATACACTCAATCTTGATCTTTCTTTCCTGGTAAATTAAACTATCTCTTAAAAAAAGTAGTTGTTAAGAACAGAGGCGGATTCAAAAATTGTGTGAGGATGGGATTAAATTCATTAATTAATCAACTTTAAAAAAAATCATTAACTAATTGATACTATATAAAAAATAATAAAAATAGTCTCTCACATAATAAGAAATAACAAAATAATATTTTTTTATATATTAAAAACAACAAAAAGGGCAGTTGCCTCCGCACACCCCCCACCCCCCCGGTTAAGAACTGTAGAGTGAAGACCACACATTTCAAAGCCTCTCCTTTTCTTTCTCTCTAAATCTGACTTTGTGTACATTGATAGACAGTGGAGAGCGCACACAACAACTCCTGCAGCTTTGTTCATCCTCTAATTGTTCATCCATGGTGTCAGCTCATGTTCTGATGTTGCCTTTTCCATGCCAAGGCCATGTAATACCCATGATGGAGCTTTCTCATTCTTTGGTTGAGCATGGAATCAAGGTCACATTTGTAAACACAGAATTTAACCACGCAAGGGTCCTTCAAGCCTTGCCAAACAAAGGAAGCGACCTGAAAGGAATTAATTTGGTCTCAATTCCTGACGGATTGCGTCCCGGTGAAGATCGAAACGACCTCGGCCTTCTGATTGAGGGATTTACTAAGGTCATGCCAGGTTACCTGGAAGAGCTTATCAGAGAAAATAATGAGAAAGGGGAAGAGAAGATTAAGTGGTTGATAGCAGATGAGAACATGGGGTGGTCGTTTGCTGTTGCTAAAAAAATGGGAGTTAGAACCGCTTGCTTCTGGCCTGCATCGGCCGCTTGCCTGACAATAACGCTGTTGATCCCGAAATGGATTGAGGATAGAGTTCTTGATGAAAAAGGTAAGTTCTGTTTTTGTTTCAATTACTTTGTTATTTGGGTTGGTAGATATGTATATTATATTCGAAAAGAAAATGGAATGTGTTTAAGAAGGGATAATTTAGATTACAGAAATGCTGAATTCTGTCGGAAATTTAAATCTGAATAACAACTTATGATTTAATTAAAATCACGAACCATCAGGAATGAGTAACTTTTTTTTTGCTTCAGCAGAGCATTTTACATGGGTTACAAATTTTAGTATATGTGGTAGAAAGTACACCTTTATTATGTACCCAAAGTGTGTACTCTGATTATTGTGTACCCAGATTATTATTTTCAACAGTAACCAAGGATTAGTGTATATTGTCCTTTAGAAGTATCTATCACAAATGGCAACAATAGGTTATTTTGACTTTTAATTCCTTTGTAATTTTACATTGTTCGCGGAGAAATTTCTCAATTTTCATAATGAATTTCTCAAGGTTGGCCCGCTAGAGATGAGGTGTTGCAAATTGCACCCAAAATGCCCCCCATCCACAGCTCACAATTGTCCTGGAACGAGGCCGGAGACCCGAAAGGCCAACCGACCATTTTCAAGCTTGTTACTGACAACAACAAGAACATAGAGCTTGCAGAAATTATTGTATGCAATTCATTTTACGAGATCGAATCAGGAGCATACACACTATTTCCCAAGATCCTCCCAATAGGACCGTTACTTCCCGATTTGAAATTCAGCAAATCATTAGGTCTCTTCTGGCCCGAAGACACCACCTGCATGAAATGGCTTGACAAACAACCTCCAAAATCAGTTGTCTATGTTGCATTCGGCAGTTTTACTATATTCAGTGAAGCTCAGTTCAAGGAACTGGCACACGGGCTGGAACTAATGGGTCGCCCTTTCCTGTGGGTGGTGCGGCCCGACTTCACGACCGGACTGAGCAAAGAATGGATTGATCAATTTTTGGAGATGAACAAAGAGAAAGGGAGGATCATTAGCTGGGCCCCACAGCAGCAGGTGCTGGCTCATGAATCAGTTGCTTGTTTCATGTCGCACTGCGGCTGGAACTCTACTTTAGAAGGGGTGAGAAATGGTTTGCCATTTCTTTGCTGGCCGTACTTCGCCGATCAATTCTGTAACCAGAGCTACATTTGTAATGTTTGGAGAAATGGACTGAAGATGGAGGCCGACGAGAGCGGGATTGTGTCAAGAGCGAGAGTGCGAGATAAGGTGGAGGAGTTGATTGCAAATGAGGAGATTGCAAGAAGAGTTCAGGAACTGAAAGAGTTGGCTTGGAAGAACTTAAGTGAAGGTGGTACTTCATGCGAGAATTTGAAGAATTTTGTCAATTTGATGAGGGAATGAGAGAGAAGTGCTCAAGGTGAACTATCAATTTGTGTTTGTATTAAATAAAAGAATAACGCTAAATATCTTCAGATCTGATGTAGCTAATTAAACTCTTTTCTCCAATCAAAAATAAAAATTGTACTCTTTCCTTTTGACTTCTTTTGGATTAATTAGATAGCATTTTCTGACGATATTTTTGGTTAATTAAGTATGAGTACTATATCATTATTTTAAGTAAAATTAGGGTGCTCTTAAGCTCATCAAAGGTGGATTGATGAGTTTAAATTCAAAACATATCGAAATGACTTTAAATAACAAATTCAAACCCGTCGAAACTGATTTACTTCATTAGTTACGTATTTACATGTCAAATTTATAAATTTTCGAGTTAATTTAGTATGAAGTTAAGTTGTCAAAAATAACTTTTTGAATTCATTGTTTTTTTTTTTTTTAAATTTGACTTTATACTAAATTAATTCGAAAATTTATAAATTTGACATGGAAATGTATCACTCGTGAAGTAGTTCGGTTAACGATTTAGATTCATTATTTAAAATTAATTCAATAAGTTTTAGAGTTAAACTCACTAAAAAACTAGTGAGCTTAAAAACACCCTAGTTCTACTTTTATTTTTATATATATTGTGAAAACTACGAATTTTTATATCGACTATATTTAGTCGGTTTTGTGCATAAATTTGTAGTATAGTCGATTTAAACTTGGATCCGAATCCGACTATTTATAACTATTGTCTTCGTAGTACTAACTATTTAGATAAGAAAACGGATTACTTGATAATTTTGGCAATATTTTAAATTAATATTAAAAAATAAAAAATAAATTTGTAGACGCATTTTTGGACATATATATGATAGTATACTGACAAAATTTCATACGATTTGAATATTATTTCGTAATACATCATGGATTTTTAATTTCAAACCATCAAAAAATAAAATTACCTGCAAAGCAATAACACATGCAACGAATTTTCTTATTTTTACAAACATAATATATGTACATTTAGATCATGTATATAATATATTTAAAATTTAAATATTATTTTTTAATTATTTTCAAAGTTATCGGAATAAAATATTGTCAAGTGTTTCAATATTAATTACAGCTTTTGGGCTTAGAACAGGTCTGGTGTAAAAATAAGCAAGATGTGGATCAGAATCAGAACCGACCAGTTTCTTTTTTTTTTTATCTAAAGCCTGATATGATGACCTTGATTTAATTTGATCCTCTAACTCCTCAAATTGCGCTGGAGGAAATTGGAATGATTTTATCCTGTTATTTATGTTACGTTCTAAAATTGAAAAAATAGGTTAAAACAGCAAGGCAATTAACTCTGTTTTAACCTAACAAAAGCGATAAAAATTAAATAAAAGACCAATACATTATTTTTCTTAGCTAAATAGAAGGGGAAAATTGATGGGTTGGATTTATGTCCGAAGGTATTTGAACAGAATACCTCTCCAAAGCGTGTCTAGACCACAAAGATCATATTTGATTAAAAGGGATTAAATTAATGCTAACAGCGTTATCCTCTATCCGTTAAGTAAAAAGAAAACCATTCTTCTTTCTTTTTTCACTAAAGACTTACATTACTTTTCTCTCCACTGACTCAGTCATTATGAAGCTTCATTATGTTACAAACTACTCATACACAATTGTGTACGAAGAGAAAAAATCAATTGGGAACCAGGAAAATCAATTGAGAGTGTGAAAGAAAATTAGCAATTGCTCAGCGCCATGGACTATATTCCTGAATAGAATCATAGTAATGGATCTTAGCATTTGTCTCCCGTTGATGCATTCCTCTCGGAGGTAAAATGAAGAAGCAAAGAATATTCGGTTTTACTTTGATTTCGAGCATTTGATATCGATCCTCTGCCTCGGTGATTGATCAGCGCCAATTCTGAACCGATTGAGTACCATGGCAAAAGAAAAATAAACTAACTAAACTCTTCGTAGAAGATTATCATATTACCCCTAAGAAGTTCAATCGTGTGAAGGATATTTTAATACTGTGGATATTCAGCAATGTTGATAATGGTACCTGATTTGTCAAAGGGAGAGCAAACCTTCGCCGACAATGGCACCTTTTTAAACGGTCTCTTAGATTGAACGATATAGCATTGGCTATTGTTTCAAAGCTTGATTGGGATTTTGGTGCAATGTAATTTTTAAGACTACACGGATGATTTGCATAAAACTCTTGGAGAAAAAATTGATAATGGAAGAAATATTCATAGTCATAAAGTTAATTTTTTGATTTTCAACCGTGGAAAGAAAATTTATTTCCTTTCTTGACTGACAGAGAGAAAAAAAGAAAGGAGGGTCATTTCCATTTTTTGCTTAACGGAGAAAAAATAACATCGGTTAGCATTAATTTAATCAGTCTAATGAGATATAATCTTGCGTCTTAGAAAAGCTTTGGAGCGAACTCCTGTCCAAATCTATACATCTCGTTTATTTTATATATTTAAGCTAACTACTAGTATTGTCAGCAGCATAACCTGATTAATTAACCTAACATAATCAATTATAGGCTTGAGATCTCAGCTTTACATAACTTACATGTTGAATTTTAAATAAACAATTTAAAGCATCAAAAAGGGGTTTAAAGATGAAAGTCATTTTGAGCTGAATTTCCAGATTATGAATGAGATCCACAAAGTTTGGAATCGCACTAGAAAAGGTCTCCAAGGCCCAAATATCAAATTGCAAAAATTAACTAATATTGGGCCGAACTCAATATTTTTGCAGGCCTGAATTTCCCTTTTGCATTAGTGTGGTTCAGAAAGATATGCTTTTGAGGGTTTTCTTCAATTGGATTGAACAATTGCCAAAACAATTGCTTTCTAAACGGATATGATTCACTAAGCTAATTAGGTTAATTAAGTAAAATTAGGTTCTTCTTTTTATAGCATTTGCAAATCCATTTCCTGATTTCCGTCCAATGGGTATTTTATTTAAGGAAAATAAATCTCCAATATTACATTTGAATGAATGCTCTTTACGTGCATTGAAAACTGGATTTGCTGATATGAAAAATAGGAAAATTAGACGCCAAATCTTCGATCCACAAGATCATACGTTATCTTGCAATCTATATAACCGTGTCAAGACCAGAGGTCAAGAGCAATACAGAGCAAAACGAAGAGAGAGCAAAGAAATATAAAATACAAAAAGATAATGGCAGTGCTTGTGGCTTCTTCCTTATTGGTGCTTGTGGCAATGGCCATGGTTGGAGTGGTTGCCGGGCAAGACTGGGACACAGCATACGCCACATTCTACGGCGACATGTCTGGTGCCGAGACTATGGGTGTGTAATTAAGGATCCCTTTACAAATATTTATTTCTCTTAATCAATCAATAAATCATCATTTTTTGTTTTCTTAGACATGTAAATAATATAGCACACAGATAATTACATTCGTATACTTGTCAGAGAAAGTTTACTGACTAGATGTGTGTTTTTTTGTAAGATGTATTTCTTGTTTATTTGTTTCTTTAAGCAGATGGAAACATTATCCTGCTATTATTGATTCTTATTTTTGTACCGCTTCAATACAGGAGGAGCATGCGGTTACGGTGACCTATTCCAGCAAGGATATGGTTTGCAAACAGCCGCATTGAGCACTGCTTTGTTCAATAATGGCCAGACATGCGGGGCGTGCTTCGAGCTGCAGTGCTACAACAGCCCTCAGTGGTGTGCACCAGGTACCATCCAAATCACAGCCACTAATTTTTGCCCTCCCAACTGGTCCAAACCAAGCGACAACGGTGGATGGTGCAACCCACCACGCAAGCACTTCGACCTCGCCATGCCCATGTTTGTTAAGATCGTCAAGGACTACCATGCTGGCATTGTCCCAGTGCAATTCAGGCGCATATCTTGTGTAAAGCAAGGTGGGATCCGGTTCTATATGCAGGGAAATGCCTACTGGAACTTGGTCTTGGTTTTTAACATAGCAGGGGCCGGTGAGGTGACCGATGTTTCGGTTAAGGGGTCGCAGACTGGTTGGAACCGGATGACGAGAAATTGGGGGCAAAATTGGCAAACTGGCGTGCAGCTTCTCGGTCAAGCGTTGTGCTTTCGAGTCATGACTAGCGATGGGAATACAGTTGAGTCTGACAATATTGTGCCGCAAAACTGGCAATTCGGACAAACCTTCCAAAGCCCACAGAACTTCTAAACTTTTGCTTGCAAAAATATTATTCCATTGATTATTGGTTCTATTTTTTTTTTCCAATAGTCAATGAAAGTCTGTCTGAGGTATGTTGGATGCTGTAACAATAGTTGATTAATTTCATGAGATAGTTCACTTTTACAATGTAATATCAGGAAAAAAAAAACTACATGGAATTTATTAGAGAAATTAAAGAAATTAGCCATATGGAATTATTTTAGAAGACCTGTATATCTAGTTATGGAATTAATTTATTAGAGAAATTTGCAAAGAAGAAATGCTGTCCTTCAAAAATAAAAATAATTTACTAGAGAAACTTTTTTTTAGAGGACATGTATATCTAGTTATGGAATTAATTTATTAGAAAATTTTGCAAAGAAGACATGCTATCCTTCTAAAATAAAAGGAATGTACATGAAAGTTACGTTGCAGATCTTGACAGTATCTTTAATTGGTGTATTCTGGAAAAAAAAAAGTTCCTACCAACAGTGAGCCTCTGTCGTGGTAGAGCAAATTAACAGACAGCACTGTAATCTGAAATATTGACAAAATTAGCCTGCATTTCTGTTTAAATTTGTATGTGATTTTAGTACCGTTTCCCCTTCATACGGTCACAATAGGACTTTTTAATTGGATTGTCTTTTTTTTTTTAAACCTTCACACAGATGTGAAAGCTGCGTAAAGTCACGAGAGAAATCGAATTCTCATCTTTAATTGAATTATCAAAATGGAAAAGATGGAAGAGAGTCAGATTTGCTCATATGAATTATCCAAGAAAACAGAAATTATGTTTCTGAATTACAAAATTAATAAGGCCCGTTACGGTGGACTCAGATCTTAATTTATTATAAAGATGTATTTTTCTTTTCAAAAGATTTAAAGATCTCGTTGAATAAAAACTTGACTAATTTTCCTTAAATAAAGTAACATATTTATAATTGTATTCCAATCTATACTAAAACAAAGATAGTTATGTAACTTTTTAACTGTGCCATATGCAAAGGTTTAAATAGTGTTTATCGTGTTATAGCGGAACGGTTAAAAAAACGACACTATTGTCATATTGCACTGCTATAGCGCCGATAGCACCATAGTTTTTATGGTTCGAAAATACTATAGCAGTGCTATAGCGCCGCTATATAGAACCCTAACCAGATGACCCGAAATTTTTATTAATAACATTTTCAAAAAAAATAATAAACCAAATAACCACTGTTTTCTGACAATTATAAATCTAGCACGGCCGCATAATACTAGAGCGGACCCATTTCAGGGCCGCCGCAGAATGTCGGTGCGGTCACTGGGCCGCTCTATGCCGGTGCGGACACTGTTATTTTTTTTTTATTTTGAAATGTGAAGTTATGATTTTGTTTTGGAAGTTTTTATCAAAAATGTAAAGTTTGTACTGGAAGTTGTGTGTAATTACTTCTGTTTGAAATGTCGTTTAATCTGAAATTGTTGTTCGTCATTTGTTTGATCAAAGAAACATTACAATAGAACAATGATCCATATGAAGAAGCATACAATAGAACAATGCTAATGTTATCGGAAATTACAAATACGTATAATTAACCGAAAATAAACAACATTTTTACGAATACAATTAAAAAAAGATAAATATCCCATCCATTGATAAACTATCAACCTCGTGCAGCTCGAGCAGCTCTGTTTTGTCTTTCTTGTGTATCTCGGCCGGCTTGGTGTCCTCTTCTCCTATTATTTAGAACGTCCATCCACATCGGAATTCGGTTGTGCTGTCTTCTGCCCACAGAAATATTTTTATCCTCTGGAACAAGGACCGGGCCATCGTGTTGAGGCCATTCCGACTGATTTTCATACACATGTCATTGAGCGCTCCATGTGTTGATCAGTGTATGGATGTGATAGTAGTGACTTACAAAGACGCCAGGGTCGATGCTTCGGAGACGACACACGGACAGAACATGAGAGCACGGTATTCTGTCCAATTGAGGCTTCTGGCACGTGCAAGTTACAGTGTGATCATCCCCGATAATCACCGTGTATTTGTAATTGGCCTTGGTAAACCGGCCAGAATCGTCAGGTATGAAAGCGTGAACTCTCTCCTGTGTGGAGGTTACCTCGAACTCGTTGTTGTTTCCAAAGCCCCCCAGCGTCTTCATTTTATCGGACCTCTCGAACCGTTTGTTGATCAGCTACGAAAAATTAAAAAATAATGAAGAAGTCATATTTTTTTAACAAAGTTCATTAAAAATTATGAAGAAAGAACTACAAATAAAAGTACCTGATGCACACGACACGAGAATTGTTGACCTTGACTGGCTTCCCATTCCGCTTTGGCCCTCCTTTGCGCAAACCATGCCATACATTTGTAAAATGTGTCTTTAATTATTGCTGCAATACGAGAGAACTTGAAGACATTATTAAGCGACTTTGACCTGTTTGTAGTCATGATGCCCCAACGGTAACCACCGTCCAGTGCTTGGAATATCTTCCATGGTTTCGGGCACTCGTTCTCATCTTGATCCAAATATTTACCCACACCGTCCAGCCAATTGAGGGCAATGTCACATGCCTGCCCCATTGCTTGCATTCCTTGCTCGTATCTCCTTATCTTCCTCTTAGCCACACATATTCTAAAAAACCAGATTGCCTTATCACTGCAACCGTTCTTCTTCATGTTCTCGGCTATGTGAGTAGCACAAAGACGGTGAACACATTGATCCTCATCCTCCTCGTTCCACCCCAGATCATCTTGTCTGAACACCTTCTTGATACCCTTTCCCCTATCAGTGATGACACACATGAATCTGGAGCGAATTACATTATGGCGCAACCATTTCATGAACCACGCACAATCGTCAAAACTCTCTGATTCTACCAGTGAAAAAGCCAACGGGAGGAGCTGGTTTTCAGCATGGTACCCGGTTGCAATCAACAGCTTGTCTGTGGTAAAACAATCAAATTAATTTCGTAAGAGCCGAAATCAACTAAATTAAAAAAAGTTAAAACAATCAAATTAGTTACATTTATACCGGCCTGACAGGAAACATGCATCAACTGTGATGACCGGTCTGATATGTTGAAAAGCAGCTATGCACGGTCCAAATGCCCAAGCCGTCCTATGAAAATACTTGTATGGTCCAGGTTTACCGGTGGGAAATGAGGTCACCTCAAACAATATTTCTGTCAATAAATTTAAAAAAATAAGTTCAATTGTTGATTGATAATGAAATGACGTAAAAAATAAAGGAACAATATAGTATATGGGTTGCTTCTTTTGATTGCCTCCAACAATGGAACTACAAGAGCGTATGACCCCTCCCAACTACCAAATTGACGGGCTATTGCCAACTCACGGCCATGCCACAGTTTTTTGTACGCCGGTATCTGACCGTTGTACCTTTCAGCAACAGCAATCCGGACAGCTTGAATACTCAAGTCGACATCGTTTCTCATGTGAGCGGATATACACTCGGCAACTATAGTAGCCGACAACTGGACGTGATATGTTCTTGTTGCATCCGCGTGGCATGAATGTTGTGTTGGACACTTAGAGACACGCCATTGTGTTCCATAACCGGTGGCCTTTGCGAGTATGTACCACCCACAGTAACTGTTCTTGCACTTGAACCTAATTCTTGTGCGGTCACTGTGCGTATTCCTTATCTCTTTGTTGCAAAGGATGTGAAACCTGGCAATTGCGCTCTTCATTTCCTCTTTTGAGTCATATGTTTGTCCCTCAGACAATTCATTCTCATTCTCTGCCCTCCTTCCAAACAAACCCGAATTTGCTTCCATAGACCCTGATGTGTCGTTGAAAGCATGAATCGGGTGCTGAAACTCGCGATCCATTATCCTAAACCCGCGATCCATCTTGAAAGTCCTTGGTAGTCCGAGCACAGGCCCGGTATCTGATAGGTCTAAATTATATACACATTCGATCTAGTTTTTATGACATAATAACACCAAATATCTTGTATTTTAGTAGAGAATATAATGAAATATATCCAAGAATCAAGTTACTGCCGAAGTCTATTTAAATTACAGGAAATGGAGCAAATTGTAGATCTTCTCGCAAGCTTTCCGAAAAGTGGTAGAACACTGAAAACGGAGTTACGGATCATAAGTTATGCCCGTTTGAATTTCAGAGCAAAACAGGAGAAACCGAGCCCAGTGCGGACGCACTGACCCAGAGTGCGGACGCACTGACACAGAAAACAGAAAATCCGAGCGCAGTGCGGACGCACTCGGGCCGCACTCCATCCGCACTCAGCGACACACAGTTCGTATTTTGGCCATATCTTGGTCATACGAACTCTGATTTGGGTGATTCAACAAGTTTTTTGGCGCCGTTGCCGGGGAGAATAGGATAGATACTAGTTTTATTTTAGGAAAGTACTTTTAATTCATTAGTTTTCTTATTTACTTTTTAGAAAATTCAAAAATCCAAAAATAGTTTATTTCTTTTTTTACAATTTCTGAAATTTACTTTCCTTATTTTAGAAAAATCCAAAAATATTTACTTTCCTTATTTAAATTTCTGCACTTTACTTTTCTCTATTCTCTCTCTTTCACATCTCATCTCTTCTCTTTTTCTCTCTTGCAAATTTGAGCATTGCCCCCCATCACGAGGAGACAAGCATCAAAACTCAAGGCCGGCGAATCCTCTTCTCAACAAATGGCGGGCCTAAACAATAATCCACCAACTCCTCCACACAACAACAACAACAACGGAAATGGCCGTAACCATCAACAAGGCCACCGCTTCGGTTTCATTCCTCAAGGCCAAGATCCATGCGAAATTAAGCCCTCTCTCATCCACTTGCTTGGCCAAAGTCAGTTTGGGGGAGCCCTAAACGAAGATCCACACGCCCACTTGGCGGTTTTTGAAGAATCTTGCGGCACTTTCGCTCGAGAAGGAGAAGAGCTCGACAACCTCAAGCTCAAATGCTTCCATCTATCCCTCCGTGACAATGCAAGGACATGGCTAAGGACCGTGAATCGTGACAACATAAGAAGATGGGACGACATGGAGAAGTTATTCTTAGGAAAATACTTCCCTCCATCCAAAACCCAGCACTTTCGAACAAAGATCACGACCTTCAAGCAAGCCGAGAGAGAATCTTTGACCGAGGCATGGGATAGATGGGCCGAGCTCCAGCGCTTGTGCCCTAACCATGGCCTTGACATGTGGTTGCTTTTTCAATTCTTCTTTGCAGGTTTCACAATAGCCACCAAGACTCACTTGAATTCAGCCGCCGGAGGTAATATGTCAAAGATGGATCCTGAGCAAGCCATGCTAATGATTGAGGACATGGCGATCAACCAAAGGGAATGGACGGCCGAAAGAGGTGGGCGAGCCCAAACCACATCGGGAATCTTGAAAACCGATGAAGTTACCGCCTTGAGAGCCCAAATGGAAGCCTTGCAACATCAAATGGCACAAATGCAAAACGTCAAATCCGTGACGAACAAGGCTTCATGCGGCATTTGTGGAGAATCGACTCACATCACCGCCGATTGCCAAGTCCTTTTAGAAGGAGAAGAAGTCGAGCAAGCCAATGCAATGTTCTACAATCAAGGTGATAAGAGGAACGACCTGATCTACAACAAGGTTAGGCCAAATGATAATTTCAATTCGAATACATACAACACTAACACAAGGTGGAATCATCCAAATTTCAAGTGGAGGACTGAAAATGAAAACTCAAACCAATACCAAGGCAATTCAAATCATTACCAAAATCGGTCAAACCAAAACTCGTATCAAGGACCTTCTCAAAACAACAAATTAGAAAAATTGATAGAAGGTCTTGTGATTTCTCAAAACGAGTTCATGAACCAACAAAGAAACATCAATACCGATATTTTGGATTCCTTGAGGAATATGAACAATAGGTTCGAGTTTTTAGAAACTAAAACGAAGATGTTAGAGACACAAATAGCACAGCAAGCATCCGCATCCTCTCGCCAACAAGGCACACTTCCGGGCAAACCCGACATCAATCCACGAGAGTATGCAAATGATGTGACTTTGAGGAGTTGCAAGGAATATGATGAACCAATCCAACCACAAGGGCTTCCTCAATCCATACAATCTGAACCGATTTCAGCCGCACTAATTGATCCACCAATTGCAACAACTCCGGAAGAGCCTCACAAAACGGGTAATTCTAACCAAACAAAGGTACACAATTCTGAAACTCAAAAGTATGTTCCTCCTCTTAGGTTCCTACCTTTCCCACAACGTTTGATAAAAAACAAACTAGACCAACAATATGCCAAATTCATTGAACAATTGAAAAAACTGAACATTACCATACCTTTCACCGAGGCAATTGCACAAATGCCAACCTATGTCAAGTTTCTCAAAGAAATGTTGTCAAACAAAAAGAAACTTGAAGAGGTTGGAACCATTTCTCTAAATGCGCAATGTAGTGCACTTTTCTTGACCAAACTACCTCCTAAACTTAAGGACCCCGGTAGTTTTACTATTCCATGCAAAATTGGAGAGACCGAATTCAATAGTTGTTTGTGTGATTTAGGTGCTAGCGTATGTTTAATGCCAAAAGCAGTTTATGAAAGGCTAGGTCTAGGAGAATTGAAACCAACAAAAATATCGCTCCAATTAGCGGATAGATCCGTTAGATACCCGGTAGGAATTTTGGAGGATGCAATTGTCAAAATTGGTAAATTTTTCTTACCGGTAGATTTTGTTGTGGTGGAGATGGAAGAGGATACACAAACTCCCCTTCTATTGGGACGTGATTTCCTAACCACAGCAGGTGCAATCATAGATGTGCATGATGGAAAGATTTCTTTCCGAGTAGGTGATGAAAAGGTTGAATTTAATGTTTTTAAATCTCTCCAATTTCCATCTAATGATAATGATTCGATATGCAGGGTAGATATTTTAGACTCTACAATTAATGATCATTTAGATAGGATGATGGAAGGAGAACAACCGAATGAAATTCTGAAAGAAATCGATAAAGAAACAACTCAAAACGACAAAAACAACCAATCGTGCAGCCGAGGCAGCCCATACGAAATCTTGCAGAGCCCAGTTTTTGCCGTTTCAACATGCACAATGCCACCGAAGGTCGAACTCAAACCATTGCCAACAACCCTCAAATACAAATCTCTTGGCTCATATGAGACACATCCCGTCATAATCAATGCCGCCTTGAACCAAGAAGAGAAGACAAGGCATTGGCACGACAAACACATCGGAAGAAGTTTTCAAGAAGGACCATATCGAGTATCACGAGTTTTCGACCATGGTGCCTTCAAAATCTGGAGCGAAAAAATGGGTTCATTCAAAGTCAATGGACAGCGGCTCAAACATTTCATTCAAGATGAACCGGTCATCGAAAAGGAGGCAATTGCCCTCGATGATCCACCACCTTTAAACTGAGCCTCAACAAGTCGAGCTCCCGACGTTAAACCGAGCAACATCTTGTGAGTTTCTATTTCTCTTTTTAATTTCCTCTTCTAGTATGAATTGACACATTGAGGACAATGTTTTGTTTAAGCTGGGGGGAGGTTAAATGAAAAACTGAAATTCACAATTGTATCTTGCATTTAATTTAAGCATGTTTAAATTTTTTGTTTAAAACTAGGGTTTTACCTAACCTTGAATAGGGTCCAGTCCGACTTGTTAGGATGTTTACCTAGTTTTGTGTCATGCATTTTGTTGATAAATTTGGGTGATTGACAATAATTAGGAGTATTCATGCACAATTTTTTCGAATTTTTTGTAAAACCCTTGGAATAATTTGAAATGACTACATAATTTGGCGAAAAATTTTGTGAAAATAAAGGTGTATGAAATTGGGACATTAGAAATTTAAATTTATTAGAGAAGCTATTTAGATTTGGAAATTTTAAATTTAGAAATAGTGGGATATCCATAAGTATGAAGGAATACTTAGGGATGTGTGTATTCATGATATGTGCATAAATATTGACAAATTGGGTAAAAATTGAAAATTTTGAAAATAAAAGGTGACTCCAATGACCTATGATACGGCTTCATGACGTACTTATGGTTATGAGTCCTTAGCACTCTTGCTCCGCTAGTCTCCCGATAAAATTGACATTCGTGTTAGTGGAAGGGTTAGACTAAGAGCATGCAAAGCACCCTTGAATTAGAACGGTTGGGTACAGTTAACTACTTGTAACTAACCGGTGCTTAAATAAGGATGGGGAAAAATAGTGCTAAAATCATGAAAGAAAAATCAAAATGAGAAAATCAAAAGCAACAACAAAAATGAGAATATGCATGTATCAACACACGTAGTCCGCAACATTTATAAACCTAAGTTTGATTCAAGTTTGGGGGAATTTGAAAATTCCACATTTAAGATGACATTTCTTTTAATAAATTTGGGTAGACGAAGTTTGTAATTTCTAGACCTTTAAGGAAATAAAAGTTAGAGTAATCAAATTATGGGTTGAGTCATAATTATCCGAGGGTTAAACTTGAAATTTGGGAAGTTTGCATGAAGGTTTTAATTTTTGGCAAGATCATACAAATTTTCATTTGAGAAACATACTTGATATAAGGTGTATCAAAGAGATCGAATTATAGTCCCAGTTTAGATGTTGCTTGGGGACAAGCAAGGTTCAAGCTTGGGGGTATTTGATAGGTCTAAATTATATACACATTCGATCTAGTTTTTATCACATAATAACACCAAATATCTTGTATTTTAGTAGAGAATATAATGAAATATATCCAAGAATCAAGTTACTGCCGAAGTCTATTTAAATTACAGGAAATGGAGCAAATTGTAGATCTTCTCGCAAGCTTTCCGAAAAGTGGTAGAACACTGAAAACGGAGTTACGGATCATAAGTTATGCCCGTTTGAATTTCAGAGCAAAACAGGAGAAACCGAGCTCAGTGCGGACGCACTGACCCAGAGTGCGGACGCACTGACACAGAAAACAGAAAATCCGAGCGCAGTGCGGACGCACTCGGGCCGCACTCCATCCGCACTCAGCGACACACAGTTCGTATTTTGGCCATATCTTAGTCATACGAACTCCGATTTGGGTGATTCAAAGCTTGACAGAACCAGGACAAAGAGATCTACAACTTTGATGAAGAAAAAATATCCAAATTCGGAATGTATAATTCTGTAAAGTCGCATCAATGGCCGCATCAGCCTGAAAAACTGCTAAATATGGAAAGTTAGTGGGCTTAGTGGGCGCCAAAATTAGAATAACTTGGTCTCCAAGTTCATAATCACAGAATTAGAAATATAGAAGTTAGTAGGCTTAGTGGGCGCCAAAAATAAAACGACTTGATCTCCAAGTTCAGAAAACGTTATATAAGGCTAAGGAGACCACATGAGAAATCATCCATTATTGTACATATCCATTATTATATCCACTTTTCATATATTGAGAGAGAGAGATCCTGCAGAAATTCTAGAAGGTTTTCCAAGGAAGGAGAAGAAGAAGATTCAAGCAAGGAGTCGGCAAGATCGAGGTTTTAGATCTAAGAAAGGGTGTAATCATTTCTTTATCTTATTTCTTATTGTTTTTGTCAATCTTTGTTATGGATCTCTCCAAGAGAGAGTAGTTCTCTTTCTAGGGGTTTAGGTCAATGCATGAACTTGTTTAATTCTAGATTATTCGGATATTTGTTTTTATTATGATTGTGTTATCGGATTTGATTGTTAATTTCTGTGATTTATTCTTTATGAATTTCATTAGTACTCGTTCCTTTGAGTTCACCTGGTTAGGGTTTATTGAATTGAAGTAGTTTTGAAATCGCGTTGATTGTGTTTTTCCGCTTTAAATTTATTAAATTCCGGCATTGGTCATGAGGAGACTACTAATTGAAACCATAAAGACACACCTTAGGGTTGGGTTAGAAGCGACCGTACTTTGATATCCAATCCGGAACTATAGAAATTAAGGTTAGGATTTTGGTGAAGGACCGAAAGGCGAAGGCAAATCCTAATTAGGACACCTTAGAACAAATATCGATATATGCTTTGAAGCATGAGATTAAATATCCCTCTAGGTTAGTGACAGCCCTAGAATTCGAGGCACATTAATCCATAAAGCGCAAAGTAT
Organism: Carex myosuroides; assembly: GCA_028015225.1. Classification (NCBI taxonomy): domain Eukaryota; kingdom Viridiplantae; phylum Streptophyta; class Magnoliopsida; order Poales; family Cyperaceae; genus Carex; species Carex myosuroides. The sequence continues at coordinate 3,252,974 of CM051485.1, read as the reverse complement.
TTGTATTAATATTTGTTCCAAAGGCTAACATAGGTTAGAAACCTCATCAAATCAAACATGAATTTAAACAAACCGAATAAATAGAATTAGCAAGGGATTGTAGACCGAATACCCCTAGATCTCCTTAAACTTGAAAACAAACCAATCTTTCTTTCCTTTATTTTATTTACATTTATTGTTTGAAACTCCTCTTTTTCGGGTATTGAACCCAACTTTAGGATTTTAAGAACAAACCCCCCCCACTTTACTTTTATTGTTTTGTTTTAGAAGTAGTTTTCTTTATTAAAAATTGGTATTTCCCTATCTCCCTGCGGATCGACACCTAAATACTACAATCGATAGGTTGTGCGCTTGCAACTAACCTATTCATTGAGTACGAAGGTTTTATAAATATTAAAGGCAAAAGAGTACAAAATTATTATATCTAAAATACTCAACAGTATCTTCCTGGTCAGACCGATCGCTCATACCCTCCGGATTATTATCAACCCAATTTTCCTCTGCCTCTAGTATTTCTGGATCCACTTCTTCATTGGTTTCATCCGGATCACAAGTTTGACCCCAATGAGCGGTCCGACTAGATGAAGGCTGGTCAGTCTGGGATGGGGCCCGACGGGAGGGTCGGTCCCTCTGAACTGGGGCCCGACTACTAGACGGTTGGTCAATTTGGACAGGGAACGGACTAGAGCCGGATGAGTTACCCCGACTACGACCCTGGATTAACCTCATAACTGGGTTCGAACGCCGGGCTCTAGTAACCTCCACATATAGGTCAATTATCTTGTATGCACCACCAGAAAAACTCATTGTTTGGTTGTACAATACCTGCCAGACTCCCTCATTTTGAATTGAAAATAGTTGGAACCAGGTTTGTGATGAACTAGTCGGCATGCTAATTTTGGCATCAATTTTAAGGTCATACTGACCCTGATCCAACCCCAAATTCTGACATATACTTGATTTAAGTCCCAAATAATCAGTACCCGGCAATACCGGGATCACAGTAACAGGTCCAATACTATAGTAAACCCCATTAGGACCTGTTAAAACATCCCCACCAGTGTAGATGGATACCATAAGAGCCATTTTTTCAATCCAATACAGAAGAAACCTACAATTAAAAATTAACTAAATTAATTATTCTAATTTAATTATTCTAATTTAATTATTAATCTACTAAAACAAAAATAAAAAATTTAAAAGAAGAGAGAAAAAACTTACCGATCAGAGAGCTAACCCAGGAGAGAGAAGGTGTGAGAGTGTGGAATGAAATTTCGTTGTCATTTTCGGGCTATAAAGAACAGGGTCCGCTCCGACATAGTGTGACCCCGGGTCCGCTCCGGCATAGTGCGGACCCATATGGGGGTCCGCTCTGGTATTCTGCGGCCGTGCTAGATTTATAATTGACTAGAAACAGTGGTTATTTGGTTTATTATTATTTTTAAAATGTTATTAATAAAAATTTCGGCCAGATGACATCTACTACTAACCATTCGATATCCTTGTCTCTTATTGTCTCTCTTGATAAAAAAAAAACTAACAGTATTGCTACGCTCTTAATTCAATAATGTAATTGATATACATGTTGTGAAATTTCAAAATCATACAATTTTTTTTGAGGAAAATAAGGATCACGTTCTTACTTATATATAATCATCAATTATTATGTATTATGTTGTAGAGATTATCACGAGACTAATTATATTGTTTAATATTGTATAGTGTTTTAGCATTTTTTTATAAATAAGGGCTTCGACCCTTGCTCAATTTTTTTTTTTTTTTTTTAAGCGAAGCCCTAAACATAGGCTTAATTTAAAAAAAAAAAAAATCTACAAGAAACTTAGAGATACAACCACTGCAGTGCAGGACAATTAATTTTTCTTGACAAATGAGACGGTTCGTATTATTATGGGAGGAGGTTCAAATGCCTCGTGTCCTCCATGTCTCGTATTATTCTTTTTTTTTTATTTTCAAAGTTCAAACAGTTGATTTGAATTGATCAGCATGATTTTCATATTAAAATGTATTTGGAGGTCAAATTTTATAGTTTGAAATTTTTTACTATATCTTTAGATAGGTATAGAATTATTGTTTTTGAATTGTTCAGAATAATAATTTTGTACCTATCTAAAACAAATTTAAACAAAAATATAAATTTAGTCTCCGAGTACATTTTATAAGTTATAAAAGACACGATGCATTTTAACCCTCCTCTCTTTAATTATCTACTGACCAAAATTTCTTTCATTAAAAGGAGAATGCTTTGTGATGTAATAACTTATGAATTCTTCTATTAAAAGGATAAAACTTTGCAATACCTTTTTTGATGATATTATTTATTCTCAGTGCGAATACATCATGTAAGGAGTTGACACTGAAATATGGTAAATATTTGAGACCACTCAGCATTTCTTTAGATGAATTAAGCAGCAGTGTCTATGATCTGTTACAAGAAGCGAGCAAGTCTTATCCTGGAAATAAGGATAAAAAAAATACTGAGATACATTTTATAGACCAGACCTCTATTTTTTTCTGAAAAAAATTAAATTATTACCGTTGAAGCTTACTTGCATTTACGGATTTATCACAGGTTTAAGACCCTATTAGGTATTGATGCGAGCATTTGCAAAGTAAGTGGCGAGAATAGTAACAACATACGCGATTAATTGGCGAATAATTTACGTTTTATTTTGTTTTTATGTTTTCGAACCGAACTCCGAATAAAATACAAAAAACGTATAATACGTTTTATTCACGAATAAAATGCGAATCTCGAATTATTCGCGAAAAAAACGCAATTTTTTTGGGTTTTTTTTTTTCTTCATTGTTGTACCGAATCATTTCCGAATTATACCCAAATTACGAATTTTTGAGCCCGCTGAACCGAATTCAAACTATTCATTTGTCACTATGGTGGTGAGTTCTTGCTTCTGCGTCAGCTATTATATGTGGATAATTATACGTTTCTAGTTGCTATTGGTGTTACAGAAGATGTAAAATTGAGGCATCATGAAATGGTTTTAAGAACATCGCTTTCAAAATGTGATAAGAATTGTCTTATAGAAATATTTTCATGTTTGGACTGTTGCCATTATGGTCTATGGATTGGGACAAGTATCCTCTCCATTACTGTAAAAGATTCCCTTCACTTTACGGTTTGAGATTAACTCTCAGCCGCTTTGAGATTCTGACTGATGGAGGGGGCAATATTATTGGGCTTTGAGATTCGTGCCAAGTTAAAAAGAACAGTTCAGATCAAGTAATTGTAAAAGATTCTCTATTACGGTACCGGGGAAGATCTGAATTCTATGGATTGGGGGCTGCCGGGACATACTTTGGAACCCGTTTCGTCGCTTTGTTTAATGAGATCGAGGCAAAAGAACATGCCGTTAGTAGAGCAAATCTGGAACAATAATGAATGGGTTTTAACTTTTAACAACATTGTCAAACATTTAACAAATCTATGTGTAAAAAAAGAGAAAGAAACCGGTTATGGATTTAATTGATTTAGCAAGACATAATGGTGATGCTTGAAAAAGAAAAGAAAAGAATTGCAAGGTATTGATTTAATTGATTTAGAGAAACTTCTACTCTTTTTAGAATTTGGATTAGTATAATGTGGGTTATAATAGTATGGATTTTTTTTTCAAGGTAGGAATTAAATAAAAATGGGAGATGAACTTGCTTGATTTAGACTCCTTCGATTAGATTTTTAACAGCTTGAAATTTAGTATAAAATTATTTGAGTTGATTTGCTCGACCTTATTCAGAAATAGTCTGATATGTTATTCGGAGTATCCCGTCATTAATATGATACACGATGTTTTTTTATGTATATATATTTCAAATTTTTGAAAGATAAAAAAAAATTGTAGTCAAATAATCTTATTTAGAAAAAATGGTTAATAGTCATTTTTCACTTTAGTTTTTTTGAAGATAATACGAAAATGCATACAAAAAAGTTAGTAATTGCTTTTGTAGACTTCAAATTTTTTTCAAGTTCGAATTAGTTTGAACTTAATAGCTTAATTAATTTTCAACTCGAATTCAACATAATTTGACGGAATGGACTCTGCTGCTCTTCTGAAGAGAAAAGCAGAGTCCTGCTTTTCCTATCTCAACAATTCAAAATTATTGAGATCTGTATATGAAAAAGTTCTTTTATCGAGATACGTAAATGAAAATTTTTAAATGGTTGAAATCGGAAAAGCAGCACTGCTTTTCTCTAAGAAAAACAGCATAGGCTTATCCTAATTTGACTTCTAATGGCTCTGTGTTTTGCTTCATGGAAGGAACGTTGTAGGCGGCTTTTTAGTCAGGATGTCAAAACAAATAGAGCCATACTGGTAGAAACATTGACTGAGAATCTGAGATCAATAGTTGAGGAAGAAATCTGCAATGTGAGGAGTACGATCACATGAACATTTTAATTTTTCTTTTTTTTTTCTTTCTTTGTCTTGTAAAACTTTGACACTTCTCGTGTCCTTTAATGAAATGGAGCTAGACTCGTTTGCATCCTATCCACCGAACCTCATTTTACAAGATCTAAAAGATTTTAATAAGCAAAAACTATATTTATTTTAAAAAAAATTCAACCGACAGAATTCATACGCAATTTTTTTTTTTTTTTAAATATTTACTGATGTTTGGACAATGTGAATTTCGCGCGCTTTTATAGTTTTATATTTATATAATTTCACCAGGTACACCGAATATCCGATCAAGCAATCCTGCCGCATTTACGTCCGATCATGTAACACCGATCTCAAGTTTTGACAATAACACAGGACATATCCCTTACCGGAAGAAGATAATATTCACCTGCTCTTGATGGGCTCCACTCCTCAAAATACACTTGACATCTCCATTCCACGGAAGCCGGAAGGAACCTCCGAAAGACAAAACTTCCATTAACCCACATCTCGGTAATTTAAATTCCCCGTGAATATTTCTGTGATTTGGGTAGCTACCGGGTCAATAAACGTATAAAATTTTCGGACAATCCACTTGCTACATACAAATGACAGAAAATGAGGTACAGCAAACTTCTACTAGTTATCCCTCTCAAATCCTGAATTCGTAATTTACTGCAACTCCAAGCCTACTCTTACAAAACTTTTTCTCCGCCTTTGGTCTCGCTACCGGGCCAGTGTTTCCCTTAGCTCCACGCGCCTCCGCTCTCCCTCCCAAATCAACCACAAATTCCCCAAATTACCCTCTTCTTCCCCTCAGTTTCTCCGGGGGAAGATGGAGAAGGCGTGTAGGTTACCGAACAGCGTGCACTCGGAGATCGCCCCTGCGCTGTCTCTCCCGTCCCTCCACGTGTCCTTCGGATCCGCTAATCGGAAGTTTGAGATCGGAGATGGGCTGGAGTCTCTCAATCGACCCGATGTGCTCATGCAAGCCAGTACCATTGCCCAGTTGCTTTCCAGTTGTGACGTCAGCTATCTGTACGCGATTATTTTTCTGGTTTCTGATTTTGTAAGATTATTACATTTGCAGAGCTAAACCCGAAGTTGTCATCAAAACCTTTATTCAGATAAGTAATTTTTCACGTTCCTCCAGAGGGAAAGTGAATTTTTTGTTTGTTTTGAAAATGCTGGGGACAGTAGTATTTTGACTTCATTGCCTCCAATCTATTACTTAGTCTACCAGTAGGAGTATTTGCCACTTCCTATTTCTGGAAATTGTCCATTTTCGACAAAAAAAGTTCCTGACAGGTTCTGTGAACTAGTGTTTGAACGTGAAGAAGTACGTCTGTACTCATTTGAAACCATAAAAAACTCAGAATCCGGTTTTTAATAATTGCACGTGCTCTTAAAACCTAAAAGATGTGCAGGTAAACATCCTGTGAAACATCTGTGAAATTTTTGGGCTTACAAGGTCACATATTTTGTTTCATTACATATTTTGTTTCAATGAAAAATGTTCAACTTTGACAGGAGGGAAGTTAGCACTTTCTATTTATATAACAGAAGAGTACATACAAGCTACTAGATTATGAAATAGGTTGGCAAATATGAATCAACAGACAGTTTTATTAGCTCGACCAATCATGTCTTTCTGACACATCTGAAGTCCAAACTGATACATGGAATTTGTCAAAATGCTCAACGTCCAATTATGACTTCTAGTTTTGTTTCCTATTTCTTTTGTGGCCATTCTGTTGTAGTAATTTGAAGGATAAGAGAAGAGAAGTGAGTACAGACCCTAGTGAAAGATCGTGGCTGTACCATGAGGTACTTAAGTACAATCCAGAAGCTTTTAAATGCTTACCTCGAGGTAACAGTTCTCGATTTTCACGCATCTCTGATTTAGAATTAAAGATCTCAACTTGTTTGAAATTTCTACGCATTATATCTCATGGTGCTATTTGTATCTTACACCGGTCAAGTTTCTCAGGTCCAGTCAAGCCGAACTCTTACATTCAAGTACCAGACACAAAGCCATTTCAACAAAATAATGGGTTTGATAGTAGTTTTGTACAAAGGGAACCACCACGCATTATCTTGGATGATACTTCTGAACGAAACATGGCTGAAGTGAGTTCTTGTTATCTTTATTATTCATTTACCGGATTCTGCATGCACTTTTTATCATTGAATATTCTGTTTCTCTCTTTCTCTGTAAAACAGAACTTCGAGAGAAGTTCTTCTAGAAAGAAACCTAAAATTAGGAAAAGGGATTCCAACACTGGTCCTTCTACCTCGGAGGCATTTCAACACGGTTTGTTTATTTTCCCTCTGTTTTTCAATTGCATATCATTTTATTTTTGCACTTACTGTTACAAAATGTTTCACTTCTTTCTTTATTAATTTTCCTTTTTTCCTATTGTTTGTTTATTTTTTATGTTTTCAATTACATATTTATATTACTGGCTTCGTTTTTGGGTGTCTGGCAGCACCGCAACACAAACTGGTTGCTGATTCTCTTCCTATGACTTGATATATTACTAAATAGGTAATCTGTTCTTCCTGTAGATGCCATTAAGGGATTCTGTGAGACAGTTGATGAATTCTGTAGCAGAGCAGAAGCCCCCGAGGAGGAAGAAGAAGGAGCTGAAGGTCCCTTGTTGTTACCATTGGCAGCCATTAAGGATCTTATCAATGAGATTATAAATTCCCGCTCCAAGAAGTTCCTGAATGAAGTTCCTCTTGATCCTCTCAACCGGCTCCTGAGTGTGCTTGACCGTCAGATCAAGTTTGCCCAAGGGCTCTCTATTGATGCAAATGAAAATGTAAACCCTATTTGCTACTGTATTTGTGTTTTCACAAATGCACACGAAGGCATGCCCATATGAAAAGTGTTCTGGGGTGTGACATCCTGTGTTCATAATGTGCTTTTTAGCCCACAGCTTGACATTTTCCGGAATGTGAAGTTTGACTACCATATAAAATCTGCCTATGAGTATCTGTAATCTTACCTTGAAGTTTAAATAAAATAAAATATTCTTCTTTCCATCTTCTAACAAGATTGCGACTATTGTAGGATGATTCAGATACAGAGGCTTTGGTTTTCTCTGCACTTGAGGCGACCCATGCTGCTTTGTTAATTTTGACTCACCATGACATGCCCAAGCAAATTTATCGTGAGGAGGTTTTCTGCCTCTCTCTCTCTCTCTCACTTTCACTCACACACACTTTCTCTCTCTCTCTCTCTCTCTCTTCCTTTTTAACTTGAGGTATATAAGATGCTAGGATTAGATAAGTTGTGTCAATAGATATATGCAGTTGACACATTATTGTTTCTAATGGCATCAGCTCTGCTTGTTTTATTTATTATCTGGTATTGTAAGTTGTACTAAGCATTTTGGATGGTATACAGACTGAATGAGCCAACACCACCTGGTCTTAATTCTAGACTTGGAAGATTTTTGGTTCAGATAATTTATGCTTTTGTTACTTTTCCATAATTTTGTACACATAGATAGTCTATAGGTCTGTTGTTATGCATTTATACTTTTAATGATGAACAAATATAGTTACATCAAATCGAACTTTGATTTTAGATGATAGAGAGGATAATAGATATTTCGAGGCATCAGATCAACATCTGCATCGGTGCCTTCAATCCGCAGCACCGCAATCTTAATAAGCCAACTGAAAATGTAGATGGTAAGATAATAAGATTCTTGTCGTGCATTAACCACTATTTTTTTTTCTTTTGATATACTGTTGAGCAAACTAATACAAGGGGACTTGTAGGCTATGAGGATGAAGATGATGATTTTGATATTGATGGTTCTGCAAGCAAAAAGAGGCGTACGAGCCGTAGTGCTGGTACAAGAAAGTCTTATGGGAGCAGGTCTGTTTATTAGCCATCTCTTCCTCCAGTAGTTATCCCAGTTACCTCTTTTATAACAGATAGCTTCTTTCTTTTTGGTAGGAAGGATCATAGCTTTTTAATTCCTTACGATACACTTAAACTGGTTTGGTGAAAAGCTGATATGTTTCCTTTACCATTAACAAAATTTAATGAATCATATACATATATTAATAAAATTTCTGATGGCACTTAATTAATAGTATAACAATGTTCTCTCTCTTGTGATAAAGTTTATGTTTTCTTATATTCTCTCACTAAAATCCATTTTAAACTTGCAGAGTCTCTCAAGCTATTCATTCCCTGGTGCAAAAGTTATGCTTGATTTTAGGGTTTCTGAGAGATCTCTTGCCAGTTATTCGACTGTCAGATAGCTGTGTCATGCAGCTTGTGAAAACTAGCTTTTCCACTTTCCTTGTAGATAACATTCAGCTCCTTCAATTGAAATCCATCAATTTAGCGTGCGGGGTACATCTTTTTAACTTTATAATCTACTGTGTATTTGCAATTCTGATATTATTTTCAGTTTCACCTCTAAAAGCTTGATTCTTTCTATTTGGGTACATAAGCAAAGAGAAATGAAATTAAGACACTACCAGTTTGGTAACTCAAAAGACACAAATGTTAAATTTAAATGAAAAATATACAATAAAACTATAAGCAGTATGATGGTTCTTTAATGGTTAGTCTATACTTTAGGTGAACTTTTGATTCTCAAAGCTGTACGAAACCACTCAGCTCTAGGTTATTTTTATTCTTTAATTTTTTTATTTACCAATCATGGTGCATTTTCAGGTATTTGCATTTTATACACAACATAGAGGCTTTCTAATAGATGAGACTCTCCAGCTTCTTCGCAAAATGCAATTCTCAAAACGTGCCCTCAGGACGTTCCACCTGCCAGATGAAGAGCAAAAACAAATACAAATGATAACTGCTATACTGTTACACCTGGTACAGTTTAGTGCCACTGTGCCAGACAGCCTGAAATCCCCAGTTGTGAGTTGGAGCACACTTACTGATGCCACTGTGGATCCGAGCTATCCAATCAAGTGCCTTACAGCTGTGACTGAGGCATCATGTCAATTCTGGACGGGTGTATTGCAAAGGCTGACTGGTTCAAAAACACAAGACTTGTCAGAGGCAAAGGGTATTTTGGAGAACCTTGTTGCAGATTTACTAATGACGTTGAATCTACCTGAGTATCCTGCTTCAGCTCCTATTCTTGAGGTAATACCAAAGAATTCTTTTCATCATCTATAAGGCTATTTTGTTGAGAGGGTAAGAAGTGAGGGATAAGGAATAATTCTTATTACCACTCTCACAAGAGAAAAGTTATTCCCTCATCCCCACTTTTTATCCTCCTACCATACATAGACCAGATGGCAGTAGCATATATAGGCTTAAGCCTCAATCATATTTAATCTTTGGCAAAACGATAACGAAGCTTTCTTGATACCAGAGTGATTGCTATGGTATCTACTATTTAATAAGTCCTACCTACTATTGGATTTGACCGTTGTTGGATATAACCTGGACCTGATGCCAGTAGCGTATTATGGGCTTAAGCCTTGAAAATCCTTAATCCAGCAAAGAACCTCAGAGATTGGAGCTTTTTAGATACAAGAATCATTGCAATAGTATTTAATAACTTCTACATACCATAACGAATGACTCCTGCCACGGGAAAGCAATAGAAAATGCCAAAAATGATGAAAATGAATAGTGATATTAAAAGAATCTAATGATTACCTCTAAGATTCATATCTGTTGGTTCCAGCCTGCTTTATAGTATTGTCTCTGCTTTGAACCAGTGCCGACCCAGAGGTGGCATTGAGATGTGATTATTTAATAGAACCAGAATGTTTAATGTGTAGGCAAAGCCCATTTCATTCATAGAACCAAACTAAAGACTTCTCAAAGAAAAAGTCAACATTTTCTATTAGGTACTGTACTAACACACAGCTTGTTACTGAGATTGCAAGTGTAAGACCTTTTTCTGTTTGTTTTATATTGCTTTTTCTTTCCTTCTCTAGATTCTGTGTGTGTTGCTACTTCAAAATGCCGGATTGAAATCCAAGGACGTATCAGCTCGGTGCCTTGCCATAGACCTCCTCGGCAACATAGCTACTCGACTTAAACGGGATGCTGTCACATGCACCCGCAATAAATTCTGGATCCTGGAAGAGTTGGATGCAAAAACTACCAACCCTGTTAACCAGAAAGGGGCATGCTCAGTCTGTCAGGGTCGTAGAGGCATAAATATCTCCTGTGACACTTGTGGAAGATGTTTCCACTGGGACTGCATGGGGATTGGCAGCCATGACAACTATTTACGAGATGACTGGTCATGCCACTTGTGCTTGTCTAAGGAGCAGCTTGGGGTGTTGCAATCCTATCACAAGTTGCAGGGAAGTGGTGGGACAAAGAAGAAAGGGAAAGCTGTAAGTGGGGATACGGTTGCACCACGGTTTGAGGCTGTGCAGCAGATTTTGTTGAGCTATTTGCAGGAAGCAGGTCAACAGGACGATGGTAACTTGTTCACTAGATGGTATGTTATTTGTGATACTTTTTGGTATGGCATTCATTTTCTTTTGTTGCTGCTTCTGCACCCTTGCAAATTTGTCTTTCTGTGAATACCTCTTTCTTCTTTGTTTCTTGAAGATTCACCTGATGGTTTTGTGCGATTGGGTCAAATAGGAAATGATATCTATTTGATGAAATAATTTGGGAATTTATTCTCAGTGTATTACTAGTCACAGGTTAATTTCTTTTGGGAGTGCATTTTTGGGTTTAGTTTTCAAAACTAAAAAGATGCTGCTGAGGGCCAGATGGTAAATAACAAGCTTCTAATGATATCCTATGCAAGCAGATGAAGTTCATTTTTCAAGCATATATGCAGTAGTTTTTCCAAATGCTCTCAGAGATTGAGCTTTAGTGTTGTTACAGGTTCTACCTATGCATGTGGTACAAAGACGATCCTCAATCTCAAGAGAAGATTGTCTACTACCTCTCCAGGCTGAAAGCAAAGGAGATATTACAGGATCCAGGTGGTAGTTTGATTCTGTCTAGGGAGTCTGCCAGGAAAATCTGCCAAGCACTTGGCCAGCGCAACTCTTTCTCTCGAGGATTCGACAAAATCCTCACCCTTCTTTTGGTATGGCCTTCTTTCACTTTTATACTTGATCCCGGAAAGCCTCAAGATATGCACAGAAGTAAGATGGAATACGATGTCTTTTGCTGTCAGAAAGGCTTTATATTTCATTGAGCTTCTCTGGACAAATTTGATTGCTACCATACTATGCTTTATGCACGGCCCTTATCCTGATATAGTACTTTGTATTAACCTTCATTACATTCTAATTTTACCAGGCGAGCTTGAGGGAGAACTCCCCTATAATTAGAGCCAAAGCCTTACGGGCGGTGAGATTTCAAAATCCTTGTTTTTGTTCTCTTTAGCACTTTTGTAATGATGCATTGTTTTCATATCAATTTTTCATGTATAGGTGAGTGGTATTGTCGAGGCTGATCCTGAAGTGCTGCGTGACAAGCGTGTTCAAGCTGCAGTTGAAGGGAGGTTTTGCGACTCAGCCATCTCTGTTAGAGAAGCTGCATTGGAGCTTGTTGGCCGGCATATTGCTTCACATCCTGACGTTGGCTTACAGGTACTTGTACTATGTATAACAAATGTACCTTCACTATGCTGGGACTTGTGTAGAAACTAAATTGGTATGTTTCTTTGGTATTGGTAGTATTTTGAGAAGGTAGCAGAGAGGATAAAGGATATGGGAGTGAGTGTGCGCAAGAGAGCAATAAAGATAATTCGTGACCTGTTCACATCTAACCCCAACTTCACTGGCACTACTCATGCATTTATCGAGATAATGTCTCGGGTCAACGACGATGAATCAAGTATTCAGGTAGTTATTTGTAGACACATCATTTGTTTAAAGTAATATTTTCTTTTTTCATCCATCTCTCCTTATTTATTTTGGTTGGATTTGACTAGATAAATATCATATATTATTGTTCTATGATTATGCAAAAGTTAGGGAAAGATGATTTAGATAATTGAATAAATCATAAAATGTAGTTACAGCAGAACTAGTACACTTGGTCCATGACAACTATGTTTAGCAGGACCAAGTACCATATGCGATTCAGTTAGCGGTATTCTTCATGACTGATACCGACACCTTTTGCTGTAATCCTTTGTAAATTATGTATTGCTGTCTTGCTAATACTTATCCCCTCACCCCAAATGTTAATAATAATGCAAATTTAATCCTTATAATAGGATTTGGTGTGCAAAACATTTTATGAGCTATGGTTTGAAGAACCATCTGGAAGTGACAAGCACTATGTGGCTGATCGAAGCTCTGTACCGATGGAGGTAGCAAACAAGACAGAGCAGATTGTGGATATGTTGCGGCAAATGCCTAACCACCAGCCTCTTATTACCATCGTAAAACGTATTTTAGTGCTTGATTTTCTGCCCCAGTCAGCTAAAGCAACTGGTGGAATTAACCAGGCCGCATTGGCTTCCATACGCAAGCGCTGTGAGCTAATTTGCAAACGCTTGCTAGAGAGAATCCTCCAGGTACAATTGTATTTTTCCTATTCATATTTCTATACAAATTTCATTTATATAAAATAGTGAAGTAATGCCAGAATATGGTGTCTTTCTGAATTTGCGAATAAATGCCCAATGATGTTCTTTTTCAAATAGTTGCAAATAAAACCATAGCTATCGTTAATTATGGAAGAGTTGGTTTCATTAAATGCTAACAACTGTGCCCTATTTTCCTCCAAAATAAAATTGAGTTAAACTCAAAGCTAGCAGATTTACATGTTCGAAGCTGAAAGCAATAGGTTGTTTTTATGTGTAAAATCTAGGGGCAATCTTTTTGTTGTGGCTTAACTTAACCTTGATTTATTGTTTGTTGTTCTTTCCAAATGACCCCTAATGTCGTGTGGTAATTGAAAGTGGGAAAATATTTCGTTTAATTTAAAAATATTGGAGTATTTTTTTTTTAAATACTTGAAATTTAGATTAATTATTGGCATTGAATATGGTTTGATTTGATGTGGGAAATGTTGTTCATCAGGTCAACGAAGGAGTAGGTGATGAAGAAGATGTCCCAGCACTTCCCTATGTTCTTGCATTGCATGCCTTTTGTGTTGTGGACCCCACTCTCTGTGTTCCGGCTACAGATCAATCCCAATTTGTAGTTACACTTCAACCCTATTTAAAGAATCAGGTAAAAGTTTATTTCTCTATTCTCTTTCCTTTTTACCTTGGCAGTAGCAAACCATGATGAATTGTATTGATGATCTAACATTTCGATGTACAGGTTGATGACAAGGTGATTGCACAATTGCTTGAAAGTATAATATTTGTAATTGATGCAGTTCTGCCACTGATAAGAAAGCCACAACAGAGTCTGATAATAGAGCTTGAGCAAGATCTCAAGCACATGATAGTTCGCCATTCTTTCTTGTCCGTTGTTCATGCTTGCATCAAGTATATCCTCTGTCACCCCCATCTTGTTCACTCTACTGTTTTTCCTCTTTTAGTAATTTTGTAATCAGATGACTTCATAAATGGTACGGATAATTTCAAGGGTTTGAGTATATTCTATCCAATAATGTTTTTGTTACTGAAATCAAACAAGATATCTTAATTTCTTATTCTGACAATTTATTTTCATTAAAACATACTAGTTTTCCTTATGGTATGTAATATCAAAAGTTCACAATTTTCTCTTCTTCCAAGCTACAGCAAAAGGGAATATAATTGAACTAGATTTTGTTGTTATTCTAGGATTTTTTATGTAATGATAAGGAAATTATAAGGTTCTATCTGTCATTATTTGTTTCTCTATTTTTTTTTTTTGGAAGTAATATGCATTACTGGAGAACATACCATATTTGCTGCCTATTAAATAAGAAACCAAAAATAAAATGAATAAACACCTCTACTAGTTCTTTGCTTTTATATACTATGTTTCATGCAACTTATTGGCTTTTATTTACCTTGTGAGTTCCTTTTTCTTTCTTTGAAATATATTAAAACCATTTCTTACAAATAAGTGAAATATGTTTCATATAAGTTGTCTTTTACTTTGATAACAATAAATTAATTTCTTCAGCTTTTTCACTCAACTTGGCATACTCTCAGAATCTCAGTTACATGTATCTTCGGTTTCTTGCTTTTGAAGAACAAAACATAAAGTGACTGATACACAAGTTACTTCTCACCAGGTGTCTATGTTCACTCAGTAAGACAGCTGCAAGAGGTGCAAAACAAGTTGACTATCTGGTTCATGTCTTCTACAAGCATCTCCGTGGGCCCACCTCCGATAACAATCAAGTTAGCAATATATTTACCACAATTTAAGTTTCTTGTCGTTTCAAGAGGCCGTTGGGCTTCTGACTAATGAATTTTTTGTTGATTTATATTTTATGTGGAATGCAGATGTTGGGCCGCTCGTTGTTCTGTCTTGGATTGCTACTTAGGTATGGATATGAATTGATGGCTTCGTCTGATGCTCGAATTGAAATTTCCAAAATTCTTGGATTGCTTAAAAGATATCTACTCATGGAGGATTTTAGCTTGAAGGTCCGAGCTTTACAAGTATGTTCTTTCTCTTTCTTAGTTTGTTCTCTTTTTTATTTCATTTTTGTCTTTAGTTAACATGATAGATGCTGTTTTGTAAAGTCAACTATAATATCAGTATGGTATTATGCTCTGCATCAGCATACTGTTCCATTTAGCACAATTTGGAGTTAGATTGGGAAATTTTACATAATGTCCTACTTTTTTAAAACATAGAACAAAATACCCTCCTTTCAAAATTCTTAACAAAATGTCCATGTGGGCCCCACTTTTCTCCTCTCTTCCCCTCCCTCTCACTCCTTCCTGTTTACTCCCCTTTATTCTTTGTTTATGTAAAAAATACAACTATGATCTCATTCACGTTTTGAATTATTATTTACTTTTTGTGTATAATGAATTAGAATTAAATATTGTAGTGTAAAATTTTATTTGCTTAAATCAGAAAGCATAATATTAGCTTATACATAGAATCTTTCCAACATATGAGTCCTCTTAAAAATTATTATAATTATTTTATAAATCTTTTTAAGTATCATATAATTTTTTTTAACATGCACATTCTATCTAGTTTATTCGGTTTAAAATTTTTATATTTTTATTTTTCACAATTATAACAATTTTATCACATCACTGATTAAGAACAATTTAGTCAGGTAATTATACTTAAAAAAAAATATACTAATTATGTAGGGGGAATTACATGTATACCACTCAAAACTATGAAATTACGTATTTGCCCCTTCAAATTCTGTAATTACATATTTACCATTCTAAATTCAAAGAACTCACATATTTACCCAATATAATTTTAGTATATATCGAATATACCCAAAACTCAGATTAATTATGTTAAATATTCTAAAAACTATAATTAATCAAGGATTAACTTAGCATCCTCTCTCTCTCCTTAGATTCGTTCTCTTGTACACCAAATCTGATTCAGGCTTTCAATAGCTTACGCACCTGCTTGAATCAAAGAATATTAATATAAACTTTTACTGAACAAATTTGCACCATACTGATACAGATCATGTGCAAATCTCCTATACATTCAAATTACTATGATTCACTGTACCAATCTCCTATGCATTCTCTTGTTTTGATTTTTGTTAAATAATTATCCAATTACTATGATTCACACCATACACTGATTTGCACCATACTGGTACATATCTCAATTCGTTGGGGTTTTTTTTTTTTTTGAGAAACAGCCCTTATGTGTATATTACAAACCAAAGAAACATTCTTACATCAATTAATTACAAATAAAAGCTGAACCTACAAATAACAGTGAGCACTACTGCACATCTCTAGAGATGAAAGAATAACACTGTAAAAACTAAAAACAACACACATGAAACTCTAGAGAGCAAAGCAAGGGTATGAAAAACCTGTATAAGCAAAACTGGTGTATCCTCACCTGATTAGCAATTAAATGAGCTTGTTGATTGATATCTCTTTGCACGTAGTGACACGAAAAGCCTGGATAACGTGCCAGAAGGTTCCAAATTTGCATAGTTGCAGAATATACCTGCCACTATACACATATCGGGGCCTGTGGATTTGTTAAACATTGTACCAGTACCTCTGAATCGGAGTAAAACTTTCACTGCTCAATGCCTCTAGAAGTCTAGATAGAACCGCACGCATTCCTCGCAGTAAACTCAGTTTATTGGTTTGATAAAGCAAATTAAACATAAGAAATAAGCATATATAACTGTCATGTCTCAATCCAGTTGTCTGATAAAGCAAATTAAACATAAAAAATAAGCATATATAACTATCATGTTCTTAGTGGCAAAAAGTAAGAAAAATAAGCAACAATTTCATTAGCCAAATTAAACACTGTTTGCAGGTCCCATAAGAAAATTGGACAAGCATATATAACTATCATGTTTAACAAAAAAATAATTAGTTTTCTGTGCAAATTTGATCTAAGACCACAATCAAATGTAAAGTTCCAGTTTCGTTAGTTTGGTCGATTTGTTCAATTTAAATGAATATTAAGCAAGATGCGTTGAAAGAAAATTCTCCCTTTTATTTGATGAAGAAGATCACAAGGAGACATCACATAGTAGCCTTGATATCAAATATCAGAATTTAAATAGTACTAGAAATCCTATCCTTTTTCCAGCGACAACGTCATTACTTGAGATTGGAAAGTGCGAAATTTATTGAATTGACATAGAACAAAGATGGTACTGATAAAGCGAGACTCATTTGTGTTATAGCAATATCAAGATTAAGGAAATTACTCGATTGTGGATGATTCTACTTCGAACTCCCATCTAGGTCTTTCTTCCTCCTCGTATCATCTCCACAGACGGACAGATGATTAGAATGGTGTTGGAAAAGCAGGAGAGATGAGGAGGTTTTAGCGTATGAGAAGACAGAGTAATAGTTTTGGCGCTGAAGAAATGAATATACGCCAAAGGTGAAGGAGGAAGAGAAGTAATTAAGTTATTAATTATATTTTATATAATATTAAATACAATTAATCTCAGTTTTTGATTAATTGGGTAAATATGTGAGCTCTTTGAATTTGGAATGGTAAATATGTAATTACAGAATTTGGAGGGGGAAATACATAATTTCATAGTTTTTGAGTGGTATACATGTAATTCCCCCAACTATGTATATGATATAATCTTACAAAAATAAGAAAAAGTTAACCACTAATAATTAATTGACTTTTTCTTGTCGTTACTCATTTTACAAAATTATCATCAAGAGAATGACAAAACAACATCAAAAGATCAAGCAATCTCACCAATTACGTGAGTGCTAGTGAAACAGATCAAGCAAACCTGTATAAATATTTTGAAATTAGTTATTCTCGAACATTATTAGTTGAAGGAGTTGTTCACAATTCACCATTTCATAATTTTTTTTTCATTCCAGTTTAACTTGTAGTCTCACCAATTAGATATTTATAATTGTAATCAGAATTTTAGAAGGCATAAAAAAGACTTGTAATATTCTGGCTTCCTTACTAATTCTGAATACATAAATACATATTTTATTTACTCAACTAAGTTAAACTGGAAAAAAATTAAATTTAGCTATTTCACCTAGAAATGCTATCAATAATAAAGTAATGTACCTTTAACCTATTATTTGCTTATGAATTCAGGTTCTCCAACGTTCCACCCTGCTAAAAAATAATTAATTTTACGTAAGCAGAAATCAAATTAAATAGTCTATAAAAAATAAAAAATACAGTAAAGAATTGAAAGTACGGAACATTCAGATACATTAATTTCAATTGACCACATTATCATTTCATTAAAGAATCCAATTCACATGCATTATCATTTCAATTGATCAATCCTAATTTAAATTGTTCTTAACCTGCGATGTGATAAAATTCTTATAATTGTTAAAATTAGGAATATGAAATTTTAAACCGAATAAATTAGATAGAATAGGTATGTTAAAAAAATTATATGTTAATTAAAAGATTAAACAAAGAATAAAGGGGAGTAAATAGGGAGGAGTGGGAGGGAGGGAAAGAGGGGAGAAAAGTGAGGCCCACAAGGGCATTTTGTTAAGAATTTTAAGAGGAGGGTATTTTGTTCTATGTTTTGAAAAGGAAGGGTATTATGTAAAATTTCCCAGTTAGATCCTTAGTCCATATATTTTTTTTTCTCCCTCTTAATCCTTACCTGCTAAAGTATATTCTTTTTTTGCCTTTAACATCAAACTCTGTAAAAGGGAATTACATTCGTGTATTTAATATTTGTTGATAATCTATTTGCTTTTCTTTTTTCATAATTTGAAATGTGCTACAAAATACAAATTATGTTATTGTTTTAATGTAGGCATTGGGTAATGTACTAATAGCTAAGCCGGAATACATGTTAGAGAAGGATATTATGAGACTCTTAGAGGCATCCCTATCTTCTGATGTGGACACTCGACTCAAGGTATCACATATGTTATATCAACACTTCACTAATGAAGTGATTTTTTCTTTATTTGTACTGTCTGGATTTTGGGTACATCAATTGTGGTCAGCCACTCCAATCTAATACATTGTCACTAAGCATTAGCATTGGTAATTATTTATGTTATACCATTTAAATCTCGAACTTTGACTGTGGTACTGCACCATCAGGTGTCGTACACCTATACATGATGGTATGGAAAATTCTGCCATCCTTCATTTTCCCTCTCTTTGGCTTGCTGTCTTTCTTTTATTTTTTTATGTGAGGGCTTTATAACCTGATTCAAATGAAATGTTCAATGGTTGATTGTCTTGTAACTGTTCAGAGAAGTTCACATCCTGCTGATCAAATAGATGTAAAACATTGGAAGTTACTAATAAAAAAATATTGTCAAACAGATACAATCATTGCAAAACATGTATGAGTATCTGCTAGATGCTGAAAGTCAGCTCAGTGGTGAAAGTGCTGAGAAGGCACCGCAGAATGAATATGGCATAAATGGCACTGGTGCAAGTCCAGTACCTGTAGCTGCTGGTGCAGGAGATACCAACATTTGTGGTGGTATTATCCAGTTGTACTGGAATAGTGTTCTGGCAAGGTGCATTGACTCAGTTGACCTAGTTCGTCAAACTGCTCTTAAGGTAGCTGAATGATTTTATATGTTTGTATTGGTTGAGATTTATTTAATTTAGGTGATTGCAGTTTTATTGTCTAATCTTAATTGAGGGTATTTGATCACCTAGTTTGTGCTTGTAAACATGACATCACTGAATTTTTCCCAAAAAGCTTCAAGATATTGGTACCAAGCCATTCCATACATATGAGATCTCAATTGCATCAGTTTTTCCATCTCTTTTTCTGTGTTCAATACTTACTATTCTTAGTCCTGCTTAAATATCAATAAATGCTCCTAGTAACATCAGATGCATGCAGGTTGGGTCGCTATTGGCCATGTATTTTTCATTTTCAGACAGCCATTCACTGTCCTTCTATCAGCTCATGGATTTGAATTTTTATTTTTTCTTAGATAGTGGAAATCGTGCTACGTCAAGGTCTAGTACATCCTATCACATGTGTTCCGCACCTGATAGCACTCGAAACTGATCCACTGGAGGCGAACTCGAAGCTTGCTCACCATCTTCTCGCAAATATGAATGAGAAGTATAATATCTTCTAAATTATCTAGAGTTATTTACAATTTGTCATTTCATTCTTGTAGTTTTTTATCTTGACATCCCGCATGACATGCCTCAAAGTTGCTGAAATTGTTTTTAAACACTTTTATTTGCTTCAATTTCCATATTGTTATTGTTCCTGATGCTAGGTGGGAACTTCTGTTAGTAAAAGTTTGGTACATGACTTGAAACTGACATCATATCATTGCTTCTGAGATGGCTATAGAATGAAAAACTAATGCAAATTGTTCGATCCTTTTCTTAGGTACCCATCTTTCTTTGAAAGTAGATTGGGTGATGGGCTTCAGATGTCATTCCGATTTTTTGAGACCATAGTCAGTAATCACAACATGGTGTCAGGGAATAGCAATGTGAAGGCAAACCCACTGGCATTTGTGAGGCCAGGGGTGTCTAGAATTTACCGTCTGATCCGGTCGAACCGTAATTCCAGAAACAAGTTCATGCGCTCCATTGTCCGTAAATTTGAGTCTGACAATCGTACTCCTGTTCCCATTAACTTCCTTGTGTAAGCATACTCCATCTGCATTTCCTTATTACTTGACTTGTATAGCCGTAAATCAAAATTGTGGCTAAGTGTTGCAATGGATAGATCAGGTTAGGTAGGTGGCCTTAATTATAGCCTGGTTAATAAAAGAGAATAATGTTAACTATGTGTTTCTTATTTTATTATTTGTTGACCTATAACACAATGGGTAGCAGGTCGGGTAAGACTTGCAAAATTACCAGGCAGTTCAGGTCAGAATGAGCAGTTCTGCCAATAGTTGTTGTCTTGCATAAGTGGATATTTCTTGTAGCTTCCGCAATTCCAGCTTTTGGTTTGAATTAATTCAAATTTTCTTAACTCTTTCTTTTGTTTATATATCTGTGTAGCTACTGTACCGAAGTTCTTGCTTCTCTTCCCTTCACAATACCGGATGAGCCTCTTTACCTGATTTATGACATCAACCGGGTAATACAGGTACGAGCCGGTGCACTTGAGTCTAACATGAAAGTTTGGAGTTCTTTGGCACAACAAAGGGTAATGGTCAATGCAACTTCTGGAGATGCACATAACGAGGTATTAAATGAACGGGAGACAAATACCATTGACGGGCTCACAGATGTGACAACACCTGACAAAGGGTTTGAATTATCAGAAACTGACATGCAACGCCTCAAGGTACTGCTGTTATCCTGACAAAGGATTTGATAAACATATGGCCTTTTCTAAGTTTATTTCTGCAAATAGATTTCTGTGGTTTGATATTGAGTGTCATGTTATTCAGGCTGATTGTCATGATACAATTGCTTTGCAACTTCTACTAAAACTGAAGAGGCATTTGAAAATTATCTATAGTCTCAATGATGCCCGTTGTCAGGTTTGTTTTCTCTACTCTCCACATGTTGATTTAATATTGAAACTGCGAGGTGCTAAATATTTCTATTTCAGGCATTTTCTATTAGAGAACCCCCTAAGCCAGGGGAGACAATCTCGAAGCAGAATATTCCATTGAATATTACTGATGTCAGAACTGAATTACCTTCAAAAATCGAGGACATGGTACAGTTGTATCAGGTATTATTAGATTTTGTTCAGTTTATCTAATTGCTTGTTTCCTATTGCAATGATACGTGATCAGCAAAATGACCTCTGAATACAATATGTTGTGGAACCTTTTTTTTTATAGGAGTACAAGACAGTGTTGAGAGATGATTCCATAGACTATGCTATGTTCACTGCATCTGTCCCAAAGAAACGGCAGACGCCACGCAACCCTAGGGTTAGAAAACCAGCAGCTGTTAGAGGTGAAGAAGAGGAAGACGATGATGAATGGACAGGGGGCCCACGTAACCTTGACTTTAGTTCGCCAAGAAGTGGTGGTAGTGGTCGTGTTACCCGTTCTAGGAACCACCTATGACCATACCAATAAAAAGTTGAAAATAGTGGGGTAGTTGATCTGACAGGATTGCATTTTGGCTAGTCGCAAATAGGAAAAAAGGAATAGTTTGTGTAATGTGTTTCTAATTTTTGTACATTAATAGAAAGGATAGAAATCAGGAGTAAATTGGGGGTAAATTTAGTACATAGGAATTAGGTTCTTAGCTAAACTTAGAATACCTGGTTGTAGTTCAAAGGTACTGATTGAGCATTGTTAATTGCTCCACCCCCGCTTTGTAATTCTTTTGTTTTTTAGGGCTTGTAGCAACTTGTTGTTACAATGTGCTATATTTGCAAATTAATCAAATTAATTCTTTGCTCCTGTTGTATATACTTGATAGATTTACTTGATATTTTATTTGTGCCAGCTTTATAATTGTTGTTGATTGGGATATCACATGATTAGTAATTTTGTTGTATTCAATGGAATCTTTTACGCGACGGGATTTTTTTAATAATGGAATTGCTTGACAATTCTGATAATGTCCATAATTAATTCAAAAAGGATTGAAAAGTAAAAACGTAATTCATATTAGACATATAGATAGTCCACATGTGAGATTTAATACAATTTGTGTTTCGTAGGATATGAATTTGTATTTTTTTTATCGAGTTTTATTTTAATAATTGTCGAGATTATTGAGTTAATGCAAACAATAAAGTGGTTCAAATAGTAAGTTGGTAGGATGAATTGTAAGAATATCGGTTCAAATCTCCATGAACTCTTTTATAAAGTGGATCTTACAAGTTAAATATTTTCTCTGATGATTTTCTTGTCCTAAATCTGCTATTCATAGGATATGTTTGGTTGCAATCTTAAAATAGCTAGAATAGTAAAATTAATGTTTGTCTTATTAGAATAGTTTGTTTTAATTTTTTATGAGAATAGCTTGTTCTAATAAGACAAACAAGTTTGGTTCTCTATTTTAGCTATTCTAATCCAATCAAACACCGAATAGCTTGTTCCGAATAACTTGTTCTAAAAAATAACCTATTCTCAATCCAACCAAATATACCCATGGCAAATGACCCGGTAAAGAATCAGAACATGGACTTGCCGGGTAGAGAATCTGAAATTCTGCATCCATGTGCTCATTCCAAGACAGCTATCTGTTTTTATTCATTAGTTAAGCGTTTGTCATGCATAGTTTATTCTATTCTCCATTTGTCGGTGCGTACATGTACTGCAGCCTTAAATTGACTGAATTCTGACGGCAGTACAGTAAACCTCTTCATCGTAATACTTTAACTTGATACAAAATAAATGTTATAAAAGAGTCGCAGTGTCGCACCATTCTGTCAATGGCAAAACCAGCGGCGGATCTGAACATAGAATTTTATTTAATGATTATGGAACCAAAAGTTTTCTATATAATATATGTTAAATATCTATTAAATTATCTTTAACAAACACTTCTAGTAAATTGATACGTTTTAGTATCATATATCGGCTCTTTTAAAATATCATTGACTCTGCCATTGGATATAATGGAAATGTTCAATGCTACCATCGTAGTTATTTACTTTTAAAATACATTAATATTTTCCTAAAATCACTTCTACAGAAATAGATGGAGTACCTTAGAATTTGAATGTACTAGAAGGAACACGATAATTTATTTATTTACCCTGAAGTGATTTTTGAATCGGGATCAATAACTCCTGCTTGAAAAATAACTCCATCTATTTTTCTAGTAACACAAGAATTAAAATATTAATTTTTTTTACAGTCGCAAAAAATCCTGCTTGAAAAATATTTCGTAGTACTTCTAATACATCTAAATTAGAAGATATTTCATCTATTTTGTTTGATGTTTCTATAGTATAATCAAATTGTAAGTTGCTCCACTCATTTTCAAAAATTAATAGAAGGATTCAATTGTTCGACTCTGTCGCATGATGTCAAATTAAAAAAAAAATCATATATACTCAGAACCACTACAATTTCTGGCTTTCTATTTTCTTTGAGCTGTCAGAATTCCTGACGGCTCTAAAAGAAAATAAAAAACCAGAAATTATGGCGGTTTGGATATTTTTAAAAATCTCTAAAAAACCATGAATATTTTTATAATTTTTTATTTAATTATGGATATTAATAAAAAAATCGTAACTGCTAACCACATTTATTATTTATCTCATGTAGTACATCAGTTATAAGTTAAAATATCAGTAAAGGAGAGGGTTCAAATGTACCATAATTTTTGTGCTCCAATATGCTTCACATTATTTATCTCTATTTTTAAAGTTCAAACAGTCGATCCCAACCGTTCAACATGATCTTCATAATAAAATATGTTTGGAGGCCAAATTTTATATTTTTTAGAATTTTTTTACTATTTTTTAAATAGATACAATATCACTTTATCGGATGGTCCAGAATCTCCTTAAAAAAGTGGTATTGTACCTATCTAAAAATATAGTAAAAAAATTCTAAAAAATATAAAATTTGTTCTCCAAACATATTTTATTATGAAGATCATGTTGAACAGTTCGAATCGACTGTTCAGACTTTGAAAATAGAGATAAATGATGTGGAGCATATTGGAGCACAAAAATTATGGTGCATTTGAACCCTCCTCTATCAGTAAATTTACTCTTAAAATAACATAAATTCACCTTCGATACTCACGGTGCTCCTTATTTTCCATTGTACAAATCCTTGCGCTCTATTACACGTCATATAGAATTCATATTTAAATATAATAGGAATTCGTTCGAGCAATCCAATAAAGTTAATACAATAGGAAAAGGCACAATATTTAAAAAAAAAAACCAATAATGCAAGTTAGGTGTGATGATAAAGAGGTACAGTTTTAAAATATATATTATTTTTGTATTATGAGTAAAGATTAAAGACAAACCTTCCAACTGAAATATTTATTAAAAAAAACTTTTAACAGATCTCGATCCTACGAAATAAATATAAACCAATTTAAAAGGACAAAGCAACAGAAAAGATGTATACAACTATACATAACGGAAAAGGACTTTTAGCTAACTAGAGATGGTACCAAATAATTTTCTTTCAAAAAAAAATAAACCGCTGCAGAGAATCCTGACTCGCTAATTAATGAACAGCAATAGCCGGTGTAATTGAAAAAGACATCGTTCCAAATCCAAGGAATAAAAGCGAATCTGAAGTCAAATAAATGCTTGCCACATGAAAGCCCAAATGAACCCACTAGGTTAGGCTGGAAAATGGTAATCATTCAATCCAATTTAATTTGAGTTGAATATTGTTAGCCTCTTTTGTCTTCCCTTTCCCTTTTGCCATTTGTTTGGCAAATTGGATGTGTACCAACGTTGTGACGGTCTCTCTCATCGTGACAACGCTGCTTTACTGGTTCATACGCATAAATTAATCGAACACGTGTGGCGTAAACTACCCGAATATAATAGGCGTCCAGTTGTATTAGACCAAACAAAAAATAAACCTAAGTATCATGTATTAAGAACTAAAGAGAAGGATCAGGAAAAAATATTGTAATTTTCCATTATATGGATCCAAGGAAAATTTTAATTAGTGTCTGATAGAGTTATTGATCACAAGTTGTAGGTCAGCAATGTCATGAGCATTATTGATGAATAATAAAATTAAAAATTAAAAACACAAGAGCGGTACCTGCAGGAATAATTGCTTATTTGGAAAAAAAATAATTCAACTTTTTTTCTATTAAATTGGGGACTAATGCGTCATTATATAAAAATAACACGAGATCTGATCAAGCGTAGGATCCAAGAGAACTTCCTTTTGGTAATCGAATCATGAAAGGTTCGAATCATTAAACTATCAATCCCCACTCAAAGGAGAGAATTTTTTATTTATAGAAAATATTATAAAAGAGAAAAAGAGAAAACGGACCTTGAAAGTTAGATTCATAGATAGACCAGAAAAATTTCCAACCAAGTTTTTGTTTTGTTTTTCTGTTGTCTTAGATCTTTTGTGGTCTTGGACAATTGTACAACATGTTGTACAGTGATATTTTAGAAAAATGAAAAGTAGGACTCAGTGTGGAGGTCACAGAGAATCCAAAACAATCTAAAAACAAGAAAAATACACTTTAGATGGGTGAAAAATATCCTGTCCTAAGTTTGAAGTGGGAGAAAAATTTCCAACCAAGTTTTTGTTTTGTTTTTCTATTGCCTTAGATCCTTTGTGGTCTTGGACAATTGTACAACATGTTGTACAGTGATATTATAGAAAAATGGAAAGTATGACTCACTTACCAGTGTGTGGAGGCCACAGACAATCCAAAACAATCTAAAAACGAGAAAAATACACTTTAGATGGGTGGAAATTATCCTGTCCTAAGTTTGAAGTGGGGGAAAAATTTCCGGTTCATCTATACATTTATATTTGAAGTTAATCTTTCTCTATTATTTTATAATATTTCTATAAATAAAAAATTCTCCTTGAATTTAGAAATTGGACTTTACAGATAACTTGCAAAGGAAAAATAAGTAAAATTACATTCTATTATCAGAATTTTAATGCAATCTAGAAATTTTATTGTTGCTCTCTGGTTTCGGTAGATTTGAACGCAAAGGCGCAAAGCACGGATTTTTTTTAAAAACCGTAAATCAAAAAATTAATTCTACCAAACCAGCATGATGGCCTCTGTTTTTACAAAAACCATCAGAACCGAGATGCCAATTCGGTCCCAACGATTTTTTTTTCTCCGGACCGAATTGGCAATTCGGTCCCCTCTTTTTCACAACAGATCAATATTAGATCGTGTGGCTTCGTGTGGCTCCGAACAGGCCTGGACCGAATTGCCAATTCGGTCCGAAGGATTTTTTTTTTCTCCGGACCGAATTGGCAATTCGGTCCAGTTTTTTTTTTTTTTTTTTTTTTTTTTTTTTTTTTTTTTTTTTTTAAGAGACAAATCTAACACTGAAAATTAAATTTTTAAGAGACAAATCGTCGATCCAAACCGTTCAACATGATTATCTAAATAAAATGTGATTGCAAATCAAATTTTACATTTTTTTGAATTTTTTTACTATTTATTAAGATGGGTACAAAATTCAATGGTCTGAATATGACTATTTTTTGTAAAATACTTAATAAATAGTAAACAAATTCCAAAAAATGTAAAATTTGATCTGCAAGCACATTTTATTGTGGAGATCATGTTGAACGGTTTGGATCGACGATTTGGACTTTGAAAATGAAAAAAATTGTTGTTGTAACTTTAGTATGAATATGCTAATATATGTCAAATTTTGCTCATCTCTAAAAAAAAAAAAAAAAAAAAAAAAAAAAAACTGGACCGAATTGCCAATTCGGTCCAGGCTAAAAAAAACCTCTGGACCGAATTGGCAGTTCGGTCTGGCTTGTTTTTTGATTTTCTGTGACGCTTTTTCTACAACCGGTGAAAAACAGCAAGACCGAATTGCCAATTCGGTCCGGAGAAAAAAAAATCGTTGGGACCGAATTGGCATCTCGGTTCTGATGGTTTTTGTAAATCTTGCGGTCATCATGTTGGTTTCGTAGATTTAATTATTTTATTTACGGTTTTTAAAAAAAATCCGCAAAGCACACCGGGTCGCTGACTATATATATATATATATTTTTTAATTTGTTTTATGCAGTACGACTGCTGAGCTAATGGAGCACGAGGAGGGGAAATAAATCTGCTGCGATTCCACCTGTTTTTTCAAATTCCACCATTAATTTTTTGAAATGTACGAATCTCAAGAACAGTTAGTTGTTATGCACGAATCTCAAAATATATAAATGGTTATATTTGAAAAAGCAGAGTTCCTGCGATTCTTTGGAATCGCAGCAGATTTATTTCCCGAGGAGAGTGCCTCTTCCAAGTATATATTTTAATAATATTTTGGGTGCAGTTATGCGTGTATGACCAACTCTCAAAGATGCCAAGAAATAATTAAGACAATGTAAATTGAATTGAGGTCCGACGTCAATATTAAATTTTGTTACGTTTGGTATTTGAATAATTCTCGGTTTTTTGGTATATATTTATTGAAATTCGTCATACAAGTAATAAAAAAATAATTTTCGGAGCCGATATAAAGATATATTCGTTGTTACTATTATTATTACCATTCTTGGTATTCATTATAATGGCATCATTATTCATTTTTATAAACTTTATTGATAGATAAAATTTGACTAATTGCTTAACCGAAAAAATTAATAACAAGAGAGTCACAATAATAAAATTTAACAGAGACTGAACCTTAACTGATATCAACTCAAATAACATGTGTATTTTATTATTCAGTTTAATAGTATTATTATTTAGTTTATAGATTCTATCATTCGATTTATTTGTATGAGTAAGTTTATGGTACTATGCATAGCATATATTGGTCCGTTGTTACAATTATCACTATTATTGAACCGGTCAGATTTATTTTTAATACATACGCAGTGAGTCTATGGTACTATGCATAACACGGATTGGTCCGTAATACAGATCAATATTTTCGTTTTCAAAACTCTAACAGTCAATCTGAACTGTTCAACATGATCCCATATTAATATGTACTTGCAAACCGAATTTTATATTTTTTTAATAACTTTTTACTATTTTTTATGATAGATAGAAAATCACTTGATCTGAAAATAATAAAAGAAATTATAAAAAATAGTGATATCTATCTTAAAAATAGTAAAATAATCACTTGATCGGTTGATTTTCTATCTATCTTAGAAAATTTCTAGTAAAAGAATTCTAAAAAATATAAAATTCAGTCTGCAAGTACATGTTCATATGAGAGTCATGTTGAACGGTTCGGATCGACCGTTAGAATTTTGAAAATAAAAATATTAATCCGTGCTATACATAGTACCATAGACTCACTCCGTATGTATTAAACATAAATCTGGCCGGTTGATAATTGTTACAAGTTAGATGCCTAACATTTTCCAATAATTTCGTGGAATTCATATCACCTACAGTAACTCAACTTTTGAGTTTAGATCTGGACCGTTAGATCTGTTTTGACACAGACGTTAAAGGGGCTGTGCATGATCTGAATTTTCATTGTACGTTCTGGATCTAAACACAAAATTTGAGTTACTACAGAGAATTCGGACTCAATTTTATGTAGGTCATTTTCGGCAAAAGAAAATTGTGCAAAGTTTCTCCTCCAAGTTGTTTGTTTGATGGTCTACTTTTGAAATAGATGTTTTGGAGCACGAGAACGGTTCAAAGCCCCTCTGTTTGAACGGTCTTTTTGAAAGTTTCAACTTTAAATTTAAACTGTTTATTTTAATTTCAACTATCTAAACGAATTGGCCAAACTTAATAATAAAGCTGGATTATTTTTTATCCGTCCGATCCGAAATAAACACCCCAAAATGCCTTTCTTTTTCTTTTCTTTAGTTTGACTGTTGCTGTTGCATTGTCATGTCGTATATTCGCTTCGATAAAAAGATATTTTATATTACAATATATCTTTTGGTTAAAAATCGTAAACAATTACATTCAGACAAATTTACAAATTTACATAATATTAGACAATTGAGTATCTTTAAAGGCATTCAGCCGTAAATAAATAAATACATAACTATAAACAAGTTTCTTTAAAAGCTTCAGCTATTACAATATTTTATATTACAATATTAATATTTCAGCATAGTGAAATTATGCGCAATAACAATTTTAATTTTTTCAACTGGTAGTCTCTATAAGAATTTAAAAAATATATGTATTAATATTTTACATGTGTATAAGATACGGGATGGATGAGAAACGAAAAATCAGACGCTACATGGTATATAATAAACTTACAAACATTTACGATCTTAGTGTTGTAAAAAACGGCCTTTCCACGTGTATAAGATACAGAATTGGGTGAGAAACGAAAAATCAGACGCTACATGGTATACAATAAACTTACAAACATTTACGATCTTAGTGTTGTAAAAAACAACTGTTTAGGCCGATTAATCAGTTGATTATTAGTCGTTAGCGGCAATCAAACTGTTACGGATTTTCTCGACTAATCGATCGATTATTTCCGATTACGACCGATTTACAACAGTGGTACGTCTGACATTTACATTTCTCATTTGATCGACATTTTAGATGGCTTTTGTTAATTTGTGCAGACTTTTTATGGTACTTTTTGTCTTTTTTTTATACTATGTCAGTAGTAATATCATAGTCTTGGACATAAATAAATAAAATAAATAAATATGGGGAAAAACAAGTTTGTAAGGTCAATGCCTCGTGGTTGGAAAAATAAATTTACTGGTGAATTAATCGAGGACCATTAATCGAAATTTAAATAAGGTCAATGTGACAATGCTGAGTTTTTTTAAAACAGAAATTTTTTCTGAAATAGTAGCTGAGTTTTTTTAAAACAGAAAAAGTTAGTTGAATTTTTTTTTTTAAACATAATAAAGTGCTTTGGAACCGATATTTCTTTTATTTCAAATTTCGGATCCATTTAATAATAATGTTTATAAATAAAATATTCCCTGCAAATTCATTTTTATTCATAACGATGAAACTGTGATTTTCGTCAAATCTTATCACATCTTGATTCCTTTTGTAGTTTTGACGAGATACATTAAATCTTTATGTTTCCTTTCTTGTCGCCTATTATGGCTCCAAATATTAATTAATAAATTAATTACGACCAGTATATTATACTATACAAAACCATAATTACCAGCACAGCAACACGAAAAAGGTCTTCTACTTTGCGATCAGCAATTCTACAAACCGATATTTTTATTAATACCCCAAAAATAAAACAAATTATCAAATATGCTCCCACCCCAAACTTATTTTTAAATCTACCCCAACCGCCCGCTTGCTGGGCAGTCCAGTTTCTTAGCTGACCGCCCAGCAATTGGGCGGTCCACTGTGCATAGCTGACCGCCCAGCTGCTGGGCGGTCCAGTTTCCACAGCTGACCGCCCACTGCCTGGGCGGTCCAGTTTCCATAGCTGACCGCCCAGCAGTTGGGCGGTCCGCTAGTGAATTTTTTTTATTTTTTTAGAGACAATATGAATATCAAGATGCTGAATTCTTAACGCTAAAAATTTGAATTTTTTTTTTAAATATTAGTTAGATTACTTCTTTTAAGCATATTTATACTAAAATACGCTAAATTACTTGGAATTATGTTAAATTACGTTGAGTTACACTATATTAAGTTAAATTACACTAAATTACATTAAATTACGCTAAAATACGGTAAATTACAATAAATTACATATGAATAGGAACGATATCTTCACTAAAAAGGCGAAAAACGACGACGAAACTTCAAACGGTCATAAAACGGCGCTCTGATAGGTGTATTTTATATACACCGTCGATCTAGTTTTTATCATAAAATAACACCAAATATCTTGTATTTTGGATATAAAGCGAATACAATACACCAAGAATCAAATTACTGCGTTCGCTCGATGTTTCAATGCAGGAAACAGTGCAAAATGAAGAAAAACTGCCCAGTGCGGACGCATTCTCCACCAGTGCGGACGCACTAGGTACTTAGCCGATTTTCCAGTAGCGCAGACCTCACAGACGAAAAGTCCGAGCGTAATGCATCCGCACTCAGCTCCAGTGCGAATGGGGTCATCCGCATTCGCTACTTAGCCGATTTTTGCGACTTTCAGAATCTTCCGAAATACAGAAGTTCAACTCCAGTGCGGACGCACTCACAGCCAGTGCGGATGCACTCAGTACTTAGACTATTTTTGAAATCTTCGGATTCTTTGGAAAACAGAAAACAACATGCCAGTGCGGACGCACTAAGATACAATGCGGACGCACTAAGATACAGTGCGGACGCACTCAGGAAATTTTGCAGAAAATCCAGAAAAGGAAACTTGGAACCAAAGGGGATTTGGAGTCGGTGCGACCAAGACCACCCGCACTCAACTCCAGTGCGGACGCACTGGACTCGCAGACAGCCAGAAATTCGCATTTTCAGGAGGTTTTCTATTTTTGGTCAACAAGGAACACGTTTTAGAATGCCAAAAATAGCCATAGCAGTCTGAGGAGTGCACCCACTAACCCCACTACTATCCTCTAAATTGGGCAAGGCCTTTGGCTATAAAAGGAGAAGAATTTCATCTCTCTGATCATCCATTACTATATCCATCTTTCCACAAATTGAGAGAGAGAGATCCTGCAGAAATTCTCGAAGTTCCAAGGAAGGAGAAGAAAAAGATTCAAGCAAGGAGTTGGCAAGATCGAGGTTTTAGATCTAAGAAAGGGTGTAATCATTTCTTTATCTCATTTCTTATTGTTTTGGCCAATCTTTGTTATGGATCTCTCCAAGAGAGAGTAGTTCTCTTTCTAGGGGTTTAGGTCAATGCATGAACTTGTTTAATTCTAGATTATTCGGATATTTGTTTTTATTATGATTGTGTTATCGGATTTGATTGTTAATTTCTGTAATTTATTCTTTATGAATTTCATTAGTACTCGTTCCTTTGAGTTCACCTGGTTAGGGTTTATTGAATTGAAGTAGTTTTGAAATCGCGTTGATCGTGTTTTTCCGCTTTAAGTTTATTAAATTCCGGCATTGGTCAAGTAGGAGACTACTAATTGAAACCATAAAGACACACCTTAGGATTGGGTTAGAAGCGACCGTACTTTGATATCCAATCCGGAACTATAGAAATTAAGGTTAGGATTTTGGTGAAGGACCGAAAGGCGAAGGCAAATCCTAATTAGGACACCTTAGAACAAATATCGATATATGCTTTGAAGCATGAGATTAAATATCCCTCTAGGTTAGTGACAGCCCTAGAATTCGAGGCACATTAATCCATAAAGCGCAAAGTATTTGTATTAATATTTGTTCCAAAGGCTAACATAGGTTAGAAACCTCATCAAATCAAACATGAATTTAAACAAACCGAATAAATAGAATTAGCAAGGAATTGTAGACCGAATACCCCTAGATCTCCTTAAACTTGAAAACAAACCAATCTTTCTTTCCTTTATTTTATTTACATTTATTGTTTGAAACTCCTCTCTTTCGGGTATTGAACCCAACCTTAGGATTTTAGAACAAACCCCCCACTTTACTTTTATTGTTTTGTTTTAGAAATAGTTTTCTTATTTAAAAATTAGTATTTCCCTATCTCCCTGCGGATCGACACCTAAATACTACAATCGATAGGTTGTGCGCTTGCAACTAACCTATTCATTGAGTACGAGGGTTTTATAAATATTAAAGGCAAAAGAGTACAAAATTATTATATCTAAAATACTCAACAAGCTTTTTGGCGCCGTTGCCGGGGAGAATAGGATAGATACTAGTTTTTATTTTAGGAAAGTACTTTTAATTCTTAGTTTCCTTATTTACTTTTCAGAAAATTAAAAACCCAAAAATAGTTTATTTCCTTTTTTTTATAATTTCTGAAATTTACTTCCTTATTTAGAAAAATCCAAAAATATTTACTTTCCTTATTTAATTTTCTGCAATTTACTACTCTCTAATTCTATTCTCTCTCTTTCACATCTCATCTCTATTCTTCTCTTATAGATTTGAGCACTGGCACCGGTCACAAGGAGCCAACCCGCGAAGATCAAAGCCGGCGAACTCTCTCTTCCTCAACCAATGGCGGGTCTAGATCCGCCATACGGCATGCCACGCAACTTCGTTGAGGAAGAACTTCCGGAAGGTCTTATCAACCAAGCCTTTCGTGATCTCGATAACAATCCACCACCTCCTCCTCCACACAACAACCCACCGCCTCCACATCCACACGACAACAACAATGTTCCACCAACTCTCAACAACAATCCTTTGTTTGGTATCAATCCAAACAACGGAAATGGCCGTAACCATCAACAAGGCCACCGCTTCGGTTTTATACCTCAAGGCCAAGACCCACGCGAAATCAAGCCGTCTCTCATCCACTTGCTTAGCCAAAGTCAGTTTGGAGGAGCCCTAAACGAAGATCCACATGCCCACTTGGCGGTCTTCGAAGAGTCATGTGGCACCTTCGCTCGAGAAGGAGAAGAGCTCGACAACCTAAAGCTCAAATGCTTCCATCTATCCCTCCGTGACAATGCAAGGACATGGCTAAGGACCGTGAATCGTGACAACATAAGAAGATGGGACGACATGGAGAAGTTATTCTTAGGAAAATACTTTCCTCCATCCAAAACCCAGCACTTTCGAACGAAGATCACGACCTTCAAGCAAGCCGAGGGAGAATGTTTGACCGAGGCATGGGATAGATGGGCCGAGCTTCAACGCTTGTGCCCTAACCATGGTCTCGACATGTGGTTGCTCTTCCAATTCTTCTTTGCAGGTTGCACAATCGCCACAAAGACTCACTTGAATTCCGCCGCGGGAGGTAATATGTCCAAGATGGATCCCCAACAAGCCATGCTAATGATCGAGGACATGGCAATCAACCAAAGGGAATGGACGGCCGAGAGAAGTGGACGAACCCAAACCACACCGGGAGTCCTAAAAACCGACGAAGTTACCGCCTTGAAAGCCCAAATAGATGCCTTGCAACATCAAATGGCACAAATGCAAAATGCCAAATCCGTGACAAAGAAGGCTTCATGCGGCATTTGTGGAGAGGCGACTCATATCACCGCCGATTGCCAAGTCCTCATAGAAGGAGAGGAAGTCGAGCAAGTCAATGCAATGTTCTACAATCAAGGTGATAAGAGGAACGACCCGATCTACAATAAGGTTAGGCCAAATGATAACTCAAATACATACAACCCTAACACAAGGTGGAACCATCCCAATTTCAAGTGGAAGACCGAGAATGACAACTCCAACCAATACCAAGGTAATTCCAATCAATATCAAAACCGGTCGAACCAAAACTCGTATCAAGGACCTTCTCAAAACAGTAAATTAGAAAAAATGATAGAAGGACTTGTTCTCCCTCAAAACGAGTTCATGAACCAACAAAGGAACACCAACACCGAAATTTCGGATTTCTTGAGGAATTTCAACAATAGGTTCGAGTTCTTAGAGACTAAGACAAAGATGCTAGAAAACCAAATAGCACAACAAGCATCTTCGTCATTTCGTCAACAAGGCACTCTACCGGGCAAAACCGATATCAATCCAAGGGAGCAAGCAAAAGCCATAACCTTGAGAAGCGGCACGGAATACGAAGGACCAAAGATGCCCAGCGGAGATGAGTCTCAACAACCACCGAATGAGGCACAACCACCTCAAACTCCTCTCAGCGCGGACGCAACCGTTTCTAATGCGGACGCACCGGCATCGGAAAAATCCCAAGAACCGGGTAAATCAAACCCGGCCAAGGTAAAACCAAATGA
This sequence comes from Carex myosuroides, assembly GCA_028015225.1. Lineage (NCBI taxonomy): Eukaryota > Viridiplantae > Streptophyta > Magnoliopsida > Poales > Cyperaceae > Carex > Carex myosuroides. Next base: position 3,217,705 of record CM051485.1, on the reverse strand, counting down.
AACTCCTAAGTATATTCCACCACATAGGTTTATACCATTCCCTCAAAGGTTAATTAAGAGCAAGCTTGACCAACAATATGCCAAATTCGTAGAACACCTCAAGAAATTGAATATTACCATCCCTTTTACCGAAGCAATTACTCACATGCCCACTTATGCGAAATTTTTGAAAGAAATTTTATCCAATAAAAGAACAATTGAGGAAGTGGGCACGGTATCCCTTAATGAGGAGTGTAGCGCTCTCTTCTTAAACAAGCTACCTCCAAAATTAAAGGATCCCGGAAGCTTTGTGATTCCATGCATGATTGGTAATACCGAATTCAAAAGGTGCCTATGTGATTTAGGCGCAAGTGTGAGCCTCATGCCAAAAACCGTTTATCAAAGGCTCAATCTTGTTGATTTGAAAGATACAAGGATGTCATTACAACTAGCCGATAAGACGGTAAGGTATCCCGAAGGAATTGCGGAGGATGTTATTGTAATGATTGGTAAGTACTTTGTCCCGGTGGACTTTGTAGTGGTTGAGATGGAGGAGGATACTCATACCCCTTTTCTATTGGGGCGTGATTTCCTTACCACAGCAGGTGCAAACATTGATGTCAAAGAAGGAAAGATATCCTTTGACATTGGGGGCGAAAAGGTAAATTTTCACATGTTTAATGCCATCAAATTTCCGTCAAATGATAATGATTCTATATGTAGAGTGGAAGTTTTAGATTCCATTATATCTGCCCATATGGAGAAGGAGATGGTCAATGAACAACTGGACCAAATTCTGGAAGAAACCGGCTCCGAAAACGACACAATTGGTGAAAATGACCCTCAGTGCGTCCGCACTAGACACCAGTGCGCCCGCACTCAGCATGAGGGAACTGAAGATTCAACCATCCGAGCGCAATGCGTCCGCACTGAATTCTCAGTGCGGATGCCCCACTCGCACTCACCTGTTGAGCCACAGTTTGGAGCCGATGAGGAAAAAGTCCGAGACGAATGCGTCCGCAGTGACCCTCAGTGCGTCCGCACTCAGCACAATTCCAACCAGGATGTATTGCAGATTTCAGAAAATCTACCCCAGTGCGTCCGCACAGACCACCAGTGCGTCCGCACTCATGCCGAAATAGCTCCAATCGAAGGAATTTCGCCCAACTCTGCACCACCGAAGGTCGAACTCAAGCCTATGCCACCTACCCTTCGCTATGAATACCTGGGAGAGGGCGAGACATATCCGATGATTGTCAACTCCGAACTCAACAAAGAACAAACCGAGAAGCTTTTACACGAGCTAAGGCTTCATCGGAAAGCGATCGGCTACACAATCGACGACCTAACCGGAATTAGCCCATCCCTTTGCATGCATAGAATCCTAATGGAGGACGACCACAAGCCCACAATTGAAGCTCAACGAAGGCTCAATCCGAATCTAAAAGAAGTGGTGAAGAAGGAAATCCTCAAGCTACTTGATGCCGGCATCATCTATCCAATCTCCGATTCTAAATGGGTAAGTCCGGTCCATGTAGTACCAAAGAAGGGAGGCACAACCGTGGTGAAGGGCGAAGGCGACAAAATGATATCCACAAGGGTGATCACCGGATGGAGGATGTGCATCGATTACCGCAAACTTAACAATGCAACAAGGAAGGATCACTTCCCTCTACCATTCGTGGATCAAATGCTCGAAAGATTAGCTAATCACTTCCATTTTTGCTACCTAGATGGGTATAGCGGATTCTTTCAAATCCCTATTCACCCCGATGACCAAGAAAAGACGACCTTTACTTGCCCTTACGGTACATTCGCGTACCGTAGGATGCCGTTTGGTCTATGCAATGCCCCAGCTACATTCCAAAGAGCCATGATGGCTATTTTTTCTGATTTATTAGAAAAATCCGTGGAAGTTTTCATGGACGACTTTTCAGTTTTTGGTACCTCTTTTGATGATTGCTTATCTAATTTGATCAAAGTTTTAGAACGTTGTGAGCAGGTCAATTTGGTGCTAAACTGGGAGAAATGTCATTTCATGGTGCAAACGGGGGTAGTTCTAGGCCACGTGGTGTCCTCCAAAGGCCTAGAAGTCGACCAAGCAAAGGTGGAGGTGATCAAAAAATTGCCATATCCAACATGTGTGAAGGATGTGAGGAGTTTCTTGGGCCATGTGGGATTCTATCGGCGTTTCATCAAAGATTTTTCAAAAATCTGCAAACCGCTTACTAATTTAACTATGAAAGATGCATAATTTATATTTGATGAACCTTGTATTATTGCTTTTGATATGATCAAGAAAGCGCTAATCTCAGCCCCAATTCTCCGACCTCCTAATTGGGATGTGCCCTTCGAAATCATGTGTGATGCGAGCGATTTCGCCGTTGGAGCCGTTCTAGGACAAAGGATCGACAATAAGCCACATGTGATCTATTACGCAAGCAAAGTCCTAGATGAGGCGCAAATGAACTACACAACCACCGAAAAGGAGTTCTTGGCCGTTATATTCTCCATTAACAAATTCCGATCCTACTTGGTTGGATCCAAGGTGATTGTGTACACCGATCACGCGGCAATCCGATACCTCCTCAACAAGAAAGATGCCAAACCACGCCTAATCCGATGGATTCTTCTACTCCAAGAGTTCGACCTAGAAATCAAGGACAAGAAAGGCACCAAAAATTCAGTGGCGGACCACCTATCACGCATTACCAACGAATCGAAGGATGATGACATGCCTCTCCACGGAATTCTAGAGGTAGAGTTATTTGATGTTTGGGGGGTTGACTTCATGGGACCTTTTCCGAGTTCTTGCAACAACAAATACATACTTGTGGCAGTCGATTACGTTTCAAAATGGGTTGAAGCCGTGGCAAGCCCAACCGCCGACTCCGCCGTGGTAAGAAAACTTTTTGCAAAAACTATCTTTCCTAGGTTTGGAGTACCCCGAGTGGTGATTAGCGATGGTGGCTCTCATTTCATCAACCGCCAATTCGACGGTCTCCTATTCAAATACGGAGTCAAGCACAAGGTAGCCACACCATACCACCCTCAAACAAGCGGGCAAGTGGAGGTATCCAATCGCGAGATAAAAAGCATCTTACAAAAGGTGGTGAACACATCACGAAAAGATTGGTCACTCAAACTCGATGAAGCTCTTTGGGCATATCGGACCGCTTTCAAAACACCCATAGGTATGACTCCTTTCAAGCTAGTGTATGGAAAACCATGTCATTTGCCGGTTGAACTTGAGCACAAGGCATATTGGGCAATAAGGGCTTTAAATTTCGACATGAGGGCTGCCGGTGAAAAGAGGGTTCTTGACTTACATGAGCTAGAAGAATTGCGCCTTAATTCCTATGAAAATGCTAAGCTATACAAAGAGAAGACAAAGAGGTGGCACGACAAGCATATCATAAAGCGCAACTTTCAAGAAGGAGACACGGTTTTGTTGTACAACTCACGCCTCCGGCTCTTTCCCGGGAAGTTAAGATCACGATGGAAAGGCCCATTCGAAATAACGAAGGTATTTAACCATGGCACAATCGAGATATGGAGCAAAGAAACCGGGGCATTCAAAGTGAACGGACATCGCCTCAAACATTTCAACCATGCAACTCTTATAGGCGACAAGGAGATCATAGGCCTAGAAGATCCACACACTCAATAGTGAGCCCTAATCGTGTCGAGCTCACGACGTAAAATTGAGCGCTTCTTGGGAGGCAACCCAAGTTTTTACTTTTTCTTTCTTTATACTTTTATTTTTACTTTCTCAAAAATTTACATTTTTAATGACTCAGCCAATTTTTCAGGTCAAAAATTCATGAAAAAAACCTGAGTGCGTCCGCACTAAACATCAGTGCGTCCGCACCACCTACTTAGAAAATTTTTCAGACATGTTTTATCATAAAAATTGGCCAGACCGAGCGTAATGCGTCCGCATTGACCTTCAGTGCGTCCGCACCGACAGAAACTACAGGTCTGCGCAGTCTAAACAAGACCAGTGCGTCCGCATTGAGGTTCAGTGCGTCCGCACCCGAGGTACGCTAAATTTAATTTTCAATTTTTTCGGAATATCGGAAAATTCGAATTTTTTTGAGCGAGTGCGAATGACCACCCGCATTGAGGCCCAATGCGTCCGCACTCGGCTTCTTCTCCTTCTTAAACCGACCCCTCTCTTCATTTTTCTTCGCACCTTTTCGATTTTAAAGCCAAAATCTTCGATTTTTCTCTCCCAAAACCCGAAAACCTCGTTTTTCTTTCAAAATCTCCCTCTCCTCTCTCTTCTCTACCCCTTCTCTCTTCTTTTCTCCCTCTTTCCCTCTTCAAAAACCGAAAACCCACTTTTCTCAAGTTTTTCAAGAGCCGCTTCGCTAAAACTCGGATTTCTTCGCATTTTTTCGAAATTTTCGCGATCTACAACAAGGTTTGATCTCTCCTTACTCTAATTTTGTCAATTACTACTTAGATCTGTAAAAATGGTACCAAAATCGGAAAAATCGACCAAAAATGGTGAAATCGGTTCAAATTCTTACCCCAGTGCGGATGCCCCCACCCGCACTGCTAGACAGTGCGTCCGCACTAAGCTTGTGGGAAAACCTAACCAGCCCAAATTTTCAGTTTTTTGGTTAAGTCCTCAGTGCGACCAGACCAGTCGCACTGAGAGCCAGTGCGTCCGCACTGCGCTCGGACTTTTCCGAAACAGCCCTGAAATGTCCAAAAATTTGGTTAAGTACCCACTGCGTCCGCACGGACCGCCAGTGCGTCCGCATTGCGACCAGGAAAAACCTCATATTTTTGGTTAAGTACTCAGTGCGACCAGTACCACCCGCACTGAAAGTCAGTGCGTCCGCACTAGGCTCGGGAAAAATCAGAAATGGCCCTTAATTGAACCAAAATTGAACTGTTTGTCCACAGTGCGTCCGCACTGACCACCAGTGCATCCGCACTCATCCAAAATTATATCAAAAATTTCAAAATTTTAATTCTTTCAAGTTTTTTAGAATGCCGAAGAAATCGAGTGCAAAGAGACAAAGGTTTGAGAAAGGACAGGGCAGTCGCCAACCACCTCCTTACCCACCCGCCTTGCCACTCAACGAAGGTCAAGAATTTAGGCGTAACCTTCTACAGTCCCGCCGGACCCTCGAGCCATCTCGATGGATATGCCGAGAAACACTCCAAACACTCGGACTCCTCGAGTCGGTGCAAATGCTCACCGAGCGGCTTGGCTTGTGGGAGTTTCTATGTGACGAGGTCGACACTTATGAATGCATCACGATCGAATTCCTCTCCTCCTACGAGTTCGACCGGGGTTCACGAACGCTGACATTCAACCTTGGAGGCTTCTCACATATGTTGCACATCACCGAACTCATGGCCGCACTCGATCTATCCACCGTCAATGTCAGCGAGATGCGCACCATTCTCGACTTCTACCATGACATAGTTCGGCGAAAAATAAATTTGAAATGACGACATAGTTCGGCGAAAAACTTTGTGGAAATAAAGGTATTTGAAAATGAGAAATTAGAAATTCAAATTTATTAGAGAAGCCATTTAGATTTGGAAATTTTAAATTGGGAAAAATTGAGATATCCGTGTGTGTTCATGATATGTGCATATATGTTGAGAAATTAGGTAAAATTGAAAATTTCTTAGAAAATAAAAATGAGATTCCAATGACCTATGATACGGCTTCATGACGTACTTATGGTTATGAGTCCTTAGCACTCTTGCTCCGCTAGTCTCCCGATAAAATTGACATTCGTGTTAGTGGAAGGGTTAGACTAAGAGCATGCAAAGCACCCTTGAATTAGAACGGTTGGGTACGGTTAACTACTTGTAACTAACCGGTGCTTAAATGAGGCTGGGGAAAATAGTGCTAAAATCGTGAAAAAAAAAATGTTCAAAGTGAGAAAATCAAAAGCAACAAAACAAAAGGAATATGCATGTATCAACACACAAAGTCCGTATTTATTCTTACCCAAGTTTGATTCAAGCTTGGGGGTATTTTGAAAATTCTACATTTTAAATGGCATATCTTTTAAATTTGGGTATACGAAGTTCACAAATTCAAAGCCTTTAAGGAAATTAAAGTTAGAGTAATCGAATTGTGGGTTGATTCATAATTATTCGAGGGTTGAACTTGGGATTTGGGAATATGCATGAAGGTTTTTAAATTTTGGCAAGATCATACAAGTTTTTCAAATTTTTGAGAAATATATACTTGATATAGGGTTGAATTATAGATCGAATTATATTTCAAAGTTTAAATGTTGCTTAGGGACAAGCAAAGTTCAAGCTTGGGGGTATTTGATAGGTGTATTTTATATACACCGTCGATCTAGTTTTTATCATAAAATAACACCAAATATCTTGTATTTTGGATATAAAGCGAATATAATACACCAAGAATCAAGTTACTGCGTTCGCTCGATGTTTCAATGCAGGAAACAGTGCAAAATGAAGAAAAACTGCCCAGTGCGGACGCATTCTCCACCAGTGCGGACGCACTAGGTACTTAGCCGATTTTCCAGCAGCGCAGACCTCACAGAGGAAAAGTCCGAGCGTAATGCGTCCGCACTCAGCTCCAGTGCAAGTGGGGTCATCCGCATTCGCTACTTAGCCGATTTTTGCGACTTTCAGAATCTTCCGAAATACAGAAGTTCAACTCCAGTGCGGACGCACTCACAGCCAGTGCGGACGCACTCAGTACTTAGACTATTTTTGAAATCTTCAGATTCTTTGGAAAACAGAAAACAACATGCCAGTGCGGACGCACTAAGATACAGTGCGGACGCACTCAGGAAATTTTGCAGAAAATCCAGAAAAGGAAACTTGGAACCAAAGGGGATTTGGAGTCGGTGCGACCAAGACCACCCGCACTCAACTCCAGTGCGGACGCACTGGACTCGCAGACAGCCAGAAATTCGCATTTTCAGGAGGTTTTCTATTTTTGGCCAACAAGGAACACATTTTAGAATGCCAAAAATAGCCATAGCAGTCTGAGGAGTGCACCCACTAACCCCACTAGTATCCTCTAAATTGGGCAAGGCCTTTGGCTATAAAAGGAGAAGAATTTCATCTCTCTGATCATCCATTATTATATCCATCTTTCCACAAATTGAGAGAGAGAGATCCTGCAGAAATTCTCGAAGTTCCAAGGAAGGAGAAGAAAAAGATTCAAGCAAGGAGTTGGCAAGATCGAGGTTTTACATCTAAGAAAGGGTGTAATCATTTCTTTATCTCATTTCTTATTGTTTTGGCCAATCTTTGTTATGGATCTCTCCAAGAGAGAGTAGTTCTCTTTCTAGGGGTTTAGGTCAATGCATGAACTTGTTTAATTCTAGATTATTCGGATATTTGTTTTTATTATGATTGTGTTATCGAATTTGATTGTTAATTTCTGTAATTTATTCTTTATGAATTTCATTAGTACTCGTTCCTTTGAGTTCACCTGGTTAGGGTTTATTGAATTGAAGTAGTTTTGAAATCGCGTTGATCGTGTTTTTCCGCTTTAAGTTTATTAAATTCCGGCATTGGTCAAGTAGGAGACTACTAATTGAAACCATAAAGACACACCTTAGGATTGGGTTAGAAGCGACCGTACTTTGATATCCAATCCGGAACTATAGAAATTAAGGTTAGGATTTTGGTGAAGGACCGAAAGGCGAAGGCAAATCCTAATTAGGACACCTTAGAACAAATATCGATATATGCTTTGAAGCATGAGATTAAATATCCCTCTAGGTTAGTGACAGCCCTAGAATTCGAGGCACATTAATCCATAAAGCGCAAAGTATTTGTATTAATATTTGTTCCAAAGGCTAACATAGGTTAGAAACCTCATCAAATCAAACATGAATTTAAACAAACCGAATAAATAGAATTAGCAAGGAATTGTAGACCGAATACCCCTAGATCTCCTTAAACTTGAAAACAAACCAATCTTTCTTTCCTTTATTTTATTTACATTTATTGTTTGAAACTCCTCTCTTTCGGGTATTGAACCCAACCTTAGGATTTTAGAACAAACCCCCCACTTTACTTTTATTGTTTTGTTTTAGAAGTAGTTTTCTTATTTAAAAATTGGTATTTCCCTATCTCCCTGCGGATCGACACCTAAATACTACAATCGATAGGTTGTGCGCTTGCAACTAACCTATTCATTGAGTACGAGGGTTTTATAAATATTAAAGGCAAAAGAGTACAAAATTATTATATCTAAAATACTCAACACGCTCGAGTGTCCGATTTCAGCAAATGACCACTTTTCGGAAAGCTTGCGAAAATGCGCATGTGTCCGTGCCCGCGATGCCGGATTTCAAAATTCAGAATCGCCAAAAAATAAAGGGAAGTCCCTCAAAACTTGAGTTGAAGTTTCCGATTAAGATTTTTATTTCTATTATTCAATCCAAGTAGTTCATTAAATTAGTTATATAATGAAATTGTAGAATACCAATTTTTACTATTTTTGGAATTTTTTTACTATTTTTTATGATTCATGAAAGATGGCACAGAATCGGTCTACTTTAGCGTAATTTTGCGTAGTTTAGCGTAATTAGCGAAGTTATTGTTATTTAGCGTAATTTAACGTAATTTAACATAATTCCAAGTAATTTAGCGTATTTTAGTATAAATATGCTTAAAAGAAGTAATCTAACTAATATTTAAAAAAAAATCCGAATTTTTAGCGTTAAGAATTCAGCATCTTGATATTCATATTGTCTCTTAAAAAAAAAAAAAAAAAACTAGTGGACCGCCTAGCTGCTGAGCAGTCGGCTAGGAAACTGGACCGTCCAGCAGGCGGGCGGTTGGGGTAGATTTAAAAATAAGTTTGGGGTGGGGGCAGATTTGTTAATTTGTTTTTTTTTTGGGTATTAATAAAAATATCGGTTCTACGTACAAACAACACATGATTTGAACTTCAAAAAAATAAAAATAAAAACATTATTTGAACTGCCTATTTGCTCTAACGCCCTCTCCAAACAAAAGGTACCTCTCTCTGTTGTTACAACGATACTTTTGAATTTTATAATATATATATATATATATATATCTGTTAGAATATTGCGTATGAGTACGGTTCCATCCCATGTGGGGTCCTGATTCGGTGGCAATTTCACCAACCCTATTTTTGCTCTGGTTCAATTTTATTAAACGAAAAGAGAGAAGAGAGAGAAGAAAAGGCAGATGAAAAGTGTTTGGTTTTTAAGTGTCGGTCGATGCGTTCTGTTTCTTTTATGTCACTCAAAGTAACATCTCTCTTGCTTAAACACAAAAAAAGAGGGGAAAAAAAAATAAGTCTCAGTACAACGGCCCCAGCTTTTTGTAGGTTTATATTAGAATATTCAATTATTTTAGAATATTCATATGGTGGTTCTTTGTAGTAGATTTATCACTTGGAGAGTGGCGGTTAGGGGTGGAGTCAGATTTCGAACAATGGAGATCAAACACATATGGAATTAATTATATAATTTTATTTGAATTATATGGTCAATTATATAAAAAATTTATGCAAAGAATGGAGGTCAATGTTACCGTACCATGACATTTTGTCTAAATTATAACCTAAATATATATTTTTTTAAATTAAATGGGGATCAATTGACTCCCATTGGATCTCAGTAGATCCGCCTCTAGTCGCGGTTATATATATTTATCTGTCCGTACTAAACAGAAAGATCTAGCTCTTTGTGGAGATCTATAGGTCCGGATCAACTTCGTCTCTTACTGGAATTTTATTTGTGTCCTCTGGAATTCTAATTTGTAATTAGAGTTAAATTTATGGTTAAAATCAGAATAAATTTCTTAAATTTTGATAAGTAATAGAATTAAAAGTCAGACTATTGAAAATTACAAGTCAGAACATTGACAATTATAAGCGTAACATTGTTTTTTTTATCTAATACTCGATTAACTAATGAGTTTGAAACCCATTAACTATTTAAATCCGATTCATTATTTTCTTGGAGGCTCTTGACGAATATCATGAATCCGCCTCCGACTTCAATAGAGTTCATGAAGTTATAATTTATATAGTGGAGGATTCACAACTTCTTTATTTTTCGTACCTCTATATATGATCTACATTATTTTCTCTATATGCACATAATTTATAATATTTTCGACTTTGTTTTCATAAGAATCAATAACTTAAAATGTCAACGACCGAAAATTATTTACTTGTCCTCCATACCAATTAAAACAAAATTAATATGATGTAACTTTTACGTGTGGATATAAAAAATAATGTAAATTATATATGACCATTTTATTTGATTCTCAAGTTTAATATATTGAATTATAAAAGTTTTAAAAATAAATATATAGCGAAGTTATAAAGATGGAGGCATTTAAACACTTACCATTTATCTGTGGTTTTAAGAGATACCTTTGTGATTTTAGTTTTGCCAATTCATACGCGGCATATAATATTTTTATTTCTTTTGTAAAGGAAAAATAAAATAAAGGAAATGCTAATATTTGATCAGATGTCCATATAGGCATGGCAAATTTGTTTATGGGTAGTTGGAAGCTTTGTTTGGTAGTTTTGAATGAATACAAGTGCACCTTTCTTGTGTTTTGGTGATTAAGAAAGAACCACAAAATTGGTTGAAAAGTGATCTCATCAGAAGTTTTGAAATACACTAACTTTGAAAACGCCAACTTCAAATAACATGAAATCATGATTATTACCAATTGTGTGTACTATAACTTTCTTTTCTTTTCTTTTTTTTGTCATTATTTTCTGCCAAGACGATCAAAATGCGTGCCGTGATCGTTATTAGATTTTTCTAGAAAAAGATCTTTGTCGACAATTGAGACTACATGCTCATGATCGTAGTTAGATTTTTTATAAAGTTAAGCAAAAAAAAAAAAAGATATTATTAATTTATTATATTTTTTTAGTTTATTTTATTATAATATCATTATTATTTTTCAACACGGAAGCGAATCAGAAGAATCGGTAGAGATCGAGAAAATTAGACTGAAAACTCGATTATTTTCGCTAAATTAGATTATGATAAAAAAATTGTAAAGCGTACTAAATTTTACTTTGAAGCATAACATATTCATACTTTTTTTTAAAAATTCGAGTTATTTTTTAACATTGAAAATAATTTAATGCTTTATATTAAAGTTTATTTCTTTGTAAAATAATCTTACTCATTTTAAAAAAAAATAACATGTTTATTGTAGTCTCACTGCCAGACAATTCTTTTTCCTGCACTTTCTTTCTATTTTCAAAAATAAAAAAACTCGGTCAAATTTTGCAATGACTCGGCTGATTTCACTAAGGAATGTGGCTCAGTCTGGGATGGGATAGGCAAAACCCATATCCAAACCAATTATATACGAGTCTAGTGATTACTTTTTCAAATCCAATAGTAGATTGTCTATCCCCACTGGCAGATCCACATAGATCCAGGGGTAGGCACTTGCCTACTCCTGGATTTGAAAAAAAAATTAAACTCAGTGTATTTTTTAGACTGTGCCTACCCGTGATCCAAAATCGTGCCTAACCCTGTTCTAGAAATAAATTAAATAGAAGCTCATGAGTCAAAACAGAAAAATAAAAGCCCAGTGTATCTTTGTTCTCTACGCATGAGTCAAAACAGGAAATAAATAACCCTGACAAGAAAAAAAATTTGTGCCTACCCCTGACCAAAATCCTGAATCCGCCCCTGTCTATCCCTATCTGAGTGTGGCTCTGCTAGGGGCGAGTAAATTGCTCATAACTCGTAACTCGCTCATAACTCACTCGCTAAATGCTCATTAACAACTCGCTTATTATCAACTCGCTATAACTCGCTCATTAACTTAATGAGCCGAGAATAAGCATACCTCAACTCGCTCATAACTCGCTCATTAAGAACTGAGTTACATAAATCCTGCCACATCTAATCCATTTCTCTAATAGCTGGTAGTATATCTAAAAAATAATATTAAGAATTTGCAAATTTTCCTAAAACAAGCAGAATTACAATTCCCATTCAATGCACTATTCCTTAATTTTCTTTGGTTTCGGGCCATACTCATCAATACACTAGTCTCAAAATATAACCCAAAATTTGATCACAAAAAATTTGATCATTAATACATCGTTCTGGATTTGTACAGTTCTGAATTTGTATATTTCTAAATTCTACATTTTTATTATTGTTTTGATAATGCAAATTTGTATGTATGTGACAAGGAGATAGCTTTGAGTATGTGACATGTAGGCCGTGAGAATGATAAAAAGATAGTTGTTTGATTTTGTTAAATTTATTTATAGACAATTTTTCGTTAAATTATGTACTGTTTAATTATGTTGGATTATGACAATTTGTTAAATTCAATAAATGAAATATTTTTTGAAAAATATATTTTAAACAACTCGGCAACTCGTTCATTATCAACATGCTCATTAACAATTCGCTCATTAAGCTAATGAGCCGATCATGAGCATATCCCAACTCGCTCATGCTCGCTCATTAATCACTCCTAGGCTCCGCCACTGATAATGCTTTAGGTACCTAAAGCATTTGGAAGGTTTGATAAGCTCTCTAATGGGTTACACAGTCTCCCTAATGGGTTCAAACAGTCTTTCTAATGTGTTCAAATAATTAGAGGCGTAGCCAAAATAATTAGTAGGATGAGACAAATTTTTTGTAAGACATAATTTTGTCATTCTTTTGAATATTAAGTATATTTTTTATAAGTTTTCTGAAAAAAAAAATAGAAATAGAAGAAGAGAATTTCTAGGATAGGCAATTTTTTTTTTAAACTTTTGAAGCTCATGTAAATATTTATATAATTTTTATGAAAGGTACAAATATAAAAGTGTATACTTTACATTTTTTTTGAATTAAAAATACACATTCTGAAGATGTTTGGATAGCTTTAATCAATAAAAAGAGATACAATAGAAAAGCATGGCCAAGTTCGGTTAGAAATCCGTGTAGTTCTTTACGACACTTAGAGGGATGAATATGGTGTTTTAAATAACTTTAGACGTTTTTTTGTGTAATTCCTCTAAACTAATAAGTCAAATCACAACTAAATAAGTATACACAAGTAAATGTAAATAAATAAAAGTAAGAAAAATTTAACATGTAAGATTATAACGGAGTTCGGCGTAAAATACCTATGTTTATGAGATAGAGTAACCTTGTCAGCACCCCTTTCATAGCTATCACCAAAAAAGAAATGATACAACTCATGGTCCATGAGCCCAAACGAAGTGGGAAGTCACGGTCTAACTCGTGTACAAGGTGAGCCTAGAAATTCGAGTTGGCAAGTCCCAACAAAAGAGATCGTCACAAAACTATGGTTATATGGTGAGCGGAAGACGCTCGAGCCGGTGAGCCCTTTAATGCCCTACAAGCGGAAAGTCACACGGCTATTCGAAGGGAGCACTAAGTAGATCTTCACACTATAAGGAAATGTTATAGAACTAAATTCTGGACACTCTAACTAGATCTAAGAGTAGATTAGTCAAGTGAATTTGAGATAGTTGAGAAGATATTGAACTTTAAGCTCACTCAATAATGAAAGCTTTCAAGAATGCACAATAAATTCTTTTTGAATGTGGGAGGTGGCTAGCTTGAAAAAATCTGAAGTGGAATTACTCTATTTATATTGGGGCTTCAGATCTGACCAGATCCGTTCTGATGGATGGAGTCTGTTCCGAACGGACTGTACGAATATTAAAATCAAGATTTCCGCAATATTAAATTAATATTAACCGTTCTGAACGTTTCTGTCTGTTCAGGATGGTTAGTACAATGTATCCAACGATATTCTTGATAAGCGTTCTGACGTATCACAACCGTTCTGGACGAAACTAATTGGAAACTCTCTGTGAATTTCTGCACATTTCCGTTTTGGAAGGTCCAGGTTCCATTCCAAACGGTTGCTCTACAGAAATCAACAATCTCAAATTTACTTTACTTTTTTTATTTAATTATTACAATTTATGTCTTTGTAAAATCTTGTTGATTTCTTCGGTTATTCAATTTGATCTTGCAATTAATTAAGATCTTCATGAACTTTTTTTTAGTTCTTCAATTTAATCTTGTAATTATAATCATCATGAACCTATAAACTCACTTATACATAAAAATAGTTAAATTCAACTAATATATATTTCGTAAATTATATCAAATAAAGTAATTAAAAAATTACATACAACCAATAATTTGGACATGAATGGTGTTAGCGCTAGTGCTAGTTCGCGTGGTCATGACCCATATTTGGAACTTGTCCTAACGTACTGTTTCATAAACAGAACATTTCTGAACTCCTCGATAGTGATTCTAGAGAGAGTAATACCTACTCTTACTTGATTGGATTGGATTGGAGAGAAGGAAAGAAGAGGATTTTATGCAATTTCGAAACAAAGTTGTTTATGCAATTTCTAACTTAGCAAGTCTTCCGTATACTGATTTATCTGTATTTAATTCGAGTAGAATTAGAGTGTTCTTATGTTCAATAAGTTTTTTTTAGTAAGTTTAACTTCAAAATTTATTGAATTGACTTCAAATTATGAATCTAAACCGTTGAAACTGATATACTTTATGAGTCATACGTTTACATATTAAATTTATAATTTTTTTAATTATTAGTATAAAATCAAGCGGTAAAAAATAATAAAAAATAAACGTATTAAAAGTAACTTATAAACCTTCAATTTTTTACTGCTTGATTTTATACTAAATTAATTCGAAAAATTGTTAATTTGACATGCAAATGCATCACTCGTGAAGTACGTTAGTTTCAATAGTTTGAATTCATCATTTAAAACCATTCCGATAGATTTTTTAGTTAATCTCACTAAAGAACTTGGTGAGCTTAAGAACACCCAAATTTTACCCATTTAATTCTTTTTTATTAATATATAAAATTAGAGTAGGTCGTCTTTTATTCGCAAAAAAAGGTTTATCAAGTAGTAACATAAACATCATGATGTCATTTAAACATGAATCAAGTCCAGGAGTTGGATTCAATTAGAAGAATTTGGTTTCCAGGCCCCATCCACAAAAGTAGTTTCGTACTGAAATATTAATTCGTCCTGTGTATAGTAAAAAAGATATATATAAAGTGAAAGTCGCTATTGGGACCTTTCTTCACAGACAGACAGGGTTAAATTATATGGTTTGGTGGTTAAATTATATGGTTTGGTGGGTCGATCAATTGCTATCAATTATTAATTTGAAAATAGGCCGTTTATTGTTTGTTATGCCTAGGGTTGGTAAACCATGATTGAAACATTTTCTTGTTTATGAAATTATGAGTGATGCTTACTTATGCTTGTCATACTTTTCCAGTTTTAAGTTCTTTTCTTTCTTCTTAAATGTATATATGTGATTATATATTATAACTTTCAAATCATCTTTGTACAGTCATATACACAAATGGTTGTCAAAACGCTCCAAAAAAATAAGGAAAAGAGAAATATGTGTAAAGAAACATGATTTAAGAAATATATTTTCAATGAGTGCTCAAATGTCCCATTGCTTCATGTCCCAATGGTATCTCAATATTTTTATTTTTAATTTCAAAGTCGAAACAAAAGATCTGAACTGCTCAACATGATATCCACGTTAAATTAGCTTAGAGATCAAATTTTATATTTTTTGAAATTTTTTTACTATATTTTTTAATATAAGTACAAATTCATTGTTTTTCAGGAAATTGTTGACCATCTAAAAACAATGATTTTGTACCTATCTTAAAAAAATAGTAAAGAATTTCCAAAAAATATAAAATTTGATCTCCAATCATATTTTAACGTGGATATCACGTTGAGTAGTTCGGATCGTCTGTTTGAACTTTGAAATTAAAGATAAAAATGTTGGGGTACGATTGGAGCATGAAGCAATGGGGCATTTGAGCCCTCCTCATTTTCAATATATATTTTCATAAGTTATTTCAATTTAAAATATGTTTTGAGAAAAATAGAGGATAATTGTTACTTTCATAAATTGCTGTACGAGATTTTTATTTTTTGGAAGTCTCGTTTGTGAGTATGATAAGTTTGGAATAACTGGAAATAAAATTATTTTTTATAAAGTTGGTTATTTTTTATAACTTCCCTTCCCAAACTGAAATCATAAAAGAACTCCACTAGTACAACAAGGACATCCGTGGCAGGTTTTTTGGCACAAAAATAGCAATAAATCTGAACCGCTGGATCAAAAACTATTCATGCATCATAATGAGAATTAAAGGCATAGATGAACTGATGACTTTACCTTGACACTGCCTTGAATAGAGGGGTATGAATTGGCAGTTTGGCACGATACATATCATTTATAAAAAAAAAGAACAATTATGAGCATAAATATGCTTTACTTAATTGTTCAACTACACACTATATATCCCCAGTCAGCCTAATATACGGATATTATGATAATTGTATTAAGCCCTATCTAGTTGGCAACCTGTTACTATAAATTAAGTAGCAGTCATGTTCCCAATAAGATGTAGTTTATTACCTGAGTAGTTGACTACTAATTGGAAGAAAAATACGAGTTGTTCACTCACTTGGGTACACTCAATTCTCCATTATTTATTTATTTATTTATTGTAATTTAAACCACATAATTATTAATTATTATAGATTAACTATTTTTTTTTATTTATATACATTTTTTTTATATATAATGATTTAACATGTACATGCATCACTTGTGAAGTAGATCGGTATCAACAGTTTGGATTTCTCGTTTGAAATCAATCAGATAGATT
Source organism: Carex myosuroides (assembly GCA_028015225.1). Lineage (NCBI taxonomy): Eukaryota > Viridiplantae > Streptophyta > Magnoliopsida > Poales > Cyperaceae > Carex > Carex myosuroides. The sequence goes on along the minus strand of CM051485.1, from coordinate 3,200,989 downwards.
TTGAAGTTAAGCTCCCCAAGTTCTTTTGAGAAGCCTAGCACACACTAGCATCATTCTTAATAATGAGTAGAACTAGGGTATTATTAAGCTCACCAAGTTTCTTTGTGAACTCAACTCTAAAATTTATCGATTGGTTTCAAACAATAAATCCAAACCGTTGAAACCCATATACCTTACGAGTGATGCATATACATGCCAAAATTTAAATTTTCAAATTAATTTTTGTATAGAGTCAAGTAGTAAAAAAACGTTAAAAAATGAATGCATTAAAATTAATTTATAAACCTTTTAATTTTGACTCTTGACTTAATACTAAATTAATTCAAAAGTTTAAAATTTTCACATGTAGACGCATCACTTGTGAGGTAGATGGATTTCAGTAATTCAGATTTATCGTTTGAAGCCAATCCTATAGGTTTTAGAGTTGCGTTCACAAAGAGGTTTGGTGAACTTAAGAACACCCTAGTTCTACTCAATAATTTATGTATTTTATTTAACATATATTTAATCATAAGAGTAGAACTATGATGTTTTTAAACTCATCAAGTTCTTTGACAGAACTTGATGAAATTAACTCCAAAAACAATTGAATTGACTTTAAACGATAAATTCAAACAATTGAAACCGATCTACTTCACGAGTGATGCATTTATATGTCAAATTTATAAAATTTTGAATTAATTTAGTATAAAATTAAGCAATAAATAATTGATAGAAAAATGAACTATTAACATTAACTTATAAATTTTTTTACCGCTTAATTTTATACTAAATCAATATATAAATGTATTATTTGTGAAGTAGATTGATTTCAATGGTTTGAATTTATCATTTAATGTCATTACTATATAGGTATTGGAGTTAAGCTCACTAAAAAATAGTGAGTTTAAGAACACCTAATTCTACTCTAATTATAATTAACAAATTAAAATAGAATAAAAAAATGTTGGACTCTTAAGTGAACTCTAATTAGAATATATATTTTAGTCTTCAAAACCACACGGTCCACGCTAACGGGTCTAATGTACAGTACACAGTATTGTCTTATTTTTATTAGTATGAATAGACAATTTGATGTGTTGTGGGTCTCTGACAATAGAGCCCACGTGCCTTTCTTTTCTTGAGTGATGCTTTTGCAATTTTTATCTTTGATCCCAGCCATGCCAATTGCCAAGTCAGATATCCTGCTGTAACTCGTTACATGATATGCTATATATATTTAAAGATACAGTAAATCTAATGCTGGACTAAACTGTCGACTTCTCCAACTGAATTCGCATCCTCTGAGATATCTCATATTTTGCGTGACATTTTGGAAAATCTCAACCGTTCAAATACGTTCTGCCGAATCATAAAGCTCAAATAATACTGGCCCCCTCCGCCATCCCCGAGTAGGCACCGGACACGTCGGTCACGCAAAATATGAGATATCTCAGAGGATTCACACTCTCAGTGAGTGAGACAGTGAGCGAGTTTTTTTAATTAGCACTTGATCTTTTATGGCCTCCTTGTGGGTGCAAGCATGACGTAGTGAAAAATACATGCACTTGATCTTTTATGAAGTTTCCAAAAAAAAAAAAAAATTATGGAAGTAACAAGGAGGCAACTAGCCAACTACACACACAAACCTTTTGAGAGTCAAGTGTAAGAATAAAAAATACTTCCGTCCATGTCAAATTAATTACTATGAAACACACACACACAAACCTTTTGAAAGTCAAGTTTAAGAAAAAAATAACTTCCGTCCATATCAAATTAATTACTACGAAGCTGACAGTAATCAAAGGTTAAAACAATGGGCTTCTCCCTCTCTCTCTCTCTCTCTCTTTTTAAAAAAAAAAAACTTCAGAGAACCTGCGAAATTACGAAGGAAAATCGAACTTTTGACCTTTGAGTACAACAATTTTAGAATTTTTTTCTAGCCAACTGTGCTACCTCCTCTTTTCCTCTCTCTGTCTCTCGATATATTGCTTGTATTTAATTTATTTACTAAACTAAAAAGGAAATAAAATTGAAGCCTTCATAGCTTTAATTATTTTTACCAAAAAAGGAAATATATATGTGTTCTACAGAGCTTGGTTTTTGTTGCATATATATTGAGCATGTACTTTGTTATCTCTCTTTTCTTATTTAAGAAAAGAATAATTATTTTAGTACCCACGCTACAGTATCTGCACTGTAGCCGCACTTCCATAACTGTAAGGTTGCGGTCTCTACAACTACCGATCTAACTAACAATGTTATCCGATCTTTCATTTTGAATTTCAAATGTTCCTTTCTCTCCTTTTTTTCTTTTTCTAAGGCTTCGGCGATTTGGAGGCGATTTTAGGTCGATTTGGAGGCGATTTGGAGGCGATTTTTGAGGCGATTTCGAAACTGGAAGCGATTTTGAGTGGTTCTCACAAGTTTAATCGGTGATTTTGAAATGTGATCAGCTAGATTAATATTGTTTCTTTTCGATTTTGTTTTTGTTCTGGTGAATTAAGAATGATATATCGTTTTGTTTCTATTTCATATACACAATCGTGTTTCAGTGTTGCTGGATTTTGAGATGTTTGTGACAATTTGATTTGTGAAGATGATGTAATTGTCTATTATGTGTTCAGATATAAATACTCGGTAGTTCAGATATAAATACTTGATGTGTTCAGATATAAATACTTGGTAGTTTAGATATAAATACTTGATGTGTTCAGAAATAAATACTTGATGTGTTCAGATATAAATACTTGGTAGTTCAGATATAAATACTTGATGTGTTCAGATATAAATACTTGATGTGTTCAGATATAAATACTTGATCTGTTCAGATACAAAATTCATTTTAATAAAGTGGCAGTTACAATTTAAAGTTAAAAAAAATTAATAACAACCAATTATTAAAAATAACGTTATATGGTTTAAATTATTTATTTGAAAAATATATAATAAACTTCCGTTGGGCCGATTATTATATATGAATTCATATAAAACCATAGAGAATACTAATAGATTACAATTAGTGCAACATATATACATATTGCCTTTTGTACACATGCAATCCCATGTGATCCATATAACATATATTTCTCAAGATCCAATACAATGTTTGTATAAAAGTTATGTCCTTACCACTTAGTAACCATGCAATCAAGGTTTGGCCAAAGTTTCGTAAAGTTGGGCTCATGTTGCCAAAACTCTTGGTTATGATCTGGTTTGGACCAAAATTTCATACAAACTAGTTGTATTAGATCCAACATATAAAAAAGAGAGTGCCTGTGTGATCCATGACATGATGCATTTTGGTTAAAAGTCTCCAACATTTCAACATTTCAACTCAAATACTTTTTTAAGATTCTTATTCATCCAATGTAATATAGATATAAATACTTTAGTTCGTAAGTATAAATACCACACCCTTATAGTTATAAATACTTTAGTTCGTAAGTATAAATACCACAAGAATAGAGATATAAATATCACCCGCACATAAGCTAATCAACATTTTTTGTTGACAATTTTAGTGGTCCCCACATGTCGTTTATTATCCACACATAAGCTAAGTCAACGTTTTTTTGTTGACAATTTTAGTGGTCTCCACATGCCGTTTGAGTGGTCCCCAAATGCGGGTACGAAGCGAGGATTTTTCAAAAAAATGTGCGGGTACGGTTATTTAAGGAAAATTCATATATCATATATGTAGTTCATTGTATAGATATAAATATTTCACAATGTTACTATTAATACTTGTAAAACAAAATTACAGTTTTGAAAACGGTTGCGGTCCCTACAAGCAGTTATGACAGTTTAGGTGCGAGTACAGTGCGGATACTCAACTAGTCATATCAGCTTCCTTATGAAAAAAATAGTTTGCTCTCTTGTATTGAAAATCGTTACATAAGAAAGGAGAACAATGTTTCTTAATTGTACTTCAAATATAGTTTATTCACAAATTGATAAAAATATTTATATTTTCGATCTAAGTAATTAGAACAGTACAGAAAAGTACAATCTAACTATAAAAAAATCGGGATAGTAAATTTTCTTTTGTTCCATTAAGTAAAACTAATAGACAAACAAAGAAACAAATAAATAAATTAGAGAAGAAAAGTGGAGAAAGAAAAGGGAAAAAAATGTGCTTCAAAACGTGTTAGGAGATGAGAATTGAGAAGAGACCAGCGAAGCATGTGGGCTTTCAGACTATGACGCTGACCTTCCTTCCTAGTTCCTACCCCAGCACCGTTTTTTCTCGACCCCCTGACAAATATTTAATTTTAAGCGCGTATTAATCAGTAAAACTGTAAAATATGCCTCTCAAACCCGTAGGTGCTTTTCATTTCTTCTCTCGGGTATTTATAGAGATACCCCTTGCCACCTTCTCTTCCATTCTCTGCAATCTCCCCCTCTCTCTTTTTTTGAGAATACAATCTCCCTCTCTCTCTCTCTCTCTCTCTCTCTAGCTCCAATTTGGATCTGAAAGAACTTCCAGGTAAATTTTCCGGCTTTCTGTATCAAATATTCCAGGCAAGTTAAGTTAATGCATTGAGTACTATGTTCTTACTTAGATCTTTTCTTTTTATGGTTTCTTTTGTTTTAGGCAAATTCTAAACTGAGCCAGTTAGTACTCTCTGTTTTCCTTCATTATTCCTCCCATGTTGGGCATTTACTTGATTAAGTTGCTCAATTAGATCACTTAAAGTTCTGATCACTCTAGTTATGTTTAGAACACAAAGTTGTGCAATCATTTCTCGCTGTAGCTGTCAGATCTCCAAATTCTTTTTACTTTATTTGCCTTTTAATATCAGATCTCACTCATGTTAAAGATTTACTTATCTACATATAGATCGGTCGCTCAAATTTATCAAAAAACTGTACAATTTGTCACTACATTTGCACATGCCAGATTATTTCCAGAGAAATTATAATTAATCAGTTAACTGGGTGGGGTCCTCCAATCATTACGATTCTCACTCAATTTGTACATGCCAGATTATTCTCAGTACTAAAATTTTGATGATCCTCCAATCATCACTTCACATCTTATTTTCTTTTGCTTTTTGTTAAAAACACAAATTTTCTTTATCTGTCAGGTGACATCAGAAAGTGAAACACCAAAAATGGTTAAGATATGTTGCATTGGGGCGGGGTACGTGGGCGGGCCCACAATGGCAATGATAGCATTGAAGTGCCCTGAGATAGAAGTGGCGGTGGTTGACATATCAACTGCGCGAATTGCTGCGTGGAACAGTGACGTGCTCCCTATCTATGAACCAGGTTTGGATGAGGTTGTCAAGGAGTGCCGCGACCGTAACCTCTTCTTCAGCACCGATGTCGAGAAGCACGTAGCTGAGGCTGATATCATTTTTGTTTCAGTTAATACCCCTACCAAGACCCGTGGTCTCGGTGCAGGTAATAGCTTGATGAAACATTACTGGTTTTATACCAATGGTGTCAGTACATACTGGTACTGTACCAGAAATAATAAGAGAAAGAATAGAAGTTTGTAGTGAAAAGTTTTTTGGGTAGAAAAACCAGCATGGACATGGTTTCATAATTCATACATCAATCAGATCCGGTCCGTACACTATCAGTACCAATTAACATGCATTGTACCATTGCCAAAGTCAAATTCAGTATTTTTTTCTTAATATTCTAGTGATATCTAGGTACTAAGCACTATGTCATTGTGGTTACAGATTTACAGATATGACTGAAGTAGTACCAGTATTGGTATTGTGCTCGTATCAGTTCCGATACAAGTAACAGTACTAGTACCAGTTGCATGAAATTTCTATATCTAATCTGGTATATACTATAATTGTACGACAGGTAAGGCTGCCGACCTGACATACTGGGAAAGTGCTGCACGCATGATTGCTGATGTGTCAAAGTCTGACAAAATCGTGGTCGAGAAGTCAACAGTGCCTGTTAAGACCGCAGAGGCGATCGAGAAGATCCTGACACATAACAGCAAGGGCATCAAGTATCAGATCCTCTCCAACCCTGAGTTCCTTGCCGAGGGCACAGCAATGGATGACCTTCATGCCCCTGATCGTGTACTGATTGGTGGTCGGGAGACTCCCGAAGGTAGAAAAGCCGTGCAAGCCTTGAAGGAGGTGTATGCACACTGGGTCCCAGAAGACAGAATCATCACCACCAACCTTTGGTCGGCCGAGCTGTCTAAGCTTGCCGCCAATGCTTTCCTCGCACAGAGGATCTCCTCTATCAATGCCATGTCAGCACTCTGTGAGGCGACCGGTGCCAATGTGACAGAGGTGGCATACGCAGTGGGAACGGACTCACGTATCGGACCCAAGTTTTTGAACTCGAGTGTCGGATTTGGTGGTTCGTGTTTCCAGAAGGATATTTTGAACTTGGTGTACATTTGCGAGTGCAATGGTTTGCCTGAGGTGGCAAACTATTGGAAGCAGGTGATCAAGATCAATGATTACCAGAAGAGCCGCTTTGTTAACCGAGTTGTGTCGTCCATGTTCAATACCGTGGCTAATAAGAAGATTGCAATTTTAGGGTTTGCATTCAAGAAGGATACTGGTGATACAAGGGAGACACCGGCCATTGATGTGTGCAAGGGTTTGTTGGGGGACAAGGCGTCGATTAGCATTTATGACCCACAAGTGACTGAGGATCAAATCCAGCGTGACCTCGCCATGAATAAGTTCGACTGGGACCACCCAATCCACATGCAACCAGTAAGTCCGACTGCAGTGAAGCAGGTGAGTGTGACATGGGATGCGTATGAGGCTGCCAAGGGGGCCCACGGGGTGTGCATCTTGACTGAGTGGGACGAGTTCAAGAAGTTGGATTACGAGAAGATCTATGACAGTATGCACAAGCCAGCATATATTTTTGATGGGAGAAATGTGGTCGATGCAGAGAAGCTCAGAGAGATTGGTTTTATTGTGTATTCAATCGGGAAGCCGCTTGACAAGTGGCTCAAGGACATGCCAGCTGTTTGTTAAATGGAGAGGATCATGCAGCGCTACAAATGGATGAAGTAAGAGGGAATAATAATTTGTTTTGTTGACAATTCTTTTTATTGTTTTCTTGATAGGAGGGTTGATGGTGGTTTTGGGTCGGGTTGGGGGTCTCTATAGAAGCCGTTTTTTTTAGCTACTCAAGTGTTTTGTTCCAGAGTTGGTATCTGTTTGTAGTCGGTATGCCGAACCGACGTTTGTTGTATTCTTGTTGTTACTTTGAACTCTCTGTTCTTCAACTTTTCTGTGTACCATGTCTTCCATAAATATAAATTAAGTTTCATATATTGGAAATAATGGGAGACATATCTACATTTAATTCTATATTTGGGTACTTGTAGAAAATGCAGTTTGTATCTTGATTACAGGTCCAAAGTCTATTCATTGAAATTTTATTGCGATCTGAACTCGTATCTATAAGCACACAACCAGTTGACCTAGTTCAATCACTATTATATATAACATGGTGGTATTGCCACATATAATTAGACTGATTCGCACTTGACATTTCTTGAAAGAAATTGAAGCATTACTACGTCCTTGTATTTGTTGAATCAGTAGTAACGACAACGACCTGAGGCACGTTGAGAATTTTAACTGGTGTGGAGAATTTTTCTTATTTTGACTGGATCAGAAACTCTAGCAGACAACTTCATTTGACTGAGCAAGGGTATTATAGTCAAAACGTCCGAGCACACATCCGTTGTATCTGCTAGCCGTGACAGAGTCGAACAGTACGGAAGGAGAAGGCGATGAGAAGCTGGGCCGGATCGTTGTGCATTTGGGCCGCTGGTTGGTTGGTTGGGACCACGCTGTCAGATTTAATGAGACAACGGAGCCCGCTGTCGCAAAGGAAGAGAGTTTTGCATTTGAGAATACTTTAATCTGTACGAAATGTTGAGACCTTTGGACAAAATTAGGAAAGCGTGCCAATTGCAACTATTCGCGTCATTAACTAAAAGGTTTCAGTGAAGTACTGAACTTTTATCAATTATATTCAAAAAAACTTTCAGTTAGGATACTAACTAGCGGATCTTGTTGGAAAAAAAATAATTAACTAGTTTAAATCTGAATTTTGATAACTAAATAAATAAATGTTATATTAAAAAATATAATCAAGATTATAATAATAAAACTTTATGGTAAGAAAGTTCCAAGTTACGCTAGGATTCCTCTGTCTGCGGGCGCAATCGTGGTAGTGGTTGATGTAGCTTCTTTCAACGACAGTAACAAAATAATATTTTTCTATAAAAATAATAATGTTGTTTGTGGGAGAATTGAATTTTTTTTATTATAGAGCTAAGAAAAAGAACAAGAGAATGTGAATTATTAAATGATTTGCTCTTCAAATATCATGTGCTATTTATAGACAAATAATATAGATATCAATAAATTTGTGCATTCATGACAATTAAAATCCTATTCATTCTATTACTGTTCAAGACTTTAGTCCCAAACAAGTTGAGGTGTTTATGTATATTAATAAAAAAATAAAAGATATTATTTGTGAACGAATTAAATGAGGTCCAAAGAAATTAATAGCTCCATAATTCATAAAGTTTTAAAATCGTTAAAATTAAAATTAGTATTTATTGAAATAAAATTTGACTTTTATAAAGTAAAAATTTATAACAGATCTTTCAATACAAGTGGGACTAATTGAAAAGCCCTCTCTATCTTAACCCCGTGCCTTGTGGGACTAATTGAAAAGCCGGACCGGACAAAGTTGAGAGTATATTTTGAGCTCATCCCATTTGTAACAGTGCACGCCATTTCATTTTATTTTGCATACAACACCATTTTATTTTATTTCTAGTAAATGAGTATGTTTTGTCTTTGATTTAATAAAACTGAAAAGTTGAGAATTTTTTTTCATGTCAGTAGCAATTATAAAGTGTTAGTAATTATTTTAAGGTGCTTTTGTCATGAACTAACCAACACGACTTCTGAATGTATTATAATAAATAAATAAATAAATAAATTTATTATTTTAAGGTGCTTTCCCATTAAATAAATAAATTTCAACTGGGTTTATACTTAACAAAAGTATTATAATGAATTGTGATTTTATTAACATCACATATTTTAAATTTTATTTGTAAGCATTTTCTTATTTTATTTAATTATAAAAATATTTATATTTGATAAAATAATAATTATAAGTAATGTTATGTTACTATTTAATCTATTTTATTTAATTGTATTATTAATAATTTTATTAATGAAAATAATTGTATAATTTCAATCATTTTAGAAAGAAAAATAATATTCTCTACAACTAATTTCACGGTACAACCAAACATCAATTTCAGCATATTTCCATAATCAATTCCTTACATATCTGTATCCATGGGTTCTCACTTTTATCTCCGCCAAATCGCATTCCGTTTAATCTCGTGACAAACAAAAAAAAGCCTGTAGGGAGCGAGGAGGGTATGACGAGCATCATATTAGAATTGGTTCGATATTCAGTATTCACTGTTCGATTGGCATTGAGATATGCACTCTCATTCAAAATGTACGGAACAATTTAAATTTTAATTACGGCACAAATCTTAAGTTAGATCATACAATCCATATCAGATATCCAACCAATACATCCCGTTCCCTTTCCAGTACCAATACATCCGATTATTCGACCAATTATACTTTCAATATTGTGGTTAATATTATAATAGGCCTTGACCGCCTTTATTAATAGAATATTATTTCTTATAACACAGATAAGGTGTTGTGGTGTAGTGGTCTCACGCAGTCATGCTTATGGATTCCTCAGGAGGCCATTATTTCGAGCCTCGCTCACCACCATTGTATATTGTATACAGCAAGACAGTGACAATACGCAAGAGCGATGACTTGTAGGGGTGTTTATTGGGTCCGATTTAGTCGGTTTTGAACTGAACCGAATTAGTTTGGATCAAACGGTTCGGTTCGATTTGCTTTTTAAAACCGAATTATAATTTCGGTTCGGTTCGGTTTGAAAGTTCTCAAAACCGAAATAACCGGACCGACCGAACTTTTATATATTATGAATTTGGTCCGGACCGTTCCGGTTTATTTCTTAATCAATTGCTTTAAATACTTTGGTTTATTTCTTAATATCCCTGTTTATTTCTTAATATCCCGGTTTATTTCTTAATATTCTTCGGTTTATTATAAATCAATTGCTTTAAATAAAAAAAATAATATATTTTGGTTTGTACCGAACAAACCGAAATAAAACTTTGGTTCGGTTGCAATACTAAATTGGTTCGGTTCGATTCTATTGTAGAAACCGAATTATTACTTTAGTTTGCTAGTTCGGTTCGGTTTCAACCGTCTGTGATTAATCATCAGATGACACCTGCACCCCCTGAGTTCTGTTCTTTTTATTGTTGTTTGTTTTTGAAACCCATTGAAAATATACAACTTTTCCGAATTCAGATCGGACGGTCCGGATCTAAACAGAAAATATACACCTGCACCCCCTGAGTTCTGTTCTTTTTCTTGTTGTTTGTTTTTGAAACCCATTGAAAATATACAACTTTTCCGAATTCAGATCGGACGGTCCGGATCTAAACAGAAATATTCTGTGACAGAGTCGAACAGTACAAAAAGGAGAAGGCGAAAGAGGATCTGGGCCGGATCGTTGTGCATTTGGGCCGCTGCTATGTAGAATGGGACCACGCTGTCAGATTTGATGAGACAAAGTTTAGTATTTAGAGATATATTAATGAGTGAGGCTATGGTGCTATGCATAGCACGGATGGCTAGTGTACTACGGCTCAATATGATACTTTTTAAAATCCTAACGGTCGATCCGAACCGTTCAATGCGATAATCATATGAATATGTACTTGCAAACTAAATTTTATATTTTTTCGAATTTTTTTACTATTTTTTTAGATAGGTAGAATTTTGATGGTCCAGAATTTTCAGAAAACACTGATTTTTCTACCTATCTAAACAAATAGTAAAAAATTCAAAAAAATATAAAATTTAGTTTGCAAGTACATGTTCATATGGATATCACATTGAACGATTCAGATCGACCATTAGAATTTTAAAAAGTACCATATTGAGCCGTAGTACACTAGTCATTGGTGCTATGCATAGCACCATAGCCTCACTCATATATTAATGAGTGAGTCTATGGTACAATGTATATTACGGATTGGTCTGCAATACATATCAATATTTTCATTTTCAAAATTCGGTCGATTCGAACTGTTCAACATGGTCTCCATATAATTTTTGATAACTTGGCAGAAGCTGCCAAATATAATTATGTACTAGTTTTTAGATTTTTTTTACTAGTTTTTCATATGGGTAGAAAATCACTTAATTTAAAAATTCTGGACTATTTAAAAATAGTAATTTTTACTCATCGAAAAAATAGTAAAAAATTAAAAAATAAATGTAAAATTTAATTTACAAGTATATAATCATATGAAAACCATGTTGTACGGTTCAGATCGACCATTGAGATTGTGAAGACAAAAAATATTGATTTGTGGTATGGACTAATCCAGGCTATGCATAGTATTATATCCTCACTCTTACAAAAAAATTAGATTATGTAAAAGTTTCTTATTTCAAAATAGACAAGAATTACCAGCGAGGGAAGTAGATCTGGTATTTTTTGTTGTGAAAGAAAACAAAAAAGGAGGGTATAAGATCCTACAAAAATATGATTTCATTTTCTACAAAATTTCGATATATAGATAAAATTAAAAACGTTTGTTCCGGAGCCGTAGTGAAACTAATAGGTTTTTTCATTTTCAAAGTTCAAACAGTCGATCTGAACCATTAGATGTGATCTCTATAATAAAATATGCTTGAAGACCAAATTTTATATTTTTTGAAATTTTTTTTACTATTTATTAAGCCAGTTTTAAAATCTCTGATTTTAATAAACAGTGAAAAATTTCTGGATTATTGAAAACAACGATTTTAAAACTGGCTTAATAAATAGTTAAAAAATTTCAAAAAATATAAAATTTGGTCTCCAAGCACATTTTATTATAGATTGAATGTTGAGCGGTTTGGATCGACTGTTTGGACTTCAAAAATGTAAAAACCAAAGCGTTTGTTCCACAGCCTAGGAACAAACGTTTTGATATTAGCCAACCTCTCTCTCTCTATATATATATAAAGAGAGAGAGAGAGAGTTGGGCTATGGGCATTGCAATGTATATGACCTCTTGTACATTGGACTGTAAACCGTTGGATTCAAAGTTCAAACAGTCGATCTAAAGTGCTCAACATGTCTCCATATTAAAATGTGCTTGGGACCAAATTTTATATTTTTTGGAACTTTTTTACTATTTTTTTAGAATTTTTGAAAATCACTATTTTTCAGAAATTTCTGGACCAAAGAAAAATAGTGATTTTCAAAAATTCTAAAAAAATAGCAAAAAATTACCAAAAAAATGTAAAATTTGATCTCCAAGCACATTTTAATATAGATATCAAATTGAACGGTTTGTATCGGTTGTTTGAAAATCAAAACTAACATTTTATAGTCCAATGTACAAGAGGGGCCATTGCAATGCACCATAGCCCAACTATATATATATATAGAGAGAGAGAGAGAGAGAGAGAGAGAGAGAGAGAGGGGGGGTTGGCTACTCTACTTATATAAGTATATGAGAGCATATGATTATAAGTCATTTTAGCATTTTCAAAGTTAAAATAGTCGATCTGAAGCGCTCAACATGTTCTCCATATTAAAATGTGCTTGGAGACCAAATTTAATATTTTTTGGAAATTTTATTACTATTTTTTTTATTTTTCAAAACAACGTTTCAATATGTTATAAAAATTCTGAAAATAAATAAAAAAATCCTGAAAAATAGTGGTTTTGAAAAATTCTACAAAAATAGTAAAAAATTTCCAAAAAATGTAAAATTTGGTCTCCAAGCACATTTTAATATGGAGAATATGTTGAGCGCTTCAGATCGACTATTTGGACTTTGAAAAACAAAAATGACTTACAAGTATATACCCTCATATACTTGTATAAGTAGAGTAGCCAACTCCTCTATCTCTCTCTCTATATATATGTATATATAGAGTTGGGCTTTCGTGCTTCATGAAGTAAAGGGCATGTTTTACTTCACGCTCATATTTTGTGCTTATAAAGTTCAAACAATTGATCCAAACCGTTCAACATGATCTCTATATTAAATTGTTATGGGAGACCAAATTTTACAATTTTTTGAACTTTTATTACTATTTTTTTAGAATTTTTTAAAATCGCTGTTTTTTATGGTCTAAAATTTTCTAAAAACGGTGGTTTTAAAAAATTCTAATAAATAGTAAAAAAAATTCAAAAAATGTAAAGTTTGGTCTCCAAGCATATTTTATCATTGAGATCATATTGAACGGTTTGAATCGACCTTTTGGACTGCATGATCGAAGAAATGAGCATGAAGTAAAACTTGCCCTTACTTCGTGAAGCACAATAGTCCAACTATATATATATATATAGAGAGAGAGAGAGAGAGAGAGAGAGAGAGAGATGGGCTATGGTGAGTTGCAAAGTAAAAAACTTATTTTACTTCACACTTATATCTCCGTTTTCAAAGTCCAAACAACCGATCCAAACCGCTCAACATGATCTCCATATTGAAATGTGCTTGGAGACCAAATTTTACATTTTTTGAGATTTTTTTACTATGTTTTTGGATGGGTAGAAAATCGCTGTTTTTGGTGGAATTTGGACCATAAAAATCAGTGATTTTAAAAAATTCTTAAGAAATACTAAATAATTTTAAAAAAAAATGTAAATTTTGGTCTCCTAGCATATTTCAATATGTAAATCATATTGAGCGGTTCAAATCAGCTGTTTGAACTTTCAAATATAGAAAATATGAGCGTAAAGTAAAACAAACCTCTTATTTCGCAACTCACCATAGCCCATCTATATATATATATATCAAAATTTGAGATCTGAAGCCGTTCAATGTGATTAACGTGTCGAAATCTTATTATAAACTAAATTTTATATTTTTATTATTTGTTAGATATGAAGACAATTTATTGAGAACTATTCAATTTTAAACAAAAATCTACACTGATAATAATAATATCGCATGTGGACAAGTATGATACGAAAGGTGCCAATTCATAAAAAATAAAAATAAAAACAAATTAAGAATTGATTCAGACAAGTTCAATTATCTAAACTTATTAAAAATTCAAAATTTAATAATCTAAACTAAAGAGTAAATCTATAATAAAAAAATCTAGGTGCGTAGAGAAAATAATAGATTGATAGAACACCTTACATCTGTTGGGATGTCTTATCTTAAAATAAAAATAATCTATTTTCGTGATAATATATTGTGCTTAAGTTAATTAGTATAATACCTACATTCGTAACTTACTAAAATAACATAAGCCCATTAAATTTTATAATAAGTTATGGGACGAATACACGTCAAACAAACAGAGTCAATTATCTTTATTAATTATTTGTCAAAATCTCATTAAACTTGTACTCTCTTTTATAATATTTAGACAAAAATGCTATATGCACACTAAAATCGATCTACATTTTAATTTTGTAATTTTATTTTGATAATATTTAGACAAAAATGCTATGCACACTAAATTGATTTACATTTTAATTTTTTAATTTAAATAATATTTTTTAAATATATGCATCATAACGTTGAATATAAATTAGATGTGCACTGAAATTATTAGGTCGAGGCAGAGAGAGAGAGAGGAATGCGTATCGTCTGAGATATCTTAACTTTTGCGTGACCGATGTGTACAGTGCTTATTCGTGGATAGCACGGGAAGTATTGTTTGTGCTTTGAGATTCGTACAGATCGTATTTGAACGGTTGAGATTTCCAAAAACACTCAAAAGTTTGAGATATCTCATAGAATGTGAATGAGAGAGAGAGAGAGAGAGAGAGAGAGAGAGAGAGAGAGAGAGAGATGGATTAATTAGCATTTCTAAAAGGAACTTCTTATTAGACCAATTCTGACCTATCTCATAACCAGAATAAATATATCTCCGTATTTTTTTTTTTAAAACTAAGTACGGTATAGCAATAAAAAAAATCTTTGAAAGGACTCCTTTATGACGTACCAAATTTGTTTTTTATGAGCTGTCAACTACTTAAAATACAAAATCTAGAAATCTGATTTTGCAATGAGAACTGAAGTAAAATTGAAATACCTCTGTTTCAATTAAAGAGGTGGGAAAAGGGCAAACAATTCACTATAGTATTGTCACACGCACATTTCTCGGGAACTTGAACATATAAATAGACAATTATTTCTCGAAAAAATGACAAGAAGCACAACTTCTTTTATTGGATTTTTATCAATCTGAACTGGATAGGCACATGGCCTTTGACCAGATTAGTTACTCTCAAGCATAATGTGGTGATATATTAGAATTAGAATAATTCGAGCTGTAGCCTGTAGGTTCCTTGGTTTGCTGAATGGATGGGGTTTTGTTCAAACGGCTAATTTAAAATCTGATCTAAACCATCCGATTTGTATTAAAATTTGTATAATTATTTAAATTCAAGGAGCAATTTAAATTTATTAAGTTTTAAATATGTTTGTATAAATCTGACAAAACCCAATCCCTTGCTGAATTGTCTACCTCTTTGAGGTATATTGAACATTAAATCACTACTAGGAATTATTTTTCCGAGTTGGAGCTCATGTGCTTTATGAAGCATGTTTTGTTTTACGTTCATATCTCGTTTTTAAAGTTCAACGTGATAGTTATAATGAAATGTGTTTAAAAGTCAATTTATATATTTCTTAGAACAATTTTTTATTATTTTTTAGATAGATTGAAATTTTTCTTTTTTATAGTTCAAAATCTTTTGAACCAACAGATTTTCTATCTATCTAAAAATTAGTAAAATAATTCTAAGCACATTTTAATATAAAGATTCATTGTTTAAACTTTAAAAAGAAAATATAAATATAAAGTAAAACATAACTCTTAGTTCATGAAGGACAATAATTCAATTCTTATTTTTTCCTAAGAAAATTTATATGCACTCTAGTGAGAAATGACATGATTGTCTACTGTACAATGTATGAAAGTTAAATGGGTTCACATCACACAAAATACTGAAATTTCAAGGACTAATTCAGGTACTTGAAATTATTGTATTGGCGCGCTATTAAAGTTCCAAAAGAAATCGTTTATTTTTATTTTGTAGCGCAATTATTATTTATTAATAAATTGAAGAGGTAAAATGTAGAACCTAGAAAGAAAAGAGCTAATATAATAAATAAGTATTATTATATTAATTTCAAGATGTGGACCGAATTTTAAGAATAAATCACACATTCATAATAATAAAATTTGCTTATAATTTGATGAAAATTTTAGTATACAATTAGTACATTAAGCTTGTTTATAATTTATTTTGAACAATTAGCTATGGTGCACTTTTTCCAGATTAATAATTTACTTAAAATACGTTAGAGTCGAGTAGAACTTGGGTATTCTTAAGCTCACCAAGTTTCTTTATCAGCTTAACTTATAAACTATCAGATTGACTTTAAATGATGATTTATAATCGTTAAAACCGATTGACTTATTCATAAATGATACATTTACATGCATAATTTATACATTTTTGAATTAAATTAGTATAAAATCAAGCGGTCAATAAATAATGAAAAATGAATGTATTAAAATTAACTTATAAACTACTATAAAGCAAAACACTAGCACTGTGGTTAAAATCACATGTTCTCTAGGAGGACCATGACTTAAATCCCGCATGAACGAGTTAAAAAAATGCGCAGAGGCCTGGGGCTCTATGCATACAGAGGTTGCATGGATGGTAATAATGGAATTTTTTTAGAAATTTATAATAAGGTTGAATTATAAAAAAAAAAAATTGATTAAGGTTAGAGGTCAAGTCACCAAACTATTTAATATCAACAAAGAATTGTTTTTTTCAGATTTCGAACATGTAATCTTTCACACAGAAAGTATTATATTTATCATTAGATCAAAAACTGATTCTTAAAATTATAAAATATTAAGATGGTAACTAAATTTTTTTGAATGTGACCTTGTTCCTCTTTAATTCTATTTCGTGATACGTTCTGCTGCGAAAAAGTGGTTACATAAATTCCCAAGGTGGCACTATTTCATGCCTTCATCGGTTCATCCGGAGATAGAAGAGGAAATAAAGGTAGTATATCTGTACAATATAGTTATTATATAACAACAACCAGCATGTCGTTTTCGGAGAACATAAATAAATAGCAACCTCTCAACAAACAAAAATTTCAAACAATACACAGTCACATATACGATTTTGCTAGCTCCCGATTTTTATGTCATTACAATAAACAAATACATTATATATAGCATATCGGACTGTAAATTAACAAAACTAGTTCGGACGTGATGCACTGTCAGCGTCCACCTTTTATTTTCGTTGGCTTAATAGAAATGGATATAAAAATGGCTTAATAGAAAAGAAAAATAAAATAATACGGCGGTAAATAGTCACATGCCTATGACTCTCTTGTCAATATCACAGCATCACAGCAACCGAACCAGTCTGGCAATTTTAGTGTAATAATTGTAGAACATGACTGAAGTATGATTCTCCTACTGACTGGTAATTATTCCAGCTTTTATACTAACGATGCAGATTCTAATTCCATTTTTGGTTATTCTTAAATTAATGGAAACCAACAAAAGAGATAGGCATGCAAAATATGCAATTCATCAACGAGGGTGCCAGTACAATGCAGACGAGGGCTCACGAATTTGGATCCATTTTAACATAAAGACTTTTTATACACCAAATTCAATCTATTTTAATATTATAAACTAACAGATAAGCACCAACCACCTTGTTGGATGAAGGAAACAACAAATCATAGCCAGGCTGCTCTGTCTAACAAGCAACCCAAAACATATAATAATATTTAGGCCTTCTGATCACAAATTGGCCATTGGCATTTATTAGTCAAATTGAGAAAATAAACAATAAACGAAAATATTGTAGACTTTGCTTTTGGTTTAGTTATTGGTTGGTAGATTTTGAAATATTCTCCAGCCCAAAGAACTGTAGATCATCTATGCCGCATTGACTTTAATTCAGAAATATACATGGGTCCTTTTTGAAATGTCAATTTAAACTGGTATTATGAAATAGAATCAGCAGTTTACAACATTAGTTACCGCAAAGGCGAAACTAAATTTTTTTGATAGAAGAACCGAAACATAAAATGCACAATATGTAATAGATGTAATTTAAACTTTAAGTCTCCACAATCACAAAATGTAATTTAACCACTGACTACAAGTAAAAAAAATAAAATCAATTAAATTTCAATATACATAATTAAACTTTTAAAATCATAGAAATGACTAAGAACTTCTATGATTGGTTTTAGATCCGTCCCTGAGTTATGGTATTGCATGATATTTATTTGGACCGTCCAGTTTAGCCAAACAGCGTAAACATGTTGCTTAATTTTAATTATAGACATGATTGACAAAAAAAATGCTGAAAACCGTACAGATTGGATAAATTTATAATTGGAAAAGGTTAGGAGCTTTTAGTTTAATTTTGTGTAGTTTAAAATTCGAGTGAGTCTTTGGTCTAGTGTCAAAGGTAATGCTCTCCGTATGGAAGGTCGCAGGTTTGAAATGCATAAGGGCAATTCTTTGTAGATATTAAATAATCGGGTAACTTGACCACTGACCTTTACTCAAAAAAAAAAAAAAAACAATAAGATAACTCAATAGTTGTTATTTTCTACTCCGGTTAATTTGTTACAGTAAAGGAGATGCTCATAAGTTCGTATTGTTTTCTAATAAGTTTTGAGAGAGATGATATGTGATGAACAGTATGAATTTTGTATTATGAATTCTGATTTACAAGCTCTCTATACATGTAGTCTTATAGCCTATTCTATTCTATTAGCCGTTGGCTGGTTTCCTTAATAAGAGATTCCTTGATCTCTTGCCTAATTACACCCTAATTACAGGCTAGGTACCAATTATAGCTATACAGCTGTATTTTGCATGCTAGTCTAAGAGTTGCCTATTTACAACCTATGATGAATATATTCTGAGGTTATACTATTTCTCAACATTTTCCCTTAATAATTCATCGTGAAACAATGTTTAACTATTTATTCCAGCTCCTCCATGTGCATTCTGACCTCATGGACTTTAAGCTTTATCTAAAATCTAACAATAAAAACTGATCGGGTACAACTAATCCGTACCGACAATTTTTTAAGCTCTTCTCTTATACTGGTTTTTTTATACTGATCTTTCTCTCATTAACAATAGATTTAATGACATAATACCAATTCAGCCATGTACAATTCCTCTAGCATTTTTGATTCCGTCATTGCTGTTCTAGTATTTAAAGGCCACTCTGTTGCCATACTCTTCCCAGTTTAAACAAGGTCAACTCGCTCTTTCTTCTCTCTGTCTCTGTCTCTCTCTCTCTCTGAGACGAGAAGCTTCAGATTGATCGATATCTCACCAATTTCTCAGGTATTTTTCAGAGTTTGAATTCCCTTTGTGTAATTCTTGTTGTGTACTTTTCACAACTTGTTCATGCTACTATTTAAGTGCTGAAGTTGAAAGTTAGTTATTTGTACGACTTGATTGGATAGGAGTCACAGGATTTAATTTATACACTAGTTCTCTTTCTCGTTACGGCATTTTCTTTCGCCATTTAATTTTAAGGAATGTGCAGGGTCTGTGAATTGCCAATTATTCTCTTTTGAAATCTGTCAGATATATAATTGTAATTAAGAAGAACACTTGTTGGGTTTAAAAGTCACCAATTGTTTCTGTCCTGATCAGGTTAATTAGTTCTAAAATCCACTGAAATGGTGAAGATCTGTTGCATCGGCGCTGGATATGTGGGTGGACCCACAATGGCAGTCATAGCTCTGAAATGTCCAGAGGTAGAGGTTGTAGTAGTGGACATCAGTGCTGCCCGAATTGATGCATGGAACAGCGACAAGCTCCCAATCTATGAGCCCGATCTTGATGATGTGGTCAACGCTTGCCGAGACCGCAATCTCTTCTTCAGCACAGATATCGAGAAACATGTCGCAGATTCCGAAATCCTCTTCCTTTCTGTAAACACCCCAACCAAGACCTGCGGCCTCGGCGCTGGTAAATATGCTAATTTTAATTTCTTCCTAACTCACTGTCCCTTAATTACTCAATATGACAATATGCATGTCTGATAAAGTTGACGGTACTTAGAAAATGGGGAAAAGTTACTTCATTCATCGATAATCTGTCTACATATACAATTTATCTCAATCTTACACTTTAGTCCCTATAACTACTATATTCATACTTTTACCTAAATACCCTTATTAACAATACAATATTCAACACTCCCCCTCAAGATGATGCATAGATATTGATCATGTTCATCTTGCCTATTACATTGGAAAAGTCTGTGACACTCAACCCTTTTGTGAAGACATCAGCAATTTGCTCCTTGGTACGAACGAAAGGCATACATATAATGCTCTCGTCAAGTTTATCCTTGATAAAGTGTCGATCAATCTCCACATGTTTGGTTCTGTCATGTTGTACTGGGTTGTTTGCTATGTTTATAGCCGCCTTGTTGTCACAGTACAACATTATGGGTTTGTTCTCCAACAACCCCAATTCTGATAGCAATCTTCGTAACCACAACCCTTCACTCACACCTTGGGCCATGGCTCTATACTCAGCCTCTGCACTAGACCTTGCTACTACATTCTGCTTCTTGCTTCGCCAGGAAACCAGATTACCCCCAACAAACGAACAGTAGCCTGAAGTTGACTTTCTATCATCAAGACACCCTGCCCAATCGGCATCTGTATAGACTTCAATCCTAGTGTGCCCATTTTTACTCAGGAGCACACCTTTTCCTGGACAACTCTTGAGATACCTCAGAATCTGATACACGGCCTCTTCATATGAAATTCTAGGGTCGTGCATATACCTGCTCACTACGCTCACAGCGTATGCAATGTCAGGTCGAGTATGTGCTAAGTAGATCAGTCTGCCTACTAGGCGCTGATACTGTCCTCTATCTACTTGATCACCTATTCCTCCCTTCAGCTTATTATTAGGGTCTATGGGTGTATTGACAGGTCGACACCCAAGCATTCCCGTGTCTCTCAGTAGATCTAGGACATACTTTTGCTGTGAAAGAACTATCCCTTTTTTTGAGCGAGCAACCTCAATGCTTAGAAAGTAGCGCAATTCACCCAGGTCTTTCATTTCAAACTCTGTGGCTAAGCTGGCCTTAAGCCTCTTCATCTCAACAAGATCATTACCTGTTAACACTATATCATCCACATACACCACCAGAATGCAGATTTTCTCTCATTTCCTTTGGATGAACATAGTGTGATCGCCACTACTTTGCTGATAGCCTAGTTTTTTCATTGCCATAGAAAACCTGTCAAACCAGGCTCGTGGTGACTGCTTTAACCCGTACAGGGAGCGCTTCAGGTGACACACTTTACCCTTCAGTTGTTCATTTTCAAACCCAGGTGGGATCTCCATATATACCTCTTCCTTTAGGTCCCCATGAAGAAAGGCATTTTTAACATCTAGCTGGCACAAATCCCACCCAAAGTTTACCGCACACGAGATGAGAGTTCTGACAGTATTCATTTTCGCCACTGGAGCAAAGGTCTCCTCATAGTCCACACCATACGTTTGTGTGTAGCCCTTGGCCACCAATCTGGCTTTGAATCTGTCCACCTTTCCCTCTGGAGTATATTTTGTCGAGTATACCCACTTGCATCCTACGGTGCTTTTGTTGGACGGTCTAGGGACCATATCCCAAGTGTCATTCTTGACTAATGCTTTCATCTCCTCGAACATTGCCTTCTTCCACTTTGGGTCCTGCATTGCTTTTCTCCAATCACATGGAACAGAGTTAGAGTGTAAGGAGGTTACAAAAGCTTTGTAAGTAGGGGAAAGTGTCTCAAATGAGACATAGTGAGAGATAGGATGCGAGGTTGAGACATCTTCCCCTTGCTTCAAGACAGTTGACCGGACTCCTTTGCGCAAGGCAATAGGAAGGTCGAGATCAGAGAAAAGAGGAGTACCTGAGGGTAACTCTGAGTTACCTGAAGGCTGTGGTGTGAGCGAGCCGTCGACAGGAGCAAGTAATTGGTATTGATCTTGGACCGGAGGTTGCTCAACATTCTCATGGCGAGGTTTTCGAGTGTAAACCTTGTTGATCTGCCTATTAGGAGGTGGTAGGCTTTGGTCAATGCTTGAGTCCAGATCTATCTCTGTAGTTGGACTTACGGGCATACTGTTGTCAGATTCCTTACTCTCCCCCTCTCGACCAACTCGGTCCGAGGGATAGGTGACAACCACCTCAAGAAGATCATGAAATGTAACAGAAGATGCATTGGACTGTGCATCGGAAAGAGGAAAATAGGGTTCTGTTTCTCGGAATGTCACATCCAAGCTTTCCAGCATCCTTTTTTTCACAGGGTCATAACATCTATACCCCTTTTTCCCACTGGAGTACCCAACAAACACACATTTGTGGGCCTTCGCATCGAGTTTGCTAATACCTGGACTTGTGTTATGAACAAAACACACACAACCAAACTTTTTGGGAGGTACCTTGAATGAGGTGGTCCCTGTGAGCATTTCGAGTGGTGTACTGAAGTCCACCACTCTCAACGGCATTCTGTTGATCAAATACGTAGCAGTCTGCGCTGCTTCTCCCCAAAGGTACCTCGGAACGTTCATGGCAAAAAGGAGGTACCTCGTCACTTCCAGGATGTGCCTGTTCTTCCTTTCTGCAACACCATTTTGTTCAGGTGTATTCACACATGTAGTTTGATGTACAATACCATTACCTCGTAAGAATTCTTGCATTGCCCTGTTGGTGTATTCTGTGCCATTATCTGAGCGTAACACCTTCACTTTCTTCTCAAATTGGGTTTCCACCATCTTGTGAAAAGTCTTGAAGCACTCCAAAACTCCCTCTTTACTCTTCAACAGGTACAGCCAAGTCATCCGGCTATAACAATCAATAAAGGTGACAAACCACCTTGAGCCAGATAGAGCAGTGACTCTCGAGGGCCCCCAAACATCAGAATGAACAATATCAAAGCAAGAAACACTTCTATTACCAAAAGAGAGATACATTGTTCTGGTGTGCTTAGCAAACTACAAGCATCACATACTAGTTTAGTTTTGCTACACCTAGAATACAACTTGGGATACAACCTTCCAAGCACAGTAAAAGATATATGCCCTAAACGGCAATGTAACAAAAACATCTCCAACTCTGGAGTCTCTGCCAAACAGGCTCTCGGGTCCAAAACCTCCCCTCCTTGCTTAAGTCGGTACAAGCCTTCACTCCTCTTGCCAATACCAATCACTCTTCCTGTCTTCAGCTCCTGCAACACAACATGAGTAGGAGACAGAGAAACAACACAGTTAAGATCGTCTACCAATTGACTAACTGATAGGAGGTTATTGGTGAATTTAGGAACATGAAAGACTGATGATAGCTGGAGGTCTGGAGTACATGTTACATCCCCAACTCCTGCTATTGAGCAAAGCGAGCCATCGGCTGTTTGTACTTTTTCTCTCCCAGACATAGGCTTATAGGTTTTGAACAATGTAGGGTCAGGGGTCATATGTTTAGATGCCCCAGAGTCTACAATCCAGGACTGATCAGGGCTAGACTCGGCTATTAGGGCTTTTATAACAGTGCCAACAGGTCTAACTACAGTGGTAAGAAAAGAGGAAGGAATGTAACCGTCAGCCCCAGATGGAGCAGCAATAGATGAGGCACTGCTAGCTGAGGTAGTGGACAAGAGACGAGCTGCAAGCTGAGTCACTAGTTGAGTCAACCTATCATCAGTGCCTGAACTTGGCGTACTAGTGTTGTCAGCCACATGTGCCTTTTGGTATCCTCCACCACGTCCTGGTCCACGACCTCTACCTTGTCCTCTGTCACGTCCACCATCACGACCTCGACCTCTAGCTGGTCTTCCATGTAAGTCCCAGCAAGTCTCCCGAGTGTGATTCTTCCTATGGCAGTGATCACAGACTTTGTCACCCTGGGAGGACACTGAGTGTGGCTGGATGAACATAGCTGAACCCTCCTGTACTGGCAAGGATATCATTGCCTTCCTCCTGCTTTCCTCTTGAACCGCTACTGCAAAGGCATCACGAAGAGTAGGTAGCGGATTCCTCTGCCAGAGACTCTGTCGAATCTGCTCGAACTCAATGTTGAGGCCAGCAAGGAAGCGAAAGGTCCTTCTTTTCTCCAACCAGTTTGTGAAGGCTAGTGCATCTACCGAGCATGTCATAGCCAAAGGATCAAAGAAATCCATTTGCTCCCACATATTGTTCAACTCTGAGAAATACTCAGTCACACTCATTTCTCCCTGAACTAGACTGTCTGACTTAGACTGGAGGTGATAGATCTGCCCATGGTTACCCGTTTGAGAGTACATCTCGGCTGCCCGATCCCACACTTGTCGAGCAGTGTTCAACATCATAAACTGACTTTGCAGTCTAACCTCCATTGAATTGACCAGCCACGACATAACCTGCCCATCGTCTGCCTCCCACTTCTGAAACTCAGCTTTCTCCTCTATCTTCTCAGCTTCCGAAAGTTCTGGTTTCTTTGCCGTACCGGTAACATACCCGGTTAATCTCTGACCTTTCAAGTGCATAAGCATTTGTCTTGACCACAACAGATAGTTCTCAGCCCCATTCAATCTCACTGAGATGACCTGAGACGATCTAGAGAAATTTCTGTCTTCTGCCATTTTTTTTTTAAGGGTTTAGATGGAGAAACAGCAACAACCAGTGTATTGACACTCAGATCCGATCAATAAATCCTATGTGGGAGAAAATGAGACAGAAACGGCTCACACGAGCCTTCACTCACACCTTTACTCACAGAAAGGGGTGCTCGCGGAAAGGGAACTGCTCTCGCGGAAAGGGAACTGCTCCCGCGGAAAAGGAGAAATCGCGAACGCGGAGACCGTGACTCGCGAATCGCTAACGCGGACGGGAGCTACTGACGGCGACCGTGACTCGCGAAACGCGGAGCTGCTGACGGCAACTCGCGTTGGAACTAGCGGACGGCGACGCGAAGACAGTGACTCGCGCTACTCGCGCTGGAACTAGCGGACCACGGCGGCGGCGGATGCTCACGCTCACGCTCCGGACTCCTGCTCTGATACCATAAAGTTGACGGTACTTAGAAAATGGGGAAAAGTTACTTCATTCATCGATAATCTGTTTACATATACAATTTATCTCAATCTTACACTTTAGTCCCTATAACTACTATATTCATACTTTTACCTAAATACCCTTATTAACAATACAATATTCAACATATGATTTACTCAATTTATTTCAAATCTAATGCAAACAATGCTACTACAGGAAGGGCCGCTGATCTCACCTTCTGGGAGCAAGCAGCTCGCATGATCGCCAACGTTTCCAAATCTGACAAGATTGTGGTCGAAAAATCTACAGTACCAGTAAAAACTGCAGAGGCGATCGAAAAGATACTAAATCACAATAGTAACGGTGTAAAATACCAAGTCCTATCCAACCCTGAGTTCCTTTCCGAAGGAACCGCCATCGAAGATTTATTATATCCTGAAAGAGTACTAATCGGTGGAAGGGAAACACCGGAAGGACGAAAGGCTATTCAGAAACTGAAGGAAATTTACGCGCACTGGGTCCCTGATAATTTGATCATAACAACAAACCTCTGGTCGGCTGAGTTGTCTAAGCTTGCATCCAACGCTTTTCAAGCTCAGCGTGTCTCTTCCATAAATGCCATGTCAGCACTATGCGAGGCCACGGGAGCAAGTGTATCTGAGGTGGCATATGCAATTGGCATGGACTCGAGGATTGGACCGAAGTTCTTGAATGCAAGTGTCGGGTTCGGTGGCTCGTGCTTTCAAAAGGATATACTTAATTTGGTTTATATTTGTGAGTGCAATGGTCTTCCTGAGGTAGCAAATTACTGGAAGCAGGTAATCAAGATCAATGATTACCAGAAAAGACGGTTTCTGAACCTTGTTATCTCCTCCATGTTCAACACAGTATCAGGGAAAAAGATTGCCATTGTGGGGTTTGCATTTAAAAAAGATACTGCAGATACTAGAGAATCGGCATCGATCTATGTTTCTCAGGGTTTGTTAAGGGAGAATGCCATTATAAGCATCTACGACCCGAAAGTCACCGAGGATCAAATTCAGTATGATCTTGGCACGAACAAGTTGGATTGGGACAACCCGATCCCACTACAGCCGATGAGCCCGACTGCTACTAAGCAAATCACCATGGCATGGGACCCGTATACAGCGACCAAGGGGGCCCATGCTGTGTGTATCTTGACCGAGTGGGATGAGTTCAAGGACCTAGACTACCAGAGAATCTATGACGGGATGCAAAAGCCGGCTTTTATGTTTGATGGCCGCAACATGGTAGATCCGGTGAAGCTCAGAGAGATCGGGTACATTGTCTACTCAATTGGTAGGCCACTTGACCCCTGGCTAGCAGACATGCCAGCAGTAGCATAATTTATCAATTTATCGACTCAATTCTGGTGTAGAAAGAAAATTATTTCGTTCTTTTTTAAACGATTATCATGCTGATACGGTGATGAAATGTGGTGTTTTTTTTTTTTTAATAAACAATCGTTGTGCTTATTTGGTAATTTGTTGAAATAGTCCAAGATGAAATATGAAAGGTAAACATTGACCTTGTGTTTCTTCTTCTTCTTGTTTTTCTTTTTTTTTTGAACAATTTGGTCACCCTTATTAGTATGTCTTTTTTTTTCTTTTTCTTTTTTTGAAAATCCACCCTTATTAGTATGTCAAAATCAGCAAACAGACTATGAAACCTTGACGAATTAAATTCTTCGCATTTCGGCATTGTATCCAATTCCTGCACCCTTCACCACAAATAAGCGGCAAAACAAAATACTTAATGACTAAATTGAGTGAGTCTATGGTACTGTGCATATTACGATTTGGTCCGTAATACGGATCAATATTTTTGTTTTTGATATTCTAACGGTCGATTCGAACTGTTCAAAATAATTTTCAATAAATATGTACTTGCAGACTGAATTTCATATTTTTAATTTTTTTTAATATTTTCTAAAATAGATAGAAAATCACTGTTTTTTGGATGGTCGAGAATTTTCAGATCAAGTATTTTCTACCTATCTTATAAAATAGTAAAAGAAATTCTAAAAAAATATAAAATTCAGTTTTCAAGTACATATTCATATGGGGATCATGTTGAACGGTTCGGATTGCCCGTTAGAATTTTGAAAACAGAAATATTGATCTGTATTATGGACCAACCCGTGACATGCATAGTACCATAGACTCACTCGACTAAATTTAATACTATTATCACATTTCAACAAAAATAGTGTTGAGATATTAATATATATTTTTTCTGTATAACATACTTAATGACTAATGAGTTAGGCTATGCTTCTTTGAAATGTACACTTATCTAGTGTGCCTCAAAAAAACAATTGTTGGATGTGCTTCTACTTTTATCTAGTATGGATCTTGAGTCCTTGACACAGGTCCACACATGCTATATCAAAACACATTAGATAGATGTACATTATAAAACACCGTAGCCTCACTCATTATTAATATCCCACCACTATTTTGTTGTAATGAATTTGTTACTACTATTTTAATTGTTATAGTTTATAAGAAATTAAGAATTATAGAATTCGGGTTCCCTAAAGTAACCCAATCTTTTAATTTGGATCCGGACCGTCCAATATGTCACCCCTCGTGCATTACATCGGGCCGCATTGGCCCGGATTCTAAACAGACGGTGCAGATGCAAACTCATATATTGGGTTACTCTAGGGGATCAGGACCCAGAGTTATAATGGATCAGATTGAATTTTTCGTTATAATAGTGTTTGACCCTAAAAAGTTGCTATTTAAGTTTAACATGATATATAGCAATTTTTGAGGCGATTAAAATGCCAAGACATGCATAAACTCCCCAGATCAAAAATGGGAACAACATATTAAAATTCGTGGTAGTATTCTACATGCAAAACCATGAATCTTAATGCGTAAAGCGGTCGGAAACATTAAGGAATTAGTCTCCTACAAATAAACAATTGCTGGATAATGTATTGGGTGCAAATAATGGGGTATACTCAGCAAAACCGCCCCCAAACCACTCTGGGTACAAATTGAGAGATGTTTAACAGTTCCTGACATCGGGGACCCCACAAGTCAATGACTCAAGAGCATTTTCGCTGACTAGCCGAGATTAATGAACACGGTCTATGCAGACAAAGCTTATAGACCGACCAGTCAGCTATTCGGTGCATGATGAACCATGCCCAGCTGAGCCTCAAACCCGAAATTAAATTCGGCGCCCCAACATAAGTTGAACCCTTCATCCCATATGTGCTTGGTGTTTCATGCACCGCATAGGGCCCAACATACGGCCCATCAAACACCTGGCGTGGCCAGAGAAAACAACAGAAAAGAAGGGAAAATGTAAAAGGAACAAAGAGACTGACATTCGGGTCCCACCCTGTCAGCTCCTTCTCCTTCCTTTCTCTCACGGTTTCAACCAAAATTAAGCTAGAAATTCGAATTAACGAGAGGAGAATAGTGTAATCTCTTAATTCAGGCTAGTAAGGCATCTTACCCTCTATTCCTCTTGGCTTTCTCTCAAACCCGAGCTCCTCTCCTCTTCTTTAATTCAAGCCCGAATAGTGAGAAGGTGGCAAATCGGTTTGGCCAAGATAATTAAAATCAAGGATTGGGAACCTAAGAGGGTCCCTCTGTGTGCAACACGATGCTGTTAAAGGCCTCAATCTAATGAATGCGCATTTAAAATTGGGCCTGCACCCGAAACCAACATGGTGCAGTTCGGGCATGGTGAGAAAATGACAAATTGGCTCTTGGAAAAAATTGATATGCCCTGGAACACGTTAAGGGGTGTATTACGATGCTAGGTGTTACATTCCTGATAGCCAAAGGACGAAGGATGAGAATAGACCATGTTAAGGTATGATAAACCGCCGGTATAGTGTAAATTAGCCTCTACAGCTGTTAATACACTGAATGGTCCCCAGGACACGTGCCATGTAGCCTATGGAAGATGACAAAGATGGAAATTCCTCTCCCAGGGTGCAGGAACACGTTTTTCAATGCTTACCATATCAAGTCGGTTAATCAAAGGGCCCAAAATTCGGGCTTTGCATTGTAAACCGATTTAAAGGCTAGGATGCATCCAACAAGAGATTGATGACATGTTATATCTCTATTGGACGGCTATTGCCATGAATACCCGAATATATGAAGAGATATGATCAAAACCATTCAACAAACATCTGATGTGCCTGATGAAAGCCACATCACCAAGCCCTAAACCCTAAACCCCTTTGCTGCCTATAAGAAGGCACCTAGAGCTCAGGAACAGGAGAGGGCCAGAATCACATTACTACTACATAAAAAGAAGATCAAAAGATAGCAAGAAATAGAGAGAAAAAGAAAGAAATTGGTGTTCTTCTTCCCTTGTAAGAGTGAAAATCGAAAATTAGGTAATTAAATACCTATAAAATGTAAAGCCTTGATGGCTGAGTTCTTATAAATAAAGATTTCCTTGATGAAATAAATCTCTTTTATTTTGAATTTTATTGCTTTCTTTTTATTGGAGCTTCTTTCATTTTATATTCTCTCCTTTTTGTCTATTTATTTTATTTCATTCCTGAACTTTTGAAGATGCAAAATGAGAAAGTTTCATGATGTTCAAGCTTATTTACAAGCAAAACATGAAGCTTAATGATCATAAAAAAAAAATAATGTATGCATAAACAAGTAAAAAAAAAATATATATATTTTCTTTCTTCCCTTTTTCTCTACTTTCTTTGTTTGCTGCCTTTTATAAACAAAATAAATATACATATGTATTTTATTTCTTCTTTTGCACTTTTAGTATAAAATAAAGCAAAAAACCGAAAACATACAAATCTGATTTTTCTTGAACTTTCTTCTTGATTTTTCATGCTTATAATCTTTGTATAAGATAACCAAATAATGAGGATGCATGTGTTGAGCTGTATAGTTCCTATTGCATCTAATTTATTTGATTATTTTATTAGAAAAGATTGAAAGTAAAACAAAAAAATGAGTTATAATGGTTGAGCTGTATAGTTCCTATTATAATCTCCTTGATATGGGGCCTATGGTGCACAAACAAGTTCTAGATGATCTCTTCATGCATAAATGCATGTCTTGTGTATAAAAGGCACAAAATAAAGAGATCAAATGGACATTTGTGCAAAATAGTGAAAGAATGAGGTTCAAATTGCAAATAGATGTCAACTATGTTGAAAATATCATTTGTACATTTGAATCAATGATCTCTTAATGATTTGTCCCTTTGTCAAGTGAGATTATACAAAAAATGTGATTTCAAACAAAACCAGGGGCTTCCCTGCATAAAACCAAATTTCAACAGATGTTTGATGTTTAAAATGGTAGTGCAATGAATTCTTGGAATTTTTGGATCTTTCTCCTTTTCCTCTTTCTCTTTGTTTGCACCAAATTGTAGCCTAAAAGCTACTCAAACTTGTTGAAACTCAAAACCTGTCATGGTAAAGGTTTCCCATAGCTCCTGGTACCAGCCAATGAGCAGTAACAGCACCAAAATCCAAAGCATGTACCACTGGTACAAGAAATGCACTCAAAAGTGCCAAAATGACCTCTGCTGGTAAATGGTACAATCTGGACTGATATAGGGACCAAAATGAAAAATAAACATCACCATCCGATAGAGGACTTCAAGACACATAAAATTGACTCAAGTTGCATATTTTTCTGATTTTATTTCGATTTGTTATGAATTTTTGAAGTTCAGCTTTGAAAAACAAAAAGTTCAGCATTCTGGAAGGAAAAAGGACCTGCTGGTAAATTGAGCACAAAAAATATTTTAAAGGCCAAATAAAAAAAATAAATACCACAGATGGATAGAAAATTTAAAGATACACAAAATGGACACAAATTTCAAATTATTTGGATCTTATTCCTATTTTTTATGAGCTCTCAAAGTTCAGCTTTTAAATGAAGAGAAAATCAGCAATTAAACTGGAAAATTACCTTCACTGCCCCTCAGCTGAAATAAATGACTTAAAAATGGAAATAAAACGCTAAAATTCATGAAACTCACCCTGTATATAATAAATATACCCCTTTATGAATTAATGATAAGAATTTGTATAATTCTCAACAAAAAATCAGAATCTATGAATTAATTCAATTTGCTCAAAATCATGAAATTAATGTTTACCAATGCTTAAAAATGAGAAATTTAATCCAAACATTCTGCCATGTCACTAAAGCTCAAATCCACCTCTTAAATGCCTCAATTTCGAATTAAAGAGATTCTTTACTCAATTTGATGTTAAACCGGTGCCAAACCATAGAACAAGAGTCCAAATGTGATTAAAGTTCAACAAAATTTAAAATTGAGGCAATTGTTAGATTCTAAGCAGAGACACGATGATACTGGACCATGTGATTAAGAATGATCGCATCTTAATTCAAAAGAATCAAGATTAAATTGAAAATCGGATGTCACGGCCGAACTCAACCTCGGACCACCGTTTTCCGATGATCGGAGGCGGCCGACGACAGGTGCAATGTGATCTCTGGTCCCGGGCGATGCCAACCATGTTGTCGCCGTGCCCTGCCGTGACCGGAGTCGATCGGAAGCCGGCAACCCTAAACCTCGGGCAACCCTAGTTCATATCGGAGATAGCACGAATTTTGAAGCAAGCGTAAATCGTTTGATGAAGGCGCCAAAGTGAAGTTCAAACAAGAATGCGGATCTTAAAGCAGGATTCCAATCAAACGTTCAATAGAATTCGGCTTTCCGGGGCCCATTTGGCAGTAACCCGAATTGAAACGGAAGAACTATTAACCGAATCTCAAAGAGGCTCAAGGGCGCAGTACACATCTCAAAGCTTCATGATTAAATCTCAAAGCCCAATATTCATATCCAATGTTCAACACAAGTCTCAAAGTCCAATACCCCCATCTCAAAACCCAATGTGTGAATCTCAAAGCCCCAAACATAAATAAAATGATTAAAACAAAATCCCTTTACAAATAAACCCTCCTAATAAAATTTAATTGACAGCGCAGTCCTTGCAAAATTACAACAAGGTCCTTAACAACCAAAATTCTCACAAACAAGTCCCCAAAGGCCCAATTTTCATATAAAACCTTGTCTAAAACCCAAATCACAAATCCACACCTTCCCAGCTTTGTAAATAAGCTCCTGAGAAAATATAAATATTTACAAATAAGTCCTTTTTGACCATAACTTTTTCATCTTAAGTCCAAATTGACTCAAACCACTTCCAAATGAACCCAAATTGAGTTCTTCATTTTTCTAAATCAAAATTGATCATGTCCAAGCATCAGCCAAACCCTGAAATGACCAAAATACCCTTTCTTCAAATATGAATGATTTCTTAATGGAATGTAAATAATTAATAAAAATATAAACAAATATGTCATAAATCAAATATAAATAAATAATGTACATACACTACTCAAATATCCAAGTTCCTATTTTAAAAATGCAATAAACATTATTTTAATGTAAAAGTCATACACAAACATATATCCAAATGCATAGAAAACCTAAGCAAACCAAAGTCAAAACACGAGTTTCCCTTTTAGCCCCCTTTATTCAATTCACAACAAATAGGCACAAATCCCGGAATGAACGAGGTATTCAGCATGGCTTGGAAGGGTCATCTGATGTAATTAACAGCGGGGGCTTGCGCCCGCTGGGAGTTAAACGTCCCCACAATCAATAAACTCTCTCGATAGACTGATTATGAATAGTAGGTCTGTCGAGGGTGAACCGAAGGAATTGTAGAAAGAAAGTAAATGTTTCAAGTCTGATGTTCTTTAACCAATCGAGAGCGTCGAACCGTGAGACATTTAACATACATGCACACACCTTCCATACCAGCTGTGCAACTTTCTGCGCCCTACAGGTTTTGGCACGCCCGGTGGGACATTCTCCTCCTCACAGGTTCGGGATCCGATACGAAGATAAAAGGAACATACTCAAGTAGCCAATGACTTCAAAAACACTCAAGCAACAAGTCATTGGACCGCTCGAGTTATGTCATTTCCTTTTATATTCGATATCGACGCCTATGGATTGAATAATCGGGCTAACACTTACGTATAAGTTTATATATGAAAATTGACTAATGAAATTTTGAGTTTTGCTTGTTTGCAGGAATGGCTTACACCGCAATCAACGCACGCTCTTTTGCCCAAGTTGCCAGCCTCCCAGCTGGCGAAGAAGTCGTTTATTTTGGGACTTTCGCAGTCCCTGTTGATGAAGTCAGGGCATTTGATGTCCCTGCTCCTACTCCAATGAATGATCAACTGTCCCTCGGGTCTGTCACCGAGGAAGAAATTGAAGATGATGAAGAACCATGCTACTTTCTCACTCCTAAAGGGATGGACGGCAAGACGTTCATTCCCCTTTCCAAGACTAGGCGCGCAAGAAGACGCGCGTCTAAGAAAATAACTGTAATCAACCAAATTCCCGTGACCCCTCTGTCGGTCACCAAGAAAAGAAATCTCCAAGCATACCAGGATGAGTTAGTGGCTCAACCAGCCCTCCCTGTCCACAACTCATTCTCCCCACTCAGGATAGTGAGGAGGAATTCTTCTACTGCACACATACGTGCAGCGGGAGAAGTCCCTCAAACCGTCTCGTTCATCCATGAACCGAAAAGGATGAACACCAACCGCAAAATGGTTGATGACACTGCCACGGCCATTCATAGGGCCCACAAGCAGCTTCGCATGTTGAAGCAGCATAGGAACCGATACTATGTACATCCTGTGCAAGAAACCTCTGCATCCCTTTCCGTCAAATCTAGGTTGACGTTTCCAGCCCAAAAGCTGGGGGCATCCAATGACGCCCAACCATCTATCCAATCAAGGCTAACTTTTCCAGCCCCAAAACCTCATGTACACAATAGTACTCTCTACTCAAAACCAAAACCAATGTTCTCAGCCCCAAGGCTGGGGGCACATCATGGTGCCTCGTTGGAACCAAAACTCCGTCGAGAGATACGCTCAGGCACCTCTCGAAGCTCAAACAACGAGGGATCAAATCAAACCCCTCAAATTCTGAGGAGACCAGCCAGTGTTCATGATAGGCTGGGGGCACGAATAAATCCGCACCCCTCCAACACTGGAAGTTTAACAATAGTGGCGCCAAATGCCACTCATAAAAAGCGAAGGGTCACTAAAATACACCCTAAGCAAGAAGAAGAAGCGACGGTCTTCATGATAACCATTAATGAAGACCTCGAAGAGGAAGATGACCATAAACTCTCCAACCCCACCGTATGCATGGTGAGAAAGGGGAAAGATCCCATTGTCGAAAATCCGAGTGACGAGGAGGAAGAGTCTGACGCGGCATGCCTTCCTCCCATAAGTGCCAAACCCAAAACCGTAAGTGGCTCAGATATAGGTCATATGGATGAGCCCGCATTAGGTAACTTCCATACCGTCTTGGCAACTTCTCCCTGTGCTGGTGAAAGTCAAACCGGTGCCCAAACACAAGAACAAATGTTATCCGCCTTCAACCAAATGCAAGCCGAGATACAAAATCTTAGAGCTGAAGTACATCAAGCCTACGAAAGGGAGCAAAGGTTGATGGCTGAAATCCGAGGGAAAGGTCTCGCTGGCTCCGAACTCGAAAGAGGAGAAACATCAAATCGGTCCAGCCCCGTAAACGGGCCTGAAAGAATAGAAAGACCAAACCCTCAAGAAAGACGTAGAGTACATTGGGAAGATGAAAGGCGAGAAACTTCCCCAACCTTTACTGCGGTTGATGTTCAAGAAATGATCAGCCGTCAGTTACGAGAAATGGGGATTGCCCCAAAACAAACAACACTACGAATAGGGAAGCCATACCCTCCCGAATTCGATATACCAAAATATCCCCCAACATACGCCGTTCCCTTATTCTCCAAGTTCTCAGGAAATGGGACAGATGAGACGGGACCTGAACAACACGTTAGCCACTTCATGATTCAATGTGGTGACTCTTCAAGAGAAGAAGCATTCCTTTGTCGCCAATTCGCTAGAAGTCTTTCAGGACCGGCGTTTCAATGGTATTGTTCTTTAAAACCAGGAAGTATAAAATCCTGGGACCAAATGGCGCGTGCCTTCATAGATAGGTTTGCCACTGCGAGCAGCCCAATAAGACTGGCCGATTTAGCATGGGCCAAACAAGGGCCAAATGAAACTCTTCTGACGTACATCAACCGCTGGAGAAATATGAGCAATAAGTCGAGCCATTCCATACCCGAAAGGGAGGCAGTTGATTTGCTCATAAGAAGTACATCCGGCAAAATGAGAGAAATGTTAATCGTTGCCAACCCTAACAGTTATCAAGATCTGGTAGACACTGTATCCAGGTTGGGGCAAACGGATATAGAAGAGAAGTCATCAACTTCCTTCAAACCTAGAAGAGACTTTCCAAAGAAGAAGGAATCAAAGACGGTATACGCCGTCAAAACCAATAAAACCAACAAAACCAAAGACAGAGATTCTGACTCTTCTGACGAGGAGGCGAGACAAGTTGATAGCCAACCCACTCAGCCAGCTTCTCAAGATAACCAAAATAGTCGTTACTTCAAATCGTTAGAAGAACGAAAGAATAAGAAATACTCTTTCAAGAAGGAGAAAACGGCCAAGATATTTAAGCAAGCCTTGGAAGATGGTATGGAATTGCCTCCAAGCAAACGCCCTGATCAGGCAGATAAGATTGATCACCCTAAGTATTGCCCATATCATAGGGTGATAAGTCATAAAATAGAAGACTGTTGGGTCTTCAAAGACCTAATAGAAAGAAGAATACAAGAGGGTCGTATGCAGCTAGCGCCAAGTGCCGTGCAACAACCCGCACCTCACGAGCAAGTTAATGTTATCTCTCATGATGAGATGGTCGAAGAAAAAAGGGTTGAAAGTCCCGCGAATGAAACATGGGAATTCCACCTCTCTAGGAAAACCAAAAAGTTGCTGAAACAACTCTTGAAAGAGTCTCAAGTCAAATGGGACAGCAACTTAAACCCCACGGTGCCAAGGCCCCCAAAACGGGTCATCCATCGCAAACCAAATACGAATGGCAGCCAGAAAGGCAAGAAATCGCCCAAACCAGCAGAGTTGCCTACACCTTCTGAAATCCAAAAGCACATACAAGCCTTAGAGGATCACAAGCAAGGTACTCCGCTACCGTTAACCCTCTTAGACTTCTTAACAGAAGATGTATTGGCCGTAATGTTGGGCCTCGAAACTGTAAAAGGAGAGACAAGTAAAACTCCCCAAAATAGAGAAGACAATGATGATAACCACGAAATGTGCAATGTGGTTGTCTATGGAGGAAGTTCCTCGAGTGACTCAGATGACGGTGAGGTTGTCTTTGTCAAAACCGAGAAACCTGATTGCCAAGCAGTGCTTCGCTCGGGTACGAATATCCCGGAGCGCCAACCACCACAAGAAAATGAAGTTGGGAGGTCAAAGGCCAAGGCAAAAGGGAAAGAACCCGCTATACAAGATGAACCAGCACCTAAGAAATACATGGTGCAAGATTATAATATCCTCGCACAACTTAGAAAAATACCAGCGGCGGTAAGCATGTTTGACGTATTGATGATGTCCGCTGAAGTGAGGGAAGTGCTCATTTATGCACTCCAAAACCCTGAAGAGTTTCAAGCACATTTTGCCGAAAAAAGGATACAAGAAATAGCGCTGGTGAACAACAAAAACCCAACCATCACCTTTAACGATGATGATTTGCTCATAGGCACGCCTGATCACAATAGACCACTCTTTCTCACTGGTGAGTGTGATGGCCAAAAGGTAACCCGCATGCTAATCGATCCGGGCTCTTCCATTAATCTAATGCCTAAACGAACGTTAGACCGTCTCACGTTGAGCGCTAAGTTCCACACGAAGGATAAGATCACTATACATGGGTTCAACCACAAAACGGAGCAATCCATGGGGGCCGTTAGCTTGCCTTTTGATATTGGTGGTATTCAAGAATGGATGAAATTCTACATCATCGATGCGAAAACCACATACAACGCATTAATAGGTCGACCATGGCTACATAATAACAATGCCGTCCCATCAACTTTGCATCAATGTGTAAAGTACATAAAGGACGGTGAAGTCAAACAAATCAAAGGAGAAATTAAACCGTTTGAAGTGCACGAAATAGGGTTGAAAGATGCCAAATATTTCTTTGATAAACCTACTCTAGAGGGAGAATGTTCGAAGAGACAACGAGATGAGAAAATAAGGCTATATGGAGCCGATACTGACTCGTCATCAGAGGAGGAAGCCGATGAAGCTAGGATACTCCCGTCATACATAATACCCTCAGAAAATGAGGAAGAAACAAGTCAATCCTCGTTGATGATTGAGAGGATACCTGAAAACCATCATAAAGAGCTCACACCGAGGGAAGTGAACCAAATCCAAGAAATGATATTATTCATAATACCGCCCAAGGAGGAGGCTACTGAAGAAGGGATCTTTAGGCACAAGCCTATTGTATTCTATAGAGCGTCCGATGGTAAAGATCGGTCTTTGGTGCTGAACGACGATGAATGGCCTTTAGAAGACGAAACCATGTCCGACAAAGTGGATGTATCTCTCCTGCCATATTGCCCCAAAAGCCTAACTAGGATTCTTGCAAACATGAGTCCCATGTCTCCAACCTACGCTATGACAAAGCGATTCGATAGGATATTGGCTCATCGCAATTCTACAATCATAGGACCGGACGGAAAACCAAGAAATACTCGAGGGCTCGGGTATGAAGAATCTGACGATGAATACGACGATTCCAAATGTCGTCCTATGCAATACCTCAGCAACAGTAGCAGTGATGACGAGCCACCGACTTGTGATCTAAGAAGGATCCAAAGGAGAGCTGCTCATGCCAATTTAGAAATGGCTTTAAGAGGCAGTCGTGGTAGAAGCCGTGGAAGAGGCCGAGGTAGAAATTCCTTCGCCAATACCTTGCCAAAACAACCCAAGCCAAATCCAACCGAAACTTGCTCCTTCCAAGACCTGTTGAGACAAATGAAAGGTTTGGATATGCATTCCGAGCCTAAACAACAACAACCAAAAAATAATCAAAGAACCTTCCAAGCTTCATGTCATGCAATAGAAGCTGAAAACGATCAATCGTCATTGATCACATGTAGTGTATGTGATAGACCGGGAGAGGTCACAGAAATGACTTCATGCGTCGAATGTGGGGCCATATGCCATCCCCCTTGCACGAGGTTTAGAGAACATTCTCAAAACAGTGATGAAACCCCAAAATGGAGTTGCCTACGTTGCTTCAAAGGCAAATGGGTACCAGAACCGAAGAAGAGTGAGGAAAAAGCAGAATCACTGCTCCCAGCACCAGCACTTGAGTCTTTTCCACTTGAAGGCATGCTGGCTCAACTCCTAAAGGACTATTTAAAATTCCAGTCTGCAAAGAGACAAGCCCATACAGATTCAACAAACACAATCTCTGAATCAAAGAAACCCGTTCCAGTGATGCCAAAAGAAAAGAATACTCTGGCAGAACTTAAGAACAAAACATACTCATTTGGGCGAGATAAAGTTGCTAAAGCATTTGACCTAATGATGCAAAAAGGTCTCAATCTGCCAGTATGCAAACGCCCGGAACAAGCGAGTCGGGTCAACGAGCCTAATTATTGCCCATATCACCGTATCCTTGGTCACACCATCGACGACTGCTGGGTCTTCAAGGACTTCCTAGAAAAGAAAAGGCAAGAGGGGACTTTACCACTCACGGTGGCAGCCCATCTGGAAGGGATTCATGCGCCAATCCCCAACAAAGATAAAGGGAAGCAAAAGATAAAATTTATCCCTAAAAACGAAGTGCCTTCGCAATTCGAAGAAGGAGACATGGTGTCTATGCTCAGCCAGTCTCAACCATCCAAAGACGGCCACACTAAAATTGAGTGGAAAGGACCATATATCGTTGAGCAAGCTTTGGGGCGAGACACCTATAGGTTGCGAGAAAGCAATGGAAACAAATTCGCACCACCCATTAAAGGGAGGTATCTTCAAGAATACCAAACATCTGGAATGCAGAGTCAAGCCCGAAATTTGAAAACTCGAGGTGACAACTCGGAAAATTCAGAAGAAGAACAAGAAGCTGAGTGCTACATGGCATCTCAAAGGTCCACCGACTCAGAATATGATTCACCTCAAGAAAAAGAGGATCATAATAACAATGGTCACACAAAGCAAGGCAAATGCATGAATTGCGATGAAGTAGACGATTATTACGTCATGTTCAATTGTGACCGATGTACTAGGTACTCATGTACCGAATGCGCCATCGGAAGAAAGATAAATTCTGGGTATGACAAGAGGTTCTTCAATTGGTTTTGCGCCTCTTGCAAGTATATCGTAGAGGATGAGAAACAAAAGAAGAAGGAAAAAATCAAGCAAATTTCCAAGAGGAAAGGCGAAGATTCCAAGTCTCACCCAAAGCATGGATTATCAAGGAAACCTAAGGATGGTGATTCGAACAACCCTAGCATGGATGCTACATGTTACATGGTAGAAGTTGAATTTGAACAAGAAGAATTCGAGTTTGGATATATAACCCATTGCGGCATCTGCGACCAAAAAGGAAATTCATGGGACATGTTTGAAATTCATGGGACATGTTTGATCCTTCTGAGAATCCCACGAGATCTCCTCCTCAAACTCTACTCCACGATCTCCAAATTTTAAGATCGAAAACTCCACAAATATCCAAAATTCTAATAAACCTAAAATCTAATATCCACGAATAAAATGTTCCAAACAAAATTCCATAAATATCCAAGATCCCAATAAAGCCTAAATGTCCACAAATAAAATATTCCAATAAAAATACCTAAGCGAAAGCCTCTACGAAAAAAAAAAAAGGACCAAATCGCAACATGAATGAAATTGTCTCGAGCGAAAAGTAAGGTCCCCCAACTACCCACAAAATCCATAAAGGCCTCTCGCCACAAAATGGGTTTTGTTAAGTTTGTACCCTTAAACAATTAACACTGG
The DNA here is from genome assembly GCA_028015225.1 of Carex myosuroides. Lineage (NCBI taxonomy): Eukaryota > Viridiplantae > Streptophyta > Magnoliopsida > Poales > Cyperaceae > Carex > Carex myosuroides. Next base: position 3,160,818 of record CM051485.1, on the reverse strand, counting down.
CAAAGTTTGTCCAGCCAGTTCTGAATATGGACAAACAAGTTTTATATTTTGTACTTTAAACAAAATATGGGCTTTGGTGTTGTGCCCATTTGAAACAACTATCACTGGTTTTGTCTTTCCTCCCAGTTCGAAAAAAGGAGAGACAAGGTTTCTTCATTGTCCTTTAAACAATGGAGTGCCTAATGATGATATCTCAAATAAAATCAAAAGATTAAAGAAAGCGGTCGTTTAGACTATTTAAATTCTGAAGGCACAAAGTCTCTTTTAAAACAAAGTTTTCAAAAACAATGGTATTCGCATTTTCCGCGATACCCTCGCCTAAGGATTGATGCCGTATAGGCTATTCAGGAAGGCACGAGATGAGTGGGTAAGGTATCACCCCCAACAAATACACATGCGCACTAAATATCCCACTACAATAAAAAAGAGTGGAGAGATGTAAGGCCCACAAAGAAAGCCTCAAGCACAAAATGGGCTTTGTCAAGTTTGTGCCCTTCAAACAATTGTCACTGGTACGCTCGTCTAACCAGTCATCTAAAGTGACGAGCAGGCTTTATATATTTGTGCCGAACAAAATAAGGCTTTGATGTTGTGCCTAGGCTATGTGAGCACTAAAACAATTATCTTGGCCCAAAATAAGAAAAGAAGACGAGAACCCCAAAAGCAATAACCATAATCGGGTTCTCACCAAACCAACCTTTGCGAAAACCAGCCTTGAGCCAGATCAACACCCATAAATAGTGGACCTACGGATCAATGCCCTATAAGCCACGATCCAAACTGGAGCCTAATAACAAGTACCCCGGGCTCTAAGACGTATTGAAGTCCCACCGAAGGCGAAACCCAAGACTCGATGCACCTTTAACAGCTGTCCCCCGAGCCATAATCAAACTAGAGCGAGAACAAGAACCCTTGGCTCTAAACACTGAAATCCTGCATAAGACCAAAGCCCACAATTTGGCACCCCTCTCTATAATAGTCCCACCGATGACAATTGGGGACTTCTCAAGCTGGAGTTAAAAGGATTAACCAGCCGTTCAACACAAGTCCCGCGGGTGACAAGCAAATACCCTAAAGCCCAAGCATAATTTGGCATCCCCTTCATATGCGTCCCATAGGTGACATCTAAACCTAAGCCACATAATAAAGTCTCTTGGCTTCGAAACCGCTATACAAAGATCAAAGAACCCTGTTTAAGCCCTATATAGGCCAGAGTCCATAATAGACTCTTATTTGAAACCATGTCCCACCAAGGCCCAGCACACAAATAGGCCTACGATCAGATTGCAACCATGAATGAAACTTGTAATAATACTTTACTCAAACCGGTGTCCCACGAACCTCAAACCCAAACAGCACATAGGCGGGTCGGTTATCGAGATACACAACAAGACCGTGAGGGAACGCACAACACTGCAAATGTTCCTTCACACAAGTCCCACAGGCGAGTCCTTGAACAATTTTCACAATCGGTGCGACGTATATACAGCATATGGGCTAGTCAATTACCGAGAAGTGAATCGAAATTATGGAATATCACAAACGAATCCCGAGAACAAACCCTCGAATAGTTCTCGCGTTTGGCACGACGCATACATAGCATATGGGCTAGTCAGTTGCCGAAAAGCGAAACAAGGCCGTGAAAGATCACAAGAGCATATAAGACCGATCCTCATCAAGCCTCACCACTCTCATTTACCCCTTTTACATTAAAGGTGCGACGAAAGTACAGCATATGGGCTGGTCAGTTATCAAGAAATAGAACAAGGATAAGAAAGATCTGAAGAGCCTATGAAGCCGATCTTTCAAGGAGTTTAACGACTTCTTCTGCATTCTGCGCGTGACATATATACAGCATATGAGCTAGTCAGTAGTCGAGAAGCAGAGTAAGATTATGGGAGGTCTGAAGAGCCTATGAAGCCGATCTTTCATTCTTACAAACGGGCCCTTAACGGGGTCGCAGTCTGCATTCTACGCGTGACATATATACAGCATATGGGCTAGTCAGTAGTCAAGAAGCAGAGTAAGATTACGAGAGGTCTGAAGAGCCTATGAAGCCGATCTTTCATTCTTACAAACGGGCCCTTAACGGGGTCGCAGGAAATTTCTAACCCTTAACGGGGTCTCGTAATTCTGCGTGCAACCCATATGTAGGCGTATGAGCAGGGACAGTCGCGAAGAAAACGATGTGGGAAGACGAAGGGGCATGTACAGCTTTTTAGCTATCCCTTCATGTCAGTCCCAAGAAATTAGCACCCTTAACGGGGTTTCCGTGTTCTATGCGAGGCTTATAAGACGGGTGCTTGCTTGAAGGCGATGCAAGGATGTGGGAGACCGTAAGAAGCGTATGAGCTGGTTCTCCATGACCTTAAGATATTTGGGTTTCCGTGTTCTATGCGAGGCTTATAAGACGGGTGCTTGCTTGAAGGCGATGCAAGGATGTGGGAGACCGTAAGAAGCGTATGAGCTGGTTCTCCATGACCTTAAGATATTTGGGTTTCCGTGTTCTATGCAAGACCTATAAAGAAAGGTGTTTGCTAGAAGGCGATACAAGGATGTGGAAGAACCGTAAGAAGCATATGAGCTAGTTCTTCATAACCTTGAGGTCACTATACGTGTGGAGCCATGACGATATAGAAGTCGGTATCCATACGCTCACCATTCACTGAACATACAGCTATATAACGGCTGTCCAAGGTGGATAAAGCCGAAGCCAACTGGAGACGTTCGATCGTTTAGAACCCGATTGAATAGATGCAGAAGGTTTGAGGTACAACTTGAGTCTAATGAAGACGCCTTGTCGCTTAGAACCCGATTAGGAGGATTCGGAAAATTCAGGATTAAGCCCTGACTCTAACAAGTTCATCTGATCGTTTAGAACCCGGTTGGAAGGAATTCGAAGGATTCAGGAGAAAAAGACAAAAAGAGAATAAAGGAGAAAACCAAGGCAAGCAAGGCCATTCAGTCGCTTAGAACCCGATTGAAGAAGGTTTGGAAGGCTTGAGAGAAAACCCGAGTTGGATGAGTCTACTTAATCACTTAGAACCTGGTTGAGGGAGATTCGTAAAATTCGGTCACCAAAAAGAGAAAGAACGAAGGAGAAAGAGAAAATCACAAGAGCAAACATCAACCACAAACACGTATATCCAAGCATGATCAACCAAAACAAAAAATATACACGTACAAAAAGTGGGCTCGAAGGCACACACTCTCACAATGAATCCACAAGATGGGACCTAAAGGAAGGTGCCATAAGGCACCATAACCAAACAGGGCTCCACAGTCGCAGAAACATCCTGGGGGCAGCCGATAACCTCTCCTGCCCTAGCATCAGATAAACCTGTAGTACATGTGTCTAACCCTGCAAGAATAGACATGTATTATGAGAGAAACATAAGAAACAAGGGAAGAGAAAAGAAAAGGGAATGATGGGTTTATACCTGGATGAATAGCCATCCCGGTGGTAGAAGTAGAAGTGCTAGTCTTGCGCTTCTTCCTCTTACGAGAAACCTTCTCAGGGGGAGGGTCAGAACGCTGAAGGATCCTAGCAGGAATCCCGAATGAAGTCAACACCCCACCCTCTGGCGCGCGAAGCACTATAAGATGAGTAAAGGGTTTAGTGCAATCAAGCGAAATACATAAAAGAAAATAATAATAAAAGAAAACATACCTGTAGTCCGAGGCATGGAGAAGCAGCTGTCTTGACTACGCACACCAGGCACTCTCTCAAGAGGAGGCACGGGTCTCACCCCAATGTGATCGTCGGAACCTGGCAAAACCCTCTCCATCCACTGCTCGATGGTCTGCACGTAGCAAACCTGAACCATGTCCCTATACCACCTCTCGTATGGAACAGTGAAAGTCACCGACCTAAAAACTCGAGGCATGACAAACCGCGCTTGTGTCTCTATGCGAAAGAGAGACGTCCAGCACCGGGCCGCCCCTACTAGGTCAGCACGAATGTCGCTAGAAAGAGGGACATCAGCTGGAATACACTGATCCAGACCAAACTGATGCGCACAGCGGTGAGGCATATATGGCTCTAAAACCACCCTATCACCCAAGCGCAAAGGAAGAAATCCATGGCGAAGGCTAACAAAGAAACCCGCCTCCGCAGATCCCAACCTCAAACTCCTACAGTGCTCTGCACCCGGACCTCCATCGAACAAAACCAAATCCTCAGACTGCTCGTCATGACAAGCAAACTGTCTCCCACCATGCAGTCTAATATAACTATCACTATGACAAAAGAAAGCCCGCGCCCTCTGCGCTGGAATACGGCTGGCTCTCGCTCCCGCTATCTCGGCCAGCACTGGCAAATCATGCCGTAAACCATGATCCATGACAGGAGAATATAATCCCGCCCAATACATGTGAGCCCAACCAAACAAGTAGTGATAAGGTACAACCTCGTCGCAAAAAGAGGGGTCACATGATGTCGAAATCACCCTCATACTCTTGAAAAGGTTAGCCAGCGCAGGGATGGTTAAAGAAACCAACTTCCCTCGCGCCAACTTGTTGGCCATGACAAAAGTCTCAGGCCTGATGACACCAACCGGCTGGCTAGGGACAACAAAATAGCAAAGCCACCAAGATAAAAAGGCCGTCAAGATAGCCTCTGGCCCCAAAACTCCGCGGCGACTATGACACGATCGGTCAGCAGGACTGTCATAAAATATCGCCGCTTCCTTCGTATCAAGAGGACTAGAAGGACGAGCGAATGACTGACGGGGGTGCCTGACCCGATCAGTAAAATACCTAATCCAGGCAGAAAAGCTCACATCACCCGCATGGGAAAGAGTGCGATAAACGTCGAACAATCGACGAAGTGCAGCTGAATACACAAAGGTACCCTCAGATGACCTCTGCCCCAAGGCCTCGGCATCGGGTAGGTACTCGTCATACGGGTCCCCAAATATAGGTAAACCAGACAGCCTATGAAACTCTAGAGGTGAGATGGTTAACTCACGGTCCTCCAAGACGACCGTGTTGGAGGCATACCTCCACCTCTCTGCTAAAGCCTGAAAGAAAGACGGGTCCCAAGTATACTCAAAGAGAGAAAGAAATACCGCATGATAAATGCCAACCCTCTCGAGAGCAGCCCGCTCGCTCCGAAGGATGAATCTCACCCAGTCCACCAAACCCGCCTCTATCCTCAAGGTGCCCGGAGGAAGACACCCAGGTATCCAGGGAAGAGCCCCAGTACCCATCATGTTGAGTCCTAAAAGGTGCAAAGAATGCGGCGTCCGATCTGATGAAGTGGGGTGAAGACTATCCCCTAAAAAGGAATGATAATCATGCTGCCGCAGCACAGGCCCGACGCGATGAGTGACCCCTGTCCTCAAAACAGTCTCTGGTGTCCAATCAATAGGATCACCGGGGAACCTCCCTCTCACAGGAAAAGGTCCCACCGGCAAGGGGTCATGCCTAGTAAAGGAAACTCCTGTACAAACAAAGAAACACTGTGAGTTATACAATAATGGTCCGAAAAGACCCTAAACTAAAGCCCATAAAAATAATGGTCCGAAAAGACCCTAAACTAAAGCCCATAAAAATAATGGTCCGAAAAGACCCTAAACTAAAGCCCATAAAAATAATGGTCCGAAAAGACCCTAAACTAAAGCCCATAAAAATAATGGTCCGAAAAGACCCTAAACTAAAGCCCATAAAAAGAACGGTCCGCAAAGACCTTAAACTACCCCAATGGTCCGAAAAGACCCTAAACTAAAAACCACAAAGGAAGATAGTCTGAAACGACTCTAAAACTACAACTATAATCCAAAAGGCTCCAAACATAGCCAAAACCACGAGTATAACCAATATCCTACAAATTCCTTTCTTTAGAAGCAACACAACAGAAATTTGATGAGATTCCGACTGTTTGTCAAGGAATTAAAGGCGATGCCTTTCTGAACCTTTTGGTACACAAGTTACTAACATGGCTTCCATGTGCCTTCTGTCCGTATGACCTTTGTGGCTGGACAGGTCTTGTCCGTATGACCTTTGTGGCTGGACAGGATTCCTTAGATATGTGTTCGAAGCATAGTCACTACCTGAAGCCCCTATATGAACAAGGGATTAAGTCTTCGGGTAAACCCCTAAGAATATACATCTAAACAGCACATCTGTTGTGTAAGAGCCAGTGTATGGGAGACAAGGAGAAGCGTACCTTGAATGCGAGACATGACTGAAGATGATGATCAAGCCAGCTTCCGAGCTTCGGCGTCAAACTAGACTCTGAATAGTGACAAGAAAGCATAGAAATATGTTAGCTCAGAGTTTGGAATAAGTTGAAGGGAGAGTCCGAAATGACTATGAAACTAAAGCATAGTCCGAAAAGACTCTAAACTACAGCCGAAACCAAATCCAGCCAGGCGTGGTCCGAAAAGACTTTAAACTACACCAACAGTCCGAAAAGACCTTAAACTAAAACCAAAACCAAGTCCCAACCTGACATGACCTAGAAGACCCCGAGATACAGCCAAAACCAACCATGGTTAGCCATAGACCCCCACCGAGAAGCACACGAGACAAACTAGATCAAAACCCGAGATTATGCCTACAACCAGAAGGCCATTTTATCTAAACCCTCAATTTTGCAAGATTACCCGCATGGTTCCCGTACCAGATCAGAGATAGATTCCCCTGTCTGTAATCCCTCCTCGGTTAGACAGGTTTTCCTATGAGTATGTTTGCAGAGTATGGTCGTTGCCCGGGTCCCCTAATATAAAGACAAGGGATTAAGTACTCAGGCAAGCTCTGAAGGATGCATACTCAGCCCCCACCAAACCATGCAAGTATTAGCGAAATGAGATAAGGATAACATACCTTTTGAAGTAGATGTGATCGAAGAAGATGATCAGACCCGCTTCCGAGCTCAATGCCCAATATGGAGTTCCAACACCTGAGGTTCAGACAAGAAAAACAACTCAGAAAGAATTCCATAAAGTTCAAGAGGAACACTGGGGGCACCTGGCTAAGCTGTTCAATCCTAAAGTCTTCACACCTCACCCAGGTGGGGGGCATTTGTTTGACCCTAAAAAGTTGCTATTTAAGTTTAACATGATATATAGCAATTTTTGAGGCGATTAAAATGCCAAGACATGCATAAACTCCCCAGATCAAAAATGGGAACAACATATTAAAATTCGTGGTAGTATTCTACATGCAAAACCATGAATCTTAATGCGTAAAGCGGTCGGAAACATTAAGGAATTAGTCTCCTACAAATAAACAATTGCTGGATAATGTATTGGGTGCAAATAATGGGGTATACTCAGCAAAACCGCCCCCAAACCACTCTGGGTACAAATTGAGAGATGTTTAACAGTTCCTGACATCGGGGACCCCACAAGTCAATGACTCAAGAGCATTTTCGCTGACTAGCCGAGATTAATGAACACGGTCTATGCAGACAAAGCTTATAGACCGACCAGTCAGCTATTCGGTGCATGATGAACCATGCCCAGCTGAGCCTCAAACCCGAAATTAAATTCGGCGCCCCAACATAAGTTGAACCCTTCATCCCATATGTGCTTGGTGTTTCATGCACCGCATAGGGCCCAACATACGGCCCATCAAACACCTGGCGTGGCCAGAGAAAACAACAGAAAAGAAGGGAAAATGTAAAAGGAACAAAGAGACTGACATTCGGGTCCCACCCTGTCAGCTCCTTCTCCTTCCTTTCTCTCACGGTTTCAACCAAAATTAAGCTAGAAATTCGAATTAACGAGAGGAGAATAGTGTAATCTCTTAATTCAGGCTAGTAAGGCATCTTACCCTCTATTCCTCTTGGCTTTCTCTCAAACCCGAGCTCCTCTCCTCTTCTTTAATTCAAGCCCGAATAGTGAGAAGGTGGCAAATCGGTTTGGCCAAGATAATTAAAATCAAGGATTGGGAACCTAAGAGGGTCCCTCTGTGTGCAACACGATGCTGTTAAAGGCCTCAATCTAATGAATGCGCATTTAAAATTGGGCCTGCACCCGAAACCAACATGGTGCAGTTCGGGCATGGTGAGAAAATGACAAATTGGCTCTTGGAAAAAATTGATATGCCCTGGAACACGTTAAGGGGTGTATTACGATGCTAGGTGTTACATTCCTGATAGCCAAAGGACGAAGGATGAGAATAGACCATGTTAAGGTATGATAAACCGCCGGTATAGTGTAAATTAGCCTCTACAGCTGTTAATACACTGAATGGTCCCCAGGACACGTGCCATGTAGCCTATGGAAGATGACAAAGATGGAAATTCCTCTCCCAGGGTGCAGGAACACGTTTTTCAATGCTTACCATATCAAGTCGGTTAATCAAAGGGCCCAAAATTCGGGCTTTGCATTGTAAACCGATTTAAAGGCTAGGATGCATCCAACAAGAGATTGATGACATGTTATATCTCTATTGGACGGCTATTGCCATGAATACCCGAATATATGAAGAGATATGATCAAAACCATTCAACAAACATCTGATGTGCCTGATGAAAGCCACATCACCAAGCCCTAAACCCTAAACCCCTTTGCTGCCTATAAGAAGGCACCTAGAGCTCAGGAACAGGAGAGGGCCAGAATCACATTACTACTACATAAAAAGAAGATCAAAAGATAGCAAGAAATAGAGAGAAAAAGAAAGAAATTGGTGTTCTTCTTCCCTTGTAAGAGTGAAAATCGAAAATTAGGTAATTAAATACCTATAAAATGTAAAGCCTTGATGGCTGAGTTCTTATAAATAAAGATTTCCTTGATGAAATAAATCTCTTTTATTTTGAATTTTATTGCTTTCTTTTTATTGGAGCTTCTTTCATTTTATATTCTCTCCTTTTTGTCTATTTATTTTATTTCATTCCTGAACTTTTGAAGATGCAAAATGAGAAAGTTTCATGATGTTCAAGCTTATTTACAAGCAAAACATGAAGCTTAATGATCATAAAAAAAAAATAATGTATGCATAAACAAGTAAAAAAAATATATATATATTTTCTTTCTTCCCTTTTTCTCTACTTTCTTTGTTTGCTGCCTTTTATAAACAAAATAAATATACATATGTATTTTATTTCTTCTTTTGCACTTTTAGTATAAAATAAAGCAAAAAACCGAAAACATACAAATCTGATTTTTCTTGAACTTTCTTCTTGATTTTTCATGCTTATAATCTTTGTATAAGATAACCAAATAATGAGGATGCATGTGTTGAGCTGTATAGTTCCTATTGCATCTAATTTATTTGATTATTTTATTAGAAAAGATTGAAAGTAAAACAAAAAAATGAGTTATAATGGTTGAGCTGTATAGTTCCTATTATAATCTCCTTGATATGGGGCCTATGGTGCACAAACAAGTTCTAGATGATCTCTTCATGCATAAATGCATGTCTTGTGTATAAAAGGCACAAAATAAAGAGATCAAATGGACATTTGTGCAAAATAGTGAAAGAATGAGGTTCAAATTGCAAATAGATGTCAACTATGTTGAAAATATCATTTGTACATTTGAATCAATGATCTCTTAATGATTTGTCCCTTTGTCAAGTGAGATTATACAAAAAATGTGATTTCAAACAAAACCAGGGGCTTCCCTGCATAAAACCAAATTTCAACAGATGTTTGATGTTTAAAATGGTAGTGCAATGAATTCTTGGAATTTTTGGATCTTTCTCCTTTTCCTCTTTCTCTTTGTTTGCACCAAATTGTAGCCTAAAAGCTACTCAAACTTGTTGAAACTCAAAACCTGTCATGGTAAAGGTTTCCCATAGCTCCTGGTACCAGCCAATGAGCAGTAACAGCACCAAAATCCAAAGCATGTACCACTGGTACAAGAAATGCACTCAAAAGTGCCAAAATGACCTCTGCTGGTAAATGGTACAATCTGGACTGATATAGGGACCAAAATGAAAAATAAACATCACCATCCGATAGAGGACTTCAAGACACATAAAATTGACTCAAGTTGCATATTTTTCTGATTTTATTTCGATTTGTTATGAATTTTTGAAGTTCAGCTTTGAAAAACAAAAAGTTCAGCATTCTGGAAGGAAAAAGGACCTGCTGGTAAATTGAGCACAAAAAATATTTTAAAGGCCAAATAAAAAAAATAAATACCACAGATGGATAGAAAATTTAAAGATACACAAAATGGACACAAATTTCAAATTATTTGGATCTTATTCCTATTTTTTATGAGCTCTCAAAGTTCAGCTTTTAAATGAAGAGAAAATCAGCAATTAAACTGGAAAATTACCTTCACTGCCCCTCAGCTGAAATAAATGACTTAAAAATGGAAATAAAACGCTAAAATTCATGAAACTCACCCTGTATATAATAAATATACCCCTTTATGAATTAATGATAAGAATTTGTATAATTCTCAACAAAAAATCAGAATCTATGAATTAATTCAATTTGCTCAAAATCATGAAATTAATGTTTACCAATGCTTAAAAATGAGAAATTTAATCCAAACATTCTGCCATGTCACTAAAGCTCAAATCCACCTCTTAAATGCCTCAATTTCGAATTAAAGAGATTCTTTACTCAATTTGATGTTAAACCGGTGCCAAACCATAGAACAAGAGTCCAAATGTGATTAAAGTTCAACAAAATTTAAAATTGAGGCAATTGTTAGATTCTAAGCAGAGACACGATGATACTGGACCATGTGATTAAGAATGATCGCATCTTAATTCAAAAGAATCAAGATTAAATTGAAAATCGGATGTCACGGCCGAACTCAACCTCGGACCACCGTTTTCCGATGATCGGAGGCGGCCGACGACAGGTGCAATGTGATCTCTGGTCCCGGGCGATGCCAACCATGTTGTCGCCGTGCCCTGCCGTGACCGGAGTCGATCGGAAGCCGGCAACCCTAAACCTCGGGCAACCCTAGTTCATATCGGAGATAGCACGAATTTTGAAGCAAGCGTAAATCGTTTGATGAAGGCGCCAAAGTGAAGTTCAAACAAGAATGCGGATCTTAAAGCAGGATTCCAATCAAACGTTCAATAGAATTCGGCTTTCCGGGGCCCATTTGGCAGTAACCCGAATTGAAACGGAAGAACTATTAACCGAATCTCAAAGAGGCTCAAGGGCGCAGTACACATCTCAAAGCTTCATGATTAAATCTCAAAGCCCAATATTCATATCCAATGTTCAACACAAGTCTCAAAGTCCAATACCCCCATCTCAAAACCCAATGTGTGAATCTCAAAGCCCCAAACATAAATAAAATGATTAAAACAAAATCCCTTTACAAATAAACCCTCCTAATAAAATTTAATTGACAGCGCAGTCCTTGCAAAATTACAACAAGGTCCTTAACAACCAAAATTCTCACAAACAAGTCCCCAAAGGCCCAATTTTCATATAAAACCTTGTCTAAAACCCAAATCACAAATCCACACCTTCCCAGCTTTGTAAATAAGCTCCTGAGAAAATATAAATATTTACAAATAAGTCCTTTTTGACCATAACTTTTTCATCTTAAGTCCAAATTGACTCAAACCACTTCCAAATGAACCCAAATTGAGTTCTTCATTTTTCTAAATCAAAATTGATCATGTCCAAGCATCAGCCAAACCCTGAAATGACCAAAATACCCTTTCTTCAAATATGAATGATTTCTTAATGGAATGTAAATAATTAATAAAAATATAAACAAATATGTCATAAATCAAATATAAATAAATAATGTACATACACTACTCAAATATCCAAGTTCCTATTTTAAAAATGCAATAAACATTATTTTAATGTAAAAGTCATACACAAACATATATCCAAATGCATAGAAAACCTAAGCAAACCAAAGTCAAAACACGAGTTTCCCTTTTAGCCCCCTTTATTCAATTCACAACAAATAGGCACAAATCCCGGAATGAACGAGGTATTCAGCATGGCTTGGAAGGGTCATCTGATGTAATTAACAGCGGGGGCTTGCGCCCGCTGGGAGTTAAACGTCCCCACAATCAATAAACTCTCTCGATAGACTGATTATGAATAGTAGGTCTGTCGAGGGTGAACCGAAGGAATTGTAGAAAGAAAGTAAATGTTTCAAGTCTGATGTTCTTTAACCAATCGAGAGCGTCGAACCGTGAGACATTTAACATACATGCACACACCTTCCATACCAGCTGTGCAACTTTCTGCGCCCTACAAATAGAACTTCTAATGCTGGTTTTATTAAGCCCAAAACTTTTCAGCCCAACGAGACTATCCTGTGATTATATCTTCGCAGCCCATTTTCGTTTTTCTTTTCTTAGTTCCAAAGCTCCTATTTCAGATCGCCTCCTCTCTCTCTCTCATCGCCTCTCCTACTCTCCTCTGATCAGTTTCTCCCACTCGCATTTCATTTTTAAGGTCATCTGCTCCTTGTCTCTCTCTAGCATCTTTCTCTCCTCTAATTTGTCTCAATGCTCAGAGGAATTCTTAATTAGACGAAGTTTTTTTTGAAGCTGCTGGCAATACCAAACTCAGCAAAAATAATTACAAGGATTAATCTAGTGCATATTAGATTTATATCTAATAAATCTAATGTAACATTTTGTAAAAAACAATTCTGAAATTATAATCGAAAGTATTATACGAAATACTTGGATGTGTTTTTCTAATAAAATACGTACAGTGTTAATTAAAGTTTTAAAACATTCATAAAATACCCTGAAACTGGAAATTGAACAAATTGTATTGTATAAGAATTTTATCAATTGAAAATCAATTGAAATATGAAAGCAATTAAAATATTACGATGTTACATTTCATAATATGCATATGGGAAAATTTCTCATTAAAGTGAATATAAGGAACTTGTCATACTTTCTAAATAGATGAGGAAATTAAAATATTCTCAATGTAATTACAGTAACATGTATTATTATAATTTATTCCACTGAAATGATTATATAATGTCAATTTCATGGTTTCAAATAATATCGAATTTTTAGTCCAAAAATGTATACAAGTCTACAAGAATTTAGAAATTGAGAAATTAAGAATAGAAACACACTAGAATTAGAACACGATAATAGTTTCTTTTAATTATGATTTTTTTGGGCTGGTTTGCAAAATCTGAAAGTTTAAACGTTAATCATATAAAAAGTAAATGCAAAAGCCAACTTGACAGTTGGCACCACGCGGACTCATGCATGAAGGCCACCGTGTTTTCCATTTTTAATTCCCTTAATTATATTTTTAGATATTATGCGACGTTTGACCTCTCTTGACCTCTTTATATATATAGAAACTTCTTTTTTTTCCTTTATATTTTTCTCTCAACATGAGAATTGAGAAAGACTTTTCCATCTCTCCCTATTGCTGATGTGCACGTACGAAAAGTTTTTACTCTCTGAAGCAAGAGCATGGATTTTAGACTTGAGGATCGAATTCATGGTATCCCTCTTCTCCTCTGTATTGCTCCTGTGTTGTTATTGCTATGAGTTGTGATTTTGAATCTGTACATGACTTATTGGTATATTGTATTTTTAGTTTTTTATTTGAAAACTCAAATCCATTACAATAGCTAGCCTCAAATAGATCACTGCACCACTTTATTGCTCCCGTTAGCTATTGTTTTGGTCCGAATTAAGTACTGATTTGTAGGCATTTGAAAACGGTCCGGTCCGGTGTTGGGGATATTTAAAACTAAATTTAACATATTCAAAATAAATCTAATATATTTAAAATAAATTCGAATTTAAAAATAAATCTAATAATATCAAATAAATCTAACATAAAACCGAAATCTATTTAAAAAAAAATCTAACATTTTTAAAAATAAATCTAACATATCTAACCTATTTAAAAATAAATCTAACATATTCAAAATAAATCCAACATAACATATTAAAATCTAGCATATCTAACATATTAAAAATAAATCTAACGTATTCAAAATAAATCTAACATATTTAAAATAAATCTGAATTTAAAAATAAATCTAATAATATCAAATAAATCTAACATAAAACAGAATCTAATCTATTTAAAAATAAATCTAACATTTTTAAAAATAAATCTAACATATCTAACCTATTTAAAATAAATCTAACATATCCAAAATAAATCCAACATAACATATTAAAATCTAACATATCTAACATATTTATAAACTAAATCTAACATTCACTTTAAATTCTAAAATTCTCTACAAAAATAAATCTAACATTAAATTTAAATTTTAAATTACTCTACAAAAATAAATTTAACATAAACTTAATCTAACATTCAATTTAAATTCTAAATTTCTCTACAAAATCTAACAAAAAATAAATTTAAGTTGAACTAATTGTAACATAAAATAGATCTAACATTCAATATTTCAATTTAAATTTTAAATTACTCTACAAAACCTAACAAAATTTAATCTAACATAAACCAAATCTAACATTCAAATCTTGCAGGAAAATTTTGCGGGAGGTGCCAAAGTGCCTACACTTTCGTAATTCCGTTTGCGCCTTTGCGAATGAAATAAATTTGCACCTATATCTTTTTTTTAATAATGAAATTAAAATTTGAGAATAATGAAAATAACAAGAGTTTGAGAGTAATGAGAGTATGAGATTGAGAGAATGAGAGATTGAGAATAATGAGAATTTCATGTGAAAATGAGAGAAGGATGAGGTTTAATTTATGGAGGTTTTTTGGAGGGGAACAATAGAGCCATTGGTTTCAAAAAGATTTGAATTGCTATAGTAACACAGGTCCAGGGGTTTGGGCGGGTTGGGTCGATCTGGCGCGGGTCCGGGTCCGGGGAGTTAGGCGGGTCTGGGTGGGTTGAGTCCGGTTCTACACGGGACGGTCCGGGTTTGGTCCGGTCCGGTCCTAGACCGATCGGATTTTTTCAAAACACTACTGATTTGTAAGGACAGAAATGAATAAATGTCAAATATGCTAGATATTAATGCTTGTGTTATAATTTTTTGTCAGAGGGGTTAACATGGAAAAAATGGAAAAACTTTAAAACTCCGCTGGCAATTAATGAGCGAAAGTTGATTTGAATTATTGGCCTTCAAGCTTGATTAATAAATTAAAAAGCAAATTGGACTTAGACTCTTTTGAGATCTCTTGATAAATTTAAAATAGAATATATAAAGTGTGGCATGGACTTGACCTTCAGGCTTAGTTTAGGAAATGTGATGTTTACAAAGATATGAGAATGCTTAATATAAAGGAAGCTGATTTGAGTACTTGTAGTTGAGTACCTGTACCCGTACCGAAACTGCCATAACTGCTTGTGGAGACCGCAACCATTTCAAAATTGTAATTTTGTTTTACAAATATTAATAGTAACATTGTGAAGTATATAGCTCAAACAGGACAAGTATTTATATCTATACAATGAACTACATATATGATATATGAATTTTCCTAAAATAACCGTACCCGTACCTTTTCTTGAAAAGTCCTCGCGTCGTACCCGCATTAGGGGACCACTCAAGCGGCATGTGGGGACCACTAAAAATTGTCAACAAAAAATGTTGACTACTAATGTTGACTACAAATGTTGATAAAAAAATCTTGACTTAGCTTATATGCGGGTAATAAAGTATTTATATCTATATGCTTGTGGTATTTATACTTACGAAGTAAAGTATTTATAACTATAAGGGTGTGGTATTTATACTTACGAAATAAAGTATTTATATCTATATTACGTTGAATGAATAACAATCTTAAAAAAAATGTTTATATCTACACCGTTATAACAAACAAAAAACTTCACATATTAATTATCTTAAACAAATTTATATCAATTAAAACTCTAAAATTACCACATAACAGTTAACTTGACAATTACCAAAAACATATCAATTAGCAACATATCACTTCCAACATACATGTTCTACACTACATAACATTCATCCCACAAACATATCAGTTATATACACAAAATTATCCCAGTCAAACTCTCTAATGCCCACATCATTGCTTATTGCTTCATTTGCACGATGCAAATCTTCATAGAAACGATACAAATTCACCTCATCCAATGCATCATCATTATATTGTATGCATAATTCATCTCTAAAAGACTCATTTAGATCAATATCCATCCTAATAATGAACAATAAAATGCAAAGTATTATCATTTTAACATTTTACATATTACATATGCAAAATAATCATATATGTTATAATTGATGAATATACATGCAATCAAGTATTGACATAAATGTATCCAAGTATTAATACCTATAATATCAAAATGTACATGACTATTTTGTCAAGTATTAACACTAAAAATGAGAAGTATTTATATTTGCCAATACATGCACATACAACCACATATAACGAAAAGAGCTAGTGTATACATCTATAAAACAAAAAATGTACACCTACAAAAAAATTAAATATATTACCTGAAAAAAGATTACCAGAAATGAATTGATCTAATGCCTACAAAAAGAAGTATTAACACAGATATAAGGATGTATTAATATCTGTAAAAACAAAATTTTACATTTACACATCACAAACAAATATATTCCCTTACTTATACATCCATAAAACAAAATATCTACACCTACAAAAGATGAATATATTACCAGAAAGAAGATCACCGGAGCTGAATTCTGCAAAAAGAAGTATTAACAGAGATATAAGGAAGTATTAATAACTGTAAACACAAAATTGTACATTTACACATCACAAACAGATATATTCCCCTACTTATTATACACATCAAGTACTTATAACATATAGATCAAGTATTAACATCTCATACAAACAAACTCATAAAAAAATCATACGAACTAAACTTATACATTCACTCATATATTTAGACTAGTTATGTCAGGTATTAATACAAGATATATCAAGCGATTTCTATCAAGCGTAATAAAATGATGAAATTAACACAAAATAGACAATTACATCATCTTCGCAAATTAAATTGTCAGAAACATCTCAAAATCCAGCAACACTGAAACAAGATTGTGTATATGAACTATAAACAAAATGATTTATCATTATTAATTCACCAGAACAAAAACAAATTCGAAATCAATAATAAACCAAATATTAACCTCGCTGATCACCTTTCAGAATCACCGATTCAGCTTGTGAGAACTGAGAAGAGAGCGTTGTTGCAAAGAGATGATAGATCAACTGAAAAACCACAGGAAATGACTTCTAGTTTTGAAATCGCCACACAATCACCGGAAGCTTTGAAAAAGGAAAAAAATTGGAGAGAAAGGAATATTTGAATTTCAAAATGGAAGGTCTGATATCGTTGTTAATCGCGATCGGTAGTTAGTGGGGACCACCACATACCGTTATGGAAGTTAACCGCGACTTGATATCCTGCGGGTACGATGCAGGTACTCAAGTGCGGGGATTAGAACAAATATTCTAATATAAATTGGGATTTGCTCGAACAATTTATGAACTTGAATTTGTTGGACTGGATTCGAATTTAATTGAACTTGAATTTTTTACTAATTGAACTTAAATGATTTGGATTGTGGCTTATTAGATAGATAAGGACTAGAGGTGCTATAGGGTCGGGTAGGATCCGTATATTATGATATTTGGACTCGTACTCTAAAAGTGTTCAGGTCCGAATTGAGATTCATATACTTATTAGTTTCAAATCGGGTCGGGTCCGGATCCGGATACTTATCTACCCGTAGATATTTTGGGTCCAATCTATCGATTCTAGGTAGATAGATACCTATAATTTGTTTGTGGATTATCGAGTTCGGTCCAGATCCGAGGCGGGTCCGGTTCCAGAGCGGGTACATGGTAGACAAAGAGATCAAGAAGGAATTATTAGCTTCAAAAATTTATAAGCAAAAAGTGAACGTGGCATTTGATTTCAATAACCTGTGCGAAGAGAGCAATAAATTTCATTCAAGAAATTAATAGGTAAAATGTGAGTGACGTGACATTTGATTTAAAACAAATAAAGGAATTAATTATTAATTTAGATATGATATATATTTTTAAAATATTACAAATGATTGTTTTTTCATAGTTATTAATATATATTTTTATATTAAATAATTATAAATAATGGTATTATCATTTTATCGGGTATTTATATGGGTATCCGGTCGACATGCCGCCACCACGATATGAGACCGAGATGTCACATGATAAAGAGGTCAGTGGTAGCGCATCTCAGACTCAGCCTGACTTTGCGACTGAGTTCGCTGTATCCATCTTCTCTACACCCCCGCCACCCCCGCCAGTCTCTAGGGGTGAGTATGAGTCAGTCTAGGATACCGCCGAGCGGATACGTAGCGAGGCCGATGCTGATGTCGTTACACCGAGAGAGAGAGTATGGCCGGTTCGAGCGAATGCCGGAGTACCACCTGAGCGATGGTCCCCCTCTGGGCCGAGGCAGTGATTGTTTTGTACTATTTATATTTGGTGTTTTATGTTTGGTGTTTTATATTTTGGTTCTTTTTATGTGTTCTTTTATGGTACTATTTTTATATTTTTTTTAGATCTTTTTTCGTTACTAACTTACGCAAAATTACGCTAAAATAAAATAAATTATCAAGGTTATATTAAATTAAACTAATGAGAATTGTACTAAAATAAAATAAATTATCAAGAATATGCTAAATTAAACTAAGTACTCTAAATTATACTAAAATAAAATAAATTATTATGATTTTGCTAAACAGAAAATACTACAACAATAACAAAAATAGTACAACATAAAATCTAGACAGAAAATACTACAACATAAAATCTAAACGGAAAATACTACAATAAACCCTAAAACAACCAAAAAAAAAAAATAAGGGTACCGACCATTTAATGGCCGGTAATGGACAAAAGTCGGTACCAGTAATTTAATGGCTAGTAATTAATTAAATTGGACACCGGTCATTTAATGGCCAGTAGAGATATTTTTATAAATTCTTAGAGAATCTGAGTATATTTTTTAATTTATTATTAATTTTGGATATTAATAAAAATCCCGGAGAAGTTTAGAACACGTCATGTTTCCCTCGAGTCCACCGTGATTCTCCCATGTGCTAACTATGTACAGATTTGACACTCGAGTGATTCTGCCATGTGCTATGTACAAATTAGATAAAGAAAATAATTTGAATTGGCAGAGAACATGACACCGATTTTTTTTTTTCTTATCGTCATCCGAAAAAAAAATTCAAAAATCATTTTTAAGAAAAATTTTAGAATATTTATTATCTGCGCAACTAAAATGGTATGAAATTCAGTAAATTCAATAACTGTGCAGATAATATCTAAGCACCAAAATATTATGAAATCTAGGGAAATCAATTTCTCCGCAACCAGTTTAGGATTGCATAGATAATATCTGGTAATTCTGCAATTTTTTCAAAAAAGTGACATTTGGGTAATTTAGTTTTATTGATGGTCGAGCTGACGAGGAAATTACCCTAGCAAGTAGAGCAGAGCATTTCTTTTTTCTAAAATTCCCATGTAATGGGTAGTTTCAGACGAGGAACATATAAATGATTCAAGCTGGTTGACAGTTTCCATGTTTACATAGAATTCGATCCGGTGACTTATGAAAACAAAAAAATATTAGAGAAACTCTCATTAAGTACGGAGTGAATCCCAGAATTAATTAATCCACCTTTTTTAAAATCCATCTAGTACGTTCATGGACATTTCCAGTGATTATAGTACCTCACAAAATATATATTATCGATAACTAATTATATATCAAGTACAATTTGGTAATTGTTAAATGGACCATTATTCATTAATAATATAGCAATTACTTAAAATTAATAACTTCACAATCTTAGTAAGAAAATTATGTTGTTATGTACGTTGCTATATATATGTTTGTGGGTAATATATATATTTGTTAACCAAATATAGTTATATGTTAGATTCCCACAGATTTAACATGTTGTAGATTAATATTTGATTTGTCTTATCATCAGGATTGTTTAGAAGTAATGATGATCAAACATGTAACGTCCGTTCATAAATCTCATGAGAAGTACCCAAAGATTCGTATTGGACTTCAATGGAATTAAACTTCGTTTGACCCAATAACACGATGATCTAATTTTCATTTGCTTGAGTAAATTTTCAATAGCTTGGGTATCTGACAAGATGTTCGTCATATATCTTCATACCTTTTAGAGTGACTATCTAATTTATAAATGAACCAGTATAGTTGTCAATAACAAATATGTAAATTATATAAAAACAACTCATTTTATTTTACTACAGTTTTAAAAGTTGCTATTTTTAAATGTCCTACCATTAACAAATATATTTGTCCATTTAACATTAGGTACTCGTTATTAATAATTAAATTATGCGTTCTTAACAATTATTAATATTTGACTAATTATAATGAAAAAAATAAAGATGTTCAGGGTTGAACTGGGTGATCGAGCAGATGTTTGAGTGGAACTCCTTACCTTTTCCTCAAGTAGAAACTCAATACAAGTGAAACTAGATTCCAACATTCATCAGCACATGTGTGATAACGTTTTCATTCCAACCATATGTAAAGTAAAATCTTTAAAAAATAATATAGAATTAAACATCAACCAAAATAATTAATGCTATCTTCTTTGGTACCATTGATGTGCATGGGGCAATTACTGGCAGTTCCTGTTGTGGAATCTGACTTCCATAAATACAAAGAGTCAATTAAACTTTTAGATCAGGCAAAAAGATCACCATAGGACGAGGTTTAAGAAGACATGTTTTAAATGACAACTACTATAGAAGCAGATCATGGTGCTATACATCGATCGACCAGCTTCTTCCAAAATAAATAAATAAATAAATATATTGTAGGTATGAATATATATATATATATATATATAGAGAGAGAGAGAGAGACATAGAGAGGTTGGCTACTCTACTTACATAAGCATATGAGAGCATATGCTTATAAGTCATTTTTGCGTTTTCAATGTCTAACTGGTGGTTGATCTGAAGTACTTAATATGTTCTCCATATTAATATGTGTTTGGAAATGAAATTTTACATTTTTTAGAATTTTTTAGAATTTTTTTACTATTTTTTTAGAATTTTTCAAAACAGTGTTTTTCAGATTTTTTTTTATTTCCAAAAAATGTAAAATTTGGTCTCCAAGCACATTATAATATGGAGAACATATTGAGCGCTGCAACAACGGGGTACAAACAATGCAATTGGAAAACAAAAAAGAAAGGCATTCTGAAAGGAAATTTGTACTGATAACGCCACGAAAGGTTCAGAAACCCTAATGATTTATCAGTACCAATTCTATCAAGTATACATATATCTTCAATCCCATAATAGAACATAAAGGAAACGATGACCACAAGTAATAAATAAAGAAGAAATGATGAATCGCCCCTGCACAGCGAGCTACGCGGCATTAAAATTTTGCCTAAATCAGAGGTAGTCCTGTAGCAAAATATATATAGAAACGACGCTTAATGCAAGATATAAGTACTACACTAGAATTAATCTAGAAGACTACAAGTCAAATCAAGCCTGCAGGATTTGCTAAGTTGTCACTCTCCTCCAGAGAAGATCGATCTGCATGCACAAAAGTTGACACGTAGCTAAGTAATTAGTTTTGCACGGACATGCATGGTATGATGTTATGTATTAAACTTATTGATTAGCCCGACAGTTATTCATAGCAATACAAAGCCCTATACGGCTATACCACGACCCCAGATTAAGCTTGTCAATTAATGTCTTGACGAGAGTAACACATGATTATGAAATAGATAGCTTGCAACATTATAATTTAGTCTTTATGGCATCGATCCATATTCAAGTATCAAACATACACGACCAAATAAAAAACAATTGCCTATTAAAAGTGATCGCTCGATCCTCAATAAGTGCTTGGATTAAAGAATCCTTCCATCAGTTCTTTAATCTAATAAATATGACAAGAAGGGATATGTATGCAGTATGGTAGTCTATTTCTAACTTTTTTTGTAGTAATATGACAAAGGGACCTGTCGGTGCATTGAATATCTGATAAGATAAATTAAAAGACCTAGCAGCTGGTTCAATACAAAAGGCTAAGAAAACCAAAGAAACCACGTATAGAATATTCCTGACGGTCTTGTAAATCTCCTCTATTTCATACCAGATTACCAGAAATGGATAAACGTTCTTCATTTCATACAAGAACGGATGGTTGATATATGCACTCCTTATGTACGGACTTGATCTTTCTGCCTTTGCACAGTCGCAGTTTTGCACCGAATAGTAAATATTATATGTTAGCGTATGTCATCGATCAGACTTCTATAGCATGTTTCATAAAATCCCAACAATATTGTATGGAGAGAAGGATAGAGAGAAAGAGAGAGAGAGAGAGAGAGAGAGTACCTGCAGTATCATCCTTTCCTCATGGCAGGAGGCACCATATCTCCCAACAAACCCTCATCCCCCCGGCTTACAGCCCCTTCCTCCTGTACCGACATTTCCTGCTTCTCTCCATTAGTAGCTGAAGCCACCAGCTGATCACCTCTCGACAAAACACTAATCTGAGCTGACAGTGGTACTGTTGCAGAGACGGTTATCGAAGAGCTATTACTATTAGTACTATTACTTCTATTACTATTAGACGGAAGGTGCAAATTGGCAGTAGGAAGATAGAGTTGATGAGGTGTGGCATATGCAATCCGTTCGGCCAATGCAGTTGCGCTGTGGAAGGGAGAGATGCCTGAGTTCATGTTAGTGCGTGGGAATGTGACGGTGTGGTGGCAGTGCTGCCCCTCGTATGTTGTTATCACTATCAACGGGTCTTGCGAGGATCTCTCAACTCGCTTTTTCACTGTGCACTTGCTGTTAGTGCATCTGTAGTAGCTCCTGTATGGAAAGGAATCAAAGCATCGATTATTACACAGAGCATGTGAGAGTTTTTCTTCATATGGTTTGAGTAATGTAGCCCTTACATAGGATATTCTGATGCGCATCGAAGTTTTCATGAAAAATATATGTCTGAAATTCAAAGATGGTAATATATATATAGTCTTTCTTATATTTAATATACTTAATTTATACTGATTAAATTTTACTTGCACAAAAACCAATTTGCAAATTGCAATGACTAATTTGCAGTTTTTAAAGGTGAAAACATTTTCTTAATTTCTCTTCAATGTTAGTGAACAGAACTATATACTAAACGAAAAAAGAATGTTACTAAAGTAAATTTCGCTTATATTCATTTGCTTATATTATTTACTTCACTGTGTAGCTAGTTGTTGTTTTTACTTTTATATATATATATATATATATACTCTACTTGCATAAGCATATGAAAGCATGTGCTTATAAGTCGTTTTTGTATTTTTGAAATCCAAATAGTCGATTTGAACAGCCTTCAAAAGAGATTTTACATTTCAATTATTTTGAACTTGCAAGAAAATGAACGTCAGTTGAGCATAATATGTACTTCTTTTCTAAATTATTAAGAGATCAGTAAGCTTATTCCACGTTGATATAAAAAAACTCGTGCATATATACGTTCTTTTTCTATTGAAAATCTGGATTTAAACTTTAAATAATGGAATATAAAGTGATCATGGTCCTCTTTATCCAGCAAAGAATACGCGTTATTTTTTTATTGAAACTAGAGAAAGAGTGTTCTTGCACCAAACTTAGTCGTCTAAAGTTAAAAAAGAAAAATAACAAACAATACTGAAAGACTATATCAAAAAATAAATGAGAATGAGAATGAGAATGAGAAAGATGTAATTATAACCTTGGAAATGGGCTATTTTTTACAGCCTTCTGGCCGTACTTCCTCCATCTATAGCCATCTTCTAGATGGTCTATTTCGCTCTTGGTCATGAACGCAAACCTCGGTTGCCTTGTTCTTTTTTGCCCCTTTTTAACACTCTTTCTTCTACAATCACAAACACAAAGAAAATTGTACCTTGAATTTAGTAAGTTATTGTAAAGGCAAAAGGAGTTCAATTGATGAGAGAGAACGGCTAGCTGATACTGATACATACATTATATTCTGTCATTTTGTGATGATATATAAGACAACACAATGTTCAATACAAAGCAACAAATTGCACCATGCCATAAAACTATAATTTCTGAACAGTATGTCCACAGAAAACTTGAGTAACATATGGATCAACTCAAAATCCAGAACAGTTACGTGTCAAAATACCAGACAAATGAAGATTCGACGCATGATACATTGTTCCCTGTATGTTCCCAAAGACTATAAACAAACAATAAAACTGACTAGCAAAAGGTAGCGGTGAAAAAGGAATCCTTTGAAAAGAGCATGTTTTATTTGGTCATTTCCTTGGCTAAACCTTTTTTTTTTGTATTAACATGAATCCAGTTTTTCTACAGACTACAAGTGAAAAATGATTAATTAGACAAACAGAACAAGGCAAATATGAGAGTAAAAGGCATCTTTTTGCACTTATATGAGTGCACTCCTTTTTTTCAAGGACAGTAGGAGCGCACCTCAGACTTGAAAGAAAAATGATAAAATAAAACCATGTTTAAATTTCTTCCTTTGTTCTTGATTTTCTCTAAGTTAAATTTGCACCAATGACACAGCAAGTAGAAGACGTGGGCAGTGGTGGAAATAAATAAAAAAAAAGGTCTGTGTCGCTCCAGAATGAACCAAAATAAAACAAAACATAAAACATAAAAAATAATTAAAAACCGCGTAATCTGGGGTAATGATCGATGTTTATCAACACGGAATTCCCGCCGCGAAATCTAAAAAATCTACACCTCTAAATTACCAAACTGCCCTCAACGCTTCTTTCTCTTTCACGCGTCTTGCGTATAGAATTTTTTTCTTTTCCAAAAACCGTATTTTCCTATTTCCATCTCACTCCTAAACTTCCGAAAATACCCCAGATACCACGCATAATTACGACTCTGCCACTATAGCGCTATAGTATCACACTACTCAATATACTCACGGTGTTTCAGGCGGCTTCTCATCGCTGGAGCTAGACGACGCGGCATCCCCCGATCTCGCTGACGTGTCAGGAGCCTCCACCTTAGGATCTATTAGTGCCACAGTGTCAGAGCTGTCAGGAGGATCAAACGACTCGAAATCACCCGATCCAGCAGGGTAGCTCCACTCAAGCCCACCGCTAATCCTTCCTGAGCACAGCTCGTCAAGGGACGAGATCGCTCCACCGTATCCATTGAACGGCCAGGACTCGCCGGAGATATCAGATCCGGTCGGACCTTTAGCTTCCTCCATCAGTAACCCTCTCTCGAGCTTTCTCGCGCTCGCTCTCTCTCTTTCTGGGATTTGATTTTTTGGTAGCTTCTCTTTCCTACTCTATTTCCTTTTCAGAGGAGAGAGAGGTATAGAAGGGGATTTGGAAGTCTCTTCAGATATCGCTTTCATGGGTCACTAATCTGTACTCGATAAAAGGTACGGCCTACTATTTTGTATTAGTATTTTGCACTATTATATTACGTTGATAATTAAAAATTTAAGGAAAAAGAAGAAAAAGGTTGACAGGGAGGGATAAACTAATGGTGGAGATCGAACACGGTCGTTGCTCGTCAACCCATTATTTAGTTTCATCCTCTCAAGTACATTACGTTGAGGCTTATCAAGTGCTCTAACTAATTATTAGGTGAATAACAAAATGGACTGTCCAGTTTTGTCTCGACAGGAGAGAAATATCAGCGATCGATTAAACAACATTTTAAACCGATAATTTAGGAGTAAAAGCGAAGTAAAACTTTGGCGTCTATTTTGAGTGCCTATTGGTCTTGACTGGGATAATTGGTGCCATTTGTTGATGATTAAATAATAATAACAGAGTGAGTCTATGGTACTATCCATAGCACAAATTAGTCCGTACTACGGAGTTATATTTTTATTTTGAAAATTTTAATGATCGATCAAAACCATTCAACGTGATCTCCACATGAATATGTACTTGCAGACAATTTTATATTTTTTTCAAATTTTTTTACTATATTTTAAGATAGGTAGAAAATTACTTGATCTGAAATTTCTGAACCATCCAAAAACAGTGATTTTCTACCTATCTAAAAAATTTATAAAAAATAGAAAATTTAATCCACAAGTATATTCTCATATGAAAATCATGTTGAACGGTTCGGATCGACCGTTAGAATTTTGGAAACGAAAATATTAATTCGTAGTACGGACCAATCCGTGCTATGCATAGTACCATAGACTCACTCATAATAAATATAAACGATCAAATTCTGTAGATTAATATATATATATATGGTGCAGAGCTTTACGTTGGATATCATCACATGGATGAGATTGCATATCTTTGATGACACCCAATTAATAATTACATCTTAGAAAAGTTTACGATGTATACCAAGTATTCTAGTCATGATTCATGAATGTTGGTGGTCTTGTTTGATTATTCTTTTATAGGCTCGGTACAGTGATTAATTGTACTATACTTTTCAAAAAAAAAAGTTTGGGATTGGTGTGATATATATGGGGGCAAAATTAACAATCTGACCATATGTAACTTTGTGAGAACTGTGTAATATGAGGAGGGATCAAGTTACAACAAATTTGAGTTACAACAAAGTTATAACAATTATTTTTTTCATTTTTAAAGTCCAAATCGTCGATCCAAACCGTTCAACATGATTATCTAAATAAAATGTGCTTGCAGATCAAATTTTACATTTTTTTGAATTTTTTTACTATTTATTAAGATGGGTACAAAATTCAATGGTCTGAATATGACTATTTTTTGTAAAATACTTAATAAATAGTAAACAAATTCAAAAAAATGTAAAATTTGATCTGCAAGCACATTTTATTGTGGAGATCATGTTGAACAGTTTGGATCGACAATTTGAACTTTGAAAATGAAAAAAATAGTTGTTGTAACTTTGTTATAACTCAAATTTGTTGTAACTTGATCCCTCCTCGTGTAATATTTCCTTTTTTTTGTCAACTCCTTATTATAAATGATGTCAGTAAATTGGTCATTTCATGATGCTGTGTCTGTAGTCTCTGAACTCTAAAGTGCATCATCATATTAATACATTAATGAACTTGCAGTTTGGTACATGTAAAATGTTATTCAATATTGGATCATTCATCACACACAATAGTAACATACTGACAAAATTAATTTCCCATTCATGTACCATTCAATTTGGTGCACATAATTTTTTTTTCAAAAAATGACATCATAAAAAGTTTGGTGCACATAATTTTTTTCAAAAAATGACATCATAAAAAGTTTGTTCTTTCGAAAAATAGAATGTTTCTAAAAACGAGCTGTTTTCTTTAAAAAGTGACTTAACAAAAAAAATTAGCAGTTGGGCCATTTTTTTTTCTAAAATACAAGTTTTGTATTTAACAAAAAAAATGTAAAATTAGGATTTTCTATCACAACATCTATGTATTAGTATAATAGTATGTGCTTCATTCCAACACACAAAATTATTCACTGAAAGTTAATTAGATAACTTATAAGAGGAGGGATCAAGTTACAACAAATTTGAGTTACAACAAAGTTACAACAATCATTTTTTGCATTTTCAAAATCCAAATCGTCGATCCAAACTGTTCAACATGATTATCTAAATAAAATGTGCTTGCAGATCAAATTTTACATTTTTTTGAATTATTTTGCTATTTATTAAGATGGGTACAAAATTCAATGGTCTGAATATGACTATTTTTTTGTAAAATACTTAATAAATAGTAAAAAATTCAAAAAAAATGTAAAATTTGATCTGCAAGCACATTTTATTGTGGAGATCATGTTGAACGGTTTGGATCGACGATTTGGACTTTGAAAATGAAAAAAATAGTTGTTGTAACTTTGTTGTAACTTAAATTTGTTGTAACTTGATCCCTCCTCAACTTATAATTAAGAGATCATAATTTCCAAGTTCAAGTTGATATAATATAATGAAAAGTTTGTATAGCTCTTCTCCATCACTCAATAGAAACTGATGTACAATTAATCATAGAATTCGAATTTGATCCGGTCAAACTAGATTTTTTTTTTCTTTGAAGTTTCAAAGTTATTATTGGTAAATAAAAAAAATGAATGAATTTACTGTTCCGGATAATTTGTCTTACACCTTGTTTGGATGGAGAGTAGAGGAAGGGGAGGGAATGGAAATAAAAGAAAAAATTTTCTTTGGTTGACAAAATTACGTCGGAGGTGAAGGATACAGTAGGTGAAAAGTTTAATCTTGCATGATTATAATCAATAGAATTGATTTTCCTCTCAATTTAGAGTGTAACAGATGGAAATAAATTTTGTTGCAAATATTTTCAGAAAAAATGATACAAATATCCAATCCTATATCTTACATATATAATTATTATCAGCCACCAAATTTCTCATTAACCTTCTAAATTTTAATCAACCAAATAAGAAATAAGACAGAAATGAAAGTTAAATTTATTTTCCCTCATTAATCATTCAAACACGAAAAGATTAGATATGTTAATCTTCATTTCTATTCCATTTCATTCCCTTTGTATTCTTCACCTTCCTACCCTTCCTCTACTCTCCATCCAAATAAGGTGTTAATGTTAATTTCATTCCGTCAAACGTTAACTTCAAATATGAATTTTATATAATTCAAAATAAATATAAATTCTATAAATATAATATTTATATAAATATTAATTTATGTAAAATTCATACTTAAAGAGAATACGCGGTTCGACTTGATATATGCGTTTCAGTCAAGTAAAGATTCAAAAGCACAAATATATCCGACTTTTGACTTCACCTCACACAAAAAAATAAGATAGATGCAGCGCAACATTTGATGCATATATGGAACTCTTTTTTATCTTCCTGAAATTTTATATTTCTCATACTTCATATATGTGCCTATCTTCCTAAAATTTCATATTATACGTACACATATATGCTCTGATAGAAAATAAGAATAAAAAAAAAAATAGAGCGGTGGGTGGGACCAGTAAAGATGGGACCTATCAACAATCTTTTAGAAACCTAACTTATTTCCCACGAAATCCTATCGCTCTCCTTCGGAATTTTATTTACGGAACCTTTCTATTCCCTCCATTTTCTATCCTATTCTCCTTCCAGAAACCATGCATGTGACTCTTCTCTGCAACATGTTAGGTGCTTGATTTGCAACCCCCAAATCATGATCACTCTCTATCACGTCGGAATATTATGACTTGGTCAAAGAAAAAGAATCCTGCCTTCTAGTTTTTATTTGATTTTTTATTTTTTGGATTCCGGGAGAATATTTTTCTAATACGTCCTATCTCAAGGGAGAGTAGGCCGTATGAGAAATGGGTTGGGCTCGTCCTGTCACAGGATGACAGGCCGAGATGTGTGTGGAGTTTAGAACTCGGATTGATTTGGAGATGTTCGGATTCTGACCTATACGATATCTCTCTTAGCAAAAGTTTTGACCCATGTTTAATGAGCCCTTTTGTCTTATATAGGTTGTTTATAACCGCTATGCCGCGCGGTTATAGGAGATTGGGCGGTTATGCAAACGGTATCGGCAGTTATCTCGCGCGGAGGCAGTGCAAACTAGTTTCGGGCTGAGCCTCGTGAGGCTTTACAAGGCTTTTTATTGGCCTTGCTTGGATGAATCTTGAGCTTTCCATATTGATTCCGGGTTGGCCTCTTAAGAAGGTTCACATACCGGTTCTTTCATGGTCCGTAAAGAGATAGTTTTAACAGCTTTGGAAACATGGCCCTATTATTTTTATCAATTATTGCTGGCAGTTTCGTTAGCTATCAAATCTACAGATTGTTGGTAATGACATTGTCTTTCGCAGCGAATATTTGAATTCAAATTTTAGCAAGGGTAAGGTTGAAATTTAAAATTTAAAATACAGAGTTGTTTAGAATCTATAAATTAATTATAAAAAGAAAAATCTCAATACTCTAATTAAAAGGTGGAGAAGTAGATAATTGTTCAGAGAAGTATATAATTAATCATATGTTAGAAAGTAGTCTCATATTATTTTTGTGTAATGTAACCTTCATTTATCCAGGCCTTAGAGTACGGTTTAAAAATACTTTTTAAGGTTAAAAAAAGATTTAATAAATAATATATTCAAAACAAATAATCATATGTATTTTTCTATGATCTACTTTCCTAATCCATAACCTCACAAAATATAGGTTGGGTCATTATATATGAGTCAAGTATATGGGCAAGGCTCACTGACGATGAGATAATGCATATTATGCATTGTTAAAAATTATGATCTATGGTCTTAATAATTAATATTAATTGGACACGTCAAGTTTATATTATATGTACGTAATATGGCTGTTTTCATTATAGCTATATATAAAATATGCCATCCCAGTATATATAGCTCCTGTTGAAACTAATCACAAATTAAAAATATGCTTTCAGGTTTAGGGTTTAGGGTTTATATATATAGTACGGCTAACACGCTTCCTCTAGTATATCAACAATATGCTTTCGGTCTTTAAAATCTATCAAATGGGCTTCAAACGACAAATTCAAACCGTTCAAACCAATCTCCTTACTGAGAGCTTCGTTTCCATATACAAAAAATTTAATTTTTGAATTTATTTACTATCAAGTCAAGTGGTCAAAATATGAAGAATTTTGTGCGTATTTTAATGCACTATTTATTTACTATCAAGATAATAAATATTTTACCTCATGCCTTTCATACCTCAACATACCTCATATTTAATATTTTTATTTTCAAAATTCAAAATGTTGATCCGAACCGTTCAACACGATATCCATACTAAAATATGCTTGGAGATCAAATTTTTGAATTTTTGATATTTTTTTATTATTTTTTAAGATAGATATAAAATTACTTTTTTTGGACCGTTCAAAAACAGTGATTTTGTATCTATCTAAAAAATAGTAAAAAAAATCCAAAAACTATAAAATTTGGTCTAGCTCCAAGCATATTTCAACATGGATATCATGTTGAACGGTTTGGATCGACAATTTTGGCTTTGAAAATCAAGATATCAAATATGAGACATGATGAGGTATGAAAAACATGAGGTATTGGAACCCTCCTCATATTTTAATTTAAAAAATTAGACGGAGTTCATATTATCTATGTATATAAAAAAAAAATTTAAGTTAAGTTTCACACATATAGCAACACTATATATGTTGGTGCACTTGAGTTTGAAGCAAATTTTGCGTCGGACAAAAAATCATTTGTCATATCTTTTTAGATAGGTTGTTTGCCGACAGAGCATCTCCTAATTCTCTGTATGGGATTGGTTATAAGAATTGGGTCCACTTCGTAACAGCAAGTCACCAACGAAACGATCTATAATCGAAATCCAATCCAAATATTTATCAGCCATAAAAAAAGAAAAAAAAACTAATTAAATAGTACAGTACCAGTACACATGTATATATATAACCTCTGATAGTGATGCTGGAACGAGAACTTGATACCATAGAATAGATAAATTAATGGTCCGCATAGGCATCTTTGGCTAATTGGTACACTAACAAGTGCTTATTGTGCAAATTGACGTCTGCAAAATTACAAACACAACGCAATTTTATTTTATTTTATCTTGTGCTGCAGCAGACTTTAAAGTTATGGGGGTTAAATGTGAATAAGATCAATCATATAAAATTTACATGCTGGAAATGAGAATCAACTTTACAATACCCATAGCATTTTATTCTAATTAACTATATATATATATATATATATATATATATATATATATATATAAAATGAGGAGGGTTCAAATGCCTCCATTTTTCATGCCTACACCATGCCTCCACTTTTAAAAACTTTAATAACTCAAAATTTAAAACTTAAAAGTCAAAATAAAACCGTTGGATATGATCTACATCATTTTATCAATGTACTCATAAAAAATTATCACATTTTGATTTTGTTTTTATGTGAATCAATAAGTTGAAAAATCAACGTCTAGAAATTATCCACATTAGTGCGTTTTTTTACAAGCTCTTGATGACAACCAAAACAAAATTGAAATGTCATAATTTTTTACACGTGCATAGATAAAATGATTTAGATCATATCCAACGGTTTTATTTTGATTTTTAATTTTTAAATTTTGAGTTATTAAAGTTTTAAAAAATGGAGGCATGGTGGAGGCATGAAAAATGGAGGCATTTGAACCCTCCTCATATAAAATTATGTATGAACATAAAAGAAAATGAAAAAAAAATACACGGTCAATTGACCCCCATATGGTGTGAGTGGATCCGCCCGGTTGTAGTGCACAGAAGAAACAACAATTTTGTATATGAATCGAAAGAGAGCCTTCACTATTAATTATTGTAATTAAAAAAAGATTTCGGAGACAATATCATGTATTTAACGAGATTTGTTTTATGTTATATATATTCAGTGGCGGAAGGTAAGCCTATCAAGGGGTGGCTAAGCTAGCCATCCCTAACATTTTGAATTTTTTTAAGAAGTATATAGAAATTGAAATAAAATGTTTATTTTATGTGTATTAGTCCCCCTATGATAATATAAACAATGTAAAGGGCTTGAATGTAAGATGGCATGTGTTATATAGATTTTTTTTTAAAATGAATTACATATTATGTTTATTTGGTTAGCCCCTCTTATATTCAAAGTCGAGTTCCGCCCCTGTATATATTAAAAAAAAACCTTAAATTTGCATAGGAATTTGCTAGGAGACGTGAGTTTTAGAAAATAGTTATAGAATCTTGTTATAAATGGTTACGTAAAGGCGGATTTAGGAAGAGAGTATGGAGGAGTTTAGGCGCGAAGATGAATATGAAATTTCTCTTTTTCTTATTTTTTTTCTTATTCAATTCAATTTTGTTGCTAATTTAAAGGGACATCTCCATTTAAAATGAAAAGGTATATTTGTCTAAATAACAAATTTAATGAATAAAGGAGATAAAAGAAAGAATTTTAAATTTCTATGGAAATATTGGATTTTAACATGTTATCATGGGAAAATTGCTTATTTTAAAAATTTGCATGGTTACACTAGAATTTTTCCCTAAAAAGAAATGGTTGTCGAAGTTATATCAAAATTCAGCCACTACCAAGTTTACAAAAAAAAAAAAAAGTTCTACCAAATTCTCATTTCAAAAACTAATTTATGTGATTTCAAAATTTTGCAGTATTTCACATGCTGCGTCTTGAAATAGAAAATGGGGTCTCTGTATTGTCGTCACAATTAATTAATATTGTAATTGGTAGCGGAAAAAAGCTCTTATTAATTTATAGGATATATGATACATCCATTTCTTAAGCGAAATGGAGACGAAATGAGCATCTCCTCCGCTAATTTTGTCAATTATTTATTTATGGCTGAAGGTGTGATATGACCTAAATCATTGTACATAAACAGTTATTCCTTTCATATGATAGCGGTAGTGATAGCGATGGTGCTGCTCTGATCAGGCATATGCCACACATTATTTACTAGCTAACAGTAGTACTTCCTAAATGCTTAATGTATGCATGTCATGATATTTTTTAAAAAAGAAGCAATATTTTTGTGGGCCCTTTTGTGATAGTTTTATTTTATGTGTTTGTTAACTGCAATAAGCAACCTTGAATTGATACTGGTATATATGGAATTTAATTTTATACAACAAAGATAGTACATCATGTGTATATATATATAGGTTCATGTATAATACCCCAACCTAAAATTTTAAAGAAGATTTTACATCATATACCCTTTCAAGCATCACATTTCAGAATGGTTCTTCAATAAATGCAAATATTTTAAGCGACGTTAGACTTATTGCGGTTATTCAATTAAATTAATTAAATTAATTAATTTTTAAAAAGGACAACAATCATATTAATTATTTTTCTTTTTCCATGATATTTAGCTATTTTTCTTAAGGTTCCGTGCTTACATAATATATAACATGTAAGCAAATATTCCAAAAAGAATATAGTGTGTAGAACTGGTCGTGTTTTACTTAACTTTTTTAGAATTTATATTACATATTTAAGTGTCATATTAATCAAATTTCATTCTATATCGTTTTTTTTTTTTATTAAAAGTTCCAGTACACCAAAGTATCTTTTAGATGTTATTTTTAAGAATTGTATATGCGTCTCTCTTCAAAAGATTACAGGCTCGTGCCACTACACTAAGCCAGCGGTTAAATTTTATTCTATATCTAATTATATAAAATTAAAGTTTACAAATTTGTAGATCGTGTTAGACGAATTGTTTCAATTGATCAGGTTGAACTTACATCCTAAAACAGTCTGGCTCATTTTTTAAATTTCAAAATTTTCGTTTTTGTCGCCCGCAGTTTTAATTTGTATCAAATAATTAATTAATTAATTACGCAATTGACACTTTGTTAGCAGTGGATGAAGCTTACGTCATCATGTGTTCGATAAATTGATGACGTGGACGGTAGACTATATAGGAATTTAATCCAATTGCATTTTTTTTAATATGAGAAATATCATTTAAAAGTTTCAAGAAACAAAAATTTTATACTTTTAAAATGTGCAGAAATTCTTCGGTTAAATAGTTACAAAATATAAATATTTTCGTCTAAGCAAATCCAATCAGCCCAGTTCACAAGGAATTTAAGAAAAAAGGCTTTTACCAAATTAATACCTCCTCAAATTTTATCAAAACACACTAAATTGAAAATTAAAAAAATGGCAAGGTAAGAAATATTATTAAAATTTAGTAAGCAGAACAATGTGCAGAGCTCCAAGGTAAGAAATTAAAAATCCATATGAGGTCATAAAAAATTAAGAATGATGAGAATTCAAATTTCACTATTCCCTTTTAAATTCTGAAAGCGCCTTTCCGTTTTTCTTTCAATTCAATAATTAAGTCGGAGTAACTCAAATAATTTTCCAATTTAAAAATAGAGATTGCAATCCCAAATTTTAAAGGCCGAAGGGGACCTCCTATCAAATTATTCACGTCTGTTCTTCTGCGGCGGTAACTAATATGCTACAATATAAAATATTAAAATGCATATATTAAAGTTGTTGACTATACTAAATATGTGAAATATTTTTACGAGTTGTTACATAAGCTTATTTAAAACAGAGCACACAATGACACAATATAGAGCATCTAACGACAAAATTTGCTTTAGATGATTCCTTACAAGTCTCATAGGTGTGGTACAGAAGATAAAGAGATGCAAATTATAGCCTTCTGTACAGAGGAAGAGAGAACAGAGGAAAAAAAAAAAAAAAAATGTGAGAGGTGCCTAATTAATTGAAAATTTCCTTTGTTCCCTTGTCTATGCCTAAATTTTTTTTTTTTAGAAAAAAAAAGGAATTTCATGCATACCCTACAAAAACCTCAAAATTAAGTATTTTCCCCTCTAAAATTTATAATATCATATTTAATCTTCTAAATTTTCAAAACATAGAAATTTATCCAATTTATTGTGTTTTCTATTAATACTATTTACATTTTATTAGTGTGTGTGTGGCATGTTTAAGAGAAATGTCTAGTCTTCTATTTAGTTGGTTTTTGAGATTCAACAGTTCATTTCTCCAATTGAAAATTTCCTTTGTTTCCTTATCTATGCCTAATTTATATTTAAACAAAAAAAAAAGACTGAAAGTACTGTCTCAGAAGAAACACCAATAGCATGTAACCACTGATCTGGCTGTGCCGTTGTGCACACCCAAATATCTCAAAGGCCAATTAAATGCATTAGGGGTTTCAAAATAGTTTTGGACGATTTCTTTCAAGTGAAGTATGCTAATAGAATTTTTCCTTTTTTTGTCTTTTCGAAGCGCTGGACATAAGCAAGATTCTCTTAGGTGGGTTTGATATTAACCCATTTGGTGTTACTTGGAACTTGTTCACATGGGGAAGGTTTTACCTACTTATGTATGTTTTTTGGAATTTTTAAAGCTATAACTAGTCTACTAGTTCCAATACTCACATCATATAGCGCTGTTGGTCATAATTGCAATAGGTCAAATAAATAAATACCCAAATGTTATGGCAGAACTTTAGGGTTCCTGGAATTTTATATGAACCTAGCTTCAAAAGCACACAAAAGTAGAGTATTCTGGCTTCGTGGCAACTGGTTTTGTGGGTCCCAGTTACTGTGTGACTTGGGTTGGCTGGTTGAAGCGGTAACAGAATGTCATGGTGATCCCTATCTCAGTCTGAGATGGAATCAGAAGCTTTATCCTTCAAAGGAGGAGAAAAAAATAGATCAAAATGAATGCAAGAAAATCAACAAAATTCAGCAGGCTTCTTAATATTTGAATTATTTGTACTGGTAATTAATATATGGATACATGATTGATGATCCACTTATTTTAATTAAAACCGATATTAGCCAACTTAAATTATCAAGTTAATGAACGAGATAACTCTCTGGAAAGACAGAAGGCAATAGCAGAGCATCCCTATCATTTATTATACTACTACTTCCAAGGTTTTCTTTAACAAAAAAAGAAAAAGAAAAATATAACAGTCTTGATATCCGATGTCTTTTTGAATTCATGAATTATGAGTCGCTGCTAAATTTGATATCCGATATGGACATTTTATTTTTAGTCCGTTTCACAATTATTGAAACTTGTAATGCCAGAGGCCACAGTACAAGGAAAAGAAGGAATAGAAATCTATGTTCCTTGAAACATGCAAAGTAATATGTATATCTTTGCATAATGCCCTTTTATATAATTTGCAACCCCTCACCAAGTAATTCCCAAAAATAAATTATCATATATGATCTAACTCATTTACAGAGCATCAGGTAGTACGGTATTAAGGAAAGGTTTCATTGACCTCATGCTGTATCACAACAGCATGAGAAATAATGAAATATCATGAATACCCCTCTAAAAGAAGATTGAAATCATCCTAATTTCCTCAAGGCAGTTCCGGCACTGTTTGTTTGACGGAATCATTTGTTGAATTAAATTACCAGAGAATCATTTCTCCTTCATTCATTTAGAGAGAGACATTAAGAGGGGGGGGACAGCTTGGGTATAATTTAGAGTTTATGGGGGAGGGAGGTAGTACCTAGATATATTCTTATAAGATTAATAGTTTATACATGACATTCATAGTTCTTTGGGAAATTAATAATATTTTGTTGTCTTGTAGGGTGTGGCATGTCAGTGAGAATTCCAAATTTTAAGATTTTGAAGGTGAATCCGAAGACTCCCACTAAAAAGAAATACAAGATTTAATAGTATCGGATTGTCACAAGTAGAAAAAATTAGCTTGGTTCCTCATTAAAATAAGTACTTTCTAGTAATTGTATCCCTCGTTGAACCTTCTCTCGGCACTCGATGTAACTAGCTAGGGAAATCTTTTGAAACAACTAAAAGTCGGTCCGGCCATATCCTTCATTTTCTTTCAAGGATTGCCAGTTTTTCTTAATTGTATATTCCAAAAATGCCTCCTAGGAACTCACCTGCCTAAACTTAGGGTCTGGCACAAACTGTATCAGAGGGAAAGAGGGAGTACAATTTACAATTATTCAAAAAAAAAAAAAAATTGCATCTATTTTAGAGAAGCAGCCTGTAACTCAGCAGTACTAAATATAATTGTGTGGTGGTATCTAAATATGACCGGCATAATTCAGTACAAAAAAATAAAAAACGCTCAATTATTGTCCCGTACCATGTTGTCCATAACTAGAGCAGTGCCCACAAATAAGTAACTGTTGTGCCCTATTATCTCATTAAATGTTGTTTTGCCTTTGCAATTTTTGTTCAAACTGATAATTTGATGAGAAACAAATACTTTGGTTAAGATACCCAGCAATTTCATCTGCTCTTGCTCCAGAGAGGAAGTTCTCTTCACCAACTTCTTCTCTTATTTCTACATGTGAATACTGATAAAGACTCTCATTTATTGCAAACTTCATTTTGGAACAGTATAATTTAGTTGCAGCTTTGGGATTTCACATCTCATATTTACATGGAACTGATCAAAGTCTAAGTAGGTACATATTGGCACAGAAAGACATGGAACTGGTGTATTGTTGTACCAGTACAGTGAGTA
Source organism: Carex myosuroides (assembly GCA_028015225.1). NCBI lineage: Eukaryota > Viridiplantae > Streptophyta > Magnoliopsida > Poales > Cyperaceae > Carex > Carex myosuroides. The sequence goes on along the minus strand of CM051485.1, from coordinate 3,122,904 downwards.
CCAGGTAGGTCCTGGGTATTTTCTATTTTAATTCCCATTTCACCCCTGATGTTTGATTTTGTTTCAGATTCGGAGTGGACGCTGGCAACATGGATGAGGTGCAGCAGCCGAGGGCAAAATGGTCATATTTCTTAAAGGTATCAATCATTTAACCTAAAATGTTAATAAAACAAAGTTACAGCAGAGGCCTAATTTTACTCCTATCTGGTGAAGCCATCGAAGTTAACAGAAATAAGCTTCAGTTATGAATTTAAGTCTCTACAGTAATCTTATTGGTGAAGCCATCCAAATTTAACAGAAAATTACGGTATCAAGCATATGGAGTTATGGACCTATAAAATGATCCATGGCTCTGGTTCATGGTTTTTTTGCTATCCAACCAGATAAGGCTGTCAATGGATATCATACTCCGATGGCAGATATAAAACCTTAAAAACATATCTGCCTTTGGATTCCGAAACTACATTCAATAAATTATTGTATTCGCATTTTCATTCTACAAAGTACTTTCTCCACTATTTCTGAAACCAACATTTTTCTAGACAATCTAATTTAGCACATTGCACACAGCATACAGCGTCCAATTAGCAACTAAAACCTAGAACCACAATTGTGATTACGCATTCTTGACTCAAAATTTTATACTTACTGCAACTATCTTTCTTTTTTTGGAAAACTTAGCATAGGCTGCTAAAGTATACTTACTGCAACTATCTCTGATAGCATGTAGCTAAAAGCACCTAGATGCTAACTTCACAGAATGGTTGCAATAATTCCAGGGACATGCATGGCTGTATGCGGCCACCAATCACAATGTTACAATGCAACTAGGGGCTCGACAAAGTTTTACAACTTTATTCTGACTCAAAACTGCTAATGGATTTTTTTTCAAAACTGAACACAAGGAGAATTGGCGTCTTCAGGCAGATTCAATGAAAACCCACTCATGCAAGCACTAATTATCTACTAATTATCTTACTTTGATCTTGTTGACATGGGAAAGGCTTTATCTACTAATTATGTAAATTGTTTTTAGTAAATTAGCCTACTCATGGAAGCACTCGCATATAGCACCGTTAATCATAATTGCACTTTAAGGGCCTGTTCGGCCAAACACTGCGTGTGGGAAAAAAAAAATTCACTCAGACTTCGCAAATTTCAACCCACACGCACAGTGTTTCAGCCATTCAAAAATTTCCATTCCCGTTCCCTTTAGACAGCCGAACAGGCCCTAATAGCACATGTTATGGCAAACTCTTAGGGCTAATTGCAGTTTATAAGGACCTAACTTCAAATGCACACAAAGATAAGGTACTGGAGTATTCTGGCTTTGTAACGCCTGGTTAGGGGCCCAGCAGCAGTGTGGGTTGGCTGGTATTAATAATTTCCTAGGTGTTATGGTAATCCTTGGCTGAGATGGAAATGAAAGTCTAGTCCTACAAAGGAGGGCAACAGAAAAAGGGACAAATATGAATACAAGAACAATAGCAGAACTTGCAATGCTCTAAAGCTTCATACTATATTATTAGCTGCTAATGATAATATATGGATACATGATCCACTTATTTGAACACACACCTATATAAGCTTAATTTTAAATACAGCTAATGGTAATATATGGATCCATGATCCATTTATTTTAATTAATAATATAAGCCTACTAATTTTCCCGCATTACTAAGCAAGCAAACTCTCTCCAACTCATGAACAAGATAGAAAAGGAATAGCAGATGCATTTCCTACATCTATTATAGTTCCAACTTTTTATGGTAGAATAACAGGCTTGATATCCCATATATCTCTTGCATATTCATGAATTGTGCGGTCACTGCTAAATTTGGCAGAGAAGGCGGTGTTTAATATTGACATTTTCGTCCATTTCTGAAAGAAAAAGAAAACCATTAATTTGGCAGAGTGCCAATTGAAGGTTGATGAAACAAAAATTAAATTAATTTGGTAAAACCAGAAATTAAAAGGGTGTGTAAGCCGCTCCAGGGTCACTAATCGGCTAACAAGTTCTGATTATCCAAGGAGTATCCCAATTCAAATAACAGATATTTATAAAACTTAAAAAAGAGTAGGAAAAAAAAACATTCATGCATTCAACCTCAAAAATCAATATCATGTGCCACTGCAAAGAAGGAATGTCAATAGTACCCCTCAAATAAAATAGAAAATACTACCTGCAACCCTCTGAAACTAAGCACGCGTGATTGGTTTACACACTTGTGCATACATAAACAGACAGAACTGAGGATTAAGTTTTGAGCATGGTGCATGCACCACCACAACACAAGACCTGACCCCAAAAAGGGGGAAAATCATCTTTTTCTTTTTTTGGAAGTTGCCTATCCCTAATGTTAATACAGAGAAACAGCAAGGATTGAGGGTAGTTTTGGCATTATTTGAAGAAAATGGGAATGAAAAGGCACAAATTTTAATCTTTAAAAGAAAAATATAAAACATCATGAGTCCCTCTCGTTGAAAAAAATTGCCCAGAGAAAACCCTTATTAATTTAGAGGGAGAGTATGAACTGAGGAGGCAATGTCGATACCTTATCGAGTATTTGGGGAACAAAGGGCCTAGTTATTCTTATAACATTATCCGTGAAATTTTATTATTTTCTTTTGGGCAAACAATAATATCCTGCTGTTTTGTATGGGGTACCATCTCTTTGATATTTTCATGCTCAGCAGCATATATTTGAGACTGCCCTTTAAAAAGGAACAGGATTTCATATTTGGGTTACTTCCACAAGTTACAGAAGTTGACTTACTTTCTGGTCACGGTAGGCCTCATCAACCTTCACTTGGCACTCAATGTAACTAGGGAAATCCTTTCCAACAAGGAAATAGTCGGCCTGGCCATATCCTTCATTTCCTTCTAAGGAGCCCATCAGTTCATCATAATTGTAAATACCAAAAGCACCACTACGAACAAACTTCTTAACCTCTTCAAACCTCGGGTCTGGAACAAACTGTATGGGAGATAGAGAAAGGAGGTATGATGAATAACTATTAAACATCTTTCTCTATTCTAAAGCAGCGGCCAAGCCTACAATATGCACGCATGGTGGTATAAAACTGGCCCAATCATGTACAAAACAGGAAATACTGGTTTGTGTGGTTTACATTAAGAAAATGGGAAAAAACATCAACATCATGACCATCCCAATTAGGTTGTAAACTTGTAATAATACTATGCCAAGAGTACCAAAAAATAAGCAACTACTACATACCATTTTAATTCACTGATATTAAAAAAAATGCAGAATATATGGTAGTAAGATACCTTTCCCTTAGCCCTTTCTTTCCTTAAGTCTGCAATCTCCTCGGCTCTTGCTCCAAAGAGGAAGAAGTTTTCTTCGCCAACTTCTTCTCTGATTTCAACATTGGCCCCGTCTAGTGTACCGATTAAGACACATCCATTCATAGAAAATTTCATGTTACTGGTGCCGCTTGCTTCCATACCAGCCGTACTAACCCACAATCACGGAAGTTATCAATAAGAAATATTACAAGAAACAACAAAGAAAACAGCCAGTTCTAAATTTACCAGTGCTTTGGTGCCTATCCTCAGAAAACTCTTTTATCTTTTTCAATGAAATTGGTGGGATTTATCCCACTTTTTATCCAAAAAAAAAATTACTGTATTATGATAAATAGGGGCATTTTGATTACTGGAAATTTTAAAAGATAAGTACCTGATATGCTGGGAGAGTTCACTAGCAGGGATTAGCAGCTCTGCAACACTGACATTATAATCTGGCACAAATACCACCTACAGCAAAAATATTAAAACAAACAAGACTGACAAGTCTAGAGTGAATTTTTCAGAATAGTAATAACAGATTGTATAAGAATTTTTGTAAATAATAGTACCTTCAACAAATCTCCAATCTCAGGATCATGATTAATGGTAGATGCAACATCACTTATAAACTTCACAATTCTCTTGGCCTGAACATAAGTGGCGAATGCTTTGCCCCCAAATATACAAACCCTAGGGACAAAGCTCTTTAGCCTCTCTTTTTCTGTCATTTCTTTCATCTTCTTATATCGGTACACTATTCCCAATATATTTAATAGTTGCCGCTTGTACTCATGTATCCTCTTGACCTGAGACAGAAAAAAATTTCTAAGAGAAAGAGTTCATCATCCAAGTTAATTCAAGTTCTTCTTTAATGTCCACCATTGAGAACGGCATATTCATACTTACAAGCCTGAATATATGGAATAATTTTGCTTGATGACTTGGCATCAAATTATGCAGATTTATGGGAAATCTCTCAAAACTTAAGTTTCTGAAGGGAGCATATAAGTTGCATATCGCCTTTCTTGAAGTGTAACAAATTCAAAATTAAAACCAATGCTACTTAGGGGTTATATATAATATATTGTGCCACTAGGGAAAAATCTTCCAAGTGTTTAGATTTAAGGAAGGACCTGGATATCAAACATTGCATCTGGACTGACGATATATCCAGTTCTCTCTCTGATCAGGGATGCAACCTTTACTTTGTTTCTTCTTTTAGCCTCCCTCCATTCCTCTTGCAATTCCTCATTCTCAGCGAACTGTCAGAAAAAAATGTCAGAGAAAGTAACATGGGGAGTTTTCCTGCTTTTTGTTTCTAAATTGAGGGTCTAAAACAAAGATTAAGGCTTAGCTGCAGTCCTTAAGTGGGAGTGCCACACACAGAGAGTAGTGAGAGAGGCATCACCTGTTCAAGTTGAGAAAGATTCTCTGTGTTAAGGACCCAATCATCAGTTCCAATCCATTTTGTTATGATATCACTCAGCCCAGGATTACAAAACTTGATCCAGCGTCTTGGTGTAACCCCATTTGTCTTATTCTGAAACTTTTCAGGCCACATCTGCCAAAAGAAAGGAATTGTCAAAAAATTTCAACTCCATTCCTCTTGAACCATAAAAGAAAGTAAGTAAACTGAAGCAGCCCAAAAGGTCAAAGGCCCAACAGGCATCTCATTCATGGCCTAGTGAATTGTTAGAGAAAGTAACTAACGTTTCCAAAAATTAAAAAAATTGCTTTCTACATTTGGTATTATATGATCACAAGGAGAATTTAAAAATGCTGGTCATACTAACTAAACATCAAACTAGGTGCCACATTGGTCATGCTGGGTTCACCAAATGGGGTTTTCAGAATTTTTCACCAGTGTATAGCTTTGTACAGACCTGGTAAAAGCTATTGAAAACTTCATCTTTCACAATCTCGCTATGAATAGCAGCAACACCATTAACCGCATGTCCACCTACAACACACAAATTGGCCATCCGCACCAATTTTGGCTTTTCTGGGTCAGATTTTAAAAACACCTCTTCTTCTTCTTCTTCCTCCTCTTCTATTTCTTCAACTGCTTCATCCTTTTTGGTTATAACTTCTTCTGTTAGTGTCACAGTTGAGGATTCAGGTTCTTCATTTGGAGGCTGGCCAGAGGGCTCCACTATCTCCGTCAATGATATTTTTTTAGATTTTAGAGTAGACTTTTGCTCCTTTGGCTTAACAAATTGTTGCGCAATGGAGGGGAGGAGATCGACATTATCTAATATTCTCATTTCTTTAAGCTTCTTCTCTAGGATATCAAGATCAACTTTGCCATATTGTGCTATTATAGTGTTGACAAGCTGCAAGAGATTGAGAGTGAGAGAGAGAGAGAGAGCTCTAGGGGGGTTGATAAGAATGAATAAAATTACAGGTACAAGCACACTTTGGCTGCCCTACCATTGTAAAGTAGCAAGTTTCGGGTTTCTAGCTTTGTTATTCTTTGGAACTGATCAAAATTAATCAAGTACATATTAGCACGGAGACATGGAACCAGTATCCAAATCCAAATAAACCTAAATAAGGATCAATGGTATCTAATCAAATGGTGGTACCGAGTCTTCTGGTATGCACAGTTAGAGAACTGGTACAGAACTCAATGGCAACAATTAAGAAGGTACCTGCTCATCAATCATTTCTATGATTTCAACATGACGAGGAAGTAACTTTTGCATAATATCAAGACTCCACTTCTCCAGTGCTTCTGGAAGAACTGTGTGATTGGTGTATGCTACCGTTCTGAAAAAAAATTAGGGTTATCAGTGTTATAAACGGAAGGGCCTGGTCAGATAATCTTTCTGTTGAATGATGAACTACAGCAAGTACCAAACCACTTTGAGCTCTAACATCAATACACTCTGAGCAGGACACAATAAGCTTAAACTAACACATTACACTGCATAATAGTGAGGTCAAAAGCAGCACACACCTCTGAGTAATTTTCCAGGAATCGTCCCAGCTCAAACCCTTGACATCTATGAGAATGCGCATCAGTTCAGGGATGCAAAGTGTGGGATGTGTATCATTCATCTGCACTGCCACTTTTGCAGGAAAGTCCTCCCAATTTACAGAATTTCCTGATCGCCTCTCGAAGCGAGCTATTATGTCTTGAAGAGAGGCCGAACAGAGAGTGTATTGTTGCTTCAGACGCAGGATCTTACCCTCCAGTGATTCATCTCCAGGGTAGAGTACGTAGCATATCTGAGGGAAGGAGAGACAAGCATTCTTTAAGCTATTTCAGTTAAAGCAATTTGAACAAGATGTAATGGCAATGAAGCTCCATCAATGTAATAGATTAAGAGACAAGGGTTTTGCTATAAGATGTAGAAATTATTTGAACTGGCGTGGCACCAATAAGCCAGCCAGTATTTCTATATCTACTACATATCAATTTAATCAAATTCAATTTCTTATTGATGGCAGTTGTGATGTTATATTGCTTGCTGAACTGAGGCCATTTGCAATTAAAAAAATTTGAGGCTATTTGGAAAGCTCTATTTGCACTTAAGCATTTAAAATTTGTCCGAAGGATATAGAAAAAGATTAAAAAAAATGCACATACAGCATTATACCACAGAGTTGGTAATTTATGCCAAATAAAAATTGCTTCCCTCCAAAACTAATATAAATCAAAGAAAAACCTTTTCAGCATTTTGATGGGCTTCACTAGCCTTAGAATGCTCTCCAGCATTAAATGCGGACAGATCAAAATCTTGCGAGGGAACAGTTGTGGACCAAAGCCTGAGATTAATAGTAGTCTTTGTCTTATATCCAGGTATTGGCACATTATAGGCATCAGCCTTGATATTCTCTCCACCAATCCAGTGCTTCTTCCCATCTGAACCAACCACAACCTTACCATAGAATTTCACTGGGTAGGACACATCATTCCTTGCAATTTCCCAAGGACTTCCCATCTGCAACAAGATTAACAAAACTGACAACTTAAACAAGATTAAACCAAGAGTATGCCGGTGGATACAATATTAATTGGGTCTGCTGCTGGTTTTGTTGAGACCATAAGTTTGTTTCTGTTTTTCTCTTCTCAGCCTTTTTGGTGTCTTAAAATAGGTTTCAGGTAAGGGAAAGTTGCTTGATTGAAGCCCAAATATCAACTACAAAACAAAAGGAACAAATATAACCTATATTCAATTGTTGGCATGGGAATTTATCAGTCCTATAATATGGTATTCATATGTATATACAAAATTTTCAATTATTTTATGAATAATTTGAAAACATGGATGTTCATCACCTTCTTATTATTTAACAAACAAAATATGTGTGCATGCACGTTTTTTCAAGTACATTAAAGAGTATTATTGATAAATGAAGTGACAGTAATTACAAAGAAAAGAAAGTAAAAAGTTTAATTATGAAACATTTATGGGCAAGAAGCAGACTTTCCAACTTCTGTAAAGTCCATTACAAAACTTCAGGGGCCAAAGTGATAGAAATCCAACTACCAAAAGAAAGTTTGGTTCTACCTTGTGAATGCAACCAAACTGCAGGCATCACATCCATTTATCAGGTTGAGTATAGTAGTGGGATTTTTATGAGCCAGGAGGGGAACATCAGATGACTAGGCATGTTTTACTGTGTGGATGCACATATGCATCCACAGCTGTATTAGTGGAACTATAAGTTCTGATTAAAGTATTTGAATAGCCCAGGTAGCATGTCTGGTGTGTATCATTGAGTGCCACATGTCAAACATATCAGATATTCTTACAGCATAGTTTTTGGTATCTGAGCAATACAGAAGATGGCTCAATCCAGCTTCAAATTGTACCAGTGACAAGCGTGTGCCAGTACAAGTAGGTAAGTGTTGGTAAGCCTTGCATTTTTTTTTTCATTTGAAACAAGCTATGAATGTCACAATTTGATACCCGCACCTTTTAAATTCACTGAGCCAGCCGTTTTGCCCAACTGGTGCTTGAACCTGCAACCTCCCTTTTGGGAGAATTCTACTCAACCACCTGAGCTACCAATGGTGGATTTAGTACTATTTCTGTTTACTGGACCTGACATACTTAGCTAGTAAAAGCAAACTTCAAATAATAATAGTGTCTCAAAACAGAAAGGGAAAAGTATACAATAACTTGAAACAATTAAAAAATCACCTCTAGCCAGTTTTCTGCAGCCTCTTCTTGGCCACCTTTGGTGATGTACTGTTTGAAAAGACCGTACTTGTATCTGAGGCCGTATCCCCATGCAGGATAATTTAGGGTAGCCATAGAATCCAAAAAGCATGAGGCTAGTCGACCTAGGCCTCCATTTCCAAGCGCAGCATCTGGCTCCTATGTGTTAAAAACACAAATCTCATTATTTTTTCTTCTTTTACGCCTGAATGAGCAGTAAATATTGAGTTCAGGCCATGAAACACGAGAAGAAGATATGTTTTACCAGGGGAATCATTTACCAGTATGCATTGGTAGAACCTGAATTTGAGTTTCTCATCCTCAATTGGTACCAGTCGCTTCTGTGCCATAACAGTTTTGTGGTACAATAATTATTGATATAGTCACAAGTTCCTTTTACCTGACTAGCAACACTCTCTAGGGTATATCCAAGCTGCTTCAAGGCCTCAGCATACTTGCCAGTTAGCTCAAGATTACCAATTGCATTTAACAAAGCTCTTCCCTGTATTGAATGAAGATGAAAAGTAATTTTAATAAAACCAAAAAAAAAAAAAAAAAACAGTCGTCGCTTACTTAATTCTAAGAAGAAAAATTAACTGAACCTGAAGAAATTCCATGGAGAGATAGTATGCTTGTTTCATATTTTTCTTGTCATAATGATCATAAGTTGCATTCCAGTTGATTATGAGCGCATCGCATACACTTTCTGCAGTTGCACGATAGGCCTTGGGGAGAGCGAAATTCTCAGGAGAGAATGAAGGAGTGAACTCAGCATGGAACTTGATACTAGATGCAATTGAAGAAGGGTCATACACAGAAGGCAAATTTGAAACACCTGCATAACAATTAATTATGTATCAAAGTCTTTTGGCAAAACAAATCGCATCTAAGATTTTGATATATACACACCAGTCAAGCACGCTACCATGTGTTATTTAACACTGTTTATGCTTAATGCATGAACCACAAGCGAGAAGAGTAGGTTGAATTTAAGCTCTCATGGTACCTACCATTTTGTACCTGGTACCTGGGACAGGTTGGGTTGCCAGCCAAACTCCACTGATGCATCATAAAGTGCAGTAGGTCGGGTAATATGTAAAAATCTGGCGCCAAACCAGTTGGGTTAATTTTATTTTTATACTATGCGGCATCAAATGGGCCCTACCAGAGGCATTAACAATATGTCAGCAAGTGGGTTGAGGCGGGTACAAATGCTGGCGGATCCAGCATACCGTACCACTATATCAGGCCACATTCTGGTCGGATCCAGATGGGCTGAGTGAACAATTCATAAGACTATCATTTTTTCTAATTCAGATCAAAGACGGAGCAACAATTTACAAAATGTGGCAAATTTTAGATAAAAGAACCCAATTCTGAACATAATGGAAGCTGGGTAATAGATACAAGCTACATAGTCGCTGACCAATGTCTGAAACAGTTTCTTTGAGGTCTGAATCACTTGCTACGCGCGTAACTGGCGACAGATGAGGAGCGCGCCTTGATGTACGAATTTTGGTAAAGAAGAGGTGGTGTGACGAGCTTGCGAAGCACTTCGAGCGCCAATCGAAAGATCTGGAGATGGAGCTTAAGCGAGATATGCCGACGGAGCTGGTGGTGGCAAATGGCGACGAAGTAGGGATTGCCATGGATAGCGAGAGGAGTCACTGAGAGGAACGGAGGAGTGGTACGAGAAGAAATGAAATATCTCTCGGGATATTTGATGATTGATCATACGCTTGTTTGTTTCTGAAAAATGAAGCCACGTGAACATTTCCCTCTCTTTTTTTAGTGATGTGTTAAGGATCCCCAGTCCCTACCAACTCAAGGCCCTCTACGCATTGCACATTTTGCGTGTGAAAAAAATTTACTTTGAGATATTTCATTTCATAATGATTGATATAAATAACAGTCAAGTTGTAAATTTATCGTCTTGATATTAACTAAAAATTATATTATCACGGTAAAAAATATGTAAATAAATAGACTTTTTTAATTCGTTCATGGAACAATGTGTTTGTTCCTTTCTTTATTTGTTAAATATTTGTAATATATTTTTATAGATTGTACCATGCTTTTCAGTTTTTATGTACACATATGTTAGCATACACTTAAAATAATAGTTATTATTTACAGAGCAGAGAAGTAATTTTTATGATGAAATTGAGTATCTTGCATATAAGAATAATTATTATATTTCTCAGGTTTAAATTTTCGCCATACAATATATATTATCACAATATGTATGTACAATTGAGACACGAACTAGAATAAATTATTTTATTTTATTTGCTTATAAAGCCAATAGACCTGGTGTCAAGGTTCTTAGTTGGGAGATTTTGAGCATTATCGATCTGGTGATGTAAAACATTTATGTTTTTTTCTTTACTTGACAAGTTTTCGCTCTCTTTTTATAATTACGTTCACGAATGCTGATGCGGCAGTAACGGTACTACGGTTCCCTTTATTTGTGCAAAATGTTCAAGATTTCGTGTATCTCCCGTGGTGCGATTAACTGTGCAGCAATCCAGATATAGAGCTTTTATTTCATGTTGGATGACAGGATGTCTCAAACTCTCAATCGATCATGACTCCATTTTAAATTTACCATATTTGATTAATAGTCTTGATATGCACAGTAGAATACGAAAATCTATTTAAGTTGCATGCTATATTTTTAGATATAATTTTAATAGAATAGATCATTATGCCTTTCTTTTTTAAATGAAATATCTCTCGGGATATTTGATGAAATATCTCTCGGGATATTTGATGATTGATGATACGTTTGTTTGTTTCTGAAAAAAGAAGCCACGTGAACATTTCCTTCTCTTTGTTTAGTGATGTGTCAAGGATCCCCAGTCCCTACCAACTCAAGGCCCTCTGCGTATTGCACATTTTGCGTGTGAAAAAAAATTACTTCGAGATATTTTATTTCATGATCATGATTGATATAATAACAGTCAAGTCATAAATTTATCATCTTGATATTAACTAAAAATTATATTATCACGGTAAAAAATATGTAAATAAATAGACTTTTTTAATTCGCTCATGGAACAATGTGTGTGTTCCTTTCTTTATTTGTTAAATATTTGTAATTTTTTTTATAGATTGTATCATGCTTCTCAGTTTTTATGTACACATATGTTAGCATACACTTAAAATAATAGTTATTATTATGATGAAATTGAATATCTTGCATATAAAAAAAATTGTATTATATTTTTTATCTTCAATAGTAATTTTTTTTCATTTACTAATAAAGTAAACTGATGAAAATATCTTTTTTTAATGTACAAAGAATAATTATTATATTTCTCAGGTTTAAATTTTTGCCATACAATATATATTATCACAATATGTATGTAAAATTGAGACACGCACTAGAATAAATTATTATTTTATTTGCTTATAAAGCCAATAGACCTGGTGTTAAGGTTCTTAGTTGGGAGATTTTGAGCATTATCGATCTGGTGATGTAAAACATTTATGCTTTTTCTTTACTTGACAAGTTTTCGCTCTCTTTTTATAACTAGGTTCACGAATGCTGGTGCGGCAGTAACGGTAGTACGGTAACCTTTATTTGTGCAAAATGTTCAAGATTTCGTGTATCTCTCGTGGTGCGATTAATTGTGCAGCAATCCAGATATAGAGCTTTTATTTGATGTTGGATGACACGATGTCTCAAACTCTCAATCGATCATGACTCCAATTTAAATTTACCAAATTTGATTAATAGTCTTGATATGCACAGTAGAATACGAAAATCTATTTAAGTTGCATGCTACATTTTTAGAGATAATTTTAACTCAAAGTGAATTCGATGGGTTCGATGACCGTCCGATCTGTTTTAAAATTCGCGTCCACAACTTTCGTGTATGCTTTAAAATTCATGTGTACGAATCTTAAAGTGAATTGGACGGTCCCGAAACCCATCGGACCCAAATTTGAGTCCGATGGGCATCGGACTCAAGCAGCTCTCACTTGAGAGATCACAACTAACGTACAAAAATAAAAGTTATTATTGTATGTTTCTAACTCGTTAGGTGATAAAAAAAATTGCTAAAATTAGGTAAATATTTTTTTATTTTTAATAAAAGATAAGCTCATGACAATTATATCTTTTAGTGTGCTATTAGGATAAGCATGTATTGTACATAATCATTCATCGAAAAAAATTAAAGTAAAAGCGACTAGCAATATTACCAAATACTTTGTCTTTTATTGTAGATGATAACTAGAGGTGTTATCGGGTTAGGTAGGATCCTGATACTATTATATTTGGATTCATATTTTAAAAGTGTTCTGATTCGAATTTCGATTCATATACTTATTAGTTTCAAATTGGATCGGGTTCAGATCCGGATACTTATCTATCCGTAGATATTTTGGGTCCAGTCTTTCAGTTCCTGATAGAAAAATATTCATAACTTGCTTGTAGATTATCGGATCCGGAGCAGATATATATCACAACTCACAAGTATTTGAGAAATTATTTACGTTTAAATATAATTATAATTTCTTAAACAACTCACATAATATATCATTATAATAAAAATTAAAAGATGCTCCAAAATATTAAAAGAGATGTAATTTTTAGGAAGGAAAATATTGGAGATGGTGATTGCCTTTTCTATAGTTCCAAAAATTCATGAATGGAATATTAATACCAATTTATTTCAATTAACGAAGAGAGCAATAAATTTCAATAATTTGTGCAAAAAAAAACAGATATATGGTAGACAAAGAGATCAAGAAAGGAATTAATTAGCTTCGAATATTTATAGGCAAAAGGTGAGCGTGACATTTGATTTCAATAATCTGTGTAAAGAGAGCAATAAATTTCATTCAAGAAATTAATAGGTAAGATGTGAGTGGCATGATATTTGATTTAAAACAAATAAAGAAATTAATTATTAATCAAGATACGATATATATTATGATTTGTTTCTTACAAAAATATTATAAATGATTGTTTTTCCATAGTTATTAATATATATTTTTATATTAAATAATTATAAAGAAATCGTATTATTATTTTATCGGGTATTTATACGGATATCGGATCGGATTTGGTTATGGATCGGATAATTAAATCAAACACATATCCTATCCATTACAGTGTCGATTCCGGTATGGATCCAAATCAGATATTAAATTATTATTTTTTTACCCGTATCTATAATTTAACCTGTTATATTTTTTAAACTATATCCTATCCAAATTAATCGGATCAGGGTCGGTTCCAGTTCGGATCCGAGTAATCAAATATAAGTATCACCTCAAATGATAACATAAATATGTGAAAGTTCAACAAACATTATTTGTTAGCGGGTAATAAATAAATCACAAGACAGTTATATTATTTTTCCAAAATATGAAAATTGTAATATTTGTTATGGTTTGATAACTTATTTAGGCGTAGAAAGAAAAAATAAATTTCTACCAACATATCAAATATTTTGTCTTTCATCACGTATGATAATTCTATTAAAGTTGAGTAAATATGTCTATCTATAAACAATATATATTTATTTTTAGTCATGATAATTGTGTTTATAAGAACGAAACAATGCTTAATTTTGACTATTAAAGTCTCTTTCGTTCAAAGGATAAGTAATTAAGTATTAAGTAATTGTGGATTACATAATCGCAATAGCAAAAGTGCGTAGAATCATGACCACATTAAATCATTTAGGTGATGCTCAGTTTGAATAAAAAAAAAAGGTGATGCTCAGTTATAAAATAATTAATTCTTAAAAATTTTGATTTTCAAAAATTCTAAAAAATAGTAAAAAGTTTTCAAAAAATGTAAAATTTAATCTCCAAGCACATTTTAATATGGAGATTATATTGAAAGTTTCGGATTGACTATTTGAACTTCAAAATTTAAAAATACGGACGGAAAGTAAAAGAGAAACTTTAATTCTCAAAGCATGATGACCCAATTCTCTCTCTATATATAGAGAGAGGTTGGCTAAGATCAAAGTAGTATAGGCCTAGGTACTACCAATTTATTTTTGCGATTTTCAAAGTTCAAATAGTCTATCTGAAGTGCTCAACGTGTTCTCCATATTAAAACGTGCTTGGAAACCAAATTTTACATTTTTTTTAAAAACAGTGATTTTCAAAAATCCATAAAGATAGTAAAAAAAATTCAAAAAAATGTAAAATTTGGTCTCCAAGCACATTTCAATATGGAGAACAAGTTGAGCACTTCAGATCACCTATTTGAATTTTAAAATCGCAAAAACTAATTGGTAGCACCAAGGTCTTGGTCATACCATTTTGTTCTTAGCCAATCTCTGTATATATACATACATATATATATATATATATATATATATATAGAGAGAGAGAGTGGCTAATATCAAAACGTTTGTTCATGAGGTATGGAGCAACTAAATTTTAAGCCGTCCGATCTGTTTTGTTGTTTCGTGCTTAATTAGATTGATCTGATTTCAAATTTTCGCTGGAAATTTGAACTGGACGGGTCCAGTCGCGTAAACCCCATCCAAAACCCGAGCCCCTCTCTCTCTCCCACTTCTTCCTTCTCTCTGACGTGAACCCCAAAGTCCGACCCGCTCTCTCTCCCGCGGCTCAGACCCCGACCCTCAGACCCTCCGGAACTCGCGATTTGGAAGCTCTCTGACGCCACTACTCGCGTTTTGGAAGCAATTCTCGGTAACCCGTCTTGACTTTTTACTTCCTGTAGTTCTCAAAGCGAAGAAGAACAAAGCACACTATTCTTATCCGTCTGACCAAAATGTTTATTTTTTTTTTACCCATCTGACAACTTGTAGTTATCAACTTGTAGCCAGTTTGGACATTTTTGGAAAAAGTCGAGAATCATGAGTAAACTTATTAATAATTTGTAATTAACTTTGGATATTAATAAAAATGTCGGTGAATATCGTATCACTATGACATTAGGAGGATTCACATGCTATTCTGAAAACGAAAAGGTATCTCTGAACTATGGAAGGCCAATAATAATACATTTTTTTATGGCTATCTCACGTTTTTATTTTTATTTTTAAAATTCAAATAATTAATCTGAATTAATTAACAGATCTTTATATTAAAATATGTTTAGAAACTAAATTTTATATTTTTAAACCTTTTACAATTTTTATAAATAAGTACAAAATTATTATTTTTAAATGGTTTAGAATTTATAAAAAAAAAGTTGTGTACTTATTTAAGAAAATAATAAATATTTTTTTAAAAACATAAAATTTGATCTTCTAATAGTCTAACACATTTCGATACAGAGATGATGTTGAAGAACTCAGATCGATTATTTGAAATTTAAAAGTAAAAATAAGTATAAGACGCTAATATTAATTACGTTCCTAATTACTCTGTCGTAGCCTCCCGTGATTTTTATTTTTACCCAAAAAAAAATATTTTAATATAAATAACCAGGTTTTTAAAATATTTTTATTTCTACCCAAACCGCTAGGAATATTTGCGGTTCGAATTAAAAATTCGGACCGCTAGGAATATCAGCGGTCTGAATTCTTAATTCGAACCGCTAGAATTTCTAGCGGCCTGAATTAATAATTCAAGCCGCTGATATTCCTAGCGGTCTGAAATGTTAATTCAGGCGAAAATATGACCCCTTTAATCGCCCTAGACTCGGATCACGCAAGTTCTATTCAAAGCTCTAAGCGGTCAGTGAAGCAGCACATTGTAGACCGCGTTTACCGAAGTCCAGAAACTAAAATGGGAATTCAAGCATACCAGCGTGACCCCTTCGTTTTCCCTGAACCCGGATCATGCAAAATCAATGCAGTGCTTCAAGATGTCAGCGATATGGTGCATTATGAGCCTTGTCCACCGAAATATAATGATATGAAATGGGAATTCAAATGGCAGCGGCTATCCATTTGACCCCTTCGTACACCAAGTGAATTGATTCAAGTCTGGTGCTCGGTCTATAGCACGCCAGGTGCAGCTAAGGGACGGGTCTTAATGATTCAGGCGAGGCTTTTTTCCTTTTTTCTGGCGGAGAGGCGACACAGAGAATTAACATTTCAAGCCGCTAGGAATCCTAGCGGTTCGAATTAAAAATTCAGACCGCTAGGAATCCTAGCGGTTCGAATTAAGAATTCAGATCGCTGATATTCCTAGCGTTCCGAATTTTTAATTCGAACCGCTGATAATCCTAGCGGTTTGGGTAGAAATAAAAATATTTTAAAAACCTGGTTATTTATATTAAAATATATTTTTTTTGGGTAAAAATAAAAATCACGGCGTAGCCTCGCACTCGCAGGCCCGTGATTTTTATTTTTACCCAAAAAAAATATATTTTAATATAAATAACCAGGTTTTTAAAATATTTTTATTTCTACCCAAACCGCTAGGATTCCTAGCGGCTTGAATTCTTTATTCGGACCGCTAGGATTCCTAGCGGCTTGAATTCTTTATTCGGACCGCTAGGATTCTTAGCGGTCTGCATTCTTAATTCAAACCAAAGCCGACCCGTGATCCCTTCCTCTCTTTCTCTGTCGCCTCTCCGCCCGAACAAAGAAAAAACGAAAAATCGGCTCCGCCAGAAAAAAGGAAAAAAGAAAGAAGGCCGCCTCCGCCCCTTCGCCTCGCCGCCCCTCCTAGGCCGTCCATCCGCCCCTCCGCCTCTTCACCCGAATAATTGGGCTTCAGCCGAATTGTATATTGGCCATGACTTGGTAAATTAATTTAGAATTTTAATTAAGTAATTAAGTAATTAGATGTTTTAAATTTAGTAATTAGAAATTATAAAGTAAGTAGAAATTTTAATTAGAGAAAATGACTTACAATTAAAATATGTTGTTAATTAATAAAAGACAATTAATTAACAACATATTAATATTTTCGAATCATTACGATTGCAAAAGTTTAGTTAATAGGATAATTAGATAATCACGTATTATTTTGTAGTTTTAAATTAATCAACTTGTGCAAATTATTAAGATAAATTCGTACGACTTTAGAAATAGTATAATTAAAGTCCTAACATTTATTAAGTTAAGTACTTGAGATTTAAATTACGTGTAGCTAAATTAATTAAGAAACACCTTTATATTACACGTAAATAATTAGGGATCAAATAATAACAATTTAAATTACGTAGAGTATATTTTAAGTAGATAAGCAATTTATCTTCAAATTAAAATATAACAAATGATTTAAGTAAGTAAATTAATAATTAGATTCGAACCCTAGTTAATTAATTAATTAAGTATGATAACCAGAATGTTGAACTGGCAGGGACCATATTGCAAAATAATTTGATGGAAATTGCTTGATATATAGCTTTATATATTCTTTATTTTGGTTGAACTAATTAGGGAATGAATTTTTTTTAACGTAGGATGGCTAGGGGACGGCCTAGGAGACCACCCGCAGCCGACCCGGTTGATGAGCCCATTCCCACTGACAGCAAGGATCATTTCAGTCCTTTATTATGGATGCCTCACGATGAGCACTGAGTCTCAGAGGCATCTAAAGAGGTACTTGATTACTTTTTTTTTTTTAATAAGTTTGTATTTTGTTGAATTTTTGTATTTTTAGGTTTTCATGTTGTTTACTTTTTTGAACGCAGAGTGAGGCAATTATAAATGCCAGGGGTCAGTATCCTGACATGCAGTACTACTCGGTCATGGAGGCGTATCTGCAAAATTTGGGGGTGCAGCATTTGGTCGATATTCTACAGTCGGAGACTAAGTCCATTAACGCGTCCCTCATTGCAGGACTAGTGGACCGATGGCGCCCCGAGACGCACACGTTCCACTTACCTTTTGGAGAGATGACAGTGACTCTCCAGGACGTTAGTGCTCTATGGGGTTTGCCTATCCAGGGCGTGCCCGTTGGTGGCATATCTGACCCCACAGATCCAGATGACATGACGATTAATTACATGCTCGCTGAGTTGTTGGGAGCGGAGCCAGATATACGCAGCAACGGGGGGAAGTCCAAGTACTGTCTGGACAAGACGAAGCTGCGAGCTATGTTTGTGAGAGGTCTAGTTAGCGATTCCACTCAGATCGAGATTCAGAGGTACTCATACAAACTATTTGTATTACATTTATTTTGTACTCTGTTTCATGCAGAAAAATGAGTTGCTCTATAATTTTGATATTACAGATACACACGGGGATTCGTGATGGACCTATTTGGTTCTGTCATGTTTGCTGATTCTAGTGGTGATACCATCCCGATGATGTATCTACAGCTGCTGCGAGACCTTCAGCCGTCGAGCGGCAGGTACAACTTGGGTGGGGCTGTCCTAGCACATCTCTACTCCAACTTGTGCCACGGTTGCAAGGTCAGTATGCTATTTATGTCTTATTTTAATTACCTACCTTGTCATGCACTTGTTGTATTATTTTAATTATTTAACTTGTCACTGACGGCGGGTATTCTTCAAAAATATAGCGAAAAACTAAGCAAATCTACGGGCCAATGCTTCTTCTGCAGCATTGGTCGTGGTCACGGCTACCGGTGGGGGTACCTGAGCCGAACGAGGATCCATGGGGAGAGCCCGAAAATGGAAATCGATGGGCATTCGGCATGAAATGGTACGGACATCACTTGTACAAGGACAACCCTCACGGAAAGACAGCAGGAATCAGGACGGTCCGATCTCAGATTCAGAGTCTGGGTGAGACGCAGGTGCGCTGGACTCCGTACCATGAGCTATACACTGAGGGGAGGCTGTCGCAGATTGTAGCGGATGATCAGGAGATGTGGCTCTACAGGGGACCGCTGGTGTGCTTCTGGATAGTGGAGCACCACTATCCAGACCGGGTGCTCCGTCAGTTTCATTTTCCTCCACTCATCCCCGCAGATCCAGACGTCCCGAGATATGTGATCATGAGGCTACACGGATAAGTTATGTTCTTTTTAGCATTTTTGTACTTAACATTAGTTCTTGTCTTTAAATTGCAACTGACATATGAATTACAGGATAACACACGGTAATCACTGGGATAGAGATTGGAGTGAGCATCACTCGGAGTACTACAGCAAGGCGGGCGATATGAGTGCCAACTTATGGCAGATGCCGGAGATTGATACGATGCAGTTCCAGGGAGATCCCCTATTGAGATATCAGGCTTGGTACCTGCGGGTCGGCATGGCTTCGGTGTATATAGAGGGAGATTACGGCGAGTTTCTTCGCTCACAGATATTCGAAGACGATGGTTATACCCCTACTGGCCGGAAAGGTGCTCGCCAGGTAATGCATCTAAAACAACACATTTTTATGCGTTATGAACATTTTATCATAACCTTTATTTTTTCTAACGTTTTTTTATAGCTGCTGTTAGCGCTTAAAGGTGCCGCGCGTTCAATCGTTTGTCTTGGAAAACGTGGCTACAGAGCGTTCGGGCACGCGATGTTGAACTTGGTTGCCCCATGCATTGCGGACCACGGCCAGGAGGCAAAGCTGGTCACCATGTTACGAGACGCCGGAGAGAATATTGATTGGCGCGCAGTACAACCGGACGAGCCTGACGCGCCACCTGTTATGACCAGTGAGATGCCACCGGAGCCATCAGAGCAGCCAGAGTGGGATTATCATCGTTGGGTACTGCACATGGCCGGTTGGCACGCCTACCGTGACGAGCACGGGCGTCCAGTTCTTCCCCTGGTATGTGATTCTTTATTTTATTTATTCTTTTATTGTAAGTAAAGATAGTTAAAATTTACTAAATTTTTGGTATCCTTGCAGGGTCCTGCATACATGCCGACACAGCCTGAGCATCATGAGTCTCCAGAGATCCAGTCTGTGCAGGATGACAGGATGAGTTTTAGCCTTGCAGACTTTACTCCAGCTGATCAGTGGGATACAGCCGGAGACGTATGTGAACAGTAAATGTGAACAGTAAATACGTATTGAACAGTAAATACGTATTGAACAGTAAATGTGAACAGTAAATACGTATGTGAACAGTAAATACGTATGTAATTAACAGTAAATACGTATGTAATTAACAGTAAATACGTATGTAATTAACAGTAAATACGTATATAAAAAAAATTACCTGACAGCAGACTCTCCGTCTCCTCCTCCTCTTTCTTCAGAGCTCCTCTAGCTCCTTCTTCCCCCCTCCTCTTCTTCCTCCCTCTACCTCCCTCCCTCTCTTCAGCCACTGTCTCCTCTTTCTCTTTCTTTCTACGCACCTCTCCCCCGTACTTATAAGTTTTCAAAAAAAAAAACAGAGATTCGGACCGCTAGGAATATCAGCGGTCCGAATTAAGAATTCAGACCGCTAGGAATCCTAGCGGTCCGAATGAAGAATTCTGACCGCTGATATTCCTAGCGGTCAGAAATTTTAATTCGGACCGCTAGGAATCCTAGCAGTTTGGGTAAAAATAAAAATATTTTAAAAACCTGGTTATTTATATTAAAATATATTTTTTTTTGGGTAAAAATAAAAATCACGGCTCGCAGGCTTCCCACTACAAGTTTTAATATTAATTTTCCCACGTCTGATCCAGTGATTCTCTGTAGACCGCCTCCCCACTAAAGAGTAGGTCCGATGGGCATCGGACCTACTACTTTGGTTATATGGTTATATGATTTAATCACCGTGGATTTGCTTTAAGATTCGTTCAGAACGCTTTAAAATTCGTGCGTGTATGTTCTCTCTCCCTCTCCAGAAATAAATCTTCTGTTATTTCAAAGGAATAACAGGAATCTGTTATTCCGATCCCAAACCGTTCAAATTTTTTCCATTAGCGAATTTTAGCAAAGAAAATTTTTCATGCGCGAATCTTAACGAAGATAAACGGTTCGGATCGTAATAATAGGTTCCTGTTATTCCTTTCGAATAACAGCAGATTTATTTCATCCATCTTCTTCCCATCTCATACACATCAGTCGAACGATCTTCTTCCCATCTCCATATCAATCCTCACCAAAAATGGCTTCTTCTCACCACCAGCACCAGCACACGCACCAAAAAACTCACCACACTCACCAATTTAACTCCTGCAACTGTACTTCCTGCTGCACTCCCTGCTGTAACTCTAACTCCTGCAACTCGCTTCCACCTCCGCCTCCGCCTGCTAACCCAGCAGACCAGCTCCTCCAAGCCCTAGCCACGTCGCTCCTCCTTCAATCGCAGCCCCAACCCCATCCTCAATTCCAAACCCCTATCCCATCCTCTATTCCTCCTATTCCACCTCCCGTTCCCTTTTTCTATTCCCCCGAACACCTCGCCCCTAATCAATACCAGTACACATTTCCCCACAAAACCCATCAACCACCTTCTCATAAGTCAAATGAGCCTCTTGCCTCTCTCTTAGATCGGGTAGCAGCGCTCGAGTCATCGCTTTTCTCAAATCCAAACGCAAAAGCTATCCCGGTTCCATCTCAAAAACCCAGTTTTTGTACTAATCATGAAACATATCCTAAAACCTATTCCTCGAATAAGCCTCGTGCGTCACTGAAAGATTTGGCGGCACGAACCATACAAGTGCATTTCAGGCAATACCTGGTGCGGCGATCTCAGATTTTGAGAGACTTGAAGCGACTAGCAGTGATGAAATGTCACGTGGGAGCTCTCAGGTCGGCCGTTTCACACAGAACTGACATTGACCCGAAGAAGGTCTCAGATCAGGCGGCTGATATGCTTCTCCAACTTGATTTCATAAAGGTTAGTTAGAAAACGGTTTATTACACATTTGCCATCAAAAGATTGTGATTTTATAGTTACTGTGCTGATTTCATAAGTTTATTGGTAGTTACTTTGAGCTAAGTCTAGTTAAATGTCCTCTATTGTTTCAGTGTAACATTTAACATGATATGATATACCATACAGGTTTTGACTGTAGGAAAAACCATACCAGATTGAACAGCAGAACTGATTCTCTTATGTTTTTGGGACCCAGACAGAGAGATGTGGTAACCTATTGGCATATATAGATTAACTTTTCCTTGTTATTTAGAAAAAAATAGAGCAGTACTCTAATATGGTATGGTCTTATGTAGAGTGCTGATCCAATGATATATGAAGGAAAGAGAGCAATTGAAAAGGAATTGGTACGCATTATAGAATTTGTAGACAAGATATTTTTAAGAGAACAAGAGATCATTTTAAAAGAAACAAATGGGAAAGAAGGAGAAGATGAAGAAGAAGAAGAAGAAGATTCTACTGAAGAAGAAAAAAGGCCGAAGAAAAAAGTGAGCTTCGAGGAGAGCGGCCAGAGATCCAAGTATCACAATAGCGAACATGAATTATTTAAAGAAGTCTTTGAAGGACACAATGGTGAATCTTTTCAAATTCCAAAAGGGATTTTTGAGCTCGGAGACGAGCTAGAATTTGATAAAATGGAGAGGTATTCAGGAAGAAAGGTTGGGAAAAGGGGAGGTGGCTCATCAGCTCCAGTGGCTACACAAAATGAAGCGAGATTTGATGAAAGGAGATAAAATTGAAGTGTTTATTCCTTTTAGTTTGTACCGCATTTTATTTTTGCTTTTAGTAGGTTGGCTGTTAGATGGTATCTGTGAGGTCTGCTAGTGGAAATTGACGAGTATATTGTTTCTGGTGTGCGTGAATTTGATGTTTTCTTTTAGTATTTCATGTATTGCTCACAATAACGAACTAATTTGTTTTATGCCTTTGATTAGTGGTGTTAATTAAGCCTTCTTAATACGGGTTCAGAATATATTGCATTATTATGCAAAATACTGTTATGCTTTCTCTTACTTTTCTACTGTGAATTTTGTGCTGAGTTCCTGATCTCTAAACTTTTGTAAAAGCACTTATTGGATGTACCAATCTGATACTTCAATTATGAATATACTTTGGTTTACCAAACCCAAAAGAAACAGCCATATGAAAATTGATTTAATCCCTGATTCATGCAATCTTATCTGACAGAAAAATGTCATAACGTACTGGTAATAAAATATGCAAACGCCACAAACTGAACTGCACATGCATCACACTTCAGTTTTTTTTTTTATAAGAACATAGGTCCACTGATAGTTTCACCATCATGCATATATAAAATACTTAAAAACCACCAACACTCTACCCCATCTCATATGTACAGATGAACATTTTACAAAAACAATAAATAAAACACTACACAAGACAATACAAAACCCGAACAAACTCAACCAAGAAGCTTCTGAGATTGAGCTAGAAGCTTAAAATATCTACAATGTTTATAGTTCTTCCATTTCTTCACTCTTAACTGGAGTCCAGGTAGGTTGCTTAGTTTCTCTCTTCCATTTTGTAAAGAAACCGAGCATATAACCCAACAACAATGCAGCCATGATCACACTGCCGGCTTTGATATAGGTACTTAATCTCGGCTCAACAACCACCTCCTTTCCCTTCTTTAAAGTAGCATTCACCGTACTATTTCCAGTGCTGTTATTGTAGTTACTATTATCTAAATATAGGTCGGAGAATATTTCGACCATGTCATGCACCATACCATCATGGTTCCCTACATATTCCATTCTAAGTTTCTCCTTGGTAGCTACAAGCCTTGTGTACCCAAACTCGCCTCCTCGGTACATTGACCATAATGGTTGTGGGAAAATGGGTCTGTCTTGGTGATCTGGTCGCGGCTCCCAAATGGGTTGCCAATCTTGACCCCCCATACCAATGACCATATGCACTGGAGCACCAGCATATTTAAAGCTCGATGAAACATTGAGACATTGAAAGTTCTTCAATGGACAAAATCTCTCATATCTGTGCACATGGCCCCACAATGCAAGTGTGACCTTATATTGTACCAAAAGGGGCTCTAAACTCTGCAACATTTTCTCTCGCAGAGAAGCATCTCTTACCTCATTACTGGTGGTATACATCGGGCGGTGACCTTGCATAACTATGAAAGGGGTTTTCTCTCTATTAACTCTCTCTAAATCAGATTTTATAAAATTATACTGATCACTCCCTTGTTCAAAGTTTGTTTCAGTAGAGATGTAAACAAAATGGACAACTCCACTGTCAAATGAATAGTATAGATTTTTAGTTGCTGGAGCTAAAGTTCCAGTAGATACAGATGAGTCCCCTGGCATATGAAATTTTAAACTATATGGAATTCCACATTCACCCCCACCGTCTTTGTTATATGAACTGTAAGACCACCAAGGTTTCCAAGGCTGGTTCGGCCAGTCATACTCATGGTTCCCTATACAAACGTGGTATGGTGTTGATGCAGCTATTGGTTCGATCTGGTTAAAAAATTCATCCCAGATCCAGGAAAAACCACGTGCATAGCTGATGTCACCGATATGAGATATAAATGCTGCTTTGTTTTCTAGGGCCTTGAGGTCACGAAGGATCCATTTGACAGTTGACTGGCTCTCATCTTGTGTGCGGTAGAAGGTACGGTATGGAGTGTATGTACCCATGTCACCAAAGAGAAATGCAAAGGTTTCATTTGATTGGCTCTCTCGAGAGATGAAGCTGTATGTGGAACTCCAGCCAGTTTTGTCACTACCAACCTACAAAATTAATTTCCTTATTTTGAGATGGGGAAAATGTAGTATAATACAGGGCCAATTGTAAGATCATTTATCAGTAGGCATTTCTTTTCCAGTTCCATGGGAACTCGATGCTTAGATTATGTAATTCTGAACCTGATAACTTGAGTGTGGGTGTCTGGTATGGACAAGTGCTATCCCAGTACAAGGGGGAGCCTATGTACACTATTGATAACCAGAATATGATAGCTAATAGGTGAAAATGCAGCCTGGTATTTTAGCTACCAAGACATATAGTTGGTACCAGTACCAATTACACAACTAATAAGCAGACCTTAGATGAGTGTCCATATAATCTTCTACACGGAAGGGAACAAAAGAAAAGGAACTTCTTTCTTATACTAAATAGTTACCTTGTAGTAATACCTCTTTCCATTCTCTAATCCCTTCATGACGCCATCATGTATAAAACCAGGATCTCTCCATCCAATACTATGATTAGCTGGGTAGTCACACATATGAGCCTGTTCGTACCGGTTCACCTCTGTACCAGTTGTCTGGTTCAATGTCCCCTCATGCAGCCCATACCTGTCATGGTTTCAATTCTGTATCAGTTTATTGTTGCATATTTCCAAACCTCTTAGAAGAGCTTTTCAATTTTCATGTATATTATTTCCAACATGCTGGTGAAGTTTAGTCAAGAAGTTCAATTGGCAGTGTGAATGCAAATACTAATTGCATTTTGCCTATTCCTGAAAAGCAGGATCTAACTTCTTGTAAACAACTTAGTTTATTCCAACTTCTACAGAGAGCCTGATCATTCAGTGAAAAAGAATCCAATAATTTGCAAGTAATGATACTTGAAATCTACCTCAAGCTATATCTAAGGAAGATTTGGGCATCCGACAAACTCCTCTCTAATTCTTAACCCTTAATTCAGATTTAACATGCCCCTAACCAAAAATTCACTTAACCAGATAACAAATCACATTCCGAATAGCTAATCATGCTTATGGTCTATTTAATTAATCTCAGTATAATATAATTACAACATTACCTCACAACATTATCCTTTCCATCAGCCGTGATAAACATAACCCGCATCTCGTCTACCTTACCAGTAAAGGACAGATGGATCTGCTCCGGCCCCAGACCTGATACGAACCCAATTTCCTCTGAAACCGCAAGCCTGTGCTTGGTCTGAGGTAGCGGGTTTCCATCATGGTCTTGATGCTTATAATTGACCTCGTCATAGGTCCATCTGAAAATCCGAAATACATAATTGGACCGGATATTTACTAATGGGAGCTCAACGGATCCATAACCGGATTGCCACGTAGCGGATGAATTGAGAAAGACATAGCCTATGAAGTGCTTGTCACGGGAGCTTGGTGGGGAGTACATACCGACCCAATCGAGTTCGGACGGGGATTCGACTCCTGACCATTGGATACGAACTATGCGGTTGGTCCGGGTTAGGGTTTTGGGGGAGACGGAAAGGGAGACTTGGGAGGAGAGAGAAGGGGAGATGAGAGAGAGGGAGAGCGTTAGGAGGAGAAAAGCTTCCAGGGAAACCATTGGAAGCACTGGCCCGAGTGACTAGTCCGGTGGTGGGATAGTGGATACTTGGTATATGCGAATCAAATACCCGACAGATGAGAATTAGTTACTGTAGCTGATCTTGGCCGTCTGATCGCGAATTGTTATGTAATCGAATGGGACCTTCGTTTTTTTTTTTTTTTTTTTCAATTATGGGTTCTTTTTTAGTTGCTTCGGCCCGTACATTTCTTCCCATTTTGTTCCGATTTTTTTTAATATCGAACTTTAAATATAAACTAGCAAAATGCCTCGCTTTGCTTCGGCAGTGTTTAAGATATGTTGTATAAGTTGTTGGTAATATAATTGAAAAAAAAAAACAAATTGTACCACATGTTCATGTCATATAAATATTAGTTTACATATTGAACAAAAATTGTGTCTAACCTAAGTTATCAACTTCTTGAAAATCAGAAGTACAACAATGTTCCAACACCAACGGAACCCGTGCATTTCATAAGTAAAATATAAAAAATGCATTTCAATTGTGGTAAAATCCAATTTCATAGGCTTGTAGCAAAGATCAAGCCTAGCACATGCAACACTAAGTGTATACCCGTATTAGCTTACACTTTAGCTTACTGGTACTGTGTACTAAATGACTGAAGACAAAAACTGGTACCAGTTGGTACACCTTACCAGATGATAAAAACTGGCTGGTATCGAACTGGTACCAGTGGTCAGAAACCATCGTAGCACACTTCTCTACTGTTATATATCATCAATTCCAAATCTATACTCCTAATTTTCTTCAATTTGATTGCAATCAAGCACACAACTAAAATTACTAAACCAAAAAAAAAGTTGCAGTGTTGAGGAAGCAAGTATGATTTAAATTGTATAATTTAGACTAAATTATGTTTCTAATGACAATGTAGGAAAATCCTTTCAAAACTGAACCAGTATGTAACAATGAGCAGCTAATGTGGATGGAGTGTTGTGCTGGTTTTTTCGAAGCTTGAGAAAAAGAGAAATCATTTTATTTCTCAAATTGATCCCTATTTTCTCAAGAAAATAATAAACTGTCATGAAATGGTTTCTGAAATCATGCTATTTCATATTTATGCATCAAACAATAATATAACAATGTTAATATCAAGTCTCAGTACATTTTATTAAATCCATCCCAACATTAAGCTGGATTTGAAATGGTTTCTGAAATCATGCTATTTCATATTTATGCATCAAACAATAATATAACAATGTTAATATCAAGTCCCAGTACATTTTATTAAATCCATCCCAACATTAAGCTGGATTTAAATTCCTAACACCCTCAAATCAATTAGGTTTAAGGCATGAAAAACAACACAATTTCCATAAGTACCCCTGTCATTAATAATTTTCCAAGTTCATCCAAGATAGGAAAAAAATAAAAAGTGAGCAAGAAAAGGGATTTCACCATATACAAAGTCCAATCCAACAATTATCAATGAATTAAATAACATACAATTTTTTTTATCCAGAATTGTGTGTCATAATAAAGTAGTTACCTGTAGCAGTTCCTTGTCAACCATCCTTCTCTGGATGATGTTTTTTGTTTGCTTGTTTTTGTTCAAAAGTAGGAGCTTCTTTCTTTCTCTTTAAAGTTTAAACCATGAATAGATAAACATAAATATATGGTGATTCAATCAAATATAAAATGTTAAATAAGAAAAACTAATTAAAGTCCCATGCCAAATACAATATCAAACGCAAACAGACCTCCAATGTTCTTAGTTTCCTTTGTTTGCTTTTGCTCAAAGCAGGAGCTTCCTTCTTTCTCTTTAAACCCTAAATAGATAAACATATGGTGATTCAATCCAATATAAAATATAGAATAAGAAAAATTAAATAAAGTCCGATGAAAAATTAAACATATGGTGATTCAATCGGCCAATAGATTTTAGAAATCCCACCAAGACAGTAGAGGGGAGTAAAGGCCAGCTACAACAAATGAAGAGCTGCTATTTTTTATTGATCCCGTGATCGATGTTGAGGGAAAATAATCGAGCATTTAGATTATAAATTCTGCATGGAATTTATTGGTTTACATCTTTGTATTTAAAGAAAGAATGTTATTGAATGAAGATATTAAGTTTGGAAAACTTTTTTCCCACAGCTAAAAAAATAAGCAAATTCATTTTTCAAAACATATGAACTGATTTAAGATAATTCTAGTATGTCGAATTATATCTTGCCAGTTGAGAATATGAAAAACTCAGATCATTGGTTCAAGTCCTATTTCTATCTTTCAAATAGACCTGATCTAAAACGTTAAACCTTCTAAATGGAGCTCTCCCTGTCTCATTTGTAATTGCCCAAAACCAGCCCTTTTACCAGAAAATTCAGATTAGTCGCAGTTTGAAAAAATTCAGATCAGTCACTGACCGAAATCAGTTCTTTTACTAGATAAATCACACCCAAAATAGCAGGAAGACCATAAACCCTATAGCAGCAAAAACAGTACGAAACCCTCACTGGTTCCCATTATTTTTTTTAAAAACCACCAAAACCGTGAAAAATCATCTCCAATTAGAAATCTATTCTTATCAGCAACCCGGAAAATCCACTCCAACCAGAATCAGCTACCATCAAATTTCTACCAACCCCAAAAAAAAGTTAAGAAAAACCCAAAACCATAAGTCTCGGTTCTTAGCAGTTCATACCAGAAAATCAGTATTTTTCTGTCAATTTTTTTTTTCCAAATCAACAACTGAAAAGTATCATCTTTGATCAGAAACTAGAAAACTATCAACGAAAAAGGGGATTGATCAGCAATATCTGTTCTTATATACTAACAAAGGCAACGAAACTACGTACCACAAAAAATAGCAGCAAAGACACATAATTTTTGTAGCAGACATGCACAAAAAAACAGAAACCCAAAACCAGAAAGCTGGTGCTAACAAACACAAACCTAAAGGTGATTTTATTTAAGTCGGGGGAGATGTCCAACATGCATAAAAAATTACTGAAGCCGGTGAAAATGCAACTATAAGAAAACATCCTTAGTGCTATTGTTCTCTGCAATCTTTCACAGTTTTAAATTATATTAAACTTTATGGAACTTTTAAAGAAGATTGATTAAGGAACTCATATTAATGACTTCAAGGAAATTATTGGAGGGTAATGCGGTGAGGTACAGAACTCTTAACTGGACTCTGAAAGGAAGTTCAAACTGAGAAGCCATAAGAGCAAAAGCCTAATGTTATAAGTTGCACCACTCTTTTTTGGTAAACTGTGTAAGAAACACAAATTGACAATTGAAGGGCATAATTGTAAAAGATGTGAGATATTAAACATCGCGACGCAGAAGACTTTTATAAATGAACTGGGGAAACAAAAATAGAATTGAGAAGGCAAGAGTAATTGTACATATCATAATTTTTGAATAATATAAGGTTAATGTCATTGCATATAGCATTCTATTAAATGAAAATAAAACTGAGAAGGTAAGAGTTTTGGTACATGGCATAATTTTTTAATATTATAAGGTTAATGTCATGCCTATACTCTACTGAATGGGCTACACAACTTGGAAATGAAGAAACTTAGGATTTTGTATTTTATATGATTTGCAAAGAACATGCTTGAGTAGTGAAATTAAGGTTTTACAAATCGTATACTGGATATTGCCAACGTTCATTATATAGTGTGAAATTATTGAATAGTTGAAGTCTTGAGATATGCATTTATGAAAAATTAAAAAAATGACAAAACAATACCTTAACACCTGTAGAAACAGTTGTACCAAGGGTGAATGCGGGCTGAAATCTTGGCGGAGAAAATTATTCCTGAGATAAATATATCGTGGTAACTTTCATAAATTCTTCTGTTAAAATTTCAACAACTGACTTTCGACTCTATGTAGTTCCTGTTGGAAATGAATTCTCACTTTTATATTATGAATTGTTACATTTGCAATCAAAATTCTGAAGAAGCTAGTTGGTACTGTGAAATGTTACATGATGAATATTTATTGTTAAATGACTGATTTAGGTTGTTGTTAAGTTGTTTAGGGTGAGAAAATAGTCATCCACAACGTAACTTTCAAGTATAGATGATATATTTCTTAAACTAAATTTATCAAACATGTCAAATTTTGAATTATATATTTCCAAAAAATAAACAAATGGCGAAAGAGACCTGAACGCCTATGGAAACATTAAAGTAAAGCATGAAAGAGTCAATTGAAATCTTGCTGAAGAATCATGTTCCTGAGGCGAAGGTTACAACTGAAATCCTTCTACAAAAATAAGAGTACATACGTCAAAAATAAGAATTTTTAAAATTTGAAAATCTTAAATCAAGTTCCAGCAGTTATGCTACTCTTTTAGAAGCTCGGTGCCGCATGAAAAAGTGAAGTGTTTTTTTGTTAAAAAAAAAGTATTATCTTGAGAGAAGTCCCAAATATAGAATTTTTTTTGGACTTACACCAATGGTATAATCATCAAGATAAACCACAGCACCATGACTTATGACCTCTTCGTAAACAACCCAAATACCTTGACTTTGGTGCAACACCTCGCTGGGGTAAATCCTTCATTCAATTCAATTTATGTCCAAAATTTGAACTAATTACTTGGTTACAGGTCACACACAATTGAGTAAATTTTTAGGTACTCAGCAATTAAAGTAAAAAGAAGAAGAAAAAAGCTAATTAAATAGCTCAATGGACATTAAGTATGACGAGAAATGACAAACATAATAGTAAAATAATAGATCATTTTATTTCTTTTTTTCCTCTTTGATGAGCACATGCACAACAGCACATGATTATAAGGAAACTAAAAAACTTGAAAAAATTTCAAAAAAAAATTAAAATAAAATAAAGAACAATTAGTGGCATCATCTGACTCGATAATCATCCAAAGACGAAAAGAAATATTAGAAGAAACTGAACCGGGAAAACTATATTTTTGATAAAAACTTCCATCTTTCACTAAATTCTGGTGCACATTGTAGTCACTATTAATTTGACATTACCAGCAATAGTTTTGTTTGTTCGAAGTAGAAAAAAGTCAGAAACATTAGATAAATAGCATTACCATAGTTCTTTCATGCAATTGTAACATCTCTATTCGAACCCATAACAAAAAAAATAAAGCTGAGAAGGTAACATATGAGATTTTGTATTTTATATGATATAAACCTTGACCCACAAAAATATGTAAAAAGAGAAGACAAAAGGTAACAAACCTAGAAGTCCAATTTCTGAAGAAACCTAGAAATCAAACCTAGAAGTCCAATTTCTAAGAAACCTACAAATCTAATTTTCTCACAAACTTACAAATCTGTTTGAAATCGTATCAATTTACAAACCTAGAAACCTTATTTCTCACAAACGTAGAAATCTCATTTTCGCACAAACTTAGAAATTTGTTTCAAACTGTACCTAGGGGTGTTCAAATGGTTCGGTTTATTTGGTTTTGAACCAAACCGGAAAATTTTGGTTTAAATGGTTCGATTGTTCGGTTCAAATGGTTCGGTTCAGTTGATTTTATGAATTAGTTCGGTTTAAATGGTTCAGTTCGGTTTTGATTTCTCAAAACTGACTAAACCGAACCGACCAGTTTGCTCTCTCTCCATTTTTCTCCTGGTTGGTGGACCGCGCATACACCAAGAAAAGGTGAGCGCTTTTGGTTATTCAATGAACCGCGTAAAGACCTAGGTTTGCTGTGAAAGTGTGAAGTAGCACATGAGTCACATTACCCCTATTGAAATTTCTAATTCACACATAGTCGCCGTCTCGCCAAACTACCCTAAACCTAGACGCCTTCCTTCCTCTTCACGCCTGCTCAGTAAGCACAGCACGCCTAAACCTAGACTACCCATTCCCCATGTCTAGTCGCCGAACTACCCTTGTCAAATCGTCGAACCACCTCTGTGACCTCTGCACGATGTCACCGTTGCACTCGCCTATATGCTTAGTAAATCACAAAGGGCATTTCTCCTTGACTGTCTCTCTCTCAAAACCCTGGTTTCCTCATCTTTCGAACCCTAAGTCCCAACCCAACCTGTACTTCTCTCTTTCTCAAATTGGACAAAACCTAAACTCTCAAGTCTCAAATTCGACACCATTTGGAGAAGATTCAGGTAAAGTTAGCAATTATTTTATTTATTTGTATCCAATAGATGAATGTGTAATTTTTTTATAAAACTTGTTTAGATATCTATTCATATTTCAAAAACTTGTACTGTAGAGCTACTTCACCTCCTTTGTTTACACTGGAGGTATTTGTACATCACGAAGGGAGTCTCGGTTCAGGCGACTCTACTAACTTTTCCTCTACTCTCTTATTCTCCCTCTAAAGTTTTGGAAGTTGAGGTACATTTTTTTTATCGTTCTTAACTGTTTTCGATTAACCAACAAATTATATTTTTGTTTGCATATGAGTTTTGTTCTTAAATGTTCTTAACTGTTTAGATTTCGTTTTATGTTCTGTCTTCTTTCGACAAAATTATAATTTGATTTTTTCATTTTAGCTGAGTTTTTACAAACCACAAGATTTAGAATAAACATATTGATTTAATTTTGTGATTCTTCATTTCTTTATTATTTCACTGTTTCAAACTACCTTGTGCAATTTGTAACTCTTATTATAATTATGTAATAAAATTATCTTACTACTATTTCTAAAAAAGATAAATTGATAAAGTGCTTTTTTTCTTACTGATTTTTTTTTTGTGAATCACTACAGTATGTGTAAATTAGAACAAATACCATTCTTGATGAGTATATTCAAGTCAATTATTATTATTAGGTAGTAGGTACTGCTGAGCTACTATATATTAATCTAAAGTTTTTGTATATACATACCAGGTACCTTATTAATGGCTGAACAAGGGAGTGAAGTTGCCCTAACTGAGAGACAGATGCAACCAGCTACGGTTGACACACCTGAAACTGAAGTTGAGAGGTCCAAATGCAAAAGAAAGAGGAAAGTGATACGGCCAAGGTCTGAGGTATGGAATGAATTTACCAAGATTAAGGATCAAGAAGGTAATGAAAAGGCAAGGTGTAATTTTTGTGAAAAAGAGTTCTTTGCTGATTCAAATAGAAATGGTACAACGAATTTGAAAGCTCACATGCCAAAATGTAAGGGCAAAGAAAAAAAGAAGCAAGCACTTTTATCCTTTGAGCAAAATCCAACTAGTTTAGGGGCTGGTACAATTAGTAATTGGAGGTTTGAGCAAGATGCTATTAGACAAGCACTTTCTTGTATGGTCATTTTAGATGAACTTCCTTTCTCATTTGTTGAAGGAGAAGGGTTTAAAAAGTTTGTGGCAACGGCTTGTCCCCGATTTCGCATACCCTCTCGAACCACCATTACTAGGGATTGTTTTGAAGTTTACACAAATGAGAAAACAAAATTAAAGAACTACTTGAGATTGAACAAACAGAGAGTGTCTTACCACGGATATATGGACCTCCTTGCAAAAAATAAACTATATGTGTCTCACTGCCCATTTTATTGATAGTGATTGGAAACTGAATAAAAGAATTCTGAATTTTTGTCCAGTTTCTAGTCATAGTGGTAAAGAAATTGGAATGGCTATAGAGAAGTGCTTGTTTGAATGGGAAATTGATAAAGTGTTTATCGTTACCGTTGATAATGCTAGTTCAAATGACCTTGCAATTGATTGGTTAAAGAAGAAGATAACTAATTGGGGTACCGGTATCTTAAATGCGAAGCACCTACACATGAGGTGTATTGCCCATATTATTAATTTGGTAGTTCAAGATGGTTTGAAAGAAATGTCTACTTCGGTTGCTCGAATTCAAGGTGCTGTAAAATACGTGAAACAATCCCCAAAAAGGTAACATAAATTCAAAGAATGTGTGAAAATAGAAAAAATTGATAGTAAAGCGTTGTTGTGTTTAGATTGTCCTACTCGATGGAACTCTACATATTTAATGTTGGATGTAGCTCTAAAGTTCCAAAAGGCATTAGAAACTTATGCGGAGCAAGATCAAAATTTTATTTCTGATCTTGCTAATGAGGGCGGAAAAGAATGTGAGGAGATGCTTCCGAAAGGAAAAGGTATTGGTGCACCAACCGATTCAGATTGGATAAATGCTAGAAAAATTGCGGTTTTTTTAAAGCATTTTTATAATTTAACTAATCAGATTTCCGGATCTTTGTACGTGACCGCTAATATCTTTTTCCATGAAATTACTAATGTTGAGTGCTTGTTACAAAAGTTGAAAGAGAGTAGTGACACGGAATTAAGTGTAATGGCCAATAAAATGGTTGCTAAGTACAATAAGTATTGGGGTAATATTGAGAAAGCTAATTCTTTGATTTATGTTGCGGATATTCTTGATCCTTGACATAAATTAGAATTCATGGAGTTTGCTCTCTTGGAATTATATGGCCAAGTAAAGAGTGAAAAGATGATAAAGAAGGTGAAAGATGATTTAGTTTTGTTATTTGATGAGTACAAAAGGTTATATAGCTTAGCTTTAAATGAAAAAGGGTTAAAGAATAACACACCAGTAGAGGCATCTATTGGTATAGATGATGTACAAGTGCTGACATCGATGTTTAAGAAGCACAAATCTGTCACAAGTGGAGGAGAGAACAAGTCAGAGCTGAAAAAATATCTTAAAGATGATCTAGAGGTTGATGAAACAGATTTTGATATTTTGGGATGGTGGAAGATTAATGCCCCAAGATTTCCTATTTTGTCACACATGGCACGTGACGTTCTTGCTGTTCCTGTTTCAACAGTGGCTTCCGAGTCAACATTTAGTACAGGTGGTCGCATACTTGATGCATTTAGGAGTTCGTTGATCAGAGTCAAAATAATGATAATTTACGTAGGATTTTGGCTTAGGTTTAACATATTTTCTCACACTTATGTTTAATTAATTAGAAAAAAGGCTACTGTCACCCTTCTTTATGTTTTATTACAAAAAACAGGTTTTGGGACTATTTTACACCAAATGGAGCTAGAATCAGGTCAATCGGATCAGCGACGCTCATCGACTAAGTCTCTGTTACGGTCTGTATTGCCTAATACGGACCAGGCCTAGCACAGACCAGAAGATAGCGCTGGAAGCATTAAACCCTAACCGTCAAGGTCCTAATACGGACCGTATTGCTTAATACGGTCCGTATCCGAAGGCGTCTCTTGGGGAATAACTGCCGACAGCTGTTTCCAGATCAGTTTCTTAGCCCCTACTCAACCTCTACACGTCCCTCCACTCCTATATAAGGCCCCTGGGTAGAAGGATTAGTTATCTTTGTAATTAGGGTTAGATTTGATTAAAGTGAGAAGAGAGGAGTGCTTGTAACAATGCCGTTTCGCGGCTAAGTTCCTTTTCTTAGGGCTAGGCAGTAAACCTTGTTACTCTTGATGCTTTGATATATATATTTCTGTTGATTATGATTTCTTGTTGTTGAAACAAAATGCTTTTGTAATTTACTATCTATTCATCTAATTTCAATGATCTAGTTTGAGTCCGTTAGGATAGTGACAGTACTTTAATGGTAGAGAAACTATTTGTATGAATTAGCCTCGTTGAGATCTATTAGGTTTATGTGAAGAAAACCTTAGCGGGAAAACCATAAGCCAGACTAACAAAACGCGTACCAAATTCCATCACTTGCGTAAAGTAAATCGCAGTGATCTGTGTAGTAATTTGGGGTATTTGAGAAATCAGACATTTGCGTAAGGTAAATCGCAGTGTCCTATGTAGAATCTCGGTGAAAGATCTGTCATTCTTGCGTAACATAAATTGCAGTGACCTATGTGGTGTCTTTCATTAAACAACAACAGGAAATCAGACGCAACAGGAATATATTGTCAAGGCGGATTGAGTGGCAATGGTGTGCCGAAACCCTAGGAATTCTCATCTCTATCTTTATTTTAATTACTTTTAATTGCTTCCTAATTTACATTGATCAAAACAACATCTCTCAATTTACAGATTTCGTCTAGCCTTTCGAAAGATTGTGATTCGATCGCTCAAAGCATTGAACCAATATTTCCTGTGGATCGACCTCGAATTTACTACTCGATAGGATTGTGCGCTTGCAGTCCGAACTGATAGCATTTCCGAGTTTATAAATATTAAAAGAAACATTGCTCTCTTTTGAGTGATCATTCGTTGACTCCAAGAATTGCACAATCTCTCATATGTTCTGGAGATTGGCTTCGGTCAACACGTCCAATTGGTGTTGAAGAAAATTTAGAAATTCTTGCTCAGCTTGAAGAAGGTAATTAAAATCATCTATTTACTAATTCTCTTTTCTTTTATATGCTAGAATAGTTTTAGTGAATAATTGTTTATGTATTTTGTATTTTCAGAATTTGCCAAAGTAGGATTGGAGAGTGCAGCTTCAACCCCTAATTAGTGAAAGTGGCAGTAGGTTCCTTTTGGTTTGTATTAGTCGTGTGCTAAAACTGAAATTAGCTATTATGTATCAAGTTAGAGTTGCTGGGAGTGCACTTTTGGTGACTGTAGGTTCCTTTTGTTGGGATTGTATCAAGTTTTCTTGCACTTTTGTATGCTCTTTTGATTTCAGTTTTATGGTGTAATATGATGATATGGCGTGATCTGATGATATGGTGTGATCTATTGGTACAGAGGTATATACTATTTTTTTTATCTTTATAATTCTATTACATCTTCAATTATATATTTATTTGTATTATGGATACTAACACCAAGTTTTAACTCTGCCCATGTCATATTTGACATGGCCGGTTCCAAGCCCGGATAAAAGAGGAGGGTTTACATAAAAAAAACTTGAATATCTCGATTGCTGAAATTTATGTGCCTTGAAAATAATTTGTGGTATGTTTTGTTGTATTTTTTGTAGATTTTAGTTATTTTGTTTCGTTATATGGTATACTGTGTTGTATTTTTGTAGACTTTTGTGGGGTTTCTGTAAATTGGAAGTAGTTTCTGTAAAAGAGTATTTATATTGGAAGGAGTTTTTACAAAATGTTGCAATACAAAAATAAACAAAAATAAACTCCAATTTAAACTATATGTGTCTTTAAGCATCAAGACTTTCTGTAATACAAAATGTTTACTTCGGTTCGGTTCTTAATCGGTTGAAGTGTTTAACAGTTCGGTTCGGTTCTGTTTTTATAAATCGAATAAAAGTTCGGTTTGGATATAAAACTTCGGTTTCAACAGAACCGACCGTTTGAACACCCCTAACTATACCAACCTGATTGCTTTGAGAGCACCGCTGGACTGCAACGGGTGAGGCAGAATGACGTGGCGACAGGTCAGGCGGAAGGGAGAGGCCGGGGTGAGGCGGAGTAAGGGGCGACGGGTTAGAGGGTAGGCGAAGCGAGAGAACACGGATAGGCGGAGGAGAGAAGCTTGGGCAACAGAAGAGAGCAGGAAGCGGTGGAGGAGAGGATGAAGTCGGAGGTTTAAGAAAGACAAAGGATTTGCGGAGAGAAGAGAAGGGTAGGCGGAGGAGAAAATGACGGGAGAGAAGAGGAAGAGACAAAGGAGAGGAAGGAAAGGTTTAGGTTAGGCAAAGGCAGAGGCCGAGGGTTTAGGTCAGGCGAAGGCGGAGGCAGAGGGAATGAAGGAAGAAGAAGAGGCAATGCCAGAGGGTTGAAAGTAAAATGAACGAAACGACACGCGTCCCACTGATAGATTTGGATTTATCATAGTCCATTGGATTCAAATCGAACAAATAGGAAAGTGCCACCGCTTCAATGAATAGTAGCAAACCCTTCCAAGATTATATATATAAATAAAATAGATTAACAGATATGACCGTTATTTTGGAGAAAATTTTAAAATGTCCAGATCGGCCTGGTGTTTTTTTTTTTAAATAGTATATAATTTTTTATCGGTCCGGCCAATGTTTCGATAGCCTGGTATTTTCTGTGAAATAGTATATAATTTAACATTTTGATTGTGTGATCTCTTTGGCAGACTGCAATGCAGTTTTGAACGAGTAATTGATTTAATAGGAAAAACAACCATGAATGAAGGTTAATTTAACATAATTGATTTAGTATAATTTAGTTTATTTTAGTATAATTTACATGGTTTAGTTTATTTTCGTATAATTTAGTATAATTAGCATAATTTAATTTATTTTAGTTTATTTTAGTATAATTAGCATAATTTAGTATAATGTAGCATAATTTAGCATAATTTAGTATAATTTAGTACAATTTAGTTTATTTTAGTATAATTAGCTTATTTAGTGTAATTTAGTATAATTAACATAATTTAGCATAATTTAATATATTTTAGTATAATTAGCATAATTTAGTATATTTTAGCATAATTTAGTACAATTTAGTATAATTAGCATAATTTAGTTTATTTTAGTATAATATTGTATAATTAGCATAATTTAGTTTATTTTAGTATAATTTAGTATAATTTAATATAATTAGCATAATTTAGTACAATTTAGTATAATTTAGTGTATTTTAGTATAATATAGTATAATTAGCATAATTTAGTTTATTTTAGTATAATTTAGTATAATTAGCATAATTTAGTACAATTTAGTATAATTTAGTGTATTTTAGTATAATATAGTATAATTAGGATAATTTAGTTTATTTTAGTATAATTTAGTATAATTAGCATAATTTAGTATAATGTAGCACAATTTAGCATAATGTAGTATAATTTAGTTTATTTTTAAAATCCCTATTAATGCAGAATACGTTAAATTAACCTTCATTCAGGGTTGTTTTTCTTATTAAATCAATGATCCGTTCAAAATTGCATTGCAGTCTGCAAAAGAGATCACACAATTAAAATGTTAAATTATATACTATTTCACAGGAAAAAAAATACCAGGCCGCCGAAACTTTGGCGGACCCGATAATAAAATTATATACTATTTCTCAAAAAAAAAAGAAAAAACAGGCCGGCCTTGGCATTTTTAATTTTTTTTTTAAATGATGGTCATATCTGTTAATTTATATTTAATGTTGGATATTAAAAAAAATCGGCATTTTGTTAAATCAAAAGATAAATTGTTTGATGTCTGAGTTGACTAATTTTATAAACAGAGTTTATACGCAAATTAATTCATTAAATATGCAATCAGTATTTCACAATGCTAGCTGGATGGGCATCAAACCGTTTCATCAGTTTATTTTTAAACTGTTATTGACGATAACTTCATCTGAATAAACCGACTCACCCCGTAAATAACTCCTATCTTTTATCAATTTTTATTTTTTTTAAACTGAGATGGGCATCAAACCGTTTTATTAGTTAAACGATGGCTAAAATTAATCTGAATAAACCGAGCCATCCTCTAAATAACTTATATCTATTATCAAGCTTTAAAAAAACCAGAATTCTATAGAACAGCTATAGCTTTTTTGGACCTTAAAAGCTAAAACGCTATCAACCGCTTTCCTTTTATCAAGGTTCTAAATGGCTAGTTATAGCTACACAATAGCTATGCTAAAGCATACTCAGAACTTAAAAAACAATGACGCAATAATCGCTATTTATAATCTTGAAAAAAACTGAATAAGCAAGTATGCATTACTGCAATATGTAAATGTGTATTAGTGTGATATTCAAGTGTGTATTTTAAGAAATCTGAAATAATAAACAAGTCAGCTCTGGCATTATAAACGTTCCCAAAGATGAAAGAAAAAGGTAACCACAACAGTGACACAAGTACACATTCATTTTCAACAAAATTGTAAGCAAGAATATGCATAGGGTTCTTATTGGATGTTCCAGTGCTCATCCTTGTTTTGGTACAATTAAAGAAGCGGCACAGTTGTCCTATCACAAATTTCAATCTCGAATCTTCAGATTTGCAGCAAGAAGAAGCTGCAAAGTAAAAAAGAGGTACTTCAATTAAACAAGCCAAATAACTTAAATAAAGCATAAATAAAAGATGTTGCTGTCTGCTAACATGACATAGATGGGTTTGATATGCTAAAAAAAAAAAAAAAAAAAAAGGAAAGTAGCAAAATTTTCAGGGTCAATATTGTTTAATTTGTTGGAAAATAAAGGAAAATGGAGAAAAGTAGACCATTATTTCTTCACATTGTTTTCTCCAAATTTTTGCTGAAAAACACTAGGAAATATAGATCCTAGAAAAGACTTCTTACATTTTCTTGGATTCCCTCTTTTACCCACACATCAAACGGATCCAAGGTAATTATCATCAACTAACATAATTTAATCAACCCGGATTAATCATTGAAATAAGGCGCTCTACAAGTTTCCCAAGGTAATTCCCAATTATAAGGTTGTGAAAACAATCAGTTAGTACTCCAGTAAGGGGCAACCTAGGAGGTACATGCCTATCTCAGACTCCATTTATTGCTCCTAACCTTAGTGAGGAGTCGCAACAATATACACAAAGTCTAATAAGATGTGCAAGTGTAGCTAGTTCAGTAGTAAGAAAGAAATTTGAAATGAACACACTGATGACCACGGAAACAGTACCAGTACACCGATACATCTACATAAATATATTTGGCAAAACTCCGACAATGAAATTACCCAATTGGTGCCTAAAGTACCATAAACTTTCCATCTTTTCTGAAATTTGAAATTTCTGGTTTTGGTCCGGGACATTCCAATTTCTACATTCTGACCTTAACTCCCATGTCCTAACGGTCTCATTTTATCAAAAATGGGCAGTGCTCCAAGTCACAGAAATGGGACTAACCATTTTTTGACAACAAGTCAGCCCATTATCATAATTCATTTCACACTGGCACATTAATGTTTGACCTAAAAAATGATGGCAGTGGCCAAGATAACACACATAGAACATTCACGTACCAAAGTGAGAACTTTAAAAAATTTCAAGAAAAACAGGAAATGGGTGATACTCTCCGGAACATTTCTTGGGATTATATTCAGTGTACAGAAATCTGTATAATCCATAGTACTCAGATACGAAAAGATGAAAATTTAATATTACTTCCAAGTTAACAGGAGATTTTCATGAATTATAAAATAACAAGTCCCAATTGTTGAGTAATATGCTGGAAACTTCAACTTCCTGCCATATTAAGGAGTTCCTCTGAGATGTTCAGTTTCTATGAATTTTTCACTGTGGATTAAGTACAGTCTCAACATCCAATATTTTATGTTGGTGATTGGTATAGATAACCTTTGCTTGGCCTCAACTTCATAACAACAATCCAATATAAAATTTGAAATCAATTTTGGTACATACGCACAGAGATTTTTTTAGGTCCTCGAAAAGGAACATATTTCAATACCTTAA
Organism: Carex myosuroides; assembly: GCA_028015225.1. NCBI lineage: Eukaryota > Viridiplantae > Streptophyta > Magnoliopsida > Poales > Cyperaceae > Carex > Carex myosuroides. The sequence continues at coordinate 3,081,174 of CM051485.1, read as the reverse complement.
GAAGATGTATATTCATTTAGGTCTTCAGAGCTGCTTGATTTCCATGATACTCTTGACCTTCGGAGCATAGAGTGAATAAACAACCGCCTGCCTCTTCGCAACCTCGAGCTGAGCCTTCCCGTCGGAGAAAGAGGATGCGAGCAAAGACGGATCCGAGAGAGACTTGTTCTCTCTGAAAGCGTCGAGGGAGCGCCGTTTGACGTACTCCCTTAAGTTGTAATCGTTGAACTTGGAGGCGGTGCGGAGGAGAGACCGGAGGAGGGAGAGAATCTCCGCTCTAGACGGTGGCGCCGCCATAGCTGTCGCCGCTGCGCTTGCCATCGAGAACTGACAGGAGAAGCGCGAGATCAGTATTCTCTGGAGTCTGGAGATGCGTGACTTGGTTTAACAAAGATCAGTAGTTGCGGGTCTCTGGGCCGAGGAGAACTCTCGGCCCGTGTTCATGTTCTTCAGTAACTTTTTTACTTTAATTAATTAAAAATCTCTTTCTCATTTTTTGCAATAGTGAGTGTGTATCCTCTGAGATATCTCAACTTTTGCGTGACCGACGTGTACGGTGCCTATTCGGGGATAGCGTAGGGGCCATAATATTTGTGCTTTGAGATTTGTGTATAACGTATTTCAACGATTGAGATATTCTGAAAAAACACTCAAAGTTTGAGATATCTCAGAGGATGCGAATTTCACCTTAGTGTGCTTCTACAAACAATTATGTAAATATGGCAAATTTGCAAAAATTTTGAAGTCTAAAATCCGACAGCACCGTTCATCGACCAGACTACCGGTTTACTGGACCCCTCGGAAGTTGCGAGCACGAAATTTGCCTTGGTGAACTGGACAGCGCAAAGGTCTACTCCTGGAACGAGAGAAATGGGATCGAAGGGGGAAGGTAAAGGAGAAGAAATGGAGGGGATAGCATCCATAGCACTACTTCCGAGCGGATCCATTTCTGGCCATTTTATCCGCCTCCCTGACTCCACCTGCTACGGCCTCCACGGCACTGGTACCTTCCCATGATTTTCACTAGCTCATACACATTTACAATGGTAACTTAAATGGTTTGTATTGTCTTATTGTTAGAGTTTGAGAATCAGTAAAAAAAACTAGTTGTTTTAACGTTTTTTTTTTATGTTTTAAGCAAGATATTTACCGTTTAGTGTTTCTGAATTATTAGAAATATCTTGCGAGAGGGAATGCAGCCGGGGAGAGGATTACCGCTTGATTAAGCTCTCAATCATAGATTATTCTGTAAGACTTAGACTAATTTTGCCATGTCTCTTGTTGTATATATTATATTCTTCTATTGTGCAGTTTGAAATTTTGGAAAACTTCTGATGTTTAATGTTGCATGCCACTAGAGCAAGAGAGAGAGGGTAGTGGTGGTCGAGTGCAAGGGGCATGATGCTGCTCGGTTACAAAATGTCGATCATGTGCATGGGTTAGTCTCTTTTGACTCCTTATATGTAACTAAACTTGTTGAATTTTTTATTTTAGAAGGAACTTTGACTTGAGAGTTCTTTGTGCTCTCTGAACCAATTTAGCCTGTTCCTTCAGTATCTACCAGTTGCATTTGTTTTGCAATTTTGGAAGGATGTTTCAACTTAAGGAAACTTATCTCGACTTTCAGTACTGTTTTGGTCCAACTGAAGAATTTTTTAATGCTAGAAACAGATTATTTAATGCAAAATTTGGCTTAAACCTTTTGTTGGCCTAAATCCTTACACCTCAGTTACATCTTTTAACTTCAATATTACCAAACTAGTGCCATGATCATGTTATCCTCAAAATGCTTCCCTTGCTGTTCACACTTGAGGTGTAATATTTGTTTGATGTATGGATGGTAATATTTATGGAGAACTGTACCAGTATTACGTGATGATTAAAAATATTGAAATCTACAGGTGGGAGGAGGATGTAGTTGGGATGGTTGAAGACAAACATGGAAAAAACCAAATTATTTTAGTAAATTTTGAGTGCGAGACTCTGAAAGCTGAAGATGCGGCCGAAGAACACATCAGAAAATTTATGCCCAATTTATCCGGTCTTGATGCTGTTGGTACGTCTATTATGCCTTTCTATCTTTCTCTGTGGTGAAAGAGTGATTGGATGTGGCCGAAAACATTACCTGTTGGTCATCAAGCCAATAAAGGTTTCAAGTCATATATCTCAATGTTTTGGCATGATCTTGCATCATCATCTTGTGGCAATCTCTGATCTACTTCAAAAATGTGGGAGAAATGCTTGTAGGATGTTGCCACTTTTGCAATTGTCATTTCTAGGATTAATAAAAGATAGGGTAGTGTCTTGGTTTCTTCATTTTCATAAAGCATAAGAAAATCAAAAGATTTTTATATGCTGTCATATTTGTGCCTATTTCAACGAGTCTCATTGAAAAATCTACTGTCAGAACCTCTTGTGATAGGAAACAAAAATCTGAAGTTTGGTGTTTTTCCTATGATTGTGGTGTACTTAATTATTCCTGATAAGTAATTTGCTTCAAATTGCAGTGAATATTGGGAAGATGAGTATTTCAGGCATCAGCTTCAATGAAGGAGATGATGAATCCACTGATAAAAAATGAAAGATAAAAGAGTGTTATTTATTTTAGGAAGTTTGTTTTGAGAGAGAGATCATTTTCAAAGGGAGAGATATTAGAGAGGGTTTGTTTATGTTTATGTATGTCCGTTTTAGTATGTGCAGAGAGGGCATAGAGCCATAGACTGAGGTTCAATGCTGTAAATCATTTTCATCTCTTTATTAATACAACACTTGGCAGGCCCTGCCGAGCTATTTAAAAAAAAAAAAAAGATTAGAGAGGGTTTGAACCTTGTCCATTGCCTACTGCTTGCTTGTTTGTCGTGCTCCATATTTTTGCTTAGGCTAATAAAATAGTTGGTAATTTTCTGTTCAAGATTGAAGGCTATGCTAGAAAATGTTATGCTTAACCTATATGTCCAAGATTTCGAAGACAAAATATGCTTGTCAATTTAAAGAATTTCTTGTTAACAAACTCTCTGTCCTTAAAATCACTGTAATTTTCGTTGGCAAACTACCAGTTTCACAACGAATGGGCATTTTTGGGCCCTAAAGTGGAAACGGTACCAATCAGTGCATTTAGAAGTACTTATTTGCAACATAACTCTGTTGTTTCTTTTTATTAAGTTTTCATAACGCCTCATTCACGGCGAGCCTGGCCCAGCCCCTCAATATAATTGAAGAGAAACTTTTTAAACAGAAACAACAGAATTATGTGCAAATAACATCTTGTTTGTTTGGATGGAGAGTAAAGGAAGGAAGGGAATAGAAAGATTTTTTTTTTTCTCAAATTATATTTGGTTAACAAAATTATGTCGGAAATAAAGAATGTAGAAGGAAAAAAGTTTACCTTATAAGATTATAAATTTATAATTAATAGAATCAATTTTCCTCTTGATTGAAGTGTCATGAATGACAAAAAAAATTATTATAAATATTTAAAAAAAAAAACACAAATACCTAACTTATATCTTACATGTATAATTCTCTCTAAATTTCTTTATAACAAATCTATAATAATCACCGAATTTTTCATTAACCTTCTTAATTTTAATTAACAAAACAAAAAATAAAATAAAAAAATTTATTTTCTCTCATTAATCATTCAAATATAAAAAATTAAATAAATTAATCTTACTTGATATTCCATTTCATTCCCTTGTGTTCTTCGCCTCCCCTTCTACTCTCCATCCATCCAAACAAGGCGCAAGTAAATTTCCATCACTACGAGTCTACTGCGAAAAATAAGACGATTAACACTGACTTGAGAAAGAAGCAGCTCAAAAAATTTGCGAGGGAACGAGAGAGAGAACCATGGCGATGGAGATAGACGATCCCAAGCCAGAAGACCTCTTTCGCGCAGCCGAGAAGGGAGACGCGTCACTCTTCCAGAACCTACCAGAAGATTCTCTCGCTCGCGCACTATCCCTGAGAAATGAGGACGGTCGATCTCTTCTCCACGTCGCCTCCTCCTTTGGCCACCCTGAGGTTACCTCTCTCGCTCTCAGTCATATCCTTCCCTTTTGCTTATTCTCTCCTGATATTTTCTCCAATTTTGAGAACCTTGCATCTGTGCCCTTCAATTTTTAAATTTTAAACTTGTTTCCTCCTCATCCCTGTTTTAAGTGTTGAGTGTCTGGATTTATCTCTTTCAAAATGTATAGTCATACTGCACATGTAATTCAAACCAGATAAGATAGTAAATACTGCAATAAGCTTGAAAAGGAATAATTTGTAACATTTTTCAGTATTAATATGAATGGATCCTGAATGATTTGTTCTGATTATTTTTGTTTTAATTGATATTTCTTCATTAAGAAAAGATCATTATATGCCTTAAACGATCATCTATCTTGGTAGTATATCTGTACGCCTTGAGCTGTATCTTCTATCAATCAACCAAACTAACATGAAATTTTTTTTTCCTCTTATTCATATGTATTTAACACCAACGAGACTATATGATGCGATCATTCTCTGATTTTGCAAAAATGCGCATTAGAAATGAGGTTGATCTAGCCATGGTACAAACTGCTTTATATGAATTGAATGTGTATTAGATCGAATATTCGAGTAATATTATAGTCATGAAATATCCAGGCCTGTTTTGTCAACTTAAAAACAAATATGCTTTGTTCTGTGATTCTGCATTGTACATTTTTTTTATTAATAGGCAAATAACAGCTAGGGAGTTGGGGAAACTCATGCAATCCCTTCTACATGTACATTTGATCAATTTAAACTGTTATAGCCGGTACTGTTATTTCTAATAGGTAGTAAGTGTGCTCTCAGCTGCTGATCCATCAGTGAATGGGGTCAACGCCACCGATGAAGAGGGATGGGCACCAATTCATTCTGCTGCGAGCATTGGAAATCTGAAGATCATGCAAATTTTGCTCGATAGAGGTATGCTGATAAAATCTCATATTACATTGCAAGTGAGGTATTTTGTAGAAATTCTTCTGTCAGGTCATAATTTTCTAATTCTCTACAACTATAACTGTCTTTATAACAGGGGCTGATATCAACTTGGCCAATGATGGTGGTCGGACTGCTCTTCACTATGCAGCTAGCAAGGGGTGGCTAAAAATAGCTGAAATTCTCATTTCACATGGTGCAAAAATCAATAAGAAAGACAAGGTAAATATTGGACTGCATTTGGGTACCCTATCTGACTGGCATTGTACCAGGTAAACATGCCTAAATCTTAAGTCTTTTTTAATAGGATGGGATGCTAAGCTCCCAATGGAGCCTTGGTTAAACCTCAATTGCTCTCCAATACATAGCAATATCAAAAATTGGTTCTGAATCTGATTGGTATGTTTTTCATGTTTGGTTTGAATGCTTGATAATTCTAACATTAGGGGGGGTTCTTTTCTTTTTCTTTTTCTTTTTAGGTTGGGTGCACTCCACTTCATAGAGCAGCAAGTACTGGAAACTCAGAATTATGTGAGCTCCTTATTGAGGAAGGGGCAGAGGTAGATGCTATAGACAAAGCAGGACAAACACCTCTCATGCATGCTGTTATATGTGAAAACCACCAGGTACATTTGTAAATATTTTCTGGTTTAGGTTGGTTTTGATATGAAAAGTAAAAAAAGTCTAATAGATATTTACTTCTCCTTGGCACGTGGCATCACAGTACCAGTTTTGAGATGAATTGATCAACATTTTGTTGAAGAGAAGGCATATATTGAGAGCTGACTTTACTGACGTCAAAAATTTGAAAATTTGAAAACTAAAATCATAGATGTATTCATTATTAAATTAAATAGGTTGTGTATATAATTTTATGTATATTAGAATCATTTGGTCAAATGATCAGATACCAATAAAAACTGGAAAGTAAATTTTAAAATCATTTGAGAATGATCGTTCATTTTCTCAAATGCACCAAATTTGATGCACAATATCAGCAATTATATTTTTTTAAATCTGATTACCCATATGTCGATTGTCATGATAGTCAAATAAATTGGTTTGTTAGTATAACCTATCGCTTTATCAAATTAAAGGTATTGATGAAACAAGAGCAAAATTGTAATTATCTCGCGTTCTATTTTTGGAACTGTGATATATAACAGGTGGCCCTTCTGCTGATACGGCATGGAGCTGATGTAGATGTAGAGGACAAAGAGGGGTATACTGTGCTAGGCCGAGCATCTAACGACTTTAGGCCTTCTCTAATAGATGCTGTGAAGGCCATGGTTGAAGGTTAGGTTTCAGGCTGTATCAAAAAAAATATATAGACTAGTTTTGGAACTCGTACCATTGGAACTTGAATCAAATTGATGTAATTTCGTTACTAGTTTTGTTTGTGTAATCTTCAATTACTCTGTACTGAATCATCAGTAAAAATGCAATGTTTTGATTGGATGATTTATTTGATTGATATGAGAGGCCATGGCGGCTTTCAAAGTTTACCTGTGATTGTAAAAAGTAAACATGGTGAATATTATATTTTAGATGCTTTTATAAATTAAAATATGTCTAAAATTAGTGGTACCGATCAAAACTGACAGAAGGTATTCGATCGGAATTAAAAATCATGAACACATGACATCCAACTGCTGTGTTCTTTTAACCAATACTTTGTGCAAAGTTTCAATACAAAAGGTTGATTTAACAAAAGAAAAAAAAAAATGCTTGGGAGTTGAGAATGTGAATCAGCCCCCTGAGTGGGATGTAATTACTTGTTTTTTTTGCCTTGAAATGCCCGTGTAGGCTTTTAGATTGCAAATCAGAATATTGTAGTGATACATATTACATGCATAAATCAGGGATTTGAAAACAAAGGTAGGTATATCCTACATAAACTACTAGACCTAGCCAAATTTTCCATATTGTGGGCCTGATTCCCTCTGCATATACATGACCTGCAAATACAAAAATGCATATACGCAATGGTCAGGTGCAACCGTGCAAGGAAGGGTTGGACACGTATGAATAATTAAAAAATGAGGAGGTATCTGATTATAACACTTTTGAGTTGCCATAAAGTTATTACAATTATTTTTTACATTTTCAAAGTCCAAATCGTCGATCCAAACCATTTAACATGATCTCCACAATAAAATGTGCTTGCATATCAAATTTTACATTTTTTTGAAATTTTTTTACTATTTATTAAGTATTTTACAAAAACTAGTCAAATTCAGACCATTAAATTTTGTACTCATCTTAATAAATAGTAAAAAAATTAAAAAAATGTAAAATTTGATCTGCAAGCACATTTTATTGTGGAGATCATGTTGAACGGTTTGGATTGATAATTTGGACTTTGTTTTTTTTTTTTTTTTTGAATGTCAGTGAGCAAAGCTCACATGACGATTTCATTGATAATAAGAAAAAGTAATTACAGTGCCTTATTCTCTATTTACATTAGTAAATTGGGGAAGGTAAATAATAGGGAAAAACTAAACATTATGTACTACAATCACAGTCACATGTGCCTACTAAAATATTGTTTGCCAGGAGGTAATATCTAGGGAGACACTGTTGACCAATTCTGTCACTGTCTTGCGCTGCCCAGTGAAGAGTCGCCTATTACGCTCACGCCACAACGCCCAACCTCCTGCAGACCACACTGTGTCCCAAAGTCTCAGTGTCGAGTCAGGCTGATGCTGTCTCGAGTTCCACCACAATTTAAAAAAGGATACCCCACATGAGATGTTAATCCGGAGGTGATAGCGAAAAATAGAGAATGTAAAAAATAGTTGTAGTAATAAAGTATTGTAATCGGATCTCTCCTCTTAAAAAATTGCATATACGCATATTGTATGATTGGTATTAGAAAGTCTGGACACGTATGAATAATTTAAAAAATCCATATTGCGTGGGGATTTTAAAAGAAACGAACAGAGAGGAGAGGTCCTGTATATGGATTTGTTAGGGTGCTGTTTGCAAAGGTTTGAAAGTTTAGTTAATTCAGCTTGCGGCTTTGCGGGATTTTAAAAATAATCAGGAGGGAACTGGGGTTTTGTCGAATGTTTTTTCTGGCATGATCAACTTTTACCAGCTCTATTCATGACTTCTGAGTTCTGACGAGCATGTCGTGCTTTTGATCCCATTCCTTTTTAAATATGTTGACGGCAGAATCCTGCTTCGCTTCTATTATACGAAAAGGATAAGATAGCGACCTCGTTAAATGAGGGACCCGGATTTTCTCCTTGTCTGTAGTTACTTCAAGTTGGGAGTTGCCAGGGTTTGATACTTCGATTGAATATCACTATATCAGTATTTCACCTTTAGGGAAAAAAAAGGGAAAAGTAAAACCTAACAAAAGTCACAAAACAACTAATTTTCATGCTCCCATGTGATTCCAGCTCGGTTCCACGTTCTCTCCTGTCTTCACATAATTCACTCAAAACCGTAGCATTAAATGTTTTAAATCAGTTATTTAAATCCTTTTTTTTTAGATAGTAGGCATACGAAATTCCATAGTAAAAGTTATATAATAATTTAATCTCCTGTTTTTCTTGACGGCGACTATTGTGAGTAGCTGAATGATTCTTTAGTCGCAGAACAGAACATGAGGAATCATAATGAAATAAAGGAGCAAAGGAATATATTTTTACAGGTTAAATAGACCCGAAATTTTTAAAGTTACCATTATTTTAATAAAATAAATCAAAAAATCACGAAATCTGAATATTTTCAGAACTACCACGGCCACAGAACCATTCTGCGGCCCCATAATGGAGTCCGCAGAATGGTTCTGCGGCCCCATAATGGAGTCCGCAGAATGGTTCTGCGGCCCTTTTTTTTGTTCGTTTAATAAAAAAAAAGTTGGAATTTGTGCAGCCTACGTATTCCCCACAAAGCCACAATATTTTAATGGGAAAATTGCTGGTGTGCCCATGAAAATATCGTAAATTGTTTATTTCTCATCAAAACATTCAAATTGCTTATATCCCATCTAAATTTAGATTCTTTCTTATTTCCTCAAGTATTGATTAAATCTTAAAATATAAGCTGAATTTTAAATTTAATTTAATTTTAAAACTGACATGTCTATTTTGCCCTTCTTCTATTTTTCGTTATCTTTTGCCTTACGTTTATTTTTATTTGTTTTATTTGGTTCTCTACTGTCAGGTTATGACTGGTGTGATTTTATAGTATATAGTATGTTCGAACATTTTGAAATTTTTTCCCAAGTTCAAGTTTAAATCCTTCTTTTTATTTGGATTTTCTTCAACCGTCTTTTCTAAAGTATATTTGGGGATGACCATGTACAGCTTAACCATGGAGGCTAGTTCAAGAAGAAGGGTAAAAGAGATATTTCAGTTTTAAAATAAAATAAAATTTAAAATGATAACTTCTATTTTAAGATTTAATTAATACTAGGGAAAATAAGAAAGAATCTAAATTTATAATGGGATATAAGCAATTTGAATATTTTAATGGAGAAATAAGCAATTTAGGATATTTTAATGGGCACACTAGCAATTCTCCCTATTTTAATTGAGATATCTCGTTTATTGAGACGTTGGAATTCGTGCCCCAATTTTTCCTCCTAAAATTCGCGTGAGATACTCAAAGTTCCGATATTTTTATTAATACCAAAAAAAAAAAAATTATCAAATCTGCCCCCACTCCAAACTTATTTTTAAATCTACCCCAACCGCCCGTCCACTGGGCGGTCCACTTTCCATAGCTGACCGCCCAGCAGCTGCGCGGTCCACTATTTTTTTTTTTTGTAAGGAGAGAATGAATATAAGGATGCTGAATTCTAACGCTAAAAATTTCGGATTTTTAAAAAAAAATTAGTTAGATTACTTCTTTTAAGCATATTTATACTAAAATACGCTAAATTACTTGGAATTAAGTTAAATTAAATTGAATTACACTAAATTACGCTAAATAACAGTAACTTCGCTAATTATGCTAAAATACGGTAAATTACGCTAAATTACGCTAAACTACGCAAAATTACGCTTAAGTAGACCAATTCTGTGCCATCTTTCATGAATCATAAAAAATAGTAAAAAAATTCCAAAAATAGTAAAAATTGGTATTCTACAATTTCATTATATAACTAATTTACTGAACTACTTGGATTGAATAATAGAAATGAAAATCTTAATCGAAAACTTCAACTCAAGTTTTGAGGGTCTTCCCTTTGTTTTTTGGGGATTCTGAATTTTGAAATCCGGCACGGACGCATGCGCATTTTTGCAAGCTTTCCGAAAAGTGGTCATTTGCTGAAATCGGACACTCGAGCGCCGTTTTATGGCTGTTTGAAGTTTCATCGTCGTTTTTTGCCTTTTTAGTAAAGATATCGTCCCTATTCATATGTAATTTACCGTAATTTAGCGTATTTTAGCGTAATGTAATGCAATTTAGCATAATTTAACATAATTTAGTGTTATTCAACGTAATTTAACATAATTTCAAGTAATTTAGCGTATTTTAGTATAACTATGCTTAAAAGAAGTAATCTAACTAATATTTAATAAAAAATCAGAATTTTTAGTGTTACAATTAAGTATCTTGATATTCATATTGTCTCTCTACAAAAAAAAAAAAAAATTCATTAGCGAACCGCCCAGCTGCTGGGCGGTCAGCTATGGAAACTGGACCGCCCAGTGACTGGGCGGTCAAATATGCATAGTGGACCGCCCAGACAGTGGGCGGTCAGCTATGGAAACTGGACCGCCCAGCAGCTGGGCAGTCAGCTATGCATAGTGAACCGCCCAGCCGCTGGGCGGTCTGGCGGAGAAAGTGGACCGCCCAGTGGACGAGCGGTTGGGGTAGATTTAAAAATAAGTTTGGGGTGGGGGCAGATTTGATAATTTGTTTTTTTTTTGGGTATTAATAAGAATATCGGCTCAAAGTTTGACTAATAAAAAAAATGGGGCCGCAAAATAATTCTGCGGACCCCTGACTGGGGTCGCAAAATGCCTGTGTTGTCCCTAGTAGTTCTGGAAATATTTAGATTTAGTAGTTTTTTTTTTTTTTTTTGAAATAATGGTAACTTCAAAAATTTCGGTAAATAGATCGTGTATTCAATGATAATCAATTTTGAAATCTGTATTGCCGACGAATTACGGAATTAGTGATTAAGCAATTTTTATAAATGCACCAAACTTAATGAATGACCGTATAATATTTAGAAAAAATATATGTTACTTTTAATTTTTTTTTTTTGATAAATATTTTATCAGTTGTTACGGTTGTCAAACGTTTTCAGTTGTCCATATATTCCTTCTGTTTTTAAATTGTCATTATTTATGCCGTGGATATTTGTAATTGTCGTTAGTAATGACATAATCATCCTCTTGTATATCTGAGACCTAGTTCTTAATTGTTGACATAAATAACTTGGGTAATAAAATTATTAACATTATGTGCTCTGTTTCTCTATAATGTAGCATGACCATTTCAGGGATGTGGGTATAAAAATGGACTAGTCTAATTCTTTCATTTTTCTTTTTTCAAACCATGGTGTATAAGCCTAGTAATAACAATCAACTAATACTGTGACATGTATTGCAAATTATGATTTTATTTCCTTGACCACATGTATTGTGACAGTAAGAGGCCGCAGAAAATCCTCATACTGGCACAGAAGCCCTAGAAGAATAGTCTAGAACTCGAGGGCTGGAGAGCAATAATAAACACTTGCTCTGAAGATTGAGAAAGAAAAATACAATAAAAAATATACCAAAATTCTTCACATTTAGCATCATCAATCACAAGTATTCTAAAGGCACTCATATCTCCAAACACACTAAAAATCACACAAATCAAAACACTAAAACCAAAATAAATCCTGATCAATCATGGAAATTCTCAGAACAGCCAGAAGAAAATGACCAGCATAAAGAACCCAGCAATCGAACCTACTAAGCGAGATCCAACGACGGAGAATGCATCCGACTTGTTGGCCTTTGGCGGGGGAGACGGTGGCGGTAGAGCCTGTGCTTTGATGGCCAATTTCATGCCACCGTAACAGTACCCATAACTGCAGATGAAATAGTAATGCTTGGTTTGGTTGAGTTGAAATGCATAGCTGCGGCCCTTGCTGTAGTTCGATATGGCATTCGAGGCGTCACACTTGTTGTACCCGACTTCGTCAACTTGTACCACATCAGCCTGTCCAGACTGGTAGTAGAACACTGCACAATTTCAATTTTATATAAGAAAATGCTAGATTCTGAGATGTTTAACTGAACGAGCTTATATAGGTAATAGGAGGGATTGCATGCTGAAGAGGTGATGAAAATAAAAGAGTTTTAGTGGTGTTCCACATTATATTGCTCCTCTTCTTAGTAGGTAAGATAAGACAAGTTGGAACCTTATTATTTTCCCAAATATAAAACTTAGTTCGCAACCTGAATGATAGCGACTAAGTGGATTTTAGAAGGATATAGACATGAGCAAAATAAAGAGAAAAAATTAATATGAAAGCAGATCAGAGCAAAAGGCTACAGAAATATTTAATACAAAATCGTTTTGTATGGACTCTTTAACTCCTAACAAAACCCCTTCCAAGCAAACGCAATCAGCAAGTCTCCGATAGAATCTCCAAATTAAAATTTCCAGCCAAAGATTTCCTTTGTCCGAGTTAAAATTAAAATCCTTTTAGTGAACGCTCACGCATCATGAGTAGAAAATTTCAGTCAGTCAGAAGGAAAGAATAAACGATACACTCACTGCAACAACTATCTAGGAAATAATAATAAAAAAAATGTTTATAATTATGTATACATACCAATCCAGTCGCCAACATAGAATGGCCTGTGCTTCTCCTCCCAGATTGTGTAGTTGACATTAGGGTTCCATCCATGCGAGTCTCCTACTGTGAACTTGTTCGCCGTTGCCAAAGCCACGGCATGGATCAAAAAGAGTAACGCAACGAGTTCTCTTCTTGCCATTTTTTTTTTTTTTTTCTCTTTTCGGAATAATTTCTGTGGATTTGGAGAATGTGGAATGGTGATTGGAGGTGGAGTGCTCTCCTTTTCTCACTCACTCTGTATGGATTTGGGTAAAGATTGGGGGGGGGGGGGGGGAGAGAAGGCGGTGATTTTGTCAGATGACAGGCCAGACGAAGCACATGGAAGGGGGTGACATGGTGATCTTCTGTTGTTACAACAACACAACTGAATGTGTAAGGAATAATACTGTGGATTTTGTAGTGTTGTTTTTTTGGAACTCGAGTGTTTCTTCTTAAATTGGTTATAGATAGAAAGAATGATTATAAATATTGATTTACATTATTAGCATAACTTTATCAAATTCAATGATATTTTTTCTAAAAAAAAACTATCAAACTCAAGCATAATTTTTCATTAAGAGACGAAGATAATTATGATTCGTGTTAGACCTACATTTCAATATATACTAACAATTAGTATATAATTTTTTAATAAAAAATTTGTAAAAATCAAGCTGACAAAAAAAATTGAACTACTTTTTCTTTATTACTACCATAATATTTTCATACAATTTACAAATTTCTTAAAATAATATATCTCATAGATCAACCGGACATGCATTGAATATTAATTTTCAACATGAATATAAAGTTTAATCTTCATAAAAATAATTAAAGACTAGAACACAAATAATAATTATTAAGTTTTCATTTAAGAGAATACAAATTTGCAGAAAACCAAAATCCATATGCATAAAGTTTTTCTAAACCAAACGTTAGTACATCACTACATAGTGATAAATGAATTATTCGTACTTGGTTCGGCGGAATAAAAAGTTTGTGATTCGAGAATAATTCGGAATTCTCTGGACCGGAAATCTCAGTCTCACAAGGAAGCAAAAAAAAATTGGGAAAAATTTGAGAAAAAGTTCGTAAAATCTGCAAATAATTCGGTCAAAGTTCGGTCAACTGAATAATTCAGCGTTAGGTTTGCCATCACCAAAAAACAAATTATTCGTGAATAATTCAAGAATCTTGTGACTATGCATCACTACTGTGTTGCTATTTCAAAATTGGCAACGGATGTTACTATAAAGAAGTTGCCACAGGAGACCGCTCCAGATACAGCCAGGATGCGGGGCCCAACCCACTTGAATCGGAGAACAGAAGACCGTTGTCGCCTTGTCGGGACCCGGGAATAAATGACCTTTCTTTTTAATTAATTACGGACACTTTTTCACACTTTTCAACTTTTGACCAATCCACAAATCAGATCCAGATTTTGCACCGATCAACTAACAGGCCTACAATTCATAGGCCCAGTATATTGGGCCGACTCGTAAAAAAAAATATAACTTTTGAGGTATTATTCATTGTTCTTTGTATCATGACCCAATAGACTGACTGATTGCCTAGTTATAAAAAATAGTACACGCCAGTTCAGCTCAACTAGGCCCGTTTTCTTTTAGCACCATTTTGCTCTGCACGAAAATTTGGTGTGTGTGTGTGGGGATGTGGATAGGATGATGCAGATAATACAAATCAAAATGAATGCCTTGGATTTATCGATGTTGAAAAAATGAATAAAAATAAGAAATACACGTTTGAGATTTTACAGAGCTCAATTTTGATTCCTGTCTCGTGTAGCGTTGGCAAATGGCAATTTTATCTGATCAGCTAGCAATAAATGTGATTGATGAATAAAATACAAAGTAGGATGGGCACTGGTTGCTGACAGAGAGAAGTCATGATTTTGTTGTACGAATCAAATTGCGCCTAATAACATTGTTCTTGGCATCCAAAGCATGAGGAATTCGTATTTTCTGCATTAACGGAAGGTGCGTTAATAGATCTGGACCGTCCGATTGAGATCCGCACAAATATTAAAGGGCCTCGTGCGTCATAAGCGTGAGCCGGATTGACTCCGATCCTGATCTGATGGCCGAGATGCATTAAACTCAAAAGATGCTTTTTTGAGACTCTGTGGGAAAATCTTTGAAAAGTAGTTATGAAATGGACCTTCTAGGAGAAATTAATAATTCATAATTGAGGAGGGTTGTTTGCGAATAATTCCTAAATCAAGTTAATATGGTTAGGTAGAAAGAGGGAAAGGCAGTGATGACTATAGAACAAGACATAAAAATAGTGGAGCAACTTAAACAAAGAGTTCCAGCGAAGCTTTGGCCAGTGATTGTGCAAAACCTTTTCAACGGTTTGATCCTAAGGCATTTAATTAATTCACGCTGGAGAATTTAATTACAATGGTATAGGCGCATATCTAGTTGACCTATAACTAGTCAAGAAAAAAGAAAAAAAAAATGTAGATCGCTTTTGTTATATAAAATTCGTACATGATTTTTGTTTAAAAATAATTTTAGATTGCATCTAATTTTCCTGGTACATTCAACTCGTATAATCTATATTTAAAGAATATTATCTAAATCTACAAATTAAATTTTTAATTATTTATATAGGACGCATATCAAATTTGAGTGCATTTGAAATTTAATTGATTATTCATCGTAATGTTTTTAAAACTCCACTGTTAAAAAATTAAATTGTTTGAGGGAGTCTAAATATCTTCTGATTTTTTTTAATACCCTCAATTAAAAAAATAACAAAAATGCCCTCAGTTTTTTATTTTGAAAACTGCTCCAACCGCCACACAGCGGGACGGTTCTGTTCTGAAGCAGTTCTCTTTTTTTTTTTTTTTGAAAATTGATGAGTAAATGAGTAGTGAAATTGTTAATCAAATTTTTTTTTAATGATTAATATCCAATTGAAATATAAAACTCTGACTAAATGACATAACAAAACATATTGTATTAGTTCAATTAAAATAATGAGGAACATTCTTCTTTCAGACAGATGTATATGAATGCTCCAATAATTATACACGATTTTATTGTATGATCCGTGTGTGATAAAAGAAATATAATATTTTTCCACGTCATCAATCCGTGTCTTTCTATTATAATGCATCTCTATCTATTTTTTGTAAGTCATTTCTCTCATTTTTAAAGTGTCTGTAGGTTGTACATGTATTTATCTAAGATATATCTCGTAAATGGGCGAGGCATGGGCAAGGGATAAGGCAAGAGAGACGATATTTTCACTGAGAAGGCGAAAAATAACAACGAAACTTCAAACGGTCATAAAACAATGCTCGAGTGTCCAATTTCAGCAAATGATCACTTTTCGGAAAGCTTGCGAGAAGATGCCTGCATTGGTGACTGCGATGATGTTTTTCAAAATTTAGAATTACAAAAAAAAAACAGAAGAACCTCAAAACTTGAGTTGAAGTTTTCGTTAAGTTTTTTCAGTCTAATTTTTTATTCATTTTTGTCCTTTACCATACTTTTTCTTAACCATTGTTTATTTAAGAGTATAAAGTATCGAATTTAGAGTTTTTCATTGTATTTTTATTATTTAGTTAGAATTTTATTCATGAATATGTGACACTTTTTCTTAGGTATTATTCATTGAAGTGTATAAACTATATTATTTTATTTTTTTAGTTAGTATGTAATCATATAAATGTTTTCATTTTAAAATTTAGTTTAGTGTTTTTGATATTCAGATCTAGAATATGCTATTAAAAAAACAGTCGATGAGATTTAGTTTGATGTTTTATCAAAAATTTAGTTTACTGTTTTCATTTTAAGATTTTTCAAAAAAAATGAATAACTGCCCCACTGTGGGGCGGTTGGGGCAGTTTTCGAATTTCCAGAAAATTGAGAACATATTTGTTATTTGTTTAATTGTGGGCATTAAAAAAAAACAGAAATATCTTTCTGATTGTCTAAATTCAATACATTTCCTATCTAAATAAGTGACGATTTTAATTTTAATTTGAAATATATTTTTTTAAATATATATCATAAATATTAGATATATCATAAAAAATTGATGTACGCTAGAATTATTTTTCTCAAATAGTAAATTCGTAGTTAATAGTAGCTTGTGTAATATTCGTAAAAATTAATCGAACTTCCACTAGCAAAATCAAAGATTCAGTGAGTTGTGAAAAACTCTGCAGAAATTATAGAGAAGATATTCACGTAAAGAAGCCATAGAAAGAAATTTGAGAAGGCAAGAGAATCATTATAATTCTCCTAAGCTTATTCCTTCAGGTCGGAAGAAGAGGGAAGCATGGCGAAACCAACTAGGTTATCAGATCAATGATCGGTTGTTTGAAATGGGTAGGAGTGTTACTTGAAATGGGTAGGAGTCCGATAAATATCTTGGCTTGACTTGGTCAACCCAGCAATCCAAGACACGAGGCTTCAAATTGAAGATGTAGGGATGTTTAAGATGCACCTACGATGCTATTGGACCTCTCAATTTGAATTGAAATGAAGTGGCTTGTTGGGTAAAAGAAATGACATCCCGGTACGGCTTAGAACATGCTAATTGGTCAAATTAGATTTAAAGAAACATGTAAATTTGTTTAGTTCGTTAACAAGTTATTTTAGAGTTATTAATGCTTCTTCTGTGCAATTTTAATTAGGCATGATATATATATTTTGAATAATGTATGGTGTTTTTTCTTTCAAAAAATAAATACTTGCAAAATTTGATATTAATACTTTCAAAAAATATTCAGTGTCATATCAGAAAAAAAAAATTAAAATTCGATATAATATGTTGGGTACAAACACTTGACGCATTAACTATTCACACTTATATAATGAGGTATAAATACCTGATATTAATACTTTCATATGTCATCAAATGTCATATGAAAAAAAAATTAATATAATATGTTTAGTACAAATTAAGATACTTTACAATGTAAAAATTCATACTTCAATTATAAGTATGAATATTTTTCTCATTAACTATCAATATGTTCAAGAACCAAACAAATTAATTGATTTAAGTTACTTTAAAACATAACAATTCATATTTCAATGCGTAAGTATGAATACCTACGATTTTAGATATTAATATTTGAGTGAGCCTATGGTGCTATGCATAGCACGGATGAGGTCCGTGCTACGGCTCAAAATTTGACTTTTCAAAATCCTAACGGTCGATCCAATCGTTCAATGTGATAACCATATGAATATGTACTTGCAAACTAAATTTTATATTTTTTCGAATTTTTTTACTATTTTTTTAGATAGGTAGAATTTTGATGGTCCAGAATTTTCAGAAAACACTTATTTTTCTACCTATCTAAAATAATAGTAAAAAAATTCGAAAAATATAAAATTTAGTTTGCAAGTACATATTCATATGGTTATCACATTGAACGGTTAGATCGACCGTTAGGATTTTAAAAAGTCAAATTTTGAGCCGTAGCACGGACCCCATCCGTGCTATGCATAGCACCATAGGCTCACTCTTAATATTTTTACTAAAAGTGCGGGTGATTGTGTGGTGGTTACGCATCCGCTTTGCGCTTGTAGTCCCTGTAGCTGTCGCTTTCAAGCAACGTTTATGGTCCCCGTAGCTGTCATTTTTCTGCGTGTGGTCCCTGTCTCTGTCTCTTTCAAGAGACGTTTGCGGTCCCCTCATATAGGTAGTGGTCCCCGCATGTAGTTAATGCCCGTAGCACGTTTGGTGGTTTTCCAGGAATACTTTATAACATAAAGATTCACACTTAAATGTGCAAGTATGAATACTTGATATTTTAGAGATGAATATTATTTATAACAATTATAGCGCTAGCACTTGCGATGGTCGTTACCCATCCGCTTGTCTTTGGTTTTCCGCATGTGGTTCGTGTCACTTTCAAGCGACGTCTACGGTCCCCCATATCGTTAGTGATCCCCAGGTAGGTAGTGGTCCCCCAGGTAGTTAATTCTCAAGACACGTTTGTGGGTTTCTCATAAATAATTTACATCATTAATATTCACACTTTACTGCATAAGTATAAATACTTGACATTTTATAGACAAATACTTCATCATGGATCTCACTTGAAAGAGAAAATTACGTAGAAGACGTTCGTGGTTTTATATTCACATAATTTCTCACATATCGTTAGAAATATGTGCAAGATTAAACGGAGAAAAAAAACTCACCTCTAAAACGTGTAAAGATGGGTGTGTGATGAGAGAGAAAAAACAAAGTTGATACGTCCATTTTTCTAGAAATATTTGGTATCTTAGATATGAATATTTGCATTACGAGATATGCATACTTGCTCGACGATGTATGAATACTTGCACGACGAGGTATGAATACTTGCACGACGAGGTATGAATACTTGCGTGATAAACAACCCGAAAATATGTCATCATGGATCTTATTTGAAAGATAAAATTGCGTAGAAGACGTTCGTAGTTTTAGATTCGCAAAATTTCTCACAAATCATCAGAAATATTAGCAAGATTGAACGGAGAAAAAAATCAACCTCTAAAAACGTGTAAAAGATAGGTGTGCGATGATATGTCAAATTTTTTCAAAAAACTTGGTATCTTAGGTATGAATACTTGATATATTATATATTAACACTTGCGTGTATAGATATCCATATCACGCCAGTTGTAAAATCTATCAAAATATTCAAAATATTAGGCAGTTCCAATTAGTTAGTGATCCCCATTCCCCAGTTAATAAGCGTCATCAAATAGTTAATGACCGGAGATGAATGGGAAAATGAATTTGGGGATAGTTATAGGCTCCCTAAAAAAATTTCTCATAGATTTCCACAAGTTACAAGTGGTTGGTGTAGAGTTATTTGATCTGAAGAAGCAAAAATAATTTGCAAATCGCCTGAAATGTCACACCATGAGCGCGACATAAAACACAAAAATGAAAAGATTAATAATAATAAAAGAGGCGCTCTAGAAGTACGACCATAACTCCAGCTGTCTGACATTTTGAAGATGCGGGAACGACGACCGGGATCAGACGGCTGAGAGTGTGCTTCATTTCTACGTGTTGAGCCGCGGGAGAATCAGAAAGACCTGATATGATATATTGATATCCACTAAAACCTATCACGTGATAAGTTTTTTTATTTTTTGAAACCTATCACGTGATATGAGAGTATGCGACATTGATATGTCATATGTGGGGAATGAGAAGAAAAAATTCTCCCCCTCTCGTGCTTTATCGGACTCTTGGTTCTCTGCATCTCTTTCCGTATGTCTATCTGTGTAGCTTCCTAAGACATGAGAATACAACAGAAGTTACAGAACTACATATAAGGTATTAATATTTTAGGAGGCGGCAAGCGCCATTTGCTCCATTGATCTACGGTAGACATTTGAGTGAATAATTTTTAAAAGCAAGCTTTGATTGAAAATACAAAAGGCATTAATATTTTAGGAGATGTATGACGTGTCATTATTAGTCAACAACAGTGTTGTAAATAACAGTATGCGGTCATCGGGTGGACAAATACCGTCAAGTGATTAATTGAGAATAATCGGAAATAATTGGTTATAATCGGAAATAATTGGCCAATTAGTTGGAAAAATCCACGACGATTTGGTCACCCGCCAACAACTAATCGGCCAATTAATCAGCCTAAACAATGTTTTTTACAACACTGGTCCACAACGACGACGACGAGTGGTATTTCGATAGAGAGGATGAGCCAAACGATAATGAAAATTCAGAATTGAGTGTTGAATAGTAATATTGAAAAAAAATTTAGATGTGGAAAAATGATTTTTGTGTTTTTTATTTATTTCACAATTAAAATCTACATGCTTTATACAAAGGAAGCTGATATGAGTACCCGCAGTTGAGTACCCGCATTGTACCCGCACCTAAACTGTCATAACTGTTTTTGGGGACCGCACTTAAATTAATTCACATACAAAATGGAAAGTATTTATACCTAAATTATCAAGTATTCATATATAATTCATCAAGTATTTATACCTAAGATATCAAGTATTTAAAAAAAAACTGGACACAATACCTACTCATCTTTACACGTTTTTCAAGGTGGTTTTTTTTTCTCCGGTCAATCTAACCAATTTTTGGGACGATCTATGAGGAATTTTATAAATTTAAAACCACGAACGCGTTCTACACAATTTTATCTTTCAAATGAGATCCATGATGACATACTTTTACACGTTTTTCAAAGTATCAAATATTCAAATATGAAAAGTATTCATACAAAATAGAAAGTATTCATACCTAAGATATCAAATATTAATAGTAATTCATCAAGTATTTATACTTAAGATATCAAGTATTTAAAACCAATTTTTTTTTTGTCGGCACTTGTAAATTTATTTTACAAGTATTAATAGTAACATTGTGAAGTATTTATATCTATACAACGAACTACATATATGATATATGAGTTTTCCTTAAATAACTGTACCCGCACTTTTTTTGAAAAATTCTCGCGTCGTACCCGCATTAGGGGACCACACAACCGTTCCAAAGCTGTAATTTTGTTTTACAAGTATTAATAGTAACATTGTGAAGTATTTATACCTATACAAGACAAGTATTTATATCTATACAATGAACTACATATATGATATATGAATTTTCCTTAAATAACAGTACCCGCACCTTTTTTTGAAAAATTCTCGCGTCGTACCCGCACTAGGGGACCACACAATCGTTCTAAAACTATAATTTTATTTTACAAGTATTAATAGTAACATTGTGAAGTATTTATATCTATACAAGACAAGTATTTTGTTGAGTATTTTAGATATAATAATTTTGTACTCTTTTGCCTTTAATATTTATAAAACCTTCGTACTCAATGAATAGGTTAGTTGCAAGCGCACAACCTATCGATTGTAGTATTTAGGTGTCGATCCGCAGGGAGATAGGGAAATACCAATTTTTAATAAAGAAAACTACTTCTAAAACAAAACAATAAAAGTAAAGTGGGGGGGGTTTTGTTCTAAAATCCTAAGGTTGGGTTCAATACCCGAAAGATAGGAGTTTCAAATAATAAATGTAAATAAAATAAAGGAAAGAAAGATTGGTTTGTTTTCAAGTTTAAGGAGATCTAGGGGCATTCGGTCTACAATTCCTTGCTAATTCTATTTATTCGGTTTGTTTAAATCCATGTTTGATTTGATGAGGTTTCTAACCTATGTTAGCCTTTGGAACAAATATTAATACAAATACTTTGGGCTTTATAGATTAATGTGCCTCGAATTCTAGAGCTGTCACTAACCTAGAGGGATATTTAATCTCATGCTTCAAAGCATATATCGATATTTGTTCTAAGGAGTCCTAATTAGGATTTGCCTTCGCCTTTCGGTCCTTCACCAAAATCCTAACCTTAATTTCTATAGTTCCGGATTAGATATCAAAGTACGGTCGCTTCTAACCCAATCCTAAGGTGTGTCTTTATAGTTTCAATTAGTAGTCTCCTACTTGACCAATGCCGGAATTTAATAAACTTAAAGCGGAAAAACACGATCAACGCGATTTCAAAACTACTTCAATTCAATAAACCCTAACCAGGTGAACTCAAAGGAATGAGTACTAATGAAATTCATAAAGAATAAATCACAGAAATTAACAATCAAATCCGATAACACAATCATAATAAAAACAAATATCCGAATAATCTAGAATTAAACAATTTCATGCATTGACCTAAACCCCTAGAAAGAGAACTACTCTCCAAGAGAGATCCATAACAAAGATTGGCAAAAACAATAAGAAATGAGATAAAGAAATGATTACACCCTTTCTTAGATCTAAAACCTCGATCTTGCCAACTCCTTGCTTGAATCTTCTTCTTCTCCTTCCTTGAAAAGTCTTCGAGAATTTCTGCAGGATCTCTCTCTCTCTCAATTTGTGGAAAGATGGATATAATAATGGATGATGAGAGAGATGAAATTCTTCTCCTTTTATAGCCAAAGGCCTTGCCCAATTTAGAGGATAGAAGTGGAGTTAGTGGGTGCACTCCTCAGACTGCCATGGCTATTTTTGGCCTTCTAAAACGTGTTCCTTGGAAGCCAAGAATAGAAAACCTCTTGAAAATGCGAATTTCTGGCTGTCTGCGAGTCCAGTGCGTCCGCACTGGTGGTGAGTGCGAGTGGTCTGGGTCGCACCGGCTCCAAATCTCCTTTATTTCCAAGTTTCCTTTTCTGGATTTTCTGCAAAATTTCCTGAGTGCGTCCGCACTGGATCTTAGTGCATCCGCACTGGCCTTGAATTTTCTGTTTTTCTCCGAAATATGGAAGTGGCAAAAATCGGCTAAGTAGCGAGTGCGTCCGCACTGGAGGTGAGTGCGTCCGCACTGCGCTCGGACTTTTCATATGTGAGGTCTGCGACGCTGAAAAATTGGCTAAGTACTGAGTGCGTCCGCACTGGCTGTCAGTGCGTCCGCACTGGGCGATTTTTCTTCATTTTGCACTGTTTCCTGCATTGAAATACCTAGCGAACGCAGTAACTTGATTCTTGGTGTATTCTATTCATTTTATATTCAAAATACAAGATATTTGGTGTTATTTTATGATAAAAACTAGATCGACGGTGTATATAAAATACACCTATCATATTTATATATATACAATGAACTACATATATGAAAAATTCTCGCGTCATACCCGCATTAGGGGACCACACAACCGTTCCAACACTGTAATTTTATTTAACAAGTATTAATAGTAAACATTGTGAAGTATTTATACCTATACAATACAAGTATTTATATCTATACAATGAACTACATATATGATATATGAATTTTCCTTAAATAACCGTACCCGCACTTTTTTTTTAAAAATCCCCGCTTCCAATTTCGAAATCGCTAGACGATCGTCTCCAAATCGCCTTGAAATCGCCTCGAAATCGATCGAAAATCGCCTCAAAATCGCGGAAGCTTCGAAAAAGGAAGAAACGGAGAGAAAGGGAAATTTAAAATTCAAACTGGAAAGTATGTAAATTAGTTAATTGGTAGTTGTGGGGACCGCTTACAGTTATGGCAGTTAATTGGGAATGAATTAAGTGCGGGTACGATGCTGGTACTCAACTGTGGGTACTAAAATAATTATTCTTATACAAAATGGTTAAAATACTTATCTACATAACTTTACAATTAATATTTTCTAAACATTATATCAAAAATTATCAATCTAAAATACCTTCCTAAACAGCTCACCCCAAATATTTCCTAAACATTCTACTGAATATTCTCAACCTAAAATGCTTTCCTAAATAACTCACAACAAATCTTTCCTAAAAATCATAACAAATATTCCCAATATTATACACCATAAATTCAAGTTCTCTGTAAATATGTCTCTATTTTGCTCTATAAGAGTGAAATTTAGTAGAATTTTTTTTTAAAAATATTAATAAAATAATACTCTTCCACCAATCTGCTAAACAGCACTCTTCAGTACTTCACAACTTAATCTTTCAAATATAATTATTCCAGCACTATTTTTAAAATTATCGAACAGGTTCTTATACCAGTCACAAACTTTTAGATGAAGCTTAACATTGACAAGTTCAGAAATTTTCATATCATGTGAAGCTAGAAAGAGAGAGTACACGCACCGTAGTTAGAATTATGCCTATATTGGTCTTTAATTTTACAATACCCATAGTATATTAAAAAATAATATTCTAGCAAAATAAATGGAAAAAGTTCCTAAGTTTTATGAACAATATATATGGAACAGCTGTTACAAAGCTTGAAAATTATTGGATAAGAACAATATAAAAATATAATTGTGATATTACTCAAAAATTAAATATTACCTTGTGAAAATCTATAATCCATCATGGACCTTGACAGCAGCTGAACCAAAGAGGATTTCTGGCGGACTTGATTGAGAAAGGATAGAGATCCGTAATATTAGGATGAGAAGGGGCCGGGGTAACTGTGAAAATGCAATCCAAGATTCTGTGGTCACTGGTTCAAAGGTTCTCATAGTAATTGGGGGAATTGGATAAATGGATTTTTTTCTTGCGAGAAATTCACGTTGTCATATATTTTTTCTTAAACATTTTTTAGTTATGCCACTCGAGGAGAACAAAATGAACAGTGTATGTATGCTAGTAGCCCAGAATAATTTGGGAAATATCGTCTTCATTTGCTAATTTTCCGTGAACAGTGTATGTATGCTAATTTGTCGTGAGACGGTATATTTTGAATCCGTATCCTCCCAGGTACCTGATTCGAACAAATTGCAAACGGACAGTCCAGATTAATTCCGGTCAAGCCAAAGTTAATTTGGTGCCTATAGAAACTATAAAGGATCAAAACTAATCTGGACCGTTCGTTAGTAATTTGCTTTAGTCAGGTACCTGGGTGATCAGAATTAGTATATTTTCGCTTGTAACGACTCGAAATGTAAAGTCATGTTTGGATGATAAATAAATAAATAAAACAAAAGAAAAATATATAGATAAGATCCGTGCACTAATACACGAAAAAAATATATCCAAGGTTGAGCTTAATTTTTTTCCACGTGTCATCTCTTGCTCATTCTCTCTTTGTAATCTATCAATTTTGTTATCGTCTTCTGACAAGTACATTTGTTTGATCTTTTCGTTTGATTTAATTGTAAATTATATTATGACAGGTGCATTTTGTTTGATATTTTATTGTATTTAATTGTAAAGTATTTTTTTACCATCACATAGATTTTTTTTTTTACTTATTACAATTTATTTTATTTTCAAAATTTTGTTGTACGTTAATTATTAGATTTTTATTATTATAACTGATAAGAAAATGAGGACTTTATTGGTCTCCATAATATCTTCACTTTCTAATTTTCTAATAACAAAATTTTAATACATATATGTTAAAATAAAACCATTAGATGTGATATATATTATTTTCTTTACATGTACATAAAAAGCTTATCACTTTCCTGTTTTATTTTTATATGAATTAATAAGTTGAAAATTAACAGTTAGAATTTATCCATATTAATGTTATTTTGCAAGCTATTGACACCGATCAATACAAAGTAGATATGTCGTAATTTTGTATAGTGCATAGAGAAAATGATATAGATCAAACTAACTATTTTATTTTGATATTTGAGTTTTAAATTTAAAGTTATAAAAGTTTAAAATGCATATAGAGACAAAAAAATATATATGTATTGAAACCCTCTTATAAGAACATTAGTAATAACTATTAATAAAAAAAACATAACATGATAACAAGTTTTTCAAAATAATACATTTTCTTATGAATATCTTTCAAATTGGAATTTCTCACAATTATTCTCACGTCCTTACTGAATACTCATTTCAATGCATTTTTATAACTGTTTATGAGCATACCCATGAATATGGACTTTTATAAATTAATATGTGAATTTCTGAACTCATTAAATTTCAACCCCACAATTTCATGACAACCAAATATGCCCAGGTTTTTCAACTCAACATTGGAGGAAAAAAACAATCATATAAATAAAATATATTAGGACAGAGATCGTTGCGTTATTATTTTTTTTATTTTACGAATCATAAGCAGTGTTGTAAATAACGGTATGCGCTCGTCGGACGGACATGGTACCGTCAAGCAATTAATCGGAAATAATCGGCCATAATCGAAAAAATTGGCCGATTAATCGGGAATTTTTTTGACAGTTTGGTCACCGCCAACGACTAATCGGCCGATTAATCAGCCTAAACGGACGTTTTTTACAACACTGATCATAAGTACCTCAGTTATTTGGGGAGTTAAACTCGGACATTAAAAAAAAAGAAAAAAAAAAAGAAGAAAAAAAGAGAGAGAGAACACTTGCATAGAAGTCCTGTTAAGAAAAGGAATTTATATACCTTTAAAGGCCGGGAAAAATGCAGGACAGGGAAGAGATCTCACCGAATATGTGATATTAGTTTCAGCTAGGGACTGTTAATGATCCGAGTTGGAGTATGCTCATGCTCGGTTTATTAAGTTAATGAGTGAGTCAATTCGAGTTGAGAAGACAATATCGAATTGACAACTGTGTTCGTGCTCAACTCGTTAAATGCTCGAGTTTGTAGGTAAATTTGAACTTTGTTTTCGAGTTTTTTTTGTTTCAGAACTAGACAAACTAATAAGTGATAGCTAATTTTTTCAATAAAAAATATTGCCATATTGACATGCCGAGTTGTACAACCAGACTTGAGCATCACAAATTATCAGTTAATTAATTTCAACAGTGTGTTATAGGTACCCACATAAAACAAAATATTTGCATAATGTTTTGAATTTGTTTTTGTTCATCAACCCAAACAACGTGTCTTAATGTTGCAACTCGGTATTGTTTTCGTTCATCAACCCAAACCAAATATTTGCATATTGGTTTGGATTTGGATTCGTTGCGTGCCTGAGTTAGGTCTGTCTGTTGGTGGGTCATTTTGTAATTTTTAATTTAATTTCAATTTAGATCTGGTTGTGAACTAGTTGGGATCGGATGTGGCATGATTTCGTGTAACTCAGTTTTTAATGAGCGAGTTATGAGCAAATTTGAGTCTGCTCATGCTCGGTTCAATAAGTTAAGGATCGAGTTGATAATGAACGAGTTATTAGCGAGTTGATGATAAGTAAATTGTTAGAAATTTTTTAACGAACGAGTTACGAGTTATGAGCGATTTTTTCACCCCTAGTTTTAGCCTTTCATCTTTGTAATTCGTGTTTTCTTTCAATTGGTGTCTAAATTTCCTCCATCCTTTTTCGCACAGATAGATAGGCGTGCAGCGGGTCGATAATAAATAGCACCGAGCATAGTAACATGATACGCGAATAATTCGCATATAATTTGTTTTTTTTACGTTTTCAAACTGAACACCGAATAAAACGCAAAAAAAACGCATTATACGTTTTATTCATGAATAAAACGCGAATTTTTTTTTGGATTTTTTTTTGCTTCATTATGGTACCGAATCATTCCCAAATTATTCTCGAATCACGAATTTTTTACTCTGCCGAACCAAACTCGAACATGAGTAGGCGAGTACTCGAGTAGAGACAAATAAACAGTAAAGACTACATACCTTGCCACTGCGATCCATAAGGGAAATCGCCGAGAACACCACGGGGTGGGGACCACGTCGGTCCTGACTCCTGACGACTGGAGAAACGAACAGATTTTTGTCTGTATAAAATTCCGTTGTCGGTCGCCCAATTACCTACGGGATTTTCTAAAAAAACAAATCGGTCGCCCAAATTCCCTGAAGCAATACAAATTTGGGTTTGGATCCGGACCGTTCGATTTGCTCTGCAACGACTATTAAATGGACTCGTGCATTCAAACTCGGACCGAATTGGCTTGACCTCTGATCGGACGGTCCAAATCATAACTAAAAAAATTGTGTTACTTGAGGGAATCTGGACCCACGATCAACTTCCCTAGCTTTCTCCTCATTTCTCTGTCCTATTCCTATATAATATCCAGTGCAGTCAATTGTGCAGCAGATTTATACAAGAGCTAATACAACCCACTACTAGCTATATTTCTTATCTAGGCTACACAAGATCTCACCCAAAAGCGCCCATTGTCTTTTACTTTTTCTCTACTGGAAAGGGGTACAGGGATCTTCTCTAATCATCCGCGGACGATGCTACCCATGCAATACGACTTATATCACGAGACACGGAATGAACGGTTTAGATTTCGTAAAGTATGCATGATGCGCAGGAGTGGATTGATTGCTCGATATTAATTTGCCTATTTTCATTGTAGCCCTTTTACTTTTTTAATTATTTCTTAAAAACTTTAGGGGGAATATTTTAACTCCATAAATTATTTTGATAATGATTTCACTATTCTTGGATTGAATAAAATTTGGACCATTTATACTTTCGTGTGTAATTGATGGTAAATTTTATCGCACTAAATTCTTTTAATCTCATCTCTTAAAACAAAAGATTAGCTTTATCAACTCTTCTATTTACAACAATTTAAGTGCTGATTCCGGTCCCAGATTTTTTTTTTAAAACCCCGTGATTTTTTTTTTCAAATGAAGAAGATATTAGAGTGAGTACTATGCATAGCACGATTTGGTCCGTAATACAGATCAATATTTGTCTTTTGAAAATCCTAACGGTTAATCCGAACCGTTAAACATGATTTTCATATAAATATGTACTTGCAGACCGAATTTTATATTTTTTAGAATTTTTTACTATTTTTAAAGATAGAGAAATTTATTGTTTTTGAATGGCCCAGACTTTTCAGATCAAGTGATTTTCTATCCATCTTAAAAAATAGTAAAAAAAAATCTGAAAAACATAAAATTCAATCTACAAGTACATATTCATATGAAAATCATATTGAACGGTTCGGATCAACCTCCCATATTAAAAATACAATTAGTTCTTGCTAGAATTGAATCATGAATTTTGATAATGAGAGACTATGCTATACTGTCATCAGACGGTGTCCGTGATTAAATTAAATAACTTCCCATCTATTACCTTTTAAATGTACACTATTGAGAACAGCAAGTCTGACCGGATCCTAATGGGTCTGGATCTTGTTGTATTTCTGACCATAACTAGGTAAATAGGAATGAACCAAATCCTACCCGTTAGTTGCTCAAGAAGCATTGACGTGTATCTGTTTTGTTTAATAATTCGGTTAGGTGAGCTATAGACTTAATACATATGATGATGATGGTTTCACCTCTATAAAATATAAATGGAGAAGCCCATGCTTTCGCAAAAAAAAACATTAGAAAATAAATGGATGTTGAAATTTAGGGGAGCCTTTTATTTTTATTTATTATTTAAAAAAAAATTGGATTAGGTCGTTTTGTAGAATTAGAATTTCAAAATTGCTAATTTCAATGGTTCTGATTTGTGATTAAAATTAGTTCTGAAACTATTTTTTAGCCTAAATCTGACGTATTAAGCCATCCAAGGAAGCCTTAATCATGTCAGAATGTATCAGTAATTTGTCCGAACGATTAAACATGATCTCCTAAATATACTTGTAGTCAGAATTTATATTTTTTTTATTTTTTATTTTTTGAAATAAGTAGAAAATTACTATTTTTAGAGGTTCATAATTTTCAAATCTAGTGATTTTCTATCGAATTTTCAAATTAGCATATCAAAACTTTTTTAGATTCTTTACTCGCTTAATTTTTCAATTATTGTTTCCTAAGTGTAAATTAAGATTATCTCTTTTTATCCTGCTTTTGCTCAAAATCTTAATTATTATAATGCTCTTAAAACATTTCAAGTTCTCAGCCCTTGAATTAAACCTTCTTGACCTCTATTTAGAAATTAAGAGAACCAAACATGAGTTTTTTTAACACGAATTAAAATTTAATTCATTTACAAAAGGATGTGAACTGCCATAACATCTTTTATCGCTAACCACTTTACCTGCTTTCGACAATAATTTAGTAAAATCACGTTCCCACAGTCACAGCATGATAGAAATATAGGATGCATGTGTGTGTGTGTGTTTGCGTGTGATGTATATAATGGAATCGTATGCCACAGAAAATCACAGTTATACATAATAGGTTAGGAAAGATAATCATTCCTTCACAATAACAGTAATTGCATTTATCTGTTTATCTGTATAAAAAACGGGCGTGAACTGAAGCAGTGTGCCCCATGCCCCCTCGAGTCCGGATCCCCTAAAGTAACCCAATTTTTGAGTTTAGACGTGTACGGTGCCTATTCGGTGGTAGCGCAGGGGGCCAGTATTATTTGTGGGGTCCAGGTTCTTTAAGATTCGTGTTAGAGCACCTTGGACGGTTTGGATCAAAACTGAAAAATTGGGTTCCTGCACTGGATCTGAATTCTGCCCCCTCATGGGCCATTTCCGTAATTTATCTCAATATTTGTGGCATTTCAATTCCCCAGTCGGCTTTCTGTATCCTCCGTTACTTACCACATGGGTCCCACACTGCCCACCATATCAGCATTTTTGGAATTAATTCATCTCCAGTTTATTAAATGACATATGCCTCCATTTGCACTGTTCAGCCAAACTACTAACTATGATCCAAAGCTACATTAACCAAAATTAAAATTTGAAGTAGCATCGCGTGCTTAAAATGATATCGTTATTAAAATTTGACAATTAGAGTTTAACTTATATTTTGAACATATCGTATACATAGAAAAGAAGATGAAGTTCGATTAAACTTCCATCATTTCTTGAATGATTTAGAATTTTTAATGACCGCATATTTTTTATATATTAATAGACACTCAATTTGTATGAATTATTTAAAGTATATAATAAATTTATAAGACTAGCAACATGTCTATCTTTCTTTTCCTTTAAAAAAAAAATCAGCTTAAACTGAAAAATATTTGTAAAATTATCAAGTTAATTGATAGTCAATGAATCTAAATCCTATAATTATGTATACACTGTTTAATTACAAGATACAATATTGCAATTAATGCACTTTATTTTAAATAAATGCATGCCGCAATATAAAATTAAAAAGTTTCTAAATAAAGAAAAGTCCAAATTTAAGGTCCTTGCAATTTATTTTAGGGTTAATTTCTCATGTATCCTTGAAGAGTTCTTCAATTTCTTATTTACCCTTATTGTCTTTATTATATCTAATAAATCCCTTAACTCTTTTAACTCTTTTCTATTTATCCCTGTGATTAATTATTCATTGTTTTATTTTATCTTTTCCCATTATACCCTTCTTCCTCACCTCTTCCCCAAAACATCAAATCAAGCATGCTTAATGCTTCGAACAAAATCAAACATGATGGCTAATTATGTTAAAAACTGAAATCAAGTTCACTTCAAAGTTTAAGAGGCACTGGGCACAGAAGGATATTCATAAGGGAACTGAATTAGAGTGATCCCATCTCTCTCTTTCTAATTAGAGTGATCCCATCTTTCTTATTTAAGAGTGATCACATTCTTCGTCCTTTGTTTTCCTCCTCCTGCACATCTCTATACATCCATCTCTTTGATTTGATTTGAACGCATTTAGCGCAAAAACAATAGCAGCATCATATAGCAATCCAAATTAAATAGCTCATTTAGCGCAAAAACAAAAATTTGATTGGTCTGATTATTTTCTGATGCTTGAATTAAGTGATTTTAACATAATAGAGATGGGAATCTCTCTTGCAAAACTTCATTCGGTATTATTACCACAATTGCTCTATGATGATGTCTTAACACAACTATGTTCAGTGCATTCAAAGCATGAAGCATGCTTCATTTCATTTTTGGGAAAGAGTTTAGGAAGAACAAGGATATAATGGGAAAAGATAAAGTCAGACAATGAATAATTAATTCTAGGGGTAAATAGAAAAGGGTTAACAAAGTTGAGGAATTTATTAGATATTATAAAGACTTCAAGGGTAAATAGAAAATTGAAGAACTCTTTAAGGTACATGAGAAATTAACCCTTTATTTTATTGTGCGAGTCCGTGCAACAATTGGATTTGGTTTGATCTTTTATTTATTTTATTTGAGATTTGGTTTGAGTTGACTAGGGTTTCTCATTTCAGTATTGACTGGAGAAGAGTGAACTCACGTTGGATCAAACAAAGATTACGGGTGCCCAATAATTATTGTTTGCTGAATATAAAAACTAGGTACTTGGTACCAAGAGTTCATAATATAATGGCCTTTATTCTGTTGCCACGGGTACCAAATTATTGCATCCTCAGTTATCACAAATAATTATATGCTAGTTTTAATCTTAATTATATAAGTTGAAGAATAGAAATGCAGACATCGCTATATCTTAACCGTTAAAATTTGAACCGCTCTTGGCGGCAACAAAAAGACGGGTTTTAATCGATTTAAACTTGTCAAAAACACACAAACTGTAACAAAAAGAACGTCTGAATATTTTTTAACCACGTATGAGTCTGAGAAAAAAATATAGACTAAATCTTAACTAGAACTATCAAAATATTACGGGTTCGAAGATACATAACGGGTATGAATTAAAATTCTTTTCTAAACATAATCTAATAATTTTATCCAAAAAATATACGCTTGTTATAAAAAAATAATCAATGTACAATAAGGGGACCCCAAGCATATTGATACACGAAACTACATAAAAAAAACCAGAAAAGATGCCGGTTTTGTAGATTTGAAGCCTCCTAGTACTGTCCTCGTGGTATATGTGGGTGTGTTTTGCTCATTCCCTTTCTCTCTCCTGTAGCCTTTTATTATTACCAATTTCCTTTCCAAAGGGCAAAGGCGAAGCCGAGAGAATATCTCCTCTCTCTCATGTCTCAACTCAATAAAGCCCCAAAACGAAAATAAAATTCATTTTCTTACACCGAAATCCCTTAAAAAGACAGCAGCAAAGAAAAAAAAGGAGAGGAAACTCGAAGAAATAAATATTAAACAAAGAAGAGAGAATAAAAGACCAGATGCTGACAAATTTCCTGTCACTGCTCTTAGAAGGTCGTTTGTTCCTGTGAGAACTGAGAACTGCCCCTCTCCTCTCTCTCCCAAGTTCTATCTCCCTTTCTCTCTCTATCTGGCCCCCATCAGATCGAAATCTCTCAGTCTAAAATCTCCAATGGCTGTTGAGATACAACAAACCGCTGTTTTTGCTTTTTGATCCCTTTCCTTTCCTCATTTTCTGAAACCTTCTTTTCTATTGTTTACCTGTTGAATACAGCTCTTGCCATAATATATCGGGGGTGACTGCGGGGTTTATGGTAGTGGGGAAAGTCGAGATCCTTTTGTCTCCTTCGTATTTTTATTTTCGGTGTTGTTTTTTTACTAATTCTCTCTCAATGGGTTAAGCTTTGAGGTCCAACCAAGTCTTTTCCAAGCTCTCATGCAGAACTCGTTGAATTAAGGTAATTTCTCCTTTTTAAGTTTCCTGTAGATTAGTTTTGTTGTTTGTTTGATTGGATTCAGAAGGATCTTCCAATTTTTTTTTTCTGGGTTTATGGAGGTTGAGATTGTGTTATTTGGTAGAATTCTGGTGCTTTGCATTTGAGATTTCATGGTTTATAGAAAAGTTTTGGATTTTCTCGCTTTTATTCGTATTGAATTCATGCCAGTGCTGAGAATTGTCCCAACTTTCTGCCCTTTTTTAAGGGCTTAATATTTTATATAGTATTATATTTGCTACATTAAGGTTTTAGATTAGATTGGTTTTTAAACACTTGCAATGAATTTTTTGAGTTCATGCCAAGTGTGATATTTCTGGGAATTTAGCTTTTGGGAAGGGCGTTAATCTAAATTTGTCAACTTGACTATTTTCTTAGAAAAATTCTATATTTGAGGTGAAAAGGCTTTTAAACCTTAAGAGACTGATGGCCTGTCTTTGCATAAATTTGCCATTTTCTACATTTGGAAACGCTTAGATTGTTTCAGTTGTGCATAATTCTCTCAAAATATTTTTTTCTATTAGGTACTTATTTAATTATCTGATTTATTTGGTGACCTCACAGTAAAAGATCTTACTACCAATCTGAATTTTTGACAATAAGCATGACATATGAAGTCAAATACTTTGTTTCAATTGGTACCCAAAATGCCGCTACAATACCTTAGGGTTTCTCTTGTTTATTATCAATTGGATCCCAGCAAGTCAACTTGTTGTGTTTTATATTGAGTTGTGTGTTAAATGATGCTTTCTAAAATTTTCCTCGGTTTTTCATTGCATGGCAGGTTTTCTTAGTGACTGGAGAACCTCATTTTATCTTAAGATAAACTACTCAAGTAAAAGGGGGATTGAGCGTGACCTAGATTCTTACATATCTTCCTTTTAGCATGCTGAACAGCCCGTAGAAACAAGTTTGTAAAGGGCATTTTCCTTGTTGATATGGTAATTGGCTTGTCATCATGGCACTTACACAAATTTCATTTGCTTCTTCTCTTTTTTCTCTTGCATTATTTCAGATTAAAAGATGCATAAATTTCTGTATTAGGTACATTCTGTGTAGAAATGGAGTCTGCATGTGAAATGTCGCGTACTGTAACAGACACTTGTATAGATAACAAGGCAGTATTTAAGTGACAAGACAAAGATGTAGTCTAGACTTTACAGTTGATTTATCATTGGAATGCATAATATTAACAATCTGTGTTATTATTGGATATACGTTTCGTAATTTATAGCCATGCATGGAGTTTATGACTGCTATACTTAAAACTGTAAGCTGCATGCATGTAACACTTGTATGATGCACATTTAATTCTTATAGTTACAAAATTTACATGGACTTAGTCGCTTGGCTGATTTACAAAAATGCCCTTTACAAACTAATTTTCACTTTTTAACCGAAGTTTGCCGAAGTACTTCCATCCCCACTGTTTCTGTGTTGGCAAGCATCTAGCTGCTATTTTTTTGTTTGTTTTGTTGTTGTTAAGTTCTAGTTGTCCAATCGAGCATACTCGTAAAATTGAACGGTGAAGCTAGTTCTACCAGTATTGGTGATGTATATTAAAAAAAAAGCCTACTCAAACATCTATACACGATGTGCTTTTTTCTGTAGAGAAGAAGTTAAATGGGGAGTAGAGCAGATAGCGAGGGCTACGTACCACCTGCAACTTATGGAATGGCGGGGCCAATGATGCATCTGTGTTACGATGAGAGAGGAGATCTTTTGCATGGTTATTCAGACCATGAAAAGGAGATGCTCAAGAGAATTATTCTCGAGCATGAAGTTGTTTTCAGAGGCCAGGTGGAGTAAAACTCTGCTCTTGCCTATCTATTTCGAAAAGAAAAAAAGAAGAAAAGAATATTGGGGCAATTTACTCGTAAAGCCTCAATATATCTTTCATAGCATACACAAAAGAAATATTATTGCGACCTCTCTCTTCGCCATTTTCATAAGTTGCCCAAATATAGACCTCATTAAGTCATCCTTGCTCTTTATGGCCGTGGAGATCGGAGTAATTTGGGCATTTATTGAAAAGAAATTTAGGAATGTAGCATATGTGGATATTTCAGCCTATTATAGGGTCTATATGTGAATTTCTTATTCAGTGGTGACGTGCCTTTCTGTTCAAGTCGAAAGTGAACAGCAATATAGAAGGTTTTAAATGGTTTATGTGAACACATTTATTTTTAAATAAAAACAGATTCATATTCGCATATAAAATTTGCGCAACATGGACATTCCTTTGAAATGTTATTCTTTCGAATGATGCATTAACAAATTAAATATATTGAACTTCTTAGTTTGTATTGTTCAATTTTCAGGTGCATGAACTTCATAGGCTGTGGAGAGTACAGAGGGATTTAATGTTGGAGTACGAAAGGAATCCATTGCAAAGGAATTCTTCTTCATCTCCAGTTCCTACTAATCAGCACAGCACCAATGAAAACAATTCTGTATTTGATTCCAACCAGAACCGACCCAATTTCGAGTTTGTCAGAGAAGGGAGTGCACAATCTTCCGCAAACATTGTTCCCGCTAAAAAGCCCATGTTTGACCTTCGGCTTCCAGCAAGTGATTACATTGAAAATGGAAATGGATTGGAAGGCGGATTTGGATTAGGAAATACCACTGTTTCTTGCTTTGGTAAAGGCGGTGTGTTTAGTTCAGCTAATGGGGCAGGCACTAGTGGAAGTGAGAGGAATTTGGTAGCTGACCTGAATGAACCTGTTGAGGTGATAACGGGTTTGGACTTCTTAGGTGTGAATAGGGACCCAGTTTGGCATAGACGAGTTGATGAAGGATCTAGTTCGGGTTTGTTCAGTGGAAATAGGAAAATAGCTAATGAAGATTGGTCTCTTGAGAAAGAAAAAGGTATGCATTTTCCTACCTATTACAAGTGTACTGGCAGTATATCCATACAAGGTTTTTACTATTACACCCCAAACTTTCTTATTTGTTCTTTTTTCACTGTATTGGTGCTTAGTTGCATGGTTGATATTAGTGTGAGATTATTTTGATAAACAACTCAGTATAAATCCTGCAAGATCAATTCGTTTTTTGCATGTTAGCTTGTATTTAGTATCCATGTAAATAGTTATTCGCATCTACTATTTGTTCATGTAGTTAGTATGTTTGCAATTTTATTGAGGTGGATTTATTGTTTCTCAAACACTACTAATTATATCAATTTAATTCTTCAGGAGGTAATTCGTCAGGAGTAAACTTCTTTAACCCAGATAGGAGCCACCCTAATTTCACCTCCAGTAATTCACCAGGCGTAAACTTTTTCACTACCTACAGAAGCCACCAAAACCTTTTCAAAGACCAGCATGCCATTGCGCCTCTACTATTTGGCCAAAAGCTAACCTTCAGTTCTGACACCTCTCAAACTCAATCAACCCATATTTTTAGCTCTAATAACAGTAGTAATAATAATTACAATAATCATTATTCGGTGGCTCCCACTTCTTACCCTGTTCTTGATTCAAGCCCCCATTATAACATCTTAAACAAAAATAAAGGCCTCATGGCGGGTTCTATTCATCCCCTAAGCCCATTCTTTAATAATGGTTCTGGTACTGCTATAAGAGGCACAGGTGACAATTCTGGATATTCTTTGAACGCGCCTCGTAATTTGGTACTAGGGAGTTCTGGAGGCCAGTCATTCAACTTATCAAAATCGAATTGGGAGAAGAATTTCGCTCCGGATACCAGTTTGGATTTGAATGAACCTATTCCAGAAGGAAATCGAGAAATTAAAGGCATTAAATTATTTGGATCTAGTTGTGGGGGCTTGGTTTCTGAGGCCGATTGGAAGAAAAATGAAATAAATTTAAATAACACTGCAAATGAAGATGAGCTTTCTCGGAAGGCCTCCAGTTCTGCAAGTGTAGTTGCAGGTGAACCTAATAGCTGCAATATGAAGTTACTTGGGTTTCCCTTGTTTGGCAATTCTTCTTCAAACAACAAGTCTGCACTACATGCCAATGAATCAAGTAAGAGTGAAAGAAGGGTTGATTATGAGCATGTGGGACCTGCCAAACGGGCATTTATTGACCTTAATGAGGATCTACCGTTAGAGAATGACCCCAATTCTCTAAAGGAAAGAAATGAAGGTAAACTTACTCGATATGTGATTGATTTGGAAATGCCAGCCTCTCAGTTTGAGGAAGCCGACGTTGGTATGCAACATGAAATTGAGATCAAAAGAGAAAGCAGGCTCGATTTGTCAGATACAGAAGCGGCTAGTACTATAGTTGCCATTTCACAACTTAAAATAAACCCAATACCATCATTCCATCAACCCGATGCACTCGTATGGTTTGCAGATCTTGCTGTATCTGGTTGTGACAAACGGGGCTCTGAACCTGAGTCTGATAGTGAAGATCTTTTTGAATCCATGACCCTTAAACTAGAGGAGGTTAAATCTGACGATCGTTTTGGAACTGGCAATTTCTGCGAGAAAAAATTCAAAGGAGAGAGCAGCAGCGTAGCAGGCGAAACAGGGTACACTTCATTGCTTTTTACCCGGGGCAGACGGGGCCCAGCCAGAAAGAGGCGTCAGAGGAGGGATTTCCAGAGGGATGTGTTACCTACCATAGCTTCTCTCTCTAGAGTTGAGGTTACAGAAGATCTGCAGATGATCGGTGGTCTGATGAGAGCATGCGGACAGGAGTTTGACTCCATTCTGACAAGGCGGGTTGGCCGGGGTACCTCCAATGCAAAAGGGAAGAGGCAACAGAGAAGTCCTCAAGTGAATTCACCTCTGAGGACACCTCAGGTGAAACAGCCAGATAAACACCTCCCTCAGACATCCTCGTCGAAAGGAAACCTACCTCAGTCAAACCCACTTCTAAGAACTCCACCTCAGGTGAACACATTACAGAACCCTTGTGTTAAGCCACCACAAAGGATTCCAAAGGGGAGCAACCCACAGAGGAACCCTCCAGTAATGAACCAGCAGTCTGGAGTCCCTCTGGTGAACCAGCCTCATGGAGGGCCTGTGATGGGCCCACCACAGAAGGTCTCGCTTGAGAACCAGCAGCAAAGAACCCTCCAGCCAAACAGGCCACAGAAGATCACACTGGTGAACCATGCGCACAGGTTCACACTCTTTAACCCGAGGCAGAAAGCTGTTCCAATAAACTTGTCACAGAACATTCATGGAGGCACTGAGGTGGCCCATTCAGACATAGTCCTGGTAGCTAATCAGATGCAGAGAAGCGAGCAAAATAACCAGCCACAGAGAAGTGTGTACATGGGCCAATCACACACAAGTGTGCAGGCAATTCCGCAGCAGACAGTTAACCAAAGTTCTGACATGGAAGGTGAAGGTCTGAGTGTTATTGGGTGGGGCCGGACGACAGCAAGAAGGAACCGGAGACCAAGGGGCTTGCCACTGGCTCCGCAACAGCAGCAGCCAGGGAATAATAACCACTCGTGCCTTTAAATTGAGGTGATTTGAAACTTTTTTAGAGGGGGTATTTTATAAAGAGGGTATACTTTGGTTTAATTGGATTGTGGGGCCGGGTGTGTGTGTGAGTGTGGTGGGGGTTGATTAATTGGGTTGGCTGTAAAGTGGCGCCGGAAATTTGACCGCTCGTTTTAAATTTTTGTATATCAGGTAATAAGTGAACCTTTTTTCTTTCTTTTTTTCTCCTTTCATAGACAAAAACAAAGCAGTTTCAGTTTAATTAGGGAACAATGGAACATAGTTTGTAGATATTAAGGAGTGTCTCTGCTTGTTCTGATGCGTGTATATTGTTTTGGTTGTTTTGGGTTTATGAGTATATGGCTGGCCCTGTTCCAAATATACCATTGTATATTGGCTGGTGCTGAAATTTCGGACCTTGAGACATAAGGCGGTGAAAGTTCGGTGAAATTGTATTTTTACAAGGTCGCAGTTTCTCTGGAATTCTTTAAGCCTAGCAAGTTGTACATTGTGCAGGAAAGTGATAGATACTCTGGGTTGGAACCCATTGTTAGCTGATACCATTTGCTCATCTCATACAAAATGCTTCAGGGTTTGAGGCATGGTGCTCTGAAGTAAATTTTATCAGTATTTCAATCTTTTCAATTAGAAATGTTTAAACATGCTTAGTTCTGTTTGCATGTGCCCTGAGTATGACAGAAGTGACCTCATGCAGTCGTGCGAACTTAAGCCGGATTTAATCAAAATTTGAAGTATAACATTGTGTATTTGTTTTTTTACTAGTATTTTTGGTTCTACTTTGAAAAGTTGGTATAGACTGGTAGGTACATGTACGCCAGGAATATAGTTGAAATACACAGCACAGCTGCACGAGTCCATATCCTCTACAAGTACTTGCTCACTACCTGAGCATAGAGATACTTGCGTGGATGTGCAGCAGTGTGTCGTGCTATGGGGGAGAGGCTGAGCATTATCCCAATCAATATATTTACTATTTTGCTTTAGTATCGGAGTTGCTGCGCTCAAATTATCCTGGGCAGATTCATGCCTTGGATTTACACCTGTGTATAGGAGGTATTTGAGAAGTTTGCGAACACAGTTTGCGAACACGAATCCCAAAGCATACCGCCGGAACAAATACCTTGCACTGAAAATTACAGTACAGCAAGAGTGTTTGAAATACAGTAATAGCTACGTACCCTCTCATCCATCAATGCCCAACTTCTTTTATTTACTTATAGTAAATTTCAAATATCCAGCACTTTCTTTCTCAAGTAAGGGCCCATTTAGTATATAATTCTTCCATTTTGTTATCATCACAGGTGATTATGCTTGGGAAGTCTGAGTAGCTGTAAAGATTCTAGTGTTACTGTGCTAGTGCACGTTGGTGTTAGCGCACGCCGTAAAGGGATGACCAATATATATTTTACATTACTTAATAAAATACCGCCCCGATGTGTGGTCACTATCTTTTGTTTTGTTAAACACTTTAATTACAAACAGGTTTAATTGCTTACAAAATATTTTCTATACACATTCGTAAATATATTACTTGTGTAATAATCTTCTGCAAAACATAAAACATAAAACATAAAACGTAAAATTAGTATGTGTGTAGTATATGACCATAATAAACATGAGATTTGCTTTGAATTGGATATGATGCGAAAGCTGGAATCAATTATCCGTCAATTATTACAATGCATGGGTTTTTTTCAGTTTCTTTCTTGATTAACAATAACAATATAAGAAAAAAAAATGTAATGACTAACAAATGGTCGTCAACGTAGAGAAGAACACACAATCAAACGAGGACCGGAAATGGCAGATTGGCAGCTGCAGAAATATTGGAGGGGCAAAATTGTCCGTAATTTTAGAATCTTAGAATTGTCGTGTTAATACTTAATATCAACCTGCCGCTGTGTACTACAGGGGACAAGGATCTAAAGGGAAGATCACACGCTCTTATTCTCAGAAACTGTGTGGGCTGAAATAAATAGTTTTCCTTTAGATTTGGGAGGAGATTGGTGCATTTATATCCCAAAGGGGATTGCATTTAATCGAATTTAATTCCACCGTGATGTGATCAATGCGAATGGTTCTACAAATAACAATTTCAAAGGACGGACAAGAACATCAGCATCGAGCAGTTATTACAGAAATCAACTAAGGGAATGCAGATCATGTATACAGAAATTAACTTGGGAAAAGGCTTTTTTGTCGCCCAGTAAAAACTAGCAAAGGATTTTTGTTGTTGTTGTTGTTGATAAAGTGGAAATTACCCACCAATTTCATTAGAAATAAAAGCTACTCACAGATGCTGGCTAGTAAGGAATTACTTCGTTCTTTTTAAGGTTTTGTTCGGCTGACATGGAATTTAATGAGATGGAATTCGACAGAAATATCGGCTAAATAGAAGAAATGACGTTCCCTCTCTCCAATTTTGATTCTTCTCATATTATTTTTTCACAGGAGAATTTCTGTTATGTTTGACCCAAATTGCTATTTGGATTTATTGAGCTTTGTATCTTTAATATGTTAGCATATATATAGACTCTTTGTATGAGAGAGAATTAAGTCTAATAGAAATCAGTTTTGAGTTGTCTCTCGCTCTCTTTCTCTTCTCAAATCCTAGAATAATTAACAAATTGGTATTAGAGCCATCTCGCTGCCGGCAGTTCGATCGGTGATTCCAGAGTTCAGATCAGTGTCCGCTGCCGCTAAGAGTTTTTTCAGTTTCGTTTCTCCAGTCAGATCTCTTCGTGTAGCGCGTAGACCGCGGTAGACCAGGCAAGCACTCTCTGTGAGACGCGACGGAGACCTCGCGTACACCGCGATTTCGGTGTAGCGGTTTTCCTGTGAGCCGCGATTTCTTTTGGCACTTTATGTGTGTACACCGCGCAACTTTGATTTTTCCCGTAAGCCACGCAAAAGCAAAAGCAAAATCAAGGTATACTGCCAAAGTTTGCCGCTTCTAATAATTCCGAAACTAATTAAAGTTCATATCAGGTTTGATTTGTTCTAAATTCAATTTTTTTGTTAAATTGGAATTTTTCAAATTTGGATTCTGTGTTTCGGTAGTTGGAGTAATTTTGGTAATTTGGGGAATTAATTAATTGGGTGTTTGAGAAATAGAATGGCTATGTCGGCGAAGTATGATATTGAGAAGTATGATGGGAAGACGAGTTTTGCATTATGACAAGTGCGTATGGCGGCAATTTTGTCGAGCCAAGGTGTTAATGATGACATTTTTGGTAGAGAAAATTTGATTGATGCGTTGATGGATAGAAAGTGGAGAAATATGGATGATAAGGCACTCTCCATTATCCAATTGTGTTTGAGCAATTCGACATTGCAAGAGGTCCTATCGGAGAAAACTGCTAAGGGTTTGTGGGAGAAATTGGAGAATATTTACATGAAGAAGTCTCTCACCAATCGATTGCGATTGAAGTTGCGCCTCTACACCCTTCGCATGGTTGAAGGTACATCAATTTCCGATCATATTTCGGAGTTTGCATCTATTTTGAATGACTTAGATAAGATTGATGTTAAGGTGGATGATGAGGACCAAGCCCTTTTGTTATTGTGCTCATTACCCGCATCATACAAGGCCTTTAGAGACATGTTGATTTATAATAGAGATAAGATTTCCCTTGAGGATGTTAAGAGCAATTTGCAAGCCAAGTTGCACATTGATAGTGAAATGACCAATAGTGAGAAAGGGAGTCAAGGTGTTGGTTTAGTTGTTGATCGAGGTAGGTCATGGGACCGAAACTCGAAAGATACAAGGACCCGTTCACAGTCTAGGCACAAGAATTTGGCGTGTAACTATTGTAAGAAGAAGGGACACATTAAGGCCGATTGTTTCAAGCTTAAAAATAAACAAAAGGCGGATACTAAAGGTTCTTCTTCAGAGGAGGCCAATGTGGCCGAGTGTGACACGGTTGATACTCTTTGTGTGATAGACACCAATGTTGATGACATGCATTGTTGGGTGATGGATATGGGTGCTTCGCAACACATGACTCCGAATAGAGATTGGTTTGAGACTTATGAGCCTATGGATGATAAGGTTCTCATGGGAAACAATAATATGTGTAAGGTTGCCGGAATTGGTTCGGTGACAATTAAGTTTCATGATGGAAAGGCCCGAAGATTAACGGGTGTGAGGCATATACCCGATTTGTCAAAGAATTTGATCTCTTTGGGGTCTCTTGAGGAAAAAGGGTGCAAGTTCCAAAGTGAAGGTGGAGTTCTTAGAGTTTCTAAAGGGGCTCTCACAATCATAAAGGCGAAGAGAATTGGAACTCTTTATTTCCTACAAGGTTCCACGGTCACGGGCTCAGCTGCCATTGCGCGTTCTGGTACTATCTCGGATGCGGATGCTACAAAGTTGTGGCATATGAGATTGAGGCATATGAGTGAGCGAGGAATGACCATTTTGAGCAAGAGAGGCTTGTTGTGTGGCCAATGCACGGGCAACTTGGAGTTTTGTGAGCATTGTGTATTTAGCAAGCATAAGAGGTTAAGCTTCTCCACGGCCATTCATTCGACCAAGGGAACATTGGACTACATCCATTCGGATCTTTGGGGACCTTCTCGCGAGCCATCTAAAGGTAATGGTTCTCGTTACATGCTTACTTTCATTGATGATTTCTCAAGGAAAAAGAAAAGCGATGTGTTTCGCACCTTCAAAGAATGAAAATCACTTTTGGAGAACCAAACAGGAAAGAAAGTTAAGAGGTTAAGAAGATAATGGTTTGGAGTTTTGCAACCGTGAGTTTGATAACTTCTAGAAAACCGAAGGGATTGTTCGGCACAAGACACTGGTTAACACTCCTCAACAAAATGGTGTTGCGGAAAGGATGAATATGACACTACTTGAGAGGTCTAGAAGCATGCTTTCAAATGCGGGTTTGGGTAAGGAGTTTTGGGCGGAAGCCATTAACACATCTTGCTATTTGGTGAATCGATCTCCTACCACTTCAATTGAGTTGAAGACACCCGAAGAAGTGTGGTCGGGTAAGCTAGCCGATTATTCGAATTTGAGGGTGTTTGGTTGTCCCGCTTATGCACATGTGAATGAAGGAAAGTTGGAACCTAGATCGAAGAAGTGTGTTTTTGTTGGATATTCCGCAAATGTGAAGGGGTATAAATTGTGGTGTCCCGAATCATCCAAGTTTTTCATCTCGAGAGATGTCATTTTCAATGAGTCGGCAATGTTGAAGGCAAATGATGTTGCATCCGAACCGACTATTAAGGAAAATGAGACGGTTGAGAAGGTGGAGTTTGAGGTGCCGGTCCAAGAAGGTGATGATTTGATCTCACATGATGATGCCAATTTGGAGGAAGGCCAAGAAGAGGCACAACCATATGCATTGGCAAGGGACCGAGTTAGAAGAGAAATTCGACCACCTACAAGGTATGGTTACTCTGACTTTGCTTATTGTTTGGCAATTGCAGAGGATGTGGAGTATTGTGAGCCATCTTCCTACAAGGAAGCCATTTCTTCTAAGGATGCGGCCAATTGGATTGCCGCTATGAATGAAGAGTTACAATCCTTGCAACAAAATAAGACTTGGTCTCTTGTGAAGCCTCCTAGTGGTAAGAGGATTGTGGGTTGCAAGTGGGTGTTTAAGAGAAAGATTGATGGCTCAAATCCCGCAGATTTTCGATACAAGGCAAGGCTTGTGGCTAAAGGGTATAGTCAAGTCCAAGGTGTGGACTTCAATGATGTGTTCTCTCCCGTGGTTAAGCATACCTCCATTCGAGTTTTGCTCTCTTTAGTGGCAATGAAGGATTTGGAGTTAGAGCAAATGGATGTGAAAACTGCCTTCTTGCATGGTGATTTGGAAGAGCAAATT
Organism: Carex myosuroides; assembly: GCA_028015225.1. Classification (NCBI taxonomy): domain Eukaryota; kingdom Viridiplantae; phylum Streptophyta; class Magnoliopsida; order Poales; family Cyperaceae; genus Carex; species Carex myosuroides. The sequence goes on along the minus strand of CM051485.1, from coordinate 3,036,244 downwards.
TACATGAGTCAACCGGAGAGTTTTGAGGTTACGGGAAAGAAGGACCGTGTGTGTCTTTTGAAGAAATCCCTTTATGACCTTAAGCAATCACCGCGGCAATGATATAAGAAGTTTGACTCATTCATGGTGAGTATTAATTTCCATCGTTCCAATTATGATAGTTGTGTTTATTTCAAGAAGTTGGATGGTGGAGATTTCATTTACTTGTTGCTCTATGTGGATGACATGTTAATTGCATCCTCAAACTTGAAAGAAGTTAGGAGGTTGAAAGAGCAACTAAGTTCGGCATTTGAGATGAAAGATTTAGGGGCCGCCAAAAGGATTCTCGAGATGGAGATCACAAGGGATAGGTCTAAAAGGAAGTTGTTTCTTTCACAAAAGAGTTTTGCCGAGAAAGTGTTACGCCGTTTTGGTATGGAGAAAGCGAAGGTTGTTTCAACACCTCTTGCGGCGCATTTCAAACTTTCGGCCGCTTTAAGCCCAAAATCCGATGATGAGAAGAAATTTATAGAAAAGGTTCCATATTCGAGTGCGGTCGGGAGTCTCATGTACTTGATAGTGTGTACTCGACCCGACATTGCTCAAGCCGTTAGTGTGGTAAGTAGATATCTCTCTTGTCCTGGGAAAGGGCATTAGGAAGCGGTGAAGTGGGTCTTCCGCTATTTGAGAGGTACTATTGATGCTCGATTGGAGTTTGGTAATGGCAAGACACTAACGGGTTTTATGGATGTGAATTTTGCGGGTGATTTAGACAAGAGGCGTTCTTTGACGGGTTATGTTTTTACCCTTGGAGATTGTGCAATTAGTTAGAAGTCTACACTTCAAGCCACCGTTGCACTCTCAAGTACCGATGCCGAATATATGGCAATTACCGAGGCTATTAAGGAGGCTATTTGGCTCAAGGTATTTGTTGGTGAGATGTCTTCTTTCGAGGGTCCTATTACGGTGTTTTGTGATAAACAAAGCGTAATTCATTTGACCAAGGACCGCATGTACCATGAGAAGATGAAGCACATTGACATTCGGTACCATTTTGTTCGAGATGTGATCTCGGAAGGCAAGGTTGCTGTGAAGAAGATTGGTACCGAGTCGAATCCGGCCGATATGCTCACAAAGCCTCTTCCAATTGCAAAGTTCAAGCTTTGTTCAAGTTTGGTGTCGGTTTGTTTCTAGCTAGTTTGAGCTAGCTTTGTTCCTAGCATGTTGCTAGTTTATCTTTATGTTTACCTTTGTTTAGGTTATGTTTGCTTTATGCATTTGCTTTATGTTTTAGTTTGTTTTAGATGCAATTTGGTTCAAGGTGGAGATTGTTATGTTTGACTCAAATTGCTATTTGGGCCCATTGGGCTTTGTATCTTTAATATGCTGCATATATATAGACTCTTTGTATGAGAGAGAATTAAGTCTAATAGAAATTAGTTTTGAGTTGTCTCTTTGTCTCTTGCTCTCTTCCTCTTCTCAAACCCTAGAATAACTAACAATTTCTTTTTCAGGAGTCTCTAATGGTGGAACCAAACTCGAGTCTATGGATTTATTTATTTTTAAAAGAATTATGAGAAATCTCTTAGCCCAAATACGACCATTTTTTTAACTATAACATCAAATAAAAATAAAAAATTCAAACATAATATCAGATTGCAAAAATCTCAGAAAATGCCACTGCCGTAGACATTATCTAGCTGTATGTTTAAGCTTTTACCACTGACACAGCGAAAATTCAAAAAACTGGGAAGAGGCAGAACTTCTCTCTTCTCAACGTTGATTGGTGGCCCCTTCCTTTACTAGATTCTTGAACACTAACTTATGAGGATGGATTTGTGTAGAACCACTCCTTTTTATTTGATTTTTATCTTTTATTTCTGGTTTGGTAAATTTCTTATGTAGTCTTGCATATCAATTAGTCCTGTTGGCTTTAAAGAAATTAAGATTTTTTTAATAAGATAGGGGTCTAGCCACTAACTTATGAAGAAATTAAGAAAGTTAATGGTAGATGGTATTTTCTCATATTCGCAAGAATTAAAATGAGAATTTCTTATCTTTGCATTGGTACATAATAGTCGGTATAAAACCGTACTTGTGTTGACACTTGGTATGACTAAATGATCTTCAGGTGTATCTTCTGGCTGAGACTGGAAGTAACAAATTAAAGATAATCTGAAGCTACCAATTGATGAGAATCTTGTCACTAGGTTCTAGTTGTGACCACTTAATCTGAGTATCAATTAGCTAATTATGTTTTGTCCATGTAAATTGCAGCTTAAAGATGAATTTGCCAAGAAAAAGCATTTGGAGGTTAATGTGACGTCTGTCATGGGTGAAGAGCAGATTTGCAGCGTCAAGAATATTGGTCTTAGGGGTCTTTGTTTAGGCTGGAGGCTATAAATTTGAAATAATGAAATATTAGTATGATGTCGATATAAATATTATATAAATATTATATATATATATATATATATATATATATATATATATATATATATATATATATATATATATATATATATATATAGAGTATGGCTAATTTGCTGCTGGCAGCATTTCGGCCAGCTGCTGCCGGGGCTATATTTAGCCATACGATGTTGAAACAACAAATTCAAACCGTTAGATGTGATCTCCATATTAAAATCTACTTGGAGATCAAATTTTACATTTTTTGAAATTTTTTTACTATTTATTAAGCCACTTTGAAAATTCCAGATCATATGGTCCAGACTGTTTTTATTGTTCACCCGGATCAGCAATTTTCAAAGTGGCTTAATAAATAGTAAAAAAATTCCAAAAAATGTAAAATTTGGTCTCCAAGTAGATTTTAATATAGAGATCACATCTAATGGTTTGGATTTGTTGTTTGAACATCGTATGGCTAAATATAGCCCCGGCAGCAGCTGGCCGAAATGCTGCCAGCAGCAATTTATATATATGAGTATGGCTAAGTTGTTGTTGGCAGCATTTCGGCCAGCTGTTGCCGGGGCTATATTTAGCCATACGATGTTCAAACAACAAATTCAAACCGTTAGATGTGATCTCTATATTAAAATCTACTTGGAGACCAAATTTTACATTTTTTGGAATTTTTTTACTATTTATTAAGCCACTTTGAAAATTACTGATCCGGGTGAACAGTAAAAACAGTCTGGACCATATGATCTGGAATTTTCTAAGTGGCTTAATAAATAGTAAAAAAATTCCAAAAAATGTAAAATTTGGTCTCCAAGTAGATTTTAATATGAAGATCACATCTAACGGTTTGGATTTGTTGTTTGAACATCGTATGACTAAATATAGCCCCGGCAGCAGCTGGCCGAAATGCTGCCAGCAGCAAATTAGCCATACTCATATATATATATATATATAGTAGGTTATCTTTTTTCTGTCGACAACGTTTAGTTGGTCAAATAAACATTTGATCTGAGAAATATTAGTGTGTTGAGATAAATCAAATCACAAATTTTAGACAAAAATATGTTGAATCATTGGATGAAGTTGAGATAAATTTAGAGAACTGATTAGTGTGTGTTTTTACTGTAAATTAAAATAATAATAAAATTTTAGCGTTTGTTGATTGTTTCTGATATCTTATTGCAATATGCATAAACATACATAATATTAAATGCAGAATTAATAAAGACATGTTTTATTTTTTTTTTTACTAAAAAACAATTATAGTTATTTGCTATTGATTAGTTTTGTTTAGACAATAGGTCATTATTAATATCATTTGTTTTAAATAAGAGATGTTAAAATGAAGAGTCAAGTAACAAATACATGATATATCATGCAAAATTCCATTTTCCAAAAACTCCATTTTTTGTGTGCTTCTAAACATAATTTTACTAAAAGATAGTGTTTTACATAACTTTGTAATGTTATTTAACAAATTAATTTTATTAAAAAAAATCTCATTCTTTGAATATAAAACAAATTTTGTTAAAAAAAATCCGAATTTCCGATCCGATTCGGCAGATTCTTACTTATTTGCTTGATTCCATGATCAACTTGTTAATTTCGCTTACGGTTCCGAAATTTGAACTTTGGTTGAGAGCCTACAATTTTCAGCAACCCACAACTTAATTTTTTGTTAAGCGGATCTTGTGTGCAGCTGATAGCGCTCGCGTGGATTGTAAATAAATTTCAATGAGTTCGCTACTTCGCTCTTTATTTTTCTATTTTGTTGAAAAGCCGTATCACTGAGTTCGTTACTGATATGTCAACGCAAAGAAAAAAAAAGAAAAGAAAAAAAAAACACTTTGCTTCTCAGAGAAAAAAAGCAGCAAATGACGACTCTTCTGACCTCCACTGCTTTTATTTTCTCTGAGAAGCATAGTGTTTTTGTTTTTTTTTTCTCTTCGTTGAAAAAAGAAACAGTGGGCACCTCCTCCACTAATTGTTGCTCGCCTCCGCTAAGTTCTAGTTCAACTTGTTAATTTGAACTGAGCTACTGACAAACTAGTTTGCTAACAGCTCGGTTCACTATTCACTATGAACGGACTACTAGTGATCGAGTAAGAGACGAATCACGAACGATCCACGAGTTATGATTTTTTTTTCCAGACCCAGGAGAAAGTGCCTGCTATTCAACCATCTACGGCCAGCAAGCAATCTTGTACGTACCAAACACAGTCTGCATCTCAAATCAAACCAGATCCGAATTGGCTCCAATGCAACCCGACCCGCAAGACACGGCATTATCCCTAAGACCAAGCTCGACTCGCTCTTGCACTTTCAGTTTCAGATAACGCTTTTAAAGCCGCGAACTCAACAGACGCGCACACACTCTCGCGCTTCAGCAGTTGGACAGCCTCCTTTTTTATTTTTCCTATCATTTCAATGGCGGAAGCAATTGGCGCCAGATTTACTCGAGCAGTTCCCGCTTCTATCTCAAAGCCCAGACTCCTTAATTTCTCTAACCAATTCCCCACTTCTCCTTCGTCAATTTCACTGGCTCGTTTCTGTCCAAAGAAGGGAACTCGGCTCAAAACCAGCTGTGCTATTGCTGAGACGGCCCAGACTGATAAATCAAAGCTCGAGGAACAAGTGATGAGCATAGATAATTTGCACCGGTTCTTCAACCTCAATATTGGCAAGTGGAATGGTTCTTTCTATGTTAGTCTCCTTTCTCCCGCTCAATTTTATTCGATAAAAAAGGAAAGTATAAGTTATTGGTCTCCTGATTTGTTCTTGTTTTTGGTTTTGTTTTTTTCGAAATTGACTTTCGTTCAATTTCAGCAATTCGATGCGAAAGGGAATTTGCTGCAGAATGTGAGCACAAAGCTGTCAGTTAGCTCATATGGAGAGGATGAGCTTATCAGCCTCATTCAAACGTAAGACTTTCTAACCCTTTCTCTTATTATAGGACAGTTTTAGTGAATGGCAGTGCCTCTTGTCTAAACAGTGCGATTAAACATTTCTAGACAGTACACAGTGATATAATACATAATCAATTAACATCCATTGACAATGGACTAGTAATCAAGCAAAACAAGTTCCAAAAATTGATGTGTTTATAGCTATACAGATAGCTTTACATATTGAATTTTATGCAAAGTTAAGTATTATTTTAAATGAATCATTGGCCGTAAATTTAGACAACTAAAAATTCAAATTCGTTCAATGGATGGTGAAACATGTATTGAATCTAAATTATTGTATTTCAGATATAGAATTCATTTAGAATGATTTTCAAATAGTCAATGGATTCTAACCACAGTAATAGTAATTCATTTCTTTTGTTGCAATATAAATTTATATCATTTTATTTATTTAATTTTCTGTAGGTTGTACATAAAGCAACCTCCATCCTGTACATCAATAGCTGGTCAAGAAGAAGAGTCCGACTGGACAGAGTACAAAATCAAAGAGACCAACATGTTCACTGTAGATAAATACCAACAGGTCCTATTGACATTTCAATCTCTATTTATTTCTCTTCAATGCTTCTTTTTGCTCAGTGCTAATGATCTCTGTTGTTTAGAGCACAGATTGGATTCTTTCCAAAACAGAAAGCATTCTCTCTCAGGTACCAAACAGCTGGTATGTTAGAGACAGTGCTTCGAGCCGGAGTACTTGGTGAAGACGATACAGGTGAAGAAAATCCCAGGTACGTACTACCTTTGTCTCAGCAACTCTTTGTATTTACCAGTACCAAGCAGAGCTGGTATGGGATCAATCCAGCATGGTACCAGACAATCTTCAGTTGGTTCAGCATGAATCAGTACGTGATATTATTGAAATATCACTGTTATGATGAAGTAATATGTTATTTTACCATATACGAAAAAATAAGAACATTGATTAGGGAACAATAAAAAAATGGAGGGTGAATCAAGCGAAATGAACTAAAGTAAATTCTAGGTTTTGTGATGTCAACTCAGGAAACATTGTCATACTGGTTGAGTGGTGGTTATCAACTCAGAAACCAAAATATCGGATTCTTCATTTGGTTTTATTTCAATTTGAGTAATGTCCTACAGACAATAACAAAAAGTCATGGCTTGAAGCTATAGACCTCAGTAGCATGTTAAAATTGGTCTGGGACATTTAGGGTCTGCTCCCGAATTCTATTGGGAGGTGACAAGAAGGAAGATGAGGGAACGGATGGTATGGAAATGTGAGAGAGGAGCTTGTACCTTGCTCCTGAGTTTTAAAAGGATGGATGGAGGTTAACCCCCCCCCCCCCCCCCCCCCCCCCCCCCCCCCCCCCCCTCTAATTTACTCAGTGAAGTACTCACGAGCAAGGTTACAAGTTTTCTATCTGTTCTTTTTCCCTTCTCCTCTCGCTCATTCCCATCCTCTGGAGCAGTACCTTTTCTGTCCCGTCACCAAAAAAAGCAGGTATCTTCTGATAGTTGCAAGAATGTTCCATCATCATTCTTTTGTTATAGTTAGTTATTATTTGGAAAAACAAGAGCTCACAAGTTAAATCCTCTATTTTTCTTATATAGAAATTTGAAAATACCGTCAAAGTTGCCATCAGTTGTTTGTGAGAACTGCCTTTATTCTCTGAATAAAGATAGGAGAATCAGGGCATTTCACATATTGGATCCAAAAGGTGTCGTTGAGATGTTTCTCCTTTTCATTGAAGATCGAGGCAATGAGGCACCACTGGTTTCTTCCCTTTCTGACTTTCAGGTCTTTCTGTAAACTCTACAATTCATCAAATTTAGTTTCTTAGAATTTGTAACTCATTAATAATAACAAATTTGATGGGTGAAAGTGGAAATTGGAATTTCTATATATTTCTCAATTAACAATTCTGTACAAATATATAGAGAAAAGGAAAACCTAAAAAGAAAAACCTAAAAAGGAAAATCTAAAACATGAAACAACTATAACCTAATTACATTCCTAATTATAGCTATTCTCTAATTACTATGATTTCTTTCCTTTAACTATTCTTGGATGTTGGCTTCTATCGACAAAAAGAACTCCAAAGAGACATGCACACAACAAAACAAATTTGGAGGAAATGGTTGCCGATACTTCAACACTGACATAAGCCATTTCTAACTATGAGCTAAAATTCATGTAAATTTGTGAAAATGGCAGGGAAGTTCAGATAGATTATCTCCGTTTCTGGGGAGATGGAAGGGGCACTCAGTAACAAAAAGGAGTGGAGTCTATGGTGCAACGATTGCTGAAGCAGATACTGTTACTCTTCTTGATGTGGATGCCGATGGTAAATTGATTCAGGTATTTATTCTTATTGTTTCCTTGTACCAGTGATGGTGGTAGCACAACCCCATGCTAGTTCTATTCTGCTATAGATACTAACCTGCACACTAAACCTTTATCTCTTCGTTGGAGTCGTATAAGCTGGTAGCAGATACTCTTTCTCTTCTTGAAATGGTATCAATGTTAAATTTGTTCAAGTGTGAGCTTGACCAGTGCATTTTGGTACAGAACCTAACCTGCACAGTATAAACTCATAAATTATAGTCCTTGCTATTTGTACAAAAAGGCTACCATCCTAGCACCAGATTTAACTAGATTTGGAACAGAAATTTTAGTATCTGACTGCTGATTCTCGAAAGTAGTATGAACAGAGCTGGACCTGACTGAATTCAGTATTGACATCCTATATTGGGCTCTTTGCTATCAGCACTGAAAATATGGAGAGAGTGGAGAGATGCCGAGTATTACAAATATTAATCCAAGATAATATTTTGTTTGTAGGATATTAAGTCTACAGGGAAAGGTAGCACGGCAACAAGCAATGTGCCCTGGACGGGATCTATAACTGATAATTTAGTTACCTTTGATGGAGGTTATAATATGACGTTATTGCCTGGGGGAATGTATATGGGATGCCCCTCTGATGTCAGCAAGAATGTGGCTGAGTCACAGTCATTCCACCTTGAGTTTTGTTGGCTGGAGTCACCTGACAGGCGTCAGAGGCTGGTACGCACCTATGACTGGCATGGGCTTGCCGTCTCATCAACGTACTTTTATGAGGTCAAGGTTTGAGATGAATAGCAGTGAAGTGTAATGGTGTTCTTTGCAAATTTTATGAGGTTAATGTACTTGATAATTTTCTTACACAAACGATGGAAAGATTATTTTTACAACCTTCTCTTAAGCAGGATTCTTCGCAAAATTTAAGTTTTTCCATGCAGTTGATTACTGCATTGTGCATAAGTGGTGTGAACATAGCATATGCATATGCGATAGAATAAGTTTGACACTTCTATATGAATAAATGTTGGGAAAATATTCCAAAACATTCGAATTACATTTAGTTTCAATTCTCAAGAGGCAAATTTTTTTTTTTTTGGTTGCCAATCCTAGTTTGAACAAGTGACCAAAACATATTTTTCTGAAATTTGTTTCAATTGTATTTTTTTCTATTTATCTGACAGTTTAGACCACTTTTGCAGTTATTTTTTGAGAAAACAACCACCATTGCAGTTATCAATACGATTAGGAGCATTTTTGTTGCTGTGTTGGTTTCTTCCTTGTTTTGCGAAGTTGTTTGATCTGGGCAGGCATTTTTTTTAACAGTAATTGATAGTTTCACATGTCTCAGTTGTCTAAAATGTAATTTGAGTTTTTAACATGCTTGAATAGTGTAAAGAATGTATAAAAGCGTAATATCACTCCATAGCAAAGTGTAAAAACATATATAACGCTAATTCAACTTGGTCTCGGTCCTTGGGGGCAAAAAGTTTGGCTTATAAGTTAGAAGTGAGGTTAAATTAACTAGTTAGTTTTTAATGCATAAGCAGTAAATTAATCATGAAAAAAAATCGTTTCTTCTTTTCTAATAATTGTAAGATTGTAAACTGGCCCATAGGCATAATCACCAAAATTCTGTATAAAAAAGCAAAGAACCCAATAGGCATAAAATGGATTTATTTTTACCGACAACAATTTATAGTTTTTAATACATAAGGACCTAAATTAATTATAAAAAAAATACTAGTTTTTTTTTTTTTTCCAAATCTTACATTTTTCACTTTCTTATAAAGAGTTTCCAAACTTGGTGACAGTTTCCAAGCTTTTTTTCTGACGCGACGATCGCTTTCGCAATGTGTGCACTTGATTTCTTGTTTAATGAGTATGAGCCTATGAGGTACTTACAAATATACAAATGCTAATGTAAATACAAGTTGAAGTCTTTAAATTTTTTACTAAAATAAGCTTGAGAGGTTATGAGTTTTAGGTATAATTTAATCCAATATCCCGCTCTTCTATTGGTGGAGAAATCCAGAGTCAAATGTCGATCCACAATTTTTTTTTTCCTTTTGTAATTAAAATTGCAATTATAATTAAGAAATTCGATTTTGCAAAAAAAAAAAAAATATGTGTAAGACTGCTTGTTTAAATCACTGCAAACTATTCGAAAGGAGTCTAATTATATTTTAGTCCCGTGTTATATATGTTAGTTTTAAAAAAAAAGTTGATCCTGGGACATTAAATAGAAAATGTGACTTCTGACAAATACTATCTTTAGTTGTCAATCTAGACTTGGTCAAACATATTATACAATTATTGGTTGATATTAAACTATGATCAAACCTTTAGCCTACTATTCTTAATAAAATATTAAATTAGAAGTATTCTTTTCCGTAATATATTATCACATAAAAACTTGATGTTACAATGTCACTTCTAGACGTAGATACAATTCTATGTTGAAATTGATTTTTTTTTTTTCTTTCTGGTTGAAACGAAGATAATGAAAGAGTAAGGTTAAAATGTATTATTGGTGTGCTCTAATAATGATTCACATTATTTTCTTCGTTTTCAATGTCTAAGCAACTGATCAAAACCGCTCAACATGATTTCCAGATTAAAATGTCTTGGAGATCAAATTTTATATTTTTTTTAGATAGATACAAAATTACTGTTTTCAGAAGATTTTGGACCATCCAAAACAATGATTGTGTACCTATCTAAAAAAATAATATAAAATTTGGTCTCGAAACACATTTTTATACGAAAATCATGTTGAGCAGTTCTGATCAGCTGCTTGGACCTTGAAAGCGGAGAAAATGATGCGGAGCATGATTGGAGTGTATTTTAACCCTACTCTTATCATTATCTTTGTTTCAATTTTCAAGACTACTATTTGGATTGTGTATACTTCTAACCTTAATAACTACAACTAATTAAGTGTCGACATGTTGCAACAAAACACAACAAAACTTAAGTAATTAATAATAAAAATAATAATCAAATAAGGTACAAAATATTAGATAATAAAATAGGTAAGAGTTAGAATAAGATTATAGGGGATTAATGTATAAGAAGAGTGGAGGTTAAAGCTTGAACGGCGAAAATCACATCTAATTAAAACAGTTGATTAAGATATTCTTTTTTACGTGTGAAGTTTGCATGTTTAAAATTCAGTTTATGTTATCGACAAAAAAAATAAGACCTGAAATCTAATTTTTTGCTACTAAAAAATTGTGAGCAATTAAGGATGGTAATGAATGCACTTTGAACAGTTGATTAGATGATTCATATCTACTATGAAAATTTAGCTTTTAAAATTCTTAAAAGATTGTTCGTTTTAGGGAGTAAAAATTATGGAGAAGGATTGACGGCTCCTCAATGGGTTAACAAACTTCATTACGAATTGAATGATTGTGTGTGTGTGTGTGTGTGTGTGTGTGTGTGTGTGTGTGTGTGTGTGTGTGTGTATAATTAATTAGCAGCTTTGATTAGGATTTAAGAGGCCATTTGTTTGGCTTCCACTAACATCGCAAGGGGCCTTAGGTGAAAACGCTAAACAGAGAATTAAGGAGTTGACCCCTCTTTAAATTATTTTGGGGAACTTACTCTGCATTTTTTTGCTATTTGGAGATCTCCATTTCTACCAGAGAGACCTGAATTAAGCATTCGATTGATAGTTGGGTTTCTCACCATTCTTTTTTAAATGGACGAGAGACTAGCTAGGCTCAAACATGTCATGGTTTGTCACCCATGCTTGCGACATGCTGGGAATTAGTTGTACAATGCATGATGTAGGAAGAATAAATATACAAAAAAAATAAAATATTACGCGAAATGAGTCGCGTCTAACTAAAGCTACTCACGATCGATGTGCTAATTAAATTATGTAATTAGGCGATGTTAATTTATTAATTGGAGATCAAACATGCATGTTACCTACTTTGATTTTTGTCTGAAATCAACTATATATCATGTCTGGCTTAATGTCAATGAATAACTTTGCAATTGAAAGAATAATGAACTTTGAATAATATTAACTACAATTCCTGTTTCATAATTTATATTGAGTGTTCGTTTGTTTCCTTGTATATATGTAATTTTGACAAGAACCTAATTCTACCATACATAAAACAATAGCAATCTTAATTAACTTAAAAGTTGGTAATGAATAAATGAAGAATTTATAGTAAGAATCAGATATAATATTTTGTTTTCTGTGCTAGTTTGAATAGAACTATACTAAATGAATTAAATTATATTTCTCAATTTATTGTGGATCATTTGTAAGTCCAAAATGAATATAATTTCTTTTACTTGATAAACAAAAATGTTTATCAGTGGATTAATTTTTTTTTCATGCTTAAATTTTTTTTTTGGATTTTTATTCAGTGGATTAAACTCAGGTAATACACTCAAATAAGATCTCATTTTTCAAAAGTTGCAACTCATGCTACTTTGAATTTCACTGTAGGAGTAACTACATCTAATTAAGAGGAGTGTTTCGCTAAATATTATCGAAATTTGATTAAATAAGAATGATAATAAAACTAGTTTTTTATTATTAATTAGAGCATTGTTCAAATGTCTCACATTTTTCATTGCTCAATCGTGTCTCATATTTTTATCTTCATTTTTAAAATCCAAACAGTCAATCTGAATGCTCAACATGATCTCTATATTAAAATATGTTTAGAGATCAAATTTTATATTTTTTTAGAGACAATTACTACTATTTATATAGGTACAAAATTATTGTTTTTCAGAAAATTCTGAACCATCCAAAACAGTGACTTCTTAGTTCTTACCTATCTAAAAAGATGGTAATATTTTTTTTAGAAAAATATAAAATTTGGTCTCCAAGAACAATTATTAATATGGAGATTATGTTGAGCGGTTCGGATTGACTATTTGAACTTGAAAATGAAGATAAAAATGTGAGGCACGATTGAGGCAAGAAAGACATGAGACATTTGAACCCTACTCGTATTATTATCATTGAATTTTAGATAATTGTAGTAAATATTAAATAATCTTTTGATCAAATGACTATCAACCATCCAATAAATTGATGTATTTGACTTATTTTTTGTAAATTAAATAATAGATTAATATTTAATTAAAGGAAGCTGATAACAGTACCTGCACTCAAGTATCCGCAAAATTTCTACACCATAACTACCATAACTATTTGGAGGGACCGCAAAAACTCCAGCACTGAATTTTTTTCTGAAGTACTAATACCTATACACGGAAGTAATTATACCTATGCACATAAGTATTTATACTAATGAGGTGAACAACTTTTACGTAAATAATTCTCTCCAATCAAATCTCTGAAACGTACCAGCACCATTAATACCTGTGGGGGACCATACGTTTTTAGAGGTGGGTTTTTTTTTCTCTGTTCAATCTCGTCCATATTTCTGACGATCTGTGAGGAATTTCGCGAATCTAAAACCACAAACATCTTCTACGCAATTTTCTCTTTCAAATGAGATCCATGATGACGTACTTTCGGGCTCGTCGTCACGCAAGTATTTATATCTCGTCGTGCAAGTATTTTTTACATATGATACTGGATGACGTCTGAAAGTATTAATATCAAGTATTGCAAGTATTTATACCTATGCATTGAAGTATTTATATTTATGAGGTCAAATATTTTTGTTAGAAGAAGGTTGACGCGGGGACGATTGGAAAATGTTGATGCAAGGATATGGGTCTCCACTATTTCATTAGAGGGAGGTTGACACGGAAACGATTTAAGGACTAGAAAAGAGATGATCATAACAAGTTACATCAAAGTATTAATATTTGATTTTTTAAGTATTAATATATTATCTTTTAAGTATTTATATCTATGAAGATTGAAGCGGAGACGAGTGGAGGGAACTGAAAAAGGAGAGATCTTGTTGCGGAAATTTTGAATGTATTAAAATGCGGAGACTAATAATTATTCTTAATTAAAATTTGTTCGTTAGTAAAGTCGTTTGTTTACAATACCCTTTAAAAGATTGCGTGCATGAGTGTGCATCACAAATAATAGTTGATATTTTCTTGTCTTATAATATTTAACTTTGGTGCTTTATGTACACTTTTATGCTTTACCATATCGTAAGAATTAGTAAGTATATTTTTATCCATGTAAAACAGCGTTTGCCTAGAAACTACAAAAGGTATATAAAAAAATATTTTATGTCTCTTCCAATACAAAAATTACAAAAGCAAGTTATTGTTACTTGATCCAACTGCTTGGGACACTTGCGCTAACAAAAGCCATGCAAGTAACTAGAAAACGAGAGATGGTCCAGATGGAGTTTAAGATGTGCCAACATTGTGGTTTTGTTCCTCAAATTTATTCCTTATTTATTTTTGAAAAAAAAATCTCACATTAAAAATTAAATACTTATATAGTGGGGACCTTGCAAAAGTTTTTATCCTCTTCAGATGGAAGTGGGGATCATTCGATGTGTGATTAGAGTCGTTTGATATTCATATCATGATTCATGCACATTTGATTTACATGAACTCTAAAGTTGTTCGCATGCATCTTGATACCGATTGAATAGCTCGAACTAGACATCAGACCGAATTCGATAATCTGATTCCCACCCGATGAGCCATCCACTTTAATATTATGATCGAAAATTGCAGAGGAGAAAACAAAAAAATGATTTGTGTTGTAAATCAAATTTAATATGATTTATGTGGATGTTCAATTCATTGCCCCACTTCTTCCACTACTCCACTACTCCACTACTCCACTACTCCACTACTATGGATATTCATTTTCTTCTTAACATCTCTTTCTATCCTATAAATAGAGGCTTTGTAAAAGCAAGAATGTACATACAATTAGAAGAGAATAAAATTCTGCTATTGCTCTCTATCTCTCTTGTCATTTACTTTACTTTTGTTGCAACTTCATTTTAATTTTACAACACGTTATCAGCACGAATTGCTCGGAAGAAGTTGCAAAGTTATTCTGTAAGTAATTTATATGATTGATTATTATATCTTTCATTAATTTAAATTTCATTTGAATTTTTTTTATTATGTTTGTTTTAGTTTATAAGAAGCATTCCTTGAAGTGAATGATGGAATAATAACCTAAAGTTATTATCAAAACTAATTGTTTATCAAAAACCTGAAGTTCGTATTACTCGAATATAATAATAAGAATAATAACATGAAGTTATTATTATAATTGTTTAGAACCTGAAGTTATATTTGAAATTTTAATATAACATTAATATAATAACCAGCATTTATTATAGGCTACTGGATGAATAATAACCTAAAGTTATTCCCAATTAAAACCTGAAGTTTTATTAGAAATTTTCATATAAAATCAATATAATAACTAGAAGTTATTATAGGTCATTGGATGAAAATATAACCCGAAGTTATTTCAAATTAAATTTTACATAGCGCAGTCAAGCAATTTAATAACCAGAAGTTATTAAATAAGTATTTTATTATAACTTGAAGTTATATAATATTAACCTGAAGTTATTAATACATTTAAATTTATTTATTTATTTATGCAATTTACATATTCTTTTATTTATATTTATTCATCTCCCTTTTCACAACCTGAAGTTATGATATTAATAACCTGAGTTATGGCATTAATAACCTGAGTTATAGCATTAATAACCTGAAGTTATGGCATTAATAACCTGAAGTTATGATATTAATAATCTGAAATTATTAATACGTATCTATTTTGTAGTACATATGACAAATCTCACAAAGTTTGAATTTATCTCCTTTTTCATTTATCATAACTCGAAGTTATGGTATTAGTAACCTGAAGTTGTATTTTGTTATAAATACGTATTAATGAAAAATGAGAAAGGAAAACATCCTGAAGATGTTTGTTACATATGTGGGATGACAAATCATTGATTGCGTACCTGTCGTACGCCCAAGCATTTTGTAGGGCTTTATCAAGCCTCAATTAAGAAAAAAAAATGTGGAAACTAAAATGACCCCGAATATGAATGCCATATAGATACACATTTTGATGTATCAGATTTCTTCCATAATGTGGATAAAAAAATAAACACTTTACTAAGGGAGAAAATATAATGTAGAAGTTTATGTTTATAAAAGTTTAGTTTACATTTTTATTTTTATATTGTATGCAAATAAAATTAATGAATAAAGTTAGTTTATTTTTATTTTAATTTATTCTTGCATTCTTTTATTTTAAAGGAAAATGACTGACGCAATGGTAAGTAAAGAAGATCCATGTTTAGTAGACAGCGGAACAACAAATACTATATTGAAAAGTAAGAAATATTTTTCACAATTGCATCTTGGTGTCCACACTATATCTGGCACAACTAATTTAATTGAAGGCTCCGGAAGAGCTTGTATTTTGTTACCTGAAGGAACAAAATTAATAATAGATGATGCATTATATTCAAGTAGATCCAGAAGAAATCTACTAAGTTTTAAAGATATTCGAAAGAATGGTTATCATATTGAAACTATGAATGAGAGAAATTGTGAATATCTTCATATCACATCTATTAAAAATGGCCAGAAAATTATAATGGAAAAGATGCAAGCATTGTCTTCTAGACTATATGGTACTTATGTAAGTACAATAGAATCAAATATGGTTACTAACCAGAAGTTAATTGATCCAAAGTTATTTACTTTGTGGCATGACAGATTGGG
The DNA here is from genome assembly GCA_028015225.1 of Carex myosuroides. Classification (NCBI taxonomy): domain Eukaryota; kingdom Viridiplantae; phylum Streptophyta; class Magnoliopsida; order Poales; family Cyperaceae; genus Carex; species Carex myosuroides. The sequence continues at coordinate 3,019,879 of CM051485.1, read as the reverse complement.
TCATCCAGGAAATATAATGATGAGGAGAATAATTGAAAGTGCAAATGGGCATCCCCTAAAGGACCTGAAGATCCTATTATCAAAAGAATTGCTCTTGGAAAACTAATTACTAGGCCATCTCCAAATAAAATTAGACCTGAAGGTCCTTCATTTTTAGAAAGAATTCAAGGAGATATATGTGGGCCTATTACACCTCCATGTGGACCATTTAGATATTTTATGGTGTTAATTGATGCATCAACACGCTGGTCACATGTGAGTTTGTTAGCAACAAGAAATGTTGCGTTTGCTAGACTATTAGCACAAATTATCCAATTGAGAGCTCATTTTCTGGATTATCAAATTAAAAGAATCCGGCTTGATAATGCAGGAGAGTTTACTTCTCAAACTTTTAATGATTATTGCATGTCTATTGGAATTACGGTAGAACATCCAGTGGCCCATGTTCATACACAAAACGGTCTAGCAGAATCGTTAATTAAAAGGTTGCAATTAATTGCTAGACCTTTACTTATGAAATATAGTTTACCGTCTGCTGCATGGGGACATGGCATATTACATGCTGCTGCACTAATTAGGTTAAGGCCAACTGCAGATCATAGGTATTCCCCGTTACAATTGGTCTCCGGAAGAGAACCAAATTTGTCCCATCTAAAGGTATTTGGTTGTGCAGTATATGTTCCAATTTCTCCTCCACAACGCACAAAAATGGGACCTCAAAGAAGGTTGGGAATTTATATTGGTTTTAACTCTCCTTCTATTATTAAATATTTAGAACCATTAACATGAGATATTTTTACAGCAAGATTTGCTGATTGTCATTTTTAATAAATCAATATTCCCAAACTTAGGGGAAGAAAAATCAAAGCTGGATAAACAAGTAACTTGGAATTCATCGTTATCTTATCTTGACCCCCGAAGTGGTCAATGTGAACTCGAAGTTCAAAAGATTATAAATTTGCAAAGAATTGCAAATGAATTGCCTGATGCATTTACAGATACAAATAGAGTTACTAAATCGCATATTCCAGCTATAAACGCACCTGCTCGAATTGACATTACAAAAATATCTAATGAATCTACTATGCGTAGAAAACGTAGAAGACCACTTGGTTCTAAGGATGTAAATCCACGTAAAAGAAAAGAGCAGAATAAAGCAGTTGGTCCAACCCCAGAAGAGGTTGATGGTAAAACTCCTGAAGAAGTCAATAAAATCCTAGAAGAGGTTGATAGTAGAACTCCTGAAGAAGTTGATAAAATCCCAGAAGAGATTAATGGTAAAACTTCTGAAGAAGTTGATAAAACTCTAGAAGAGGTTGATGAAGTTCCAGAAGAAACTCAGGTACCTAATGATTATGAGATCTCAATAAACTATGTACAGAATGGTACAATATGGAACCGAAATGAAACATGTGCTGATGAAATTTTTGCATATGCTATAGCAATTGATGTGCTAAATGAGGAAGATTATGTGCCAAAAACTCCTGAAGAGTGTATGCACAGAAATAATTGGCCAAAATGGAAAGATGCTCTGAAGGCTGAATTAGATTCGCTTGAAAAGCGCAATGTTTTTGGACCTGTAGTCTTAACCCCTAAAGATGTTAACCATGTAGGTTACAAATGGGTATTTGCAATAAAAAGGAATGAGAAAAATGAGATTGTGAGATATAAAGCAAGGCTAGTGGCACAAGGCTTTACACAAATACCTGGAGTCGATTATGAAGAGACGTATTCACCTGTAGTGGATGCGATAACTCTCAGGTTTCTAATAAGTCTCACAGTTACAGAAAATCTAAAAATGCGACTTATGGATGTCGTAACAGCATATTTATATGGTTCACTTGATAGTGACATATACATGAAAATCCCCGAAGGATTGAAAATGCCTGAAGCATATAAATCAATACCTAGAGAAATGTACTCTATAAAATTAAGAAGATCTTTATACGGACTAAAATAATCAGGCCGAATGTGGTACAATCGACTGAGTGAGTACCTTTTAAAAGAAGGATATAAAAATAATATAATCAGTCCGTGTGTTTTCATTAAAAAATCAAATCTAGGTTTTACAATCATTGCAGTGTATGTTGATGATTTGAACATTATTAGATCTCCTGAAGAGATTGAGAATACTGCAAAATTGTTGAGAAATGAGTTTGAAATGAAAGACCTTGGTGTAACTAAATTTTGTCTCGGCCTGCAGATCGAGCATCTAAATAATGGAATATTTATCCATCAATCAAATTATATTGAAAAAGTACTAAAGAGATTCAATATGGATAAAGCTCATCTTTTGAGCACACCAATGGTCGTACGATCGCTAAATGCAGAAAATGATCATTTTCGCTCACAAGAAAATAATGAAAAAGTGGTTGGTCCTGAAGTACCATACTTAAGTGCAATTGGGGCATTATTATATCTTGCAAATAATACAAGACCCGATATCGCATTTGCAGTAAATGTGTTAGCAAGATATAGTTCCAAACCAACCAGAAGACATTGGAATGGAATTAAACACATATTTCGATATCTCTGCGGAACTAGAGATATGGGGTTATATTATTACAAAGATACAAAATCTAAATTAATTGGATATGCAGATGCGGGATATTTTTCGGATCCACATAAAGCACGATCCCAAACGGGATATGTATTCACTTATTGTGGAGCTGCAATTTCATGACGATCAACAAAACAAACTCTTACGGCAACATCATCAAATTATGCCGAGCTAATCGCCTTATACGAGGCAGGTCGAGAATGCGTTTGGTTACGGTCAATGATTCAAAATATTCAAGAAGAATGCGGGCTTGAAAACATCAAGGAAAACCCTACTCCACTGCATGAAGATAATGCAACATGCATTGCACAAATCAAAGAAGAATATATCAAAGGAGACCGGACTAAACATATTTTGCCAAAGTTCTTTTCAACACATGACCTACAAAAGGAAGGCGTAATCAATGTTTGCCAAGTCCGATCAATCGATAATTTGGCAGACCTATTCACAAAATCTTTGCCGACAAAGGTTTTTGAACAACTCAGAAAGAAGATAGGTCTACACCGATTGAAGAATATTCAATGATATCTAAATAAGGGGAAGCGTTATACGCACTGTACTCTTTTTCCCTTAATCAAGTTTTTATCCCAATGGGTTTTTCTTGATAAGGTTTTTAATGAGGCAGTACACGGTCCGGAAGTATCGTGTTAATATTGATCCTGAAGTATCATATTAATAGCGTATAATGAAAGATAAACATCCAAGGGGAAGTGTTGTAAATCAAATTTAATATGATTTATGTGGATGTTCAATTCATTGCCCCACTTCTTCCACTACTCCACTACTCCACTACTCCACTACTCCACTACTATGGATATTCATTTTCTTCTTTATTATTGTAACATCTCTTTCTAGCCTATAAATAGAGGCTTTGTAAAAGCAAGAATGTACATACAATTAGAAGAGAATAAAATTCTGCTATTGCTCTCTATCTCTCTTGTCATTTACTTTACTTTTGTTGCAACTTCATTTTAATTTTACAACAATTTGGAAAATTATGGAACTCCTAAGAAAGTAGACGAGAATTTCGCAATTCATAGCCAAAAGAATGTAGACGAGAATTCACTCAAGAGGTATATTTACATATTTGTCCTTCTCCTCTGTCTTGGTTGGACGTGAAGAAAATTGTGGGACCTCTGACCATGTAAACATATTTTTCTCCTCCTTTCCGATCAGTTTTTCAATATTTTTTTATGTTGCTTTCATTTCATCTATTAATATCAACTTTAGTTAGGTTAACAGGGGCGAATCTACCCTCATTGAATGGGGAGTCAATTGACCCCATTCATTTTGAATTTTTTTTTATATCTTTTTTTAATATAGTTTAAAATAAAATATTATGAATAGTGTGAAATTGATTCCATTCATAGTAGGAAAATTTTATATGCTTGAACCCCATTCACGTTTGATCCCCATAGTCTGAAAGTCTGACTCCACCCCTGATTAGGTATAGTTGTAATTAGATGATAAATTAGAATAATTTCATGGACCTTTTCAAATAAATATCAAATGAATTCTTATAATTTGTTAGTGATGTATCCTAATCAACAATGTTTAATTCTAAACTAATCCTATTCAATTTTTTTTTATTAAATTGAATTCTTATCTGATATTAATACTGATCGAGTGCAAATTTTATAGAGAGATTTAGGATCTCTTTGGTATGAGTTTCAACATTTTTGCTTCCATTCAATCTATACTGAATTTATCTCTGCACACAGAGAGAGAAATAAAGTCCTACAAAATCTTGTATTTGACAAATGAAGTAGTAGTGACTTGAGTACTTTAAGGTAGTTTAATTCACTAAATAAATGTGCTTTAAAGTGTCTTAATGTGAAATAAAATTAAAGTACTTTTTAGGAGTAGAACAAGGGTGTTCTTAAGCTCACCAAGTTATTTGGTCAGTTTAATTTCTAAATCTATCGGGTTGACTTCGAACGACCAATCAAAGCTATTGGAATCGATCTACTTCACGAGTGTTGCGTTTAGATGTCAAATTTATGAATTTTCAAATTAATTTAGTATAAAATCAAAGAGTCGGTTTCAACGATATAAACACATCACTTCACTTGTGAAGTAAGTCGGTTTCAATAATTTAGATTCACATGTAAAGTCATTTTGATAGGTTTAAAGTTAAGTTCACCAAAGACACACAATATATAAAAATAATTTGTTTTTTTTCAATAATACGTAATTTACTAATTTATATCTCTTTTCTTATTAAGCATGTAGATGTCCTGATCCGCCAATGATTGTGATTAAAAGATGAAATTTCAGATTAAATATCAGCTCTCTGATCAAATAGTCTGACTTTTTTAAATTCTTGCATCTTTTTGATTTTTTTTTACGTGTAGAAGTCTAAATTTATTTAGACGCATACTCGTTGACGCCTCTCTAGCGCTCTCTATCTCACAAAATCTACGCTTCCTCCTCTTTCTCCAATTTTTCTAAAAATTTCCTAAACCCCTTATTTATTTGATGTTCAGATACTCAATTTTAGGATTGTTCATGATTTATTTCAATTTTTTAAATTCATTTAAAAAAAATGTATTGATAGATAATTCGACATTTTTATTAATATCCAAAGTTTAATACAAATTATTAATTATACCCGGAACTCAACTCAATATCGATATATACCCAAGCCGGCCATTTTCTGGCCGGCTATGTTCCTTCCCTAAGCCGGCCAGAAAATGGCCGGCCATGTACCTTTTTTTTTTCTTTTTTTTTCTTTTTTTTTTTAGAGAGAGACTATGAAGATCAAAATATTGAAATCTAACTCTGAAATACGATAAATTTTTGTTTAAATTATTTGTTATATTACTTCTTTGAGGAGGGATCAAATTACAACAATTATTTTTTTTATTTTCAAAGTCCAAATCGTCGATCCAAACCGTTCAACATGATTTCCACAATAAACTGTGCTTGCAGATCAAATTTTACATTTTTTTGAATTTGTTTACTATTTATTAAGTATTTTACAAAAAATAGTCATATTCAGACTATTGAATTTTGTACCCATCTTAATAAATAGTAAAAAAATTCAAAAAAATGTAAAATTTGATCTACAAGCACATTTTATTTAGATAATCATGTTGAACGGTTTGGATCGACGATTTGGACTTTGAAAATGAAAAAAATAGTTGTTGTAACTTGATCCCTCCTCTACTTCTTTTGATGTATAATTAGCATATTTATACTAAAATACGCTAGAATACTTGAAATTATGTTGAATTACACTATATTATAATAAATTATGTTCAATTATACTAAATTACGTTAAATTACAATAACTTCGCTAATTATGCTGAAATACAGTAAAAAAAACACTAAACTACACAAAATTACGCTATAGTAGACTGATTTTGCTCATCTTTCATGAATCATAAAAAATAGTAAAAAAATTCCAAAAATAGTAAAAATTGGTAATCTGCAAGTTCATTATGTAACTAATTTACTGAGCTACTTGGATTGAATGATATAAATGAAAATCTTAATCGGAAACTTCAACTCAAGTTTTGAGGCTCTTCTCTTTGTTTTTTGGCGATTCTGAATTTCGGAATCCGGCGTAGCGGGCACAGACGCATGCGCATTTTCGCAAGCTTTCCGAAAAGTGCTCATTTGCTGAAATCGGACACTCGAGCGCCGTTTTATGACCGTTTGAAGTTTCATCGTTGTTTTTCTCCTTTTCAGTGAAGATATCGTCCTTATTCATATCGTATTTTAGCGTAATTTACCGTATTTTAACGTAATTTAATGTAATTTAACGTAATTTAACATAATTTAGTGTTATTCAACATAATTTCAATTAATCTATCGTATTTTAGTATAAATATGCTAATTATACATCAAAGAAGTAATATAACAAATAATTTAAACAAAAATTTATCGTATTTCAGAGTTAGATTTCAATATTTTGATCTTAGGGAAGGAACATAGCCGGCCATTTTCTCGCCATTTTCTCGCCATTTTCTCTAACAAAAAAAAAAAAGGTACATGGCCGGCCATTTTCTGGCCGGCTTAGGGAAGGAACATAGCCGGCCAGAAAATGGCCGGCTTGGGTATATATCGATATTGAGTTGAGTTCTGGGTATAATTAATAATTTGTATTAAACTTTGGATATTAATAAAAATGTCGGGATAATTGGTTGGTCATGCCTTCATTTCTTTCCAATCGATTTTAAAATCATTCATAGATATAGTTAAATAATATTTTATATTAATTTATTTTTATAAAAATATATCATTTTATATGATTTTTTTTTCTTATAATATGTCCCGCAATGCACGTAGAGTACTAACACTACTAGAATTTCCGCATTTTCCATGGGGAGGAAAATGGCTTTTTCCATGGGCTTCCGCATGGAAAAAGCCCAAAAATGACTTTTTCCATGGATGCCCATGGAAAAACTCCCGTCGCAAATACCCTCGTTGGAAATAGTCAGTATTTCCAACGGGGCCGTTGGAAATACCTGATTCTGGCTTTTTCCATGAGCCTGCTCATGGAAAAAGGGCGCATGGAAAAACTTTCCAACTTGGCCACCATCTGGATTATTTCCAAGGGGAGCATCCGTGGGGTCCACCTTAGTTTTTCCAAGGGGATCAAACGAGGGACCCACCGAGTATTTCCAAGAGGAGAGAGCGTGGGTCCCACCTGTCTATTTCCAAGGAAGACGCCCGAGTATTTCCATGGCAATCTACGTGGGACCCACTTGAGTATTTCCAAAGGCAGTTTACGTGGGACCCACTCCAGCATTTCCATGGCCAGTGAAAGTGGGCCCACCTGATCAGATCTAGGCGCTATTATTTCCTTAGATATACCCACGGAAATACTGACCTCCTTTTTTTGGTACCAGAATGCCCACATATGAACAATCCTCCCTGTACCGACCCGTTTACATTCCCCAATTCCTATTCAGCCAAATTAACAAACACATTGAAATATAGAGAAAAAAACATATAATTAACATTAATCGACATAGTATAATCATCATACGTTGTACCAAAATGCCAAAAAGCATTACAAAAATCAGTACTAAATTGCAAGAACTTGTACAACACATTGTCCCAAAATATACCCACCACCCATTAACACAAATTTACAGAAAAAAAGTTACCCCAAGGATGTTCATATGTTAGAACTTCTAGATCCTCTATGCCTAAAATGAAGATTTTGTCCAGACTAGAAGAGCGGGTTGATGTTAAGTAAATATGTTGTGCTCTATCAAGCAATTGTCCAGTAAACATCCATGTGAAATTATCGAGTCTGTCACCTATAATATTAAGAAAATAAATCATGAGAATTATATTATTATTATTAGCTTGGACATGCATTTTGCAAAAATGTGAAAAGTTACTAAAAATTGTACTCTACCTTGCTGCTGTTTATCATGGACGATGATAAGTTTTGCCTGGACATATACTTTGACTTATCCTCACTGTAGATGTTAAATCTCAGTTGCTAAAATTTGAATAATTGAAATTAAATAATAATAAATAAAATCTTGGATGTAAAGTACATGTTGGTACCCAGGACTGACATGGCCCTAATTAAAGAAAATAATTAACATAACTGACTCCCTTCTAAAATAAAACGAAGATTCCTAATTAACATAATTCGGAAAAGTACATGTACAGTATTTGTTTATACCAGTTAGGGCATATTTTCGTTGGCTACTGGTACGGAGGTTGAAATTAGTGAATAATTTGTATAAATCAAAACAGACACTAATCTTGTTGTACATGTTCGGCACCGAAATTTAGCCCTCCTTAAAGCTCCTTAGGACTTAATCTCTCCGAACAGAGTTGCCTTAGTTGAGATTATTTACTTCCTTAACTAAGGAAGCATTTTCCTCTCCTTAACAATTTGGTCTCCTTTAGCGTCTCCTTAGAACCAAAATTCTGAAATTTCGGACAAATTTGCCCTCAAAAGCTGAGGCCTTAAGGAGCCCTCCTCATTCTTTTTCATTTTTTATTGTCTTTCTTCTCACTTGCGCGGAACGGTTCCCTATACACAGGAAAGAAAAGAGGCGCTTCTCTCCGACGAAGATTGACGGCGATCGAGAGACCGACACTCCATTCTGACAGTTGTATCGCGCTCACAGTGAGATGCTCTCTCCATTGACACCCTAATTCTACCATAATTAAACTGTTTTCATGTTCACACAGTTTTTTTAATTTTATTAGTATCAGGTTTTTTAATTGCTGAGTACATTGATGTGCTAACTGCAATTTAATGCCTTCAAACTTCTCCGTAACTTGTACATCTGATTGGTAAAAAAAAAAAAGATACAACTCTACTGGCGCATGAGAGATTATGCTAGCTCATGTATTAATTAGTAAAGTAGCTTGGACTTTTGGAAAGGCAAACACAGGTTCATAAACTCTGTACAAAATTAACCCTAAAAATATTAATTAAAAAGTGTGCCAGTAGAGTTGATTTTTTAGGATGGAAAAAGAAAATTAAATATCAATTTGGGTATTTTTTAAGAAAGAAAAATTCTTGTCTGTCAGGAAATTTAACTCAACTCTCAAATTTGTACATTCAATGTAGACTATTTTTCAAATCTTCTAGTCACTTTCTTAATGCAGTAATAAAATTATGATATGTTTTATATTAATATAACAACAACAATGATACTAATATCGTACCCATGCGTTGCAATGGAAACATATTATAAGAGAACAGAAAAAAATCTCAATGAAAATAACATATCTTCATAAAAAAAAAATAGACCAGTGAAAAGAATATGTATTCACTAATATCCACAAATGATATTAAATAGATTGGAACAGGGGCATATTATAAGAGAACAAATATGTCCAAAATTCAGTATTTTATAGAAAATAAGTTGAATGACTTTTAAGTTATACGTACATTGATTTTGTGTCGAATTTCTATTACAATAAAATACTGGAATGTGTTATCTTACTATTTTATCAATCTATTATAGTCTTGTTGCATGAAAATTTGTATAGTTTTTGCTATTACATGTGGATCTGTAATCCTTATTGCTATTATGTGTGGATTTGTATCCTTATTGCTATTAATGTGGATTTGTAATTCTTATTGCTATTGCGTGTGGATCAGTATCCTTAAATGACATACAACGCAATCAAAGATTACAAGATTATTGTGCATCTGTATCTAGGGGTGTTCATTGGGTCCGGTTTAGTCGGTTTTGAACCGAACTAAATTAGTTTGGACCAAACAGTTCAGTTTGTTCGGTTTAATGGTTCGGTTCTGATACGTCCCTTCCCCAGAGGGCCGGGCCGTACTTGGACTCGGTCCACGCTGACGAAACTTTAGGACTAGTCATAGACAGACCACCGATGTAACTCGCATCTAATTTAATTCAGTAAATGATGGAGAACAACTAACACAGAGGAGAATGAGACAGGGATGTTAAAACCAGAGCGCAAGTCCCGCTGCTTCTGTGATTCTTGTGCCTCTCACATCATATAATTCTATGGACAAATCTGGACCGTTAGATCTATATCGGACCCAATATATATGTGATTAAAGCACGGAGTGGAAGAGGTCTGATGGGCATTGGAACGAATTTGTTCCGATGTCCGGTTGGATACGTAGTAGCAAAAAATGAAATAGAATGCTATTTCTTTAGGTTTGAAGTACCCGATCAGGTGGAGACCCACTCTCAATCCCCATGGCGACCTCCATATCCTCGTCTCCTGACCTGAACCCTCCATTTGGCTCAACCACTAAGTGATTGGGTCCCACAAAACTCACGCTGACTGGTACCAGGTCTGAGCCGGGACCCATTTCCGACTCAAGATCCTATTCCAGCTGTCTATAGCTCACCATCTCACCATCCGGAGACGTCCCCAACCACACAAACGGTGATTTAACCACATCATAAGAACCAGGTTCAGTGCAATTAGAGTTCCACTGGAAGAACAGGAGAGGGTGGCAAGAGATGAAGGGTAATTTTGGAAATATCAAAATACGTTTTTTATACAATATTTTTCAGAATAATTTTAATTAAATATGTATATTAGATGTATAATTGTGGCAATTTCATAAATTTAATGATTTTAGAGTGGCAAATAACTAATTTCATGTTTTGGGGTGGCAATTTTCTAATTTTCATGTTTTGAAGTGGCATAAAAACAATTTTCCCAAAAAAAATTAGTGTGCTTGATTATATTCCCCGACAAATCATTGGAATTTTATGATGAATATTTGCTGATTATTTTTTTTCTGGATAGAATTTCTTTTATATTAAGTAGTTTGAATTTTATTTAAGATTTTTGTTTGCAAAAAAGCAACAAATCTGCAAAAAAAAAAAATACTTTTAATTGATGTTGGGTATCCTAGGAAGGGCGCAACACTGAGAACATGATAGGGTGAAATTTTAAGATGTGACATAATTCTAATTATTTTGAAAATAAAGAATATTTCTACAATTTTTTTAGCAAAGGTATACTTGCACAAGCAAAAACAGTATTATGTCTTTTGTTTGAGTATCCACACAGGACATGAATTGATTGCAGCCCAATTAAGCATGTCTTTTTGCACAAGCTAAAGGTTAATGTTTATCTCTGCAAAAGTTTGGTTTATTGATTGCAGCCTAGTTAAGAATGTGTTTTTGCAACAATAATTATAATTTATGATTCTTAAATGCAAGTGCTTTAATATACAGTTTTCTCTTAGATCGGGCAGTATTTTGATGTTTGCTTAAGTAGGTTTTAATTACCTTAATCAATTACACAACCTCTCTGGACTTGAATCTGAGGTGGCAATCCTTGATTTAGTTAGAAAATAATATATACAGTAGCTTGGTAGACCTCATTATATTCCCTTTCTTTTTATTTCTTTCTTTTTTGTTCTTTTAATTAAGGTTTAGGCCCAGGCTTAACTTTGACAGGGAAATTAAATTATGAGAAAAAAGAAAAAAAAAAGAAAAAGTGCCAATTGATTCTCAACCAGCATATTTTGATTATTGAACTTTAAACATTTGTTTCTGGTTTTGAATTCTACGTCATCTTAGCTGACAGATGATGTACTATTTATCTTACTATTCATGATAATTTGGTCAATATACTTTATTATTCAATCAAAATGTTTGAGTCTGCAATGTTTATGTTTTATGGTTCAATATAGTTGGACGGGCTTTTCTGAACTGCATGCGAATTGGACGGGATTTTCTGAACTGATCTTAAGATGAAATGGGCTGAGTCCGAACCGGGCTCAATATTGAACATGAATTGGACGGGTACTCTTCTTAAATCCAGGCCGAGTTTGAACGGACTTTACAGACTTCATAAATTGAGACGGGCCGAGTTTGGACTCAAATCCGCTGATTAGAAGGCCTACACTAAACCCTAACAAGGCTAACAGCCAACTCCCCTTCCCACTTCTCAGTTCCCGCCTTCCTTCCCCTCAATCACTCTTCTGCTCAATCCATCTATTCCCGCCTTTCTTCTCTCTCTCTCCTTCTTCACTCAATCCGGTCGTAAATGGGGAAACAACCGAAAACACCCGAACCCGAGAGAAGAACAACCCGATCCGCCGCTTCCATTTCTCCTGCGCCTACCCCATCAAAGCCCTCCGCTCCACCAAAAACCCCGGAGCTCTCCAGTTCTCTCCGCCATCTCCTCTCAGGTCTCCCTGGTAGAAAGTCCCAGATCCTAGACCTAATCCGCCTCATTGGACCTTTGAATTCCCCCAGCCTGCCTCTCCTCTTGTACGGCAACGCCTCTACTGGTAAAACCAGCACGGTTCTGAAAGTCCTAGGACATCTGAACCGTCCATTCGTTTACGTCAGCTGTAGATCCTGCCACAACCCGAGAATCCTTTTTGAAACGGTGCTTAGCCAGTTGGGGTCAAGCCACAAACAGTGCAAGAAGATGCCAGATTTTTTGAATTATCTGAGAGAAGCGTTGGCAGAGAGAAATAAAGAGATGGTATTCTTGGTATTTGATAGTATCGAGTCAGTGCGATCATGGGATACTGGATCGAAAGTACTTTCTCTTTTGCTAACTCTGTATGATAAACTTCAAAATGATGGGGCAGGTTTGCTTTATATCAGTCGATCCACACCTGATGCTTATCTGTTGAGATTTGGTTCGTTCCAACCAATTGACTTGTGCTTCCCTGATTACACTTTTGAGGAGATTCATAGTATTCTTATGAGAAATCAGGCCAACCCAAAACTGTATTCTTCATTTTTAAGGTAAAAGGCATGCTATGTTAGCATTTTTAATCGAAGTTTTTGGATTTTCTGCTTGATTTGTTTGCAAATAAAAAACAGTACGTTTCTGTATTCTTTGCACTTAGCATCCAGATTGCTTGGGTTTGCAACTGACACCTAATACTGTCTCAGATAGTTACCATTTACACCCAATTGGTAGATTAGGGTAATGGTAAAAAGTATCCCCTCAATACTGACAATCGTGAACTTAGTTATAATCTCAAATGGAGCTGAAATGGGGCAAACCAGATTTATTGCTGCATTTCAATCTCTATAAACTGGTTATTAAGAGATTTGGTTGAGACAACAACTGGAGTTGAGGGCCTTTCAATACTTTATCCTTGTTTTTGACAGTTGGGTGTTATTTGCAAGTGTCATAAAAAAAATTTGGGTGCTAATTGCAAATTTTGGACCCACTCATTATATACAAGAAAAGGAAAGGTGGGAGTTATCTGCTAACACATTAAATTATTGTGTTTAATTTGTAAAAGAAAATTATCTTTTCAAGACACTAATTTGGGTTCTTTTATCATTTTTTTTTTCTTAGTGTCGTTCTAAAACCCTTCACTCGAGTGACCAGACGGATTGATGAGCTGGCATCGGCACTTGATCCCTTGTACAAGAAATATTGCGAACCATTGACTGATTCAACCATCACACCTGACGAGGCCATGAAGAGAAGGTTATTTGATTATGTTCAGCCCCATTTGATTGCTGCTTTAAATCAGACATTTACAATTCCACCAAGGGCTTTGAAAGATAAGAGCGGTATAAAGAGGCAAGGAAGTGGAATTGGGAATGCAACTGGTTTGAGAGAATTGGATTTTCACATGTCAGTTTCTGCCAAGTATCTCCTTATTTCAGCATTTTTGGCTTCAAGAAATCCAGCAACGCTTGATGCAGCATTATTCGATTCAACTGGGGGATGTGTTGGTCGAAAACGCAAGAGAAAGTATGAAATTTTTCTCTCTTTTGTGCTATTTTTCATACTAGCACCTGCCTGAAAAAAAAAAAAAGTTAACAAAGGATATGTTTTTTCCCCCATTACTTGTGCTATTGACATATACTGTCATCAGGACAATTCAGGCATTACTTCTGTTGAACTGTATATCAACTACTTTCTATTGTAACTCATCTGAATTCTTATTGTACAAGTTAATGTGATGTTTGTTCTAAAAATTAACATCCTATGAGGTACAATAGCATACCAAGCTGTTTTCTTACCAGAATAATTTTCTTTTTTGGTTTTCTGTGTTCTAGTAGTTTACAGCTGCCAAATCGTTGATATATCATTAAAATCAACAAGAACCTAAAATATTAATATAGGGGTGATAATTAGATGACATTGAGATTTCTCTTAAACTTTTGTAATTGTAAAACAACAAAGTGTTCTAAGATGGTAAAACATGGTCTTCTTTTCTTAATTAGGAGCTCTCAATCATCAATAGATAAGAATAATACAAAGGCCGAAGAGATGCTGACAAAGGGACCCGGTACATTTCCACTGGAGAGGCTCCTAGCCATATTTCAGTGCATAACCTCTGTCTTAGAAGAAGATTCATCTCTGAATGAAGAAAAAGCCCTAGAAAACGGTATCGGGTTGATGTCAGATGTGTTATTGCAACTTTCTACACTGTGCAATTCAAATTTCCTCTGTAAGAGTGGAAATTGTCCCTTAGAGGGGTCAGTGCGGTACCGGTCTATGATCGATGAAGATATGGCCTTGAAGGTGAATTTTTTATAATTATCATATGGTACTTGTCTGGTGCTTGCTTATCCTACAAAAAAAAAAAATCTGGTGCTGACATGCACAATACCAGTGAATTACCAATATTATGGATTCCTGTTGCTGGAGTTGACATGCTGAAATGCATGCATTTTACCTTTTTGAATTGCTTTCCAGAATTTTGTTATTGCAAAAGTGTTCCTTTTAGGCTGATTTATTTTTTTTTATTCAAAAAAATGTGGCAGGTTGCAAGGAGCGTCAACTTTCCTTTGTCAAACTATGTTTATAGAAGATAGCCTTTTGATTAATGAAGAGTCAATGTCCTTTCATCTGTACAATGTATTACCCCTTTACACTGCTCCAGAAATTGAATAGAAGGGGAAGGGGCATGAAGGGAAGGGGATGGTAAGGAAGGGAAGAATTTAAATGAAGTCACTTGTGGATCACAAGTGTATAAAGTGGGAAGGGAAGATTGTGGTGTAACACTTGGTTTAAACATATATTTTATTTAAATGTGACAATTTTGCCCTTATATGAGTGAGCAGATTATCTTCTTAACTGAATGTAGGAGCCGTGTAATTAAATGGATTTTCCTTTTGTTTGTTAATTGTGTGACTTTACTTAATTTGGATGCGGGGATAAGCATGTGATGTGTAATGAATATGTCATAGAGTTGGTTTTGTATATCAAGTAGGTAATAATTATAGGGGCTGTATACGAAAATTAACAAGTGAGGCACAAAGTGTTGTCTCCTGTAATTGAAATCAAGTGAGGCATCCCAAAATGAACTTTTTATCTTACGTGATTTTTTTTTACATGTAAATAATAATTTCTGAAATTAAGTGGTACCGTATCATATTGGTACATTGGTACCAGCACATTTGCATCATGGGCTGACTCCGTCAATAACACAAAACCTACTCTTTAATAAGAGTGGTACTTAACTGGTACCAGGCTACCAGCCCAATCAACACTGTTTGCAATTCACAGTTTTATTCAGTATTTGAAAACATCAAACTACTGAACTGAAATTGAGTTGGTCATGACAGAAACAGCCTTCATTAAGTGCTCATTACCACCACAGGTGCAAAGCTTAATACACCACATGCAAATTTTCAATTTTAGCCCATAATTTACTCGACTTTTTTAGATTATTTTTGCAAACTGCATAAAATTCAGCACCCATTGTCATATGAGAATGCAAACTGAGATTAGGTGTAGTAAATTAGAACTTTCAACCACGTAACTTGAACTGATAAACAAAAAAGAATAATAGTATATGAATTCAACCAATGCCCCAACCAATACAGTCATGAAAACCAAAAATAGCATAATATAACTTTATTAGAAAGCATATTCATTCCAAGTATGCAAGAGTTACAAAAGCATATTCAAGTCAAATAGTTAACGAAAAGAAAAGGATAAAAGTTACAGTATCGTCATTAGTAAGTAGTCATTCCTAACTGAAACCTTCATGTTTTGATGCAAAGGGGGGAGATATGACAGACAAAAATACAAATCTTTCAGGCACAATCCTTCTTTTTAATGGTTTCATCATGTTCACTATTTTTTTTTAATTTGCAAAGTACATATGTTACACTATTGAGTACTCACGAATGACAAGTACTGAAGTACAACAATTGAAGATTGAGAATTAGAATACACTGAATAAATTGTTTCTAAATAATTTACAAACAATTGCATGAGCATTTCTACTGTAAATTCAAAAAAAGAAGTCTTTTTCATACACCTTCAAAACAAACAAATCAACTGAATATAGGCAGAAAAAAAATTTATAAAGAATAGGAAAAGGACCCATTATGTGATCATATCATATGTGGCGATCACGAATGTGTGTGAGATGCATCGACTTTGAAAAATTAGGAGGAAAGGGAGCATTTGCATGATGTCGCAAGGAACATCTTAGGAACAAGAACCACCTCCTCATCTCCCTTGATCTAAAGGAGGGGGAATCTGGGTCCCGGATCTATCGTTGAAACTATCAAAACCCGTTAGCCCGCTTTTTTTAGAAGTTGTTTTCTTTAAAGGCATGTCCATTGCACCACCACTTCCTGAGCTCTCTGCTACAGGAGTAGAAGCCACTTGCAGTTGCAGGGCTGATTCCAGCTTCCATAAAACATCTCCCATTGTTGGTCGGTCGACCCCATAGTCTGCTAAACATTTTTCAGCAGCATCTACAAACTTAATTAGTGAGTCTGGATTAATTGTACCTGCTATATTAGGGTCAATGATTTTTTCCAATTGTCCCTTTCGTTTCCATTGTAGGGCCCACTCAGCTAGATTGACCTGGTCTCTTGGTAAGGCGGGGTTTATCGCTGGTCTAGCGCAAAGAATTTCGAAAAGCACAACCCCAAATGAATACACATCGGATTTGTCTGTCAACTGTTGACGCCGAAAATACTCTGGGTCGAGGTATCCAAAACTACCTTTCACAGCTGTGCTGACGTGTGTTTGCTCGAGTGAGGGCGCAGTCTTCGATAGACCAAAATCTGACACCTTGGCCACCAAGTTCTCATCCAATAATATATTTGTAGTTTTGATGTCGCGATGGATAATTCCTTGAGCTGCACCGGTGTGTAGGTAGTGGAGACCCTTGGCAGCCCCAATGCAGATCTCAAGCCTCTTGTTCCAGTTGAGCAGTGGCATGCCGGTCTCACCCCCTCCATTACCAACATATAGGTGGTCCCGAACGGTCCCCTTCGACATGTACTCGTACACCAATATCATCTCATTCTTCTCATCACAGCATCCGATAAGTGACACAAGATGTCGGTGCCTAAGCTTTGATAGCAATTCAATTTCTGTCAGAAACTCATGCATACCTTGGTCAGATGAAGAATTTCCTCTTTTTATAGCCAATTTGGTGCCATCCTCTAATTCACCTAGGTACACCTTACCGAAACCGCCTACTCCAATCACCGCCTTTTCATCAAAGTTTTTAGTAGCCTTTTGAATTTCAGAAAATGTGAAGACTCGACTGACCGCATATGTCCCAGACATAAAGATTCCAGAAAACCCGTTTTTACTCTGGGCGGACCCAAACCGGCTTCTGGAGCTCTTGCTGTACCCACTTAAGAAACTAGATGTTGACTGGCTTGCATTAAGTGGCATGAGCCAAGACGAAAAGCTGCTTTTCCTCTCCCATCCTGGCTTTTCGCACCTTCTTCTACAGAGCATCATAAACACAAGGGCCATCGCAACAGCTGCCATAGCCAATCCGATGGCAGATATTATCATTTTTGTCTTACTGTTATTCTTTGGCTTGGCAGCGTAGAACCCATCTAAACTATTAGCTAGGTTACTTATCTTCATCATCTCTAGCCCATTTAGTATGGCGTTTGGGTCTCCGGAACTTGTCGAGGTGGGACCAACTTGCACCAGGATGGTGGAGTTGCTGATACTGGAGGAATCTAGCACGAAGTCTCGGTAGTAGGTAACAGCGAGGCCCATGGTTAGACTGGATAGGTCAAGGCTTGACACCCCCATAAGACCATTTAAGTACACATTAAAGTAGAGGTTATTTAATGCCTTACTCACAATGTCGCAAAAGTGTAGCCGTATTAGGTATGAGAAGCCTGGCTCTGCTGGTATCTTCCAGGAAATGTTGAATCGGGCATTGGATGTGTTTGATTGTGCCATCTGTTGTGCGGACGAATACACAGTTGGTGGAGCAATCAATGGGCTCATTGAGCCATCATCTGGGTACTTGATTGTGTTCACCGGGACCCATGCGGCGACGGCCGCTTCAGGAAGTGTCAAAAATGTCGTGTCGGGTTGCCAAAACCGGTATAGTGTGTCATTTGCAGGTGTAATCAAGGGCCCACCCATGTTCAACCGGTACACGACTTGCAAGGCATTGCCCGACAGGTCAATCTGGTTATTTGTGGTGGTTCCTGCTGTGGCGGTGGTGTTTGGTACAAGGTTTGGTGGTGCCGATACGAGCTCAATTGCATTCACAAAGGCAACCGAACCTTTTAATGGAGAGAATGAGAGCTTCATGGTGTTGGTTTGGGTTGTGATTAGATATTCTTTAATTACCGGTGACGGTGGTATCGCAGGTAACGAAAATCCATGGAGAAGCACAATTGAATCAGCATTGACCGAAAAGGTGGCTGAGGAGAGGTTATAGTTTGAATTTGGTAGAGGGAAAAAATGCAGACGTACCCAATGCCGACCAGGTTGTGCAAGATAGAAACTATAGGTGGATTGGTCCGTAAATACTCGTGCAGATACGTATATGGGTGCGAGGGGCCCGGTTGAGGCGTGAGGTGGGTTGTCAGCTGAGATTTTTATATTGGTCGAGGTAGATAAGTATGAAGCAGTGTCTGGGTCGGAACGAAAGGTACGTCCGTCGTCTAATTGTGTCGCGCCCGGTGCACCACAGCTGATCATGTATACATCTCTTGGCTCGAATTTAACACTCGGTGGAGGAATGGCATAGGTTATTGTGGATATATGAAGGAGAAAGAGTGCTAGATAGGAGATATATTGTTTTAAAACGGAGGAAGTTAACAAACCTCCAGCCATGGTGACCTTTGAGTATGTTTGAAGAGATTATTTGCAGGTAAGAGTTTTACATGGGTTTTTTGTCTCTCTTTTGTTTTGGGTTTCGAAAAGCACTTGAAGTAAAGAGGAAAGATGAAACAAAATGATATTTCTGTTTCTTCTAAGCAGTTTTGGCTTTGTTCCCCAAGTTATAGTTGGTTGCACGTCGACAAAATAAATAAATAGAAGGTGCAAGAATGTCTCTGCCGCTTGACCCTCTTGGCTACTTGTTTTATCAGATTTATCTCAAATTCTCAATTCATATATAATTGAAACCGATTTGTGATTACAAAAGATACTGTCCTTGGTACTACCTTGGATAAATAACAAGAATATACACCATTTTTTTTTTTTTTTTTGCATTAATATACACCAGTTCAAACCAGCACATCCGTGGACCCCTTACAGGGGTCGATGACTGATGGACCCGGTCCATGAAGATGAGTGGAATGCATGCAAGGAATAGGCCTGCAGACGTGGCTGTCATGTATTCTGTTTTTCCTTTTTTTTCTTTATTTTTCTTCTTTCTTTTATCTTCACAACAGAAAACTGACAGCTAGCTTGCTTGGGTCCCGCCAGCAGAGCAAGGAGAGGACACCCACAATGCCTAATTTGTAATTATAATATTGATAATATCACCCAAGGATTTTATTAATTAATTAATCAGCTTTGTTGATTTGTAAGTTGACCACGATTTTTATTTTTATTTCTGGACTGGAATTAAATCCTCTGATTTGGCCGTCTTAGATTCTTAAAATGAGAAATTATCACCTACGTCATGTTTGGTCTGTCACTTCCCTTTTTTTTTTTTTACTTTATGCTTTATATCGTAACTATCGTATAAGTAAGGCTTTCATGAATCAATATCCGCTGTCATTGTAGGAAAATTTTGAGGCTATAATGACATCTTCAGGGTTGTTTTGTGTAGGGCTTAGTGTTAATTATGCAGATTTGTTTCGTCAAGTTTGAAGTAGTATTTGAAGAAAAGACGAGATATAAATTATCCTTAATTTTTTTTTCTTAATTGATTTGCTTAATTTAATCATTACATCTCAAACTATATATTACCTTTATTTATTCTTGTATAGAAATATTCTAGACTCATGACAACTCATACAAAATATTTATATATTTTTACATCATATTCATATTCTTATTCCTATTATTATTATTATTATTATTATTATTATTCTTATGTTTATATTTATATTTATCCTAGATAATTCTCAAGAATACATTAGATCTAAATATTATACAAACTCTCCAAAATATTCTTTTGAATATTTTGATATACGTTTTTAGGTTTCAAAATATTCCTAACAACCTTTGAAATCTTAAATCTTGGCCTAATAAAATAAAATCTTACATCAATATAATTGCTCCTTTTAAACTCCGCTTCATCGTGAAATATCACCTTCATCTTGTCTGGTGCAGGATTCACTTGTGCGGAGTAAATTCTTTAAATTTACACGGAGATTACACGAGAGAAGGAGAAAAGAGTGTTGCATATATACTTTTGTTTTCTGCTCCAGTTGGAATAGAAAAGTTACAAATAGGAACGGAAATTAAAGGGTGATTAAAAAAAGTGACCAACACTTTTTTGCACTAGTACTTAAAATCGGATTAATTAATTTTCTTTTCTTACAACCTTTTTATTTACTGTTTTTGCTATTCTCCGTTTTTGTAGAGCACATGAAATAGGACCTGCTTTTCAGATAAAAAAAAATGCTCCAGAAGCGGAGGCAATAAGTAGTTCAGAACACAGATTAGGCCCATTTTAACTTTCTCCTCTGAGCAAATAAGGTACAGATTCAGCCCATTGTATTGCTTCCACACTTTTGATCTTTCAAAACCTCTAGGCTCGGTCTCGCATTCCCCACTAAGCCCAGAGTTTCGCATAGACTACAGAGAGGGCCAAGCGAATATTTATTTATGTTAACGAAACACATTAATAAGAATCGTATTTGATAATATAAAAAGGACAGTGCTACGGTGCTATGCATAGCATAGAGGCCTCCGTGCTACGGCTCAATTTTTTAGTTTTCAAAAATCTAATGGTCGATCCGAACCATTCAACATGATCTCCATATGAATATGTACTTGCAAACCAAATTTTACATTTTTTAGAATTTTTATACTATTTATTA
The DNA here is from genome assembly GCA_028015225.1 of Carex myosuroides. NCBI lineage: Eukaryota > Viridiplantae > Streptophyta > Magnoliopsida > Poales > Cyperaceae > Carex > Carex myosuroides. The sequence goes on along the minus strand of CM051485.1, from coordinate 2,998,666 downwards.
AGCCACTTTGAAAAAACAGTAATTTGTACACAACAGTAAAATCTTCTGGACCATTGGATCAGCAATTTTCAAAGTGGCTTAAAAAATAGTAAAAAAATTCTAAAAAATGTAAAATTTGGTTTGCAAGTACATATTAATATGGAGATCATGTTGAACGGTTCAGATCGACCGTTAAGATTTTGAAAACTCAAAAATTGAGCCGTAGCACGGAGGTATTAGCCAGATTCATATAAAGGACAATGCTACGGTGCTATGAAAAAAAGAGAACGGCTAAGAAAAAAAACGTATATGGATAAGAATATTTTTCATCAACATATATGGATAAGAATATTTTTCATCAACATATCAAATAAGAGAACGGCTAAGAAAAAAAAGTTGTTAGCTCGGTAAATAAAGATATGGATAAAAGCTATTTCTGTTAGCTCAAGAGATGAGGTATGGATCAGAGTTATTTCATTGATCGACAGATACATTTTCGTTATCTTAACATATGATGTTAATATACTATGTGAATGATTCGGTTAAAATAATATATTTATTTATTAAAATTTTGACAAGTTATCAATTTATTTAATCCTTATTAATTATTTGTTCATTACTTATTGATATTATCAGGTACGAGTAAACATGTAAAGCTAATATTTAACAGTTAAAGGTACCATTAGGGGCGGACTCAAATTATGTTTGGAGTGGGCAACTGTTCTATTTTGAATTTTTAAAAACAACTTTTAAAATTGAATTTTGAGCTCTTGCTCCATCCTGCAAAATTAATTGTCCTACATTGTTAAGAGCATGATTTGAAAATCGATTGTTTACGAGTTGACTCGGTCAATTCAGATCGGAATCGATCGATGTAGGTCCGATTTTTATCCAAGATACGTGTTTGAGCGAAATTCGTGTGAAAACTCGACAGAATCAGTCCTAAATCGTATAATCGGATGAATTTTGTATGAAAATCTATGATTCAAGGAGCGATTTTGTAAACATAATTGTAAACATAATGAAATAATAAAACGGGGAGACGAATTCAACATGTGATATTAAAGCTGGAAAAAGTGATTCAATTAAATGGAACTTAACAGACCCTTTTCTTATTTAATATGTACATTTCCTTAAATTTTAATATAAACGTTTCAATTAAAAAGTTTGAATTTACTTTTTATTTATTTAATTAAAGCATTTTGTAATTCACTAGTTTCCAAACATGATTTTACTAAAAGACAGTGTTTATGTTATTTAACAAATTAATTTTATTAAAAAAATATCTTATTCTTTGAATACAAAACAAATTTTGTTAAAAGAAATCCGAATTTTCAATTCGATTTAGCAGACTCTTACTTATTTGTCTGATTTCATGATCAACCTGTTAATTCCGCTTACGGTTTCGAAATTTGAACTCTGGTTGAGAGCCACAATTTTTAGCAACCCACAACTCAATTTTTTTTTTGTTAAGCGGGTCTTGTGTGCAGCCGATAACATTCGCGTGGATTGTAAATAAATTTCATTGAGTTTGCTGCTTCGCTCTGTATTTTTCTATTTTGTTGAAAAACCGTATCATTGAGTTCGTTACTGATATGTCGACGCAGAGAAAAAAAAAGAGCAAAAACACTTTGATTCTCAGAGAAAATAAAAGCAGCAAGTGACTGTTCTTCCGACCTCCACTGATCAGTTGCTCCTCCGTTACTCGGAGAAATGAAAAAAGAAACAGTGAACATCTCCTCCACTAATCGTTGCTCGCCTCCGCTAATGAGTTTGAACCGGATTAATTATTTTCTTGTCCTATCCTGACATAAATTCTAGATCTGCCTCTCTTATATGATGCACGCAAAGCTAAATTTATACAAATACGGGTACCAAAAAATATCTCCATTCTATTGGTGTTGTATACACTTACATATGTTATTTTCAAAACAAACTATATTGATCTAAAATTTCAAATCCACAGTTAAAAATTGCAAGAATAGTTCAATTTAGTAGTCACTGCCAAGCATTAAAAAAAAATTGCAATAATGTAAATTGTAATGATAGAAATAGCTGTTTTATTTTAAAAAAAAATCATCTATGCTGTTACAATAACACGTAGATGTTTTAAATAAAAAAAAATCATGATAAGTAAACTTTATACTGCCGTATGTTTCGAGGCAAACGTGAATCGGATTAATGGACATATATTTATCTAATTAACAAGTTTGTATGACCGTTTATATTAAATTTGTTTATCTAAAAATAATAATTTCGTTGTCCAGATAAAGTTTGCTCACAGCTCGCCAATATCAAATGCTGATAATACGAGCAAAAGGTTATTCTGCAAATATAAACCCTAACTTTTGTTAAATTTGTACTGCATGTAAAAGAAAATAACCAACTACTGAGAATATTAATTAACCGTTAATTTATTATTAAATATGAATTTATAAAAAAGAAACCGAAATAATCAGATACTAAAAGTGTCAGTAATTGGCACTGATGAATAACAATTAGGGGTGAAAACGGAGCGAATACCGAGCAAATAGTGATCAAATTATATCCACGTCTCTTTTTAATTTTTCGAATACAGATACGGATACGGATCGAATCGGATATTTATTAAAATAATATTAAAAAAATATCAAAATTTATAATATTTATCTAATTTTAATGGTGAATAACAATATTTTTTTCATAATATATATTAAAATATATATATATCTACTATTCGGATACGGATAATTGAAACGTAAAACCATATTAGTATCCATATTTACACGGATATTCAGATATCGGATATCCAAATCTAATTTTTCGGATCAAATACGGACCGTTTTCACCCTAATAACAATCCGTCAATTTGAATGAAAGCAACATAATGATGGGGTTTATTCAAAAGAATAGACAATTGAGGTTACTCTATCTGGAAGGACATGCACGCTCGGAGAGACTTGAGATAATAAACTACAACTACAAGATATAGGATTGAGACTTTTGATTCTTTCTTGGTCGGTTTGTGTTTGGTGAGCCCGTGACACTAGAAAATTATGGAAGCCTCTTCTCATCGTGTTTCCCTAAAGATTTTGGTAGTTAAAAATCTTCCATCGTATCTTCCAAGGAATAGGAATAGGCATTGCTTTTTCCAGGACAACATTTTATTAGTTCTAGTTGATGTTTATTAGTTTGATCATTGACTGTTTAAACTAGACTAGACTATGATTTTTTCTTCCCCTAATGACCTAATCCGAACCTCAAATGTGGATTTTTTTATGGTGCTTGTCTTATTTCCTGGATTTTGGTCTATTCTTCACATATTTTTCCAAAAAGAATAATAAAAAATTGCGGAATAAATATCGGAAGAAGATGGCTGCATCACATCATTTAAACACATTACATTAATTCCAGTGTTATTATATGCTTAATTATTCTTTATTCTTTAATTTATTGTTCGTAAAACTATTAGAATCCTACCTTTTAATGAACAATCGACGCATGATTTAATAATACCATGTTTGCAACGATAATTTATCTTCAAATCTCGATACAGATCAACGATAAAGATAGCCATTTTACCGTGGATACTGGATAGTCTCCGACATTTTTATTAATATCCAAAGTTTAATACAAATTAATAATTATACCCGACCTTCAAGGGTTTTGCGAAAAATACCCAAACCGGCCATTTTCTGGCCGGTTTAGGGAGGGTACTTGGCCGGCCAGAAAATGGCCGGCTATGTACCTTTTTTTTTTTTTTTTTTTTTTTAAATAGGTGATTTCTATTAGAGTCAAATATTTAATTTCTAAGTTTCGTACAAAATAATAAAGTACACACAAATTGCAAATAGAGTCCACACATTTTTTACAACATGCATACAAATCACCTATTACTACCACGTCTAAATCCCCGAAGTAAACCACTTGCAAAAGATGCTTTACGAGGTCTAGGTGGTGGCTCTGGTTGCTCACTAGATGGGCCGGCCTGGGCTCCAGATGGCGCTGCTTGGCTTGTAGATGGGCCGGCCTGGGCTCCAGATGGCCCTGCTTGGCTTGTAGATGCCCTTGTTGTGCGTCTAGTAGTGGACCTCCTCGGTTGGGCAGATGGCTGGCCTTGCACCCCAACCGCCTCTCCTCCTATGTCAACCGCATCTCCCATTGCTTCGGCATACATAGCAGCTGCATCTAAACGGCTCGTAGCTGTGCTACGCCGTGACCCTCCGGACCCACTTCCCTCTCCACGTACTCGCTCATTTTCTGCCGCATTTGCTGCGTTTCTTGCCTCTGCATTTGCATGTGTTACTTAGTAAGTTGGTATAAATTGAAAAGAAAAATAATTTTGGATGAATGTTACATACCTCTTCGTTGCCTATCGGAAGTGGAACGGCGAGGCTGATGCCCCATTCGTCTACCTTCCATTTCATCCATCGTCATTACACGACGGGTGTGTTTTCGCCTCCCCTTCCTAATCCAACCTCTACTCGGAAGGATTCTGTCTTCAACACATGGAGGCCAGTCTCCCATATTGCCAATTGGATTGAACACATGGTTCCAAGTACTCACAAGATATGGTGTTTTATACCAGTCTGCAACAAAGTCGTCCTCTTGCCAGTTCCGGTCACGGCAAACGGCTAAGACATGAGCGCACGGAATAGAAGTTAATTGGATACCTCTGCAAGTGCATTCCATTTGTCTGTCGGGACCACGCGTCACAATATACATGAACTCCCTGTGAGTGGGTTCCATGTTGCCCATGTCGCTACGGGTGCAAGGAACGTACTCATTTGGGGATGAAACTTGGTACTGACCTTGGCCGTGCGTGTAACGCACCAATTTCATTTTTTCAGCTTTCCCCCAACGTTTTTTGATCTTCTGCAAAACCCGGTCAGAAAGAACCTGTCCCCTGTCTTGTAATTCCATTGCTCGCTGACGCCGCGCAACGAACCATCTGTTGCACGTGTAGAACGTATCCTCCACTACGGCACAAACAGGCAATCTACGACTCGTTCGGAAGACTTGGTTGAGCGACTCGGAGCCGTTTGTTGTCATGATACCAAACCGGTATCCTCCGTCACAGGTTTGGAAAATCTTCTCATAATTGGACGGCTCCATCGCATCATTAGGACGTACTTTGCCCACCTTCTTTAAATATGCATTGCACTTCGGATTTCGCTGCACAAAAACAAAGGGGTGTTATTTCATTTATGTATAATTCTTATACGATAATTAAACGAAATGTTATAAGTTAGACGTACATGAGCAAACTCTTGGAACATCTCTTGTAATCTTCTCGGCTTCTTCCTCTTTGCTCCTTCCCTGAACCTCCATCCGTACCATTTGTCTCCACAGTTCGTGACTAAGTTGTCAGCAACATGCTGCATACAATACCTGTGCACAAAGAGCTCGGGAGGCCATCCGTATTCAGCTGTCAGTGCAGCTTTGATCCCCTTGTGCTGGTCCGATATGACACATACAAATTTACACGCCCCGAGTACTTCATTTCTCAACCACTGCAAGAAAAAACCCCAATTCTCAGTATCCTCCTGCCGTACAATTGCAAATGCAATAGGCAACAATTGGTTCTCGGCATCGTAGCCGCAAGCTATCAAAAGCCTCCCATCGTATCGCCCAGACAAGAAGCAGGCATCGATGCTGATCACTGGTCTCAAGTACTGGAACGCTGCAATGCATGGACCAAACGCCCAGGCTACGGCTCTGAACTGGCAAACACCTGGCATGATTAGTCCTGTTTCCTTATTCCGTACCGGGCTGGTCAGAAATTGGTGGGTCGAGCCGGGATTGTTGGCGCAAATTGCAAGCATCAGTGGTCTCATCAAGCTGTAAGAAGCCTCCCAACTCCCAAATTGTCGGGCTATTGCCAGCTCACGGCCCCTCCACAGTCGGTTGTATTTAGGTGTCACATTGTCATACACAGACAAAACAATTGACTGGACCGTCTGGATGCTCATACACGGGTCCTTTTTAATGGCGTTCTCAATGACATCGGCAATGAGTGATGCCGTCAGACATTCGTGGTCGACCCTCGTATGCTCAGTCCTACATGTGTGAGGCCTGTCCTGCTTAGTTATAACCCATGCGTCTCCACATCCCGTCGGCTTTGCCCTAAGCTCGTAACGGCAATTCTTGTCCTTGCACAACAGAGTAACCCGATCCCTGTCACTTTTCCAAGATCTGAACTCCTGATTCTTCTTTATATGGTGCTCTCTGACCTTCTTCATTAGGTCTTCTTTGGTTTTAAAATATAGGTTTGCACACAGCTCACCTTTGTACTCAATCCGTTGCCCATAATAACCAATATCTGCCTCTCTAAACTCAGAAACATCATTGAGGTCTGGGAACGGGTGCGTATCAGTCCGGCCACTAAGCGGTCCCCCCTCATCAGCATGCATTTCAGCTGTTTCAGCCCGCCCGTCTTCATCCACACCTTCCATGTGGTCTGAATCCCCCCACATGTCTCCCTCAAATTCATCCCCGCTCCCCAGATTGTCCTCCGGTATTTCATTAATATCTTCAAAGTCCGGGCAGCTTGCATCGTCTACTGGTGCAGGTATGGGGTAAGGTGATACTGGAGGTAACGGTAAAGGAGTGGCATTTACGGATCTAGGTGGGGTTGAAACTGAGTGTCTTGGTCTGCCTCGATTGTGTCTAGGTGGGGATGCAACTGAGTGTCTTCGTTGAGGTGCTGGTGGAGTGACGTAGTTGTCGGGTTCTGGCTCAGGTTCGGTGAGGGGTAAGGTGGAGTCACGTCTGTAAGTTTCTGGTTGTGGGGTATAATGTGGTGCCGCTGATCCAGAGCCCGAACTTCCAACCCCAGGCTCTACCGGAACTCTTCTAGCAAATATTTCTATTAGAAAATTACCTTGGGACCTCAAATAACCGAACATGCCTCTCCACGTACTCTCATCTACCAGTTTCGCAACAATCCATTTCCCGTTGGAGGGATGACAATATCGGGTTGCCAATTCTAGGTCGCACCTTTCTGGGTTGTAACCGGTGTGTGTGTAAACTATGGATTTGAGGTCCAAAAGTGAGATGTCATCTGGAATCATCAATGAATGAGCTGCATCTTTGTTGTAGTACGCCCCTTGTGCACTATTAAGCATCTTCCCACCATAGTGTAATGAAATAAAGGCCATGGTAAACAAACTACATTTTAGAAAATTGCTTAGTTTTTGTCAGATTACTAAATAGTAAATAATTGTCAAGTAACTAAATAATAAACAATTGACTGGTAAACAATTAAGTAAATAGTAAAAAATTAAGTAAATGGTAAAAAATTAAGTAAATGGTAAACAATTAAGTAAATGGTAAGCAAATGGTAAGTACATGGTAAGTAAATGGTAAGTAAATGGTAAGTTAATGATAAGTAAATGGTAAACAATTAAGTAAATGGTAAACAACTAAGTAAATGGTAAGCAACTAAGTAAATGCTAAGCAATTAAGTAAATGGTAAGCAATTAAGTAAATAATAAGCAACTAAGTAAATAATAAGCAACTAAGTAAATGGTAAACAACAAAGTAAATGGTAAGCAATTAAGTAAATGGAAAGAAATTAACTAAATAGTAAACAATTAAGTAAATAGTAAAAAATTAAGTAAATGGTAAGCAATTAAGTAAATGGTAAAAAATTAAGTAAATGGTAAACAACTAAGTAAATAGTAAACAATTAACTAAATGGTAAACAATTAACTAAATGGTAAACAATTAACTAAATAGTAAACAATTAACTAAATAGTAAATAATTAACTAATTAATTAATCTATAAAATAAAAAATAATAATAAATTAAAAATAAAAAAAAAATTAAAAAAAAAAATTAAAAAAAAAAAACAATTACCTCAACAGTTGAGGTACAGTAGAGCTGCCGCGGATTTGAGCGAAAATTGCAGCTGCCTCGGTGCTCTTTTATAGAGATTTTGGGGGAAAAAAAAAAAAAAAAAAAGGTACATAGCCGGCCATTTTCTGGCCGGTTATGTACCCTCCCTAAACCGGCCAGAAAATGGCCGGTTTGGGTATTTTTCGCAATTCCTTCGGCAGCCGGGTATAATTATTAATTTGTATTAAACTTTGGATATTAATAAAAATGTCGGGGATAGTCTGATTGTAAATGTCATATATAGGCTCGGAAATTTATAAATTATAAGATAGCCATTATGTGTCTAATTTTGAATTCCCATTTGAATGCGTTACAAATTTATAACCGAAATTTTTATTAATATCTAAAAAAAATACAAAATTTCAAAATTTACAACCATTTTCATATTTGCCAAAAATCAGAGAATTATTTTCCGGATTCAGAGGGTCTTTTTCTGAAAAAATATTTTCCGGATTTGGACAGTTTCGAAATGTCTTACAAACATTTCAAAATTTTTTTATATTAATAAAAATTTCGGAATTTATAATTTAAGGTAATTATGATGGGATACATATTTGACGAGAATGAAAATCATTACACAGGCGCTACAGAGTAATCTAAGAACATTGGAGTTTTCATAAAGTTATCTAGAACATTTCTCTTCCTCTGTATCCGTTCCTTTCTCCAAAGTTCAACCCAAGGCCGACGCTCCTTTTATTTTCAATAAGAGGAATTTATGTTTATTTCAATGAAGGTCAAATATTTAATTGGGAAGAGGAAGTATCCATTCTGAACTGGTACACTTTGGCTCTGGAAACTGGATAAAGAGACAAACTCAGCAATTAATTAAAGCAAGCAAAGCGATGAGGTAATCTACAGTTAATCCGCATAAGACAACTCTGGTCTCTGGCACGGTTTTGCCTCTGTAGGGCTCGTTTGGCGGTTTTTTGACCGGAGTCGCGCCTAACCCTATGTAAGCGGTTTTAAACCCGCCATGACAACGGAACCCGAGACGAGGAGAGAGAAGACCCTGACTGCAAAGCTGGACCCGATGACTCATTAAATAGGGTCCGTGCCTGGTGGTTCTGTTGTTTGTACCAGTGTTGTAAAAAACAAATGCCCGTTTAATCGTTAACGGCAGTCAAACTGTTACGAATACACTAATTGAAGGTCTATTAACAGATTTTTACGATTAATTGGCCGATTATTTTGTTTATTTCCTTTTAATCGTCCGTTTATTCCCATCTAGTCTAGTGAATATTTATTTTCACATTATTTTTTTTTCTATGATTGTGTATGATAATAAGTTTCATAAATTATCTATTGTAGTTTTATTTGTACTTGGATATACATCCAATATTTTTTATATATGGTTTTTCTTCTTATTTATTTTGAAATTGATTAATTCTTCTATTATTTATATAGCATGTGTTTTTATTACTTACTGATGTAATTTTTTCAATTAGTATGACATGTTCATATATGAAATTAAGTTGTTATCATAAATTAAATTTAGTGATTTCATGTTGGAATTTTATGTTTCATTTCTTTCAATTAATATATTATTAGTATTTGAAAAAACTTAATTTTCAAATTTATTTGTGCATTAAATAAATGTGTTACTTACAAATGTAAAATGTTTGTGTTGTTAAAAAGAAATAAGTATAGTGTCATGTTATAATAATAAAATTAAATAAAATTAATTTTATTTAATAAGTTTGATGAGTTAATAAATCATTTTTACAACACTGGTTTGTACACGACATCATAATTGGCATGTTTATCATCCTCGTACTATATATTATTTGTTTTGAATTTGATGAATTATTAATATAAAATTCTTTTAGCTATACAAATTTAAACACTAATTTCGGTTTACATCTCTATCGTGTAATACAAATGTTTCAAAATCGACACAAAGTTGTATATAGTTTATAAGAGATATATATATATATATGAGTGAGGCTATGGTGCTATGCATAGCACCCATGGCTAGTGTACTACGACTCAATATGGTACTTTTTCAAATCCTAACGGTCGATCCGAACCGTTCAATGTGGTATCCATATGAATATGTACTTGCAAACTAAATTTTATATTTTTTTGAATTTTTTTACTATTTTTTTAGATAGGTAGAAAAATCAGTGTTTTCTGAAAATTCTGGACCATCAAAATTCTATCTATCTAAAAAAATAGTAAAAAAGTTCGAAAAAATATAAAATTTATTTTGCAAGTACATATTCATATGGTTATCACATTGAACGATTCGGATCGACCGTTAAGATTTTAAAAAGTACCATATTGAGCCGTAGTACACTAGCCATCCGTGCTATGCATAGCACCATAGCCTCACTCTATATATATAGAGAGAGTGGCTAAGGTCAAAGTGGTATGACCAAGGCCTTGGTGCTACCAATTAGTTTTTGCAATTTTAAAGTTCAAATAGTCGATCCAAACCGTTAGATGTTCAATCTATATTAGAATCTGCTTGGAGACCAAATTTTACATTTTTTGGATTTTTTTTTACTATTTTTTAAGCCACTTTGAAAATTGCATATCCGGATGAACAGTAAAAACAGTGCAACCAAATTCTGGATCATGTGATCAGCAATTTTCAAAGTGGCTTAAAAAATAGTAAAAAAATTTCAAAAAATGTAAAATTTGGTCTCCAAGCAGATTTTAATATAGATTGAACATCTAACGGTTTGGATCGACTATTTGAACTTTAAAATCGCAAAAACTAATTGGTAGCACCAAAGGCCTTGGTCATACCACTTTGATCTTAGCCACTCTATATATATAGAGTGGCTAATATCAAAACGTTTGTTCCTAGCCCCCGGTGCAACCAAGTTGTTTTCGGATTTTCAAAGTCCAAACGATCGATCCGAACCGTTCAACATGTTCTCTATATTGAAATGTGCTTGGAGACTAAATTTTACATTTTTTGGAATTTTTTTACTATTTATTAAGCCACTTTGAAAATTGCTGATCACATGGTCCAGAATTTAGTTGCACTGTTTTTACTGTTCACCCGGATCAGCAATTTTCAAAGTGGCTTAATAAATAGTAAAAAAAATTCCAAAAAATGTAAAATTTGGTCTCCAAGCAGATTTTAATATAGATTAAACATCTAAAGGTTCAGATCGACCGTTTGGACTTTGAAAACCCGAAAACAACTTGGTTGCACCGGGGGCTAGGAACAAATGTTTTGATATTAGCCACTCTCTCTCTCTCTCTCTCTCTATATATATATATATATATATATATATATAGATAGATGAGCTATGGTGAGACGTGGAGTAAAACAAGTTTGTACTCCACGCCATATTTTCATTTTGAAAATCCAAACAACCGATCCGAACCGTTCAACATTTTCTATATATTGAAATGTGCTTGGAAACCAAATTTTACATTTTTTGGAATTTTTTTACTATTTATTAAGCCACTTTGAAAATCGCTGATCCACTGTGAACAGTAAAAAACAGTAAAATTTTCTGGAGTACCGGATGAGCGATTTTCAAAGTAGCTTAATAAATAGTAAAACAAATCCAAAAAATATAAAATTTGGTCTCCAAGCACATTTCAATATAGAGAACATGTTGAACGGTTCGGATCGGTTGTTTGGATTTTCAAAATAGAAATATAGTGCCATGGAGTACAAACTTGTTTTACTCCACGTCTCACCATAGCTCAATTATATATATATATATATAGAGAGAGAGAGAGAGTGAGAGTGGCTAAGGTCAAAGTGGTATGACCAAGGCCTTGGTGCTACCAATTAGTTTTTGCAATTTTAAAGTTTAAATAGTCGATTTAAACCGTTAGATGTTCAATCTATATTACAATCTGCTTGGAGACCAAATTTTACATTTTTGGAATTTTTTTACTATTTTTTAAGCCACTTTGAAAATGGCAGATCCGGGTGAACAGTAATAACAGTGCAACCAAATTCTGGACCATGTGATCAGCAATTTTCAAAGTGGCTTAAAAAATAGTAAACAAATTCCAAAAAATGTAAAATTTGGTCTCCAAGCAGATTTTAATATAGAGATCACATCTAACGGTTTAGATCGACCGTTTGGACTTTGAAAATCCAAAAATGACTTGGTAGCACCAAAGGCCTTGGTCATACCACTTTGATCTTAGCCACTCTCTCTCTCTCTCTATATATATATATAGAGAGAGAGAGAGAGAGAGTGGTTAATATACAAACGGTTGTTCCTGGACTCAGGAACAAACGATTCGGTTCTCTGATTTTCAAAGTTCAAACAGTCGATCCAAACTGTTAGATATTCAATCTATATTAAAATGTCCTTGGAGACCAAATTTTACATTTTTTGGAATTTTTTTACTATTTATTAAGCTGGTTTGAAAACCGGTGTTTTTATTAAATTTCTGTAGCATTGAAAAACAGTGGTTTTCAAACCAGCTTAATAAATAGTAAAAAAATTCCAAAAAATGTAAAATTTGGTCTCCAAGGACATTTTAATATAAATTGAATATCTAACCGTTTGGATCAACTGTTTGGACTTTGAAAATCGGAGAACCGAATCGTTTGTTCCTGAGTCCAGAAACAAACGTTTGTATATTAGCCATTCTCTCTCTCTATATATATATATAGAGAATGGCTAATATACAAACGTTTGTTCCTGGACTCAGGAACAAACAGTTCGGTTATAGAGAGAATGGCTAATATGCAAACGTTTGTTCCTGGACTCAGGAACAAACGGTTCGATTCTCTAATTTTCAAAGACCAAACAGTCGATCCAAACCGTTAGATATTCAACCTATATTAAAATGTGCTTGGAGACCAAATTTTACATTTTTGGGAATTTGTTTACTATATAAAAAAGAGCACCCCCTAAAATCTAGCACTTTTTTTTTTAAGGTGAGTCCACGTGTCTCTATACAGGAGTGGACATCATATGTACTATACATATTACTCACGATATCTCTATATTTTACTTTCATAAATTTGTATTAAGGTTTGATGCTTTAATTATATGAATAAGCCAAATAATGTCATATTATATTATATGAGAATAAACTAACAATAATTATTACAAGTAAAAAAAACATAAAAAAAAAATATGCGCAAGATTACTTTTCAGTTTGTATTTCTGTTATTTATTGTATTGATTTTAAGCACAATATAAAATAAAAATGTAATTAAGGTTTGTAAGTCTTTTAAGTTTGCGTGAGGGAGAAAACCTGACATAATTCTTGAGATATATCCACTTGTGCATTAATATCAACAATTTTCTAAAATTGAATTTACATTTTTTCTTAAATATGACTCGAAATTCACAATATCACATATAAACGTAGAAGAGTAGGTTCAATGCCTATCGGACCTACTTTGGTTTGATAGGCTAAATCACCGTTCGATTCACATTAAGATGCGTGCATTCTGTTTTAAAATTTGTATTATCTTCTTTAATTTCGTGCGTCAAATCTTAATGCAGATCGGACGATCTTAAAATTTATTGGACTCAAAAGTAGATTCCATGCTCATCGTACCTGCTCGGTTATTCATGTAACATTAGATTAAGTTTTTTTTTTCTAAAAAAAAATTTCGATCTATACATTAAATTTTGGACCACATATGCTACTCACAACGAATCTCCACCGTCCGATTGGTCCACTCGGGACGAGGCGATGCCAAGGAAACCAGAACAAACGTCTCTCTCAAGAAAAGTAAACAAAACAAAAACAAAGGTCAAGCAAACCGTACAGTGACAACCATTAAAATATTTTATATACAACCTTGAAAAAGACCCATCTCTTACTCTCTCTCTCTCCTCTCTCTCTCTCTCTCGGTAGTTTAGCTCTTAATAACTCTCTTCTCTGCTCGTGTGAAAGAAAAAGGCGCTGTCATTGCATCTTTGACGTGAGTTAACACTGCTCTCTCCTGCCGCACCTTTAATTTCCATATTCCCACACTTTCTGTTTATCTTTTACAATTTGGTTCAGTTCTGTTCTCCTTTTCCATGGATGACAAAGGGGTTGTACAAGGAGAGGAGAGTTGTAGTTACTTGGACATGTTGAAGTGTGGAATGGGAGAAGGAACCGAAGAGGAGATTCTAGGGTTTTCTTCTAGATTTCTAGGGTTTGGTGGTTTCTACGAACCAGTAGGGTTGCCTATGATGTATCATGGAGTTAGTGCTACCGGTAACAGTACCAGTACCACTGTGCAACAGATGTCCAGTGAGAGCTCCTCCATGTCATCTCTCTCTTCTTCTCCTACCTCTACTGCTGCCACTAATTCAATGATAAGCAATAGTTCTAGCTCTAGACAACAAAAGGTGACCTTTTTTAATTTTTTTTTTTTTTTGTAAACAGTGGGTTATTCCCCTGATTTCTGTTTAGTTTAAGATCAAATGCACCAATTTGATCAACCTTCCAGCGTTTCGCAGGGTTGATTTTGGTTGAAAACTTGAAATATGCAATTACCATTATTTTTTTTGTTGACAAAGCTTTATTTGTTTTTCTGAATTGGATTGTGGTCACGGTTACTTGTTATTTTTTTCGGGATTTAAAAACTTTTAAGAAAATTAAGCTTTGTATGAGAGAAGTGGAAATTATTGAAGATGTAACATGCATGCGTATAGCTCTCTTGATTTCTGAAATTGGGTTGTGATTGCATGTTTAGATTCTAAACAATTGATAGCGTTTATATATATAATATTAAAGTTTTTTTCTTGTTTTTCATTATTAGAGTTTTTAATAAAGTAGAGATAAATGTAGAGATGTCAACCCGTGCACAAAGTTGCTATTTCACAAGTATGCTTGCTTCTGTGCTCATTATCTTAGATAAATTAATGTAGCAGAAAAAACAAGAGAATGGAGGAAGAAAAGCAGGAGCCACTAGTGGAGGTAATAATAAAAAAGCAAAGACTGGAGGTGGGATTTCTCAAGGTGGTACAATCAAGGTGGGGTTAATGTCTCAATTATCCCCTCATTTATTTAATTATCTCCACAGTAAACAATTCAGTTCATTAAAAACAGTATATTTGATGTGTGTTTTGTTTAATTATTTTGTGTGGGATTAGGTAAGAAAGGAGAAATTGGGGGAGCGAATCATGGCGCTGCAGCAGCTCGTTTCTCCTTTTGGAAAGGTAAAATTACAACACTGCTACCAAAATCTTCTCCCATTTAATGCCAAAGCTCTCTGTCCTATAATATCTGTAGACTTTGACTCTTTATTTAGTACTCAATCAATGGGGATGATACTTTTTGTTAATTAACCGAGTCTTTTTCTAGTAGAAATTATCCTGGTAAAAATATTATTTAAATAATTTTGAATAAAGAATTCATGAGTTAGACAAGTTAATGAATATGAATATAACAATCAATCATACTTCATGCATACTTTTATCCATGCAAATCTGTTTTTTTTTTTTTGTTTTTTGTTTCTTGTTAAATTTTGCGATGTATATTGCTACAGTTGTGATATTTTGTTTTACCTATATAGCAATTGCGCCTGTCTTTTTAAACTGGTGACAAGTAACTTTTCCTTTTATCTAGACAGTAGTTGCGCATGTTAATTATTAATTGGTGGGAAATAATTTTGACTTTGACCGTGAAAAATTTACAAAAATGTATGCAGTCTGACACGGCCTCAGTTCTGCATGAAGCTCTTGGCTACATCCGCTTTTTACATGACCAGGTTCAGGTAAACCCTCTCTCTCTCTCTTTCGCTCTCCGAATCCAAACAAATCGCTCTCCTCTCACGCATCTCTGTAATTAAATAGACTTGTCTATGTTTCTTTCCAGGTCCTCAGCTCGCCGTACCTGCAACGCCTGCCATCTTCTACAACTTTACAAGTATAAGTCTCTCTCTCTCTCTCTGTATATCTTTCTCTTTCTAGAATAGTTTTGTAACATGTGTTCATATCTCTGGCATTATCTTTTTCTTCTGTTTGACAGGAGGGAGCGAGAAGTGATTTGAGGAGTAGAGGCCTCTGCCTAATCCCGGTCTCATGCACCGAACACGTGACAAATGCTAACGGTGCTGACCTGTGGTCCCCATCCGCCGGGAAGACCAATCATCCTTCTTTCTCCTCCAATCACTAAAGGCAACAATTTGCGCTGTGCGAAATTGTCTTGGATTCTCTCTTTTGGAACCTTTTTTTAACTAGAGAGAAGGTTTCATAAAATTGTTATTATGTACTTAACAGTCCGAATAGGTAAGTAGAAAAGATGATGCAAAGCTCTCTAAGCTATAGCTATTTGGGGCCTTGGGGAATGGGGAAGGAGAAAAGGGTAGATTTATTGATTTGTATCAGTCCCTGAAAGGTTGCGTCAAATAGTTTGTATCCTTCTGGCATTCTTTTTTTTTTTTTGGAACATGCTTTTACATAATTAATTCTGGGTCTGTTTGGTATTTAATTGCATTGGTAGGCTAGAAGAGGCTAACTTGGTTTTGCCAAACAAATGAAGCAATCAAGTAAACGACTAAATTTTTTAAAGGGCGGTAGGACCATATGTTTCTGACTCGCGGGGAAGAGAGGAATGGACAGGGCACCGTACTCTTGTTGTGTGACTCGATGACAATGTGGGTCCCACATTGGTGTAAAAAATATTTCAAGTATTGTTTCCCGTGCGATTATTGCAATGTCCCTTTTGATTTTATCTTTGACACACGAAATAAAATATAGATCAAAGGCGAATATAGAAAAATGACGGTTCATCATCGTGTTTATCATCTGATAACCTCTCTCTCTATTTTTTTGTGGGATTTAACATAATCAGATAACAAAATAGATTATTATGAATGATGCAAGCAACAAAATTACAATGTTAGATTCACGGTCATCCCTCACAAGTGATCCAAATTGTAAGATGCATGATAATCTTACATTATTATAGACTCAGAAAGGTATTATTAATTATTGCGATAGATTTGTTCTTGAAAAACAATAAATATTGTAATTTGTAAGGTGACAACCTGAATTAACACTATTTTTCTATAAAATAGTTTCGTAACCTGTTTCCATCTATATCTGGATGTCTGAATCCACAAAAGTTCGAATGCGGATTCAAATAAAAATGGATAATATGCCATCCGTTTGCATGTATACGCGAACAAAAGGTTTTTAACAATTTCCTATGTGTGGCGTGGGAAGCAATCAGACATACATAACTCGATTCTTTGTTCATATTTTCCGCATTGATTGGGGAGATTGAATGCAAATTAAATACGATATATTATATATCATTATGCAACTTGTTTCATGTTTACTCGTTATTGAAAGCGACATATTTGAGCAAGAAAAATTGTCTACCCGGAGATCACGATTCTGCCATTTTTTAAACGGGTCAATAATCGAGCTCGAGCCCGGGTCCCTACTCTGTTGTTATTTTTCATAAACAAATGTAGATGACAAACATTTCATGAAAGAAGCAGTACTTTATTGATGGAGCGTAAACAGTCTGTTTGCCCAAGTTATGTATATTCTATGGTTAGATTAGACAGCGATTCGTAATAGCTACGATGCTATAACCCAAATGCTGTCGCTCTAAATTGTTAATTTACGGGTTAATCGACAAAACCTAGCTGTCTATATATGATGACAACGGTTCTTATACCAGTCGGCAAGGTTTCGGTGGTGCTGACAAAGCAAATTATTGTTAAACTCATACGACATGCTTAAATAACACATTAAAGACATGTCCATGTCGTGTGATAAATTCCACATTTTTAATAATAATTTGACGAGGTGTAAAATTCGTAATTCGAATATATATATATATATATATATATATAGAGAGAGAGAGAGAGAGAGAACCTAGGCAGCCCTGCCAGGTATTTCAAAAAGAGAGAGAGAGAGAGAGAGATGGGCTATTATACATTGCAATGCATAGGCACCCTTGTGCATTGGACCATAAATCACCGATTCAAAGTCCAAATGACCGATCCAAAACGATCATCTTGTTCTCCATATTAATATGTGCTTGGAGATCAAATTTTACATTTTTTTGAATTTTTTTACTATTTATTAAGCCACTTTGAAAAAACACTAATTTGTACACAACAATAAAATCTGCTGGACCATTGGATCAGCGATTTTCAAAGTGGCTTAATAAATAGTAAACAAATTCCAAAAAATGTAAAATTTGGTCTCCAAGTACATATTAATATGGAGAACAAGATGAACGGTTTGGATCGGTCATTTGGACTTTGAATCGGTGATTTATGGTCCAATGCACAGGGGTGCCTATGCATTGCAATGTATAATAGCCCATATATATATATATTACAGATACCAAACTAGTTTGTTAATTTATAATACAAAAAATATATGAAATTATATAAATTTGTATGAAATAATTAAAATATTATGAATTTTATAATAATAATGGATAATGTCGTATTATTTGTATAATTCGTGAAATTTTAAAATATTGAAAAGGAATAATTCAGGGGTGCACTTAGGAAAACGGAACGGTGTGGAAGGAATTTGAGGGGACATTTTTATTAATATCCAAAGTTTAATACAAATTATTAATTATACCCAGAACTCAACTCAATATCGAAATATACCCAAGCTGGCCATTCTCTGGCCGGCTATGTTCCTTCCCTAAGCCGGCCAGAAAATGGCCGGCTATGTACCTTTTTTTTTTTTTTTTTTTTTTTTTTTTTTTTTTTTTTTTTTTTTTTTTAGAGAGAGACACTATGAAGATCAAAATATTAAAATCTAACTCTGAAAATTTGAAATTTTTGTTTAAATTATTTGTTATATTACTTCTTTGATGTATAATTAGCATATTTATACTAAATAACGATAGATTAATTGAAATTATGTTGAATAACACTAAATTATGTTAAATTACGTTAAATTACATTAAATTACGTTAAAATACGGTAAATTACGCTAAAATACGATATGAATAGGGACGATATCTTCACTGAAAAGGAGAAAAACGACGATGAAACTTCAAACGGTCATAAAACGGCGCTCGAGTGTCCGATTTCAGCAAATGACCACTTTTCGGAAAGCTTGCGAAAATGCGCATGCGTCCGTGCCCGCTATGCCGGATTCCGAAATTCAGAATCGCCAAAAAACAAAGGGAAGAGCCTCAAAACTTGAGTTGAAGTTTCCGATTAAGATTTTCATTTCTATCATTCAATCCAAGTAGCTCAGTAAATTAGTTACATAATGAACTTGCAGATTACCAATTTTTACTATTTTTGGAATTTTTTACTATTTTTTATGATTCATGAAAGATGAGCAAAATCAGTCTACTATAGCGTAATTTTGTGTAGTTTAGTGTTTTTTTTACTGTATTTCAGCATAATTAGCGAAGTTATTGTAATTTAACGTAATTTAGTATAATTGAACATAATTTATTGTAATATAGTGTAATTCAACATAATTTCAAGTATTCTAGCGTATTTTAGTATAAATATGCTAATTATACATCAAAAGAAGTAGAGGAGGGATCAAGTTACAACAACCATTTTTTTCATTTTCAAAGTCCAAATCGTCGATCCAAACCGTTCAACATGATTATCTAAATAAAATGTGCTTGCAGATCAAATTTTACATTTTTTTGAATTTTTTTACTATTTATTAAGATGGGTACAAAATTCAATGGTCTGAATATGACTATTTTTTGTAAAATACTTAATAAATAGTAAACAAATTCAAAAAATGTAAAATTTGATCTGCAAGCACAGTTTATTGTGGAAATCATGTTGAACGGTTTGGATTGACGATTTGGACTTTGAAAATAAAAAAAATAATTGTTGTAATTTGATCCCTCCTCGTAGAAGTAATATAACAAATAATTTAAACAAAAATTTCAAATTTTCAGAGTTAGATTTTAATATTTTGATCTTCATAGTGTCTCTCTCCAAAAAAAAAAAAAAGGTACATAGCCGGCCATTTTCTGGCCGGCTTATGGAAGGAACATAGCCGGCCAGAAAATGGCCGGCTTGGGTATATTTCGATATTGAGTTGAGTTCTGGGTATAATTAATAATTTGTATTAAACTTTGGATATTAATAAAAATGTCGGGAATTTGAGCTTTCCCAATAATAAATTAAGCTTTTGTCTTGAAAATTCATATATGAAATTAAAAGGGCATCTATTAGGGCTGAAAACGGAGCGCTCGATAGTGGTAAAACTATATTCATATTTCTTTTTAAATATTTCGGACACGGATACGATCAGATATCAGCCGGATACAAATATGAATACGGATCAGATCGGATATTTATTAAAGTAATATTAAAAAAACTAAAGTTCATACTATTTATCTAATTTTAATGGTGAATAACAATATTTTTTCATAATATAAATTAAAATATATGATATATATCTACTATTCGGATATGGACAATTGAAACGTAAAACCATATCAGTATCCATATCACACGGATATTCGGATATCGGATATCCACATCTAAATTTTCGAATACGGATCGAATATGGATCAGATATTATCCATACCGTTTTCACCCCTAGCATCTATTCATCTTTAACTAGCGTACTACCAGTCGGTGATATTGACCAAAAAAAAGTGAGGGGCATAGCGCAGATCTGTACTGCAAATTAATATTTTTATTTTCAAAGTTTATATAATCGATTTGAGTGCTTATTATAATTTTCATATAAAATATATCATACTAAATTTTATATTTTTTTAGCAACTATTTACTATATTTCTAAATAAATTAAAAATCACTACTTTTGAATGGTGTACAATCTTTAGACCGAGTAATTTTCTATTTATCTAAAAACTTAGTAAAACAAAAATTCCAAAAAATATAAAATTTGATCTACAAATATCTTTTCCCAGTGAAATTACGTTGAACGGTTCAGATTGAGTATTTAACTTTGAAAACTAAAATGTTGTAAATAACAGTATGCGCTCGTCCGACGGACAGGGTACCGCCAAGCGATTAATCAAAAATAATCAGAAATAATCGACTATAATCAGAAAAAATTAGCCGATTAATCGGAAAATTCCTTAACAGTTTGATCACCGTCAACGACTAATCGACCGATTAATCAGATTAAACGGACGTTTTTTACAACACTGGTACACATTTACCTGCGCTATGCACAGTATCGTAGCCTCACTCAGAAAATATTTCCAGTTCATCACATTCAATCCACTTTTTATACGCTGAACGATCTTGGCATGATGCCTCCCTGACGATCAATCAGGAGTGCTGTTTTCTTTTCTAATCACTACTCACTTCTGAAAAGAAAGATGATGCTTTTCTCTTTTCTTAAGAGTTAAGATATGCAGCACTTTTGGAAGAATGAGCTATTAATATTCTCTTAATTTTCCTTTAAAAATTACCGAGTTATATGTTTTTGAGCACGCAGACCAAGACCAAGATAAAAGTCTTCTTTGTGGAACTGGAACTGGTAGATTTGTCTAATATTAAAAATATTCTTTTGGTGGAAGAATATTTTCTGTGATTTATATATGTTCTTTATTAGATTTGGTACAATTCGTTCAGTCGCCGATCAAGCGTTAATAAAATAAAATTGTTAATTTTTCAAATTGTTGAATGATTGATGGATTAATTTTCAAATTGTATAAGTTTGATACACGATTTATTTAAGCGACATATAACACATCTATAGTTCATTTTCTTTATAACTTTATTTATTGTGGTATTAAATAAGCTCGTTGTAAATAAAACATGTCTCGATTTTGTACGATAACCTATGCAAGTACATTCGCCGTGATGGGCGAAATATTTGTTAACGACTTTATTGTTATTAATTAAATTCACATAGATGAGTACAGTCGAACTGTATGAGAATCGACAATTTTTGTTGAAAAACTATCAATTAAAATACTCTTTTTTTTTAATTATTAACAAAATATTCTTGTGGATTCCAATTTTCCCCTTTCTCCCTCTCCCTCATCCTCCCTCCAACTTACAATTCATTCTCCTCTTTTTTCCTTTCTATTTAGAAGATCCCGTCGATTCAGAAAACATGAAAATCCTGTCGATACAGCATGTTATTGCATCCTTAAACAGTATACAAAAAAAAAAAAACAGTTTCATTGATCCAGAAAACATGAAAACAGAAAACCAAAAACATAATGTTACAGAAAAATAGAAAACAAAGGATATGGGGACACAGCAAAATTTGGAGGGGAAGCTGTTTTCATTTCATAGTCTCATAGAAATATATATAGCAAATTACTAAAAGAATTCATGGAAAAATGATGGAAAATAATTCCTTATTCCAGTTTTTTTTTCCGTTTGCTTCTAGGCCGAGTATTCTTCTCTGATCAATCGATGCGTGTGTTGTACGAACAGCAACTGAATGAGAGGTGCAGACTTAAACGAGAGATTGTTGAACTTCTCAATACATAGAGATGTATGTAGAATTTTTTTTTTCTCTCTCTCTCAATTATCTTCTCTTTCAATTATTATCGTTTTTTCTTAAACTTTGAGATGAGGACATGACCGGAATCTCCTTTTCAAACTCATATATATATCTCACTAGAGCGATTTTTTCAGTTTAAAAATTATATATCAATGCAGAAATTGTTTGTACAGTTTCCCTGTCGGATTTTTTTATAACTTTATTTTTAGAAAAAAAAAACGAGCTAGCCTCTGTTTCTTTCCCTAGTTCTATGACTTCTATCATTGAGTACGTAGCAGTTGAGAGGAGAAAGAAGAAAAGAGGAGAAGGCCGGGGTTACTGACAGGGAGGAGGGAGGAAGGAGAGGGAAATATTGGGGCCACAAGAACATTTTGTTAATAATTTTAGAAGAGGGATATTTTATTTGATGAGTTTGACATCAAGGATATTTTGTAAAATTTCTCATTTTTATCATTTAGTAAGATTGAGTTTAGAAAAAAAATGTTTGTCATTTTTATCATTTTTATCATTTAGTAAAATTTCTCATTTTTCTCATTTTTATCATTTAGTAATATCCTAATAATATTACTCGCATTGAAAATAAATTCATGTAACAACCGGAATAATTTCACAAAAAAGAAAAAAAATAGAATTTTAAATTTATTATTTATTAAGTTAGATATGCGTTGTTTATCAAATTCGATGTAATATAAACAATGACTGGTCATCCATTGAATTTTTAAAAATAAACCGGTTCAGTTTTATAAGAATATAATAAATTTCAAATTATACTAAATTTGATACATGACTTAATTTGACTACGAAGAACGAACATATC
The DNA here is from genome assembly GCA_028015225.1 of Carex myosuroides. Lineage (NCBI taxonomy): Eukaryota > Viridiplantae > Streptophyta > Magnoliopsida > Poales > Cyperaceae > Carex > Carex myosuroides. The sequence goes on along the minus strand of CM051485.1, from coordinate 2,975,647 downwards.
CGCAGTTTAAACTTTTTGCTGAAATAAACATTTTCTCGGTCAATTGGTGAACAAGTTTGGCTATGAATATATTTTATCTATTTTTTAAGATATAACCTCAAAAATACTCTTAATTGTTATTAGTTATGAAGGGAAGAAAACCACATTAACGTCTCCAAATTTAGTTTCAAATTTCAAACTACTGTTCTTGACGTCCAACCTCCAAAGCAATACACTTTAGGTATAATTAGGAGCGGATCTATAATTTTGATCAGGGGTAGACACAAAATATTGACAAGAATATAATTTTTTTCTCCTGACGAATCAGAACAGAGTAGTGAATTGGAATACAAAATATTGATAAGTCATGGCACGACATGGTTATGTTACGGCACATGTGCCGTGACTCTCGTGTCTAGTATCATGACCATCTTTCCAAAATTTAGCAGGACAAGGCACATCACGCAAAAAATTTGATCACGACACGACACGACACATGGTCATATGTAATTAGGACCGTTAGATCTTTGATCGAATGATAAATCCTGAATAAAAGTGACCAAACATGATCGGTCACGTTTGGACACGTTACGTGTGATCACAACATGATTAAAGTGTTCTGATCATTCACGTGCCATGACTATCTTTCCAAATTTGATCACGGTACGACACGACACGTGATCCAACTAGTTGACATTTTTTTTCTCCTAACAAATCAATCATTCTTTTAAGTAGCGAATCAAGCCGTGTCTTTTTTTTTTTTTTCTTAATTTTATGCAAATCAGTCTGGACCAGTGCTATAAAATGCGGTCTATGCGTTTGCGGTCCTCAGCCACATAAATTCGGCTATGCAGATCAAATATGCGGATTTTAGTTAACGGATTCAAAAAAATTCAAAATCCATTACCGGAACAAAAAATATGAAGAATTCTGAATCCCGAACCCATTAACCGAGTCCCGGATTCTTTTTTTTTTTTTTGATCCAAGAGTCCCGGATTCGTCCGCTAAATTCTGCAGCGCCTCCCCACAAGCCCTTCCAGCGCTTTGGAAATCCTATTTTGTAACTGTGGGACTAAGTGCAAGAACACAAACCGGATGGGTGTGAGCTGCTGGCTAAATTGGGCTGGGCGCTTGGATAAATTGAGTTCATGCAGGGAACTCTCAACTGGGCTGGACACTTGGAAAATGAGGTCAGAATATTTTTAAAAAATAGCGAGCTCTCAACTGGGCTGCTGGGCAGCGCCTGTTCAAACATTTTAAGAAGATCACGTGGTTTAACTTCTTGGGTTGTGCTATTGAAACATTTTAATTCTTTAATTTCTTTAATTTTTATTTCGTATATTCTCCATTTTTACATGATTGGATCCATTTTTTTATTTTTATTTCCCGACTTATATGTTTGAAGATATTCATTTTTTTTTAAATGTATGGAGACACCATTACGTACCAAATTCGCATATATAAATCTGCATTAAAATCCGCATATGCGGCCGCATGCAGTAATGCGGTATTCGGTGGCCTTCTGCATATCTCATGAAAACCGCATCTAATAACATTGGCCTGGACTGACTTTCTTTTCTACGCAATTTTCTTCTATTAGACCGTGAATTAAATCCAGGAGTAGACATTATATCCATTCAGAGATAGACGCAAGTATAAAATACCACTGGATCTAAAAAAATTCAAATTGAGGAATAGACACTTGCCTACCCGTGACTCTATTTGGGTCCGCCATTGGGTATAGTGCCTAGACAAGTTAGCTAATTTGGTTCATCACATGGTTGTTGTAGATATATGCCAAAATAATATTGAGTCGCATCAAATTTTATGCACGGTGGTATAGCTGGATGATTAAGAAGATAGTAGTATTGCAACGGAGACTTATTATAAGAGAATAAAAAAATTTCATACAAAATAGTGTATTTTTATAAAAATAAATTAGACTAAATAAGAAATAACATTTCTAAATAACATATTAAATGACATATACATGTAATAATATTCTTTAAATAACATATTTCATTATAAACATACACATATTTTGATCATTTTGACATATTTCCATACAAAAATCTCATACAAATGACATATTACATGATAAATAGCATTCCTTGAATGATATTAAACGGAAAGAAATGAATATGGCCAATCAATTATCAATCAATAATTTTTTTTTACATGACATTTAAAAAATGAAAAGAAATCAGAACCAATAAAAAAAATGATACAATTTATATGTAACAAGTATGTTTTTAAATAAATTTAGATTTCTATACGTAAAAAAATATAAAGAGATGCATAGAATTAAAAGAAGACAAAATATTTGATTAAAGGGCGGATATTCAATCTGAAATGTCATCTTTTAATCATAGCCGTTAACGAATCAGAACATCTACGTACTTAATATATAATGGAGATGTAATGATTAAGAATATATGTAATCTAACATTTGTTTATTATAATGGTTTTCGACCCGTGTCCCCCGGCCTACGAAATCGGCCTTTTAAATACATAACCCATCTACATTGTTCTTATTCGAAGGCCCATACAACTCAATCCCAAAAATCCATGACGGAAAACCCTGGTTTTCCCTTTCCGTAAAATCCAGCCGGTTATCCCAAAAATTTGTAGATCGGACGGATCAAGATGCGTGAAAGGTTGGGACCATCGGTGAAAACTGAAAAAGTACGCTCAAGTTTTCCCAGCGTTGTCTCGGATTGGCCAACCGGATTTTACAATTTATAGATGGGTAGAGGGATCTTGATCTTATTTTCACGCTCCTTTTGTTCTCTCCCGTTCTCCATTAGAGGGAACTAAAACTGAGAAACCCTCTACTGCGTGCCGCAAACAGAGTTTCGCTTGCAATTTCGGCCGTTCGACATGTCGAAGTCGACTATCACCTCCGCCGAGCTCAACTTCCTCATCTTTCGGTACCTCCAGGAATCAGGTCTGGGGGCCCCCTCCTGCTCTTGCTCTTGAAAATTTGTCTTCGTCGTTTGCTTTATTTCTTGGTTCTATTTTTTTGTCTTGAGTATGGGTAAAAAAAAACCTAAAGCCTATTTGGGGTTAAGAGGTCTTGGTGAAAAATAAATGCGGTTCTCTTAATTAGCACTTTAAACCTGATTTGGGATTAGATGTTTTTGGGGAAACATAAACGAGGTTTTTCTTAATTAGCAATTAAAATCTAATTGGGATTTAAGTCCTTGGTAAAAAACCTAAAATGTGGTTTTGTTAATTAGCATTTAAACCCTAATTGGGACTAGAGTTCTTGGTGAAAAACCCCAAAATGCAGTTTAGTTATATAGCACTTATTTGTGGTGTTATATATAATTTTTTGTGGTTTCCCTTTTCTTTTGGAATTCTAGGTTTCACTCATTCAGCATTCTCAATGGGGTACGAAGCGGGGGTCAATAACAGCGAAATCAATGGGAATTTGGTGCCACCTGGTGCGCTTATCACTATTGTCCAGAAAGGGCTACAGTACATTGAAATGGAAGCTAACTTAAGTGATGTAAGTCATGTAAACCTTAATTTAGATATTGGTTGGGAAATTTGTTAGGAAATTGGCAGGAATTGCTTGTAGCTTGTCAGGTACAATATATTTTATGTATAGAATAAGCTATCATAATTTTGTCTCGGAAGATGTTTGGAGAAAGGAAAATAAACCACAAGCTCTTTTTTTCTATTGCAAGTAACGATTGCTAGTATACCAAAGATGACCAAATAGTAGCTGAGAATCTTTATTGCTGCAATTTTGCTTAGCCCACCTCCTCCTTTTACTCCCTAACTAAACTGAATTTATCTGTATATTTTTAAGGGAGAACTTGAAGTAGAAGAGGATTATTCTCTTTTACAACCCCTGGAACTAATCTCAAAGGATGTGGGTGAGCTACAAGAGATCATAAAGAAGAGAAAGAGAGACAAGATGGAAGGTGAGAGGGAAAAAGAGAAGGGGAAGGGAAAAGAAGGCGTTGGGGAGCATGAAAGACATGCTGGGGGCGAGAAGGAGAGAGATAAGCATGAGAGAGAAAGAGATCATGTAAAGGAGAGGGACAAGGCGAGGGAGAGGGAGGATAGAGAGAAAGAGAAGGAGAAGGAAAAGGAAAAGGAGAAGGAGAAAGAGAAAGAGAAGGAGAAGGAGAAGGAAAAGGAGAAGGAGAAGGAGAAGGAGAAGCAGCATTTGGATCGTGCTGAGAAGGCAAGACCGAGTGAAGACAAATCTGGTGGAGGTAAAAACACATATATACATGCTCATCAACTCCTTACCATTCCTGTGCTATGTAGGTCTTAAAAATCAACAAGTACGAACTTACGTAAATAACACTTCATGAAAATGAAGCAGGAATTATGTCAGTAAATGCACATAGACTACACAGTATCGTAGTCCCATTCAATTAAGCACCTGGTTTTCTGATTCAATACTGAATGGAATAGCAATGCTTTGTTGCATATAATAACTCAGGGGACTAAAGATGACAAACCTGGCACACCAAAATTTAAGCACCTTTGCTGCTTATGAGCCACAAAATTTTAAGGCTTGGTGTGCAGAACATAAAACTGCATATTCTTAAAATGCTAAACCCGCCTTTTTTATTGAAATCTGATAATTAGTTATATTTGAAATTGATTCTTCTCCACTAGGCAAGTCAAAAAAGAAGCGTCGTTTCTTTCTTGGTACCGACTCTGCAGGTATGTCTTGGTAGCTAGTCAGGCCGCCTTTAGTGCTCTCCTTGCTTTCGTGTCTGCTAATACAAAAGCAAATGCATGTAAACGAATGACTTAAATTTCAGGTGTTGAGCCAATGGATGCTACTCTGACACCTTATGAGATCTTAAATTCGGAAGTGACCATCCTGGAAGGTCACAGCTCCGAGGTACTATAATTTACGTTTTGTTATCTTTTCATTTTTCTTCTTGACAAGTGACAACTAATGAGAGGGGCAATTTAAATTTTTTTCCTGCTAAATGTCAAAGTATGTTCCATATACTGCAAAACTTACATGTGTACCTATAATACATATCATGCATACTCCAAATGAGTGCACTAATATCCTGTTTGCCCCTCTCACCTCATTACTTGGAATGAGACCCAACCTGTAAACTATTTTCTTGTTGTTTGTCTCTATGCAACATTTGTATAAAAGGAAAAAGGAAAAAGGAAAAAAAAAGTGAGGGAAGGGTATAGGGAGATATTGCTCATTTTGAGGGACATGCATGAAATTATTTCCCAAATAACACCCTGTGCTTAATTTTGACATTTTATGTCTTCACCTGTTCAGGTTTTTGCTTGTGCATGGAGCCCAACTGGTTCCCTCTTAGCATCAGGGTGGGTACTGAGTTTTCCCATTGAAAAACTGTGCTTTTTTTTTTTTATTTCTTTTTGTTGATTTTTTATCTGTCTAATTTTTTTGAAATGTTCTGATAATGTTATGGTGATATGTAGGTCGGGAGACTCTACAGCTAGAATATGGACAATACCTGAAGGCCCGTGTGGGGTCCAGATGCAGGCCTTGCCTCTCCATTCTCATGTGCTAAAGCATTTCAAGGGGCGTGTCAATGAGAAGAGCAAGGATGTCACTACCCTTGATTGGAATGTAATTGTTGCTCTTCTCCCTATCCTTTTTCTATTCTCTTTTTGTCTCTCCATTTATACATGAAGGGGTGAAAACTGAGTAGTTAGTAAAATCATATCCATATATGTATTTTGTTTATGTTTTTGAATACCTTACTGATATTAAACAAATGACAACAGCCTAATATCTGCACTAACGCTTTATATGGGTATGATATTTAATGAACTGAATAATAAACACTGTACAGTTACAAGATGCTGATTTTATAAAATTTTATATATTTTTTGTAAATAAGTTATTTATTAACCAAGTTTCTTAAATTTTAGCTAACCTCTTTATGGATTAGACAAAATTTGAGGGAAAATACATAATTAAATGCACATTTTGATTTATCAAACTATATGTCAATAATGCAACTACCTTCATTTTTATTAAGTATGCACAGATATTAATTTTAATTGAAGAAGATTATGATCAATGAATGTTGCTTGTCAATCTGAGAGTATCCATATCAGTACCACTTTTGAAACACATTGTTCATAACACTATATTACTTGGGACTCTTAGGATATGATTATACAGATATCTGTATACATGTTTTTGCATTTGGAGGATTATACTATTTATCCATGTGATATCTTTATATTTTTTTCATATCTGATTGGTATCTAATTATCTATGTCCATATCAGCACCAGATTATCAATATCTGCATCTGCATGGATATTGATGCAGATAACTTGGATAGGTCTGCTCCATTTACAACCTGTCTATATGAAATCTCAGAAGCTATAATGTGTGTTAAATTTATACATGTCCACGTGTTACCATAGGTTGAAGGCACTTTGCTTGCTACTGGTTCATATGATGGCCAAGCTCGAATTTGGGGCAGGGATGGTAAGTTATGGAGCTCCTTTTCTCAATATTTGTTCACTCATTTCAAAGATATTCTTTTTTTCTGTCATCTCTGTAGTCATTTTGTTTATTTCTTAACTCCACAATAAAAAGTTGCATCTATGGAATCCAAAAGAATATTTCTTAAACTGAGAAGATCAAAGAAATTGTCTGTGATCCACTTAAATGAAAAGAACTTCGGTTTTGGAATTCGTAACACAATATAGAGTGTTCTTCAAAAGTTATTCCTTCTGTCACCATCGCTCTAGTCATCTTTTATTTGGTAATTCCAAAATCCAAAGTTACATCCACTGAATTTTACCTAAACAAATATTTTTGAAACTGATAAGATTGCAGATATTGCTGCTATTCACATAGAAGAAAAAGATCTTCTGGTTTTGGAACTTCTAAATAAAATATTTACTGCTCTCTGATTGGTATGCTATAGGCTTGAAAAAGAATTAGTGCAAACTTGTTTTCGCTAACTTATCTAAAAATAATTAAGACTAAAATTACAAAATGAGCAGGAGAATTGAAGAATACTCTGGTAAAGCACAAGGGACCGATATTCTCCCTGAAATGGAACAAAAAGGGAGATCTCCTTCTGAGTGGAAGTGTTGACAAGACTGCCATAGTGTGGGACACCAGGACGTGGGAGTGCAGGCAACAGTTTGAATTTCATTCAGGTATTTACTCAGAAAAGCCACAATATATACATATATACCCTTGCAAAAGTGGGATAATAACCTCATAGAGAAAAAAAAGCATTGGGATATTGCCTAAAACCTTTGGTGTATCTCCTTCATACTTGACAAAAAAAAAAAACTTCTAAAGTACCTTCAATTGATTAATATTATGTTGAGAGCAATAAAGAAAATGGAGAAAGCTGAGTGTTGCATTGGATATTTCTCATGCAGGGTTTCTGATATTTTGATTAATTTGCTCGAGTTTTGATTATTGTTTGCAATATTTGATATGTGAATTGCTCCTGGCCGTCTTAAATATTCTATCTGATTTGCATTATTGTTATGATCTTTCATTTTGCAGCTCCTGCACTAGATGTTGATTGGAGGAACAACAATACATTTGCAACTTGCTCAACTGATCACATGATATATGTGTGCAAGGTCGGAGAAACTCGACCTATCAAGGCCTTTTATGGTCACCAGGTTTGTTTTTCCATTTGACTGTCATGTTTAATTAGTTAATCTAGGGCGAGACTAAATCTTCTTAAATCACTATGTGAAATTTTAGAATTAATTTGAGTAATTTTTTGTATTCAGGGTGAAGTAAATGCTATCAAGTGGGACCCAACTGGCAATCTGTTGGCTTCATGCTCAGATGATGGCACAGCGAAGGTACTGTTATTATCATCATTCTTAGGTTACCACTAGAATTCTTTGTGTTCTTTTGGTTTTAGTTTTTTCTATTTGTGTAAACTTATCAAGCCCCTGTGTCAATGCAGATATGGAGCTTGAAGCAGGACAAGTGTCTGTATGATTTCAAGGAGCATATCAAGGTGTGTTGAGAATAGTTATTTTACTTTGTGCCATAATGCTTCTTTAGTTGGAGCTATAAGATAGACAAGTCTGTAAGCAAATGAATATCTTATCCCAGGAAATATACACTATAAGATGGAGCCCCACAGGCATGGGCGCAAGCAATCCTAATCAACAGTTGATTTTGGCCAGGCAAGTTTAATTGTTATTTAGTACTATTAATAACCTTTTCCCACTTGACCTCTTTTTTTAGCTAATGATTGTGCGTTGCACAACTTATTTTCAGTGCTTCCTTTGATTCGACCATTAAGCTGTGGGACATAGATCAAGGGCGCCTTCTCCATAGCTTGGCTGGCCACAAGTAATACACAATTTACTATATCAATTCCTTAAACATTATCAGATGATCTCTTATCAGCATCTGTCATTAACTCGTTATTCAATTGTAGGCAACCGGTGTATTCTGTTGCCTTTAGCCCTAATGGAGAGTACCTGGCAAGTGGATCCCTTGATCAGTGCCTCCATATATGGTCAGTGAGAGATGGGAAGGTTTTGAGGACATACAGAGGTGGTGGTGGCATTTTCGAAGTTTGCTGGAACAAAGAGGGCGATAAGCTTGCTGCTTGTTTCTCTAACAACACAGTTTGTGTGATGGATTTCAGGAAGTGAGCCTGATGCATTGTGCTATGGCAATATGTTCGATTGATTGAAAGCATTAACCTGTAAGTTGTGTTGGTAGCATTGTAGTTATTGTGGTGGTAGCTAGAAGTCTCTGGTTAGATGTTGTTGTAAATATTCATTTTTAGTATAGCTGACCGTAGGTAGTTAGCTATTGTCTGTTTTATCCTGGATCATATTGACTATTGCCTTTTAAGGAGTCTTGAATTGTGAAAAATGTCATGTGCAGAAAGATGCTTGTTGCTGAAACTCTTTGGTTTATTGGAGAACTGGTTGTTTTGGGAGGGATACCCTTTTTCTCTTCTACCACCAAATATTACACCCAAGGCCATGTAATTTTATTCGGTTTAGTTTATGACATCTATTGACAGCATTTAAAACAAATTTTTATTGGCAAAGAACTAATTTTTACGGCTATTAATAGCTATCTTTAACTTTTAGGCTTATTGTTCAAAAGAGGGTTTAAATATCTCGTGTCTTTCATGCCTTATTGTACTTGTACCTCATATGTTTTATTTTCATTTTCAAAGTTCAAATAGTTAATCCGAACTATCAACATGATATTCATATTAAAATTTAAAATGTGCTTGGAGACCAAATTTTATATTTCTTTGGAAATATTTTACTATTTTTTTAGATATGTACAAACTGTTGTTTTTAGATGGTTCAGAAATAGTGATTTTGTACCTATCTAAAACAAATAGAATTTTCTAAAAAAATATAAAATTTGGTCTTTAAAAGGGAGATCATGCTGATTATTACTGTTTGGGCTTTAAAAATGAAAATAAAGTTTATGAGGCACAACAAGGCATGAAATACGTGAGACATTTAAACCCTCTTATTCAAAATTCCCACAAATACACATTTCTCTAAATAGAAACAAATACTTGTCTAAATTAAAATGAACACTTATTGTTTCTAATTATCAAAACCAAAACTCACAACTCGAATTATTCTAAGATTAATTTGTAATTTTCTGTTTATTTTTCAGTTTTGCTAATTTTTTTAAGTAAAGGTTGAAGTTCAAGAATTTTGCTAATTTAGAATTTTAAATATTTTTGGTAATATGCGTACTCTGAATTTGTATTTAATTTCTTTCTTATTAAAAAATCTTGAGATTTTGAAATAAATAGTTCACATTAATATATTAATCAGTTGGTACTGGGCAAATAATTAAAATAATATTATAAATGATGATTTTTGCAATCATTCTAATTTTATGAAGTTGGTAAGTCTTAATGATATCTAAGATTACTTAAATTAGTTAAAAGTTCAGATAATTTGTTAGAGAAATTACTTGATATTTGATAATGATTGTTTTGACAATCTTGACAATGACCTTATAAAAATAATAAATAATATTAAAAAATGGAAAAGTAAAATTATAAGAATGTTATTAGACATAAATATTCCAACAGTTAAATTTCACGCAATTCAAGTATTGTTTAATGATACATGAAGAATTTTTAATTCAAACCATCGAAATCTCATGTTACTTGATGTACGGTAAAACATACATCAACTCTCATTATTTTTCATAGACAAGATATTTAGATAATATAGATTATATTTATAATGTTGAATTTTAAATGTCAGTTTTATATTTAAAAATTATCAAGATTGTCATAAAAAATGTTTAAATGATTATCTTCTATTTATTAAATCACGTTCAATAGGCTGATTTATTTGAAAAATGTCAAACAAAATACCCTCCTCTTAAAATCATTGACAAAATGCCCTTGTGAGCTCTACTTTTCCTCTGCCTCTCCTTTACCTCTTGTTTACTCCCATGAACCTTTTTAATGCACATTGAATGCCATATGGCCTATAACTGGCAACCATTTTTGCCTTTATTAATTTATTTATGCATACTAATATTTTAAGTTTGTTGCACTTTTGTTAGAGAGGAAGAGGAGAATTAACACCAAATTTGGACTTGTACAATCTCCATGCATGCTACACTTACCAGGATACGGATCGACAATACAATATGGAACCAAGACTGGGGGTTCGGCATATTAAGATATGAATATCCGATATTGTACACATACGCAATAGACCTACTATTCACATTGCAACAGGCAAAAAGGGCAAATCAAATTACATTGCTTTTTAGACCTACGATATTTGAATCAGCACAACTAGCTAGAGTTACGGAGGATACAAACGATACTGGCACAATTATCACTCACACCTGGAATACTGGATGATGCATTATGGAAATGGACTGCCTCGGTCACGTTCACCGTCAAGAGTGCTTACTTCACGATGAAGAACGACCCCAGACTAAAGTTACACAAACACAAGGTATGGTCATTGCTGGTGCCATCTAGAGTAAAATTCTTCGGGTCGTTGATGACTCTAGACAAAATTATGACGATTCAAAACTTGATGAAAAGAGGCATATGCTTGGTTAATTTATGCATACTCTGCAGAACTGATTCTGAGAGTGTTAATCACCTCTTCAATGAATGCCCATACACCTTGGCCTTGTACAACCGTATTGAAGCCCCCACTGACAACACAACAAAGCTAGTACGGCCACTGATACAACCCCCTATGGCAATTCTGCACGATACAGATACCAAGAAGGAGGCAACAATCATTCTCATAACACAATTTGAAGTGTGGAGATAGAGGTGTTCGCGCATATTCAGAGAGGTAACGAAGGACATAGAGGATCGACCTCGCACAAGAAGTACTAATGCAGACTAACCTCAATTGCAGGATAATGAATATTATGAATGGGTTTTGGTCTGGTAAAAAAATAGGGTTCACATCCTGCATGATACAACACCAGTACCGCGCGCTACTTTCATTACAAAACTGTTTTTTTCTCTTTTAAAAGCTCTAATTGAGCCAATTTTTGTTTGTTTGTTATAAAACCCTTGTAATTCTAATTAATGAAATATCCAATGAGAGCGAGACCTACATTTTTCTCAAAAAATATAATATAATTATTCTAAATACTAGCTAGGTTGAGTAAGAAAAAGAGACGTCATTATAGAAATTCAATAAATCAACAAAGAGCCGATCCAAATTCATCCTCATCACTCCTTAACAAGAAATGTTTACATCAATACTAATTAATTGAGCGAACTTGCTATAGAAAGATCAATTACTAGATAATAAAAAAATTATTACTCATGATCCAAAATTTCGTTAAATAATTTACAAAATTACTTCTTATGAATGCTGCATTAATAAGATGAACCTGCTACATCGATAAATAAATTAATAATGGCAAAACTAGTTGTGGCATTCAATGTGCATTAAAAAAGTTTATGAGAGTAAACAAGATGTAAAAGAGATGGAGGAGAAAAGTAGAGCCCACAATGGTATTTTGTCAATAATTTTTTAAGGAGGGTATTTTGTTTGATAATTTTGGGAGGTAAGGCATTTCTATCAAATTTCCCGATCAAATACTGCCGGGCTTTCAGAAAAGAAGAAGAAGAAGCAAACAGACAGCCGGAAACGTCGAGATGAAAATAATCTAGATCCGTTCCCTACTAAATAATCCGAACCCACGACCCGCAAATAAACAACATTCGAAGTTCGAAGGACAGCACGATATTCCTAGTTGAATCTTGGGATAAGGCAAGAGAACAACACCTGCACTCAGCCTCTGAGGCTCTGAGCAAAACAAACGATGTCTCATGCTCTCTTCTCTGCTGCTACCGCAATAACCACCACCGCCCCTTTCACCTCTACCAGCTCCCCCCATCTCCCTCCTTCATCTCTCAAACCCGGCCAAGCTTACCGGCTCCTCTCTGAATGTACCACTGCGCGGCGCCTCTTGGAGATCCACGCCGCCGTACTCCGGTCGGAGATAGACCACCGCACTATCGTCAACTTCAGGCTCCAGAAATTGTACGCTTCTTTCGGTTGTCTCGAGAAAACTCTGATTCTCTTCAGACAAACCCCGGATCCCAATGTTTTCTTCTGGACGAATGCAATTCACGCCCATGCTTGCCAGGGCATCCGTTTTACCGCTCTTTTGCTTTTCGTTGAGATGCTCTCCTCCGACGCTACACCAAATGGTTTGTATCTTACATAGAATATTAGTTGGATATTTGAGTTATACGATATAATTTCTTCATGTTCATGTTTCTTGTTAGGTTTTACACTCTCCTCTGCACTTAAAGCCTGTCGCCTGTACCTAGGCAAGGCTGTACATGGCTATGCAATAAAGCAATCTCTCCACAAGGGGCCTTATGTTGCCACTGCCCTCCTTGACATGTATGCACGTGGAGGTGATGTAGAGGCTGCACGCTTTCTGTTTGATAAAATGCCGGAGCAACGTATTGTCTCTGTAACAGCAATGATCACGTGTTATGCTAAACAAGGTGACCTTGTTCAAGCACGTCAACTTTTTGACTCAACATCTGAGAGAGATTCTGTATGTTGGAATGCTATGATGGATGGGTATACACAGTATGGGAAACCAAATGAGGCAGTTATCTTGTTTCGTCAGATGCTAAAGTCAAATACTAGGCCTAATGTAGTGACAATTGTTATAGTTTTGTCAGCGATAGCACAACTCGGCTGTGCCAGTTCAGGAAAATGGGTGCATTCTTTTATCAAAAATAAACATAACCGCATTGAGCTGAATAGGAGAGTAGGCACTGCTCTGATTGACATGTATTACAAATGCGGGAATTTAGAGGATGCTTGTTTGGTATTCAATGAAATAAAGGAGAAAGACATAGTTGTTTGGAATTCAATGATTGCTGGGTATGCGATGCATGGGCAGAGCCAAAAGGCACTTGAGTTGTTTGATATGTTGCGCTTCAATGGTCTTTGGCCTACTTATATCACATTTATCGGGGTCTTGAATGCTTGCAGCCATGCAGGATTAGTCGAACAGGGGCGTCGATTCTTTCATTTAATGGAGAAAGAGTATCAAATGGAACCCAAAATTGAGCATTATGGTTGTATGGTTGATCTATTAGGGCGTGCAGGGCTCATTGAAGAGGCTTATGATCTAATTCAAGACATGAAGAAAATTGAGCCAGACGCTGTTATGTGGAGCTCCATTCTCTCTTCTTGCCGACTACACAATAACATGTCGCTGGGTGAGCAAATTGCAAACCATGTAGTTAGCAAGGGAATTGCCAATTCTGGTACCTATGTCCTTTTGTCGAATATTTATGCAGCAGTCGGGAACTGGGAGAACGTGAATTGGGTGAGGCAATTAATGAAAGAAAGCGGTGTAGAAAAGGAGCCGGGATGTAGTGCCATAGAATTGGGAAACAAGGTTTTTGAATTTGTAGTTGGAGATAGAAGTCACACCAAGAGCAAGGAGATATATGCAATGTTGGATGAGTTGGGTGCTTTGATAAAGGCACACGGATATGTCCCCAATACAGACCTGGTGTTGCATGATTTGGAGGAGGCTGAGAAGGAGAAGGCTTTGGCGGCACATAGCGAGAGGTTAGCAGTTGCATTTGGGCTAATTAGCACTAAACCTGGGACGGAGATTAAAATTGTGAAGAATCTTAGGGTTTGTGTGGATTGCCACAACGCCTTCAAATTGATCGCCAAAGTTACTCGGAGAAAAATTGTTGTCAGAGATCGGAGTAGATTTCACCATTTCAGCGAGGGAGCATGCTCCTGCGGTGATTATTGGTGAAATCTATATTGCATGGATATAGGTACATGTATTGTATCGAATACGATACGGGATACAGTGATATGGCAATTTCAACACAATATGGGTACCGAACGATACGATACGGGTATCGATACAACAATACAATACGAATCGGATACGGAACCACATATAAAGTATCGGGGTAACATAGGGTGAAATTGTATAATGCTTTTCTTTTTTGAAAACTTTAGCAGTGGCTGCCAAGTATGTACAACGATTTTCATTGTTACGTTGCCATACCTGAAGCTTAGAATAGATATCTGATGAAAAATTTCTTGTTTATTCAGAATACCATAAGATCAGCATAGCTCTCTGTTAGCTTAAGGTAATACCAAGTGCCCAAATCTCAAAAACAATTAAGATATAACTAACATTCATAAATGCAGTAAGTAACATATATAATTGTGTAGTACATTATATAGTACATGAAAAATAGTTTTCACAATAGAATACTACGAAGAGAAATTACAGTACTATCTGGAAATCTTTAGCTTCTGGTTTTTGTGCATAACGATGGGTAACCTCTCTTTTATCAGATTAGGATCTCCATATGCTGCTGGGTCAGCTAGGTAACCTTTCTGCACAATATTGAATGAGCCAACTTAGAACCATTTTAATGAAAAAATACTTCTGCAGAGGTTGGTAGTGTATTTACCAAGAATCTGGGGGATATTTGAGCCTACTTTAGCTTCTCATTTGGTTTTTGGGTTCCATAAGCTGCTGCTGAGCCTCTTCATAATTGTACAATGCAAAAAAAAAAAAAAAATAATAACCAGTTCAAAGAGCAACAAACTTACTGCAGATAAAACATTGATGGGTGATTCTCTCCAGTTGATTTCCCGAATGATAAGAGGTTCATCTTTGGTTTCATCAAAAGCACAATAAATTCTAGTATCCCTCAACCTCATTAGCACACCATCAACTCTAAGCTATAAAAACAAAGCCAGTTAGAGATAAAATAAATGAATATTTAGGAAAAAAAATAAAAGCCTAACAAATGTTGATACTAAGCTTACCCAGAACTGCAATAAAAGGAACCAACAACTTGGCATCACTCTCTGCGTAGATGTGAATATAAACAAGGCATTAGAATAAAAAATGATTTCCATGAACAGGATGAAAAAAAAAAATTGAAATTATAACAAAGATTAAAACTGACCACTTTAACAGTTAACAGAGAAACTCCATTGTCAGCCAACTCATCTTCATACAGAACCACCTACATGAGTTGTACAGCAGTGGTTACCAACCAATAAAAAAGGGCCCCTATATTTGCCACGCAATACCTTCATTTTTATTACTTGTTTGTTTGTTTTACCTCATCGTAGAAAAGAATAGGTTCTGTTTGTGATGAAAGAGCAGCCAGGTTAATTTGCTCATCAGTATCCTCCCAGCATAGGCCAAGACAACTGTCTTCTAATTTTGCCTGCATAGAAATGCCATCAGAACTGTGCAAAAGCATCTTATAATCTAAAGTGAACTTCATTTTATTCTCCTACTTAACTGCTAAACAGCACACCCTAGTTTATAAGTATAATGAAAGCCCCCCACAAAACCACCAGAAACATCACACGCCTCTACAAAATTAGCAAAATATTGTCAGCTCCCCACTGTACCTCAGTACATTCTTACATTGCTGTACCTTTTTTTATAAGCATGCCTATATAAAGGATGTGCATTGTACCCTTACAAGTAACTATCCAACGGTGAAGATATATTTAAGATTATAAAATGATTGTACTGTCCATATGTATTTCAACTTTATTGCACCTTTATTGATTATCTTTCCTGAATTACTGTTGAGACTTGATAGAGAACAAATAAAAAAGTAGAGAGGCGATTTCCGCGTATCATAGTTCAATACATGAATTGACATCATACAGAATGCTCTTTCATCCACAATATGTGCGTATCATAGGTTTGGCAGATTGCATAATAGATTCTGCCTATAATTTTTTTGCAATAGAAAAAATTATGCCTTTCACTTAAATCACAGAAAACAACTTTAACATCACAAAGCAATGAGAAATTAAACCTTTGGGGTGTTGTGTTCTCTAGCCTCACTGCCGCAGTATGGTGTAGTGAATGTGTAGTCATAGTCAAGGACAACCTGCTCCGAAGGTTTACTGTACCAAAATACCAGACCAATGTATTCTCAGATGTAATAGTACAAGATACTTTGCATAGAAGTTCTTTCTAACCTATAAAATTGGAAAGCATATGTCAGAAAAAACTTTAAAAATGGTAGGTGCAAGAAAACCATCTGAATTTCCATTGAGCTGCCGCTGGGACCTCAACCGGTGGCAATGCCTCCTCCTTCCATCCCTTGAGAGCATCTAGTGCATTGAAATGAAGTTTTGTACCAGTTGGTCTGTGCACAAGAATCAGAGAGCTCTCTCCAAAAACCATTTCTGGTAAATGTGTTGTCTTAAGTGTTTCTTCCCATCTGAATTAAAACAGTTAACCATCAGTTTAGGTCAGACACCAACCTTTATATCCCCTTGAAACCAATAAAAACTACCAACAGAAAGGAGCTTTGCACATGTAATGGCTTAAGCAAATTTAGAAGGCCGCAAAAACTTTAGGAAAATCAATAAAGAAAAAAATGTGGGGCATAAAGGTAGACCTTTTAAATCTTATATTGATACACCACACTAATGCCTAGTCTGCGAATTCCTCCGAAAAATAATGATGGGTACATCGGAAATTAACCCAACTTAAAAATTACCAAACCAAAACTTTCAGCTGAAACCAGCAACTCGATCACTAATGATCCATAGGATAGGACTCACTCGATACTCAAGACCATCTAATTCCACCAAAGAAGACGAAAATCGACTTAAAAGGGCATACTGTTTTTTTTTTTCTTTTTCTTTTTCTTTGTTTTTGATCAAGAGGAGGGCATACTGTTGAACAGCGGAGGAGTTGAGAATGGGGCCATTGAAGGATTCGATGTGCCAGCCCTTTAATCGTACCCCAGTTCTTCCGTCGGGAAGCTTCTCCGCTCCAGCCGCCTTTAGGTCGCTCTCCGCCGCACCGCTCCAACCCGCCATCTCTCTCTCTCTAACCCCTGTCTCCTTGTCTCCCCTCTCTATCTCTCCGTGTACAGCGCTTGCACCGAGGATCGAGGCCGGGTTCAATGCCACTCTTTAACTGGGCCAGGCAGGCTTTAGAATTAAAAAAATCGGATATTGGCCCAAAAGATCTTTTCTAAATAGGCCAGGTGTTTTCTTTAATAACGGGCCATGGAAACTTCGGGGCGCAATTTAAACCCAGAGCGCTGTTTATAGACAATTTTAAATTTGATCTGTGAGCACATTTTAACGGTTTGGATCAATTGTATAGACTTTGAAAATTATAAAATCAAATTGTTGTAAGATATTATAACTTGCAAATAATGTAAGTGGATATCTCCTCATTTATCATATAGTTTAATATATATTATAAATAAATTATGTTATTCATTATTATAATTAGATAGATATTATAAACTTTAGTATTTTTTAATAAAAAATTTATATTTTTTTAATAAATATCTAATTTGATCTGTATCTGTATCGAAAAAAAAATATGAATATGACACTATCCGCTCCATTTCCACGCCTACCAAGACTACACTTCAAAATTGCGTGCGACAAAACGTAATTTTCAACCATTCTATTGTTTCGGAATTCGCATAATATGGATCTCTACATTTTACTACCAACATTTATAAAAATAAACGGATATCTACATTTTTCTCTTCTTCTTAAAATTATCTGTCGGTGCATGGTACGGTGTGTGTACTGCGCTGCAAAGAATCAAACTCTCACAGGTGCTGCAATTGGTGTGATGGCAATTGACACGAAAGTTTTCTCTGAATCCAGTTTAAAAAATCGGCAAGACAAATTTCATTATTGTTTGTTATCCGTCCGATTAATATTAGTAGACGGTTCATATCTAAATCCGGCCTTTTATTTTCAAATTATTTGAATTAAATCAAATAAAATTGTGCAGTTTGGATTGAGTAGGAGCAGTATCCGTGCGTCGTAAATCTCATATCCACTTTAATTTTAAACACTTATTATAATTTTTGAAATTAAAGGGTTTGAAATAAAATGGTATATTTGTTAATTTAATTTTTAAAATAATTAAAAAAGATTAATTAAATAAAATGAAATATTGGATAAAATATTAATATTTTATGGAGATAATAGATATTATGATCTTTTTATGGGCAAATTGGTTATGATGAGGACCAACTAAAATTCAAATTGTCTCAAATTTAATACACGACCTATCTAAATAATTGAAAAAAAATATTTACAGTTCTAATTTTTAAGTTTTTTTTATATAGAGATCTTACATATATGAACTTTCATTTAATGTCTATAAAGAATCCTCATCCGGATTTGAAACCCACAATATTCCACACGTGTTGTCTTTTGTCACTAGATCAAACACTGGTTCTTCTAATTTTTAAGTTTGAATAATACTTTTTTAGATATCTAAGTAAATATACCATAAAGTAATTAGATGTAAGTTACAATTATCCACAAAATTAATACCAAAAATATTCCTCAAATTAGGCCTATGGTCTTCTAAGATGCACTTCCTTTTGTTGGAAAAAAAATTATTCCTGAAATCACTTCAATTACATATTAATTTAGTAAATTACACAAACATTGTTCTCAAATATCACTCTACTCCTCATTCAAGTCAAACAAAGTTTAATTAAAGAAGAATAAATTAGTTTACATCAGTGGTCCCTCCGATTTTTTTCATCCTTCTTAAATTGGAAATTTCAGTGGATGAAAATGACAACTGCAAAATGTAAATGTCAGATACCCACGAAGAATTATTGTACAGTACTGTGCAACATTTGTGCAATTTACTTGCAAAATAACTGAAAGAATGGTAGCTAGGCACCTTTCTTCTACCAAGCAGTCTTCTGAAACTACCACACTATACATGCTACTCACTTTCCAAAGACCCAATTTTCAAACTCATGTTTCTTTTCCACTCCTCCATCTTGACATTCAAAACCCAACTGAAAGCGCATGATGCCCCGCTGCATGCGTATTCACGCTTTCATCCCGTTTCTCGCATGGATCTGCAGCATGTAACTATTTTTTCTCTGCTTGCTATTACTTGGACATCTTTTTTTTTATACTGGATATTTGATTGTTCTTTTTTCTTTCTTTTTCAATACTTGAAGTGCAGCTGCTCTGATCATAAGATATGGATATTATGCGGATAGACGGATTGTGATAGGACCCAGCACATCAAGGTTAATAGAGATAAACTCAGTTTTGGTTAAGGCAATTGAGGTTAAAGGTGATCCTAAAAAAGGGTTGCTCTTGCAAGGCTTCAAAAACATGCCTGACCTCACTTCAGAGACTCATCTGACAGTATCAAATCAACTTTATCTAGATGGATATGGAAGAAAGGTACTTTTTAGTGCAAAAAAAGAAAAAAAAAAAATGGTCCCGTTCCTTTGTATGAAATTGCTGCATTTCATTAACTGAAAATTTGTTATGTTTTGTATTTAGGGATTTTTCATGTGGTTTAACAAGGGATCAAAGCTACAAATGTATTGGAATGTGGAAGGGGGTAATAGAAGGTATCAGGACATGCTTGTTCTTCTAATAAAGGGTACTTGTTACTGGATTCTCGTGTTGGATTATTTTTCTTTACATTTCACCTTTCAACGCTGCAGCATCTCTGTACGTAACTTTTGTTTCTGAATTTTCTTTCAAAGGTGAACAAAATGCTGATGCGTCACAGCGATTTTACCGTGTCAGTGCCCGACTTGTTGGCCTATCTGATAATGGTAAGTACACAATTTAAGACTTTTTAGAGAAATTGATTGGTTATCAATATCAGCTTAATTAAATAATCATAATTCCGTTTAATGGTATGTAGTTTGAACTTTTAATTAACATGTTTAAATATACGTAGGGGGTAAGAGGGCTGAGTATACCGTGCCAGATGATGATAATTATTACTTTGCGGTTGTTAACCTAAGCCCACGGAACATGATAACTACGCTGAAAGTTAATGCCACATTGAAAACTTACAACACGAGTAAAGCAATTAGCATATGTTCGACTATTGACAGGCCATGTAGGCTTGATTTTTCCTTCCCGTCAACTCGCTATTTTGTTCTCACCACAGCGGATGCTAATAATGTAAGTTCTCCAAATTAAGGAATCAACCAAGATCTTTTTAATTTCTCCTCGTGTTGTTACTACAGATTGTTGAATGAATTTAGTGCTGGTTTATTGTGAAATTTTTTTCAGGAAAGTACGGCAGTATGGAATATTGAGATTCTGTTCATTGCAAGATTAATTGCATACCTCATGATCACAGGTACAACCATCAGAATTCTTCCTTTCTTCCCCTTTGTACTCATTGTCTTTTTGCCAAGACAGAGAAAAAGGCACGAAGACAATGAAAGTCTTAGAAACAAATTTAATTGAATTTACTAATACATGCTGCTGCTAGCTGCTAAATAATTAAGTACCACCATTCATTTTTTTTTTCTTTTTGTTTGTTCCCTTATTCACTTTTGACAAGACGAACCTACAATTTCTTTATTACCCACATTTCAGATCATTTAATTTTACATTCTGACAAATGTCTTATAACATATGGGGCAATTACTTAAGAGCATACATGCAAATTAACACTGTTTTAATTTGCTATGAACAGCATTTGTTGGTGTTGTTATATATCTAATAACGAAGAACTTTGGAGCTTGGGATCATGTGCCAGATACAACTGAACGGCAAGGATCTGTTGTAACAGAGAGAGAAACAGACCCAATACTACCAAGGAAAGAGATACCATGCATATATGGTACAACCGAAGAGACACCTGAGTCGAGCATATGCTGCTCTGGAGAAGATTTATATGATGGGAAGATTTGTGTGATTTGTTACGAAGGAAAACGTGATTGCTTCTTTATCCCTTGTGGGCACAGTGTGACATGTTTCTCTTGTGGTCAGAGGTATGTAATTCAGATTAGTTTGTTCGATTCCCTTCATATATGACTATAAATTCTCTGTAATTTGATCACATATATATATATATATAGAGAGAGAGAGAGAGAGAGAGAGAGAGAGAGAGAGAGAGAGACCGCACTTAAAACAAAAAGAGAATGTTAGACAATGTTTAAAGTGTTTTTAGGATGCAACGGAATTTGATCGAAATTGTGATTTTATAATTTTTTTTAATGATTCACAGGATAATGGAGGAGGATAACAAGGTGTGTCCAATTTGTAGAAGGCTTATACACAAGCTAAGAAGATTGTTCGGTTCTGTAAACGAACTCTAGTTAATGGGTTTTTACATTTGTGCTATGATCATGAGCAGAGCTCAAGTATTTGAGTTACATATATATATATCACTGATTATTAGTAGTATTACTATTACACCTCTTTTGCTGAAATGCAAAATTAATTTGCTATTTTGAAAAGGTTATATCATATCATGATGTTGCGAACTTTAATCTTTCCCATTTCTTTTTTTTATTACTCCATCCAATCAGGTGTATCGTATGAATTTAATATTTTGTGTGACCTTTCATGTTGAAACTTGAAACTGAATAATAGTTTATTTCTCGTTCCATATAGTTTCAGCCAGGGCGGATTCAGGATTTTCGTGAGGGGACAAAATCTCTATTCTAATACTAAATTTAACCAAAATTTCATATCAGAATTCAAGAGGAGGGCAAAAAAAAATTTAGAGAGGAGCAAAATTGATCCAGGCCTATAGATCTTTATGATTTCAAAATTCAGATAAAGCAGTTGCCCCCTGGTTCCACCTGGTCTGCCCCTGCTTATAGGTGTAGTGTGCCTGGAAATTATAAAATTATTGAGTTTTTGATGAGGTCGCTAAAACTATTATAAACTGTAAAATTTTATTTCGAATTAATATTTATATACTTTAAATGTGTACATTTCTCTGTCCATGCATTGATTTGAGGTGTTTTTAAAAAAAATCACATTTTTGTGAACAAAATCAGTTCAATACTGAATATTTTTTGCAAGTAGTTTTCTTGTTGTTTAGTTTTGTTTTGCAATTTAGACATCAAAATATATAGAATTGTGTTTAATATAATATAAAAAATAATATACATGTCTTGCTTTTAGTATGATATTGTGATATGAAGAAATAATATAATTGATATTAATTGTGTATTATTATGTAAAATAAATAGCGTATATCATATTTTTTTAGATATTAAAATTATAAAATAGCAAAAATATTTGCCTTTGTTTGCTATTATTTCATACATTGTTTAAGTATTGAGGATTTTTAGTGTGATATACTTTGTTATGTTTCTCAATAATTTATCCATATGCAGTTTATTTGAGGTTAATAAGATAATCTAGAATCAATAAAGATGATTATAAAACTTTTAAATTTGTTCTGTTTATAGGTTTTAGACTCAATATAAATTATTTTTTCAGATGTTTGACATTGATCAAATTGTATAAAAGGCCCGAGACATTGTATACCCTTTTTTTAGTAGATTTTTAATTCTATAGCAATAATATATATTTCAAGATTTTTAATATTGACTAGTCGATTTACAAAAAATGTACTTAGGACATAAGGCTTACAATTGGATTTATTAGTTAGTACTTAATTTTGTGTATGTTTGGAAACGGGTTAAGGTTTGGCAATAATTTATGAATTTGGTAAAGGCCAATAAAATTTTGTTACAAGTTGGTATATGCTGGTTGGGCAAAAATTTGTAATTTGCTATAATAAAAGGATGTGTATTTTTGTACTTGTTATGTTTATTAATTTTCGTTTGTATTTATTATGTTTATTAATTGTTCGATTTTATTTATAAATAAAGATTTCTCGCAACTAACTTCGTAGTACAACTGAACACCCACTTTAATATTTTCATAATACTTTCCGTACATATTTGTATGCATGGGTTCTCACTTTTTCAAAAGTAGATTCTCATCCCGTCAAATCTCATATCGTATAATCCCGTGATGACAAATGAACAGATCCTTAATCTGTCACTAGAATGAGTTCATATCCTCCAAGGTAATAGAATATTTCTGTTTATATCCGGGTGGAAGTGAAATGCACAGTCTTTTTTAATGTTTGTGCGGATTATGATCGGACGGTCCCGATCTAAACAGAAATATTCTGTTACCTTACTGATATGAATTCGGTGTGAGGATCCAGGCTTTTGCGGCCCGTTACGTCAGAATTCAATTCTTCACCCAGAATCACCCGGCCCAAAACATTAAAACTCCCGTCCAACGAATACTTCATGTTGAGTCATCGCCAACCTGACTCCTATAGTACTATCTCCGCATCATAACCTAAACCTCTCTCGTATTTTGCCTCTCCCGCCGCAACCCGCTCTCTCACAAGCGCGCGCGCGCACACACACACTCGCAATGCACTCAACAGCCTTCACTCGTCACCACCTCTTCACCCCACCACCATGCCTCTCCGCCCGCCACCACCCCTCTCTCCGGCGTGCCTCTACTGTCCGCATGGCTCTTCGCGAAGACGGTCCCACAGTGGCTGTTGTCGGCGTCACCGGTGCTGTAGGTCAAGAGTTCCTCGAAGTACTCTCCCAGCGAGACTTCCCGTATAATTCACTCAAGCTCCTCGCAAGTCGTCGATCCGCTGGAAAGCAGCTCCCTTTTCAAGGGAAGACCTACACGGTAGAGCAGCTCATGCCGGAGAGCTTTGATGGGGTTGATATAGCCTTGTTTAGTGCAGGAGGAGGGATTAGTAGAGAGTTGGGACCTATTGCAGCGGATAAGGGAGCAATTGTGGTGGATAACAGCTCGGCCTTCAGAATGGATCCAGGGGTCCCACTTGTTATACCAGAGGTGAATCCCGATGCGATGAGTCATATTAGGCTCAAAGGGAGGAATGGTAAAGGGGCGATCATTGCTAACCCGAATTGTTCCACAATTATTTGCTTGATGGGGGTGACTCCACTTCATCGACATGCAAAGGTTCATAATTCTATTAATTGGTGGAAAAATTTATTGGCCAAGTTTTTTTTGCTGCGAGAAAAATGTTGTCATTAGGGGCGGATTTTGAGTTAGCGGGGTGGCTAAGCCACCATATGATTTTAAAATTTTAATTATGTATATTGAAATTTAATTGATCTATTTTTTTAACATTTTATATAGTCCAGCCTCCCTCATCAAATATCAAATATTTACCCGTAGGCTAGTGGTTAGAGCTCTATTTTGTGATGGTGAAGACTTGGGTTCAATTCCCACCTATCGTATATTGTGCATTTTAAATTTCAGACCTCCCTATCAAGATTTTCTAGTTCCGCCTCTGTTGTAATACAAATTATAAATAATTGCATAAATGGAGAACTTAAACCTGTAATTTGATTCAAATTTGCCCATGTCATTTGAATGCTTTGTAGTTTCTGTTTATATCTTCTCTGCTGGAGGATCATATAACTCAGCAAATTTGTTGATCATACGGCGCAGTTGTGTCACTCAGTCAGAAAACAGTTAACACAAATGTTTTACAAGAATCTGGTCACAAACAAGACTTTGTATTGTTAACCAACTTCAATATTGAATGAAGAAAGCTATTGCTGAAACATTATTTTAATATACTTTTTGCTACCTATGCATTTCAGGTTGTAAGAATGGTTGTCAGTACATACCAAGCTGCTAGTGGGGCAGGTGCGGCTGCAATGGAGGAGCTAAAGCTGCAGACCCGTGAGGTATTTGCTTTCGTATCTATGTATACTTTCTGTTACTCTTTAGACACTCTTCATCTTGTGACAGTTAATAATAATATGGGCTCTACAGTCTTTCTTTCAAAAACAAAACAAAAGGACACTCTTCATCTGTCTTTCCTCCTGAGGATACTTATGCAAAAGTCCTGCATTTTGGACCATGTGTCTCAACTTTACAGTCATGTTTGTTCTTATGTTTTTTTTTCCTGCTTTCTTTCCTTAGGTATTAGATGGCAAAGAACCGACATGTAAAATCTTCAAGAAGCAGGTCTCTCTCTCTCTCTCATCATTCCTAGATTTGCAGTTAGGCGTGATTTCTGACTGCTTAATACTTCTATTATAGTACGCCTTCAATGTATTCTCACATAATTCGTCGGTTCTTCCGAATGGATACAATGAGGAAGAGATGAAGTTGGTCAAAGAAACTCGCAAAATCTGGGTAAAATTGCCTGATCTTCCTTTCTTCTATTTTTTCTTAGAAAATATTACTACTTTATTACACTAAGAGGTGTGGTGTGTGAGGCCTAATTACACTTCTAAATGAAACACGTTGTAGAATAATGATGAAGTGAAGGTCACGGCAACATGCATGCGAGTGGCTACCATGCGCGCACATGGCGAAAGCATTAATCTTCAGTTCGAAAATCCACTTGATGAGGTTAAAATTCAGTATTCAGCTCACAAAACCAAATGTTTATTTGAGGTTAATCTTCTACTTTTTAAGCAAGGCTAGAATGTTGAAATGTTTTATTATTATTATTATTATTGAATAGGAAACTGCAAGGCAGATACTACGGAAAGCTCCTGGTGTTGTAATTATTGACGACCGTGAGTTAAACGACTTCCCAACACCTTTGGGGGTACTCTCTCTCTCTCTCTCTCTTGGTGTGTCAAAAGTGAACCTTTGATTTTAAAATTGTATTCATGTTGTCAATTTAGGTATCAAACAAAGATGATGTTGCAGTGGGAAGAATTCGTCAGGACATTTCGCAAGATGATAACCGAGGGTAAGTTGCATCATAGCTATATCTCTATATATTTTGCAGAAAGCAGTTCTATAATCTAATTTTGTGGTTATTTTTTATCCCATTCAAATGCATTATCATCTTTGAAATTCTATTGGTAGGTTGGATCTGTGGATCTGTGGTGATCAGATACGCAAAGGAGCTGCACTTAACGCAGTACAGATTGCTGAATTGTTACTTTAACCAAAAGTTTGTTCTGAATCCACTATCGAATGTAAGAATTAACAATTAATTTATCAGGGTTAGCTATTTGACTGCCGTATTCACAAATAAGAGGAATAAAGAGGGTGTAAGAGGGATTTAGTTTGTCAATTTAATTTTGGTAGCTGGTAACTTAGGTTGTTCCCCCTCAGTGGTTATGAACTAATTTTTGTTCAAATTTTGAAACTTTGGTTTAGTAGGTAAACTATTTTTGGTCAGTGTTGTCAATAGGATTTGGATGGGTTTGTTTGCTACCTATTAGATTTATTTGTATGTTTTAAATCGTTTGAGATGGTGTCGAACAAAATGTGGCTCCATGAGTTGATACCATCTCAAACCTTCCCTGTGGCCCACAGAATGTTACGTTTTTTGTGAACATTTTATCGCATAACCATTCTAGTTGATACTAGAATGGTTATAGAGTAGAACTAGGGTGTTCTTAAGCTCACCAAGTTCTTTTGTGAGCTTAATTCAAAAACCTATTGAATTGGCTTCAAACGATGCATCCAAACCGTTGAAACCGATTTACTTCACGAGTGATGCGTTTACATGTTAAATTTATAAAATTCAAACTAATTTAGTATAAATTCAAGCGGTAAAAAAAAGATGGTTTATAAGTTAATTTTAATGTGTTTATTTTTAAATTAGTTCGAAAATTTATAAATTTGACCTGTAAACTCATCACTCGTGAAGTAGATCGGTTTCAACGGTTTGGATGCGTTGCTTGAAACTAATCCGATAGATTTTTGAGTTAAGCTCACAAAGAGACTTGGTGAGCTTAAGAACACCAAGTTCTACTCATGGTTATATACTTGAATGGAATTTCTCTTGAGACTTGAAAGAGCTGAATAACTGATAACTCGATGGTCATCCGCAATAGTGGGTTTCCGCAAGTACCGAAATAAAAAGTTGTTAAAGCAGAAGGGTAGAACAAGATGCCAACGAGTGAGAAAATCTGGACTTTTAGCAATAAATTCTGAGTTTGAAGTTGTGTAGGTGGGTGTGGTTTAAAACAGCTGAGAACTTGCACAAAATTCAGGCAGAATTTTGTGTTAAGCCTTGAAAAACATCCATTTCTTCAATTTTTTTTCTTTACTCTCTCTATAAGAGATAATTAAGGTAAATTGACTGCTGGCCCATTTAGTAAAATAATGCAACATTTAAAATACGTACTTCACTATACCCTCAGCTACCCAAGTTTTACTGGCATCGAGAACAGGAGCCCTTAACATGCAAACAAGTTATATAAGAATTTCGAGTGTACATATTTCGGGTTCTTTTTTGCTTAAAATAAGATGTTTTTAAGCTCACCGAACTATTAAAACCAATATACTGAACGAATGATGACTTTACATACAAAATTTGTAAATTTTCAAATTAACTTGGTATAAAGTTAAGTGGTTTAAAATTAAAATTAATTATTAAATATTAAATATTTTTGACCGCTTGATTTTATACTAAATTAATCTAAAAATATATAAGTTTGTATATAAATGCATTACTCGTGAAGTATATCGCTTTCTATGTTTTGAATTCGTCATTTGAAACAAATCCAATAAATTAGAATAAGATCCATAAAAAAACTTGATGAGCTTAAAGAACACCCTATTCTACTCTCGACAAAACCAACTATAAAGGTTATAAAAACACAGTGCAAACCTCGTGTAGAAAAGGACCTTCAAATTCTTCATTTGAATTTTAAAAGTTAAAACTTCTCTTGCTCTTCTCTTGCTCTAATGGTGAATATCCACCTCTGAAATCAACCTAAATCAATCATATGGCTTTCAACCCTCCCCCCTTTCCCTCCCCTCCCCAACTATAAGCCCAGTATTGTTTCCTCTCGCCAAATGAGGAATAGGAAAGACTCCGAGTAGATCTCAATCAGTCGATTCTCCTCAGGCCAGCAGATAACCCTCCCAATATCAACACCGCGCAGCTAGCTCGAATCCTAACTGAACGGTATGGCTGCTCCCTCAACAACTGGATCATATAACGTGTCAGACTGGGATACCTTGTCAAACTGGGATACCTTGTCAAACTCACAGACTGGACCTTGCATGACCAGGTATATATGGACTCTGACTTCTGGAGAGAGCATCGGTTCACGATCTTGCCATGGCGGGCTTTAGACAACTCATACCCTTTCCAGCACTACCAAGACATCACTCTCACTACTCAAGATTTCCCAACAGACTTCCACCACCCGTATTATTATCGACAAGCTACTTCAGCTAAGGGGCTCACACCCTAATAACGGATAGTCAGGTCAAGACAAACTCTCATGCCAGCCAAGGTTCTAGAAGGCTCCCTGTTCGAGAAACCTGCGAGGCTGACGAGTTCTGCAAAAGGAAGGTGGCAGCGTGTCACTCCATTGTTGGCTGGCCGCTACAAAACAAAGTGGCACGTGCTCATATCAATAACAGGGTGCGTGACAAGTGTCATCCATCGAATGAGTTTCTTGCAAGAGACAAGAACCCATGCTAGCATTTACCCATCTTACACCAATAAATCTCAAGATTGCCACCGAAATACCGAATTCCAAAAATATCCTCCCTCTCATGCAGATAACGAACAGATAGTGCTTCACATAAAATCATTCCCCCAGCCACAACACCTAAACACACCTAACCAACAACCTCTCCTTCTGCAAACCTTCCTTCAAGCCCTAAACATGTCTGCACTAATTAAAGAAGACGAGCTTCTCATATAGAAGTTCACCGGTCTTCAAACAGAGGATAGCCTAGTGATCACTCAAAAGAGAGCAATGTTTCTTTTAATATTTATAAACTCGTAAATGCTATCGGTTCGGACTGCAAGCGCACAATCCTTATCGAGTAGTATATGCGAGGTCGATCCACAGGGAATATTGGTTCAGTGCTTCGAGCGATCGAATCACAACCTTTCGAAAGGCTAGATGAAATCTGAAATCTGAGAGATGTTTGTTGATCAATGTAAATTAGGAAACAATTAAAAGTAATTAAAATAAAGATAGAGATGAGAATTCCTAGGGTTTCGGCACACCATTGTCACTCAATCCGCCTTGATAATATATTCCTGTTGCGTCTGATTTCCTGTTGTTGTTTTATGAAAGATAACTACAAAGGTCACTGCGATTTATGTTACGCCAGAATGACAGATCTTTCATCGAGACTCTACTCAGGACAATGCGATTTACCTTACGCAACTATCGGGTCTCTTATCTCCCAAATTACTACACAGATCACTGCGATTTACCTTACGCAAATGATGGAATTTGGTCATGCATTTTGTTGTTCTGGTTTATGGTTTCCCCGCGAAGGTTTTCTTCACATAAACCTAATAGATCTCAACGAGGCTAACTCATCCAAATAGTTTAAAGAGTTATTAAAGCACTGTCACTACTCTAATGAACTCAACTAGATCATTGAAATTAGGTGAAGAGATAATAAATTACAAAAGCATATTCGATACATCAACAAGAAATCATAATCAACAGAAATATATATATCAAAACATCAAGCGTAACAAGGTTTACTGCCTAGCCCTAAGAAAAGGAACTTAGCCGCGGAACGGCATGGTTACAATCACTCCTCTCTTCTCTCTTTAATCAAATCTAACCCTAATTACAAAGATGATGTATTCTTCTGCCCAGGGGCCTTATATAGGAGTGTAGGGACGTGTAGAGGTTGATTGGAGGCTAAGAAATCAATCTGGAAACAGCTGTCGGCAGTTATTCCCCAAGAGATGCCTTCGGATACGGGCCGTATCAGGTGATACGGTCCGTATTAGGACCTTGGCAGTTAGGGTTTAACTGCTTCCAGCGCTATCTCCTGGTCTGTGCTAGGCCTGGTCCGTATTGGTCAATACTGGCCGTAACAGGGACTTAGTCGATGAGTGTCGCTGATCCGATTGACCTGATTCTAGCTCCATTTGGTGTAAAATAGTCCCAAAACCTGTTTTCTACAATAAAACATAAAGAAGGGTACAATAGCCTTTTTCTCTAATAAAGTAAACATAAGTGCGAGAAAATATGTAAAACCTAAGCCAAAACCCTACGTAAATCATCGTTATTTTGACTCTGATCACGCCTCCCAACTTGAATTGTTGCTTGTCCTCAAGCAACGACATCCCAGCTGGTCAAAGATCCGGTCTAGGTTAAACCATACAATCTCAAGGTCTCGTTTAAAAATTAAATTAGGGCTTAGGTTAGGTACAATTGGTATGACAATAAAAATCTAGAATTAAAAATATTCATAATCTCTCCCTTGAACAATTTATTCACCCCATGATTGACCTCATTATGCTAACCCTAAAAAAATTATTATCGAGCAATCTACTTCACAAATATCCTTAAAATTGAGAGTATTAATTTCCCCTTCGATTATAAATAGATCCCTTCCAATCAATAGAAATTCTAATGATATAAATTTTAATTTTCCTTCCCAATTGATTGGAGCAAAGTATGACAACTAAGTGTGTTGGTACTTGTGACTATTTTTGAAAAATTAAATATATACAAGAATTTGAATTTGGGAGGTTTTCTCGAGCCTATTGGTAACCAGTCTTGCGTAGGCACCCGTACTCTTTTTATCCTCCATCTATATTTTTTTTTTCTTTTTCTATATTTTTCTATTTTTTTGGATTTTTCTCATTTTCGATTTTTTTGTATTTTTCTTTTTTTTTCCGAAAAATAAAATAACATATTTTTGTGTCACAAGCACCATGATTATACACAATTTCAAGTATTCATTCATACAAGAAATTATTGCATAGTTTCGCTAGGGGTCTATCTATAATAAATGGGTATTCTAAAACATTATCAAATTTAAAAGACTTTGTAAAAATAAATTACTCAAAATAAAGATTCTAGGGTTTGCAATTTTTGATCAACTCTCATGGTTAGCAATTAATTGTTCATTTTGAGACTACAAATAATTTTAAAAATTCCGAATTTTTGGTATCATGGCCAATTATCTAAACCTTAGCCTAATTCAATTTAAAACAATTCCTATTTGATTAACCTACTCCTAAAATAAAAATAAAAATGCAAGCTAGCTAAAAAGCTCAATCTAATCATTCTAGGATTTTCGGTAAAGCCTCCAACCCTAGTCAAAAATTGAGTAAAACTACTAGCACCTAAGAATTTAAACTGCGAAAATTTTAAAGATACATGGTCAATTTACTTTTCCTACCCCCCGAATAAAATTGAGCATTGTCCCCAATGCTCGAGAGATAAAAATAAAGGAATAGTAAAGTAAAAAGACCGGGGAAAGAAATAACTCACTGCACCTCAATCCTGAGGTGGTGGAGGTGGTGGTGGTCGCTGGATCTCCTCGTAGAATGGCGGGTCGAAGAGTCCGTATGGTGGCGGCTGGTACTCGAATCCGAAGTCGAGAGCATACTGATAATACTGCTGTGCCATGTAGCGCGTCTGCTGGATCTCGCGCCTGCTCTCATCAACACTCCTCCGGACCTCCTCCATGCTGTTTCTAATTTCGCCAACCTCTTGGCGAAGTGATGATCCATTTTGTTGCATTTGTCGGGTGGCCTCTCCCGTTGTCAAGGTGAGCTCGTTGAGGTTTGAGTTCATCCAATCTACCATTTGAATGAACTGATCGAGCTCAGCTGTAGGGGCATCAGGTGGTGCCGCCCCTGAGGATCCGGCTCTAGCTGCCGACGTGCCTGCCTCTCTATATGCATCAAAAGAAGGGTCTTCTTCTTCTCGTTGCTGCCGATCAAAGTTAGCCTGGTTTCTCATTGCGGCTTGGCTCTCGATTACATCCATGTAATCTTGAGGGGGCTCATAAGTCGGGCTCGCGGTTCGTGCTATCTTCCAGGAGGCCCTACTGCGGAGATTGAGGTGTCGGAAGGGAAATTGGAGAATTCCCCTCGGTGAGTTGTAGAAGTAGGGGCCTGGATAGTGGCCGGTGACGAATTTCATGGCTTGAAGGCATGACATGTCAATTTGTGTGAGCCCGCTTGCCTCTTTGAAGTGATCGATTTGCAGAGCGAGATGGTTGGCCAAGATTGTTGCTACAAATCCAATGGAAATCTTTCCATTACGTTTCTTAGCACGGGCGACCTCACGGATTTGATTGCAAAGGAGATGGCCGAGGTGAGGTCGCACTGGTGTTGGCTCGATCATGCACTTGAGAAGATAGAGTTCGGGTAATGTCACCTTGGATGAACTCTCGCCTCTTGCGAAAATGGAATTGGCAAGGACTACTTGCAAGAGGCGGACTTGAGGATGGACGATTTTGCTTGCCAGTCGAGTTGAGTTTTGGTTGTCTTCAGTGATGCTGTGCCAGAACTCTCGGCAGTCAGGAGAATCAAAAGTGCCATTGTTGGTGAGATTGAAGATGGCGCAGAAATCATCCATGGTGACCTCGTATTGCTCGCCAACCATCTGGAAAGTGATGGAGTCTTCATTGTATCTGAAGGTCGTAAGGAACTCTTTCGTGAGCACCTTGTAAATTTTGACTCCTTGGATCAGTTGAAGGAATTGCCAAAGGTGGATG
Organism: Carex myosuroides; assembly: GCA_028015225.1. Lineage (NCBI taxonomy): Eukaryota > Viridiplantae > Streptophyta > Magnoliopsida > Poales > Cyperaceae > Carex > Carex myosuroides. The sequence goes on along the minus strand of CM051485.1, from coordinate 2,942,912 downwards.
CGGTTTGCGAGCTGTTCGGTTTGTGCAAGGAGGCCTAGTCGCTCGAATGTCTCTGTATTGATGGATTTGTGGTACACGACTTCCCTTGTTTGCATTTTTGCGTAAATGCTTCTGAATTGTGGATGCTGGAAGGCGGGTTGGTACTCGGCTGGCTGAACCTCCTCCATCGATTCATCGGAGTTTTCTTCCTCAAGACCGAAATCCTGAGGGTTGAACTCTTCCGGGTTGTAGTCTGTATCTTAGACTGGTGTGTCCCTGACCGACTGCTGTGTGTCGGAATGAGAGGACGAACGGTTGGAGGATTGTGGTTGCGAGCCGGAGGACCGGGAGGATCGGCTAGAGGAGCTCTGCGGTGAACTACTCGGGCCGGCACCCCCGAGAGCTTTTCTGGCACTCCTTGTAACTGCCCCTAAAATATTTTTCATTTTTGGAGCCATTTGTTAAGAATTAATATCTCTGTTACGGACCGTATTGGTCAATACGGTCCTAATACGGACTGGTTGGTTGGTTAAAATTTAACCAAGTACTGAACTGGTTACTGACCGTACTGTCGATACAGACCGTATTAAAAAGGCGTTTAGAAATGCTAAGTACTGGTTCTGGTAAACGATTGCGGACCGTATTGGTTCAATACGGACCGTATTATACTGGTAAAAAGATTGGAAAAACCGACAGAAACCTATTAATTGCCTAAACTAATGTAACAGAGATTAATCTAAAGCAAATGCAAAAAATGAAATTAAAACTTTGAAATCGAAAGAGGGCTTTAGAAAAACCGAATCTGGAGAAGAGTCGAGTGGCCGTCGGATACGGACCCGGTACGGTCCGTATTAGGGTTGAGACGCGGAGGAGAAGGCCGGCAACGGCCTCAATGGAAGGTTGAGGTTGTCTTGACGGCGGGGATCGGTGGCAAGGAGGGGTGCTTGATTTCGGTTTTGGCAAGAGAGGAGGAGAAGAGAAGGAGAAGGAATGGAGGGGAATAGAGTAGAGGGAAGGAAAGAAGAGGGGTTTAGGGAGTTAAAACGGAATTGATTAGAGGTTTTGAGACGTGATTTGCGCGGGACTTCAAACGTCTCTTCTTAACGGGTTCGCATCTCCCGAATTGGCCTTCATTACGGACCGTATCAGCCAATACGGTCCATATTGAGTCCGTTATGCTTGAACCCAATAACCGCTAAGTTTTAAATCATTTGGATACGGGCCGTATCAGCCAATACGGGCCGTATTCACCACTTATTTTCTTCTTCTTACTTTATTGCCCCCATATCCATTGGTGAGGTCTATATCAGCCAATATAGGTCTCACCAGAGAGCATTTTTCCGCCTTTCGAGATGTCTTTTAATCAAGCATTTCCTCCAGTACGCTTACCTGATCGTAGGAGAAAAATGTGTATGAGTTGTTTCTTTGTTTAAGTCCTAATTAAATTGAAAATTAAATAATTATAGGAAAATATAAAAGTGGCCTTGGGTTGCCTCCCAAGAAGCGCTTGTTTAAAGTCATTAGCTTGACTATGTGTCGCTTCAATTTCTTCCAGATATCCTCCCGTCGATGTAAGGAGGTTGCTCGTCGGGTGGTTCGCCTTCAGCGTTCTGTGGTTTCATCATCACTGTCCTTGAAGAAGTCGATTGGTATTTGAGGTCCAGGGTCGAATGCTAGACTTACACCGAGTGCTGCTTCGACCTCGTCCAGTCTTTTGGACATTGCATCGAGTTCTTGTTAGTGTTATGATCTAGAAGCCAACCATTTATGGATGTATTCTATGTTTGTTCATGAAATGAAAGAATCATTTTGTTCCTTGAGTATTTAATTACATTATGGATTTTTCGAGTTGAGGACTTGAAATGTAGAACTCTATAATAATAATATAATGAATACTCTAAATGTCCCTAATCTTGGTAATTAAGAAGGAACGAGATTAGTATGTGGATTACATGATGATCATGTTCTACGGATCATATGGTAAGGAGCTACCAATTTAATCACATAAATACCTGATGGAGATCAGGGGATTGGACATGACCCAAGAATGAAACATAACATGGATTGTGTTAGTGTCATTAATGTTTCATTTGTGTCTTGAATTCTTTGGTATGAGATGATTATTTTTCCTACATGAGATACATGTATCTGTAGGTGTTATCCAACGTTGACCGTAACTGGCAGCTATACAGACAATATCTCAATATGTGTGTCTTGTGCGGAGGAAAAGATATTTATCAAGAATACCAGTGTCCCTCATATTTCATATGTGAATGATGATATCTTCGGGCCCCTTGATGGAGTAATAAAGTATGCATGCAATTATGATCAATGAGTTTGATCATTATTTACTGAATTACTTGGAATCAAGAAAAGAATAAATTTGCAAGGATGACACTCTCCTGCCTTGGATTTATTCTCGATATCATGTGGCACGTGAATTGACACAAGCAATTAAATATTGCTTTAGGATCGTGATGTTGATTGGTTCATATCATCTTTATCTGTTGAGTAATTATAATGCATATTGCTAGGTGCCGCTTATAATTTATAGAATTAAAAGAAGTTTTGATTCTATTGTCAACACGATATAGATCCTACGATGTCACACCCAAGAGAGAAAAACGAAACAAATAAAAGTGTCATGGAGATGACTAACTTGATCTTAGAATAAATTTATTACATGTTGGACATGGTATACAAATTTATTTCTCAACAAAATTGAGCAAATACAATTAATCGTAACAATTGTCGGGTGGGCCAAAAGTTGGCATAAATGGCAAAAACGAAAATGTCATAAATAGAAATTGGCCCAAGCCCAATTTAACATTAAATGGAGAAGTCCATTTGATGAAATGGTTTGGAATAAAGTGGGATAAAAGTGCATCTAATGGAGAGCTCCATTGGATGGCAAAAGTAAAAGTTACTTTTGTCATGTTTAAATCTAGCCATCCATTGTGGTTGAGATGATTAAAATATACCCTAACTTCACACTATAAATACCCCACCTTTTTCCAAACCCTAGCCACCTTTTTTCTAATCTCTCTCTTCTTCCTTCTCTTGTAAGAAAAATGGAAAAACGTTTTTGTAAGAAGAGGTGAAAAAGAGAAGAGTTTTTGCAATTTTGTCTCCACCATTTTTGCTCATGTGTTGAGCACAACTTCTACACTAAAATTAATAGTTGATTGAAGAGGTAGAAGCTAAGGTTAAGTTAGATTCTTGGTTGATTACCTCTAGCAAGGGAAAAACAAGAGTTTCGTTTAATCTCGGGTGGATACTCGTAGGGGCTTCGTGCGTTCGAAGCGGGTGCCATTTCGAGGCCGACTTGGAGAAGTGAAGGCTCGACAAGGAGGCAACAACCCTACATCTCAAGTCCCTACTTCTTGGTTTAGAGACCAAGATTTGAGGTATAAATATTAAACAAGTTAAAATGTTAAATACGGTTCATCGTTAGTCAAATAAGTAGATCTATGTTGGTTTCTTTGAGTTAAATTTTTGAAATTTGCTCTTGCATGAAACTAATATTTTCTTCAGTTCTTCGCGTAGGATTTTGATTATTGCAAGGGCTAAGGAAGAATGATTCCTGTTGTTTGCGATATTGGGGCTTCTGTTGAGATCATCGGTTTGTTGTGTCACGGAGGTCGGATGGATCTGCCCGTCATCATGCACAATTAACAGTCTCTCTACTTCTGCTTCGTGCGTCATCTCCCTGATGTCTTCAGATTCATCCATTCGAATTCGTCATTGCCATACTCATCCGTTGTTTCCAAATTGTAGACATGATTCATGTCAGGTGGGACTTTGGTTTCATTCATGCTGAAGATCATTTTGTTCTTGCCAACATTGAGTGAAATCTTTCCATTCCTAACATCAATCATTGCCCCACATGTGGCGAGGAATGTCCTTCCAAGGATGATCGGAATCTGCTCATCTTCTTCCATATCGACTACCACAAAATCTGCTGGTATCCAGAATTTACCGACTTTGATTGGGATATCAAGCAACATTCCTTCAGGATATCGAATTGATCGGTCGGCTAGTTGCAATGAAATCCTTGTTGGTGATAGGTCTCCACATTCCAGTTTATCAAATACTACCTTAGGCATCAGACTCACGCTTGCTCCTAGATCACATAAAGCTCTCTTAAAATCGGTTGTGCCAATGGTACACGGTATCGAGAAGCTTCCCGGATCTTTCAATTTTGTCGGTAATTTGCTTTGCACGAGCGCACTACATTCCAGATTGAGTGGTATTGTTGAGAGTTCTTGGAGTCTACTGCGGTTCGAAAGAATCTCCTTCAGAAATTTAGCATACGAGGGTATGCTTGCAATTGCCTCAGTGAAGGGGATTGTGACATGTAATTGCTTGAGTGTCTCCATGAATCTCGCGAATTGCTCCTCTACCTTATGCTTGGCAGGCCTTGGAGGGAATGGCAGAGGTGGCTTGTAGGGTGGTGGTGAAATATATTCAGGTTCGGGTTGTCGCTCGTCTCCACCTACGGTGTCTTTCTGCTCCTTGGTAAGGTCTGTCTGTAGTTCGAATACGGGCGGCTCTGGCAGTTGCGGCTCATACTCTTCGGAATGTGATGGCTCTGCATGCATTTCATCGGAAGTTTGATCGGGTATGGGAGGTCCCTGATAAGCTGTACCGCTCCTTAGTGTTATGCTCTTGCAAGTCTCTCTCGGGTTTTCTTCCGGTTGGCCCGGAAATTTGCCTTTTCCACGTGTGATACTAGAGAGTTCTCTTGCCATCTTAGAGACACTGTCTTCTAAGTCTTTGTTGCGGTTTGTTAAGGATTCAATCTTTTGTGCGATTTCGGCGTTAGCCTTATCCTGCTTCTCTAGGAGTTTCTCCATTAAGGATGTGATGTCAGGTTGCTGTGGTTGGTTGTATTGCCTTGGTTGATAATTCTGTTGGGGATTGTTGTATCTTGGTTGATAATTGGGCTGTGGTTGGTAGTTCTGTTGGGGTGCAGCAGGCCTTTGATTGTTCGCGTATGAGAGATTTGGATGGTTTCGGTTGTTCAGATGATATGTGTTGTAGGCGGGCTGAGGTCGAAAGCTGTTGTCAATTGCGTTTGCTTGCTCTATTTCTTCCTCAGTTTCCGTCACATTCATACATTCGGTCATCTTGTGCGCTCCTCCACAATAGCCACATGCTGTTGCGGCATTGACTGCTGCTACCGTTCGCTGCTTGGTCTGCTTGTTGAGTGCCATTTGCAAAGCATCAATCTTTGCGCTTAGCATGGATATGTCATCTACTCGGTGCATGCCAGGTGTTGAACTTGGCTTCTTTCGCTCAGGGATCCAGTAGTGTTGGTTGATTGCAATCTCTTCAATTAGGTTGTAGGCCTCGTCAGGTTCCTTGTTCATGATTGCTCCTCCTGCAGAAGCATCAATAGACAACCTATCGGTAGGGTTTAGACCATTATAAAAAGTTTAGACAATCAGCCATCTTTCTAGACCATGATGTGGACAACACCTTAGCATATCCTTATATCTATCCCATGCCTCACACAATGTTTCACCATCCCTTTGTTCAAAATTAGTAATTAGATTTCTAAACCTTGAAGTTTTGGATGGTGGAAAATATTTTGCAATAAACACATTAAACAATTGGTCCCAAGTTTGAATGGAATTGGCCGGTAAGGAAAACAACCATGCTCTTGCTTTATCTTTTAATGAGAATTGAAATAGCCTTAGCCTGATTGCTTCATCGGTAACTCCGTTGATCTTTATCGTCTCGCATATCCCTAGGAAAATTGACAGATGAAGATGTGGATCTTCATGTGGAAATCCTCCAAATTGCTGTTGCGAAACCATATTTATGAGAGCAGGTTTGATCTCAAAATTATGGTTTGTAACAGTTGGCGGGTTTATACTAGAATTATGATCATTCGCGCGCGGTACGCAATAGTCTCGTAGAAGTTTGGGTCTTGCTGCATCGTGAACTCCTTGATCACCATTGTCTTGTCTTCCATTGTTAATCGGTTCGTTCGGTGGGATATTCATGTTGATCGAATCTGAGTCTTCTTCGCTTTCAGAATTACTTGATGAAGAACTATGGTTGGTTCTTATCGGTGATGTGGAAGCGAATTGTCCTCTCCTACTAGCAATCCTCTCGGATCTTCGTACGGATGATTCGGCCAGCGTGCAGTTTCCTACAAAGAAAAGAAAATCTGAAAATTAAACTAAAAACTGAAAATAAAAAGAAAATAAAAATAAAAACGAAATTGAAAAATAAAAGAAAAAAAAATGCAGAAAATAAAAAGAAATCTAGGCGTTTCTAATTAATTGGATTCAATGGTCAAAGCAAGGGCGTCTCGCGAGGCCTTGCACAATGAACCGTTATTCCCCGGCAACGGCGCCAAAAAGCTTGATCACTCAAAAGAGAGCAATGTTTCTTTTAATATTTATAAACTCGTAAATGCTATCGGTTCGGACTGCAAGCGCACAATCCTTATCGAGTAGTATATGCGAGGTCGATCCACAGGGAATATTGGTTCAGTGCTTCGAGCGATCGAATCACAACCTTTCGAAAGGCTAGATGAAATCTGAAATCTGAGAGATGTTTGTTGATCAATGTAAATTAGGAAACAATTAAAAGTAATTAAAATAAAGATAGAGATGAGAATTCCTAGGGTTTCGACACACCATTGTCACTCAATCCGCCTTGATAATATATTCCTGTTGCGTCTGATTTCCTGTTGTTGTTTTATGAAAGATAACTACAAAGGTCACTGCGATTTATGTTACGCCAGAATGACAGATCTTTCATCGAGACTCTACTCAGGACAATGCGATTTACCTTACGCAACTATCGGGTCTCTTATCTCCCAAATTACTACACAGATCACTGCGATTTACCTTACGCAAATGATGGAATTTGGTCATGCGTTTTGTTGTTCTGGTTTATGGTTTCCCCGCGAAGGTTTTCTTCACATAAACCTAATAGATCTCAACGAGGCTAACTCATCCAAATAGTTTAAAGAGTTATTAAAGCACTGTCACTACTCTAATGAACTCAACTAGATCATTGAAATTAGGTGAAGAGATAATAAATTACAAAAGAATATTCGATACATCAACAAGAAATCATAATCAACAGAAATATATATATCAAAACATCAAGAGTAACAAGGTTTACTGCCTAGCCCTAAGAAAAGGAACTTAGCCGCGGAACGGCATGGTTACAATCACTCCTCTCTTCTCTCTTTAATCAAATCTAACCCTAATTACAAAGATGATGTATTCTTCTGCCCAGGGGCCTTATATAGGAGTGTAGGGACGTGTAGAGGTTGATTGGAGGCTAAGAAATCAATCTGGAAACAGCTGTCGGCAGTTATTCCCCAAGAGATGCCTTCGGATACGGGCCGTATCAGGTGATACGGTCCGTATTAGGACCTTGGCAGTTAGGGTTTAACTGCTTCCAGCGCTATCTCCTGGTCTGTGCTAGGCCTGGTCCGTATTGGTCAATACTGGCCGTAACAGGGACTTAGTCGATGAGTGTCGCTGATCCGATTGACCTGATTCTAGCTCCATTTGGTGTAAAATAGTCCCAAAACTTGTTTTCTACAATAAAACATAAAGAAGGGTGACAGTAGCCTTTTTCTCTAATAAAGTAAACATAAGTGCGAGAAAATATGTAAAACCTAAGCCAAAACCCTACGTAAATCATCGTTATTTTGACTCTGATCACCTAGCCCCGGTGGTGAACCTCCCACAGCATGCAACTACCTCAACAGACTAGGGTGTTTGTCTCTTGGCAAGGATAGCTACTGATCAAACGGTCCTAGACGCACCCTTTGCAAAAGTCATGATCCAGGCCTGGAATGCACACCCTGGAACCATCTTCAACCCGGTTGTTAGGAACTATTTTTTGATCGAGTTTCAGCAAGACAAAGACAGACACATGGCTAGTAGAGGAACCTGGACCTATCGGGGCGACCTAGTTGCTCTAAGACAGGTGCAGAATCAGGCGGAGTTGAACATAACACACATATCCTCAATGTTTTCACCATTTTCTACTTTGAATGTTTCAAATTTAGTCTCTAAGCCGGTTATTTTGGTTCGTTTGATTTGGGTGTTACCCTCGTACCGGTTTACAAGAACATCCCATATTTCTTTGGCATTTGTTGTATTACCAAAAATTAATGCAACTGATTCACTCATCACATTGTATATTGCATTAACCGCAAGGTCATTATCTTTCTTTAGTTGTGTGGATGGTAAGGTTTCGACCTTGGTGCCATTGGAAGAGTTACTGTATTCGGGTTCATAAGCTTTCTCAATGACATTCCAAACCTCAATGATGTTTAGATAGTTAATCATGGTTCTCTTCCAATGACTAAAGTTTTTGGTTGTACTACCAAAGGTTGGAGGCTCTTTCACACATCTAATGGGTGCCATTTTTAGACTGATAAAACTCGAATTAAGTGAATCTTAATTTGAGTAACGTGCTCTGATACCACTTTGTTGTCCCTAAGACACTACTAATATTTAAAAACTGAAAATAATTGCAATTAAAGTAAAGTAGATGAGTTTAGAGAAATTGACACGCGGGATGATAACGGAGTTCGACTTAAAATTCCTACGTCTCCGGGGCGTCGCAACCGCTTCTCGGTGCGCCTTTTTATTACCCAAAAAAGAAAGGTTACAACTTGTGAATCGGTGAGCCCTTACAACCAACGGGAAGTCACACGGCCAACTTGAATCGAAAACGAAGTCTCTAAGTTCGAAAACTCAAGATGAACACCCAAAAGCTCACTCTAACATAATCTAACTCAAGATTAGTGAAGTGGATTTGAGGTTGTTTGAGGGATATTGAAGTTTTAGTTCTCACAACAATGGAGGAACTCAAGCTCACAGAAAAATCGCTTTTTAAAAGTTTAGGACAGCTAAAATGTTATGTTGAGAAGAACCCTAAGGTTCTATTTATAGTGGCAGCTCTAGAAAGAGCTTTCTGATGTAAAACGTTACAACTTTTGATAAAACGTTGAAAACGTTTAGTTCAAAAATTCAAATTAGATTTCTTTTTCTGTGAACTCATCTCAAACGTTACCAACGATTTCCTCTGGAAATCAATCAATCAAAACAACCATTTTAATGTCTTGAATTTATTTAAAACGTTACAATGTTTTGACAAAAGTTTCTAATTTTTGTAATTCCTTCGGCCTTTGATCAATTGATTTCTCAATTCTTTTTCTCACAGAAAAATCATTATAACTTTTTATCAAACGTTACCAACGTTTGTCCCTGTAAAACAACATAAAAAATACTTTACCAAGTTTATAATTTTACAATTTAAATTCTTGATAAATGTGATGATTTCTTCCGTTCAAACACTCTATATTGCAATTCCAATTTTCTTGAACCTGCATACTTTCTAAAATAGAGAAAATCGTAAAATTCAATAATTGTATGTTTTGCAAATTAGTCAAATAAACAAAAAAGAGAATTGCTTGAAACAACAATCTGGACTATGCGGTCTATAACCTGCCACGTTCTAACTTGGACCATTCACCACTATTGTTGCGGACCCAGCCGTGTAAGAAAAAAACTTGGCCCAACTTCTGCTGTGAGAATTAGTGGGTTCTGAGCCCAGATTTTAAAAGGGTATGTAAACGGGCATCAGTTAAGGGAGGAACTGATTGGACCAAGGTTTCAAAGGCGTTCAGGAATGAAGTGAGAACATAGGGAGCCCAGGCCAAAACACCCAATAAAATGCTGCAAGATATAGAACAAAAAATGACTACCCTCTAGTCTCTACCGCCTGACTCGATCATACCGAGTGATGAGGAGGCTCTACAGCAAGAGAATAAAAGTATATTGCAAAAGCAGGAGTACTATTAGCACCAAAGGGCAAGAATTAATTGGGTGATTTTTGGTGATAGAAACTCAAGGTTCTTTCACGCTACGGCAGTGACAAGAAAAAGGCACAACACAATTCAGGCGATACAAGCGGATAATGGAGAATGGATATCCTCTGACAAGGAGATGCGGAGGTTATTCATCAGACATTACAAATCGATCTACTCGGCCGGTGCAACCAATCCCATAGTGGGAATGATACCGGATCAAGTAATCAGCCTATTGCCTCAGGTGCACTCCTCTTTTCATGATGAGGTCTCTCTCCTGACCCAAAATGAAATTCAGATGACCCTTTTTTCTCTCGGGCCCAACAAGGCCCCCAGGCCATACGACTTTAATGCCAAAACTATCCAGGAGCAGTGGGAGTTCTTTAGGCCCTATGTGATGCATAAGTACAATAATTTTTTGCAACTGGGATTTTAAAATCGCAGGTGGCAAGGTCTAACCTGATTCTTATCCCTAAAATAAATGAGGCAACAAAGGTCTTGTAGTTCTAACTGATTTCTGTTTGTAACGTGGTTTACAAGGTCATATCAAAGGTCATTGCAAATATGATGAAGCCCTTTATGGCTGAATGCATCTCCAAAAACCAGGGCGCTTTTGTACCGGGAAGGCTCATCTTAGATAATGTCATATTGCTACGAGAGGTGTTGCACTCCTTCAACCATACCTCTTATAAGAACCAAGATTTTTGCTTAAAGGCTGACCTATCTAAGGCCTTCGACCGATTTTGTTAATTGGACCATGACTTGTGTGCGCTCTGCGGAGTTTACTGTGGTTTTCAATGGTCGTGGAGATGGCTTTTTAGTCCAACATGTGGTCTTAGCCAAGGGTGTGCTTTGTCGCTGTATCTCTTCATCATGGGCATGGATCTATTATCAAGGGGTTTCAAATAATTGATCCAGTCTCAACAGTTACAATGGGTCAAGTTAGCACCAACAACGCAGCCCATTACGAACTGCATATATGCGAACGACCTTGTGGTTTTTGGCTCGGCAACACCTGAGGAGTCACAAAAGGTTGCACACCTACTGGACCAATTCACTGTAGTCTCGGGTTAGCGCATCGGCCCAGATAAAAGTGCCATATGGTTCAGTCGCTGTACAACAGAGGCCCAACGGGAAGAAACTTCTAGCATCTTCCAAGTGCAAACTCTGTCTCCTCCTCTAAGTGCCTGGGGGCACCGGTCTCCACAGGGACTGATTAGCATAATTTCTTGGTGGAAAAATACTCAACAAGGTTAGCTTCATGGAAATGCCAAACTCTACCGCAAGCGGGCCGCCTAATACTAATCAAATCGACCCTTGTGTCGCTACCAGTCTACTACATGTGAACCACCAAAATACCGATGAGAATCATCACTGAACTGACTAGATTGATATGGAACTTCTTTTGGGGCAAGAAGGAGGGTAGCCGGAACATGGCCTATGTAGCGTGGGACAAGATTACGAGACCGGCAGAGGAAGGCGGTTTGGGTGTAAGGGACCTTGCCAGCTTAAATAAGCTGTGGCGTCAAATAGCCCTATCATCGTCAGAGGAAAATACATGCCACGCAAATTGTTATGGCACTCTGGCAGGAACTACTGCTGTACTGGTTTTTAGAGATCGCTAATGAACATGTGAGAAAAATTACTACTAATGCTGCAATGGAGTATTGGTAATAGAAGTATCATTCAGGTATATAAACAGTCGTGGCTCGCGCAGGGTGTGACAATTGCCCCGCCAAACTCAAGGGCGGGTAGGATGACAATATATGAGTTGATGAATGAGGCGAGAATTGCATGGGATAGTGACAAGATCATACAAGCTCTGGGTTTCTCGGTCTGTTTACAAATCATGGAATTGATTCCTTACCTAATCAGTCAGAGCAGGGAAGATGCGTTAACTTTTTCACATTCTTCAATGGTAACTTCACGGTCAAGTCAGGGTGATGTTTAATGTCATAGCGAGTCGGGAGAATTCTGTGGCAACTCAAAACCCAATATGGAACATCATCTGGAAAAGGGGTTGTCTCTCGCCTAGACTCAGATTGTTCCTATGGTGAATGGCAAATAAGGCACTACCTCTTTTTGACATTCTGGCAAATTGATCACTCAAAAGAGAGCAATGTTTCTTTTAATATTTATAAACTCAGAAATGCTATCGGTTCGGACTGCAAGCTCACAATCCTATCGAGTAGTATATTCGAGGTCGATCCACATGGAATATTGGTTCAGAGCTTTGAGCGATCGAATCACAATCTTTCGAAAGGCTAGACGAAATCTGAAAATTGAGAGATGTTGTTGTGATCAATGTAAATTAGGAAACAATTAAAAGTAATTAAAACAAAGATAGAGATGAGAATTCCTAGGATTTCGGCACACCGTTGCTACTCAATTCGCCTTGATAATATATTCCTGTTGCGTCTGATTTCCTGTTGTTGTTTTATGAAAGACACCACATAGGTCACTGCGATTTATGTTACGCAAGAATGACAGATCTTTCATCGAGATTCTACATAGGACACTGCGAGTTTCCTTACGCAAATGACTGATCTCTTAAATACCCCAAATTACTACACAGATCACTGCGGTTTTCCTTACGCAAGTGATGGAATTTGGTTCGCATTTTGTTGGTCTGGTTTATGGTTTCCCCTCTAAGGTTTTCTTCACATAAACCTAATAGATATCAACGAGGCTAATTCATACAAATAGTTTCTCTTACCATTAAAGCACTGTCACTACCCTAATGGACTTAAACTAGATCATTGAAGTTAGATGAAGAGATAGTAAATCACAAAAGCATTTCGATTCAACAACAAGAAATCATAATCAACAGAAAATATATATACCAAAACATCAAGAGTAACAAGGTTTACTGCCTAGCCCAAAGAAAAGGAATTTAGCCTTGAAATGGCATTGTTACAAGCACTCCTCTCTTCTCACTTTAATCAAATCTAACCCTAATTACAAAGATAAGTTATTCTTCTGCCTAGGGGCCTTATATAGGAGTGGAGGGACGTCTGGAGATGGAGTAGGGGCTAAGAAACTGATCTGGATACAGCTGTCGGCAGTTATTTCCCAAGGAGCGCCTTCGGTTACGGTCCGTATCGCTGAGGGTTTTAGTGCTTCTCATGCTATCTCCTGGTCTGTGCTAGGCTTGGTCCGTATTAGGCAATACGGACCGTAACAGAGACTTCGTTGGTAAGCGTCGCTGATCCGATTGACCTGATTCTAGCTCCATTTGGTGTAAAATAGTCCCAAAACCTGTTTTCTGCAATAAAACATAAAGAAGGGTGACAGTAGCCTTTTTCTCTAATAAATCAAACATAAGTGTGAGAAAATATGCAAAACCTAAGCCAAAACTCTACGTAAATCATCATTATTTTGACTCTGATCACAAATCGAGGAATTTCACTTGATAGGGCATGCTTACTGTGTAAACAGGGTAATGAGAGTATGGCACACACTTTCTTTACCTACAACTTTGCAAGATCCTGCTAGTTCAGTTCTGTTCTTGCTTTAAGGTCAGACAGTCTCAATGGCTCAATACAGAAGTCAATTCAAGTGGTGAGGTAGTCATTGACTGATGAGCAGTGGGATGGTTTTGTGAGTGTACTATGGGGGATTTGGAGATGTTGAAACGATCAAACATATGGAGGAAAGCAACCTTCGTTGTTGGATTTTAATAGGTACAAGCCATCCAATAAGAAATCCTAATATTAAGTCTAGTAGATCCTCAGTCAGGGAAAACTGTACCTTAAACCCTAAACCCTAAACACTAAAAACCCAAAACCCAAAACCCAAAACCCAAAACCCAAAACCCAAAACCCAAAACCCTAAACCCTAAACAACTTAAACCCTAAACCCTAAACACTAAACCCTAAAAACCCTAAAAACCTAAAACCTAAACACTAAACACTAAACACTAAACACTAAACCATAAACCCTAAACCCTAGATGTATTTCATTTTCTTCTACATGTATTCCATTTTCTACTAGTTGTCTTTCATGTTCTACTGGTTGTCGTCTACTACAGGTTGTATTTCATATTCTTCTAAGTGTATTTCATATTATTCTAGTTGTATTTCATATTCTTCTAGTTGTATTTCATATTATTCTAGTTGTATTTCATTTTCTTCTAGTTGTCCTTCACCTTGTACTGGTTGTCTTTCTTGCTTTACTATTTGGCTTTAATCGTCTACTACATGTTGTATTTTATCTTCTTCTAGTTGTCTTTCATGTTCTACTTGTTTTTTTTGTCTACTACAGGATGTATTTCATTCTAGTTATATTTTCATTCTAGTTGTATTTCATTTTTTACTAGTTGTCTTACATGCTCTACTTGTTGTCTTTCATCTACTACAAGTTGTATTCCATCTTCTTCTAGTTATATTTCATATTATTCTAGTTGCATTTCATCTTATTCTAGTTATATTTCATCTTCTTCTAGCTGTCTTTCAAGTTGCACTGGTTGTTTTTCTTATTCTACTAGTTGGTTTTCATCCTCTCCTACATGTTGTATTTCATCTTCTTCTAGTTGTCTTTGATGTTGTACTTGTTGTTTCCGTCTACTACATGTTGTTTTTCATCTTCTTGTAGATGTATTTTATTTTCCACTTATTGTCTTTCAATGTTCTACTGGTTGTTTTTTGTCTACTACATGTTGTATTTCATCTTCTTCTAGTTGTATTTCATATTATTCTAGTTGTATTTCATATTATTCTAGTTGTCTTTCACCTTGTACATGTTGTCTTTCTTGCTCTACTAGTTGGCTTTAATCGTCTACTACATGTTGTATTTTATCTTCTTCTAGTTGTCTTTCATGTTCAACTTATTGTTTACGTCTACTACATGATGTATTTCATCTTCTTCTAGTTGTATTTCATTTTCTACTAGTTGTCTTTCATGTTTTACTTGTTGCCTTTCATCTACTACAGGTTGTATTTCATCTTCTTCTAGTTGTATTTCATCTTCTTCTTGTTATCTTTCACGTTGCACTGGTTGTCTTTCTTGTTCTACTAGTTGGCTTTTATCGTCTATTACATGTTGTATTTCTTTTTTTTCTAGTTGTTTTTCATGTAATACTTGTTGTTTTCGTCTACTACAGGTTGTATTTCATCTTCATCTAGTTGTATTTGATATTATTCTAGTTGTATTTCATTTTTCTTCTAATTGTATTTCATATTATTCTAGTTGTATTTCATCTTCTTCTAGTTGTCTTTCATCGTCTACTACATGTTGCAATTCATCTTCTTGTAGTTGTCTTTCATTTTCTACTTGTTTTGTCTACTACATGTTTTATTTCATCTTCTTCTAGTTATATTTCATTTTCTACTGGTTGTCTTTCAAGTCCTACTGGTTGTCTTTCAAGTCCTACTGGTTGTCTTTCATGTCCGACTGGTTGTCTTTCGTCTACTAAAGGTTGTATTTTATTTTCTTCTAGTTGTATTTCATATTATTCTAGTTGTATCTCATCTTCTTCTAGTTGTATTTCATATGATTCTAGTTTGCTGTACTACTAGTTGGCTTTCAACGTCTACTACATGTTGTATTTCAGCTTCTTTTAGTTATCTTTCATGTTCTACTTGTTGTTTTCATCAACTACAGGTTGTATTTCATGTTATTCTAGTTGTCTTTCACGTTGCACTGGTTGTCTTTCGTCTATTATAGGTTGTTTTTCATCGTCTAGTTGGCTTTAATCGTCTACTACATGTTGTATTTTATCTTCTTCTAGTTGTATTTCATATTATTCTACTTGCATTTTATCTTCTTCTAGTTGTATTTCATCTTCTTCTTGTTGTCTTTCACGTTGCACTGGTTGTCTTTCTTGTTCTACTAGTTGGCTTTTATCGTCTATTGCATGTTGTATTTCATCTTCTTCTAGTTGTATTTCATGTTATTATAGTTGTATTTCATCTTCTTTTAGTTGTATTTCATATTATTCTAGTTGTATTTGTCTTTCATGTTGCACTGGTTGTCTTTCTTGTTCGGCTTGGCTTTCATCATCTACTACATGTTGTCTTTCTTGTTCGGCTAGTTGTCTTTCGTCAACTACATGTTGTCTTTCTTGTTGTTTTGTCTACATACGAAACAACAAGTAGAACATGAAAGACAACTAAAAGAAGATGATATACAACTAGAATAATATGAAATACAATTAGAAGAAGAAGAAATACAACTATAATAATATTAGATACAACTAGAATAATATGAAATACAATTAGAAGAAAATGAAATACAACCTCTAGTAGACGAAAGACAACCAGTAAAACATGAAAGACAACAAGTAGAAATGAAATACATCTAGAAGAATATGAAAAACAACCTGTAGTAGACAAAACAACAAGTAGAACATTAAAAACAATTAAAAGAACATGAAGTACAACATGTAGTAGATGATGAAAGCCAACTAGCCGAACAAGAAAGACAACCAGTGCAACGTGAATGACAATTAGAAGAAGATGATGTACAACTAGAATAATATGAAATACAACTAGAAGAAGATGAAATACAACTATAATAATATGAAATACAACTAGATGAAGATGAAAAACAACCTATAGTAGATGATAAAAGCCTACTAGTAGAACAAGAAAGACAACCAGTGCAACGTGAAAGACAGCTAGAAGAAGATGAAATACAACTAGAATAAGACGAATTACAACAAGAATAATATGAAATACAACTAGAAGAAGATGAAATACAACTACAAGAAGATGAAATACAACCTGTAGTAGATGAAAGACAACAAGTAGAACATGAAAGACAACTAGTAGAAAATGAAATACAACTAGAAGAAGATGAAATACATCCTATAGTAGACGAAAATGACAAGTAGAAAATGAAAGACAACTAGAAGAAGATAAAATATAACATGTAGTTCACGATTGAAGCCAACTAGTAGAGAAAGAAATACAACCAGTACAAGGTAAATGACAAATCGAACAAGTTGAAATTCAACTAGAATAATATGAAATACAAGTAGAAGAATATGAAATACAACTAGAATAATATGAAATACACCTAGAAGAAGATGAAATACAACCTGTAGTACACGAAAGGCAACCAGTAGAATATGGAAGACAACTCGTAGAAAATGAAATAAATCTTGAAGAAGATGAAATACAACTTGTAGTAGACGAAACAACAAGTAGAACATGAAGACAATTAAAAGAAGATGAAATACAGCATGTAGTAGACGATGAAAGCCAACTAGCCAAACAAGAAAGACAATCAGTGCAACGTGAAAGACAACTAGAATAATATGAAATACAACTACAAGAAGATGAAATACAACTATAATAATATGAAATACAACTAGATGAAGATGAAATACAACCTGTAGTAGACGATAAAGTCTACTAGTAGAACAAGAAAGACAACAAGTGCAACGTGAAAGACAGCTAGAAAAAGATGAAATACAACTAGAATAAGATGAAATACAACTAGAATAATATGAAATACAACTAGAAGAAGATTAAATACAACCTGTAGTAGATGAAAGACAACTAGTAGAACATGAAAGACAACTAGAAGAAGATGAAATACATCCTGTAGTAGACCAAAACAACAAGTAGAACACGAAAGACAACTAAAAGAAGATGAAATACAACATGTAGTAGACGAGGAAATCCAACTAATTGAACAAGAAAGACAACCAGTTCAACGCGAATGATGGCTAGAAGAAGATGAAATACAACTAGCATAATATGAAATACAACTAGAAAAAGATGAAATACAACATGAATAATATGAAATACAACTAGAAGAAGATGAAATACAACCTGTAATAAACGAAAACAACAAGGACAACATGAAATACGATTAGAAGAAGATTAAATACAACTAGAAGAAGATTAAATATAACATGTAGTAGAGAAAACAACAAGTGGAATATGAAAGACAACTATAAGAAGATAAAATACAACATGTGGCAAACGATTAAAGCCAACTAGATAGTGAAAAACAACTAGTAGACGAAAGACAACCAGTGCAGCATGAAAGACAACTAGAAGAACATGAAATACAACCTGCGGTTGATGAAAACAAGTAGAACATGAAAGACAACTAAAAGAAGATGAAATACAGCATGTAGTAGACGATGAAAGCCAACTAGTACTACAAGAAAGTAGAATAATATGAAATACAACTAGAAGAAGATGAGATACAACTAGAATAATATGAAATACAACTAGAAGAAAATAAAATACAAACTTTAGCAAACGAAAGACAACCAGTAGAAATTGAAATATGACTAGAAGAAGATGAAATAAAACCAATAGTAGACGAAACAACAAGTAGAACATGAAAGACAACTAAAAGAAGATGAAATACAACTAGAATAATATGAAATACAATTAGAAGAAGAAGAAGAATACACCTGTAGTAGACGAAGACAACGAGTAGAAAATGAAATACATGTAGAAGAAGAAGAAGGAAAGCAACATGTAGTAGACGAAAACAACAAGTACAACATGAAAGGCAACTAGAAGAAGATGAAATACAACTAGAAGAAGATGAAATGCAACTAGAATAATATGAAATACAACTAGAAGAACATGAAATACTACCTGTAGTAGACGAAAGACAACCTGTAGAACATGAATGACAATTAGTAAAATGAAATACATCTAGAAGAAAATGAAATACAACTTGTAGTAAACGAAACAATAAGTTGAACATGAAGACAACTAAAATAAGATAAAATACAACATGTAGTAGACGATGAAAGCCAACTAGCAGAAAAAGAAAGACAACCAGTGCAACGTGAAAGACAACTAGAAGAAGATGAAATACAACTAGAATAATATGAAATAGAACTAGAAAAAGATGAAATACTACTATAATAATATGAAGTACTATTATATGAAGATGAAATGCAACCTATAGTAAACGAAAACAGCAAGTACAACATGGAATACAGCTAGAAGACGTTGAAATACAATATGTAAAAGCCAACTAGCAGATGTTGTGTATTTTAGGTATCTAATATTTCGATACACTTTTAACTTTTAAAATTTATAAACCTTCGTACACAATGAATAGGTTAGTTGCAAGCGCACAACCTATCGATTGTAGTATTTAGGTGTCGATCCAAATGGAGGTAGGGAAATACTAATTTTTACTTAAGTAAACTACTTTTAAAACTAAACTATAAAAGTAAAAGGGGGGTTTTTGTGTAATTTCATTTTTAATGAAATTTAAAGGCTCGTAACAAAGTATTAAAATTCGGGTGTGATTCATGTGGGAGAAGTCTATGGGTATTCAGTCTACAATACCTTGCTAATTCTATCTACTCGATTTGTTTAAATTCATGTTTGATATGATGAGGTTTCTAACCTAAGATGTTAAAAAGGGTCACTTTCGTGAATTAATAACGTGCCTAAACAGTTCAGATTTCACGATTAAGTCCTTCACCCTAACTATCTAAACCATGAAGTTCTCGTTAGCCTATTCTATGCTTAGATATTAGTACTTCACGATTAAGTCCTTCGTACCCATATTCAATTCAATTCAAGGGGTCCAAATTAGGGATTCGACTTCACGATTAAGTCATTCGTCAAACCCTAACCATAATTCCTGTAGTTCTGGTTTACATTTCAAATTGGTCAATTATAATCCAAATCCTAAGGTATTTGTGATCATAATTTGGTACAATCATATATGATCCTAATCTACTTCAAGTCTATTAGACCTAAGTGGGATACTACAATTCAAGTACTAATCATGCATCATCACAAAGAATAAATATTAGAAATTAACATCAAATCAAACAATCATAATAAAAACTAAGATCCAAGTAAGATAAAATTAGACAAGTTTATGCTAAAAGATCTGAACCCCTAGAGAGGAAATCTAGCCTCTCATGGGTGCTTTAACATCCATAAGAAAATACAAGATAAACATGGTAAAAACTAAGAAAATATGTAAGAGAAAAGAATACAACCAATCTCCTAGTTCCTGCCCAAGTTCTTCCCTTGTCGCTCAAGCAAAACCTCGAGTTCTTCCTTCTCTTCCTTTGAAATTTCGCAACTTTGATCACCGCCGGAAAGTGGAGCAGAATGACTTCAATTGAGCAATGATGAGCAGTCCTCAGCAGTAATTAGCAGTGATTCTTTCTCCTGTGGTCTCCTTAGCCTTATATAATGTCTTTTGAACTTGGAGATCAAGTCGTTTTATTTTCAACGCCCACTAACTTAGTCATTTTCTGAACTTGGGAATCAAGTTGTTATATTTTCGGCACCCACTAAGCCTACTAACTTCCATATTTCTAATTCTATGATTCTGAACATGGAGACCAAGTTATTCTAATTTTGGCGCCCACTCAGCCAACTAACTTTCCATATTTAGCAATTATTCAGGCTAGTGCGGCCATTGATGCGGCTGCACAAAATTATACATTCCGAATTTGGATTTGTTTCCTTCATGAAACTTGTAGATCTTTTTGTCATGGTTCTTCCAAGCTTTGATTCACCTAAATCTTTTTGTTCTAGATGTCCTTTTGTCACGGATTGAGTGCATCTGCACTCTGTCTCAGTGCGTCCGCACTGGGCTCGGACTTTACTGCGTGCTCTGAATTTCTCCAAGTATTGAATGCGGCCGCACTCTGTCTCTGTGCGTCCACATTCTGCTTTCTTTATTTTCTGTAATTTTAAACGGTCATAGATTATGATCCGTAACTCCATTTTAAGTGTTCTACCACTTTTCGGAAAGCTTGCGAGAAGATCTACAATTTGCTCTATTTCCTGTAATTTAAATAGACTTCGCCTGTAACTTGGTTCTTGGATGTATTTGACACTAAAATAAGCATAAATACAAGGAATTTGGTATAGTTTGGAGGTCAAACCTTATCCTACGGTGCATAGAAAATTAACTTATCAGTAGAACAAGAAAGACAAATAGTGCAACGTGAAAGATTGCTAGAAGAAGATGAAATACAACTTGAAGAAGATAAAATACAACTAGAATAATATGAAATACAACTAGAAGTAGATGAAATACAACTAGTAGAAGATGAAATACTATAGTAGATGAAAGACAACAAGCAGAACATGAATGACAATTAATAGAAAATGAAATTTAACTAGAAGAAAACAACAAGTAGAACATAAAAAACAACTAGAAAAAGATAAAATATCATATACTAAACGATTACAGCCAACTAGTAGAGAAAGAAAGACAACCAGTACAATATGAAGGACAACTAGAAGAGATGAAATACAACTAGAATAATGTGAAATACACCTAGAAGTAGATGAAATACAACCTGTAGCACACGAAAGAAAACCAGTAGACATGAAAGACAACTAGTAGAAAATGAAATAAATCTTGAGGAAGATGAATACAACCTGTAGTAGACGAAACAACAAGTAGAACATGAAATACAATTAAAAGAAGAAGAAATACAACATGTAATAGACGATGTAAGCCAACTAGCCGAACAATAAAGACAACCAGTGCAACGTGAAAGACAACTAGAAAAAGATGAAATACAACTAGAATAATATGCAATACAACTAGAAGAAGATGAAATAAAACCTGTAGTAGATTATAAAAGCCTACTAGTAGAATAAGAAAGACAACCAGTGCAACGTGAAAGACAGCAAGACGAAGATGAAATACAACTTGAAGAAGATGAAATACAACTAGAATAATATGAAATACAACTAGAAGAAGATGAAATACAACTTGCAGTAGATGAAAGATAACCAGTAGAACATGAAAGACAACTAGTAGAAAATAAAATACAACTAGAAGAAGAAGAAATACATCCTGTAGTAGACGAAAACAATAAGTAGAACATGAAAGACAACTGGAAGAAGATAAAAGAGTGAGGCTATGGTGCTATGCATAGCACGGATGGCTAGTGTACTACGGCTCAATATGGTACTTTTTAAAATCCTAACGGTCGATCTGAACCGTTCAATGTGATAACCATATGAATATGTACTTGCAAACTAAATTTTATATTTTTTCGAATTTTTTTACTATTTTTTTAGATAGGTAGAATTTTGATGGTCCAGAATTTTCAGAAAACAGTGATTTTTCTACCTATCTAAAAAAATAGTAAAAAAATTCAAACAAATATAAAATTTAGTTTGCAAGTACATATTCATATGGTTATCACATTGAACGGTTCGGATCGACCGTTAGGATTTTAAAAAGTACCATATTGAGCCGTAGTACACTAGCCATTCGTGCTAGAAGAAAATGAAATACAACTAGAATAATATTAAACACAACTAGAAGAAAATGAAATACAACCTTTAGTAAACGAAAGACGACCCAGTAGGACATGAAAGACATTCAGTTGAAAATGAAATACAACTATAACAATATGAAATACAACTAAATGAAGATGAAATACAACCTGGAGTAGACAATAAAAGCCTACTAGTGCAACGTGAAAAACAACCAGTGCAACGTGAAAAACAGCTAAAAGAAGATGAAGTACAACTATAAAAAGATAAAATACAACTAGAATAATATGAAATACAACTAGATGAAGATGAGATACGACATGTAGTAGACGAAAACAACAAGTACAACATGAAAGACAACAAGAAAAAGAAGAAACACAACATGTAATAGACGATAAAAGTCAACTAGTAGAACAAGAAAGACAACCAGTGCAACGTGAAAGACAGCTAAAAGAAGATGAAATACAACTAGAAAAAGATGAAATACAACTAGAATAAAATGAAATACAACTAGATGAATATGAAATATGACATGTAGTAGACGAAAACAACAAGTACAACATGAAAGACAACTAGAAAAACAAGAAACACAACATGTAATAGACGATAAAAGCCAACTAGTAGAACAACAAAGTCAACCAGTGCAACGTGAAAGACATCTAGAAGAAGATGAATTACAACTTGAATAATATGTAATATAATTAGAAGAAAATGAAATACAACATGTCGTAGATCAAAGGCAACAAGTAGAACATGAAAAACAACTAATAGAAAATGAAATACAACTACAAGTAGATGAAATACATCCTATAGTAGACGAAAACAACAAGTAGAACATGAAAGACAATTAGAAGAAGATAAAATACAACATGCAGTAGATGATTAAAGCCGACCAGAAGAGCAAGAAAGACAAACCCGTATAAGGTGAAAGACAACTAGAAGAAGATGAAATACAACTAGAATAATAGGAAATACAACTAGAATAATATGAAATACAACTAGAATAAAATGAAACACAACTAGAAGAAGATGAAATACAACCTGTAGTACACTAAAGACAACCAGTAGAACATGAAACACAACAAGTACAAAATGAAATACATCTAGAAGAAGATAGAATACAACATGTAGTAGACGATTAAAGCCAACTAGTAACGCAAAACGACAACCAGTACAAGGTGAACGACAACTAGAAGAAGATGAAATACAACCAAAACAATACGAAATACAACTAGAATAAAATGAAATACACCGAGAAGAAATGCAACCTGTAGTAGACGAAAGACAACCAGTAGAACATGAAAGACAACAAGTAGAAAATGAAATACAGTTAGAAGAAGATGAAAAACAACATGTAGTTGACGAAAACAACAAGTACATCATGAAAGACAACTAAAAGGAAATGAAATACAATATACAGTAGACGATAAAACCCAATTAGTAGAACAAGAAAGACAACCACTTTAACGTGAAAGACAGCTAGAAAAAGATGAAATGCAACTAGAATAAGATGAAATGCAACTAGAACAATATGAAATACAACTAGAAGAAGATGAAATACAACCTGTAGTAGATGAAAGACAATAAGTAGAACATTAAAGACAATTACAAGAAGATAAAATACAACATGTAGTAGACGATTAAAACAAATTGTAGAGCAAGAAAGACAACCAGTACAAGGTGAAGAACAACTAGAAGAATATGAAATACAACTAGAATAATATGAAATACAACTTGAAGAATTGAAATACAACTAGAATAACATGAAATACACCTAGAAGAAGATGAAATACAACATGTAGTAGACGAAAGACAACCAGTAAAACATGAAAGACAGCTAGTAGAAAACGAAATACAACTAGAAAAAGATGAAATACATCATGTAGTAGACGAAAACAACAAGTAGAACATGAAAGACAACTAGAAAAAGATAAAATACAACGTGTAGTAGACGATTAATGCCAACTAGTAGAGAAAGAAAGACAACTAGTACAAGGTGAAGGACAACTAGAAGAAGATGAAATCCACCTAGAATAATATGAAACAACTAGAAGAATATGAAATACAACTCGAATAATATGAAATACACCTAGAGGTAGATGAAATACAACCTGTTGTACACGAAAGACAACCAGTAGAACGTGAAAGACAACTAGTAGAAAATTAAATAAATCTTGAAAAAGATGAAATACAACCTGTAGTAGACGACAACAAGTAGAACATTAAAGACAATTAAAAGAAGATGAAATACTTGTATTGGACGACGAAAGCCTACTAGTAGAACAAGAAAGACAACCAGTGCATCGTGAAAGACAGCTAGAAGAAGATGAAATACAACTAGAAGAAGATGAAATACCACTAGAAGAAATATGAAATACAACAAGATGAAGATGAAATACTACATGTAGTAGACGAAAACAACAAGTACAACTTGAAAGAAAACTAGAAAAAGAAGAAATACAACATGTAATAGACGATAAAAGCCAATTAGTAGAGCAAGAAAGACAACCAGTGCAACGATTAAGACAACTACAAGAAGATGAAATACAACTAGAATAATATGAATTACAACTAGAAGAAGAAGAAATACAACCTGTAGTAGACGAAAACAACCTGTAGAACAAGAAAGACAACCAGTGCAACGTGAAATACAACTAGAAGAAGATTAAATACAACCTGTAATAGATGAAAGACAACAAGTAGAAATTGTAAGACAACTAGTAGAAAATGAAATACAACTAGAAGAAGATGAAATAAATCCTGTAGAAAACGAAAATGACAAGTAGAACGTGAAAGACAACTAGTCGAAAATGAAATAGAACTTTAAGAAGATGAAATACATTTTGTAGAAGACGAAAACAACAAGTAGAACATGAAAGACAACTAGAAAAAGATAAAATGCAACGTGTAGTAGAAGATTAAAGCCAACTTGAAGTGAAAGAAGGACAACCAGTACATGGTGAAGGACAACTAGAAGAAGGTGAAATACAACTAGAATAATATGAAATACAAATAGAAGAATATGAAATAAAACTAGAATAATATGAAATACAGCAAGAAGTAGATGAAATACAACCCGTAGTACACGAAAGACAACAAGTAGAACGTGAAAGACAACTAGTAGAAAGTGAAATAAATCTTGAAGAAGATGAAATACAACCAGCAATAGACGAAACAACAAGTAGAACATGAATGATAATTAAAAGAAGATGAAATACAACATGTTGTAGACGATGAAAGCCCCCTAGCCAAACAAGAAAGACAACCAGTGCAACGTGAAAGACAACTAGAAGAAGATGAAATACGACTAGAATAATATGAAATACAACAAGAAGAAGATGAAATACAACTAGAAGAAGTTGAAATACAACTAGAATAATATTAAATACAACTAGAAGAAAATGAAATGCAACCTAAAAGTAAACGAAAGACGACCCAGTAGGACATGAAATACAATCAGTTGAAAATGAAATACAACTAGAAGAATATGAAATACAACTATAATAATATGAAATACAACTAAATGAAGATGAAATACAACCTGCAGTAGATGATAAAAGCCTACTAGTCGAACAAGAAAGCAACCAGTGCAACGTGAAAGACAGCTAAAATAAGATGAAATACAACTAGAAAAAGATGAAATACAACTAGAATAATGTGAAATACAACTAGATGAAGATGAAATACGACATATAGTAGACGAAAACAACAAGTACAACATGAAAGACAACTAGAAAAAGAAGAAACACAACATGTAATAGACGATAAAAGCCAACTAGTAGAACAAGAAAGACAACTAGTGCAACGTGAAAAACATCTAGAAGAAGATGAATTACAACTTGAATAATATGAAATATAATTAGAAGAAAATGAAATACCACATGTCGTAGATCAAATACAACTAATAGAAAATGTAATAATACTTGAAGAAGATGAAATACATCATGTAGTAGACGAAAACAACAAGTAGAACATGAAAGACAACTACAAGAAGATAAAATACAACATGTAGTAGACGATTAAAGCCAACCAGAAGAGCAAGAAAGACAAACCAGTACAAGTTGAAAGACAACTAGAAGAACATGAAATACAACTAGAATAATAGGAAAATACAACTAGAATAATATGAAATACAACTAGAATAAAATGAAACACAACTGGAAGAAGATGAAATACAACATGTAGTAGACGAAAGACAACCAGTAGAATATGAAACACAACAAGTACAAAATGTACATTTAGAAGAAGATAGAATACAACATGTAGTAGTCGATTAAAGCCAACTAGTAGAGCAAAAAGACAACCAGTACAAGGTGAAAGACAACTAGAAGAAAATGAAATACAACCAGCACAATACGAAGTACAACTAGAATAATATGAAATACTACTTGAATAATATGAAATACACCTAGAAGAAGAAGAAATACAACCTGTAATAGACGAAAGACAACCAGTAGATAATGAAAGACAACAAGTAGAAAATGAAATACATCTTGAAGAAGATGAAAAACAACATGTAGTTGACGAAAACAACAAGTACATCATGAAAGACAACTAAAAGGAAATGAAATACAATATACAGTAGACGATAAAAGCCAATTAGTAGAACAAGAAAGACAACCAGTGTAACGTGAAAGACATCTAGAAAAAGATGAAATACAACTAGAAGAAGATAAAATACTAGTAGACGAAAGACAACCTGTAGAACATGAAAAACAACAAGTAGAAAATGAAATAAATCTAGAAGAACATGAAAAACAACAAGTACATCATGAAAGACAACTAGAAGAAGATGAAATACAACATGCAGTAGACGATAAAAGCCAACTTGTAGAACAAGAAATACATCTTGTAGTAGACGAAAACAACAAGTAGAACATGAAAGACAACTAGAAAAAGATAAAATACAACGTGTAGTAGACGATTAAAGCCAACTTGAAGAGAAAGAAAGACAACTAGTACAAGGTGAAGGACAACTAGAAAAGGATGAAATACAACTAGAAGAATATGAAATACAACTAGAATAATATGAAATACACCTAGAAGTTGATGAAATACAACCTGTAGCACACGAAAGAAAACCAGTAGACATGAAAGACAACTAGTAGAAAATGAAATAAATCTTGAAGAAGATGAAATACAACCAGTAGTAGACGAAACAACAAGTAGAACATGAAAGACAATTAAAAGAAGATGAAATACAACATATAGTAGACGATGAAAGCCCACTAGCCGAACAAGAAAGACAACCAGTCCAACGTGAAAGACCGCGGGAAGAAGATGAAATACGACTAGAATAATACGAAATACAACTAGAAGAAGATGAAATACAACTAGAATAAATGAAATACAACTAGATGAAGATGAAATACAACATCTAGTAGACGAAAACAACAAGTACAACATGAAAGACAACTTGAAAAATAAAAAATACAACATGTAATAGATGGTAAAAGCCAATTAGTTGAACACGAAAGACAACCAGTGCTCGCGAAAGACAACTAGAAGAGGATGAAATACAACTAGAATAATATGAAATACACCTAGAAAAAAAGAAGAAATACAACCTGTGGTAGACGAATGACAACCAGCAGAACATGAAAGACAACAAGTAGAAAATGAAATACATCTTGCTGAAGATGAAAAACAACCTATAGTAGACGAAAACAACAAGTACAACATTAAAGACAACTAGAAGAAGATGAAATACAACATGTAGTAGACGATAAGTGTCACTTAGTATAACAAGAAAGACAACCAGTGCAACGTGAAAGACATCTAGAAAAAGATGAAATACAACTAGAATAAGATAAAATGCATCTAGAATAATATGAAATATAACTAGAAGAAGATGAAATACAACCTGTAGTAGATGAAAGACAACAAGTAGAACATGTAAGACAACTAGAAGAAAATAATATACAACTAGAATGAAATACATACTGTAGTAGACGAAAACGACTAGTAGAACATGAAAGACAACTAGAAGAAAATGAAAGACAACTAGAAGAAAATGAAATACATCATGTAGTAGACGAAAACAACAACTAAACATGAAAGACAACTTGAAAATGATAAAATACAACGTGTAGTAGACGATTAAAGCCAACTTGAATAGAAAGAAAGACAACCAGTACGAGGTGAAAGACAACTAGAAGAAGATGAAATACAACTAGAATAATATGAAATACAACTATAATAATATTAAATACACCTAGAAGTAGATGAAATACAACCTGTAGCACACGAAAGACAACTAGTAGACATGAAAGACAACTAGTAGAAAATGAAATAAATCTTGAAGAAGATGAAATACAACCAGTAGTAGACGAAACAACAAGCAGAACATGAAAGACAATTAAAACAAGATGAAATACAACATGTAGTAGACAATGAAAGCCCACTAGCCGAACAAGAAACGCAACCAGTGCAACGTGAAAGACAGCGGGAAGAAGATGAAATACAACTAGAATAATACGGAATACAACTAAAAGAAGATGAAATACAACTGGAATAATATGCAATACAATTAGATGAAGATGAAATACAACCTGTAGTAGACGATAAAAGCCTACTAGTAGAACAAGAAAGACAAGTGCATCGTGAAAGACAGCTAGAAGAAGATGAAATACAACTAGAAGAAGATGAAATACCAATAGAATAATATGAAATACAACTAGATGAAGATGAAATACAACATGCAGTAGACGAAAATAACAAGTACAACATGAAAGACAACTAGAAAAAGGAGAAATACAACTTGTAATAAACAATAAAAGCCAACTAATAGAACGAGAAAGACAACCAGTGCAACGTGAAAGACAATTAGAAGAAAAGAAAATACAACTGAGAATAATTTGAAATACAACTAGAATAATATGAAATACACCTAGAAGAAGAAGAAGAAATACAACCAGTAGAACTAGAAGAAGAAGAAGAAGAAGAAATACAACCTGTAGTAGACGAAAGACAACCAGAAGAAGAAGAAATACAACCTGTAGTAGACGAAAGACAACCAGTAGAACATGAAAGACAACAAATAGAAAATGAAATACATCTAGAAGAAGATGAAAAACAACCTGTAGTAGACGAAAACAACATGAAAGAAAATGAAATACAACTTGTAGACGAAAACAACTAGTTGACGAAAATTAAATACAACTAGAAGAATATGAAATACAACTAGGATAATATGAAATACAACTAGAAGAATATGAAACACAACTAGAATAATATGAAATACACCTAGAAGAAGATGAAATACAACCTGTAGTAGACGTAAAACAACAAGTAGAACAAGAAAGACAACTAGTAGAAAATGAAATACTACTAGAAGAAGATGAAAACAACCAGTAGAACATGAAAGACAACTAGAAAAAGATAAAATACAACGTGTAGTAGACGATTAAAGCCAACTAGTAGAGAAATAAAGACAACCAGTACAAGGTGAAGGACAACTAGAAGAAGATGAAATCCAACTAGAATAATATGAAATACAACTCAAATAATATGAAATACACCTAGAAGTAGATGAAATACAACCTGTTGTACACGAAAGACAACCCGTAGAACGTGAAAGACAAATAGTAGAAAATTAAATAAATCTTGAAAAGATGAAATACAACCTGTAGTAGACGAAGCAACAAGTAGAAGATGAAATACAACATGTAGTAGACGACGAAAGCCTACTAGTAGAACAAGAAAGACAATCAGTGCATCGTGAAAGACAGCTAGAAGAAAATGAAATACAACTAGAAGAAGATCAAATACCACTAGAAGAAATATGAAATACAACAAGATGAAGATGAAATACAAACAAGTAGTAGACGAAAACAATAAGTACCACTTGAAAGAAAACTAGAAAAAGAAGAAATACAACATGTAATAGACGATAAAAGCCAACTAGTAGAACAAGAAAACAACCAGTGCAACGTGAAAGACAGCTAAAAAAAGATGAAATACAACTAGAATAGGATGAAACACAACATGTAGACCATGTAAGACTAGTAGAAGATGAAATACAACTAGAATGAAATATACATCCTGCAGTAGACGAAAACGACTAGTAGAACAGGAAAGACAATTAGAAGAACATAAAATACAACATGTAGTAGACAATTAAAACAAATTGTAGAGCAAGAAAGACAACCAGTACAAGATGAAATACAACTAGAAGAATATGAAATACAACTAGAAGAATATGAAATATAACTAGAAGAATATGAAATACGCCAAGAATAATATGAAATACACCTTGAAGAAGATGAAATACAACCTATTGTAGACGAAAGACAACTAGTATAACTTTAAAGACAACTAGTAGAAAATGAAATACAACTAGAAGAAGATGAAATACATCCTGTTGTAGATGAAAACAACAAGTAGAACATGAAAGACAACTAGAAAAAAATAAAATACAACGTGTAGTAGACGATTGAAGCCAACTAGTAGAGAAACAAGGACAACCAGTACAAAGTGAAGGACAACTAGAAGAAGATGAAATCCAACTAGAATAATATGAAATACAACTAGAACAATATGAAATACAACTAGAATAATATGAAATACACCTAGAAGTAGATGAAATACAACATGTAGTACACGAAAGAGAACCAGCAGAACGTGAAAGACAACTAGTAGAAATTGAAATAAATTTTCAAAAAGATGAAATACATCCTGTAGTAGACGAAACAACAAGTAGAACATAAAAGACAATGAAAAGAAGATTAAAAAACATGTAGTAGACGACGAAATCCTACTAGTAGAACAAGAAAGACAACCAGTGCGTTGTGAAAGACAGCTAGAAGAAGATGAAATACCACTAGAAGAAATATGAAATACAATAAGATGAAGATGAAATACAACATGTAGTAGACGAAACAACAAGTACAACTTGAAAGAAAACTAGAAAAAGAAGAAATACAACATGTAATAGACGATAAAAGCCAACTAGTAGAACAAGAAAGACAACTAGTGCAACGTGAAAGACAACTTGCAAAAGATGACATACAACTTGAATAATATGAAATACAACTATAGGAAGATGAAATATAACCTGTGGTAGATGAAATGCAACAAGAAGTACATGAAAGACAAGTAGTAGAAAATGAAATACAACTAGATGAAGATGAAATACAAGTAGTAGACAAAAACTACAAATAGAACATGAAAAACAACTAGAAGAAGATAAAATACGACATGTAGTAGACGATTAAAGCCAACTAGTAGAGCAAGAAAGACAACCAGTACAAGGTGAAAGACAACTAGAAGAAAATGAAATACAACTAGAATAATATGAAATACAACTAGAATAATATAAAACACAACTATAAGAAAATGAAATACAACATGTAGTAGACGATTCAATCCAACTAGTAGAGTAAGAAAGACAATCAGTACAATGTGAAAGACAACTAGAAGAAGATGAAATATAAGTAGTATAATATGAGATAAAACTAGAATAATATGAAATACAACGAGAAGAAGATTAAATACAATTGTAGTAGTCGAAAGACAACCGGTAGAACATGAAAGACAACAAGTAGAAAATGAAATACATCTAGAAAAAGATGAAAAACAACCTGTAGTAGACGAAAACAACAAGTACGACATTAAAGACAACTACAAGAAGATGAAATACAACATGCATTGGACGATAAAAGCCAACTAGTAGAATTAGAAATACAACCTGTATTTGAGGAAAGACAACAAGTAGAAAATGAAATACAACTAGAAGGAGATGAATACAACTTGTAGTAGACGAAAACAACAAGTAGAACATGAAAGACAACTAGTAGAAGATAAAATACAACATGTTGTAGACGATTAAAGCCAACTAGTAGAGAAAGAAAGACAATCAGTACAAAGTGATGGAAAACTAGAAGAACGTGAAAATACAACTAGAATAATATGAAATACAACAAGAAGAATATGAAATACAACTAGAATAATATGAAATGCATCTAGAAGAAGACGAAATACAACCTGTAGTACACAAAAGACAGCCAGTAGAACAAGAAAGACAACTAGTAGAAAATGAAATAAATCTTGAAGAAGATGCAACCTGTAGTAGACGAAACTACAAGTAGAACATGAAATACAATTAAAAGAAAATGAAATACTACATGTAGTAGACGATGAAAGCCAACTAGCCGAACAAGAAAGACAACCAGTGCAACGTGAAAGACAACTAGAAAAAGATGAAATACAACTAGAATAATATGAAATACAACTAGAAGAACATTTTCACAACTATAATAATATGAAATACAACTAGATTAAGATGAAATATAATATGTAGTAGAAGATAAAAGCCTACTAGTAGAACTAGAAAGACAACCAGTGCAGCGTGAAAAACAGCTAGAAGAAGATGAAATACAACTAGAATAATATGAAATACAACCTGTAGTGGACGAAAACAACAAGTACAACATGAAAGACAACTAGAAAAAGAAGAAATACTTGTTATAGACGATAAAAGCCAACTAGTAGAACAAGAGAGACAACCATTGCAACGTGAAAGACAACTAGTAGAAGATGAAATACAACTTGAATAATATGAAATACAATTAGAAGAAGATGAAATACAACCTGTAGAACGTGAAAGACAACTAGTAGAACATGAAAGACAACTTGTAGACAATGAAATACAACTAGAAAAAGATGAAGTACAACATGCAGTAGACGATAAAAGCCAACTAGTAGAACCAGAAAGACAACCACTACAACGTGAAAGACATCTAGAAGAAGATGAAATCCAACTAGAAGATGATAAAATGCAACTAGAACAATATGAAATACAACTAGAAGAACATGAAATACCACCTATAGTAGACCAAAACAACTAGTACAACACGAAAGACAACAAGAATAAGATGAAATACAACTAGAAGAAGAAGAAATAGAACACGTAGTAGACGATGAACGCCAACTTGTACTACAAGAAAGTAGAATAATATGAAATACAACTAGAAAAAGATGAGATACAACTAGAATAATATGAAATACAACTAGATGAAAATGAAATACAACATTTAGTAAACGAAAGACGGTTAGTAGAACATGAAAGACAACCAGTAGAAAATAAAATATAACTAGAAGAAAATGAAATAAAAGTTCTAGTAGACGAAACAACAAGTAAAATTTGAAAGACAACTAAAAGAAGATGAAATACAACATGTAGTAGACGATGAAAGACAACTAGCAGAACAAAAAAGGCAACTAGTGCAACGTCAAAGACAACCAGAAGATGATATACAACTAGAATAATATGAAATACAATTAGAATAATATGAAATACAACAAGAATAATACGAAATACAACTAGAAGAAGATGTAATACAACCTCTAATAGACAAAAGACAGAGCCATATCCTCCCCGGTACCATAAAAGATTCCCTTTTTAGAATTCTTCTTTTACGGTTTGAGATTAACTCCCAGCCGGTTTGGGCTTCGGGCTGACAGAGGGGGCAGTATTATTGGGCTTTGAGATTCATGCCAAGTTAAAAAGAACGGTCCAGATCAAGTAATTGCAAAAGATTCCCTATTACGGTACCGGGGGTGATGTGAATTCACGAAAAACAACCAATAGAACATGAAAGACAACAAGTAGAAAATGAAATACATCTAGAAGAAGATGAAAAACAACCTGTAGTAGACGAAAATAACGTGTACAACATAAATGACAACTAGAAGAAAATGAAATACAACATGCAGTAGACGATAAAAGCCAACTAGTAGAACAAGAAATACAACCAGTGCAATGTAAAAGACAACAAGAAGAAGATCAAATGCAACTAGAATAATATGAAATACAACTAGAAGAAGATGAATTCAACATGTAGTAGATGAAAGACAACAAGTAGAACATGAAAGACAACTAGTAGAAAATGAAATACAACTAGAAGAAGATGAAATACATCCTGTAGTAAACGAAACAACAAGTAGAACACAAAAGATAACTAGAAGAAGATAAAATACAACATGTAGTAGACGATTAAAGCCAACTAGTAGAGAAAGAAAGACAACCAGTACAAGGTGAAGGACAATTAGAAGAAGATGAAATACAACTAGAATAATATGAAATAAACTACAAGAATATGAAATACATCTAGAATAATAAAATACACCTAGAAGAAGATGAAATACAACCTGTGGTAAACGAAACAACAAGTAGAACATGAAAGACAATTAAATGAGATGAAATACAACATGTAGTAGACGATGAAAGCCAACTAGCAAAAAACAAAAGACAACCAGTGCAACGTGAAAGACAATCAGAAGAAGAAGAAATACCACTAGAATAATATGAAATACAATTAGAAGAAGATTTTATACAACTATAATAATATGAAATACAACAAGATGAAGATGAAATACAACTAGAAGAATATGAAATACAACTAGAATAATATGAAATACACTCAGAAGAAGATGAAATACAACCTGTAGTAGACGAAAGACAACCAGTAGAACATGAAAGACAACTTGTAGAAAATTAAATAAATCTTGAAGAAGATGAAATACAACTTGTAGTAGACGAAACAGCAAGTCGAACATGAAAGATAATTAAAAGAACATGAAATCATGTAGTAGACGGTGCAAGCCAACTAGCCGAACAAGAAAGACAACCAGTGCAACATGAAAGACAACTAGAAGAAGATGAAATACAACTAGAATTAAATGAAACACAATTAGAAGAAGATGAAATACAACTATAATAATATGCAATACAACTAGATGAAGATGAAATACAACCAGTAGTAGAAGATAAGCCTACTAGTAGAACAAGAAAGACAAGTGCATCGTGAAAGACAGCTAGAAGAAGATTAAAATAAAATAATATGAAATACAACTAGATTAAGATAAAATACAACATGTAGTTGACGATAAAAGCCAACTAGTAGAACAAGAAAGACAACCAGTGCAACGTGAATGACAACTAGAAGAAGATGAAATACAACCTGTAGTAGATGAAAGGCAACAAGTAGAACATGAAAGACAACTAGTAGAAAATGAAATACAACTAGAACAAGATGACATAAATCATGTAGTAGACAAAAACAACAAGTAGAACATGAAAGAAAACTAGAATAATATGAAATACAACTCAAATAATATGAAATATACCTAGAAGAAGAAGAAATACAACCTTTAGTAGACGAAAGACAACCAGTAGAACATGAAAGACAACAAAAGAAAATGAAATACATATAGAAGAAGATGAAAAACAACCTGTAGTAAACGAAAACAACAAGTACAACATGAAAAATAACTAGAATAAGATGAAATATAACATGCAGTAGACGATAAAAGCCAATTAGTAGAACAAGAAAGACAACCAGTGCAACGTGAAATACAGCTAGAAAAAGATGAAATACAACTAGAATAAGACGAAATTCAACTAGAATAATATGAAATACAACTAGAAGAAGATGAAATACAACCTGTAGTAGATGAAAGACAACTAGTAGAAAATGAAATACAACTAGAATGAAATACATCCTGTAGTACACGGAAACGACTAGTAGAACATGAAAGATAAATAGAGGAAGATAAAATACAACATGTAGTAGACGATTAAAACCAAATAGTAGAGCAAGAAAGTCTACCAGTACAAGGTGAAGGACAACTAGAAGAAGATGAAATACCACTAGAATAATATGAAATACAACTCGAAGAATATGAAATACAACTGGAATAATATGAAATACACCTAGAAGAAGATGAAATACAACCTGTAGTAAACGAAAGACAACTAGTAGAACATGAAAGACAACTAGTAGAAAATGAAATACATCTTGTAGTAGACGAAAACAACAAGTAGAACATGAAAGACAACTAGAAAAAGATAAAAATACAACATGTAGTAGACGCTTAAAGCCAACTTGTAGAGAAAGAAAGACAACCAGTACAAGGTGAAGAAGATGAAATACAACTAGAATAATTAGAAATACAGCTAGAATAATATGAAATACACCTAGAAGTAGATGAAATACAACTAGAACAATTAGAAATACAACTAGAATAATATGAAATACACCTAGAAGTAGATGAAATACAACTAGAATAATTAGAAATACAACTAGAATAATATGAAATACACCTAGAAGTAGATGAAATACAACATGTAGTACACGAAAGACAACCAGTAGAAAATGAAAGACAACAAGCAGAAAATGAAATAAATCTTGAAGAAGGTGAAATACAACCTGTAGTAGACGAAACAACAAGTAGAACATGAAAGACAATTAAAGAATATGAAATACAACATATTGTAGACGATGAAAGCCAACTAGCTGAACGAGAAAGACAACCAGTGCAACGTAAAAGACAACTAGAAAAAATGAAATACAACTAGAATAATATGAAATACAACCTGTAGTAGACGAAAACAACAAGTACAACATGAAAGACAACTAGAAAAAGAAAAAATACAACATGTAATAGACGATAAAGCCAACTAGTAGAACAAGAAAGACAACCAGTGCAACGTGAAAGACAACTAGAAGATGATGAAATACAACTTGAATAATATGAAATACAACTAGAAGAATATGAAATTCTACCTGGAGTAGATGATAGGCAACAAGTAGAACATGAAAGTAGTAGACAATGAAATACAACTAGAAAAAGATGAAAGAAAACATGCAGTAGACGATAAAAGCCAACAAGTAGAACAAGAAAGGCAACCACTGCAACGTGAAAGACATCTAGAAGATCATGAAATATAACTAGAAGAAGATGAAATGCAACTAGAATAATATGAAATACAACTCGAAGAACATGAAATATAACCTATAGTAGACGAAAACAACAAGTACAACACGAAAGACAACTAGAACAAGATGAAATACAAGTACAACAAACTAAAATAATACGAAATACAACAAGAAGAGGATGAGATAAAACAAGAATAATATGAAATAAAACTAGAAGAAAACGAAATATAACTAGAAGAATGATAGTAGGACATGAATGACAACAAGTAGAAAATGACATATAACTAGAAGAAGATGAAATAAAACCCGTAGTAGACGAAACAACAAGCAGAACATGAAAGACAACTAGAAGATGAAATACAACCAGAATAATATGAAATACAATTAGAAGATGAAGAAATACAACTAGAATAATGTGAAATACAATTAGAATAATATGAAATAAAACTAGAATAATATTAAATACAACTAGAAAAAGATAAAATACAACCTCTAGTAGATGAAAGACAACTTGTAGAACATGAAAGACAACAAGTAGAAAATGAAATAATCTAGAAGAAGATGAGAAACAACCTGTAGTAGACGAAAAAAACAAGTAAAACATGAAAGACAACTAGAAGAAGATGAAATACAACATTCAGTAGATGATAAAAACCAACTAGTTGAACAAGAAAGACAACCAGTGCAACGTGAAAGACGGCTAGAAGAAAATAAAATACAACTAGAAGAAGATGAAATACAATTAGAAGAAGATGAAATGAAACTAGAATAATATGAAATACAACTAGAAGAAAATGTAACGTAAACATGTATTAGATGAAAGACAACAAGTAGAACATGAAAGACAACAAGTAGAAAATGAAATACAACTAGATGAAGATGAAATACATCATGTAGAAGACTAATATGAAATACAACTAGAATAATAGGAAATCGACTTGAAGAAGATGAAGTATAACTAGAAGAAGATGAAATACAACCTGTAATAGATGAAAGACAACAAGTAGAACATGAAGGACAACTAATAGAAGATGAAATACAACTAGAAGAAGATGAAATACATCATGTAGTAGACGAAAACAACAAGTAGAACATGAAAGACAAAGAAGAAGATAAAATACAACATGTAGTGGACGATTAAAGCCAACTAGTAGAGAAAGAAAGACATCCAGTACAAGGTGAAGGACAATTAGAAGAAGTTGAGATACAACTAAAATAATATGAAATAAACTAACGGAATATGAAATACAACTATAATAATATGAAATACACCTAGAAGAATAATACAACATGTAGTACACGAAAGACAACTAGTAGAAAATGAAATAATCTTGAAGAAGAACAACAACATGTAGTAAACGAAACAAAGTAGAACATGAAAGACAATTAAAATAAGATGAAATACAACATGTAGTAGACAATGAAAGCCAACTAGCAGAAAAAGAAAGACCACCCGTTCAACGTGAAAGACAACTAGAAGAAGATGAAATACAACTAGAATAATATGAAATACAACTAGAATAATATGAAATACAATTAGAAGAAGGTGAAATACAACTATAATAATATGAAATACAGCTAGATGAAAATGTGGACGATAAAAGCCAACTAGTAGAACAAGAAAGACAACTAGTGCAACGTGAAAGACAGCTAGAAGAAGATGAAATACAAATAGAAGAAGATAAAATACAACTAGAATAATAGAAAATACAATTAGAAGAAGATGAAATACGACCTGTTGTAGATAAAAGACAACCAGTAGAACATGAAAGACAACTAGTAGAAAATGAAATACGATTAGAAGAAGATGAAATACACCCTGTAGTAGACGAAAGCAACAAGTAGAACATGAAAGACAACTAATAGACGATGAAAGCCAACTAATAGGATAAGAAAGACAACCAGTGCAACGCGAAAGATGGCTAGAAGAAGATGACATACAACTAACATAATATGAAAACTAGAAAAAGATAAAATACAACTAGAAGAAATGAAATATAACCTGTAGTAGACGAAAACAACAAGTACAACATGAAATTCAACTAGAAAAAAATGAAATACAACTAGAAGAAGATGAAATACAACCTGTAGTAGACGAAAACAACAAGTACAACATGAAAAACAACTAGAAGAAGATGAAATACAACATGCATTAGACGAAAAAAGCCAACTAGTAGAACAAGAAAGACAACATGTGCAACGTGAAAAACAGGTAGAAGAAGATGAAATACAACTAGAAGTAGATGAAATGCAACTAGAATAATATGAAATACAACTAGAAGAACATTAAATACAACCTCTAGTAGACGGAAACATCAAGTACAACATGAAATACAACTAGAAAAAGATGAAATACAACTTGAAGAAGATGAAATACAACATGTAGTAGACGAAATCAACAAGTGGAATATGAAAGACAACTAGAAGAAGATAAATACGACATGTGGTAGACGGTTAAAGCCAACTAGATAATGAAAAACAACCTATAGTAGACGAAAGAAAACCAGTGCAACGTGAAAGACAACTAGAAGAACATGAAATACAACTTGTAGTTGATGAAAACAACAAGTAGAACATGAAAGACAACTAAAAGAAGAGGAAATACAACATGTAGTAGACGATGAAAGCCAACTAGTACTACAAGAAAGTAGAATAAGATTAATACAACTAGAAGAATATGAAATACAACTAGAAGAAAATGAAATACAATATTTTGTAAACGTAAGACAACCTGTAAGACATGAAAGACAACCAGTAGAAAATGAAATACAACTAGAAGAAGATGAAATAAAACCTGTAGTAGACGAAACAACAAGTAGAACATGAAAGACAACTAAAAGAAGATGAAATACAACAGGTAGTAGACGATGAAAGCCAACTAGCAGAACAAGAAAGACAACCAGTGCAACGTGAAAGACAACTATAAGAAGTTGAAATACAACTAGAATAATATGAAATACAATTAGAAGAAGAAGAAATACAACGAGAATAATATGAAATACATCTAGAATAATTGTTCGCACAAAAGTGTATCACAAAGTTTCAGTACAGCAAGCTGTACCTTTTAAATCTTGAATTATCTTCCGACTAAGACTACAAGTGCACAACCTTATCGTATAGTTTAGTCAGGTATTGATCCACAGGACGGTTCAAATCTAAACTGGATTCTACTTAAATTAATTAAGTACTAGAAGTTGGAAAAGGTTGATTTGGTTTGTTTTAATTTCCTAAATTCAATAACAATAATTAAAATGACAAAGTAAAATTTGGTTTTTATCAGTTATAAAGAAAAGCGTTTCCAGGGTTTTTGATTTCATCTTCAACTCTGCCTCTCGGTACCAGACGCGACTCGCGTACTTTTATACGCGGCCCTCGTGGAAGACGCGACCCGCGTACTCTCATACGCGGCCCGCGTGGACCTCAAGTGAATACAGTAGCTGTCTGTTTCTGCGTTGTTCTTTAGTGTAAGGTTCCATTGACCGTACCTAATGTTTCTAAACCTCAACTCTCGTTTATTGACTTAATAAACTTGGTATCGGAATTGCAATTTCACCTTCTTAGGTTTCCAACCCTAAACTCTCGTTTATTGGTATTCAACCTAAGTTATTTGTCCGGTTTACTAAAGGTATCCATCACCTCTCGATAAATGGAAAAGTTAACCTCTCAAGTACTATTTGGTCTCGCCTCACGGCTCGAAAACCTACCTCAGATACTTAGTCTGGTTGAAAGAAACATCAAGGCCAAAATACTAGAAAAGATGCTATAGACATCTAACAGTAAACAGCAAGAATCATTCAATCAACTTCAACAAAGCAATTAAAATAGTACTCGAACAAATAAACACGAACATCAACACAGATTCAAACAACATGCATAATAAAACAGAGTATCCGACTACATCGTAACCCTAGAAACTAAATAAACTACTAAGACATAGTCAAAAAGCAAATAAAACAAATAAAGATAAAAGAGTTCATAGAAAAACTAGAAGAACGATGAAGATTCGTCGCAAAACTCTCATTCAGCTCCTCTCTTCTTCATCTCCCAGCCAGCCGTCTCTCCTCACCCTAGGAATTGTCCTCCTGCTCCAGCATAAGCTCCCAGGTGCAAGAAATCCCATCTTATAGCTTTTCTGGCCGACCTTCCTTCAAGTTTCCAATTCTGCTTATGTTTCCGGAAAGTCTGACGTGACCCGTATCGGATGTGACGCGACCCGCATTCCTGTGTCTTTGGCTCAGATTGTAGATCTTCTTGCAAGCTTTCCGAAAAGTGATCATACACTCAAAACGGAGTTACGAGTCAAAAGTTATGACTGTTTTAAGTTCGGGTGCTGAAATTTCAGCATCATATGGATGGTGTCCTGGTCGTGTCTGTGGTCAGGCAGAGGGTTGTACGGTCCGCATAAGAAGGTACACGGACCGTGTATAAACCTTTGAATTCTAGATTCTTCCTTGGTTTCACCCGTTTTCTGCAAAGTAAGAACAAATGCGCAACAGTACCACATTCTAGAGATATTCAATGAAATAAACACGATTTGACAGTTTTAGGCACAGATTTTGGTACAGAAATTGGTCGGAATTATAGGTCAAATAACG
This sequence comes from Carex myosuroides, assembly GCA_028015225.1. Taxonomy (NCBI): domain Eukaryota; kingdom Viridiplantae; phylum Streptophyta; class Magnoliopsida; order Poales; family Cyperaceae; genus Carex; species Carex myosuroides. Next base: position 2,901,568 of record CM051485.1, on the reverse strand, counting down.
AGACATCAATAATATGAAATACAACTGGAAGAAGATGAAATACAACTGGAAGAAGATGAAATACAACTGGAAGAAGATGAAATACAACTGGAAGAAGATGAAATACAACCTGTAGTAGATGAAATAGAATATGTCGGACCAATGGGTCCTGGACATCTAATTGGGCATTGGGCAGGAAGAATAGGTTTCACACTATCGGTGGGTCAAGAACTAAAGGTCTACTACACGGCTGGTGTGAGTTCCTACTGTCCCCTTCAAACCGAGGCCCGTGCTTCAATGGAGGCAGTCGCATATGTGCAGAGACAAGAGTTGGTTGGATGCAAATTTCTCACTGATAGCAAGGAGCTGGTGTCCATATGCCAGCACTGTTCATGCGGACTAGAGAGTGTACTTGGAGGCATTTGAGGTGTGGTACCTGTTTAGGATGAGACCAGACTTTCGCTGCTGTTAAATTTGTAAGAGAGAATAGATGTAAGAAAACAATTTTATTATTGCAATCTTAATTTCAGATTTTACATATGTCTATTTATAAATAAGAACAAAAAACTAGCCGTTATACTATTAATTACAACTACCAACCACTAACCACTAACTCCTAGTCTATTAATTACTAACTAGCCGTTATTTACAAATTTGAATTGTAGCCGTTTAACACTCCCCCTCAAGCTAGGAATGTATATATCGTACAATCCTAGCTTGCTTGTAATTTTCTCGAATGGACCCGGATATAAGCCTTTAGTGAAGATATCCGCGAGTTGATCTTCACTTTTAACGTATGGTGTTTCAATTTCTTTTGCTTGAACTTTTTCTCTAATAAAGCGGCAATCCACTTCTATGTGTTTTGTTCGTTCATGAAACACGGGATTTGAACTATGTGTCTTGCCGAATTATTGTCGCAAAACATTTTCATCGGTTCTTGAATTTTAAATCCCATGTCCAATAGGAGTTGCTTGATCCATGTTAGTTCACTTGCGGTTGATGCCATGGCACGATATTCGGCTTCGGCGCTTGATCGTGCTACAACATTTTGTTTCTTGCTTTTCCATGTGACTAGATTTCCGCCTACAAATATGCAAAAACCGGTTGTCGACTTTCTATCGAAGCTTCCGGCCCAATCTGCATCGGAATAGCCACATATATCATTAGAATTATTATTTTTCATCCAAATACCCTTGCCGGGATTATTTTTTAAAAATCTCAAAATTCTATTTACGGCTTCTAAATGTGGTGTTCTTGGTGAATGCATGAATTTACTAATTTGACTTACGGAAAAAGAAATATCCGGACGTGTAACCGTTAGATATATCAATTTTCCTACAAGTCTTTGAAATTGATTTATGTCTTTTAAAGGTTCACCATCTTCACTATTTAATTTGCATTTGTTGTCAATTGGGGTAGAGGCCGGTTTACATCCTAACTTACCGGTTTCTTTTAACAAGTCAAGTGTATATTTTATTTGAGAAATAAAAAGTCCTTTATCCGAAGTGGCTACCTCTATTCCTAGAAAATATTTAAGATATCCTAAATCTTTTATGTCAAATTTTTCTTTTAGTTGTTTCTTAATGTTTTGAATTTGTTCAAAAATTATTTCCGGTAATTATGATGTCATCTACATATACTAAAATGAGAGTAGTATTGATACCGTCACATTTTGTAAATAAAGAATGATCGGCATTACTAATTTTAAAATTACAAAAAATTAAATAAGAGCTAAGCTTGCCATACCATGCCCGTGGAGATTGCTTCAATCCATAAATTGATTTATTAAGCCTACAAGCCAAGTTAGAATTTGTTTCCAATTTATGACCGGGTGGTAATGTCATATACACCTCTTCTTCAAGTGTTCCTTGAAGAAATGCATTTTTAACATCCATTTGGTAGAGGTCCCAACCATTGTTTACGGCAATAGAAAACAAAATTCTTACGGTATTCATTTTTGCAACCGGTGCAAAGGTTTCGTTATAGTCTATGCCATAGGTTTGGGTGAATCCTTTAGCTACAAGTCTTGATTTATACCTTTCTATGGTTCCATCACTATTATATTTGGTTTTATACACCCATTTACAACCAACCGGTTTTTTATTTTTTGGTAGAGAAACAATATTCCAAGTTTTATTTTGTTCTAAGGCTTTTAATTCCTCATCCATAGCCTTACACCATATTGGACATTTAATTGCTTCTTGGTAATTTTTTGGTTCTAATACTTTTTCAATACTAGTGAGAAATGTATGGTATTCGGTTGAGATGTTGTCATATGAAACAAAATTTTCAATTGGATATTGTACCGAATATGTCACATAATCTCTAAGTCTAGTTGATGGTTGTCGTTCTCTAGATGATATTCTTCTAATCGGTAAACTTTCTTCCGTTTCATTTTCATTTATGTCATCATTAGTTTCATTTTCTTGATTATTTTCAACTTGATGATTATTTCTAGGAATAAAACTCAAATCATCTAAGTAAGGTAAAACTATATTATCATTTAAATGTGTTTGATGAAATATTTCTTTTTCTTTGAAATATGGTTCATTTTCAAAAAATGAAACGTTTCTAGAAAGATATATTTTTTTATTAATTGGATCATAGCATTTATAACCCTTTTTATAAGATGAGTATCCTAAGAAAATAGTTTTTTGTGATACAAAATCAAGCTTGTCATTTCTTTTGATATGTACGAAACTTGTACAACCAAATATTCTCATATGGTCATAAGTGATTTTTTGTTGATAAAGAATTTCTAATGGACTTTTGTTTTCTAAAATAACACTAGGTAATCTATTGATTAAATGGGTGGCACAAAGTACGGCATCCGACCAATAAATTTTAGGAACATTATTTTGAAATAATAAAGATCGTGTCATTTCTAATAAATGTCTATTTTTTCTTTCCGATACACCATTTTGTTCGGGAGTATTGATACAAGTTGTTTGATGTATAATACCCTTTTCTCTAAAGAGACTTGAAAACTTCCTATTTATAAACTCGGTTCCATTATCCGATCTAAAGATTTTTAATTTTGCATTAAATTGTGTTTCTATGAGACATAAAAATTCATAAAAACAATCAAACACTTCATCTTTGGATTTAAGTAAAAATAACCAAGTTGCTTTTGTAAAATCATCAATAAATAAAAGAAAATATTTGAATCCATTATATGAATCTATTGGGGCCGGTCCCCATACATCGGAATGTACTAAATCAAAAGGAGCTTTACTTTTGCTCGTAGAAAGAGAAAAAGGAAGCTTTGTTTGTTTTGCTAATTTGCAAATTTCACAAGTAGTACAATTTAAACTTTTAAAATCTAAAATACTATTTAAAATCTTGTCGGAAGGATGCCCAAGTCTCTTATGCCAAATATCAGAATTAACGACTTTTGCGGAAGCACAAAAATTTAATTTGGAGTTCAAAAGATAATGTCCATTTTCTAGAAATCCTTCACCAATCTTGACCCCGGTTTCCCGGTCCTGAAATACAACGTTTTTACAAGAAAATATTGCATTACAATTTAATTCTTGTGTTAATTTATTTACAGAAATTAAGTTTACGGGAAATGTTTCTAAATATAAAACATTTTTAATTTGTTTATTGCATAGATTAATTTCTCCTACACCATTTATTTTTGCCTTCATACCATTTGCAACCAATACAAAATTATTACCATTGGTCGGGTTGAGGTTTGACAGTAGTTGTTTATTCCCAAACATATGATCTGTTGCACCACTATCTATAATAATTTGATTAAAAAAGAAATTTTTTGAGTTAGAAGCAATACCACATATGCTGGGATTGTTTTGATTGTTCATCATCGCACAGAACTGCTGAAAATACTGCTGCATTTGATCTCCAGGCCTTGACCCGCTTGAAAATGACCCATTTGCGCCAAAATTAGCCTCTGACCCGTTCCAGGATGACCCGCCAGCGCCTGACCCGTTCCAGAGTGACCCGCCAGCGCCTGACCCGTTCCAGGATGACCCGCCAGCGCCTGGAATGGAGGGTCCATTTGGTGTCTCCTTATTGGGTCCGCCAGGGTTGGAATTGAATCCATTAGTAGTTTGGCTAGTGTTATTGGGTCCGAATCCATTTCCAGACGAACCCACTAGCCCATTAAGTCCTTTCTCTTCAACAGAAGCTACATAACTTCTGTTTTTTTCACCATTTTTTTCCCAATTTCGATTCTGATCATTTCCCTTCCATTTTTTGGTCTAAGATGGGGATAGAGGTGCCAACATCTATCTTGAGTGTGGCCATCTTTTTTACAGTGGTTACATTTTTCATTTTTTGATTGATTTGGGCGATTTTGAAAGCTAGGGTTTTGATTAAAATTGAAATTTTTTACGGTTAAGCCATGGGTCTCGTGTCCCTCATGGCTTACAATCTGACCATTCATGGCAATTCTCCTACTTTCCTCTTGTTGAATTAAACTTTTAATTTGAGAATAAGATGGAAGAGGTACCGTGGTCATGATTTGAGATCTTACGGCTTCATAACTCGGGTTTAGACCAGCGAGGTACTGAAAAATATCGTCCTCCTCAGCTCGTTTCTGAAGTGTGGCCAAATCTGTTGTAAACGGCCGGTAAGATTGAAGTTCATTGCGTTTTTTCTCAAGAGCACTAAGGTAGTCAGTGTGACTTCTTGACCCTTGTTTTTCTTGTTGAATCTCCTGCATAAGTTGATAAATGTGAGAAAAATTATTTTGTTGACCATACATACTTTTTACCGCTTCCCATAGTTCATGTGCCGTTTCGGCCAACGTGAAGAGTTCGGATACGGCCGGTTCCATGGAGTTGAGTAGTAAGGTAACAATTCTGTCATTCGTAGTTCTCCATTTTTTTGTTGCTATTGTTTCTTCGGGTGTTATCTTGCTTGTGTTTGCAATTTCTGGTTTTTTCTCTTCACCCGTAATGAATTCTAACATCTCTCGACCACTCAGGGCTCTGGATGCTGCCCTTGCCCATGACACATAATTTTTTCCATTGAGCAAGGTATTTGTTAGCTTCGAGAAGTTCGCTGCTTCTTCTTGAGCCATTTTCTTTTTGCTGAAATTTGTCACGCGTTTTCGATTTTTTCGGTCACAGAGAACCTGGCTCTGATACCATGTTAAATTTGTAAGAGAGAATAGATGTAAGAAAACAATTTTATTATTGCAATCTTAATTTCAGATTTTACATATATGTCTATTTATAAATAAGAACAAAAAACTAGCCGTTATATTATTAATTACAACTACCAACCACTAACCACTAACTCCTAGTCTATTAATTACTAACTAGCCGTTATTTACAAATTTGAATTGTAGCCGTTTAACAGCTGCTTTTATGTGCCACGAAGCCAAAACACTTTGGCCGACTTTCTGGCAAGCAAAGGCAGGCAGAAGGGGTGGAATCTGGAAGGCTACACATATCCGATTCTTAGAGACTGGAACTAGGAGTTAGATATTGGGGTGTGACAATTATCCTATATATTTTTGCTGACAAAGCATGTAATATGAACAGCCCCTGTAACGCCTTTGTTTTATCTAATGTATCGCCTACGGGCATTTTCTCCGCAAAAGAACAAAAAAATTAAGTTAAAATACAAATATAAAAAATAAGGTTGTGTGTTAACTTGTGATCGATGTCCAAAAATTGTCACACTGAAATCGTTGGTGTTAGAAAGGACCTACTCACCATCCAATGTTAGAACGAATTTATAATTATATGGGAAAGAAAGATGGCTAGAAGTCCACCTTTTGAGTTAATACCAGTTCATACAACACAACAACAGTAAACCAGTATCAGACCATATTATGACAGGATCTGTCCCTGATCTACATTCAAAACATGAAATTAGTTACTGCTCAAGAAGCTAGAGAAATAAATTTCAACACGGTAATCAGTTGCTACTTGCTACCAAACAGGTATCATTGCAATCTCAAGAAAGTACTGACTTTAATAATAAGGCTTATAAAAGGAGCGTAAACAGCATAGTCCAACAAACATCTACAAAAGTATCTCAACACAAGTAAAACCAAAAATACCAAGAATTTCAGAAGCAAAAGGGGAGAGGGCAGCACTGATCCTAAAGCAAAAAATAACACTAACATCATCCTAATAAAGGCACATCAACCTTTATATGCCATTTACAAAAAAGCTAGCTCCATGCAAGAAGCCATCTATTCTTTCTTTTTGAAATGTGGATTGAGAAGCTTCGTAACTTCAAGTAAACCCACTTGTTCTTTGCCAAATATTTTCTTCAACTTCTCATCACATAATATTATCTTCTTGTTGTTTGGATCCTTAGAAAATTTGAAAAAGAAGAAGAAGAAGATAAATTAAGAGGTGAAATGTCAAATTTTCAATGATTGCATGGTGATCATAACATAAAACAGCTTTGATTATAATATCTATTGCTAGTGAGATAATACATAGTCACCCCTTGTTAAGAAAAAAGACTGCAACTTAGCTTGTACTAAGCTGTGTTTCAAATTTTAAATCAAGAAACAAAAAAAAAAATTCTTGTCCTATCAAGAAAATATCCAACATAAAGTCATATACTAATTAAAGTTTTGATGCCTAGTTGTAAAATAATTTATCTTTCTATACATCCCTTGTTTTGCAATAATTTCGTTCTGAACTAATACGGTGCATTCCCTTCAATTTATTCAAATTAAATGACAGCACAATGATGGCATGAAACCAGATGCAACCACCTCCAAAACAGATAAACTTTGTCCAACTATAAGAAAACAGCAACACAAACATACGCCAAAAAAAAAACTACCAAACCAGTATTGCAAATCAACATAAAGTAATTTATGCTATTTATCTCTAAAAGTTAAAACTCAATCTTTTCTAGGAAAAATTCACTTCAGGAAACCACCAACTAAGCAGTAACCACTGTATCACGACCTATTATTTTTCTTATTTTCTTTTAAAAAGAAGTAGCCACAAGACTTGATACCTATTCCCAATTTCCCATTGACTGAAACAGAAACATTACTCGATAATAAAAACCCTAGACAAACCTAATAATAACAATAACAAAAAACCAATCTAGCCCGAAGAGATATATTTTACAAACCCTAGACGAAACATAATTGCCAATACCAAATCTAGATAACAAAAAAATTGGAAAAATAATTGGACAGAGTAATCTATACCTGAAGCTCGTGTTCTTTAATGTAGGCCCATACATGCTTAAGCGCCTGAGTGCGAGATATCTCAGGCACCCCCACGATTACTTGGAGTTCAGGAGTTATCGGTGTTGGTTTCATTATCCCTCTCGGCTGCCTCGGCGCTGGTGTATCCTTAGCTGAGACAGCAGCTCGTACGGATAGGAGAGACAACTGGCAGCGGCGGATTGGGAAGCGGATTGAGGTAGACATCGTGGCGGGAGGGAGAGAGGCGAGAGGAGGAGGAGAGAAGGGGGAGGAGAGGCAGAGCGGAGATAGAGCCGCCATTGGATTTGGGTTTGTTTTGTTTGGTTTTTTGCTTTGGCAAATGGATGAGAATTGACAGAACCCTTCAGTACAGTAGGCTTCGTGTTTTCTCACTAGTGTTAGCGTCCGAGCATTTTTAAATTCAAATGACCGAATTATCCTTAGCTGTTTAGGTTCTCGGCTTTTTCTGGAAAAATAGATCTAGTAAATCTACTTTTTAATTTTTTAATAACAAAAATTATAAAATTTATATATCAAAGTAAAATGTTTAGATGTGATCGATTTTATTTTCTCTGCATCCATACAAAAAAATATCACTTGATTTTAATTTTATATAAATTAATAAGTTGAAAAATTAACGTCTAGAATTTATCCACTTCGGTCTATTTTGTAAGCTATTGATACTAATCAAACAAAATCAAAATATCATGATATTTTATATGTGCATAGAGAAAAATGATATAGATCATATCTGATGATTTTATTTTGACATTTAAAATTTAAATTTTAAATTATTGTAGTTTTAAAAATAAAGGTATAATGGAGGTACTACAAAAAATAGAAGCATTTGAACTCTCAAATAAATTTTATAAAAAGTTCTTACCTTCAACAAATTTTGCATAGAGATATTTTTTTAAGCAAAAAGATATGTACAATAACAACTAACATAATAAGTCATGCAATAATTTGCAACAGATAAATACAAAAATAATCATATGATTTTAAGAGTTTTTACGTCTTAGACAAATCAACCACGATCGTTTTTAAATAAGAAGAGAATTAGGAAAGGATGGAATATATGAGATCTCGTATCATAATAAATGATAAAAGAAAAAATAAAATTAGACAGCAATACAGCATTAATATATACATAATGTGGTGTGGTTAAACATTTTAAAAATCTAACTATTTTATATATAGAGTGAGACTATGGTACTATACATAGCGTATATTGGTTTGTACTTTGAATTAATATTTTTGCTTTTAAAATTCAAACGATCAATTTGAACCATTCAACATGGTCTTGTTACTAATTTTTTTTCAAGTCCAGAAATTTTTTTTTATATTTCAGTCCTTATAATCCAATAAGACCCCCCCTAACCATGATGACTTTTCCTTCTTTTTTATCAAAACCGATATCGGGATACTTTTTAGATTGATATTTTTAAATTAATTAATGCATTCTTTCACAACCGATTGCATCAAATTGAACTAGCCATCCATCCGTCTAACTAAAAAAAAATCCTAAATTTATTATCGATTATAGACTTTATCGTCTCATTAGAGTGAGGCTGTGGTACCGCACATAGCGCGGATTGGTCCGTATTATGGGTTAATTTTTTTGTTTTCAAAATTCTAACAGTCAATCCGAACAGTTTAACATGGTCTCCATATGAATATGTAATTGTAAACTAAATTTTTCATTTTTCAGAATTTTATTACTAAAAAAATAGTAATAAAATTGGAATTTCTTGATTGAAACTCAAGGGAGTTCTTTTCAAACTTGATCTCGAGAAAGCATTTGATAGAGTTAATTGGAATTTCTTGATTGAAACACTTCATGGAAGGGGATTTACTGTAACATTTCAAACATGGATTAAATGATACTTGAAGGTAGTTGAAACATGCATTAACTTTAATGAAGAGCTAGGAGAATATTTCAAATATTCCAATTTTTCTCCTTTTTGATTTAGAAATAGTTTAAATAAAAGAGTGAGTCTATGGCACGATTTGGTCCGTAATATGAATCAATATTTTCATTTTCAAAATTTTAACGGTCGATCCGAATCATTTAACATGATTTTCATATGAATATGTACTTGCATACCAAATTTTATATTTTTTTTCTACTTTTTACAATTTTTTAAGATAAATAGAAATCACTGTTTTTGGATGGTCCACAATTTTCAAATCTATATTACAGACCAACCCGTGATATACATAGTACCATAGACTCATTCTAAATAAAATATTACAATTCAATCTACTGGCTTTATATCAGGAATAGGTAACTTCCCTGATTTAGATCCAGTACTTAATGTGTATTCTGCAGATGATAAATTACTTTTCCTACAAGATGATAGTAAAATGATAGATGCTCTTAACATGCTATTAATAGAATGTGAGGACCTTTATGGCATGAAAATAAATTACCCAACGAGTGAAATAATCTCTTTTAATATATCTGACAATGAAGGGCATTTTATGGCCAATATTTTGGGATGCAAAGTTCCTAGTTTACCTACCACTTAGACCTTCCTCTCCACAACAAAACTTTAGTTGCAGCTGATTGGAGTAGCCACAACAGATCCAGTGGTTAACTAAAATGCTTTTAAAAACTTTAGTGAAATAATCTCTTTTAATTCGAGTAGTTCCTACTTGAGCAATAAGATCTCTTTTTAAATAAAACTTTTAAAAGAAGTTGACAATTCTCCCAACTAAAATGCTTTTAAAATGGTTTTAATACAAACGAGACAGCAAACATTATTACAAACATTTATATGACCTTAAAAATAATTCTTTTTATGTTTTCAGTTTTACAAATGACACCCAAAAGAGAAATAAACAACAATAGAAAACAATGACAAGCCAGTGAAAAATCACAACCAAACGCGTTTCAGATTCCATTTCCCGCTCATTCTTACAATCTTCCGCGATGATCTATTTCAAAACAGACATTTACAATGGTATCATAAGTGTTTATGAGGGAAGTTCATATGTTCTTTCTTGTTCATTCTATTTATTTCTCTATCTTTTTTTTTTCTACTTGAGAAAAGGATTGCATCATTATGAATAAGAAGCACTATTTACACCATACTAGACCCAAACCATTTAGCTGTCAGTCAGATATTAATATTAGGGGGAATTTCATGTAAACTCCTCAAGAACTTTGAAATTACGTATTTCCCCCTCTAAAGTCTAAACTTCATAATATCATATTTACCCTTCTAAACTTCAAAAACTCACAAATTTACCCATTTTATTGTTTTTCTATTAAAACTTACTTAAAGTTTATAAAATACTCATTTTACCCTTTATTTAAAATAAAAAAATATGTAGCTTATTTAAGCAAAATGTCAGTAATCTAATTAGTTGGTTTTCAAGGGAAAATGGTTAATTTGTCTACTTCTAACGTATATACAATGAAATTTACATATACGCTTGTGTATGCATCAAACTCCGCCTGTGTAGTCAATGTAGTTTCTACACAGTCTGTCCCAAGCCAGGAAAAAGGAGGATGGTTGTGATAGGTGTGGCGAGCCAACGTAAAATACAGCCTCTTTATGAAAATGTAATTCGGTTGGTTTTCATTTCTAGCCTACCCCAACTTGTTTGGGAGTAAAGGCTTTGCTGTTGTTGTTGCTGCTTGTGTATGCGTCAAAAGTAGATAAATGAGTCATTTGCCCTCGGAAACTGACCAATTAGAACACTGACATTTTTCTTAAATAGGTTATATATTTTTATTTTTTTAATAATGGGTACTTTATAAATTTAAACTGAGTTTTGATAGAAAAGGCAATAAAATGAGTAAAATTTATGAGTTTTTGAAATTTAGAAGGCTAAATATGATATTATGAACTTTAGAGGGGAGTAATACGTAATTTTCAAAGTTTTTGACAGGTATACATGAAATTCCCCCATAATATTAAATATCCGTATTACTTTGGAGGTCAGTAAAAAAAAACATAATGTACTTCATTAGTCGCAGAGCACTCACCTGGACGTATTGGAAAGTATCAACTACAAATAGATTACACATCCTTCCTTGACACCTGGAATTGACAAAATTAAACATAAAGAAAACATCTCTCAAAAGTATACAACAACAACAACAAAAAGTATATATTTGTAGCACTTGAAAAATAACACACCTGAATAAAAAGGAAAATACATCAGTTATTGAAGGAGCTGAGAGCAGCCACAACAGATCCAGTGGTGTTGAACACCATGGAGACATCTGCATGGTCCTTCCAAGAGCGGTTCATCTTCGTAGAAGGGTACATCCATTGCTTCACCGCCTCTATAAAGGTTTCTGGGTTGGGGGAAAGGATGGCCTCCCAGTCGACCTGGACACCTGGTGGAATGCTCGTGCTCACCTCCATGTTTGCCGCAAGAAGTAGACCCAGCATGACTGTGTATCCCACCACAGCAGATCCCCTTGAGAGAGGCATAAAGTTGTACCTGTATAATAGGGTCAAATATTTTGAAATGAAAATAAAAATATATAGGCCCTCAAAGGATGTCATTATTTAAAAATAACACTCCCATTTGATTCTCAAGAATGTATATAATTACCAATAATAAGTCATACGAAGTATTGCATCTTTGACATTGTTAAGCAAACTTAGATTGTGTGAAGCAAAAAGATCACCACTGCATGCTTCACAAAGGGCCTGTGTGCAAAAAAGAAGAACATCGATCAAAAGATAAATAGCTAGTGTTACTTGCTTGTGTATCTATAGTAACATGAGTGTGTGCGCACAGAGCGGGGGGGGGGGGGGGGGGGGGAGAGAGAGAGAGAACCTCCCAGCTAAAGGCCATTTCTTCATCATATTCTTCCCATCTGGATGGTGTACAAGGTGTTCTGATTGCAAAGTCAAATCCTATCTTATCCCTGCATGTGTCCCATTCATAAAATATGAAAGAAAAACACCAAATTTGAATCAAATAAACTAGTATGCAAAGAAAGCAATTTACGTTATCTGAGTGGTTATTCTTGTGCCTTCAAGCTTGTTCCTACAACAAAAGAGAGCAGCAAATTCATTAAACCTGCAATCCCCAAGCACAAAAAGTTATTGCGGAGCATGTACTTGTTTGGTGCTCTTACCCTTCATATGCTGTGCTATCACATGCAGTGCTGACCCAAAAGTTCTCCCCAACCAACTTATAGAGGTCAGAGCAGGATGAAGCTATTTTAACCTGCAAGTTTCAGGTGAGAATATTTTTATTTTTTTAGTAAGATGAGAATATTTTCAGATTATAAGATTTGAAAACTAAAATCCTTTGCAAAGCTTCAACAAAAATATATTATAGTATACAGCACAGAGAGCTTGCCTTGTCTAACTTTCCAGAGAGATCAACTAAACGATCCTCTGCATTGGTTACATACTTAGAGTTGAGAATGATAGTCTTTGCATGGTCCAGCATCCTATTGGTTTGCACAAGAAGGCAGCACATTAATTTTAGTAGATATTCATGTGAAAAGGAGGGTGGGAGGAAGGAGGAAAGTAAAGGAGTATACACGAGTGTACCTTTGGTAGTTGGGATAGTAGCGCACCACTTTTGCTTGTCCAAGGAGCATAGGTGTGTGGGACCCAAAACCAGAATTGAACTCCTCACTGCAAATGTAAAAAAACATGCTTCAATTTTGGCAATTAACTTAAAAAGACAAAAGCAGAGATTAAACACTGGGACTAATATCCTGTGGCACTTGGAGAGTAAAAGCATGTAACCTGGAAAATTTAAACACAACACTGATCTGGAAATGAAGAATAGTTATTTGGGGGCAATCAGTGGCAATACCAATGCATACATTTTCTTTTGGGTAATTCCAAATACCTTGCTTAAAGACTTACAAAGTTACAATACTGAAATGTTTACCTTAGCTTGTTAATCCAAACAACAGGGTCACATGGTTCAGAGATCTGTCTCCACCTGACTGCAACGGAATAAATATCCTTCCAAGGGAGTGAATGCACTGCAACCCCTCTCTCTTCAACCGAACTGTAGATAGTTGTACCAGATGGCCCGCTTGTGCTACAACCTGACCCACCCCGGTTCTGGCTTGATAGCCCCAGCTTTTCCTTCTTCTTTACTGGTTTCCCGTTCTTTTTTGCATTCCTCAAAACACGCCAATGCTTTGACACCTTCTGTGCAATTTCTATTGCAGCTAGCCCCGCCATGCGATACTGCAGCATATATAAATAAACATTATGAAAATTTTAAAGACTATGGTACAACTAGCTTTCTTCCTTCTTAAATACTGAAATTATTATTTTACAAGGAAAGTTGGTACTAAAAAAGTGACAAAAAACTAATCTTACAAATTGAAGTTTGAATTCAGGAATAAAATAATGCGTTTAAAGTCAATATTATGGTGATAATATGTTAAACTGGCGAGCTTATTAACATATGTAAGAAGCACATGTTTTAAAAGGATTACTGCTTGGCAGCCTAATCTCCGTAGATATGTTCTCAATATAGGACCTAAAAAGATGCTAAAAAGAACTTGAGAAATGGAAATACAGATACTGACATAAAAGGAAATTAGCAGGTACTCAATGAAAAAGTTTTTCCACCTGACGTCTATTTTGCAAGAAACCAGGACAATAGTACTGAATCTTCTTTCCAATGTGATCAGCAGTTTGAAGAAGGGAAATCTGATGCTTTGTGAATTTGAACTCTTGCTTGTTAAGCCTGCCTGCTTTCAAAGAGATACGCAAAGGGGGCTGCCTGTACACCTTCTCGCATACATTTTTTGGATGTAGCCTTTTACACCAGTATTCCTGTTATTAAATTTTGTTAGGCATGTAATTATTAAAGATAACAGAGAGCTTAACCTCGAAACAGCAACAAATATTAAATGAATTATAAAAAGTAAGTGTGCAAAAGAAGTAAAGGTTCAAGAACTGTCAAACAACTACAAACTCGATGATCTCGATCTTTACTCAACATTCCAAGAAAGAAACAAGTGTCCATATTATAGCTCCATTTGTAAGGAATCATCCATGAGCAGCTATTATTACAGAGATAACAAAAATGAAAGTAAGAATAAAACACATGAGATAGATACCTTGAAAAGAGGATCGATATCATCATCAATATTGAACTGAGAGAACTCGATATTAACTTTTGATGCTGTGTAAAGAGCAATTTCTTTCTGCACAAGAATTTAAGAAAAAAAAAACATGACATCAATCTAAATAGACACGCTGAACTTAGAGATGGATAATATTGAATAGGTATTCTTATGTCTGTAATTCATTTGTTCACACCTGGTAGAATGCCAAGCACTGCAAAACAAATTTATCTACAGAATCAAGCTCCAGATCTAGAACTGCATCATAGTCCTTGGCCTGAACAGAAATGAAAAATTATAGAAATGAAAATACAGAACATAATAATTTAAAAGAGTTCACAAGCAAACATAAGTATACCGCAGATTTGTACTCTCCAATTGCATGATAGCATGAAGCGCGCAGGTACAAGCATTCAACATTCGAACCTTCTATTGTCAAAGCCAATGACAGATCTTTAATTGCAGTTCTGCTTGTTAAAAAAAAAATCACAATAAAGGACATCTTAGTCACCACTAAGAAGACTTTGGATAAAATAAAGAAAACATAATGGTGTGGTCAAAACAAAGTTGCAATAATTATCCAAAAAGAAAAATAAATAACCTATGTTGCCCCATTCCATGGTAGAGTAGGCCCCGCAAGTGATATGCCTTAGGAAACCTATGCAATAATAATATTTGAACAAAGTAAGAATAAATTCTTTTTCTTCAAAAAAAGAAATCAGACGCATGGTGAAAAGTAATAATTAAAAGTAAAAAAAAAATGCATACTATTCTCATGGCTCACCTTTCATCAATAACTAGAACTTTATCAAGGTACTGCAATGCTTTTTCCGAATTTGCCAAATCAAGGTAAAGCTGCAAGATAAAATAAGTTAAGAAAATGCTTATATTTCTGCACAAGTTACAAGTGCACTTCCACAAAACATATTGCAGACAAAAACATAATAAAAACTTGTATTTTATGAACGAGAAAAATGATTAGCATGATAGAGAGAAGATTTTATTCTCTAGGCATCGAAGTACAAAAAAAAAATCGTAACGTAAACATATTAAAAAGAATTATGTATAAGATGTAATGAGGTAATGACCTGGGCAAGGTGGGCCCAGCTGTCAAGAAAATTTTGGTCCAACTTTATTGCAAGGAGATGTTCTGTTTCTGCCCTTTGGTGCTCTCCTATTGCTGCTAATGATAGACCCTGCATTTGAGAAACTTGTCAATATGCCTGTAGAATAAACTCATAGCATCACATGATAAATAAATTGACTAGATACATTATCCGAAAAGAGCAAAGGAGGAAAGATATCAGCACCATATCCAAAGTAACATAATGGTTTCATTTATGCAGTTCTTAAAAACGAGTCATGTGCAGGAAAGGTTTGTTAATTGATTCTTCTGGCTTGTTCTGCGCTAAATTGGCCCTAGGAGGGCACCATTTTTTTTTTTTTTTTAATAGTGGTTAGAGGGCACCATGCTAAAATATCCTTTAAAATTTGAACTTAAAGCTCAGTCCTAGAGACACAAAAATCCCAACACAAGAACCTGCTGTAATAACAGTCTTCTGAAAAAAAATTTTGGCAACCAAGATTCTAAGAAATCCTTTACGAAGAAGAAAGAAACCTCTATACCATATATATTTGAGCTTACCAAGTAGGTGTGGGCTGAGCTGTTTTTTTTATCACGCTTAACACATGAAGAGAGGTCTTCCACTGCAGAGTTGTAGTCCTTGAATTTGAAATTCACAATCCCTACAAAAAGTTTCCCACTGCTGCTTAGAATTAAGTTATATATAAACAAACTTTTCACTGTATGCATAGGAAAATAGATCCATATACCAACCCCTCTCATGCAAAACATCCGGAGAATTTGGCTCGTATTGAAGTGCTTTTGATAAGTCCTCAATAGCCTGAAAAAGGTAACATAAAGCTAATTGATAAAGATGTTCTCCCAGAGGAGTCGGAAATTTTTTATGTTAATATGTTAATACATTCTTACACAATTATACTGCATACATTGCATACATTCTCCAGATACGTTATTGCAAAATCTTATACTACATTTCAACAAAATCAAAATAAAGCACCAAAACCAGAAAAAACTAATTTAAAAATGGAAACAACATACCACACTGAACTCTCCAAGGGCAGCCCGGGCCTGACCCCGCCGCTTCCATGCCTCTGCAGCAGCCGGGTTTGATTGAATAGCCTATAACAAAACCAGACAATTTTTATATATTTTGAAATACAAAAGAAGCTAAAAGGAAAGGAATTCTCTATAAAACAATTGAACATATTTACTTTAGTAAAATCAGCAATAGCAGCATCCAGCTCTCTTTGGAAGGCATAAGCTGTACCTCTTCCTATAAGTGCCTCTGGATATGTAGGGGTCTCCCGCAATATCTGTGCATGTTATGCAAATTACATATGGAGTTATTCACTGCAAGAAAAGGTTTCATTTGAGAAAGAAGCTCAGTTCGCTACAAACCTGGTCAAAAATGGATATGGCTTGGTTATAGTTTCCTTCATTCACCTGCAAAAATACCATAGGTTATATTAATATGTCATCATATCTTGGAAGATTACTCCAGAAAAATTTATAAACATTTCAATGACTCACAACATCCACAGAAAACCTTAACATTGCAATATATAAAATTCAATAAGAAAACAAAGATTACAAAAAAAAATAATACATTGCTATAGTTTGCTATTTTTCAAAACATATGCCATTATATTTCTGAAGGAAACAAATGTGAACAACGAAGCTAATAATAATCAAATTATAATTGTACCTGTGCAATGCCTCTTGAGAGCCTAAGATCCAAGCTAATGGACTTGGTCTTTGACGAGTAATTAGTAACAAACACCTTCCTATCCAACTTTATCTCTCCACCACTAGGAGTCTTACAGAATTCCACCATCTTTTTGTTATTAGAGAGAGAAAGAGAAAGCTCTTTCTTCTCTCCAGTTTCACTTTTTTCCCTGATCCCTCCATTTGCTTCCATTGTCTTGCTATCTGTAGGGGAAGTGGGCCCACCACTACTTGACGAATCAATAGTACGATCTTCACATAAAATAGTCTTGGTGTTGACCACCCGATCTTCTGAGATCACGACCTTTGTGTCGCATGGCGGGGTTTCAACTGAAGTGTCCTCAGTGATAGTGCATTGGTGCTGCTGAGATAGTTTTGCACTGGAGAGCAACTCTTCCAGTTCTAGTAGTTGTTTGAGATCAGTTGACTCATTAACAGCAATTTCATAGCCTCCCTCCCAAATAAGCAATGCTTCCTCTTTTCTTCCCAGAGCAGATAAAGCATTACCTGATTATACATCAATTACTATTTACATTATTACATACTATGTAGGTACCAGAATAGTGGTATATGCCAATATCAAATGATGTCGACTGTCTTAATTCTGAACCTAAATTTAACCCTGCTGCAGACATAACTCCTCAGTTGAACAGAATCACAGTGAATAAGTAGTACAAATCAGTTTGAGACCAAGTTTGGTACCAAGAAGTATAGGTCTGGCACAAGATCATACAGTTCCTTGAACCCAACAGATGGTCCGTCCTTTTCATACAAACAAATTGTTATTAAAATCCAGTTCTCAATGTAGCACCAAAAACCAAATATTATTAAATTGGATTTTGACTAGCCACAGTATTGATGAAAGATGGAATAGATGGATCAACACGAATGTCAACAAAACCTCTATGAAAGCCCCACTGTATTCAAGTAATTTACAAATTTGAACTCAGCCAAACTAACCTTTGAGTATGTAAGCTTGAAGAAGATTCGAATCAAGTTGGAGTGCCTTATCACAGTCTTTTACCACATGCTTGTGAAGCTCCAGTTGACTATAACAGAAAGCTCGGTTGCTACAATACAACAATTGAAAGAAAACAGTTAAAAACACTAGGTCAACATCCTGATGTGCTATGTACAAAAAACCTAGAAATCTCTTAATGGAAAAGAAAAACAGTGAATTCGACTGAGATCAGATCCAAACCATATATCTTGAATCGAGCAAGACTTGGATAGGAGTTTGTCTAGAATTCTAATGGCTTTGGACCAATTGCGTGAGCTACAGAGCTTCGCAAGCTCAGCTCTCTCACTTGCCATGACTTCTGAGAGAGAGCTCAGGGAAATGGAAATGACCGAAAAAAAACAGATCGCCAAGTTTAATTGGAAAGAAAGAGCACGAGAGATCGCGAGTGGAGAAGAGAAGGGGAGGGGAGAGGAACGAGAGGTGGAGGGGAGGATTTGGGCCTCCGGGGTTTTTTTTTCTCTATTAGCGCTTTTTCATACAGAAGCTTATCCAACGAAAGGTAATTACTATTTCCAAAGTGCTGATAAAAAAACCAGTAGAAATACCGCGTCGTTGGCCTCCGTGAATATTGTAAGAACTTGAGTGCGAAATCTATATGCAACAACGAATTAGAACTGTTCAAATAGATTATTATGATGTATTTTCACCAAATTTATAAATTAAACAAAAAATAATACTAAAAATATATATTAATATTAACTTAAAATTAAAAATCTGCTTAATTTTATACGAAATGAATTCAAAAATTTATAAATTTTGCATATAAATACAATACTCGTAGGGGTGTCAATAGCACTCTTTAATTGCTTACTAAATTTGATAAAACGGGTATGGAAAAGATAAGGATTTTTTTTGTTAGCTAAACTGATAAGGGTACAGATAAAGACTATTTAGCACCCGTTACCCTATAGTATAATTATTAAAAAAAATATATAATTATATATAGATGTATATTCAATTAATAATTATATAAAACATTGAACGTACAATGAACAGAGCATAATAAGTGTTTGATTGGTCCAGTCGTGATTTCATTTCTACGTAATTATTCATCTCTATTTTATCAATTACTTTTATTTGTATGTTTTGTTTTTTAGTTAAAGATCTGGGAAAAAAATATTCATGTTTTGGATTTTCTTGTTTTGATAAGAAAAAATCAATTTAGTTAGAATTTATGGCATATTTGTATTTTGATTTTTATATTAGTAACATGATTGTATGTGTAAAATGAATGAATTTTGATTGTTTATTTATAAAAATAATATAACTATTATATTAGTATTATTCGTTATTTATCTGTTACTTGATAATTTTAACGAATAAGGACAGAATATGGTAAAACTTATTTTTAATGGGTAAGACTAGAATATAGGTTAGATTTATTAATACGAATATGAAAATGCTTTCACCCAAACCGCACCGCACCCATTAACATCCCTAATCGCTCATAAGATAAAGATCAAATTGAATTCATTTGAAGCCTATTTGATGAATTTAAGAATACACTGGAATCAGCAGTTCAGGAAACCCGGGTAGTCACAAAAAGCGGGACCCATTTTTGGGTTCCGAATTGTACACCATGTCTAGACAAAAATACGAAGATAAACATTCCCCTCGTTTGCTTTTGTAACTAAAATGATTCAGTTGGGCTGTTATGATGCGCTCTAAATGGAAACCAGGAAAGAGGTAAACAAAAACATTGGAAATAGATATGGATTGTTTACTAAATATCGTAGATTCCGTTAACAGTCTGGAATTGCTGCTATGCGAAGCAAAGCATTTTGTTATGGGAGAAGTGATTCGCTGAACCGGGTCGTCAGGAAATTTTTCTCCTATCCTGATCCACTGAGATTTTGAGAACAGAACTGGTAAATTTTAGAAGAAATTGTAAGAAATTAATGTAAATAAAAGTATCGCTCAAACAATAGAAGTTTCTGGATATAAAGGAAATAAAAAACGGTACATCAGTTGTTTTTCTTTTGTTAAACCTAAATCATAATTTGTTGCTTATTCATAGGATTCCAAGCCGCTGCTGAGACGCAACCTCTTCATCCTTTTTTTTTTTCTTCAACCAAAGTACCTGTTCGGATTCCCACTTTCCCATGAAAATTCAATGGAAATTCACCAATGAGATTTAATTTCAAAAGTGTTGGTTGGCTTGTTATAGAAAGAAATTGAATTCTAAAGATCCCCCCCCTATTATTCCGTGCTACCCGAACACACCTTAATTAAGGCTTAATCCTATTCTTTACAAGGCCCAAGTCCATTAACCAAACAAAATATTAAACAAGGAAAAATATTAAAGTGGTAACAAGGCTTGGGCCAGGTCCATTTCGCCTCTTTATTTTCTATTTATTTCTACTCATCTCTTCTCATTCAACTTCTGTCCGCAACGAGCTGCTCTCCTTGCACTGAAATTTTCGTCGTAGGCCCGCAAATGTTGCCATCACGACGCCAGTAGCCGATTGACGTGACGCTAGCGGAGCTGCGTGAAGGGCAGGCTATAGAGAAATTGAGCCTCCTGATCTACTGTATTTCGAGCTCTTCATCTTTCGTGATGGAGCGAAAGAATTACTTTTCTCACGCAGCACCCACCAAGATCGCAATGGTTTGATGAAACTTGTTTTGCGTGGCTTCTTCTTTGTATTACACTAAAGTTCATGAGAACTTATATATTGTCTTCATCTATTTTTTCGAAGACTTGTGAATTCTAAAATATGAAAAATTGTTGATGCATGCGTTCTGAACAGAAAAACAATTTTTCGCAATTGATCTCGTGCAAGCAATTATTTTTTTTTTTTTACGGATTGTAGGACAAGCAAAGTTTAAAAAAATAATTTCTCATTCTAATTTTAGTAAACTGTTCCATTATAGTTAAATAACACACACACATTTGCATAACACACAGAACCCTTTTCTAAAAATAAGAAGAAATATTATATTTTTACGATATTTTTATATGTGATGTACATTTAAAATGACTATTTGAATATAAAAAAGTAAAATGTAGACACCATTTATATTCCAATTGAAATATAAATATTTTACAATAACCTAATTTGACATTCGAGCTTGGGATTTGAGAGTACTGAAGGTTTCAAAATAATGGAGGCACTAGTAGAAAAGGCAACTGAAACCTCATATCAGATCAATGCCGAAATTTTTATTTATACCATTTAAAAAAAAAAAACACTCCAAAATATGAGGAATTCCATATCTACTAGGGCCGGGGGGCCGCAATTGGTTTGGAGGTATCTCAAAAACATAAATATATTTAATATTACACTGTATTTTTGGGCTTTTGGGGGGCCGCCAAGCCAATCTGCGCCCCCCAAGAATGGAGCCGCAGATTGGCTTGGCGGCCCAGGAAGATGTGAAATTCTCCCACAATGAGGTTGTTTTGGTTGTTTTTTATTATGGTATAAATAAAATTTTCGGAGATCAATGCGCCACTTTTTTTTTTGTAAATACCCTAAAAAAATAACAAATCTACCCTCGTACTTCAAAAAAAAAATTAAAATGACCAAATCGCTCCATTGAGGAGCGGTTAGCTCCAGACCAGGCCGCCCCCTAATGGGGCAGTTTGGTTTTGCCTATATATTGAGGGGTACCCCTCCCGTTTTTTCACTATCTCATTTCAATTTTTTACCCTCTCACTCTCCTCTTTTTCTCTCTTTCTCCAGCAGATTGCCCCAGTTTTGCATGTAAGTCCCTCTAGTTTTATTATTTAAATTTTTAGTCCAAAATTGTTTAGAAATTGTTCGGAATTAATATAAATTGTTAGGAATTGTTTTGAAATTCTCCAAAATTGTTTAGAATTAATATAAAATTTCCAAAATTGTTTAGAAATTGTTAGGAATTGTTTAGAATTAATATAAATTGTCCAAAATTGTTTAAAAATTGTCCAAAATTATTTAGAAAATGTCCAAAATTGTTTCCAATTAATATAAATTGTTAGAAATTGTTTAGAAATTGTCCAAAATTGTTTAGAATTATTATAAATTGTCCAAAATTGTTTAGAATTAATATTAATTGTTTAGAAATTGTCCAAAATTGTTTAGAAAATGCCCAAAATTGTTTCCAATTAATATAAATTGTTAGAAATTGTTTAGAAATTGTCCAAAAAAATTTAGAATTAATATAAATTGTCCAAAAATGTTTAGAAATTGTTAGAAATTGTTTAGAATTAATAGAAATTGTCCAAAATTGTTTAGAAATTGTTAGGAATTTTTTAGAATTAATAGAAATTGTCCAAAATTGTTTATAAGTTGTTAGGATTTTTTTAGAATTAATATAAAATATCCAAAATTATTTCCAATTAATATAAATTGTTTAGAAATTGTCCAAAATTATAAATCAAGGTGGAACTGGGGTGGAGCTGTGATCGCCCACCTATACAGAGGCTTGTGTCATGCTTGTTTGGTAAGTCTCTACTAATATTGTTATTTTTGTATTACAAATATTAGTGTTGAGTAAGTACCAAAATTGCACCTATTGTAAAAATTCAGGTGAAGAAAAAGCAGATTGTCGGGCCACTTCTTTAACTCCAGCAGTGGTCATGGTCACATCTACCGGTCTGTCGGTCTGTTATTCCAGATCCTCCTCCCCGCTAGACAAGACTAGACGCCGAGAGATGACCCGCATACGGTGTCTTATGGGGTAGTCACCACACCTACGAGAATATGGGCAAGGGGAAGACTGTGGGGATTTCTTATGTCCACAATCAGCTCCAGATGCTTCACGATGCGAACGTCACCTAGTACCCGTATCGTGCATTCTACGAGAATAACCTTCTCTGCCGGCTGACATTGGAGAAGGGGGTCTCTGGTATTATCGGGGGCCAGTCGTATGTTACTGGATAGTGGAGTACCACTATCCTGATCGGGTGCCCCGTCAGTTCGACTTGGATGCGTTTGTCCCTGACTTCCCTACGCTGGACGAGACACAGACCACTAAGCTGCACAAGTAAGTATCGGCTACTTAATTCATGATCATTTTATTACTTGTTTAATCTTACACATTACTAATATTATACAGGGTTCTAAATAGCTAGTTATAACTGCGCTATAGCTTTTTCGGACCTTAAAAGCTATAACGCTATTAACTGCCTTTTTTATAATGATTCTAAATAGTTAGCTATGGTTGCGCTATAGCTTTTTCTGACCTTAAAAGCTATAGCGTTATAATCGCTATTTAGAACATTGATATTATATTATAAATAATTTATATTGTAGGACTAACCACCATAAGCCCAAAGTCGACTGGAGCCTGCATTATGCGGAGGATTACCAGAGGGCCCGATCTCCGCAGGATCATTTATGGTAGCCGCCATCGGCTGATGACGTCACCATGGGTGTTGGGCTTTGGGCATTGAGATATGTCGTTTGGTACCATATGTGGGGCATGCCATTAGTATATCTGCAGGGGCACTATGGTGAGAACCTTCGACGGAGACTACTTGGTGATGGAGCTAGAACTTACTTGCCTTTCGGTCTGATCCAGGCTCGCACGGTAAATATAAATGAAATTGACATATTTAATAAATTAAATGTTTATTTGTTCTTTGTTTAAATAATCATGAAAAAACATTGTGTGCGGGTTTTGACCGCTATTAGAGGAGTCGCACACAGCCTGGTGTGCATGGCAAAGACTGGTTGAAGGGCAATATGATGTCGAGTGGGAGTGGGTTGCAGGCTATAGATGCCTTTTTCTCTGCTTTATTTGGCACACCGCCTCCTCCCACGTATCATTCTACTTGGAAGGCTGATCTATGGGAGTGTCGTACACAGTCGGTGATCCAGGAGGAGGATCCATGGGCGACTGGTACAGCGTTAGAGATCTAGGAGGAGATGGATGTGCATGATCAAGAGGAGGATGAGGCAATTCAGTTGGGGTATCAGCTGCCGCCTAGGCAGCGCCGTCCACCTACTAAGTTGGATATCTCTAGTCGTCGCCCTCGTCGTTAGGTTTTTCTTATGGTATGCTCTAGTTTTAGTTAGACTGAATTTCTAGTATTTTATGTTTGAATTGTTATATTTTATGTTTGAATTGTTAGATTTTATATTGTAGACTTAACATTTTGTTATTTTTGTTTTGTTGTTTATCTAGTCGAACAAAATCAATTTAAAACATTACAAATATAAGAAATAAAATTATAATAAAATTATAACAAATTATAAAACATTACAACAAATAAAATTATAACCCTAAATTATAAAACATTACAGTAAAATAATAAAACATTACACAACAAATTATATAATACATGGTTTGAACAAATTTAAAAAACAACATATCATAATACATCTTATAACAAAAAAATTAACATAAATATAGTAATACAACATTATTTAGAAAAAAATTATTATATATCAAACCGCCCCACTGAGGGACGGCCTAGTCTGAAGCTGACCGCCCCACTGTCACTGAGGAGTTTAATATTGAGAACTGACCGCCCCTCAGTGGGCCGGTTTGGTCATTTTTGAATTTTTTTTCTAGATTTGCTATTTTTTTAGGGTATTAAAAAAAAGCGGATCAATGTACTACCAGATATTTGTAAAAAGATAGATAGCTTCGTTATTCTCTCTGGATGCGTTTGGATCGTCAAGAATAACATGAGGTTAACATTGTTCTAGTGACTATTTTCCTTCACTATTCTACGTTTGAATCACCCTAAGAATAGAGCTATTCTTGAAATTAGCATTGTTAACCCACCCAAACGATGGAATAGCGCAGGTTAGCACTATACATGCTATTCTCAGGGTTGCATCCAAACGCACCCTCTCTAGCTTTAGCATTTTTCTATAACATGGCGCCTTAGCATAGAAAGAACTAAAGTGAACTACTCAGTTACAAACTATCTGACCCCAAGACAACAGAAGAGCAAACTAATAGGTACAAAGAAGAAAAGAAACATAAACATACTCTAATTATACCAATCACGTTCTATAAGATCTGCTTTTATACAAAATGAAAATAAATAAATTAAACATTCCAACTCGCCAAAATAATAAAAAAGATTTTTACCAAGTCAAAAAAATTTCTCGGACAACCCCTTCTCCTATGTACAAACGCGAAGCTTTTTGCATCACATTTGAGCCTAAACATTTTTCTTGTTAGACAATAAAAACAAAGCATATATGCAATGTTAGTTCCGACTCGATGACGAGTGAAACAAGTCCCAAGAAGCTTCCTTTTTCTGCTGAAGCATGCCTGACTCATCAGAGTTGTGTAAAAATATATCAGGTGGTGCATTGGTGAAGAGGTACTTGCTGTCTGACAGTCGGGCTTTTGATCTCTGCTGATCCATATATATGACCACGACAGTTATGTCATCATGAAAATGCCGCCTCACACCTTTCTTTATGTGTCTCAAGTCTTCATATCTCATTTCTCTTTTCTTAGCTGCCTCAGTAAGAGCAGCCTTTACTAATTTCTTAGCAATTCCCTGCAAAATTTTAGAAAAAAAAATTATGACCATTAAACCCCTTAGGCACCATAGCTTTTACTTGCATCCTAGGCTAAGCCTATACATATAAGGACACAAAATACCATATTTTGTTCTTCATTGATGCAGTGAGGTCATGTTGTGGGGAGAACAAAGGTTACTAGGGTATCTTTGTTTTTCGTAAAAAGTTGTGCAAATAACCCTACTTTGTTATTCATTAATTAAGAGAGGTTTGCATGGTGAGAATGAAGGTTACTAGGGTCTCTTTCCAAGACTGACCCAGGTATGGAGAGAACAGTAATCATGTTATTTTGGTTTGTATGAGATATTCCTTAATTTTCCTTTTTTTCTGACAAGCATAGCTGCCTACCTCTCATGATCCTACTACATTCGGAACAATAAAAGAAGCTTAGAATCTTACTGATCTGGGGTTCTTGAAGACAATTTCAACAGCAGCTTGATCAGTCAAGTGCTCCCATAAGCCGTCAGATGCAAATATGACAAATCGGTCTTGGGGCTTGAGTTTGCGAACCCGTATCTGAGGCTCCGCTGTCATAACTGGACGTTTCAATGTCACTGGAGAGACAAACTGCTGGAACAGAGGATCCTTGCTGTACTCTGGTTTCTTCAGGTATACATCCCCAATTGACCTTGATACCTACAAAAGTCATAGCAGTGGTTAGCTTTTCTGTGGTTACAAACATGACAACGGAAAATGCAGATATTGAAGATACTGTCTTTCAATTAATTAGCCTCTTGTAAGTAAAGTGGATGTCCGTGCTTATTATTGTGTAACAAATAACAAAAGAACAGATGACATGATGAGACATGCAATAGCTTATCACTAAAAAATAGTTGACTCTAAACAACAAAAAATGATGTCTTTTAAATGTAACAAGAGAAATGTAAGTTACGAGTCACACCAACATGATTAAGTCCCAAATTGCTCTAAGACCTTGCTTTTCAAAAAATAGTTCCCGTCTTAACTTGCTTCACAAAAGAAAATGACTCCAAAATTAAACATTACATATTGGTATTTCTCTTAGTATTTAGTTGAGTTGGGAAGAAGTAGGAAGTGTTATATTACCATATTCCATACAAGTACAATCCTGATATTCTCATTGAAACTCCTCCCTCTCTGCTTGTGGGTGCATCTATCTTAATATTTCCAATATAATATTATGTTTAAAGAGCAGTATACATTCGGTACATAACCTCTCAATGCCTGATACATCATAACATGCCAAAAATTCAAAGTGATTTGATCTAGTAATGTGTGTAACCACATGCAGGGACAATATATGAAACAAAAAGATGAGATGAGAATTACAAAATTCTTCAATCACTTAGCACGAGAGGGAACAATTCTCCTAAATAAAGGTTTCAAGTTGCTTTATCTAAAGTGCAACTCATATTACATGATAAAACTGAAACTCAGGAGCAACGCTAAAGGAGATATTTTATATAACACAAATTGCCAAAATCCTTGCAGCATATGCTTTATTAAGTGTGATGCCACTTCCTACTTTACAAAAGAATATGACACTCAAATAAATATTTTAATTACATATACTTTTTTCAACTAGTGGTTCTTTCAAATATTAGGCAGGCATATTCCCCCCTTAATCCTAACAAACAAAAAGTATAATTTTGGACATGAAGAGATTGACTGCTTCCTGGCCATAAGCTTCCATCCAGAATATCTTACTTTTTCATAATTTTTCCTAACAATAATCCTCTAACCGCAGAATTAAGGCACATATTCCAACTTTTCTAGTCCCCAACTGAACAGTGTCTCAGGGAAGATCACTAGGGGACATAATTATTCCAAAAGGAGCACTCCAAGAAACGTAACCAGGCATACAAAAGGATCATATCGAGATGAGGAATAAATCTCGAGGAAGGAATAAATCTCGAGGAATAATTCCAAGAATAAGATATTGCTTTAGGCCACATGTAAAGCTACAAAAAAATGACATAAAGCAAACAGTTCGTTCGACAAATGAAATTCTTTGACTAGGGACCAACATTTAAATAAATTTCTCTCTATCCAGATGCAAACAAATTCACAAAGCCAGAAGGCATGTAAGCAATACTAACTCTTAAAACTATAAACTCAATAAAGTATGATCACTTAGAACAGTTCAAAAAGAGGAAATATGAAAAGATTGCTAACTGTGGAAGTACAGTGCTCGATAGTAATAGGTAATCAGCAGCATAGATTGCTCAACCAAAAGGAAAGAAGATTTTTCTAATAACAGGACTTCCCTGCAGAACCTAAGATTTACAAGGAATTCGTGCAAAATTTGAGAAACTTATCCCAACTTTCCTATACCATTTTTATTTTTTGATAATTTTCAAAGGTTGCATGCAATATTTTGAGGTTTTGCATATTAAGACTTACATTACGGCTGCAAAACCTAAATACAAGTATTCCCAGAAAAATTCGAGAAACTTCTCCCATTTCCCTATTCTCACTTTAAATGTTTGATACTTACAGGGTTGCATTCAATATTTTGACGTTTTGCATAGTTTAACTTCGGTTATTGCCACAAGGTTAAGCCACTACCAAATTAAAAGATCCAGTTAGCTATACCAACATCCTTTAAAGAAAATTACCAAGTAAAAGTTAAAATGTACCTGGATAATGCCCTTAACCCGCCAAACTCCTCTGGTATGCACCACGATATGGCTGTCATCTGGATGCAATGCAGTCAATTCCTTTCTGACCTCCTCTGCGGCTGCATTATGATCAGTTGACAATCTCTCTGCCACAACCCTTCTACTATCTGAGCCCCTCTTTCCCAGCACAGCTCTAGAATCCCCACAGTTGGCTACATAAAGGGTATCATCAGTAATAGCCCCAACCAAACAGCATGACCCAACCGAGGCTATTTTCGGCCGGGAGAGCCATGAAAGCTTCACCAAATGGAGGAATTCTTCTTCGGTTGACTCAAATGCCTTTTTTATTACATCGCTTGATAATCCCCCTTGTTTTGATGCAAATTCTGTATGATAACAAATAGATGTCAAGAAAATTCTTTGATTTTTAATACAAAAATCAAAGTAAGAGCTCTTTTAACAGTACCAAACTTTTGTTACATTATGGAGCCTACTCTCTATCGTTTGGGAAATATCTATGCATCTAATGTGGGTTAACTAGTATAAAGATAATTAGTAGAATTGCAATAGAGGCGATAATGAGATCAATCAACTGACAGAATGCTGCCCTGTCTGTACAGATCAGCTATCATTCAGTCTTCTGTTGCAGAGGAAAATTGAGAGGTTATACATTTGCTTCTTTCTTTCATACTAATCGATATTGAAAGAAATTGAACAACTGAATGCAACAAGATATATTATACCCCAAGAATTTGATTTTCTTAGCTATTCTTGAGGTTTTTTTTATGACAAAATTAAGCAGATACAAGAAAAGTAGTGACAAATTTTGTTTATCCATTCCAATGGAAGAGAAACTATTTTTGTCTGTACCCCAATTATGTCAGATCAAGTAGACAAAGATAGATATATGCCCACTATGCATTCCCTACCGAATCAACTAAATTAGCCTTTACTCCCTTGATTCTTCCCATCATTTCTGAACTGAAATTATTATTACCAGTAGACAAAGATATATGTCCACTATGTAGTGCTTTTCATGTCAAACCACCAGAATTCTAAACTTGCCAATGGATCAAGACCCGCAGCTGAGCCTCTATATGAAAATTACCTGGCAAAACCCCAAATTACACTGCCCCTTCCGTTTTCAGCTATCAAATCCGATTCGATGAAATCTCAAATCCAAGAATTGACTTCACCGACCAATTCAACGCAAAATAAAATCAAAGAGAAAAAGCCACGTTCTTAATCAAATACTTACCATGGAGATGAGGAAAGAGACGAGTGGAGACAAATCGAGATGCCTCGGGCCCCCCATGGCCATCGTACACCCCGACAAAGGTTGCGGACGGTGACGTCACTACCTGGCCTTGATCCTCAAGCGAATTGTTCGCTTGTACCACAGCAATTGAGAAATCGCCGGTGGCATGTGGCTTCAGCTCCGCCTGCCACATCAGCACATCGCTGCCGCCGAGCCTCATGCCCAGGCACCTTTCCATCGGCCTCATCATGGTTCGAAGCAACATCTCCGCTTTCCTTCGCTGCGACCTTCCTTTACTTTCGTTATTTTCTGTATTCGGAAAAGGAGCGAGGCTGAGTCGCTGAGAGAGACGAGAGAGAGGAACGAGAGTTCTCGTATTTTCTGAGGAAGTTCGAAATGAAAATGAGGGAATAAAACCAAGGGTTGGGGAAAGAAGAAGGAAAGGAAAAAGCGTAAGGAACGAGTGACTAATGCCCAACTCTGTATTAATATATAAAAATTGGTACTGCGGGTTGGTAATTATATTATATAATAAACCGCTAGGTAGATGTTACAAGGTCAAGGGCAGATCGGAAGAGCCGGAGAGGTGAGCAGAGAATATCTTTTGCAAGTATGAAAAGTACTTGGATATTTTCGAAGTTACCCTGTAAATAGCTGTTTATCTCGTAAAACTCGGAAGTAATGACTATTTTATTATCGCGTTGATTATGGTCCTTCCGAAAATTAATATTTTGACAATTCCTTTTTGATATATTCTTTTTACAAATCTTTTTTAATCTGAACGAATTTTTGAAATATATGAAAAAAGGTACTATTTAAGTAGGAAAAAAATTAATAAGGTGTGATTATACTAAATTTTAATAAAAAAGAGGGGCCATGGAATAAATAATTGTTCGATGTAACCTTCCACCGATAATTTACCATTGATGTGACGGAAAAAAATCTTCTTGATACAGAAATTATTATCAAATGGTCCTTCTAATTATAAAAAATTAACGTGAACGTAATTCTTCGAATATTAATTACAGCTGTATGTAAAATTGTAAATAGAATGCTTCAGTATGTATTACATAATACATTTTCCACGCACTCGCAATACTAAACACTAAATTTTACAGATAACTAATAATTAATTAATAGTTAATAATGTTAAAAGGATTAAGCTTTCGGTCAAAGAAAATGGACGGTCACGATCTGGCGTCTGAATGGAAAGTAACTGGCACTGAAAGACATGGGACAGACTACAAAGTATGGAGAATTTTGGAAATTTTTTATTGGTAGTAATTAATAGAAAAGGATATTGACAAACATATTTATATTGGTAGTAAGATCGGTAGTAATTTTACCGATCTAAACCAGCTTTTCTTTTTTCCTTTAATTTTTTCTAGTAAAATATTTTTTTTACAAAAATAGATAAAGTACCTTAAAATTTAGATATATCAAAAACATTCCATCTATTTTTGAAAAACTTTTCATATTTTACTAGAAATCAAATATAAGAATTCTCTCCATCATACATCAGATTTAAAAAAAAATTAAGATCGTAGAATTCCTACCGATCTTACTACCAATATAAATATTACTGTACTCTTACTGTTTGTCTATATTCTTTTCTATTAATTACTACCAATAAAAAATTTCCGAGAATTCAGATAATTTCTGGTGTGAATGTCCTTTTATTAATGTTTTTTTTGTATATTTTTATAAGATATTCTTATCAATGCAATATCAAGTAGGAATTTTAAGAATACTAAATATTCTGTATTTTTATATGTCCTCACACCTCACTTGAAATTCATGTGCTCAATCAGTATCTCACACGCATCGCCCCTACTAAGATGAATCACGTTTTAGCCAAGTATTTATACAATTAAAGTATGTATTTAGCTAATTATATTGTTAGGAATATAGTAAAATAATAAATTGAATATAGTAAAAAAAAAAAAGTTTGATTAATTATTATTGACAAGATCTCGACTAAAACCAATCCGGCAAACAGAGAAAGATTAATAGATATAAAATGTCACTTCAGTTATGAAGTTAAAAAATACAGTTTCAGTGTTCTTTAATTTTCATATGTATAAATGATTTGGAAATAATTAGTACTTTAATTATCTCTTGGATGTATTAATGGTTTCGTTAATAGAACATGCAGAATTTTGTGCCGTTTTTTTTTCTCTTCAAATTTTTGTTTGTGTGTATTGCCTAGCTAGCTTCAAAGACATGTCTGTCTAATTATTTGATAAATAAGTATGGTTTAAAACTCAATCTGATGGGTATTGGTATGAGTTGATTGACCGAAATTTTTAAATATACCATTTGAAAAATGATAAACTGAAAAACTATAAATTATCTGAATTCCACATTTATCATGGACGAAATATCAAGTTGCGTCCACAGATTGGGTGGACGCAACTTGAAGTTGCGTCCATTAAACCATATTAATACCGAATTCACAGTAAGTTTTAATATATATATTTTTTTATTAATTTTCAAAAGTAGAAGGAGAAACTTATAATTTAGATGTACTAGAAGGAACATCAAACAAATAGATAAAATATCTTATAATTTAGATGTAGTAGAAATATTTTTCGGACATGATTTTTTATTGTTGTAAAAAAATTAAACTATTTCTTGATGTGTTACTGAAAAAAAATGTTTTGAATCTCAATTATTGATTCCGGTTCAAAAGTCATTTCTGGATAAATAAAGAAATTATCGTTGTCTTTCTAGTAATTCAAATATACTCCATCTATTTTAAAAAAAAATTGATTTGACATCCGAAATGTCAAATTATTTTTTTTAAATAAATGGAGTATCTTAGAATTTGAATATACTAGAAGGACAATGATAATTTCTTTATTTACCTAGAAATGACTTTTGAACTGGGATCAATAACTGAGATCCAAAATATTTTTATTTTTTTTCAGTAACACATCAAGAAATAGTTTAATTTTTTTTTACAACCGTAAAATTCCTACTCGAAAAATGTTTCGTAGTACTTCTAGTACATCTAAATTATAAAATACTTTATCTATTTTATTTGATGTTCCTTCTAATATATTCAAGTTATAAGTTGCTCCTATTTTTAAAAATTAATAAAAAAATATATTAAAACTGTCCACCAATATTTGAACGCAACGTGACGTCGCGTCTATGTTAAATGTGAAATTCTTATCATTTTGTGGTTTTTCGGTTTATCTTTTTTTGGAAATGGTATTTTTAAAAATTTCAGCTAATAGGAGTGCTACGCAATCTGAGCACGTACCAGTTTCTATATTTTCTGCGTATGTATATGTACGTTGCTACCAGTACAATAATTCTCTTGTAATATAAACTTTAAGTTTAATGATAGCCTACCGATATTTTTATCCAAAAAAAGAAGAAGTGTGATCTAACATCCAAAATTCTCAAAATTTGCTAGATCTTAAAAATGACGAGCATGTCAGAATTAAAAAAGATCAAGGAAAAGTAACACAAGCAGACATAAATTAAAGCTTGATTTTCTTTTTAATTATTTGGTGCATCAATGGAAGTCATCAATCATCCATATCGATCGACTCTCTCATACAAAAGATTTGGTCATTAATTCAAAATGGCAATGTAATAAAAAAGAATATGGAATCAATACGATATTCTGAGAAGAAATTAACGTGTTTCCACGAATAAATCTTCAGAATCGGTCGTTTAGGAAAAATTGACCTATACTCTATGAAAAAAATTAAATTATCCACTATAACAATTATATATTTGCTTGACGCGTTACTTTATTACAAGCCTGAATTGAACCATTTGAAACCATTAATTGTATCAATAAGATCACGTGTTAAGAAAGCTAGGTACCTAACACTAACAGTAAGGCTTAAATGGATATACGCTGATGTGTATCTTAAATTCTTAATCTTACTACTTGACCGTAGCTGTTATCTTAGCCAGCGATCTTATCTTTTGATAAGAAGACTTCAAGCAATTCCTTGCACAATACCAAAAGAAATGGTACATTAACTGATCCATAGCTTGACCAGGTTGTATGAATCTAAATTTATATAAAATTTACACTTGTACAAAAATTATACAAAATTTACTATTATTTATAAATTATTGACAAGTGTTTTGTTGGAAAAAAAGATGTACGAGTCCGAAAAAATTAATACTCTAGACTGAAAAAAATAAATATATATTCCTCATTATTAAAAAAAATACATATTTTGATTTTTCTAATCATCGTCACCAAACATAACATTAAAAAAAATGTGATGAAGTTCATTTATTTATTTTTGAAATAATGTCTGACATCATCCATATAGTATTTGGATGAAGCCAAAGACCAATCAAAGAAGAGGAAATTAAACACGGTTTAGGTCAATGCATAGTCGAGTTTACTTGAGGATTAAGCAGCCGAATTGGCCTAATTAATTGACATTTCCTTGATAGGAGAGAATAGTAGCCTTTACATCACTGCTGAAGTGCTGAATAGGTTAAAAAACACACCTGATAAACCAGTTTGCTTATATAGCGTAATTAATGAGAAATTTCGGAAGGTCGCTATTATCATAAAAGAGATATTCGTTTTTTATACTTTGAAAAATAATGAAAGTTATATTTGGTGAGAACAAGGCAGGCCAGCAAACAAAAGGTTTTATTTTGAGGTGGCTTATTTGATTAAAGAAAGAAGAAGAATGAAACCTTTCTGGAAGAATTATGATTACAAGGACTGCCGACGTTTTTAATATCCAAAGTTTAATAGAAATTAATTAATATACCCAATTCCGTTAGGAAGTTATAAAAATGTCCGGTACCCAATTTAATTCAGTACCGGTCAGTACTCAAATTTTTTTTTTTTTGGCAACAGTACCGGCTATTTTCTGGCCAGTACTTAATTTTTTTTTTTTTTTAAGGATGAGCATAGCATAGTTGGCTAGAAGAAAAAGTCGTAGGAAACTCGGATTGAAGTACCGATGTTTTTTTTTATAGTGTCGTATGACACTAAAGTTTAGTGTTCGCATGCGGTTAGTGAATTTAATTTGACAATAACCAGCATTCTAAAATTGAGTACCGATGCTTTATGCACGGTCTAACGACGGCAGAAGTGCATCGATGTTTCATTGCAAAAACATCAGCGACGCACCGATGTTTTTTTAGCACTACCCTGCTTAATTGCCAATGTTAAGTCTAATAAAACACCAGTGACGCACCGATATTTTTTTAGCATTACCCGGCTAATAGAACATTGATGTTTCATTGCAAAAACATCGATGATGCACCGATACATGCAATCGATGTAACACACGCATCCAACCAAATACATTTGTTTGATCTTAGCCAAACCAAGTGCAAACTTCAATCCGAGTTTCCTACGACTTTTTCTTCTAGCCAACTATGTTATGCCCATCCTTAAACAAAAAAAGAAAATTAAGTATCAGCCAGAAAATAACCGGTATCGTTGCCAAAAAAAAAATTGTGTACCGGCCATTTTCCAGCTGGTACTGAATTAAATTGGATACCGATCAGAAAATAGCCGGTAAGGACATTTTTATAACTTTACTGCATGTTGTCCGGACTACGCCCCAAAAAAATATTAAATAAAAAATTAGATACTTTTTTTTTTCCTCTAGACAATAATATTAAATACTGGGTACAAATGATTTTTTAAAATACTAAAGACGTTTATATTGATAAACAAAACAATTAGTCACCCGGTATTTCATGTAGAAACACAAAAAATATATTATTTCAGAGTTATATTTCTATTCTTATACTAAGCACATAGATGTTCTGATCCATCAACAATTTTAAAACAAAAGTGCTGTGATATTTTCTAAATAAAATAGAGAAGCTGCTGACAAGTATACATAACTTGTTTGTTTTGTTGGAAGCTTCAACCGGAGAATGAGATTTCATATTGCTGTATTTCGTCATTACCTACGTGTCAAAAAAGTAAACATGATCAAAGATGAGGAAGGAAAGCCCGAGATTTTCATTAATATCCAAAGTTTAATAGAAATTAATATTTATGTTCAGAATTCTGGATTTTCGTCAAAAATGTCTAAGCCGAACACTTTGTGGCCGGCTTACGCTTTTTTTTTTAAACACTATGAAGAGCAAGATAATGAAATCTAATACTAAAATACGCTTTTATTTGTTAGATTACTTCTTTTAATATATAATTAACATATTTATACTAAAATACGCTAAATTACTTGAATTATGTTGAATTACACTATATTAATTTAAATTACATTACGTTAAAATACGGTAAATTACGCTAAAATACATATGAATATGGATGATATCTTCACTGAAAATGCGAAAAACGACGACGAAACTTCAAACGGTCATAAAACGGCGCTCGAGTGTCCAATTTCAGAAAATGACCACTTTCATGCTAAAGCTTGCGAAAAGACGCATGCGAAAATTCAGAATTGCCAAAAAACTAAGGGAAGAGCCTCAAAACTTGAGTTAAAGTTTCCGATTAAGATTTTTATTTCTATTATTCAATCTAAGTAGCTCAGTAAATTACTTACATAATGAACTTGTAGAATACCAATTTTTACTATTTTTCGAATTTTTTTACTATTTTTTTGATTCATGAAAGATGACACAAAATCGGTCTCCTTTAGCATAATTTTGCGTAGTTTAGCGTAATTTATAGTATTTCAGCATAATTAGTGAAGTTATTGTAATTTAACGTAATTTAGTGTAATTCAACATAATTTATTGTAATATAGTGTAATTCAACATAATTTCAAGTAATTTAGCTTATTTTAGTATATATGCTAATTATATATTAAAAGAAGTAATCTAACAAATAATTGAGAATGACTAATATACAAACGTTTGTTCCTGGACTCACGAACAAACGATTCGGTTCTTCGATTTTCAAAGTCCAAACAGTTGATCCAAACCGTTAGATATTCAATCTATATTAAAATGTGCTTGGAGACCAAATTTTACATTTTTTGGA
The DNA here is from genome assembly GCA_028015225.1 of Carex myosuroides. NCBI lineage: Eukaryota > Viridiplantae > Streptophyta > Magnoliopsida > Poales > Cyperaceae > Carex > Carex myosuroides. The sequence goes on along the minus strand of CM051485.1, from coordinate 2,865,231 downwards.
ATTTTTTTACTATTTATTAAGATGATTTGAAAACTGCTGTTTTTATTAAATTTCTGCATCATTGAAAAACAACGGTTTTCATACTAGCTTAATAAGTAGTAAAAAAATTTCAAAAAATGTAAAATTTGGTCTCCAAGCACATTTTAATATAGATTGAATATCTAACGTTTTGGATCGACTGTTTGGACTTTGAAAATTGGAGAACCGAATCGTTTGTTCCTGGACTCAGGAACAAACGTTTGTATATTAGCCATTCTCCAAATAATTTAAACAAAAAAATTTAAATTTTCAGTGTTAGATTTCATTATCTTGCTCTTCATAGTATCTAAAAAAAAAAAAAGTAAGCCGGCCACAAAATGGTCGGCTTACGGAGGGGCATAAGCCGGCCATTTTGTGACCGGCTTGGACATTTTTGGCGAAAGTCGGAAATTCTGAGCATAAATATTAATTTCTAATTAACTTTGGATATTAATAAAAATCTCGGAGGAAAGCAAGTGATGGATCTGATTATTTTCCATTCTACCAAAAGGGCAGCATCGGTACAAAGGAAGAAAAGAAATTGAGTTGCGCTGTTGCGCAGGTCAGGTTGAGCCGTTGAGCCATCGGTTGCCAACGGCGCCAATTATAAAGTAATTAGACACATTTCATGGATAAAGCTCGAGGACTTGACAAACTACATGTGGATGTGGATAAAGTTCGGGAAACTTCTTTGGAGGTCGTTTAATGGATCCGCAAATGTCAAACCTTTTTGCAAAAGCTCGCCTTAATTAATTAAATTGATTCATTTAATTATCAGCCGACACTCAGCCGCCGTTAGAGAAGGAACGATGTGAACCGTATCAAGGCGGACGCGCCGCCTCTTTTTTTTTTTTTTTCTCTTTAATTAAGCGAGAGTGATGTTTATATGGAATCGGGTGTGGTTCAAGGATTCAGATCCAATAAGGTACCTTACGTGTAGAATGAGAAATTTGTGCTATTTGTTTTAGCCTATACTAATTTCAAATAATATGGTACGAATCTTAAACTAATTTCAAATAATCTGGTACGAATCTTCATACATTTACGATTGGCCGGAAAAAAAATATCATTCGGTTGGAATTGCTTAGACTGATGCGGTACCCTAGGAGATACGCTTCCGTAGTTTAACAAATATCAGATTAAATTCTGTTTGATACTCGATGGGAGTCATAAGATCTGTATTAAGATTTGTGCATACAAAATTTGATGTCCAGCCTCCATTCCATGTTCTTACAATAAAAACATAATGAACCGGTATGATCTTCTTTTCGCTCTCGGATTTAGAATTTCGTTCAACTTTTAATTTTTGTTTAAAGTTAGTGATTTTAATGCTTATTAACAATTTAATTGATAAAAAAAAATATTTATAACGAGTCAAGTAACTATAATTCTTAATCTACTTCTTTATTTTCACGAAATTCTCTAAATTATTTAAAATTACTCTAGTTACTCTTAATCACCCTCTAAATTTTAGATCTATTCTTTTACTAGATCTACTTTTTTAATCCAACATATATACACTATAATCACTCTAATATCTTATTCCTCATCTCGTTCGATGACCGGATATACTCACCGTCGCGCTCCAATCGAGATTAGAACTCTACGCTTCGAGTTCCGACGATAAATTAGTAAATTGGGTTAGCTCAAGAATAGCTCTATACTACTAACCTTATGGTGAGTTAGCAAGAATAAAACTAGTGGGGCTAGTGACATTAATAAAATATTTGATTCCTCTCATTAAGAATTAATTTAAATATTAAATTAGTATTAAATAATTTAGAATTAATTTAAATATTAAATTAGTATTAAATAAAATATTTAATTAGTATTAAATAAATATAAATATTAGATTAGATTAGTATTACATAAAATATTAGATTAAATATATTATAATATTAGTTTTAATACTCAATGTAATATAATATTAATTTAAATGTTAAATGTAATATAATATTTATTTAAATATTAGATTAATATTAAATAAATATAACATCAAATTAGATTAATATTAAATAAAATGTTAGATTAAATATAATATATTATTAATTTAAAAATTTAATGTAATGTAATTTTAGTGTAAATGTTAAGTGTTGAATGTAATATAATATTAGTTTGAATATTAAATTAGTATTAAATAAATATAATATTAGATTCAATTAGTATTAAATAAAAAATTATATTATATTAAATATAATATAATATTAGTTTAAATATTAAATGTTAGTTTAAATGTTGAATGTAATATAATATTAATTTAAATATTAGATTAGTATTAAATAAAATATTATATTAGTATTAAAAATATTAGTTTAAATGTAATATAATATTAGTTTTAATATTAAATATAATATAATATTAGTTCAAATGTTAGATTAGTTTAATTATTATTTTATTCATTTCCTCCATCGCTATTTCAAATATACAATTCAAACGATATTTTTACTAACTCGAATAGTCTAAAGTTAGCGCTATTTTTAAATCAGAATTAGCATTATTCTCAACCACTAACTCAAAAATTACTATTCTTGCATTAATTCTTGTACGATCCAAACGTACTCTAAGATAAAAGAATTTTGAGATTGTGTTGTATTTGGTATATGTTTGGTTTACAGTTTGGGGTACTATTGTCTTGGTTGTGATATAATGTGGGGTATTTCTGTTTTGGTGAATTTTGTTGTATTTATTGCTAGATACGTCAAGGTGTTGTAATGGGCTTACATTTTATTTTTATTTTTTTCAATTGTCAGACCTAGAAATATTCTAACCACGTGCTGCGTACGGTTAGCTCGGTCCAATGATCAACGTCGATTGATTCTGCCAACAAGCTAAACAAATTTAAATGTTTAAATAAATTGAAGACAAAGAAGTCCGTATTAATAATGTCGGCAGATTGTTTTAATTAATTAGAATTTTACATCTCAGAGACCCGCAATGGGATTTTATGATACGAAATCGGGCAAAGCGAGAGAAGGTACTGATGACACTTTTTAAGGCGGATATAAAAAAAACATTTGATACAGTCAGCTGAAATTTTATGATACGAACAATGTGACAAAATAGATTTCCAGAGTTATGGATAACATGGATCCAGAATTCGATACTGCTAGAGACGTCACAAGTCATTATAAATGGGCTCCTAGGAAGGAAAATCACTCTGCGTAGAGGAGTCAGATAAGAAGACCCATTATCTCCACTTTTTTTCATCATTGTAATGGATTTTCTAGCAAGATACCTTGCAAAGTTGACAACCGCAGGTACAATCAAGTTACCCTTCGCGAGTATGAAGCCATGCCTTCTATATGCAGACGACATGTTGTTTTCATCAGACCAGAAGTCTAACAAATACAAACTTTGCATATAGCACTCACAGTATTCCAAAAAATATCGGGTCTGACAACAAATCCACAAAAGTCTGAAGTACTAATCTCTGACCCTCAACCACAAGATGCAGATCAGTTGCCGGCAATTCTTGGATGCAGCTTAGGTGAATTCCCATTCACATACCTTGGCCTACCATTATCAAATAAGAGACTCCCAAAAGTAGCTTATTTGCCTCTCATTCACAAACTCAACAGCAGACTTGTAGGATGGGCAGCTAAACACCTTTCAATCACAGGTAGACTGGTTCTACTAAATGTGATTCTTTCGTCTCTGCCGTCGTATTTCATGATGGTTCTGAGGTTACCAAAATGGGTGATTAAGCAGGTTGACAAAATCAGAAGAAGATTCCTATGGTACGGTGTGAGCCAAGAGCCAAAAAAGATGAGTCTGGCAAAATGGGAAATGGTTTGCAGGCTGAAAGAATTCGGCGGACTTGGTATAACGGACTTGGACACTTTCAACAAGGCACTTCTCATGAAATGGTCTTGATACTGGCAAAAGTCAAAACAGAGGATGTGGAAACCAGTCTTCCAAGGAACGGAGCTCAATTAAAACCTCATGCCCGTGTCTTCATTATTCACAGCCGCACTAAAGCAAAGTCACGTCTTGTGGGAGATGACGGTCACGCATATTTATGGGCAAGGTGATCGGATATCCTTGTGGAACCATAACTGGGGACATGGCATATTAAAACACGAATTACAACTCTCATGCGACTGATGTTTCCATAAATCTAAAAGACGTTGTGCAAGGCACAATTACACACAGTTTCCAACAGATACTCACAGTTAAAGCAGAGGAGGAACTACAAACACTTACAGGTTACCTGTAGAGAGTGGTAACACACACGACCCAGGAATTGGATGACATTAAATGGAAATGGACGAAAATAGAGATTTATACGGCCAGAACTGCATACCGAGCTCTCAAAATCTGCCATACATTACAAATCACGTCAGCCGCCTATGGAAGTTAAGAGTACCACCTAAAACAAAAGTTTTTTGTTGGCTCTTAGTCAACAACAGGTTGCTAACCAACGACAACTTAAGAAAAAGAGGATGGCTTATCACAAACATGTGTGTCATGTGTTGTCGCGATTCCCCGTTCACATGGTAGGACAGTGCTCATTTGCAATAGAGATGTTTACAAGGATGAATATCACAACGAAAATGAGAACACACACCATTGACGCCCTGCTAAACCTAGACAACAACAAAAAAGAAAGAGCAACCTTACTAGTGGCAATGTTTGTCATTTGGAGAGAAATATGTGTACACATATTCAGAGGTATTAAGAAGACTCCGGAGGAACTAATAGAGAAAGTGACGCAATTGTTACACCGCCACAATGAACCAGCACGAGGAATCTGACTACTTAAGAAAATTTACATTAAGTTTTTTTATTTTATTCGCATTAGATCTTCTGTTTTTATTATTTTTCTTATTTTTTTTTTTTTTACTTTTGCTCAAGACTATTTGAGCAACTTGTGTTTATTTTCATTTTTGCAACTACAAAACTTTTATAACCACAATTATCAATTAAATATGAACTAGACCTCTATATTTCCTCAAAAAATAAGATCACATGATTCATGTCATGAATTTCGATGGTGGTAAAATAGTATTTGACAACTTACAATTAATAAGAGAACGTTTGGAAATAGTTTTTTACAAAGATTAATTATGAGATCTTAAAATAAAGTTAATAAAAAAGGAATAAAAGCGACCCGACAGGCAGACAAAAAAAAGTCAATAACCTAATTTAATGTGTGATGAAGATGACGGAGGCTAAGATAACAAGATAGAAATATTAAAATTGCACTTTTGACCTCAGAAAAGATTAAAGGCTACTCACAATTCACAAACGGAGCACAGCAAGGAAATATAGCTGACGTGTGAATTAATTGAATTAGCATGAATTTGGCCACAGCCTTTCAGAAGCTAATTCTTATTATTTAGTTATTTAAAATACTTTTGAGGAAAGAGACATTTATTAACATGCCTAGGCGAAATTTAATATGGCCAGGCGGCTAACTGTCGTTAGTGCATCTGTAAAAAGATTTTGTGTCTCTTTCTAATTAAAAAAATATAATATTTTTACTTGGTATATGTCACAATCTCCTAAAATCTCGTGATTTGATATTTTTGCGTCAACAGAATTTGTTCCGGCTGCTGTATGATATGAACATGATCCTAACTAGTAGTGGGTTATAATAGTGATAAAAAAGAGAAAAGTGCATGATCAAGGTATCGTAGTTAGACTTGGGCACTAAATATTTATTAGATCGGATTATGATTCATCGACTTAAGCGAGGTCCCGCTCCGTAGCGAGTCATGATAATTTGTACTCGGATCCAAATTCTTACAACATTAATATATTAGATTGATTTATCTGGTTTAGGAAAGTAAAAAAGTAACGTTGTGTCACGACGCGGTACGGATATGTCATAGCACGGTACGTGTGTTACGTGCCGTGTTTCGTGTTGTGATTATTTGGTTGGCGTAATTATTTTTCAAAAAAATGACACGTCATGCGAAAAATGTTGTCACTACACAACACATCATGTGTGATTAGGACTTATATATTGATCGAATGGTAAATTTTGAATAAACTAACTTAAATTATGAAAAAAAAATAGTTAAATGTGACCAAACACGACAAACATGATCACTTTTAGACACATCACGTGTGATTAGGACTGTTATATATTGATCGAATGGTAAATTTTGAATAAACTTAAATTATGAAAAAAATAGTTAACTGTGACCAAACACAACAAACATGATCACTTTTAGACACATCACGTGTGGTTATCGCGTGTTTTGGTCATGCCGTGATAATTTATATGTTGTGATTGTCCTTTCGAATTTAATCACAGTACGACATAACAAATAAAAATCTGACTTAATCACAACATATTACATGAACCCGAATCACAGCCTAACCACCATGCGACACGTCACGTATATATATACATCACTTGTCGGTTAAATATTAATTATATCGAGTAGAACTAGGGTGCTCCTAAACTCACCAAGCCCTTCGTGAGCGCGACTCTAAAACCTATCAAATTGACTTCAAACGACATTTTCAAACCGTTAGATGTTCAATCTATATTAAAATGTGCTTGGAGACCAAATTTTACATTTTTTGGAATTTTTTTACTATTTATTAAGATGGTTTGAAAATTGCTGTTTTTATTAAAATTCTGCACCATTGGAAAACAGCGATTTTCAAACCATCTTAATAAATAGTAAAAAAATTCTAAAAAATGTAAAATTTGGTCTCCAAGCACATTTTAATATAGATTGAACATCTAACGGTTTGAAAATGTCGTTTGAAGTCAATTTGATAGGTTTTAGAGTCGCGCTCACGGAGGGCTTGGTGAGCTTAGGAGCACCCTAGTTCTACTCTAATTATATCAGCCCTCATCTTTAGCTAATTGATTTAATTAACATGACTAGGCTCTATAGCTTGATCCTCATTTTATTTTATTTGAAAAAAAAAGAAAATTTATGGCACGTGTTGTATTCTGAGCTCATTGCTTGCAGACTTGCAGTCTCCTTTGTGACTTGATCACTAAATTTGTTCAACAAAGTCACAGTCACATGCCATATTGCCATCTCCACCAAATCAAAATTGATTCCATCCTTTCCTCAAAAAAAAAAATGAAAAGAAAATTGATTCCATCCTTGTACAAAAAATTTACTGTGATAAATCGGGTTGTGTTGTCTTTTTCGTGCGCTTATAAAAATACAACCCCACCCACCACTGAATTCAGATCCAGTGCAGTAACCCAATTTTTGAGTTTTGATCCAAACCGTCCAAGGTGCTCTAACACGAATCTTAAAGAACCTGGACCCCACAAATAATATGCCCCCTGCGCTACCACCGAATAGGCACCGTACACGTCTAAACTCAAATATTGGGTTACTTTAGGGGATCCGGACTCCCCACCACTGGTATGAAAGGAAATTTTTTATCGGTAGTAATTAATAAAAAAGAAGAGAGAAAAATAGAAAGAGTATAGTAATATTTATATTGGTAGTTTCTACTGATCTTAACTTTTTCTTTTTAATCTGATGTATAGATGGAGAGAATTCTTATATTTGATTTCTAGTAAAATATGAAAAGTTTTTCAAAAAATAGATGGAATGTTTTTGATATTTTAAGGTACTTTATCTATTTTTGTAAAAAAAAATATTTTACTAGAAAAAATTAAACGAAAAAAAAACTGGTTTGAATCGGTAAAATTATATCAATCCAATATTTTTAAGAATAATTATTTTAGTACCCGCGCTACAGTACCCGCACTGTACCCACACTTCCATAATTGTAAGGTTGCGGTCCCCACAACTACCAATCTAACTAACAATGTTATCGGACCTTCCATTTTAAATTTCAAATGTTCCTTTCTCTCCATTTTTTTTCTTTTTCGAAGGCTTCGGCGATTTTGAGGCGATTTTAGGTCGATTTGGAGACGATTTTGAGGCGATTTGGAGGCAATTTTTGAGGCGATTTCGAAACTGGAAGCGATTTCGTGTGGTTCTCACAAGTTTAATCGGTGATTTTGAAATGTGATCAGCTAGATTAATATTGTTTCTTTTCGATTTTGTTTTTGTTCTGGTGAATTAATAATGATATATCGTTTCGTTTCTATTTCATATACACAATCGTGTTTCAGTGTTGCTGGATTTTGAGATGTTTGTGATAATTTGATTTGCGAAGATGATGTAATTGTCTATTATGTGTTCAGATATAAATACTTGGTAGTTCAGATATAAATACTTGATGTGTTCAGATATAAATACTTGCTGTGTTCAGAAATAAATACTTGATGTGTTCAGATATAAATACTTGGTAGTTCAGATATAAATACTTGATGTGTTCAGATAAATACTTGGTAGTTCAGATATAAATACTTGATGTGTTCAGATATAAATACTTGGTAGTTCAGATATAAATACTTGATGTGTTCAGATATAAATACTTGATCTGTTCAGATACAAAATTCATTTTAATAAAGTGGCAGTTACAATTTAAAGCTAAAAAAAATTAATAACAACCAATTATTAAAAATAACGTTATATGGTTTAAATTATTTATTTGAAAAAAATATATAATAAACTTCCAATGGGCTGATTATTATATATGAATTTATATAAACCATAGAGAATACTAACATATTACAATTAGTGCAACATATATACATATTGTCTTTTGTACACATGCAATCTCATGTGATCTATAATAACATATACTCCTCAAGATCTAATACAATGTTTGTATAAAAGTTATGTCCTTACCACTTAGTAACCATGCGATCAAGTTGGGCTCATGTTGGCAAAACTCTTGGTTATGATCTAGTTTGGACCAGAATTTCATACAAACTAGTTGTATTAGATCCAACATATAAAAAAGAGAGTGCCCATGTGATCTATGACATGATGCCTCTTGGTTAAAGGTCTCCAACATTTCAACTCCAATACTTTTTTAAGATTCTTATCATCCAACGTAATATAGATATAAATACTTTAGTTCGTAAGTATAAATACCACATCCTTATAGTTATAAATACTTTGTTTCGTAAGTATAAATACCACAAGAATAGAGATATAAATATTACCCGCACATAAGCTAAGTCAACATTTGTTGGTCAACATTTTTTGTTGACAATTTTAGTGGTCCCCACATGCCGTTTGAGTGGTCCCCAAATGTGGGTACGAAGTGAGGATTTTTTAAAAAAAGGTGCGGGTACGGTTATTTAAGAAAAATTCATACATCATATATGTAGTTCATTGTATAGATATAAATACTTGTCTTGTATAGATATAAATACTTCACAATGTTACTATTAATACTTGTAAAACAAAATTACAGTTTTGGAATGGTTGTGTGGTCCCCTAATGCGGGTACGACGCGAGAATTTTTCCAAAAAGGGTGCGGGTACGGTTATTTAAGGAAAATTCATATATCATATATATAGTTCATTGTAAAGATATAAATACTTGTCTTGTATAGATATAAATACTTCACAATATTACTATTAATACTTGTGAACAAAATTACAGTTTTGGAACGGTTGCGGTCCCCACAAACAGTTATGGCAGTTTAGGTGCGGATACAGTGTACTCAACTGCGGATACTCATATCAGCTTCCTATTTTTAAAATCGATAAAAGTACTACCAACCTTACTACCAATATAAATACTACTATACTCTTTCTTTCTTTCTGTTTATCTCTCCTATTTTCTGTTAATTACTAATGATAAAAAAATTTCGGTATGAAACCACCAGAGGTATTTTGCTGTCAGACTTCTGGAATCTTCTGGCGTGGAAATGAAGGAGAGATCAATGAAATTGCGGGCACCTGTGCATGGGTCAAGGATGCCAGCGGCTTTAAACGAAACGCGTGTCCGTCGTGCTGTTTAGTGTAAATGTGTAATAGTGTCTAAAAGAAGAGAAGCCTTGTTGGATTATATTTTTCTCTTGGGTCGGTATCGGAATTTCGTTCGCACCGGTAATTCATTTCAAGTCAATTTTACTTTGTTACAGTGACGTCAGCACGTGTGTCGAATTTTTCGTTCGCACTGATAATTCGTTTTAGTCAATTTTTACTTTGATCCGGTGACGACAGTAATATATGTTGTTGTTGTTTTTTTTGAAGAAAAATGAGGGTCATGCCCACATTTTATATTAGATAAAAAGGTTCCGTTACACAAGGGTGGTAACCATCAAATGAAAGTGAAAATCATTGCTCAAAACAGTTGAGCAGAAATATAACAGAAATAGGAAATATAAAAATAAAAATAAAATGACAAAGAAAATTATAGAAAGGTAGATGACAAAAAAGAAGTGGAGTAGCAGAGCTAGTTGTTGATTCGGATACCAGTGGAGTGGCGCTGGTACCATCTTTTCCTTCTCCAAGAATTTTGCGATTTAGCCCTTCAATGTTTCATTATCTAATTTGTTGCGCTCATGCGTGTCCTTGCTTCGTAAAATTGTATTTGCCAAAGCACTTCGTTCCAGAGTTCCTCGATATTATTGGTGTTGTTTGTGAACGTTCTTGCGCATCGCTCGCGCCATATAATGAAGTGGGTGATGAGGAGCGTCGATTTTTGTTGCACTGGGGTTCTTGCACTTATTAAGAGTTGTATTCTTGACGCGCCAACGATCGCCGGGGGCATCCTCTCGGGTACGATGCGGGTCATCTCGGTATGCAAGGCTGTAGCAAAGGGGCAGTGTTGGAATAAATGGCGCCTTGTTTCTTGAGCCGCCTTGCATAGGACACATCTACTAACGAGTTGAAAACCTCGCCGTTTGAGGTTATCAATGGTCAGTAGTCTATTCCTGAGTAGCAACCATCCAAATACCTTCATTCGCGGTGGTGCTCTTAATTTCCAGATTCGGTGAATCGAGCTTCGTATTCTAGGTCCGTTTTTCAATCTTTGATATGCACTTTTCACCGTATAAATTCCTGTATCGGACCATCGCCACTCTATTCCATCCTCTTGCGTTGGCATTAAGGTGACACTTGCCATGTGGTGTTTGAAGATTTCGAATTCCTCGGTGGCTTTGTCTGTTAGGCTGTGTGTGAATAATCCCCGTAGTACGTTGGTTTGCGAAGCTTCTGCCAAGGTAATGTTGGAGTCCTAAGCATGGGTGTATAGATTTGGTAATTCGAACCTTAATATTCCGTTGTTCCACTTGTGGTGCCAAAGAGAAGTTTTCTGCCCATTGCCCGTCTTGTAGTCAAAAGACATGCAACAAAATTGATTAAATTCCTTGGCTTCCCTTGCGAATATGGGCGCATCTGGTAACAGTGTTTTCAGCATTGAGCAATATGGCATAGGTGGCTTCCATAATGTTTTCTCTGGCCTTCCCCATTGCCAAACCCATTTGATTATTAGTGCTTGGTTGAACGCCTCCAAATCCAGAACACCAAGCCCGCCAAAATCCTTCGGTGAACATACCACCTGCCAATTAACTAGACTCATTTTCTTTGATTCTGCTGACACCCCATGCCATAGGAATGTTCTCCGTATCTTGTCCAGCTTGCTAATTACCCATTTAGGCAGTTTTAGGCATGTCATGAAGTATATCGGTAATGACGTTAGGACTGCATTGATCAGTATTCTCCTGCCGGCAATGGAGAGATGCTTGGCGGCCCAGCCCGCAAGACGGTTGTTCATCTTTTGTATCAAAGGTAAGTATGCTGATTTTGGTAATTTCGTGTTTGATAACGGGAGTCCTAAGTATGTAAATGGGAATTCACCCAGTTTACATCCGAGGACATTGGCCAATGCGCGCTGGCCATCTTGAGCTCCCATGGATATCACTAATTCCGATTTTGCCAGATTGACCGATAGTCCAGAGACTCTGTGGAAGACCGTGAGCATGATCTGCAGAGCTTGCAGTTGCTGAGTTTCCGGCTTCACAAAAAATAGCGCATCGTCCGCATATAGCAGACAAGGTGACATTTCTTGAAAGGGCATTCGCAGAGCTTGTATGTCTGCGAGTTTTTGTGCATAGAGGGCTAGGAAATCAATTGCTAGAATGAACAGGAGTGGGGAGAGGGGGTCTCCTTGCCTAACCCCTCGCTTTAGCACAATTTGTTTCCCCAGAAGACCGTTGATCATGATCTGTGAGGAACCTGTAAGAACCAGATTCTTTATCCATGATAACCATTCTCGCGGAAAGCCTTGATGTCGCATGACCTCCAGTATGAACTCCCAACTGATCGTATCGAATGCTTTTGCGAAGTCTGCCTTGAAGATAGCAATTGGCAGCTTGTTTTGCTTAGCTCTGTGTAATATACATTGCGCATAAATGAAGCTTTCCGCAATGTGTCGATTTTTCTGAAACCCCGTCTGCGCGTTGTGCAACATCTTTGGCAGCCTATGTTGCAGCCGATTTGCTAACACTTTGGAGAAAATTTGTTGGACACCGTGTAGTAAGCTTATTGGGCGGTAGTCGTGGACCGTGCTAGGGGCTGTTTTCTTGGGCAATAATACAATGTACGAATTGTTCAAGAGTGTCAGCGGCTCACCTTGTGTTGCCGCATTCTGATAGACTGAGCAAAGTTCTGGTGCTATGAGATCGCAAAAGTGCTTGTAGAATTCTCCGGAGAAACCGTCTGGTCCAGGGCTCTTGTGATTTGGCCATTGGTGTATTGCTTCCTTCACTTCTTGTGTGGTGATTGGCGTCGCAAGGGTATCCAGGTCCGATGCTACGTCAGTTGCTGGATATAGGTTGTCCCAGTGGATGTGCGGGACTGGGTTTGATTGCGTGCCAACAAGATTGACATAGTGGTCGAAAAAGACTTTTGCCTTTGATGCTTGGTCTGAGCATGTTGCTCCTTGGTGTTCAATTGCAGCCATTGAGTTTTGATTTTTTGCTATCGATGCGAGTGTGTGGAAATATCGTGTACCTTTGTCGCCTTCTAATTCCCATCTAGTGCGTGCCCTTTGCCTCCACATATCCTCTTCTTGTACGGCCAATTCGGCATATCTCGCTTTGATGATCGCTGTGAGGCATTTCTCCAGCTGCGTCAAGCATCTTCGTTCTCTGGCTTTGTCTACCCATTCCAGGTAATCCCTGCACACCTACAGTTGTTGCTTGATGTGACCTGCTTTATTTGTCGTCCAAAGTCGGATGCTTTTCTGAATTGCCACTAGTTTTGACTTCAGTTGGAGTGCTGTTTGGGCTGGGCCCAGATCTAGCCATGTTTCCGTGATCATCTCTGTGAACTCGCGTACTCGTAACCAACAATTTTCAAACCGAAATATCTTTGATCTGTCCCAATTTGTTCGTGCCGTGTACAAGATGGGGCAGTGATCAGACGAAGTGTTTGCCAGTGCCTTTTGGTTAGAGTTTGGGAATTTTCGGTTCCATTCTGTGGAGATTAGGAATCTGTCTAACCTTGCCATATGCGGCTGCTGCCTTTCATTAGACAATGTGAAGCGCCTTCCATGTAACGTTGTGTTGATTAATCCCAGTGATGAGATTAGAGTTGCAAAATTTAGTGTTGTTCGTAGCTCCGCGTGCGTGTTGTTGGTGCGGTCTTCAGGTTCCATTGTGGTGTTGAGATCCCCGCCTAGGATCCAGGGTGTGCCATCCAGTGGCCTAATTATGGCCAGCTCTTCATGAAATCTACTTCTCCCTTGCGGTGTTGACGGACCGTAGATCCCCGAAAACCAGAAATTGGTGCCATCCACATTGTTCTTAAGCAAGACACTTAAGCTAAATATTCTTGCTTCAACTTGCATTAGAGTGAACTTGGTCGGGGTCCATGCAATCAGAATGCCACCTCTAGTCCCTTGCGACAGTAAAACTTGATGCTGTTGTAATCTTAGACCACAAATTTCTCTAAGCGTTCTCGAGTCTATTGCGTCTAATTTGGTTTCTTGTAAACACACCAAATCTGGTTTTTCTATTAGAAAAGTTTCTCTTACTGATAATCTTTTCTTCCGTTCGTTTAAACCTCTAACATTCCACGATATGAACTTGAGTTGGATTTTGTGACTCATTTATGCATAACAAACACCATCTTTTTCCCCAAGAACATTACAAGATACAAAGGCTGCCAGCCTTGGAATGTAAAGTAAACTAACACCCCCATCCTGCTAACCTTGATTAATCTAACCTCTGCCTTCATCATGAAAATTAAAAGAGCAACTTAACTAACACAGTACAGATGCTATGAAACCGCATCCACTCAGCTCCTCTCTTCTTTTATTGCGTTGCTGCCAAGTTCGAGTTGCCTTTTTCCTTGCCCACCATGTGTTCGAACCTTGTCGCCAATTCTTGGGTCACTTCGGCGCCTGCCGTGGCCGCGATTAGCTCTGCTTGAGTGATCGTCAATGGGTCGTAGCTGCGAAGGTAGTCCAGCTGGATCGTGTCGGTGTGGAAAACCTTTCGCTTGTTTCGCATCGGAGTGGTGTACGTGCGGTCTTCAAAACCCAGCACTATACGAGCCTTGTCAATCACCGAGACGTAATGGCCGTCATTTTTTGTCTTGAGTCGTGGGCTCCTTCTGACCTGCTGTTCAGCTCGGAAGCGGGGAGGACCTTCAAAGCCCGGCGGGCAAGCAAATTCGTCCTGGTTTGACTCAAGGCCGGAAGAGAAAAAAATTTCGGGAGTAGTTGGGTTCTGTAGGCTTATGCTGACTGACCGGCCCTCCAGTGAATTGTTTTTTTTCGGCTTGTGTTGATTTTCGGTGCCCAACCAGATGCTTTCCGAATTGGGTTCTGTTGCTTTGTTTTGGCTGACCGGCCCTCCAGTGAACAGTTGCGGGCCAAGGGAATTTTTTTCTGGTGGGCCTTGAATTAAAACAAAAACGTTTTTTGGGCTTTGGGCTTGGTTTCGGCTCTCTGATGTCTCTGTTGAACAAATATCTGCTGGGATTTCAAAGTTGCGCATGCTACTGGGAAATCGGATAGGGTTGAAAAAGTTAACTTTTTGGAGAGATATCACCTTTGTCTGGTTGTGCGGCGCGTGGAGCAGCACACTTCCCCAACTTTCTGAGACAGCTACATACACAGTGCTTTCGTGTACTTTGCTCTTACTTCCTTTGGTCTCACCAGCTGGCTCTACCGAAATTGTTAAAGGTGGCAGAGCCGTTGTAATGCTAGAAACTAAAATTTCTTCTTTTTCTTTGTCTTTGGCGACATTGGCCTGCGCATTGATCAGTACGAACCGCTGCTCAGGGGTCGAACTTTGACCAATCTCCATTTCTCCAGTTCCGAGTAGGAATGGACCCTCCAGTTCAAGTGCTCCAAGTCTCCATTGCTGAGTGTGTCTCTCCCGCCTTGAATAGGCCGAATCTGCCCCCATTCGATATTCATCGGTAACGGAGTTGTCGGGATCACTCGGGGAAGGGGAACGGCGACGGCGGTTTTGCGTTGGCCGGTGTGCGTCTCCTTGTCGCGGGTCATTTATTCGGCTGTCCCCTCCTCCGGGGAGTGTAGGTCCAATTGGGATGTGGAGCCAGCCCTCAATTTTCAACCGAACTAGCTTGGCATACGGGTTTGAGCGCATCAGCAGAGTTGCTGGTATAAGAACTAGGTTTTGGCAAGCTACCATGACCCGAACAGTGCAGAAATTTCCATTTCTGAAAGCCGGAGCCATTTTCGTTACATGCCCCAGCCCCGATATCAGTTGGTCGATGTCGTCGATGTTGCAGTTGGTCGATGTCGTCGATGTTGCAGTTGTGTGGAGGGACTCCGGAGATGAGGATCCGTGCCTTATACTCGAGGGGGTCATACACCATGCCTTGAGGCCTCTTCCATTCGGCAAGCTGTACATAGGAGGTATAATCGACCGCGAAGACTCCCACACTAACCGCATGATTGCGGAGCTCTTTGGTCGGGAAGATCACAATGTTGGTAGCCATTGCCGGGTCGACTTGACCGATTTCAAAGTCTCTTGGTTGGTGGCCGAGCTGGGCGGCCAAAGTGGTTGCCAACCTTTGCGGTAAAGTGTGTTTGTTGACGTTTGGACCAGCGTGCACTGCTGCCGCTCGATCGAGAGCCTCATTAGAAGGGTGGAAACCCTCTCTATTAGGCACATAAACTGTTTGTTGCTCAGGTCTGGCCCCCGGTAGGCGGTTTTCGGGCATCATGGGCATGGTTTGCCAATTATCCATTGTTTCTTCTTTATTGTCAAGCTTGAGTTTTCCTTTGTTTTGGTTGGTGGTGTTCTCTCTGTTGATGGGAGTTATGGGTACTGTTGCAACCCTTGGAGGTGTATTTGTAGCCCTTGCAAAGTTGTAATCTTGTTGCTTGGTGCATTTCCCCGAGGTGTGGCCAAGCTTGTTACAAGTAAAGCATTTAATGTTGTTCCTGCAATTGATTTGGGTATGTCCTCTCTCTAGACATCTATAGCATTTGCCTTGGCTTCTTAATTCGTGTAATTTCTTCTCAAGACGGGGGTTGGTGAATTTGCTATGTGGTGTTTTGCGCACATACTTTTTCTTCTGAACTGTTGTCCAGTTCCCTTCCTTGGCTTGCTGATCGTTGTTACCTTCCTTCAATGCTGCCTTGGCTTGCTGAACTCTGTTGCCTACCTTCAATGCTGTAGCGCCATGCTGGTGACCTTTTGTCTCCTGTTCCAAGATGTGTTCCCCTTTGGCAAGTAAGCTTCTGGTTGTCGCCTCCTGATTGGCTCTGTGAATGGCCTTAATGGTTTCCTCCTGACGCAGGGAGAGGTGCACCAAGTTGGGTCGTGCTTCATTAACTGCCTGACGCAGGGGAGGTGAGCCTGGTTAGCTGTGACCTGGGCATAGGTACGGGTGGTTGGGTGGGAGTAGATGGCTTTGCTTTTGGCTATCGCTGTGAGGGTCGCCTCCTGGCGCTTGTTGTTGTTGTTATTGTTACTGTTGCAATTCTAATTTTCTTTATTGTTGTTTTTATTTTGTTATTTAATTGATGATTATTTGACGGTTAGCAAAAAAAATTATAATTTGGCACAGTATTATATAGTATGGCTGTTAAGTTGAGCTGGGACGAGTTAATTTTAACTTTTAATTTAAATTTGATTATAAGTTTTTTAAAAAATTTGCAGAAGCTGCAAAGTCGTGAAGAGGAATCGAACTCTCGACCTTTGGTAATTATCAATCTTAGGACTTTTCTCCTAGCCAACTGTGTTGTCTCCCCTTTCTCTTTGATTATAAGTCGAATTAAATCAATTTGAGCTTAAAATTAGCCCAACTGTTAAAAATATAAAATAATTGATATTCATTTTAGATTATAAAATAATTGATATTCATTTTAGATTATATTTGCTTGTTCTTTGAAATTTTGTTGATTTTATATTCAAGATTAATTTCTTTAGTTATATCTAAAAAATATATATTTGTTATGGTAAATTAAATGAGTAGGGTTAAAATGCACTATTGGTTTTGTGCTCCAATCATGCTCCACGTCTTTTTTTTCATTTTCTTTTTTGAAAAGCTTAGTAGGAGCTTTTTCTCCATTTTCAAAGTTCGAACAATCGATCCGAACCACTCAGTATGATATTCATATTAAAATGTGTTTGGAGAAAAAAATTTATATTTTTTTGAAATTTTTTACTATATTTTTAGATAGGTACAAAATCACTGTTTTGGATGGTGTAGAATCTTCTAAAAACAGTGATTGTAACTATCTAAAAAATTAGTAAAAAAATTCCGAAAAATAAAATTTGGTTTTCAAGCACATTTTAATACAAATATCATAGTGAACGGTTCGAATCGACTGCTCGGACTTTGAAAATAAAAATAAAAATGTGGGGCATGATTGGAGCACAAAACCAATAATGTATTTTAACCCTACTCAAATTAAATAATCTAAATTAAAAATCTTAAATTATATCAATTGATCTCAAACAAGTCAACTATGATTATTTCAACTCAAACTCAAGATGACTAAAAATCTAATCAAACTTGGGTTAAATTCAATTGAGACTTTCCAAAAAAAAGAAATTCTAACTTATCTTGAGGACGGAATTCTTACCTAAATAAGCACCATTTAATGCCGGTTGACTATGTGTATCACATTATTAGTGATCGTATCATATACTAAAATATTTATCAGAAAAGTAGAATATACCCATTAACAGAAATTAGTAATCATCAGTAAATAGTGGAAGTGTGGGACTCATTTATCCGCACAGGTTAAAAAAAAGAAAATTTGCTGGAGGTCACTAAACTTTATTATTTGTTCTAATCAAATCACTATATATTTTTTCGTTCAAAATACTAACGGAATATGCTCATTCTATTGTATTTTGGACAGAATATGCTCATTCGGTTAGTATTTTGAACAAAATGAGTATATTCTGTTAATATTTTGGACGGAATGAGAATATTCCGTTAAAATTTTAGATGAAAAAGTATAGAGTGACTTGATTGGAACAAATGACAAAGTTGAGTGACTAAAAAAGAACAAAGTAAACTTGAGTGACTAATTCACAACAAACAACAAAGTTTAGTGTCTTCCAGCAAAATTTACTCTTAAAATAATATACGACCTGGTCAAGACAGAGTAGTTGAGTTGGTGAGAGTGTTGGACATTGATCAACAATTTTTGGAGAAATCATTATTTTATTTTATTTCTATATAGAATATGATATGATGTGCCGATCGTTGGACATCAGTGTCACAGGCTTAGCACAGCTCATGCAAAAGTCGGTAAATGGGGCTCATGACCCGCCAATTCGTATAAAACGTAAGTGATGACCGGGCATTTAATTTGTATAAATAACACAAATGCTGACAGTATCTTTTTTTTTTATATTCTTAATTAGTAGGAGCTACTAAGTTGGTCAAATGCTGACAGTATCGACGTCCAAATACCAGTGTGGTAAAAAAATGGTCTTAACGGCCGATTAAATGTCCGTTTAATCATTAATGGCGATCAAACCGTTACAAATACACTATTTGGAGGTTTATTAACGGATTTTTTTGATTAATTGTCCGGTTATTCCGTTTATTTTCATTTATTTATGTTTATTTTCATTTATTCTAGTGAATATTTATTTTCACATAATTTTTTTTCAGTGACTGTATGTGATAATAAGTTTCATAAATTATGTATTGTAGTTTTATTTTTACTTAGATATACATCTAATATTTTTATCTCTTCTTACTTATTTTGAAATTGATTAATTCTTCTATTATTTATATAGCATATGTTTTTCTTACTAACTGATGTAATTTTTTCAATTAGTATGACATGTTCATATATAAAATTAAGTTGTTATCATAAATTAAATTTAGTGATTTATGTTGGAATATTCATTTTTTTCAAATAATATATTATTAGTATTTGAAAAAACTTAATTTTCGAATTTATTTTTGCATTAAATAAATGTGTTACTTATAAATGTAAAATGTGTGTTGTTAAGAAGAAATAAGCGTAGTATCATGTTATAATAATAAAACTAAGTTAAATTAAGTTTATTTGATAAATTTGATGAGGTAAATAAATCATTTTAATTAATAAATTATGAATATATGCACATAATTTTAATGAAAACGATTAATCGGCTGCATAATTCTGATTAATCTGCATACCGATTAATCACTTGGCGGTACCCGTCCTTCCGACGAGCGCGTACCGTTATTTACAACACTGCCAAATACAAAATAATGACACGGACACAGTTAGCGCTCAGTTTTCAAAATAAAAACTGACAGTATCAACATCAGTATTATTCATATTTATTCGCACCATCTAATTAGAGGTGCAAACGGATAGTGGTAAAATCATATCTATATCCGGTTTTATTTTTCAGATACGGATACGGATCGGATATCAGATATATAATATATATTTTCATAATATATATTAAACTATATGGTATATATATACTATTCAGATACTGATAGTTAAAATTCAAAATTGTATCCGTATCCGTATCCAGGGGCGGATCCAGAATTTTCGTCAGGGAGGGCAAAAAAATATCGAATCGAGTTTAAATACCTAATCGGGTTTAAATCAATTAACCAATTGAGTACTCGACAAAAAACAATGCTTTAACTTATACTTTCCAATGCTTTGACTTATAATTTCTAGTGCTCTGACTTATAATTCTAATTACCAATCAAAATTTAACAGATTTATTTTAATTTTAACCCTAAATTTAACTCGAATTACAAATTAAACGTCCAGAGAGGGGCAAAAAAAATTCCAAAAGGACAAAGTAGGTCGGAACCGATAAATTTTTACTAAAACTCAAAATCCAAGAGGAATAGGTGCCCCCTGTAACACTCTAGGTCCGCCCCTGTCCGTATCTGTATCCGCACGGATCAATCTTGTACACTTGAAGTCCATTATTTCCTTTGTCCGAATTATTTTCTGTTCCTTCTTTTTAAACCGAAAAATATTTGACTGTTGGAAAACAAACTGTCAGCCGCTATAATGCAGTGAACCGTCCGGTCTGGTCTGAATTATGCACACAACATATTACCTAATTGCCACTCGTTGAAAACTCTGCCACTTTATCCCAAGGATCAAATCCTTACCTATATTAGCCACTCAAGGGAATCGACTTTTGCAACACCTAATTATACATTGGCGGAGTAAGTTGCATTAAAATACTAAAATATTCCTGTAACTAGTAGATTCCACCAATAAATAAAGGTTACGTGCCCAGAAGATATTCCATTCTCGGGTTATTTACAGGGCGGAACCAGAATGCATAACACAGTATAACACAAGATAAAGAAGATCCTCCACTATTTGATTTCACAAAATTACAATAAATAATTAACACCAATAAAGTATCATGTCTGTCAAAATCAAACTAAAAACATAATATTCATATCTAATTTTATTTTTAAAATTTTACATTGAAGCCTTATAACTTTGTATATTATTATTGGGGGCTTATACACGTAAAATAAACTATAAAGTATTGTTTTTATATACTTAGTAATAAAAAAACTTCAAACCTTGGAGTGGCTTAGCACCCCACAGGCATGCCTATGATCCGCCACTCGTTATTACGTGTCAATCGCGCTAAAAATCATTGCCACACGAGTTGTGACCAAATGAAAGTACCTAAGCAGTAAACATCAACATATTGTGCCTAAGTTTTCCACGGTAAGGCAAAAATCATGCTCAAGAGGTCCTGCATCCAAGCTTGTAGGAGGTGATTTTCGCTTCAACAGAGACAGTTTCAGTACAAGAAAACAAAAACAAAAAAACTTTATTTTCTAGGAATCAAGACAGAGAAAGTCTAAAAAGCAATCACCTAGGAGGCTAGAGGTAATAATGTATACTCCATCGCTTTAAATCAAACAAACTGGTATCGTATAGAACAAGGAGCAACAGGACAACTAGCTAACAATTCCAAGATCTTTTGCAAAGGTTTATCACCATAATCTATATCTTAAAAGGGAAATATGACGTCAACGTTTGGTAGAAGTATATAAAATTGAAAGTACTAACTAGGTTACTTGAAATCAGGACTCTTTTCTTTTTTTGTGAAAACCTTGGCAGATAGTCCTAGGACTTTCTTCCTAGCCAACTATGCTACCTCCCCTTTTTCAAAAATCAGGACTCAGCCTAACAAATAGATTACAATAGGTATCTAGTCGCCAGTAGTTCTGTCACCGTTTGTTCCCAAAAAGAATCTTCAAGAGGGTTCAACAGAAAACTAATTTCTTGAACTACAGCAGAACGTGACATGTGCCAAATTTATGGAAGAAAGCAACATTTCAAAAAGTTCCAGAAAAATACTTGAAACAGACTATTTCAGAAACTTAAAAAAAAATATACATAAAACAATATTCTAGTTTAATTCACTCTGAATCACACTCTGCCTGACAAACTGGTAGATAGTATGTATCCAGTTGCCAGTATTTCTGCCTTACACCTTCCCATACCTCCTTTGACAAGCAATCTTTAACCGGGAGAGGGATGAACTGAGTAGAATATCCCAAATTTGCAAGCTCAAGGGAGACCAGCTGGCAGTACACTACGTGAAAAAATGCATTGTCGCCACAAAGCCCGTTGAAATAAGAGTAGATGCCCCCAGGTCTTAGTAGCCTAGGGAGGTGCTGGTGAAATTCTCTCATGTCCTCATAATATTCCCCATATGTGTCGAAGAATATACCTGTTAAAGTGAAATGCATGTCAGAGCAAGTTCCTGAGAGAAAGACCGTTGTTGTACGTGGAACAGGAACAGGAACAATTTCTTGAAATATTACACATACTTTATGGTACTCTGATGTAAAGTGCATTTAGTGGAAATCAAATTAACTTTTCTGCAGAGCTTTGCAGTTGTTACTTACGAAATATGTGATAAACGGATAGGATATCGGAATTATTGAAAATTAAACTAATATAAAAGAACAAAGGTAATAAAGCTTGGATTGCTGAGGTTTGCTTTTTCAATCGTAAATGTTCCCTGTTTCAAAATGACCGTATCAATACGCAGTATTGACCCTCTGAACAGTATTTAGTTAACCCTTTGTCAGAGTTAAGTATTCATGATAAATTGAATTCTGATAATTTGGCTTCAACTTGATAGCATCAATCACATGTGTAAACCTATAAGGAAATGGATTGTTCCAACACACCAAGGTACCAAATTGTACAGTATCGAGTTCAATTATATTGAATGCTGAGTTGCTTTTGATTGTTACTTCTACAAGGCAGTAAAGTAAAAAAAACAGAGAAAAACTAGTGTACAAAACTCAACTCTCCGGTGCACAGTTTGGACCGTATCAATATCCATTAGGGTGTGGTAACGCTTAACGCAATACACATTATATTAGACAAACTTCATGATACAGGTGGGTACAGTTCCTTAATTCCCAGGGTATCTCAAGTAGCTGGAATTGATATTTGATTCAAAATATAATGCCATAGTATTTGAGCAGGACCTACTGCCTGGTGCAGATTAACTCCGGTATGTCTGTTTTATGCTTGTATTTTTACCTTTTCTAATTGGAAACAGGTAGCTCCACAAGTTCCAATTCTGTTTTATTTTTTTCGAAAATAATAAGAAAACATAGCATAGCATTAAAAATACAAGCATCATAGGTGTCAAGTTGAGGCAAAACATCTTGCCAACAACCAAAAACAACTAGCATAGCATTAAAAAAACATAATAATAAAGAGAAAAAGGAACTGTTTATGGTACCATCATAGGTGTCGAGTTGAGGCAAAACATCTTGCCAACGACCAAAAACAATCTTTACATGCTTTTTCTCTCCCCAACCCGACTTCAACATCCTTGCATACACATCTGGATGTGCCTCAATTATTGTGTGCTCCTCTGGATTGTACCTCTCTATTGCCTCGTCAACTAAACCCATCCCAAACCCCACATTTAATATGCGTCCCCCATTTGTGCACACAGCTCGGGCATGGGCTTCCATCAGTGGCATCTCCCATCCCATCATTACAGCTTTGCTGTCTGTATCCATTATCCTATTAATTGAGAAAATGTAATTTCATTAAGAAATTAGTCAGATATATTATCAGTTGAGGTATATTAGTACCACTGTACCAGGTTGTTTCAAATGCCTATTTTTTTGGTGATTATTTTGTCATTTTCACGAGTAAAAGCAGATGTGCTGATCCTAACAATACTGAAACGAACAAACCACTACCTGTCTTCTCCGAATGCAACTCTTTCATCAAGATAACTCGAATCTGAATTCGAATCATTTCTCTTCGATCTGGTAATAGTTCCAAGTATGAGCTCAGCTTGCACAGCGAAACCCAGCAAGACGTCGACTGTCTCCTGGTGCGAGCTCTCCATGGCGAGGTCCCCAGCACAGAGACCGGATGGAGTGAGCGCGTTCCATGGTGCACCAGCATCTAGGAGGAGGCGTACAATGGCTGTGTGACCATGGGACGCTGCGTGCATGAGAGGAGTCATGCCATTCGGGTCGAAATAAGAAGGATCGGCGCCGGAGGAGAGAAGGGAGGTTACTCCAGCAGTATCCCCGACCGACGAGGATGCGCAAAGGCGGTCCTCCGGCGTGGCTGGTGTCTGATCCGTTGGCGCCGCCATTTTTAGTGACTGATTGTGTTGATGGCGTTTATTTTCGCGGTAGAGGTTTTGCTCGGCCTTTTCTTCTTGTTTTCACAGGGGGTGGTTTCTAATGGTGAAGGCCTGGATAGAAACGGGCTAATGGGCTGATTTGAAATTTTTTATCTATATGAGCTTAGGCGCTTAGGCTTCATTTTATTGATCGGTTGAGGTACATTATTATGTCACGGGGTTTTTAGACTCAGTCCTTGATGGCATAGGGGTGTCTAGTGGTGATTAATGGGCGAGTTGTTAATGAGCATGTTGTTAATGAGCGAGTTGCCGAGCGAGTTACCGAGTTGTTTCAAATACATTATTCAAAAACTAATTTTCATTTATAGAATTTAACAAATTGTCCATAAGCAAATTTAGCAAAAAATTGTCCATAAGCAAATTAAACAGTACATAATTTAACATAAAATTGTCTATAAACGGAGAAATGAGAGGGCTTTAGGTTTTGGTCTCTGTCTCTAAGAGGGCTTTAGGTTTTGGCAGAGAGAGTCTCTGACTCTCTGTGACTTTAGTTTTGCACTTTTGCAGTTTTGCCTCTAAAGTTTTTAGTATGTGAAAATTTTGCTGCCGCGCCCAAATAGTTTCAAAATTTTTAGCTACCGCCTACAGAACCAAAAAATATTCCAGGAATTAGATGTGGCAGAATTTATGTAACTAATTTCTTAATGAGCAAGTTATGAGCGAGTTGGGGTATGCTCATGCTCGGCTCATTAAGTTAATGAGCGAGTTATAGCGAGTTGCTAATGAGCGAGTTGTTAATGAGCATTTAGCGAGCGAGTTATGAGCGAGTTACGAGTTGTGAGCGATTTACTCACCCCTAGGGGTACCACACTGCCACCGCAATTAATTAGATCCAACTAGCGCAATGCCTCGCGAAGCAACGACAATTGAAATCAAATAAAAAAAATCAACATAGTAATATACAATAAAGTATAGAAAGTATAATACAGATTATCAGCAAAAATAAAACATAATGCATATAATATAATTTTTGTACATAACTAAGTAAACAATATCCATAACCAACATACTCCGTTAACTATTAATAATGTCTTTTTACTATGGCTTAGTCGTGTCTTATTTTTATTCAATTTGCCTGACCAGTTAATCATGTTGATTATTTAAATTTATATCTCCCAGAGCAAAAGATCGGATCCACACTTCATTACTACCAATTTCTGTGAACTTAAGGTATATTCTATTGTTTCTAATCGAGTGAATAAGTAAGAATAAATAGAAAAGCTAAAAGTTAAAGCTAAGACTTAATGACTCGTATGGACTGTATTGAAGGAAACTTATTTTTAGCAAGAGAGCTGTTATCATCCAATGAAATATAAATGCAATTTCAGCTGTATGAAAAATTTGTATAACAACATATATATACGTCAAGCATCGTAACTGTGGCCACTTTGCATCAGTCCATGTGCAACATCGATGTCTCATGTTATAGGCTAGTCATCTTTTTCCATCACTTTTCATATTTGCATCATTTGTGTCAAATTAAAATACAAAATGGTCATACTGTGTAAAATCAAGAGAAATATAAATACAAAATTACTTAAAGATCATCAAAGTAAAATCACACCATGAATTATATGTAGAGCTCAGATTTACCTCAACTATGTTATTGCAGTGGTACAGTATGTCATGCATGACCTAGCCCATGAAAGCACTCATCAGTTGAATTAAAAAGTAAAAGAAATTAAGATGATCTATCATCATCATTTAGGTTGCTTTATCATTTTATCATATTACTTTGTGTGTGTTAGGGTGTTCTATGCACAAAAGAATCTACATTTTGAGATTGAACTCTAACCAAGCTATAGAAAACTCCAATTAGGGTTGCGATTCGCTACCAAAGGAAGAAGAAATAAAATATATTATTGACTTGAGTGCACTAATGAACAGTAAAGTTGTTGTTGCAATTAGGGCAAAACTAATTTGTCAATTGACTAAATATAAATAAGATAGTAAAAAAGAGTCGGAACAATGTGCAGTCTCGACTCGAATAGCTTTATTAAGTCTATAATTAGCATACCATCCCATGTGAAGTGTTGGTACAATTTAGCTATAAGGTAATTTTGATACTATTTGAAAAAAATCCTTGATCCGTACCAGGATTTACATCTGACATAATTATATGTGAAAAGGAGTGCATGCTACTGAAATAATGAAATTCATTTGCATCTCACCTGTCTGCAAATGAATACGTTTGTAAAATAATTTATACTTACTCTTGAACAAAGTAGGATTTCCAGGATCCAGCAGAAGTCCCCTCAAAGCTCTTATAGATGCATATTGCATGTTGCTTCTTATAATTGACTAAAAATCACAACAAACATAAGATGAAGTAAATGAGCTTTGGCAGTAAAAATTTAAATAATCAACTACCCATAACAAAAGAGAGTTCATCATCACTCGCAGGAAACCTCAACTCTCAATCAATGATTGTGAGCTTTAGTTTCATTTAATCAAGTTTAGAAATATTTTTCATCATACATAAGGATTAAAAAAAAAAGTTGAGTTTTTAATGCCAAAGAGAATGATCATATGAATTTGTTATCATACATATTAAACTACTGGACCAAGGACCAAGAAAATAGATGTTATGACGTAACAATTAAACAGTGAGCTATTGTATGAAAACAACACAAAATGTAATGAAAGCATTTATTCGTTTTAATTTGAAGTAAATAGAAAAAAGCTTAATAAGATAGTTGGGCAGGCAAATCCTACCTCACATCAAAAAGTAAACTTAATAATATACCGCAATAATCAGCAAGCAGAGGCACTGAGTATCCTGCAAATAGTTAATGCCCTCAGCTAATTCGCGGGTCAATTCCAAGTTATGCTTCTACTCCTCTCCAACTGGTACCAAATCAGACTGAGATTGGCATGCATTGTAAATAAAAAAGATTAAAGTATTCGCCAAGAATTATGCATTTTTATATCATATCGGCTTTTGCATCTGGTAGTCACTGGTTCAATACCACCGAAAACCACTTTTTGTCTAACCATACAATTTGAAATCAAGAGTGACTTTCATGCTATCCTACACAAACATGCCTGGTAGCCTACAAAATAGGCGGCGACATATATCAGCTAAATAATAATAATAAAAAAACACACAACTAAATTAATTACCAAACGAGGGTTTTGGCAACACAGATCTCTTCTGTGAAATAAACTGTTTGATGTCATCACATAATTGTACATATTCTACTTTGTGAGGGAATGAACTCACAGCTGGAGGCGCAAAACTCCCAATTCCGAGATCCTAGGGCTTCCAATTGAGAAACTGAACGTATCCGCTCGCAACTAGGCAAAAGTTAGATAAAAAGGGACCCATACGGCTGCCTCACAAATGCTGTCGCCATGTCCCACTCAAACTGCAGCTCCATACCTGCATAGGAAATACAATTCAAAATCAGTACAAAATTGGAAATGAGAGATTTAATTTGTGAATGGAAATTGGAAATTACCGATATAGGTCAGCCTTTTGAGTTGTAACTCATCCGCAATTTGTCCCAAAATTACCAGCAGTATAGAGCTGTGGCGTGAGGAAGAACACCTAAATCAGACGAGTAGACGAGGTTCGACAGAGCGGTCGCAATAGAGACCGTTGGAATCAGGCGAGGAAATGACTTTTTGGTCAGAGATCGGCGTAAGAGAGGAAGTTTATTGCCGAAAGGGAAGGAAATTTCTGGATCCGAGAAGAAGTGCGAAATTTTGAGAGAGAGCGCAAACAGACAAAGATTCGAGAGAGAGAAAAAAAAGCAGTCTGAACAGTGGGACCCGTCTATCCGTGCAACGAACAGCAACCAATTTGGGGGTTACTGTTGAAGAACGGCAATTGAATCAAAGAGATAGAGAAATGGGCAGAAGGGGCAGAAATGAAGGGCAGGGTCCGTTAATCACTGCAGGTGGGTCCCCATCGAGAGGACCGGAAGTTAGGGCATAGCGCATGTCTAGCACGTGACTCTGATTGGAGAAGAACTGGAGTTCCGACTGGAGAGGAATAAGGCTATCTACCGCTGCCAACATCAGTATTCGGTTAGACGGTTGTTTCTCCCAAATGCCAATTGTATCCGCACTGTTTACTTTTTCTTACTAATTAGATCGCCTATATAAGGCTAATAGTTCTGTGTAATTGGGGTATGCAATTTTGATATGAATTAGGCGAATGGCTGCTTGCCTTCGACCTTGAGTTTAGCTTGTCAGAACTTTCTTCCTTGGCATTTATACAAATTACTCCTTATTTCTTCTCTATTTCTCTTCAATCTCTTTTCTACTTCTTTTTATCCCATTTGTGCTGTTTCAACGATTAAGTTCGTTGCAAGTGGTATCAGAGCTTCTCGGTCGCAGCTGGGAAGCAGTTATACTGAGGAGCCATGCCGCCAAAATCAAAAATTAACGAGACGACTGATGATATCTCAATGGATCTGATTGCGATCAATGATCGGATCTCTCAACTAGCTCGCGACGATCAGATTCAAGCCTAGTTCAGAGAACAAGCAAACCAGATGGCTGAATTGAGAACGGCCTTTACTGACTTTTCGCTGATGATCAAAGAAGTGGTAATGGATAAGTTTGGTGATACAAGTCAAAACAACCACACTGGTCATCGTACAGACCGGGTGGGTCGTGGTAAAGAAGGTGAAAGACCAGATCCTAATGCTGATAGAGATACTGGTAGAGGCAATCCGCACCAAGACCAACAAAGGGGGTTCATGCCTCGTATTGAAATGCCTGTATTTAATGGGAGCAAGGCCAGTGAATGGTTGGAGCGTTGTAATTTCTATTTCAACTACTACCAGACAGCAGAGTTATACAAGGTGGGTTTGGCTACCATGAATTTCATTGGTGATGCAGAAGAGTGGTATAGCTGCTACCGACTTGAACATCCAAACCCGACATGGCCAGCATTGGTAAACTCTTTATTTGAGCGTTTCAAAACGAGATGCCATCTTAACCCTGTGGTTCAATTCAAAAGGGTACAGCAAACCAGTATAGTGGAGGAGTATATTAGAGAATTCCAAAGAGCAAAATCCAGGTTATTGGTAGAAACTGGAATTACACAGGAGTATTTCTTTGTGTGGAGCTTTATTTGTGGGTTGAGAGAAGAGATTCAAAATTCCATGACTTTATTCAAACCCCAAGCCTTGAGTGAGGCATTCAACCTAGCTCTTGAACTTGAAGTAGTAATGGGTCCTATGGACAAGAAACCTCTATTTCTTATATCACAAAGGCAAATAAGCTATAAACCACCACTTAACCCCAATTACAAACCAATGAGACCACCTGAAGGTTATGTAAGAAAAAATGCTGAAAACCCCTCCCAAAACTCTCAATTATACAAACCACCTCATAAAAATATGACCAATCTCACCTTAGATCAAAAAAGGGCATTGGGGCTTTGTTTTAGATGTAATGAAAAATGGGGCCAAGGGCACAAATGTGGTTAGGGACTGCATGCTCTTGAGGGAGAGGAGGATGAGGAGTTTGAAGATAGAGAAGTAGAAAAAGGGGGTCAAACAGTTAAATATTCTCACAATGAAAATGAGGAAGAAGAGGAAATAACCACATTGAGTGTGGGCAAGGGTACAGGCAGTTTTACTCCAAAGTATAAAGGGAAAATGGGTAAAGTGCCTGTGAGATTGTTGATTGATACAGGCGCTACACATTCTTTCATTCACCCCAGCATAGCTCAAGAATTGAAGTTGCAGACCACACCTACAACAACTCTGATGGTTAGGAGTGCAACTGGAGAGAAATTGGCTACTAATAACATTTGTAAGGATGTTCAATTTACCATTCAAGGGCATCAATTCTGTACTGATTTCAGAATTTTGGAGGTTCAGGGGTATGATGTGATACTCGGTGTTGATTGGTTAGCCAATTTGGGTGAGATTAGAATGAATCTCATAAAGGGAGTATTTGTAGTTGAAAATGAAGGCAAAGTGGTGAAATTGAGGAATGAAAATAAAGAGCATGAGTTAAAAGTCTGTGAGGGATCCCTTAATGTGGAAAAGGAGAACCTATTGGGAAATGAAGTCTATTTGGCACATCTATACAAGGTAGAAGAGAATGTTGAGGAGAAGTCAGATGTACTTGACCCAAAAGTGAAGAAGGTGTTGGAAGAATTTCAAGAGGTTTTTGAAGAACCAAAACAACTACCACCAAAAAGACCCACAGACCACAAAATCCACCTGCTACCTGATGCCAAGCCAATCAATTTGAGACCTTATAGAATGTCCCATTTTCAGAAACTTGAGGTAGAGAAGATAGTACAAGACCTATTAGAGAAATCCTTTATACAACCTAGTGTGAGCTCTTACTCTTCCCCAGTTCTCTTGGTTAAAAAGAAGGATAATTCATGGAGAATGTGTGTGGATTATAGAAGATTGAATGAGGGTACTGTGAAGAACAAATTTCACATACCTATTATAGAAGATTTGTTAGATGAACTCAATGGAGTCTATTACTTCTCTAAATTGGATCTTAGGGCAGGATACCATCAGATTAGGATGGCAGAAGCTGACATACACAAGACTGCCTTCCAAACACATAAAGGACTGTATGAATTTACAGTTATGCCCTTTGGTTTAACAAATGCCCCAGCCACATTCCAATCATTGATGAATAGCATTTTCAAACCATTTTTGAGAAAGTTTGTATTGGTTTTTTTTTATGATATATTAGTATATAGTCAGGATTTAGACTCTCATTTACTTCACCTCAAAACTGTCTTCCAAACTTTGAGACAGCATCAGTTATCAGTCAAAAGATCCAAGTGTGAGTTTGGGGTACCACAAATTGAGTATTTAGGTCATATCATATCAAAAAAAAGGGTAGCCACAGATCCAAGTAAAATTGAGTCAATGGTCAATTGGCCAATTCCAAAAACTATTAAGGGGTTAAGAGGTTTTTTGGGGCTTACAGGATATTATAGAAAGTTTATCAAGGGTTATGGAATTATTTCCAAGCCTCTTACTGATCTTTTGAAAAAGAATTCCTTTAGGTGGCATGAAACAGCAGAACTAGCCTTTGAGCAACTGAAGAAGGCCATGGTGGAATCCCCAGTTCTCAAACTCCCTAATTTCACCTAACCATTTGTGATAGAGATTGATGCAAGTAATGATGGCATAGGAGCAGTATTGATGCAGTCAAAGAGACCAGTGGTATTTCTGAGTAAAAAATTGGGTGTGAAGAACCAGTCCTTGTCCACCTATGAAAAAGAATTGTTGGCTTTATTCACTGCAGTTCAGAAATGGAGGCACTACTTGTTAGGTACTGAATTTATCATTAAAACCGACCAAATTAGCTTAAAGTACTTATTGGAGCAAAGAGTCAATACTCCTATGCAACATAAAGGGCTTAGCAAATTATTGGGGTTAAATTACAAAATTGAGTACAAGAAGGGGGTTGATAATAAAGTTGCTGATGCACTGTCAAGGAGGGAAGAGGACAGTACAGAAGAAGGTTGGGGAATTCCAGAATTAAACATGGTTAGTGAGTTAGTACCTAGTTGGATCCAAGATATTAAAGCTAGTTATGAAGGTGATAAGTGGATTGAGACAATGAGGCTAAAGTTGAAAGAAAAAGAGACTCAAAATGAAACATCACATTTTTCTGAATATCAAGGGGTGTTAAGGTACAAAGGGAGAATTTGTGTGGGCTCAGGAGATGGTTGAAGACAGAAATTGTTGCAAGAGATGCATGGTTCAACTTTAGGGGGGCACTTAGGCATTACAGCAACTTACCAAAGGTTAAAAAGGTATTTTTATTGGCCTTTATTGAAGGAGACAGTACATACCTTTGTTCAACAATGTGTTAACTGTCAAATCAATAAAAATGAGCATATTGCATACCCTGGACTGATTCAACCCCTGCCCATACCTAATGAAGCTTGGTGTAGCATAGGAATGGATTTTGTGACAGGTTTACCCAAGTCAAAAGGTTATGAGGTCATTTTGGTAGTTGTAGACCGGTTGACCAAGTATGCCCACTTCATACCTCTAACTCACCCTTTCTCAGCTGCTAGTGTAGCACAAGCTTTTATGGATCACGTATACAAATTACATGGCCTACCTGGTAATATTGTGTCAGACCGAGACCCAGTGTTCACTAGTAAATTTTGGAGCGAGCTCATGGCCAAATTGGGAGTTCAGTTAACATGAGTACCTCATATCACCCTCAATCCGATGGACAAACCGAAAAAGTTAACCAATGTTTGGAGCAATATTTGAGAGCCATGGTTTATGATAAGCAAAGTAGGTGGAAGGAGTATGTAACATTGGCCGAGTGGTGGTATAACTCGAATTGGCACAGTGCCATTAAAATGACACCCTTTGAGGCTCTCTACGGCTATGCACCTCCCCAATTAGCCATGGGTAGTATACCGAAAAGTCAAGTGGAGGCAGTTAATATCTTTATGAGGGATAGACAATTTACATTAGCTCAGTTAAAGGAAAACCTCATAAAATCCCAGGATCGCATGAGGAAGAACGAAGATAAGCACCGAAGTGAACAAAATTTTGCAATAGGCGATTGGGTTTACCTTAAATTGCAGCCGTATTGCCAAGTTTCAGTGGGAGGAAAACGAAATCAGAAGCTCAGCTCTCAATTTTATGGTCCCTTTGAAATCCTTCAAAAAATCGGTAATGTCGCTTATCGATTAAATCTTCCTCCAAACTCCCAAATTCACCATGTGTTTCATGTATCTCAACTCAAAGGCAAGCTCGGTGACACTCAAATTCCTTCTCTAATCTTACCTGTAGTTGGCCCAGGAATTACAATTGAAATCGAGCCTGAAGTGATTTTAGCTCGCCGGATGGTGAAACGGAAGAACGCGGCACATACACAAGTGTTGGTTCAGTGGAAAAATCAGTCCCAGGATGATGCGACATGGGAGGATTACTATCTAATAGCCCAGAAATTTCCTAATTTGGTTCGTGAGGACACGAATTTGGTTAAGGGGGGAGGAGTGCAACGAACAGCAACCAATTTGGGGGTTACTGTTGAGAACGGCAATTGAATCAAGGAGATAGAGAAATGGGCAGAAGGGGCAGAAATGAAGGGCAGGGTCCGTTAATCACTGCAGGTGGGTCCCCAGCGAGAGGACTGGAAGTTAGGGCATAGTGCATGTCTAGCACGTGACTCTGATTGGAGAAGAACTGGAGTTCCGACTGGAGAGGAATAAGGCTATCTACCGCTGCCAACATCAGTATTCGGTTAGACGGTTGTTTCTTTACCATTCTGTTATGGCGGGATGACTTTCTCCCAAATGCCAATTGTATCCGCACTGTTTACTTTTTCTTACTAATTAGATCGCCTATATAAGGCCAGTAGTTCTGTGTAATTGGGGTATGCAATTTTGATATGAATTAGGCGAATGGCTGCTTGCCTTCGATCTTGAGTTTAGCTTGTCAGAACTTTCTTCCTTGGCATTTATACAAATTACTCCTTATTTCTTCTCTATTTCTCTTCAATCTCTTTTCAATCTCTCTTCAATCTCTTTTCTACTTCTTTTATCCCATTTGTGCTGTTTCAACGATTAAGTTCGTTGCAGTCCGAGATACTATTCATATTACTGTAGATGATTCTCCAGATAAAAAAATAGATATACAATAATAGATATCCTCAGAGGATGGCATTATATTGTTACTGTTAATCTTTTCTGTGACATCTGGATGCTCATCTCTTTTTGTGAAGTTAATATTTTTTTTAAATGTGAAGTCTCGCACTGCTTCGGCACATTATGTTGATCGTTTTTTATGATTGTGGTGGTTTATTTAATTATTGTTAAGCGTCGTATAATTATTCTATTAATAAGAATATTTAATAGGTGTATTTTTTTAATGAAGTGTTTTTACGATAGTAACATTTTTTTTGGGCGAGAAAAGGAGAAGAGCGTATTCGTTTACACATGCATAAAATTTTCAGGTAGAAATAAAAAAAAATCTTAACAGCTTGTTTATAACATATTCAAAAGAGTTATCTACAAACTGGTTTACAAAAGAGTTATCGACATATTGGTTCTAACAACGTGTGGTAATATCAATATGAGACCTTGATCAACATGGAACAATATATAGACCTCATTTTTTCTGATCTGCCTGACCTGCACGAAATCAAACTTTTTAAGATGGAGGAAGAGAGAAAGGGGGAGTGAGAGAGAGTACTTAGCAGCCAGTGCTAATCAAGGTTTTGAGAGAGAGAGAGAGGTGATTCATACTTGTTTCAATGTCTCATTAGAGAGAACGTAGTAGGTCCGATGCCCATCGGACCTACTTTTAGGTTCAATGAGCATGATAACCGTCCAATCTAATTTAAGATTTGTGCGCACGAAAATTGAAACAGACACGCACGAATTTTAAAGTGTTCTGCACGAATCTTAAAGTAAATCGACGGTGATTAAACCTATCGAACCAAAGTAGGTCTGATGCCCATCGGACCTACTCTCAAGTGCTCATTAGAAGAAGCAACCTTGGGTACTGCTTGTTTCAGAAGCTGGAAATCTCACAGGCTTGGTAATCTCTGATGCAGGCTTAGGGCTAATGGGCCCTGGTTCATGTTTTTCATTTTCTCTAACACCAGATTTTCGCTTGACGGTTTTTTTTTTGGAGATTTAATCGAAGATCGTTCGTCCAATAGTTTCTTTCAAAGATAAAAGAGCGACGTGTATAGGTTTGAAGAGGCAACTAAAGGTCACAAGATACAGTTTCTTCTACAATTTGATAAACAAAAATTTGACTTGACATGCAGATTAAAGTTCGATCATGATACATACAGTATTTATCATAAAAATGATTATCAAAGTATCATAATGGCAATCAACACCTGACCGAGTTTGTTGTTCGAAAATGACAAACAAAAAAACCCTATACCAAAAGGTTCCACTGGTGATGGTTGCATTTAACAGGACAAACCTTTTTTTTTTTTTTCATTACATTAATCTAAAGATCGGGTGTTATCTGAAAATCTTGCTAGAATTGCCTCTCTAGTTGCAAAAATGTGTGATCTCAGAATAGGAGAAAATATGTAATAATTTCAACCTATATAGTTAAATTTCAGCTGTGCGCTGCTGCCAGTAAACATGCTGGTTATTACGAATCTCGGTGGAATAAACAGTATCCAAACTGCTTATTACGAATCTAAACATTATTTATATTAATTCTATTTGCACATACAATCAGTTTATATTATGTGGACCTGTTACTAACTCCATAAATACCCCATACGGCAATGGAGGAAAAGAAATTATCTAGTGGGGTCAATATTTGTATTTTTTTTTCAAAAAAGTTGTAAAAGCATTAATTATCTGTATTTCTAGTAGTAATAATATGGAAGGAGTCAAGATATTGAGACTGGATAGTTTAATAAGTGTTTAAAGAAAAACAAATTGTATAAACTATTGCAAAAATTAAAAATATTAAAAAAACATACCAGGGCCTCCAATTCAATCAGCGGCTCCATTTGCCTCCCAAAAACCCAAAAATGCACTGTAATAAATATCATATTTAGGTTTTTGGGGGTCTCCAATTCAATCTGCGGCCCCTCAAGAATGAGGCCGCAGATTGAATTGGAGGCCCTGGTATTTTTCGAATTTTTCAATTTCAGTAGTGTTTTGGATTTTTTTTTTTTTGAAATGGTATTAATAAAATTTCGGTATTTTACATCTTGACAGTTTAAGTCGTGACTCAAATTAAATATGAAGTAAAGTTTTAGTCCACCTATTATTTCAGGATAAAAAATAGCCATAGATTGCAACGTAATAATTATGTGAGTCACTGCGAGTTTGTACTCCAGAACGTGTGGGAAAGGGAAGGAAGAGATCTGAAAATGGCGACGCATCAGAATTAAATGCCAACGGTAAAATTGACCTTTTTGGTATACCTGAAGCAGCGGTTTCATCTACTTTTAAATACTGCCATCACTCTGCAAAATCTGAAGTACTGTATATAACAGAAACCAAGGCGCTTCTTTAAATTCGACCGTTGCATTTATGTTTTCTATAGATTTTGAATTTAATGCGCTCCCGGACACGTGATTGATCGATCTCTCGAGATTAGAACATCAGACTAATTTGTAATTTCTGTTAGCAATGTAATAGTTCCATAATTTTCCTTTATTGGAAGAGTAACTATGTACGAAAGATCACCATTTTGCTTAATTAAACTTCTAAGAATGTTTATAGCATTGTTGAAAATTGACTTTGCTTTCTCTTTTTACTTGGTCTTATTTTTTTTTTTTCTCCTCTATGGTCATTCTATCATACACCGATGCGGGTTGGCCGGCGATATGGTTTGTTGAAATTGGAAACAGAATATAAAAAGAGAGAACACAGCTCAAATTAACCAATAATTTTTCTTATTGGCACATGCTTTTCCTCTTACAATCCCTTTTACTTTCACATGCATATCCTAATGATGCCAGCTAATGTACATGTTCTAATGTTATGAACACCAAACATGCATATTCCTTTGTCCCTGTTCTCTACAGCATTTTAGCTAAAGATTATGATCATAAGACAAAACCGACAATATAGATCCCCTTTTATGACTACACCTAATCTAGGACCATGTTATTGCAATTGGGCTAGCAACCACATGCTTCCCATCGGACCACACAAGCCGTGCGAACTCAGTCGAACTTGATGGCATTGTTGAAGATGAAAATGTTACCGTGTAACTCTGCTGCTCGCCACTCTTTTTGAAGCTCAATTCAGATGGATTAACCGCCACCTTAACATCTCCAGCTGCGCCATTGGTCACAACAGCCACCTTGTATGTGCCTTTCTCTCCTACATTGGTTAATGTACGCGTATGCTTGACCATGGTGGTCCCATTAGTAAAAACCACCGAGAAAGAGGGATAGTTGAGAGATGACACGGCATACGGCTTTTTGCTATCACAAGTGTAGTTGGCACGCTTGGCAACTGTTGCAATCATGAATTGGGTGTAATTAAGCGCACAAAGGAAGTCTAGATAGTCATCGGCAGTTAGGTCATAGACCAACCCGGGATCAACGGCTCTTGGTGGGTCCACATACCCAGCCCCTATATCAAAGGGCGTTGCGGTTTTTCCAGTGGCAACATCTAAGATTCCATCACCACTTGGATAAGTCGAGTATGCAGATGTCATCAGTGCCGACCGAATGGCGGCTGGGCTCCATCCTGGGTGGGCCCCTTTCAGCAGTGCTGCGAGGCCACTCACATGGGGGCATGACATAGATGTGCCAGATATGATGTTGAACTCAACACGGCGCAGATCTGCTGCTAACCCTGTTGGACCAACTGAATTACTCCAACCAGCTAGTATGTTAACACCTGGTGCTATCAAGTCAGGTTTTAAGATTTGTGGCGTGATTGTGTTGGGCCCACGCGAAGAAAATGCAGCAACTACCGGAGATGGCATTATGCCTACCTTGGTCCCGTCAAAAGCAATTGTCGCTGTCGGATTGGGTTCTGATGAAATGTATGATTTAATTAAATCACCAGCCTTTTGACCTACCGCAGTGGCAGGAAGGAGATGTGCATCGGCCACTAGCTCCTCTCCATTTGCTGCTGTGTTTGCAAGCACCATACCTGCCCCACCAGCATCACGTACCACTAGCCCCTTTTGCACCCTTGGATTGGTACCGCGATCACACATGACTATTTTACCTTGCACCTTTTCAGGCACAAGTGTACCAGGCATGCACAAATTTCCTATAGTAGCATTTGAAACCTTACCGGCATAGACAATAGGAAGTGTAGAGTTAGCCAACGGTTTACCGTTATAAAGAGACACGCCAGGAAATTTCTGATCGTTACCTAATGTTACAGAAGCAGGAAAATCTCGATCAATTGTGCCTGCACCCACAGTTGTAATCCATGGTGCCGCGTTAGAAAGCGTCGAAGCACCAGGACCTGAGTTCCCGGCTGAGCATGAAACAAGCACGCCTCTCTCCATGGCAGAGAACGCACCGATAGCAACACTGTCACGGAAATAGTCAGCTGTACCACCACCCAAAGACATTGACAAAATCCCGCAGCCGTCTGACACAGCTGCATCCATTGCTGCTAAAATATCAGAACTAAAGCAACCCCCCAGCCAGCAAACCTTGTATGCTGCCAAACGGGCCCCCACTGCCATGCCACGTGCTGTACCTGTGGCGAACCCGAGCAGGCTTGCACCTTGCACGGTAGACCCGGCAGCAGTACTGGAAGTGTGGGTCCCATGTCCATCATTGTCACGTGGAGACCGTGACTCTTTGGTCTCATCTATGGGTCCCTTGTTTGCCTCATACCCCTTCGAAAAAAAACGAGCTCCTATTAATTTTCTATTACAAGCAGATTTATTGAAATCGGGTCCAGTTTCACATGTACCCTTCCAATCCGATGGTACAGGTCCCAACCCGGTATCATCATAACTTTTTCCCTCCGGCCAGACACCGGTGTCCAACACTCCAACCACCACGTCGGAAGCTGAGTTGGCTTGTGGGAAGGCATTATTGCCGGTGGTCCACTGGTCCAGGCCCAGGAACTCCGGAGTACGAGTAGTGTGAAGCTCATAACGGATCTCTGGGTTAACAGACATTACACCAGGCTGGGTCTCTAGAACCCGGACCTCGGCTGGTGTTAAACGGGCTGAGAACCCGTGAAGAACAGTGTCATATGAATAAATGATCTCGGCTGACTCGGATACTGACTGAAGGGATACACCATACCTACAAAGTAATTTGATCAAATTCAATTGTCTCAGATTCTGATTTTTTGAATTTTACGGACTAAATTGCAAAATTGAACATCAGAATCGGACTGGACTGCATGGTAGCATGGCACCACATGCCAATTTGTAGGTAGGTATTAAATCACAATTTGCAAACTTGAAAGGTGAAATTGAAAAGGTTGCAAATTTACCAGTCACGAGGGTAGAACTCAGAGGGCATCTCGGACTTGGCCATGTGGACGATATAGGTGCTTCTCTGCTCAGCAGCACGCGCCAGGCACGTGAAGGAAAGGAAGAGAACTGAGAGAACCAGCGCCATTCCTTGTAGTGATTCAGATCCCATTGCTTCCGCTTTTCTATCTAGGTTTCTCTCTTCCCCTCTCACTGATCGTATCGTCCTTATAACTGAAGGTGCTTGGTAATTGGAGGCGGCGAATAGAAGAGAGGGCTGCTTCACATGGGGAGCGCCTGGTAGTGGTCTGTGTAGACTGTAGACTGTAGACTGTAGATGGAAAAGCTTTATAAAGCAGCAGGGTATGTTCACATTTGAAACTTGTAGTAGAGATCTTCTGTGGCCAGTACATATGTCAACATACTAATAGATTTGAGTACACGCGGCGCGGGGACCACACGAGATTTCAGCAGAGCCATTTTGCGTTTCTGTTTCTGAGGGAAGTGGGGTCTCCACGGACAAATTGGAACAGCGTGTGACTCTTCACGTGCCTTATAGGTTAAGCATACCTGATTTTTAGTAAGATTGGTAAAGTCCTCTGAAATCCTTATAAGGATAGAATTTTCGGTGAGTTAATTAATTCTTTTTGTTGGTCGACATAGTTTAATCAGGAAAATTCCTATACATTGGGCAGTATCTGTAGTACATTAAAGTGTTATAAAACCCGGTAGTACACTAAATGAAAGTAATTTAATGTACTGATAAAATAAAAGCAGATCTATATATTTATTAAAAAAAAAGCACATATATAGGTGAAGTAAAATAAAGTACTTAATCTTTTAAATTTTGGCAGTTTTCATCTGCATACGTAACTAAATATTTTATTTGGTACTATTCACCTACTTACGTTACTATTTACTAAATCTTATTTTGGCAGTTTTCATGTGCAAATTTTATTGTAAATTAATTTATGATAATACATATCTCAAGAGTAAAATTACGGTATTCTTAAGTTCACTAATTCTTTTGGTTAGCTTAATTTCAAAATTTATTGGAATTGCTTCAAATGACGAATTTAAATAGTTCAAACCGATCTACTTTATGAGCGATACGTCTACATACAAAAATTATAAATTATCGAATTAATTTAGTATAAAGTCTTTACTAAAAAAAAATTAGTATAAAGTCAGATGGTCAAAAAATATTTGTAAGTTCAATGTATTCATTTTTCATCATTATTTTTACCGCTTGATTTTATATTAAATTAATTTATAAATTTATCAAATTAGCATGTAAACACATCGTTCGTGAAATAGACCGATTTCAACAATTTGAATTCGTCATTTGAAGCCATTTCGATTTAGTTTTGAAGTTTTTCTCACCAAGTGTCGATGTTAGCAACCATTAAATTGATATGTGATTTTGTGAATAACAATTAGTGAGGCTATGGTACTATGCATAGCGCAGATAAGTCCGTACAATGAATCAATATTTTCATGTTTAAGATTCAAACAATCGACTTATACCGTTTAATGTATTTTATATGAAAATATATTTATAGATCAATTTTTACATTTTTATAAATTTTTACTATTTATAAGAAAGATAGAAAATCACTTGATCTAAAAAAAATATACCATTCAAAAATAGTAATTTTCTACCTTATCTAAAAAATAGCAAAAGAAAAATAGTAAAAAAAATCTAAAAATGAAATATTTAGTCTGTAAGTATTTTTTTTCATATGAGCATCACGTTAAATGGTTCAGATTGACTATTTGAACTTTGAAAATGAAAATATTGATTCATAGTACAGACCAATATACGCTATGCATAGTATCATAACCTCGTTCAATAATAATTATCAACATTCACATCATTTATAATCTTTGCATGACTAGTCAAAAATCATCATTATCATCCAATTTGTTTTAGATCGGTGCATGTTATTTCAATACTCGTGCATATCTGCTTTTATATTCGTGCAAATCAAGTACGTACGGATCTTAAAACAGATTAGATGAACTGAAAAGTGAAAAACCATCAAGCTCAAATTTAATTTTAGACCCAAATTGTTTCCTTTATTCTTATCTCTACTTTGTTTTTCATGGGAAAAAATGACCTCCGACTTCCGTTTTTTGTTTCCATGCTGGTTCCAAGTCTAAATGACAAAATTAGTCCATGTTATTAGAGTTTTGATAGCTGGTTAGGCTTGTTAAAGTTGAGTGAGCTGAATCACTTTTTGTTATTGTAATAGTGGCCGGTAAAAGAAAAAAAATTCAATATTAGAGTCACTCTCTAATTTAACTTAAACGCATAATAAGCAAGCACAAAGATTAAAATTTATTAAACAAACACAGTTTAAGAATACAAGAAATTTTAATTGACCCAATTCAAATTTAACATATCAAGTTAACTTTAAGTTAAGTGTTTATTTTGTCATCTAATAAAATTATTTCATATATTTCATATAGAGAACTATTATTTGATCTAGTGGCAAAAGCAATGCTCTGTGTGTGAGAGGTTGCATGTTCGAAATCCGGAAGGGACAATCATGTGTGAATACTAAGTAGTTGGATGGCTAGATCTCTAACCTTTACTAAAAAAAATTATTTTATATAAGCTTAGCAATTTCGCCTCCCTTTCCACTTCCTACTTGGCGTTAATTGTTAAGTCCTTCAATGTCTTCATCATAGTTGTTTTTATCCGGCATATCTACAACATCGTTTGGATCAATTTCAAATTAGTTTTCAAAGTGATGAGAAAAAACCTGTTAGGCTTATTTATAGCCCAGTTTCCTATATGAGTCAGATTACAAGCGCATAATTCTATCGAGTAGTATAATCGGGTGTCGATCCATAGGGAATATGGTTAAAGGTTTTGAATAATCAAATATCAACCTTTCAAAAGGTTAAACAAAATCTGGAAATTGAGAGTTGTTGGTTTTGATCTTTGAATTTGGCGAAAATTAAAAGTAAGTAAAATAAATAAGATAGTGGTGTGAATTTCTAGGGTTTTGGCATATCATTGCTACTCAATCTATTTTGGTATGATCTTATTTGATGTTGGTTAGATGTTGTTTGAGGGTTTCTAATCTAATTTAGTGACTGTCGCTTTTGTATCGACACAGCCACCCTACTTATCAAGAGATCCTGCTAAGGCTTGTCTTAATTGGTGCAAAGAGTTCTGTGATTAGCCCAAAGATTCCAGACTTCACTTCTTAGGTTCGTCGCCCTACTTTCTGGTTCTATTGGGTGTTCCCATGATGAGGCAAGACAATGTGACATTCGTTTGCGAATGCCAAGACTCCTATGTATACTTTTGTTGGACCAACTAATGGTATCTCCGGCTAAGGTCTCCTCTACTAGTCTAGTATTATCTCTCCATGTGTGGCCATCACAAGGCGGCCTAGACTAACAAACAAAATCAAGTAAGAATGAACATAAAGTGCAAAAGCAATCGAACAACAAAATACTAAACAATGATCAAATACAATATATCAAAACATCATGAGTAACAAGATTTACTGCCAAGCCCTAAGAATCTGAACTTAGCTGCGAAACGACATGTTTACAGTAGAGAAATAAGAGAAAAATACAACCATACAAGAAGTACGTATACCCTCCTACTTAGTCTATACCCACTCCACTCTCTCACTTAAGAAAATAGATCTAAAAATACCAAAGTATCAAAGATGTCTTCATCCTCTGTCCAAGAGTCTTTTATAAGAGTGTAGGAGTGTCTGGAGATGATTGGAGGCCAACAACATGATCTGGATACAGCTGTCACGAAATCCAACGAGAGGATGCCTCCAATACAAACCGTATTGGCCTTGTGCATAAGTTGGACACTCCAGGAGATAATGCGTACTCCTTCCTGCTTGGTCCGTATTGAGCTCTTGGTCCGTACTAGCCTGTACGGACCGTACTAACCTGTACGGACTGTACCAGAGACTTAGTTTAGATGTTTTGCTATTTCGATTGACCCGATTCTTGCTCCATTAATGTAAAATAACCCCAAAACATGGTTCCTACAATAAAATATAGAGCAATAGTAATCGATTTCTCATAATAATTAAATATAAAAGTGAGAAAATAAGACAAAATCTAAGCCAAAACCTATGTAAATCAGAGTCATTTTTACCCTAATCACAAAGTTCGAGTATTATTCGCCATTATAAAAAATAATAAAACAATGTATAGTCAATTTTCTCATTTAAATTTAATGAAAATTTAATATGTACAATTATATTAGTCTGAAGCAATTCTTAGTATCAAAGCATGGTTTAATTTTTACATCACATCTTCTACAAAATATTTAGTCACTTCACTCATTTAAACTTTTTGATAATATAGTTTAATTTTAGCATTACATCTTCTACAAAAAAAAATTAAGTGTAAAAAGTGAAAATGAACTTCCTAAATATTTTTTTTTTCATATTCTAAAATTTTCGTTCCCATAAATTTTTATTGTCGAACATGCCTAAGTAATGCTAAGATGACACTGACATAGATTAATGTATTATTTATTATATAGGTATGATTAACATGCATTTTATAAGAAGCAAACTGATATTTTAAAAATTTAAAGGCTGTACTAAAAAAATAATTCACTGTAAAAATCATTTATATAAGTTAGAGTAAAATTAGGATGTACCTAAGTTCACTAAATCTCTTTGTAAACTCAACTCTAATATTTATCAGATTGACTTCAAATAACAAATTCAAACGGTTGAAATCCGTCTACTTTACAAGTGATGTGTCTACATATAATATTTTTAAAATTTTGAATTAATTTTGTATAGAGTCAAGTGTCAAAAAACATTTACTAAATGAATGCATTAAAATTAATTTATAAACGCCTTCTACTTTTGACCGTTTGATTTTATATTAAATTAATTTGAAAGTTCAAAATTTTACGTGTAGACACATCACTTGTAAGGTAGATGAAATACAACGGTTCAAATTCATCATTTGAACTCAATCTGATAAATTTTAGAATTGAGTTCACAAGTATAATAAAACTTAGAAACACCCTTGTTCTAATCTATAATTTGTCCTGTCTTTTAAATAGATGTCGGCCTAAAACAGTTTCATTACTCTTCAGTGTTCGTTCTTCGACCAAATATATTCCAGGGGAATTCTATTAGGTGTAATAATAGACGAATATTGATCTATTTGTATTTGAAGCCGAATCACACGGAACTTGTTTCAAGTAAAATATTCTCTGCCTGACTACCACAGTACCACCCTGGGCCTAAGCTCGTGGATACCTCTTTAGGCTCTCACTAACCAATGCAAGCGCGTTTTTTAAGATAAATATTGATTATTCAATCCCACGCCGTACTCAAAATTAGTAATAGATAAGCTTTTGTTTAGACGCAACAATTGTACTATATATTAAAGTGGAAAAAATAATATTTGGTGTAGCACACGGAAAAACAGGTATATTTAAAGTGAAATATTGATTAGGATAAGTTCAAATAAAAAAAATCCAACACTTGTATTCATTCTGTGCATCTGTACCTCGTTGTTTCTTGAGATTTAGTTTGGAAACGACTGTGGATTCATATTTTTATTTTTAAAATTCAAATAATCAGTCTGAACTATTAAACATGATTTTCATGTTAAAATATACTTGACCAAATTTTATTTTTTAGAATGTACTATTTTATTAAGATAGATAAACAATCACTGCTTTTGAATGGTCCAGAATTTTCAAATCAAGTGATTTTTTGTATCTATATAAAATAGCAATAAAATAAAATATATATATATAAAATTTGATTTACAAGTAC
This sequence comes from Carex myosuroides, assembly GCA_028015225.1. NCBI lineage: Eukaryota > Viridiplantae > Streptophyta > Magnoliopsida > Poales > Cyperaceae > Carex > Carex myosuroides. Next base: position 2,820,608 of record CM051485.1, on the reverse strand, counting down.
ATTTTCATATGAAGATTATGTTAAACAATTCAAATCAACTGTTTTCACATTAAAAACAGAAATATGAGTTTATTAGCACGAGTTTCTGTATAATATGCGAAGAAACAATAACTCAATTTCGAAATTTCAATTAAAAAAATTATATTCCGAAATAAAGATTATATATATATATATTTGTCTCTATATTTTAGAAAGCTATTTGTATTTGGGTATATGTCCGAAATAAATTTCGGAGATAGAGAGCACTAACAAGCGTAGTAACACAATTCGTGAGTTATTTGCATTTAATTCTTTTTTTTTTGACATTTCCGAACTGAACACTGAATAAAACGCTAATCACGAGTTATTCGCGAAAAAAATGCGATAAAAACGTGATTTTTTTGTGTGTGGGGGGGGGGGGGTTTGGTTTTTTTTTTTTTTTTGCTTCCTTATGATACCGAATAATTTCCGAATTATACCATAATTATTCCGAATCACGAATATTTTACCCCGTTGAACACAACTTAAATACTAATAGTGAGATTTACACCATTAGCTTATTTAGCTTATAAACACAACTTAAATACTAATAGTGAGATTTAAATTATAGCGACAGTATAAGATAATTACATTAAGTTGTAGACGCATTATTTATCACTTGTGTATGAATTATGATGTAATTTTTCGGCTGATGATCCAAAATAAAAATTGTATGGTTTGTAATCCAAAATAAAATTTTAATAACTGACAACTTGATGAAATGTGGATGTTCCTTCCAAGCATCTGCTACCTTTGCAAATATAATGTGAAACGGTCATACACTTATTCAATGAATGCCTCTTCTATCTTTCTCTCTATGATTCCTTGCAAAATGCAATTTCATCGTTGCTTTCAAATAGATGTCGTGAAATAGTAATTTTCAAACTATGAATCTTTATGATTTCTATCTTCATATTAGAGCATCGACATCTCTGAAACTCTTAGAGTTTCTAAATAACTGTTAACTGCTTTTAAGAAATTATAGACTCTGGAGTTTCTAAATGTTCACATCCTTGAAACTAATTTTAGAGTTTCTAATAAGCCACATCATCAGTATATTAAAATTGATAAGTCACATCAGCAATAAATTAAACTAATTTTAGCGAATACAAGCCAATCGTTTTGCCACGTCAGAGTTTATAAACGATTTCTTAATAAGAAATTATTGAACAAAGTTGCTAAATAAGAAATCCATCTACATCCCTGAAACTGGTTTAGCAACTGCCACGTCAGATTAAAAACTCTAATAGTTTCAGGAATGCAGATGCTCTTATGGAGAGAAATGCAATCGAATCTTTAGAGAAAATTTTATTGCATTTTTGAGTTGATTGGTTAAGTATTACACGAGATGTAATTTTTATTTTTATTTTTGTACTCAATGCTCATTGAGCAATTTCATACTTTCGGATTTTTTTTTATTGTATCTTATTCATAATTTATCAATAAAAAATATAAAATTAGGGACTCGACCCTATCTTATTTTAAAAAAAAAAATTCGGGTGATGATCAAATTTAGTTGCTAATATTTCCAATTTTCTGATGAAAAGTCAATTAATTTTAAATTGCATCAAAATTTGTACCAAACTATTTAAATTTAGAAAATGCATGAGTAATTTATTTGTGATCATCATATATAATTTTAAAACAAATGTTTTCAGTTAAGTGATAATGATCATCATATATAATAAAGCTTCAGTTAGATCTTTTACATAGATAGGAGGGTTCAAATATCTTTATTTTTTTGCCTTTATTATGTTTTTATTTTTCAAATACAATAACTTAAAATTTAAAACTTAAATGTCAAATAAAACCGTCAGATATAATCTATATCATTTATTTCTATGCATATGTAAAAGATCACGATATCTCGATTTCGTTTTGGGTAATATCAAGAGTTTGCAAAAATACACCAATGTAAAAAAATTATGGACGTTGATTTTTCAACTTATTGATTCAAATAAAATCAAAATTGAAAAAGAAATATTTTTTTAATGTGCACATATAAAATAAATAATATAGATTACATCAAATAGTTTTATTTTGATATATAAATTTTAGAATTTTTCTTATTAAAAATTAAAAAGTGAAAGCAAGATGGAATAAAAAAAATAAAAGTATTTAAACCTCTTCATTATAATAATGTTTTACATGTAGTATCATCGTTGGATTAACAAATTGGATACCCATGTATATGCAAGTAGTATGTATCACAAGTGGGAGCTTCTCCATTTCGTTGTAAACTACTAATACAGTCATTGTACTTGTTTTTCTTTTCTTAAAAAAAAAAAGAGAACTGAAAAACGATGCTGGTTTCATTAACAAGGGGAGGGAAATAAACTCGTGCCGGAATGACCCATTATTATGTCTGTGCCCGTGATTAACTATTTATTTGGATCAAATAAATATTCCCTTCTGACACCAGGAACAACACAAACAAACACAAACGAAATGATCTGACAACACTAGGGTGAAACATAATATCTGACTCGTATTCATCCGTATTCGAAAAATAAGATATGGATAGATATCTGAATATCTGTGTGAATATGAATATGAATACTGATATGGTTTTACATTTTAATTATCTGTATCTAAATAGTAGATATATATTATATATTTTAATATATACTATGAAAAAATATTGTTATTCACCATTAAAATTAGATAAATATTATGAACTTTGATATTTTTTAATATTATTTTAATAAATATTCAATCCGATCCATATCCGTATTTGAAAAATTAAAAAGAATATGGATGTGATTTTACCACTATCCGTTCCGTATTCACTCCGTTTTCACTTCTAGACACCACCATCCGATAATATATTTCCTTCTTCAAAAGAAATATTTTTTTTCTTGAAGAAAATACCAGGAGTACCCAAAGGGTCCAGTTTATCAAGGGTATGTTTGTAATATTAGAATAGTTTGTTCCAACTTTTTGTGAGAACAACTTGTTCTAATAAAACAAACAAGTTTGGTTCTCTATTCTAGCTATTCTAATCCAACCAAACACCGAATAACTTGTTTCGAATAGCTTGTTTTAGAAAAATCCAACCAGACATATCCTAAGAAGTTATAATCAATTTGTCAGAAAATAGATGGAAATAGATTAATTTTTTTTTCTCTAAATAATAAAGATCGAACCATTGATTAGATTCAGGATAGAATGGAAGAATCAATTACATAGTCATTCTTTAGTCACATCTGCACATAACCGATAAAACAAATTATATAAAAATAGATGAATTTCAAAGGAAGAAGGAAAAGGGACCGGATTTTAAAATTTGGTCCATGTCTTGTCACCTCTTTTTGGACAGACTGTGGATCAAACTACTGATTCGGTTCATGTAAATAATTCGTGTAAAAATCGTAACTCGTGAGAGACTGTGGACTGGAACATTAAGTCGGCCACTCCGTACACACGAACTGAATCGGTAGTTTAGTTCTTGCTATTTTCACCAAAGAAAAAGTTCATCCATATGTTCATTGACAAAATATTTTTTCAATTTTATGAAAAAAAAAAATCTGCAAAGTTACATGTGGAGCCGCAATTTTTATTAATACTCTAAAAAAAAATTGCAAATATGTCCTCCAGACTGAATTTTTTTCAAAATATTCTGACTACTCCATAATTGGACTGTCTGCTCTCTGTACCAAACTGCTCCATAATTGGACGGTCTGCTATTGCCTATATATTGGAGGGTACTCCTCTCGTTTTTCACCTCATTCAATTCAAGTTTTCACTCTCTCTCCTCTCTTTCTCTCTTTCTCTCTTTTGCATGTAAGTCCCTTAACTTTTTTGTATTTATTTTTGTAGTCAAAAATTATTTAGAAATTGTTATGAATTAATTTCAATTGTTAGAAATTGTTATAAAATGTCCAAAATTGGTTAGAAATTGTTTAGAATTAATATAAATTATTTAATTCATCATGGTCTGATGAAACCCTAAATCTTACCATGACATCTAAAACCGAACTTTGAAAAAGAGGAAGTGAAACCGCATGCAATGCTTGCATATTCCTCGCTAACAATTTTTGGACGGGTGAAGCCCGCTTGAGGAGAGGTTACAGGTTTGGTGCAGGCAGCAGACCGCCCAATCATGGAGCGGTCACGGTGTTTTAAAAAAAAAATTCAGTTTAGAGGGCAAATTTGTTATTTTTTTTAAGAGTATAATAAAAATTTCGGAAGGGGAGAGAATAAAGACGGATGGATAAGTAAATGGGACGAACTGACTAAAGCAGTAGTCAGAGATGTCGGCCACCGGGCCACGGACAAATTTGGGAGACGTTTGCGGCTGGTGAGTGGTGAGAGACTGAGAGCACATTTCAGAGGCGAAATATAATAAGTTGCTTCAGCTACGGAAATGCTCTACATCGCAACCTTTGTTCCCCCTACGGCCCTACATTCCATGATATTCTTTGATAAATAAATTGTTCTTTCCTTAGGCGAAGTAAAAAAATTAATTACAGAGATTGGTCATAAAAAATATTTTGTTTATTCCAATTTCTATTTGTAAAGAACATTGAATAGAATACTCCTTTAAACATATCATTTCAAGCTTTTTATATTTTCAATAGATGATTTCACAACCACATTAAAGGCAAATTGATGCACTTCTAAGCATGTTTATCAGTTTATTTGAAATTAAGTTCAATATGTTAAATTCATTTCATATTCCAACAGGACATTTCATATTCTTCATTTCTATTATTAAATGTCATGCACGCGTTACCCGTTGCATAGGAAATTAATGCCTAGATTCTCTAATTGTTGTTATTACGCATAAAATAGCTAGCTTAATTTAGATAATTGAGTGAGGCTATGATAATATGCATAGCACATATTGATTCGTACTATTGATCAATGTATCCATTTTCAGAGTTCAAATAGTCAATCTGAACTGTTCAACATAATCTCTATATAAAAATTACTTGTATTTAAAGCCACTAATTTAAAAAAAATGTACTTGTAAATCAAATTTATGTATTTTTATTTTTTTTAGATACATAGAAAATCACTTGATATAAAAATTATAGATCATTCAAAAGTAGTTATTTTATACCTATCTAAAAAAATAGTAAATAAATTACAAAAAAATATTTAGGCAGCAAGAATATTTCATATGAAGATTGTGATAAACAGTTCGGATCGACTATTTAAATTTTAAATCGAAAACATTGATCTATAGTGTAGACCAATCAACGAAGGGATTTGAATACAATTCATTAAAGCAACATTGTAATAGTCGTTGAGGTGGGGGATTGCCCATATCAAAGGTTTAAATAACGTTTATCGCATCATAGCAGAACAACGAGAAAAACAATGCTATAATCATATAGCGCCAATATAGCGCCAATAACACTATAGTTTTGATGGTTCAAAAAAGCTATAGCGCGCTATTTAAAAACTTGATCGATATGGAAGTTTTGGAATGTAGAATTATACTGGTTAATTTCTCCAATTATTTTAGAAATTTTTTTGAAATTCTGAAACAAGAGAATTAGGCATAAAAAATTTAGGGTAGCTGGCGAGACTTCCAACATCAAGTAACTGCCACAAGAATAGTTATAGTCTATGATCAATTTTTACTTGAGTGAGGCTACAAAAATATGCATGTGGGTTATGAATTCATATTTTTATTTTTAAATTTTAAAATGTAATTTTTATATGAAAATATATTCGGAGACTGAATTTTATATTTTTTTAAATCTTTTTACTTCTTTTTAAGATTAGTAGAAAATCACCATTTTTGAATGATTTAAATTTTTTAAATCAAATGATTTTCTAAGAAAATAGTAAAAAAATATGAAAAAGGTTAAAGTCGGTCTTCAAGTACATTTTACAAAGACTATGTTTAACTATTTGGATCGACTACTTGAACTTTAATTACTACCCAACATATAAAAAGATTAAAGTACATCTTCAATTTACTTTTCAATTAAAATAATATGAGTGAGGCTATGGTACAATGCATAGTGCGGATTGGTCCGTAATTATGGATCAATATTTTCGTTTTCAAAGTCCCATAATCAATTTGAACTATTCAACAAGTTTTTCAGATCAAAATGTACTCGCCGACTATAATTTGACACTTTTTTGCTATTTTTTTAAATAGGTAGAAAATCACTCCTATTCTTTAGATCAAGTGATCTATCTAAAAAAATAGTAAAAAAATTATAAAAATTATTATTTGGAGGTATATTATTATATGAAAATCACATTGAATAGTTAAAATGGACTATTTGGACTTTAATAACAACAATATTGATTCGTATTGCAGACCAATCTACATTATGCATAGTTCCATAGCATCACTCGTATATACCACATGGCGTACATATATATTATTACAGTAATAGATTTAAAATGTCTCATTATTTTCGTTCCCTAATCATACCTTACATATGTCCGTTTTCAAAATCCAAACAGTCATTCTGAATCGCTCAATATGATCTCCAATTAAATGTGCTTGGAGACCAAATTGATATTTTAAGATTTTTTTCACAAATTTTATAGATAGATATAAAATCACTATTTGCAAAAAAGTCTATAATCTTATGAAAAATTGTGATTCTGTACTTATATAAAAAATACAAATTTTTTAAAAAATATAAAATTTGATCTTCAAGATTTCAAACACATAAATCAATTAAATGTTATTATAGATGCCATGGGGTCTGGGCCCACTATCAGGTGGGGACCAACAATGGTGGATTCAAGTTTTTTGTTAAGGGGAACATAAAATAGCGAATAAGATTTAAATAGTTAACTGGATTCAAATTCATTAGTTAATCAGATACTAAATAAAAAAAACAATATTCTAACTTCTAATCTCTAATACTCTGATTTGTAATTCTAATTAATTCAAATTACATATTAGAATTTCAGAAGAGGACAATTTTTTTTCAGAAAAAAAACAAAATTAATCCGAACATATAGATCTCTATAAAATTTTAAAATTAAAAAAAGATAGTTGCCTTCTGATTCGACTTGGGTCCGTCACTGGAGATCAGAGGTGGATGTATATTGAAAAATTGAAGGTCAATTGATCTCTATTTTTTTTAATTTTGTTATATTTTTGTATGATCTTATATAAAATTTAGATTAAAATGTCGAGATATTGTAAAATTGACTCCATTCTTTATAGAAAATTTTAATATGATTGACCCCCATATTTATTTGACCTCTATAGTCTGAAAGTCTGACTCCGCCTTTGCCGGAAAGAAAGTATGGGAGAGATGGGTTGGACCAGACAATTTGCACCCATACATTGAAAATGGAAGACTAGTGGTGGTCTGCTTCAGTGAAAACACTACGCCTAGAGAAGAGGTCACGCCTGGACCAGTACGTATAGTTAGTGGCTTGAAAAGGGTCCGGTTCGGTCCGGGCCGGTCCAAACCCGCCCGGTCCCCGGGTTGACTCGGGCACGGGTTAGCCCGGGTCAACGGGTTGAGTCGGGTAGGGGGGGGGCGGGTTGGGGTCTGACTCGGCCGAACCTAACCCGGTCTAAACCCGGCGGGTTAGGACGGGGCGGGTTAGATCGGGTCGGGGGTCGGTCCGGTCCGGGTTGGTCCGGTCCGGTTTGGTTTTTTTTTTTTTTTTTTCGTTTTCTGTTTTTTTTTCTGTTTCCAGAGAGGCAGAGAGGGGCAGACAGAGGGCCAGCGGCAGATTTTTTTTTTTTGCATTTTTTTTTCTTTTTATTTTATTTTAACTCAATATATTTTTTGTTATAACTTATAACAAAATCAAATTAAGTTAAAACCGAATTTTGTTAAAATCAAATTATTCTAAAACCGAGATATACCGAAATACCGAATTAGTTTAAAACCGAATTATTTTTTATCTTTAAAATCGAATTATTTTAAAACAATAGATTTAAAAACAAAATTTACCCTCCTTTATTCCGGGCTTGGGACCGGCTATGTAAAATAACATAGGCGGAGTTCTAACTTTTTTTTTGTTAGTAATTATTCTTTAAAATAAAACAATTGAAATATTTAGAAATTATAATTTAAAAAAATGTAAATAAAAATTAAAAGAGGATAGAATTTTATACCGACACTACCTATCTAGTAGTTGTTGTGCATATACCATAGGTCGCTCTCTTGCTCACCGTCCGAATCTTCGTTAGGCTCAGGTCCCTCGGTACCGCTTTCTTGAGTGTCGACACCGGATGATGACGCTTCCAATCTCATGCCATGTTGCGTGCGATTTTCAGCATCAATCCAGTCTTTCAAGCACACAAGCCTCTCGAAAACATGTGCACCCAGCTTACTTCGTTTATCGGTGAGGATCCTGTTCGCCGAGCTAAAACAGGATTTGGAAGGGACGGTTGACACGGGCACGGCAAATATGTCGCGGGCCATCATCGCCAGTGTTGGATAGGCAGTTGCATTCCTCCTCCACCAATCCATGAAGTCAACTCCTTCAATTTCGGTGGTCCCCAAATTGTAGCTGATAAACTCGTTCGTGTCACCTTGGGATCCCGTCGGGTCGTCATCATCCTGGAAATCGCCTAACAATCCAGTACTGCTGTGTGTGGATAGACTATTAAAACAATAGAAAAAATTAGTGCACAAATAATGTAGATATTATAAATAATGAATATTAAAGACATATGTATATTTATATTCATACCTCACGCCAGCGGTCGAAGCCGGTTGGTCGGCATTTCTTCTTTCGCTGTATATGGCAAACATGTCCTCCAATGCCCGTGTTACGCGGGTCTCCTCGTCCCTCCAACTTAATTTTAGATTTTTCTTGTAGGCTACGAGTATTTTTACCGTGAACTTCTTCTTGTATGCCGGATGGAGGCAGTTTGCGAGAACGGTCAAGAGGGGTACCTCTTCCCAATATTTAAGAAATTTTTTCTTGATGGCTGCTACGATCGGATGGAGAGGGGAATCCTCACTATCCCTATCTTCCATATCACGGTACACCTTCGAAATGTAGTAGAGATGGTGCAGCAACTCATGTGCCGTCGGTGTGTACGAGCAAGATAATTTCACGGTTGCAGTGAAAAAGGTTTTAAGGAATTGTGTAAGCTGTATTATTCGCTGCCATTCGGGGTCGGTGAGTTCCAAAGCAACTCCTTCGTCCGTCGATCTCAACATCTCCCCTATAGCCGCCTTGTAAGGAATGCATCGGTTGAGCATCCTGTAGGTGGAATTCCAACGGGTGTCTATATCCCAAGGTATCCTCATTTTGCCCAAACCTATTCTTTCGCACAAAGCGGCGAAATTTTGTTTTCTTTCTTGGTTTGAATAAATATGGGCAAGACCTCCCTTGAATTTAATTATTAAGTCCTTTACGGCTTCTACCTTAAGACCATCTTTTACGGTAAGGTTTAGTATATGGCAAGCACACTTTTGGTGAAACAGTGCACCATTCATGATTGGGTTTAGGGACCGGATGAAATGATCGATGGACGCTACATTGTTGCTAGCATTATCGAATGAGATAGCAAAAACCTTGTTCCGTAAATCCCTTTTGAGATTATATTCTTGTAAAACCTCAATAATTGAATGGTAAATAATTACTGCAGTGTGCGGGGAATCTAACACCCGAAAACTTAATACCCGTTTTTGTAAAACCCATCTCTCATCGATCCAATGACCGGTAATACAAGAGTACCCTAGGCCGTGTTTACCGGCAGTCCATATATCGGAGATAATAGAGACATTATTATTTGCATATCCAAATATAGCCCGTAGCTCGTTTTTCTTTTGGATAAACTGGTTTTTCATTTCACTAACCATTTTTCTATGATGGATTTTCTTATACAATGGTTGAGCTAACCCCCGAATGCATAGCCGTGCTATATTTCAAAATTAAATACAATAATCTAACAAATACAATAATCTAAAATCTAACATATTTGAAAATATTCAAATGTAACCTATTAAAAATAAAGATAACATATTTAGAAATAAATCTAACTATCCAACAAATTCTAAAATAAGAAATAACTAAAAAATCTAACCTATTTAAGATAAATTCGAAATTTAAAAAATAAAATCTAACCTATTTCAAAATAAATCCGAATTTCATAATAAAATCCAATAATCTAACAAATCCAATAATCTAACATATCCAATAATCTAACATATTCAAAAATAAAATCCAATAATCTAACATATTCAAAAATCTAACAAATATAACATTTATTTGAACAAACAAATAAATGTAGCTTATTTATCTAACAAATTTAAAAATAAATCCGAATTTAACAAATAAAAACTAACAATATTAAAAATTACTAACAATATCTAACAATTACTAAAAAATACTAACAATTACTAACAAATAACAATTACTCAAAATTACTACAAATTTCTAAACATTACTAACAATTACTAAAAATTATCTAACAATTCATAACAATTACTAAATTAACCTATTTAAACTAATTCTAATTATTTAACAATTACTAAAAATAAATCTAACCTTTTAATCTCGCGGAAAAATCTTGCGGGAGGTAGAATGAAAAAAATCCTTCGTAATTCCTCTATTTTCGTCTTTCGTATTCCTTTGCGTATTTGTATTTTGTAGAATGAAATAAATTGCAACTCTTTTTTTTTAAACAATAAAAATAAAATTTGAGAATAATAAAAATATTGAGAGTATGAGAATATGAGATTGAGAGAATGAGAGATTGAGAATAATGAGTATGAGATTGAGATGTGAAAATTTATGAAGAATGGGGGTATATTTAAGGGTGTGTTTGGGGGGGGTGGGAATTTGCCGTTGGAAAGAGTAAAAAAAATTGAATTTCGGGTTTCACGCGGGTTGGCTCGGGTTGACTCGGGTCCCGCCGGGTTAGACCCGGGTTTCGGGGGGGTTAGGTCGGGTCTGACCCGGTTTCACGCGGGTTAGGTCGGGTTAGGGTCGGGGTAGATCGGGTTCACCCGGGTTAGGCCGGGTTTGGGGGGTTCAGCCGGGTTTTGGGTCGGGTTAGGCCGGTTTGGGTCGGTTTTAGGTCGGTCCGGGTCGGGTCCGGGTGGACGGGTTGACTCGGCGGGGGGAAGGTCGGGTTTCGCCCAGAAAACCGGATCCGACCCGTTTTAGACCCGACCCATCACTCTAGGACGGGTCGGGTCGGGTTCTGAGTCGGATCCGGGTCGGTTCGGATCCGGGTCACGGGTTTGCGCGGGTCGGGTTGGACCGTGCGGGTTTTGTCAATACACTACGTATAGTAACATTGCCTTTCTCTTTAATTTTTTTTTTCTTTTGGCAGAAGCCTTTCTCTTTAAAGGCCTGTTCAGGCGGACACATGAGCAGGGGAATGGGCACAGAAACAGAAAATTTTTGAACTGATTTTTACTGTTCATGTGGGAAAAAAAAATTCAGTCTAAGTAAATTTTTTTTTCACACGTGAACAGAAAAAATGAAAATGCAGCTGAACATGCCCTAATTACTTATCGAAAATGGGATATCAACAAGATTATCAAATTGCTGCCATCTGCTATAATTCAATATAAATATCAAATTTTAGTATACCATCTTTTTTTTTTTTTTTTCCAATTCGATAGTGTTGGTGTCAACAAATTAAAATGTAAATTAACTAATTTAAAAAGTATCAAATTAATTTAAGTAATAAGTAAAAAAAAAATTTAATTGATTGGATAATAAACATATCATACGTACCTACAACCTACGTGCAAATAAGAAAAATATTATTTCAACTTAAAGTTCAATATGCAACAAAACCTAACAAAATCAATAGATCAAATATGATGATTTAATTCCCTTTCAAAACAAAGTCAAAATTCTATAATTCTTATATACATATAACTGAGATGATCAGGTGATATTAAACATATTTAATAATTTAAATTTATTAATTAAACATGAATTAAAAAGTTTGCATCGTTTGACACCGATTACTACTACTCTATTAGCACTGGATCCCCTTTTATAAACAGTTTCTTAATAAGAAACTTTACTGTATAGTTTCTAAATAAGAAACTCTCCCACATCCCTGAAACTGGATTATAAATTGCTACATCAGATTATAAACTCTAATAATACCAACACATCAGATTAGAAACTTTAATAATACCAGAGATGTAGATGCTCTGATATACCAAGACTTTAGTTTTATTAATTAATTTAGTATTGTGGCCTTTTTCGTTTTTTGATTTTTTAGTAAATCAAATTTACAATTTACAATAACGAGTGGAAAATATAACGCCAGGAATCTTGTGATGGATGTGAAACTAAGAAGAGCCAAAATAGGTCAGACAAAGCATCCGCCTATTGGGGCGTATTCGAGTCTGTTAAACAGCCTATTTGATACGAGAGGTGATATTTTTTGAAATTTTATCCGAGTTGGGAACAGCACAAAGTGTGTAAATTAACTTTTATATGCCAGAATAGCAAACATCACTGTCCGGCTTAACTGCTTGAACTGATTATGGCGTTTGGTACAAGTTCAGTCCCGTTCAATTTAGCATAGTTTGTAGATGAATATTACCATAAAATTATTAACTTAACACACTAGCGTTTGTATTCGACACTTGAAATTGGGAACCGATAAAATTGAACCTGTACCATTCTTTCAACAAGTCTAACTCCACAATTTGAACTTTTAAAACAGAGATGTTGATTCATAGTATGAACCGATCTACGCTATGCATAGTACCATAGCTTCCCTCTACATCAAATGAAAACTATGCATAGTACCATGGCATTGCTATTTCAACAAAACAAACTACAATTGCGGCCAAGAGGTGCACACAATGGAGTAATTGCAACAACATGTTAGTTTGGCTTTCTCACAAATTAAGATTCTTTATTCAATGAAAAATCAACAGAGCTCTCACAATCGACACTCTTTTTAAGCATCGGTTTGCTAGGCGCCGAGTACTGACGACTGGAATCTATAATTTTAAAAAGATAGAAAGAGGAATTGGCAAAGAAAACCATAATTACAAAGAAAATCCCTCGTTTTCTCTCAAAGTTTTATTAAACAGGCCAGACTGGTTATAGAATTTAAGCCCATTTTTAATTGTTTAGAAGTACTGAGCTGACTCTGACAGAAGGCCCAGAACTCCACCTACGGGCTACGGGCAAAAATATAAAATAATAAAAAGAACTCCGCCACGTCGTCTCTCTCTCTCTCCATTCCCTTACCACTCTTCCCACCGCTCTCATGGCGTTGCGAGCAAGGAATTCCACCGCACTACGATCTTTCCTCTCTGAAGCAATCTCGCTCCTCCATTATCGCCTGAGGGGCAATCTCTTCAAGCCGGGCCAAAGTCTCAGCACCAGCAGTGACAAGCACTCCTTGAAATGGGAGAATTTCACTGGAAAGAGCGCCTACGAGGTTTTAGGTGTGTCTCAGTCCAGCTCCTTCGCTGAGATCAAATATTCTTTTAGAAAACTCGCCAAGGAAACCCATCCTGATGTTGTGGCAAATTTAGACAATAGTTCAGCCGCATCGCAACAATTTATTCAAATTCTAGCTGCTTATGAGGTAATTCAATTGGATGTACCATCAATGTTTGAAATTATTTGATGCATTTCTACATCATTTGACCTGCATGATCTTAGTTAAAACTCTAATGTTCACTGGTGCTAAGCAAGCTAAGCTCTCTTTAAAGCTGTTTTTATCATCAATTTCATTAACTGACGTTAATCTCATAAAGGATTTGTATGTAATAGCGGAAAGTTGAAAATTTTGGATGTTGGTTTCATATTCTTATTTTTTTTTATTCCAATGTTATCAAAACTGAACCGGACCACGACCTGCTAAAGGTTCGGGTCTATGGTTTACCAGTCAAACCGCTGGATCAATCGGATATGAGATATGAGGATTGTTATAAAATAATCATACTTTGATATAGTGTCGGTAATAATTTGCACATACATATTAAATAATGTATTATAAGACCAAATTATAGATGTTTTTCAAAACTTTAACATCCAAATAAAATGAATGAAAAGAACCTCAAAATCTGAACCTTTTTAAAACTTTTTTTTTTTTTAAGAATGAGTTAACTGGACCAGTCAATTAATCCGGTTTTTATCGGTTCAATAACATAAATGGTCTCCTAAACAAACCAAACTGGAAAGGTATCCGGGTCCGGTTTTTTTCGGTGCAAACGTCCGGTTCGGCTAGTCATTTATAGCACTGGTTTATTCCAATGATTTCTATTACCGGTATTGATTGAAATGTCCGTTTGGGTATATTAACAGAAGGAATAGAAAAAATATCATTGAAAAAACACATCATTCTGTGATACAGCTTGTAAGCCCATGTATGTATACCAAAGTCACCATAACCACTTTACCAAAATGGTATGGCTTTACTTTCCTAACTGATATTTTTCCATTATTTTTCAGATTCTATCTGATTCTAAGAAAAGGGCTCACTACGACACCTTTCTCTTATCTCAGAAAAGAGCAACAAATAACCAAAATCGTCCTCGTAATATGTACACAACATACAAGACTAATCAATCAATTGTATTCACCAAGGAGAGCAATGTGGTTGAGTGGCTGAAATGGTATCGACGGACCATAAACGACATCATTTCTCACAATCGAATTGCTGAAGGATCAACCTACCTCGACAAACTTGAAAATGAATTATACTCTGCAATCCGCTCTGCCTATTATGGGCCTCATGTTGGTTCCATGGATCTCCTCCCAGATTGTTTCGAGGCTGAAGAGAGATCAGTTTTTGACACCTCCGAGTTGTTGCATTTGGTTTCTGGCCGAGATTTATTTGGTATAGTTTATGTAGTAGATGGTAGCATTAAAAGGTTGTCTCATACATGTCAAAATAATTTCATCAGTATAGAAAAAGGTGCAGACACTCACCAACAAGAGGTGATATCATCTGATGCATACAAGGATCTTGAGTTGCATATATGTGGGAAATTGGTGGCTACAGCAAGTAGGAAGCAGAAGTGTAGTTGCATAGACGAGAGGAATGCTGGGTTTGATGACCACATACATGTATTTCTACATGTGGATCAATTGAATTCATGTAACTCGGTCAGAGAGCGGGTTTTACTGGGTACCATTACTGGGTTAGAGACCGGTGGCGAAGAAGGGTCATGTACAGTTTATGATGCAGATGGTACCAAAACACACATGATTATGAAGCACAGAACGTTGCTGGTATGTACACCAGCATATCTGTCTTCTCTTGGTTGTTTTTTCTATTTACTGATGTATGTACTGAAGTATTATACCTCTAGGTTAAGCATATGCACTGGTATCAGGTTGGGGGTGAAGTTTCAATTTGTGAGTGCCGGTCTAGTCGGGCACGCCTACCACCTAGCAGGTACGTTTCTTTTCTCTATATCTTTGATCCATTGTTTGCTACCGCAGATGGCATGCAGGTAATAAACCTTAGTTTTGTTAATTATTATTTTGTTTGTTAATTTTAATTGTTGTATTTAATGGTTTGGTGTTGTAGATACTGGCTGTTTGAGCCAAGGTGTGACATGCATGACATAGGTGGCTGGTATGTGGAGACATTTGGCAGAGACCAAAAAGGCAAAACTGTGCTGTCCCCGAGACATTGGGATTCTTTTGCTGACTTTACCGAAAAGTATATATACCCTAAGTCATTATTTGTTTAAACAAATTCTTCTGTTATTGTTTTGCTGGTAGCAGAAACACAAAATTCTGAAAGTATTCTCCATTTTGCTGGTTATTATACATTTTTTCCTGACTATTTCAGTTTAGAACAAGACTTTTTGCGTACATTTCATATTAATAACAAGCTTTTATGATTCAATGCTTATGATTTGTATGTCTAAGAGTTTAAAAGTCATATCAATGAGCTTTGACTGTGTCCGTACTATACAGGTTGATTGATCCTTTAATCTGTTGTGATGTTTGAGATAATCATTAATTTGTCCATTAATTTTTTAGCACGTATCCTGTTGGATATGATTTGCAGAACATATTATTTCAGTAGTATACCATCTTTTACATGCTACTATTTTCCATTTTAGTTTACTTTGCTCCATAAAGTATACACTACATACCGTCTTTTACAGTAGATATAGTTTGCATATTTAAGAAAAGCTGGGGAATTTGGTTTCAGAAATCCCGAGAGTTGTTTTCTGATATATAGTAGTAGTAGTATAAATTTTGTGACTACGATTGGGTTTCATTTCTAGCCTACCCCAACTTGTTTGGGACTAAAGGCTTGGTTGTTTAGTAGTAGTATAAACTTTTCAATTATCTAAGCACCTTTGTAATTTTGTGAATGCAGGAGATTACACCCAGCAATGTACTTAATGGCGCTTGCATATAGATCATTAGATCTTGAGGAAATTCAGAGAAGGAAATGGAGTATACCGAATTTTGATCTTCTTGCTCGATGGTGCAAGAGGTTCTTCTAACGAAAAAGATGGTATAGTTTTATATATAAGTTGCTGGTTACGAGCCAAGTCTGCCATGCAATTTCTTGTATATCTCAGTGAAGCAGGATAAAGGCAAGTTTATCATGATTCTTCTATTAATTGTAAATATTGGCTTTTTTTTGTTGCAAATTGTACTAACTTCTCTACATATCTTAAAATCATGCCCAATATCAAATATGCAATTGATATCACAGGTCTTTTGGATATTTACAAATAACAATGGCCCATAAGAACAAAGTTTATTTCAGCAAAAAAGGTGGATCATCCCTCTTTTTGATTGTTAATTTGGTAACATCTACTGAGAACAATTTTGTACAAATTTGAAACCAAACATTTAGTACGGTTGAAATCCAACATTAAGTTCAGTCAGTTGATTCTAGTTCAATCTGTGCTTACCAAAAGTTAAATAGTATGCTAGTAAAAATAGGGGCAATATTATTGGCATAATGGTATGCATAGGATAAAAAAGACCATGCATCATCACAATAAATCTCTCAATGAGGCTGCACATACAAGAAGTTACTGGGTGTTATTTACTAGTCTCTATAATATGTATATGATGTGTTTCTTATTGGTGGTGTAATACTAATTTTTTATGTTATTCGGCCTTTCCAACTATTTCAGTGCTATGCTGAAGTGCAGCTATGGTTTTCACCAGTTGCCATCAGAGGCACCTTGCATGTGTGTGAGTAGGTCTGAGTGGTGCTGCAATCTTGTCAACACAGAGCGGGCTGAATCTTTACGCCCTCTCAACAACTGCGTACCTGTTGAAGTTACTGCTTGAAAGAGATTGATCTTGAATGAGATAAGTGTTTTGACCTTTGTTGGCTAACATAGTAGTCGGGTGCATGATTTTTGTTGCATCGGAGGTCGAGTATGCAATTAAACTTGGTGCCTAGTTGAATCTGCATCATTGTCTTATGACAATGTATAAGACAATGTTTCCGGTTTGAAATTTTCTACGAAATGTCTTTCCTGATGAGGAGTAGATCAAGCTGTACCCTCAAAATTGTTACAAAGTGCATTTGCGGAGCATCTGGTTTACTATTCTTACTCTTTTAGGGCCTGTTCGGCCAAACACTGTGCGCGTGGGGAAAACAAAAATTCACTCAAGACTTCATGAATTTCAGCCCACGCGCACAGTGTTTCGGTCATTCAAAAATTTCCATTTCCATTCCCGTTCCCTTTAGACGGCCGAACAGGCCCTGAATTCTCTGGCATGTTATTATCCATTTGAAAAGTTCACACTCGCACCTTACCATTATCAGCCAGGTTCTTCTTTTCCATTTTTGTTGTTCTGATTTAATTCTTCTCTAATATTTCCATTTTTGTGTTCTCTTATGGTTCAATTTGATCAAAGTACTGGGATAACGTTGGCATACCTTTTATTAAGGAGGTAATTATTTTTGTTAGCTGGAGAATGATTGTAATGACTTGCTTACTTGCTTTGTAATACTTGGATAATCCGTGCCTTTTAGTTTCAATACTTTCGAGAAATGCTATATAATAATGAGTTCCATTGCTCTAGAGATCAAAGCTGTCACTAGGTTTGTTACCAAAGCCAGTACCAGTCTTGTTTGAGATAGAAAATAGGTTTGTGAATTTTTGGATGAGTCTGAGGATGGTTCTGTTTTCTTCCTAACGGAATTACAAGTTTGTACTGAAATGTTGCTTTAGAGACTTGGAGTTTGGTCTTCTAAGTGACTATTAACATTTTTTGGGTTTGGTAAAGTATTATCATCATAAAAGTTTCCTCCTTTCCTTGAAATTAATATATCATTGTAGGTTTTAAATAATAATATTGGATTTTCAATTAAGTTTTATCATTATGGCCTTTATATGAAGTTAATGATGGCATGCTATGCAATCTTTTATATTATCTAAAAGTGCAATTATAGTATTTATTCAATATTTATGATACATTTAAGTTGTTTAAATATAACCGTACAAAAATTTAAAATTGTTTGATGGAAAGCTGAATGGTTTTTGAGTTGGTTCAAATTTGACACATGACATATTTTATTGATGAAATACATATTTACCATAAAAGTTGAATGTAGGTTAGAACTATTCTTTTCTGAATGAAATTTGAAAGGAGGTAAACAATAACAATTTAGTGGGTGGTGAGAGAAGCACATACGTTGTAAATTTTGAATTATTTTTTGAAAGAAAAAATTGCAACCCCTGTAAGAACTATTTTTTTAAAGAAAAAAAATTCTAGTTCGTCTCCGTCAATTATCAAATCAGATTATTGATTTTAGAATGGGTCATTTGGTATTATAACTGATAAATAGCATATTCGGATCTGTTAAAAGTTAAAACTGTAATTTACACAGATAATGAAACGAAAAATGCTAAAGTCATATTCGTATTTATATTCTTATTGACCGATGTTAAACGAATATTAGAATTCAAAAAAGAAATGCGAATACGATTGAATAAATTAATGAATTTAAATTCGAATCACTGGCAACTATCACACTAAAATTGAATATGCTAGTATAATAAAAGAAAATAAGCATTTTAAATAATAAAATTAAATAATAAAAAAAGCTAAAACCGACGAGAAGCTTTATGCGTGGTATATCTATTTGATAATTCATAATAGATGTCAATTATGATATGAAAGTCTTTCAACAAAATAAAGAAAAATAAGATTATCATTTCACCGTAGATCCATAAAAAGTTAATGAGAGATGGTTATCAGACTTATTTTTTTTTTAATTAAAATACCAAACCTCAAAACTTTTAAAAGCGCACACAGTGACGGAATAATTATTGGCCAGGTATAATTTGAAATCACAAAATTCCAAATAAATAAATGGTTCCAAGAATCCATAAATGGTTCCCTTTTACAATTAGCTATTTACGGTTTGAGATTAACTCTCAGCCGATTTGGGATTCGGGCTGACTGAGGGGACAATATTATTGGGCTTTGAGATTCGTGCGAAGTTAAAAAGAACGGTTCAAATCAAGTAATTGTAAAAGATTTTCTATTACGGTACCGTCGGTGATATGAATTCATGGTTCCAAACTTCCAATCCATCTGCCTATTAGCCTTATTAGCCTATTAGTAGTAATGAGACTTTTAGTACCAACAGGGAGCAGTCCGGGACATCTATTCATTTCGTACATAACAATTAAAAGCATGTCATCGAGGATTTCAAATAAATTATTGACCAATGTGCCAACATTAATTACCTATTAAAAGCATCACTAACCCATTATGCTTTTCCAAATTCACACTCGTAAGTCCTAACTTTGGAGCGGATTAAAGTACGGGTGAGTCTACGATAGTCCGTCCTTATTATGAATTCCTATTTTTATTTTTTAAAATTCAAATAGTCAATTCGATCTGTTTAAGTTAACTGAATCTCAATGTGAAAATGTACTTGAAGATCCAATTTTATATTTAAAAAAAAGGCTACTTTTTTTTTTTTTTCTAAAATAGGTGTAAAATCATTACTTTCCGATGGTTCAGAATTATTAGGTCAAGAGATTATTATCCATTAAAAAGATGGTTCAAATGCATCATGATTTTATGCTTTAATTGTGCTTTATATCCTTATCTCCATTTTAAGTCCATTTTAAAGTCCGAACAGCCGATCCGAATCACTCAACATGATTTTCATAATAAAATATGTTTGGAGACCAAAATTGATATTTTTTGAATTTTTTACTATTTGTTTAGATACATACAATATCACTTTTTTGGATGGTTCAGAATCTCCTGAAAACATTGATTTTGTATCTATCTAAAAAAATCTAAAAAGACTGATAAAGTTGTGACCTCTCTATAGAGACATAACTCGGAGTAGAACTAGGGTGCTCCTAAGCTCACCAAGCCCTTCCGTGAGCGCGACTCTAAAACCTATCAAATTGACTTCAAACGACATTTTCAAACCGTTAGATGTTCAATCTATATTAAAATGTGCTTGGAGACCAAATTTTACATTTTTTGGAATTTTTTACTATTTATTAAGATGGTTTGAAAATCGCTGTTTTCCAATGGTGCAGAATTTTAATAAAAACAGCGATTTTCAAACCATCTTAATAAATAGTAAAAAAATTCCAAAAAATGTAAAATTTGGTCTCCAAGCACATTTTAATATAGATTGAACATCTAACGGTTTGAAAATGTCGTTTGAAGTCAATTTGATAGATTTTAGAGTCGCGCTCACGAAGGGCTTGGTGAGCTTAGGAGCACCCTAGTTCTACTCACATAACTCGTGCCATTATACTAAGTCTGCGGTTCTATTTGATATAAATTGATAAAAAACTGAAAAGCTAAATAAATCACTTATTTGTTTAATAGCTTAAATAAACTCAATTCAACGCTTAAAAACTTAAAACTCAATATTGGATCGCTCTTCTTTTTTTTTTTTTTTGAAATCTTGACAGTATAATTTTCATTAATTAAACATAAATTACATTAATCGTTCTACATTCAGGACATCATTTTCATCAAACTACATCATCATCTAATATTAACATCTAACGTCAACATCAACATCAACATCAACATTCGAACATTAACATTTAAACTTCACCATCTAACAACTAAAATAACAAAATAAAACAAACCCTCTCCATCGGTAGTACACACCGACGACCTTCAAGCATCGGCTAGCCAGCGACCGGAAGAAAAGGGGCATCAACTCTTTTTTTTCTTTTTTTCCGCTAGATTTGTGGGTGGGGGAGGTCGGTGTGGCTTTGGCCTTCCCTTCCCTATCAAGGGTTTTGTGTAGTGAGGGTGTTGGTGGGAGGGTTGGGTGCTAGGAGACGGAAGGATTAGCGGCTAGGACTATTATCGCAGCAAATAAAACTTTTCAAGTCTATACAAACATTTTTTTATTTAATTGCAAACATTTTCAATTATAGTCTATACAACTTATATATTAATAAAAAAGTAAAATAAACAAGAATTATAAATGTCCGCAAGTAAAACTTTTCAATTATAGTCTATACAAACATTTTTTTATTAGATTGCAGCAAATTTCAGATCTTTAGAAATAGTATAGTCAAGTTCCTCGAAATTATTTTTGCTGCAATATCTATTAGAATTATTTAAAATCAATTGATATAGAGCTCCACATTAACAATTGTTATTAATTATTATGACCATTGTTAAAGGACATATTATTAGTAGAACTTGTAAGAGCTGCTACTCTATAGATAGTATGATTAGTTAGAAACAAAATTTGTTTTAACAACTTTTCTATTCTCTCTTAAAAGTATAGGTACTACTATTATAGCACTTCTTACTAAAAGATGATTCTTTCTTTTAATCTTAATTCTGCCTATGTATGTCTTTTCTTAGATCAGGTAAACAGTTTGCTTTAGTTGTCAGCTTCAAGTACCCATAAAAGGGAAAATTACTAGCTGGGATCAGAGGAAGATCCAAGACTTGACTTAGAAGGGTCTGATCTCTCGGATTACCGCAGAGAGCTAGTTGAGATTGAAGCTCTTGATGCTGTTGTTGTTATCATCCCCTCTGAGTATGAGAATGTTGGTTTTGAGTCTATTGATTATGTTGAGATTTATAATTGTATCAAGGGTTATTTGGTAAAGGTGCAATTAGAAGATAATCTAGGGACCTATATGTAACTGGGTATATATACCCCACAGTGGAATAAAGAAATTAGGTTTTTTCTCACAATTTGGTATCAGAGCTTCAGCCACCTCTTTCTTCGCTTCCGCCAACCCAACTCCAGTCCGCCTTCCGCCAACCCAGTCCTCCGCCAACTCCAGTCCGCCTCCGCCAACTCCAGTCCGCCTCTCTTCCGCCAGCACACAACAGAGGCGGACTCCCTCCTCTCAGTCTCCCGTGTGGGGAGGTTTGTTCCCCACAGCCCATGCCCATGAAGGGAGAAGGTTGATGGGTTAAAGTGGTAGTTCGGCACATGAACAAATCTGGAACAGAAGGTGTCCAGTTTGAACAAGGCGCTAGAGGAAGGGGCTCAAGGACAAGGCGCTAGAACAAGGCACTAGAGGAACAAGGCGCTAGAGGTGTCCAGTTTGAACAAGGGGCTCAAGGACAGGATATGTCCAGTTTGGAGAATAGTGGATCTGCTACAGTAACCACGAATATTGGATCTGCTACAGTAACGGGTACAGTATCCGCGTGCTACAGTACCCGTGAATAGGGATTTCAGCAATAGATTTTGTGGTGGTATTGTTTGATGTAATTTTGGCGTGGTCGGCAGGATTGTAACTTGTGCGATCCTGTGTGATCGAGTGAAGAAGACCAAGATCGGGTCGGATCAAGAAGAGGAAGGAAGTCACGTATAGACTTGGATTCTCGTGAGTGACCAATGGAGAAACTTATCGAAAAGCTAGAGCTAGATGATGTGAAGACATTGGTTCAGCTCTTGAGAGACTCTAAGGGGGCGAATACCTCGACATCAGGCCAACCACAGACCAAATTGGATCTCCCACCAGTGGACATAAAACTTGATGGACCAGGGACTTATCTGAGCTGGTCACGACGGATCATATGGGCACTTCAGGGTAAGCGCCTCGACGGGTGGTTGACAGGGGAGAAGAGTGAACCAGCACAGAACACAGCTGAGTGGGAGGATTGGAGATCCACACATGCGCTACTGTGTACCTGGTTGCTCAACTCGATGGTACAATCGATCTCTGTGACAGTTGATGGCCTCCAGAGTGTGCCAGATATATGGGCCAAACTGAAGAGGACCTATGCGGGGACAGAGAACAATATGCGGGTATTCCAAATTCAGAACCAGATAGATGAGGTGGTTCAGGGAGATAGGACGATCCAAGAGTATGCCGTAGATCTAGAGAGACTATGGGAAGACTATGACCACTTCTCGCCGAGAAAAAGTTGCAATGATCCGGAATGCAAGAAAGACGAGAGCTTTCATCAAGGAAGGGCTATGCGGTTCTTGAAACATCTTAACCAAGCATTCGATCAGAGGAGATCAGTGCTCCTTGCTCAAGCGAAGATCCCCCCACTGGACGAGGCAATTGCGGCTATGATGCAGGAGGAGAGTCGCATGAAGTTGCACTCCGAAACTAGTGGAAGTGCGGGGATGCGTTCAGCCTTGACAGTCTCGAACTCAGGTATGACAGGGGTTCAGGGGGAGACTCGCAAGTGCTACAACTGTGGAGAAGTGGGGCACCTGAGCAAGGCTTGTCCTAAGCCACATAAGGAGAGAGAGACAGGTGGGCGAGGACAGTCTGGAGGTCGTGGCCGTGGACGTGGGGGCCGTAGAGGAGGCAGAGGTGGAGGCTACCGGGCACATCTGATGGTAGATCCACCGGAGGAGGAGGAGACAGGCTTCGCAGGCTTCACTGAGGAGGAGCATGAGCTCTTCGAGATGCTGAAGAGAAAGCAGAGAATGGTAGGTGATGGGGGAAAGAGGAGCATGTCAGACGAGACATCCACAACTGACACCAGGGGTAATTTTGCTTCTTCTGCTTATTCCGCCACAGGTATTGCACATGCTCTTGCCTCTAGACCTCCCACCAGAGCACTAGAATGGATCATAGATTCTGGTGCATCTCGACATGTGACAGGAGCTTCTAGTGAGTTCTCTTCTTATACTCACTTGAGCCCTCCAGAAAGTATTCAGACAGCGGATGGCACAGCCCAGCCTGTGGTTGGTAAGGGTACGGTTAAATGTACCGATTTAGTGGCTTTGTCCAATGTATTGCATGCTCCCTCATTTCCAGTGAATCTATTGTCTATCAGTGCTATTATCCTCCAACTAAATTGTGTTGTTTCTTTTGATATTCCCAAGGTGATCTTCAAGGAGAAGGGGACGGGCCGGAGACTTGGAACTGGCACTTGGCATAGAGGATTGTGGTACATGGATAGAGAGGGGATAGATTCAGCGCTGACATCCTTAGTAGAGAGGGCAGGAGTAGGAGGTTCTGGGATGACTGTAGAGGAGGTGTTACTACGGCATCATCAGCGTATGGGGCATACTTCTTTTACTGTTCTAAGTCTGTTGTACCCTTCATTGTATGAAAGGGCAAATAAAGAAAAGTTAGTCTGTGAGGCTTGTGAGTTAGGGAAACACACCAGAAGCTCTTATCGTAGCTCTGGAAATAGGAGTTCTGGGGTTTTTAATCTTATTCACTCTGATGTATGGGGGCCTTGTCCGGCAAATACAATTAATGGTTATAGATATTTTGTGACTTTTATTGATTGTTTTTCTCGTGTTACTTGGCTGTATTTGATGAAAAATAAGAGTGATGTGCTCGCTTGCTTCAAAGACTTCCACAAGGCGATTCAGACTCAATACGGTGCAACAGTGAAGGTATTGAGATCTGATAATGGGACAGAGTACACCAACAGGGCGTTTGGGGAGTACTTGTCTGCACAGGGGATACAGCATCAGACTACATGTCCATATACACCGGCACAGAATGGGGTCGCAGAGAGGAAGAACAGACACCTTTTAGAGGTAGCCCGGTGTATGATGATATCGATGAATGTCCCGAAACACTTGTGGGGGCAAGCGGTCTTGACAGCTGCTCAGCTGATCAACAGGCTGCCCTCGAGGATATTGGATTGGAAGTCCCCTTGTGAGATGTTAAAGGGTGATAATGGAGGAGTTCTCCCTTTGAAAGTGTTTGGTTGTGTGTGTTTCGTAAAAGACAACAGACCAACAGTGGGGAAGCTGGACCCTAGAGCAGTCAAATGTGTCTTTGTAGGTTATTCTCCAACTCAGAAGGGGTACATGTGTTGGAGCCCAGTAGAGAAGCGGGTGTTTGTCAGTATGGATGTGACTTTCCGCGAGTCTGAGCCATACTACCCCTTGAGAGTGACCTCACCATTTGGTGACTCGCCAAATAGTGGAGAAATAGGGTGAGAGGGGGAGAAAAGTGAGGGTGAGAGACCGATTCAATTAGAGGGTCCTGTTTTGAGAAAAGAATCGGCTGAGGATGGGCCGCAAGAAGAAGAGGAAAGTGAGGTAGAGGGAGTAGAAGAGGGAGGAGAAGGAGAAACTCAGGCTCAGGGGGAGTTGAGGGTGTACCAGAGGAGGAGAAAGGTGAATGTACCTATGTCTACACCACTCGTGCCAAGTTCCTTGTCTCGGCCTTCTCCGACTCCTGAGACACCTACACCAGACACCACAAACTCAGGTGATATGTTTCCTCTCTCTCCCACACAGACATTAAGGAGGACCTCTCGCAGTAATGCGGGAAATCCTCCTGATCGTTTTGGCTTTCCACATGAAATTGATCAGTCTATGAATTACTCTAACATATCACCTGAATATGGAGCATTCATTGCATCTTTGGACATTGTCTCTATACCCAAGTGTTGGCAGGTAGCAAAAGGGGACCCAAAGTGGAAGGCAGCCATGCATGAAGAACTGAGGGCACTTGACAAGAACCGCACATGGGAACTAGTGCCACTACCAGCTGGAAAAAGGGCAGTTGGATGCAAGTGGGTCTTCACTGTGAAGCAAAACCCAGACGGGCAGGTCGAGCGCTACAAGGCACGCTTGGTGGCAAAAGGGTACAGTTAGACATATGGCATCGACTATGATGAGACTTTTGCACCTGTAGCTAAAATGAGCACCGTCCGGACTTTGATCTCTCTAGCAGTGAATGGTGGGTGGCAACTACACCAACTAGATGTGAAGAATGCATTTCTTCATGGGGATCTAGTGGAGGAGGTGTACATGGATATACCACCAGGATTTGGCACAGATGAGACAGTTGGCAAGGTCTGTAGATTGAAGAAGTCTCTTTATGGGTTAAAGCAGTCTCCTCGAGCTTGGTTCGACAGGTTCAGGAGAGCTATGATAGGTATGGGATACCAGCAGATCAACGCCGACCACACTGTGTTCTTTCGACGAAATGAGGGCCACATTACTATGCTTGCAGTATATGTGGATGACATGATCGTCACAGGAGATGATGAGAAGGAGATTGCTCAGCTTAAGGTGAGACTGGGCAAAGAGTTCGAGGTGAAAGATCTCGGCTTGCTTCGATACTTCCTTGGGATCGAGATAGCTCGAGAAGCAGAGGGGATTGTTCTTTCTCAGAGAAAGTACGCACTAGATCTACTCACAGAGACAGGTATGTTGGGGTGCAAACCTGCAGTGACACCGATCGACCAAAGGTTCAAGCTGAGTGCAGAGGCCGGAGAACCAGTTGATCGTGAGAGGTACCAGAGATTGGTAGGCAGGTTGATCTATCTGAGTCACACGCGTCCCGACATCTCTTTTGCAGTGAGCGTGGTGAGTCGCTACATGCATGATCCGAGGAAGGGTCATATGGATGCGGTGTACCAGATCTTGAGGTATTTGAAGAGTGCCCCTGGAAAAGGACTAATATTCAAGAAGAATGGCCATGTGAGCATTGAGGGCTATTGTGATTCTGATTGGGCTAGCTGTGCCGATGATAGAAGGTCCACCTCAGGTTACTGCATCTTTGTAGGAGGCAACTTGGTCTCTTGGAAGAGCAAGAAGCAGTCTTTGGTGGCAAGATCGACAGCAGAAGCAGAGTACCGAGCTATGGCCTTGGGAGTTGCAGAGTTGCTGTGGCTGAAGAGTATGTTGGTGGAGCTAAAGATGGATCAAGGAGACAAAATGAAGTTGTGGTGCGACAACAAGTCAGCCATTAGCATTGCCAACAATCCAGTGCAACATGATAGAACCAAGCATATCGAGATCGATAGGTTCTTCATCAAGGAGAAGTTGAACAGTGGACTACTAGAGTTAGGTCATGTTTCAACTAAAGACCAAGCAGCAGATTGTCTGACGAAAGGACTCAATTCGTTAGACTTAGCTAGAGGTTGTGACAAGATGGGCTTAATGGATATCTTTCGCCCATCTTGAGGGGGAGTGTTGAGATTTATAATTGTATCAAGGGTTATTTGGTAAAGGTGCAATTAGAAGATAATCTAGGGACCTATATGTAACTGGGTATATATACCCCACAGTGGAATAAAGAAATTAGGTTTTTTCTCACAATTGATTATTCCTCTGATAGCTGTGCTTGTTCTACTTGTAATGACTAAACAATACTTGTTGTTGTTGTGTTGTTTGCTCTTTTGTGTAAATTTGCTGGGGTTTTATTTTGATGATTCCTACTACTATTTAGGTATCTTAGATGATCCTTATGACATCTAATGGGGTTTTATAATTTAGTAGTTTAAGGAGTTCAGATCTTTTGTTCAATGATTATGAACTTTTGCTTTGGTAAGAACTTATCTTGTTTTTATAAGAAATAGGTGGACACTCCCCACTTTATTTAAAAAAAATATATATAAACCATTGTCCATGTTTTTCTTGAAGGCTTAACACAGGCTGTCAAGTAAAAGTCTCTTTTTTCATTCACTAAATTTGAAGTTTTTCCAATTGTATCAAGCATCAACTTTTTGAGCCGAAATTTTTATTAATAACATTATCCAAAAAATAATAAACCAAATAACCATCGTTTCTGATCAATTTCAAATCTAACACGGCCGTAGAACACCGGAGCAGACTCATTTGGGGGCCGCCGCAGAATACCAGAGCGGACCCGGGTCCGCACTATGCCGGAGCGGCCCTTGTTTTTTTTTATGTGAATGTGTTTTTGATTATGATTTTGTTTTAGAAATTTTTATCAAAAATGTAAAGTTTGTACTGAAAGTTGTGTGTAATTACTTCTGTTTGAAATGTCGTTTAATCTGAAATTGTTGTTCGTCGTTTGTTTGATCAAAAGTAACATTACAATAGAACAAGGAGCCATATAAAGAAGCATACAATAGAACAATGCTAATGTTATCGGAAATTACAAATACGTCTAATTAACAGAAAATAAACAACATTTTTACGAATACAATTAAAAAAGCAACATTAACTCTCAATCTCGTGCAGCTCGAGCAGCTCTGTTTTGTCTTTCTTGTGTATCTCGGCCGGCTTGGTGTCCTCTTCTCCTATTATTTAGAATGTCCATCCACATCGGAATACGGTTGTGCTGTCTTCTGCCCACAGAAATATTTTTATCCTCTGGAACAAGGACCGGGCCATCGTGTTGAGGCCATTCCGACTGATTTCCATACACATGCCATTGAGCGTTCCATGTGTTGATCAGTGTATGGATGTGATAGTAGTGACTTACAAAGACGCCAGGGTCGATGCCTCAGAGACGACACACGGACAGAACATGAGAGCACGGTATTCTCTCCAACTGAGGCTTCTGGCACGTGCAAGTTACCGTGTGATCATCCCCGATTATCACCGTGTATTTGTAATTGGCCTTGGTAAACCAGCCAGAATCGTCAGGTATGAAAGTATGAACTCTCTCCTGTGTGGAGGTTACCTCGAACTCGTTGTTGTTTCCAAAGCCCCCCAGCGTCTTCATTTTATCGGACCTCTCGAACCGTTTGTTGATCAGCTACGAAAAATTAAAAAAGAATGAAGAAGTCAGATTTTTTTAACAAAGTTCATTAAAAATTATGAAGAAAGAACTACAAATTAAAATACCTGATGCACACGACATGAGAATTGTTGACCTTGACTAGCTTCCCATTCCGCTTTGGCCCTCCTTTGCGCAAACCATGTCATGCATTTGTAAAATGTGTCTTCAATTATTGCTGCAACCGGTAACTTACGAGAGGACCTGAAGACATTATTAAGCGACTCGGACTCGTTTGTAGTCATGATGTCCAACAGTAACCACCGTCCAGTGCTTGGAATATCTTCCATGGTTTCGGGCACTCGTCCTCATCTTGATCCAAATATTTACCCACACCGTCCAGTCAATTGAGGGCAATGTCACATGCCTGCCCCATTGCTTGCATTCCTTGCTCGTATCTCCTCATCTTCCTCTTAGCCACACATATTCTAAAAAAACGGATTGCTTTATCACTGCAACCGTTCTTCTTCATGTTCTCGACTATGTGAGTAGCATAAAGACGGTGAACACATTGATCCTCATCCTCCTCGTTCCACCCCATATCATCTTGTCTGAACACCTTCTTGATACCCTTTCCCCTATCAGTGATGACACACATGAATCTGGAGCGGATTACATTACGTCGCAACCATTTCATGAACCACGCACAATCGTCATAACTGTCTGATTCTACCAGTGAAAAAGCCAATGGGAGGAGCTGATTTTTAGCATCGTATCCGGTTGCAATCAACAACTTGCCTGTGGTAAAACAATCAAATTAATTTCGTAAGAGCCGAAATCAACTAAAATAAATCAAGTGAAAACAATCAAATTAGTTACCT
This sequence comes from Carex myosuroides, assembly GCA_028015225.1. Classification (NCBI taxonomy): domain Eukaryota; kingdom Viridiplantae; phylum Streptophyta; class Magnoliopsida; order Poales; family Cyperaceae; genus Carex; species Carex myosuroides. The sequence continues at coordinate 2,790,991 of CM051485.1, read as the reverse complement.
TTATACCGGCCTGACAGAAAACATGCATCAACGGTGATGACCGGTTTGATATGTTGAAAAGCAGCTATGCACGGTCCAAATTACCAAGCCACCCTATGAAAATACTTCCATGGTCCAGGTCGTTCAGTGGGATATGAGATCACCTCAAACAATGTTTCTGTCAATAAATTTAAAAAAATAAGTTCAATTTTTGATTGATAATGAAATGACGTAAAAAATGAAGGAACAATATAGTACCTGGGTTGCTTCTTTTGATTGCTTCCAACAATGGAACTACAAAAGAGTATGACCCCTCCCAACTGCCAAATTGACGGGCTATTGCCAACTCACGGCCACGCCACAGTTTGTTGTACGCCGGTATCTGACCATTGTACCTTTCAGCAACAGCAATTCGGACAGCCTGAATACTCAAGTCGACATCGTTCCTCATGTGAGCGGATATACACTCGGCAACCATAGTAGCTGACAACTGGGCGTGATCTATTTTTGTCGCATCCGCGTGGCATGAATGTTGTGTTGGGCACTTGGAGACACGCCATTGTGTTCCATAACCGGTGGCCTTTGCGAGTATGTACCACCCACAGTAACTGTCCTTGCACTTGAACCTAATTCTTGTGCGGTCACTGTGCGTAGGTTTTACCTCTTTGTTGCAAAGGATGTGAAACCTGGCAATTGCGCTCTTCATTGCCTCTTTGGAGTCATATGTTTGTCCCTCAGACAATTCATTCTCATACTCTGCCCTCTTTCCAAACAAACCCGAATTTGCTTCTATAAACTCTGATGTGTCGTTGAAAGCATGAATCAGGTGTTGAAACCCGCGATCCATTATCCGAAATCCGCGATCCATCTTGAAAGTCCTTGGTAGTCCAAGCACAGGCCCGGTACCTTCCTGGTCAGAATGATCGCTCATACCCTCAGGATCAACATGACCCCAATTTTCCTCTGCCTTTAGTATTTCCGGATCCACTTCTTCATCGGTTTCATCCGGACCACAAGTTTGACCCCAATGAGCGGTCCGACTAGATGAAGGCTGGTCAGTCTGGGATGGGGCCCGACGGGAGGGTCGGTCCCTCTGAACTGGGGCCCGACTACTGGACGGTTGGTCAATTTGGACAGGGGACGGACTATAGCCAGATGAGTTACCCCGACTACGACCCTGGATTAACCTCATAACAGGGTTCGAACGCCGGGCTCTGGTAACCTCCACATATAGGTCAATTATCTTGTATGCACCCCCAGAAAAACTCATGGTTTGGTAGTACAATACCTGCCAGACTCCCTCATTTTGAATTGGAAATAGTTGGAACCAGGTTTGTGATGAACTAGTCGGCATGCTAATTTTGGCATCAATTTTAAGGTCATACTGACCCTGATCCAACCCCAAATTCTGACATATACTTGATTTAAGTCCCAAATAATCAGTACCCGGCAATACCGAGATCACAGTAACAGGTCCAATACTATAGTAAACCCCATTAGGACCTGTTAAAACATCCCCACCAGTGTAGATGGATACCATAAGAGCCATTTTTTCAATCCAATACAGAAGAAACCTACAATTAAAAATTAACTAAATTAATTATTCTAATTAAATTATTAATCTACTGAAATAAAAATAAAAATTTAAAAGAAGAGAGAAAAAACTTACATATCAGAGAGCTAACTCAGGAGAGAGAAGGTGTGAGGGTGTGGAATGAAATTTCGCTGTCATTTTTGGGATATAAAGAATAGGGTCCGCTCCGGCATAGTGCGGACCCGGGTCCGCTCCGACATAGTGCGGACCCGGGTTCGCTCTGGCATAGTGCGACCCCATATGGGGGTCCGCTCCGGTATTCTGCGGCGGCCCCCAAATGGGTCCGCTCCGGTGTTCTGTGGCCGTGTTAGATTTGAAATTGACCAGAAACGATGGTTATTTGCTTTATTATTTTTTGGATAATGTTATTAATAAAAATCTCGGCTTTTTGAGTTTTGAAAAATAAAAAGTAGTATGGGGTCAATATATAGCCAAAAAATTTCAAAATATATGGAAGTCATTAGGAGTTTCTTAACAATTTTCTAACAAAAAATTAACAACATATGTGTTTTAACAGTATTTTTTTTCCGTCAGAACCTCTTTTGTTATATGAGGAGGGATCAAGTTACAACAAATTTGAGTTACAACAAAGTTACAACAACTATTTTTTTTCATTTTCAATCGTCAATCCAAACCGTTCAACATGATCTCCACAATAAAATGTGCTTGCAGATCAAATTTTACATTTTTTTGAATTTTTTTACTATTTATTAAGTATTTTACAAAAAATAGTCATATTCAGACCATTGAATTTTGTACCCATCTTAATAAATAGTAAAAAAATTCAAAAAAATGTAAAATTTAATCTGCAAGCACATCTTATTTAGATAATCATGTTGAACGGTTTGGATCGACGATTTGGACTTTAAAAATGAAAAAAATAGTTGTTGTAACTTTGTTGTAACTCAAATTTGTTGTAACTTGATCCCTCCTCTTGTCATATTTGTCTTCGACTCTAATTAACTGGTCAAACTGAACTAATATAAAAATGTAAACTTATAATTAATACTATTAAGTAGAGAGTGACTAAGGTCAAAGTGGTATGACCAAGGCCTTAGTGCTACCAATTAGTTTTTGCGATTTTAAAGTTCAAATAGTCGATCCAAACCGTTAGAGTTCAATTTACATTAAAATCTGCTTGGAGATCAAATTTTACATTTTTTAGAATTTTTTTACTATTTTTTAAGCCACTTTGAAAATTGCAGATCCGGATGAACAGTAAAAACAGTGCAACCAAATTCTGGACCATGTGATCAGCAATTTTCTAAGTGGCTTAAAAAATAGTAAAAAATTTCCAAAAAATGTAAAATTTGGTCTCCAAGCAGATTTTAATATAGATTGAACATCTAATGGTTTGGATCGACTATTTAAACTTTTAAATTGCAAAAACTAATTCATAACACCAAAGGCCTTGGTCATACCACTTTGATCTTAGCCACTCTCCTATTAAGTATTATCTTGATAATTTATGTATTAATATGCATGACATTATAACAATACCATAATATTTACTAATGTTCAATTCATTTGATTTGTATGATTAAATCATATTTTAATTGACAAAAATCAAACTATTATAATGTTTAGATCGAACCGAGGCAAACAAAAACCAAACAATCAAATCGTTTTGTCTAAAACAAACTTAGCTTGGTTAAAATTGAATAAATTGGACCATTTACACTCTGATCGGAACCAATTCGTTCTCATAAAAATGAGAAAAAGAATTCTTGTTTTCGTAAGTCTCATGATCGGAAGATAAAACAGGGAGGGAGTTCAATTCACACGATTTGAAACAGCAAAAAAGTGGCCAGTTGAAATCCCGACAAAAGTGGTCAGATTTGGCGAGAAAAAGTTCATTGAAGTTAAAAGACAAAATTACCCCCTAGCTCTTCTCATTTTTACATGGTCTGAATTTGATGTGTGATGCGGGCGTCCACTCCCATTTATCTTACTAATAACGTTCTAGGTTTCAATAGCATATGCAGTAAATAAGGTGATAATTAAACCTTTTTACTATGTCACCGAAATCAATTCTTCATTTAGAATTAATCATTCCAATCATTAAAATTCAATTATATATCTTCTCTTCTCTTCTCTTCTCTTCTCTATTCTATTAAAATGAAATTAACTTTTGTTCTATTCTATTCCGATCAGTATGTTAAACACCCCTAAAAAAAAGGGTGCCGGACGCTCGGTTGTTGTCAATTAAAGCAGACCAAAAATCTTTCAAATATTTTTTTTATTCTCAGAATCTTTCCATTTTTTAATTTAATATTGAAATTAACAGCCCGTTTCTTCCTTTTCTCATTACAGTATTTTTCTAGATCCGGACTGTCGGATGAGATCATGAGAATATGGATTCAATCCGGCCCGATATAAAATGCAAGGGCCTATAATATTCGTGAGGATTCTGATTGGACGGTCCGGATCTAAACATAAATATTCTGATACAGGGATATGAATTCTCCCATCTGGCCATCTGGGCAGCGCCAGCGGGAATTCACATCCTCTCAGGTTACCTGACTCCAGCAAATTACGATCGGACGGCCCATTTAATATGACACGAATCTCAAAACAGCCCCCTACAGTCACAGTAGGCACCGGATTTGAATTTCACCCATATAGAATTAATCTGGACCGGCCGTTGTAATTTGCCGTTGTAATTTGCTTGAGTCAGGTACCTGGGAGGATATCGGTCCGATTTGTGCACCCAACCCGTAATCTTTCTTATCAAATCAGATCGCTGTCCGATTTGTGCACTTAATACGACTTTTTGCTGCTATCACGAAGGAATTCGGCAATGACTCTTGGCAAGGTTCAATTAGACTTGTCTGATCCTCCTCTCATCCCGTCCCAGGTTTTCTTCCCAGGAAAACATTCTACGCGCTTAACGGTAAACAAACTACTTAATGCCAGATTATTGTCCCTTTTCCCCTCCCAGCGCTTTCTCGGACTGATCTCTCTCTCTCTAGAAGATTCAAACTTTCAGAGAGCGAAAATTATTTACGATCGGGAAGTAGCCAATTGAATCGACGACTTAAGTTGTGAAATATGAAAGAGAATTACAAGGTGAGATCGCCATGGAAGACTCATCTACGCGCCAAGATCGGGTTTCCGCTCGCTCTGCTCTCCTGTTTTCTCTTTTTCTTCGCCGGTTTCTTTGTTTCCATGCTCTTCTCCCAGGTAAGGAACTCGAAGCACCTCCTGATCTGATTTATCGCCTAAAATGGAATTGGAATTGGAATTGTGGCTGGTTGGTTTCTCAATTTGAATATGGTTATGACTTGAAAAAGGATGTGCCAAGTGAAGGAATGGGGAATGTGAGGCGATTGGAAGAGCTAGGGTCCGATTGGCCGGCAATGCCGCATGGGGTAACCGGAGAACCTCATGCATCTTCTATTCCCTTCCAGGTAATTTGTTTCCTTCTCTTTTTTAATTTCCTTTTCTGAAACGTAGTTCACTTTGGAGGGTCTTTGTAACTGATTGATATCAGGTCTGTACTCTGAATAACTTGGCTGGATGTTAAGGCACTAGTAAAGTAGCGAAGTAAAGCCATATCTGTAATAAAAAAATTTAAGGTTAAGATTACTAATTTTGTTGCAGGAAAATGACTAGAACGCTATATATAGCAAATCACGCCAAGTGAGTGCTTAATTAAGAATGAAAGTAATATATTTACTGAATGCATTTGAGATTTAATAAAATGGAATTCTGGAAATCTAAATCATGAATCCTGTCCTTAAGTTTAAAATGCATATCTATTTATTGCATATTATTTGATTGGAATTTCTGAAGTAAATGCTTTGTTTAAGGTTTTGAGCTGGAAACCTCGTGCTTTGTATTTCCCAAATTTTGCCTCCCCAGAAAAATGCGAAGCAATAGTAAGACTTTCCAAGACAAAGCTGCGGCCTTCCACCTTGGCTTTGAGAAAAGGGGAAACTGAAGAAACAACCAAGGGTATTCGCACCAGGTACAATTGGTACCAGCTTATGATTTTGTGTTGTGCTTTATTATAGGACTTGTTGCTGAACATGTGAAAAAAAAAGGCCTTCTTTTGGTTTTAATCTTTTGCTTTATTGGTAAAAGCAAACCACTCAGATAATGTGATCTTCCGGCCTTTAACTGAGTCAATTATTGTAGTAGTTTAAATATCCAGTTTTCCCTAGTCTAAATGAGTGTTAATTTAATTAGAAACTGAACTTGGAACAGTTCTGGGACATTTCTGAGTGCATCACAAGATCCCAGTGGATCGCTAGCATGGGTCGAGAAGAAAATAGCAAAGGTTACAATGATTCCTCGAGAGCATGGAGAGGTACTTACACACCCTTTTAAAAATTGTTACAATGATACCCTTTTACAATGATACCTTAATTGTTACCTGACTCAACCTGACCTGAGGTTTACCCTCTGACGTGACCATGTCTGATTGGACAATATGTAAATAGTTAATATTGTTGACATGAGTTTTTGCATATATATATATGAGTTTGACTAATATGCTTTCGGTAGCACTTCGGCCGAAACGCCATTGGGCCAAATTTCAAAAATTTACATTCGAAACGTTGACCTAAGTAGCTCAGTAAATTGGTTATATATTGTACTTGTAGAGTACCAATTTTTACGATTTTTGGAACTTTTTTACTATTTTTTATGATTTATGAAAGATGGCAAAAGATAGCCTAAAATATTGGCATTTTTCTTTTACTTTTAAGCAATTTTTTGCCATCTTTCATAAATCATAAAAAATAGTAAAAAGTACCAAAAATCGTAAAAATTGGTATTCTACAAGTTCAACATATAACTAATTTACTGAGCTACTTAGGTCGACGTTTCGAATATGAAATTTTGAAAGTTGACCCTATGGCGTTTCGGCCGAAGTGCTACCGAAAGCATAGGAGTCAAACTCTCTCTCTATATATATATATTTAAATTATATACTTTTAAGTTAGCTTTTATAGCCGTATTTAAAAAGTATGCCACAAGTTTGCATGGTACGTTTTTCTTTTTGCTATTCATGGACGAGAGGAATATAATATGGGAGATTAGAGAAGGGTAAATAGGACATATCCATTCCTTTATAGGGCTACAAAGGAAATCTCCTTTGCAGGACTGTATAAATTTGCTGAGATATTACAAGGACGCAGAAGAAAACTGCCATGTTTTGTGAGTTACAATTTGTTGATTTTTCTTTCTTTTGAGCTAACTAAATACCAATTTCTCAGCCTTTCAATGTATTACGGTACGAATTGGGCCAACACTATGCGTCTCATTATGATGCCTTCAACGCAGCCGAATATGGCCCACAACAGAGCCAAAGGGTACTGTCAATTTTTTCTTTTTTTTTACCTCATAGTGTCTACAGTTGTATGAATTGCTTGCTAATTGTATGCTTCTTAGGTGGCAACTTTCTTGCTTTATCTCTCAGATGTGGAGGAAGGTGGAGAAACTATGTTCCCTTTTGAGGTTGGTTCAGTTTACTTTATTTCCTTCTTCATTTTCATCGGGTATCTGTATGTGCGTATATGATACAATTCCGTGCCTATTACAGAATGGCGCAAACATGGATATTGGGTATGACTATGAGAAGTGCATAGGCTTGAAAGTTAAACCAAGGAAAGGTGACGGCCTGCTGTTCTATTCCCTCATGATTAATGGTACCATCGACCCGGTAGGGTTTATTTTCCTTTTAATCATGTCTTCTTTCTTTTCTTTCTTGTATTTATTATTAATTCATTATTTTATTTTATTTTTCTTACGAGAGCCTTCTTTAGAATGTTAAAGACAGTAATAAGCCACCTTTTGAATTGGTTTAAGCCGTTAAAGCAATAGGTTTTTCCACACCAAGCAGAGTACATCCACAACTCTGGATTGCATTTTTGTCAAGACATATTCATTCAAATATATTGTTCCATATCAAGAAGCAAATTGTTGAATCATTCTTTTTTTGGCCTCTTTTGCTTGAAGACCTCAGTGCATGGGAGCTGCTCAGTGATTAGAGGAGAGAAATGGGTTGCTACAAAATGGATTAGAGATAAAGAAGATGGCTCCAAATAAATTGTAGTTTCGTGGTTGTGTAATTATTTTTTGGGGTCAATTTTGATGCCATCCCCTTCATTGGAAGCTGTCCAGATTGATGTGATAATTAGCTTGTATAAGTCTTCATTATTATATTAATAAAAGAAATAAAAGATAGTCTCATTAGTTTATAAGGCATTTAGTTTGTCAATTCATGTTATTTGTATAGCAGCCATTGAATGAGTGCTTCGCAGCTTTCTTCAACTACGTTACAATTGTGATTTCACTGGTAAGGTGTGTTATGCAACTATGCAAGCGACTTGATAGTAAATGTTATCCAAATCATAAGGCTGAAATATTTTTATGAATGCAGGAGATTACACCCAGCAATGTACTTAATGGCGCTTGCATATAGATCATTAGATCTTGAGGAAATTCAGAGAAGGAAATGGAGTATACCGAATTTTGATCTTCTTGCTAGATGGTGCAAGAGGTTCTTCTAACGAAAAAGATGGTATAGTTTTATATACAAGTTGCTGGTTACGAGCCAAGTCTGCCATGCAATTTCTTGCATATCTTAGCGAAGCAGCCAGCAGGATAAAGGCAAGTTTATCATGATTTTTCCATTAATTGTAAATATTGGCTTTTTTAATTGCAATTTGTACCAACTTCTCTACATATCATAAAATCATGCCCAATATCGAATATGCAATTGATATCACAGGTCTTTTGGATATTTACAAATAACAATGGCCCACAAGAACAAAGGTTATTTCAGCAAAAAAGGTGGATCATCCCTCTTTTTGAGTGTTAACTCGGTAACATCTACTGAGAACAATTTTGTACAAATTTGAAACCAAACATTTAGTACGGTTGAAATCCAACATTAAGTTCAGTCAGTTGATTCTAGTTCAATCTGTGCTTACCAAAAGTTAAATAGCATGCTAGTAAAAATAGGGGCAATATATTGGCATAATGGCATGTATAGGGTAAAGAGGACCATGCATCATCACAATAAATCTCTCAATTAGGTTGCACATACGAGAAGTTACTGGGTGTTATTTACTAGTCTCTATAATATGTATATGATGTGTTTCTTATTGGTGGTGTAATACTATTGTTTTATGTTATTCAGCCTTGCCAACTATTTCAGTGCTATGCTGAAGTGCAGCTATGGTTTTCACCAGTTGCCATCAGAGTCACCTTGCATGTGTGTGAATTGGTCTGAGTGGTGCTGCAGTCTTGCCAACACAGAGCGGGTTGAATCTTTATGCCCTCTCAACACTTTACGCCCTCTCAACAACTGTGTACCTGTTGATGTTACTGCTTGAAAGAGATTGATCTTGAATGAGATAAGTGTTTTGACCTTTGTTGGCTAACATAGTAGTCGGGTGCATGATTTTTGTTGCATCGGAGGTCGAGTATGCAATTAAACTTGGTGCCTAGTTGGATCTGCATCATTGTCTTATGACAATGGTTCTGGTTTGAAATTTTCTACGAAATGTCTTTCCTGATGAGAAGTAGATCAAGCTGTACCCTCAAACCTTTTACAAAGTGTATTTGCGGAGCATCTGGTTTACTCTTCTTACTCTTTTACTGAATTCTCTGTCATGTTCATCTTTTCCATTTGTTCACACTCGCACCTTACCATATCAGCCAGGTTCATCTTTTCCATTTTTGTTGTTCTGATTTAATTCTTCTCTAATATTTCCATTTTTGTGTTCTCTTATGGTTCAATTTGATCAAAGTACTGGGATAACGTTGGCATACCTTTTATTAAGGAGGTAATAATTTTTGTTAGCTGGAGAATGATTGTAATGACTTGCTTTGTAATACTTGGATAACCTCGTAAATTTTATATCAAATTCTATTGTGTAACCTCGTAAATTTTATATTAAAATATTCCATTTAAACTTAACTATTATAATATTTTATTTTAATGAAAAAGACAAAAAGTCATGATAATTTGTATATTAAAATATTCAATTCAAACGTTTCAAACCGTCAAATTGTAACCTCGTAAATTTTATATTAAAAATGTAACTTTTATGTTAAAATATTTCATTCAACTTAACTCTTATAATAATTTATTTTAATGAAAAAGACAAAACATCATGATAATTTGTATATAAAATATAAATTTTAGATTAAAATATTTAGGGATCGACTAATAGTCCCCCGTTCTGTCCCCTAAACGTCTCTCTGATTAACTGATGTGTAAAGTATGATGGGGACCACTAACTACATTAACTACTTGAGAGACCGCTTATGATTGAAAAAATTTACAACTAGCGCGTGTATGTATGGATACTTATGCGTGCAAGTATTACCATATAATATATTAAGTATTCATACCTAAGGCATCAAGTATTAAAAAAAAAAATAGACATCAACTTTCTTTTCTCTCTAATTACACACTCATCTTTTACACGTTTTTAGAAGTGGATTTTTTTTTCTCCGTTTAATATCGTGAATATTTCTGACGATCTGTGAGGAATTTTGCGAATCTAAAACTACGGACATCTTCTACGTAATTTTCTCTTTCAAATGAGATCCATGATGAAGTACTTTCGGGTTTTCAATACCTCGTCATGTAAGTATTCATATCTCGTTGAGAAAGTATTTTATACATCGCCGTGTAAGTATTCATACCTCGTCGAACAAGTATTCATACCTAATATACCAAATATTTCTAAAAAAATTGAACATATAAACTTTTTTTTATTTCTCTTATCACACACTCATCTTTTACATATTTTTAGAGATGAATTTTTTGTCCATTCAATCTCACCTGTATTTCTAACGATCTGTGAGAAATTTTGCGAATCTAAAACATCAAGTATTCATAACTAAAATATCAAGTATTCATATATAATACATCAAGTATTCATACCTAAGATATCAAGTATTTAAAAAAAAAACTGGACACATCACTTACTCATATTTTACACGTTTTTAGAGGTGATTTTTTTTTCTCCGTTCAATCTAACCAATATTTCAAACGATCTATGAGGAATTTTGCAAATCTAAAATCACGAACATCTTCTACACAATTTTCTCTTTCAAATGAGATCTATGATGACATACTTTCGAGTTGTCTGTTACACAAGTATTCATACCTAATCAAGCAAATATTCATACCTCGATGTAGTTTTTGAGATGAGCTTTTGCATTAGTTTTTGAGATGCAGTTCTCTGGTCCGCTCAGGAGGAGGCGAGGAGGCTCGAATAGGAGAGGGAAAGGAGAGATGGATTGCCTTGCGACACCGCGCCAAGTGGAGCAAATCTGACGAAAACGGTGGCAATCAGAGGGGGAGAGGAGCGCATAGATCTGGTCTAGGAGCTCGGTGGGAGGTGGGACCAGCACCAGCTGGACAGGTCAGAGCCGGTGAGGAAGTGCGAGGTCTTGTGTTCCTTCTCCATGGTGTTGGTTAGAGACCTTAATTCAATTTGAGGGAGAAGAGATTTGGCGAAAGAGATGCGGTAGAGATTTGAACAGTTTCTGTTTTGAACGGTTAAAAGCGGTGGTTAAAAGCAGTTGAAAGTTTATCCAAACTGTGGGAAATATTTGGGGGATTGACCCTCTGGGGATAATATCTTTTTTCAAGATTAGTTAAGTAGTTAGTTAGAGATCGGAGGGGACAGATGAGCGGGAGACAATATAATTACTCAACTATTTAATTCAAACATTTCAAACCGTGAATTGGATGAATATTTTAACATTTATTATATTTTAAATTTTTAACCGTTATTCTGCTAGATTACTCAACAGTTTCTGAAATTTCCAACAAATTAATATCACTCTCTTTTTAATTTAATTTATTTTAATATTATTAATAAAAGTTTCGGCTTTTTTTGAGTTTGGTAAAGTATTATCTGATGTAGTATGATAATTTTTCGGAACTTAAAAACTATGATGTGATAATCGCTACTTAGAATCTTATTTGAAATTAATATCTCGTTTGTAGGTTTTAAAAATATTGGATTTTCAATTAAGTATTATCATTATGGCCTTTTATATGAAGTTAATGATGACATGCTATGCAATCTTTTATATTATCTAAAAGAGCAATTATAATATTTATTCAATATTTATGATACATTTAAAATTGTTTGATGGAAGTTATGAGTCCAAAGTGAACTACTATTTTTAAAGATTTATAAACCCTAATTTATACTTACGTTCAGATCACAAGTGCATGATCCTACCATGTAGTATGATTGAGGTGTCAATCCACAGAGATAGTGTATTAGATTTTAAACAATTTTCACTAGTCTAGCTTATCGGGTTTTTCGAAAGTTTGAGGTGGTGGTGATAATTGCAATCAAGGTAAATGTTAAACAGTAGATAAAGAGCCTCTAGGGTTCAGGTTTTCAGTCCTTCTTAATCATGCGAGTACAAATTTCGACATCTCTCTACGTCGCATGCGGCAGTGACAGTGCCGCATGCGGCCTAGATTGCCCCACAGCTACCCCGCATGTGGCACTGTCACTACCCGTAGGGTGTGCTGGGTGTTTTTTTATGCGATTTGAAAGGTTTTCCGATCTTGCGATCGGCTTTTGGACTACCAAGACTAAAGTATTTTAGGTACGCAATTATATTTTTTTCCCTATATTACCCTGTAGTTGAAATATCCCAAAGACCCTACTTAATCTAAGTGTTTTCTAATGTTATTTAAAATACAATTTACGTTATCCTGCCAAGGGAGCCCACTGGGTTCTTACCCTAGTCTTTGAACCGCTGTCAAGCCTCGTTAGCCGAAGTATTTGGAGTACTTACATGCATTATCCTTCTCACACAAGGATGCAACGACTTAACATCTATTGGTATGTGGAGATCATTGGCATATAGTAGACAAAACTATGTATGCAAGGATACAATAAAAATAAATTTAAAATGCAAAGTAAAACTCAAACCATAACATAAACAAAACATAAACATATATTAAAACATAATTAAGAATTCAAGTACAACTCTCACCCTAGAGATGAGATATTTAGCTTCTCATGGCCATGGCAAAATAAAAGAAATAAAATAAGGAGAACATAAATTACAACACAATTGAAGATGGAATGACCTCTGCATCCTTAGATGACGAATTCTTTTCTTGCTTGACTTCTAATGACTACCTTTTTCTCTCTAAGTAACTCTCTAACCTAACATAACAATAAGGATTGTTAGTCTACAATTCTGGACTTGACACAATTAAACACTCACACTAAATTCTATTACAATATGAGTATTTATAGCCTTCCTAAATGAGAGGTGAAGTAGTGAAAGTAGTGGGAACGTGGGGTCCACCCATGATTGGATAGATGAAGCCAAAAATAGCTTGGCTCTTAAGAAAACGCGTTATTCTAGAAGGTCCATTAGGAATTCGCGTTCTTCTGAAAGGCCTATAAGAGAAAACTCATTTGTAGGACAGTCCACGGATCATGCGGCCTCAGGGTATGCCGCATGCGGCATAGAGGAGGCTGCAGGGCTTCCTGACTTAGCGGATTTTCTTGTATTTTCACCATTTCGCATGTTGTGCACTTCATGTGAGGTGTTGCATGCTCCATGTAATGTCCTATTTTGATGTCTTATTCAAAAATCACCTAAATACGATACTTTTGTTCTGTTTTTGCCATAAATACGCAACTTTCTCAAAAACCTGCCAAAAAGACTTAAAAATACGTTTGCGGTAAATAAATCGAGAAAATAGCTATTTGCATTCGCTTTTCGTCATTTTTTCGGAAGAAAAGGTAGTGATTTTCGCTATATGTTTTGGCTCCATTTTTTAGTTTGTTCAAATTTTACACATAACTTATTTTATCGATGAAATACATATTTACCATAAAAGTTGAATGTAGGTTAGAACTATTCTTTTCCGAATGAAATTTGAAAGGAGGAAAACAAAAACAATTTAGTGGGTGGTGAGAGAAGCACATACGTTGTAAATTTTGAATTATTTTTTGAAAGAAAAAATTGCAACCCTGTAAGAACTATTTTTTTAAAGAAAAAAAAATTCTAGTTCGTTTCCGTCAATTATCAAATCAGATTATTGATTTTAGAATGGGTCTTTCGGTATTATAACTGATAAATAACCTATACGGATCTATTAAAACTGTGATTTACACAGATAATGAAACGAAAAATGCTGAAGTCATATTCGTATTTATTCTCATTGACCGATGTTAATTAGAATTCAAAACAGAAATGTGAAGACGATTGAATAAATTGATGGATTTAAATTCGGAAACCTGTAACTATTGCACTAAATTGAATATGCTAGTATAATAAAAGAAAAATAAGCATTTCTAAATAATAATATTAAATAAAAAAAACCCAACCCGTAATCTTCATCTCATCAAATCAGATCGCTGTCCGATTTGTGCACTAAATACGACTTTTGGGAATTCGGCAACGACCCTTGGCAAGATTCAATTAGACTTGTCTAGTTGTCTGATCCTCTCCTCTCATCCCGTCCCATGTTTTCTACCCAGAAAAGCATTCTACGCGCTTAACGGTAAACAAACTACTTAATGCCAGATTATTGTCCTTCTCCCCAACACTTTCTCGGACTTGACCTCTCTCTCACTAGGAGATTCAAGAGCGAAAATTATTTACGATCGGGAAGTAGCCAATTGAATCGACGACTTTAGTTGTGAAATATGAAGGAGAAGTACAAGGTGAGATCGCCATGGAAGACTCTTCTACGCGCCAAGATCGGGTTTCCGCTCGCTCTGCTCTCCTGTTTTTTCTTCTTCTTCTCCGGTTTCTTCGTTTCCATGCTCTTCTCCCAGGTACGGAATTCGAAGCGCCTCCTGATCTGATTTATAGCCTAAATTGAAATTGGAATTCCGGCTGGTTGGTTTCTCATTTTGGATATGGTTATGACTTGAAAAAGGATGTGTCGAGTGAAGGAGTGGGGAATGTGAGGCGATTGGAAGAGCTAGGGTCAGATTGGCCGGCAATGCCGCATGGGGTAACCGGAGAGCCTCATGCATATCCTATTCCCTTCCAGGTATTTTGTTCCCTTTTCTGAAACATAGTTCACTTTTGAGGGTCTTTGTAACTGATTGGTATCAGGTCTGCAACTCTGAATACCTTGGTGCTGGAAGCTGGATGTTAAGGCACTGGTAAATTAGCGAAGTAAAGCCATATCTGTAATAAAAATTTATTTAAGGTTTAGATTACTAATTTTGTTGCAGGAAAATGACTAGAACGCTATATATAGCAAATCGCGCCAAGCAAGTGCTTAATTAAGAATGAAAGTTATATATTTACTGAATGCATTTGAGATTTAATAAAATGGAATTCTGAAAATCTAAATCCTTAATTCCGTCCTAATTTTAAATGTATATCTATTTATTGCATTTTATTTGATGGGATTTTCTGAAGTAAATGCTTTGTTTAAGGTTTTGAGCTGGAAACCCCGTGCTTTGTATTTCCCAAATTTTGCCTCCTCAGAAAAATGCGAAGCAATAGTAAGACTTGCCAAGACAAAGCTGAGACCTTCCACTTTGGCTCTGAGAAAAGGAGAAACTGAAGAAACAACCATGGGTATACGCACCAGGTACAATTGGTACCCGCTTATGATTTTGTTTTGTGCTTTAATATAGGACTTCTTGCTGAATATTTGAAAAAAAACAGGCCTTCTTTTGGTTTTAATGCAGTCTTCCGGCATTTGACTGAGTCAATTATTGTAGTAGTTTAAAAATCCAGTTTTCCCTTTTGACAATTGGTCTAAATGAGTGTTAATTTAATTACAAAACTGATCTTGGAACAGTTCTGGGACATTTCTGAGTGCATCACAAGATCCCAGTGGATCGCTAGCATGGGTTGAGAAGAAAATAGCTAAGGTTACAATGATACCTCGAGAGCATGGAGAGGTACTTACATACCCTTTTAAAATTAGAGACCTTAATTGTTACCTGACTCAACCTGACCTGAGGTTTACCCTCTGACGTGATCATATCTGATTGGACAACATGTAATATAATTAATATTGTTGACATGAGTTTTTGCGTATATAAATGTGTACGAATTATATATTTTTAACTTAGATTTCATAGCCATATTTAAAAACTATGGCCCAAATTCGCATGGTACGTTTTCCATATACATGGATGAGAGGAATAGTATGAGAGAAGGGTAAATAGGACATATCCATTCCTTTATAGGACTGCAAAGGAAATCCCCTTTGCAGGACTGTATAAATTTGCTGAGGTTTTACAAGGGTGGAGAAGAGAACTGCCATGTTTTGTGAGTTACATTTTGTTGATTTTTCTTTGTTTTGCTCTAACTGAATATCAATTTCTCAGGCTTTCAATGTATTACGGTATGAATTGGGCCAACACTATGCCTCTCATTATGATGCCTTCAACCCAGCCGAATATGGCCCACAACAGAGCCAAAGGGTACTGTCAATTTGTTTTTTGTTTTTACCCCAGAGTGTCTATATTTGTGTGATGTGCGTACTAATTGTATGCTTCTCAGGTGGCATCTTTCTTGCTTTATCTCTCAGATGTGGAGGAAGGTGGAGAAACTATGTTCCCTTATGAGGTTGGTTCAGTTTACTAATTTTATTTCCCTCTTCATTTTCATCGGGTCTCTGTATGTGTGTAATATGATACAATTCTGTGCCTATTTACAGAATGGCGCAAACATGGATATTGGGTATGACTATGAGAAGTGTATAGGCTTGAAAGTGAAACCAAGGAAAGGTGACGGCCTGCTGTTCTATTCCCTCATGATTAATGGTACCATCGACCCGGTAGGGTTTTTTTCCTCTTAATCATGTCTTCTTTCTTTCTTTCTTGTATTTATTTATTTTCTTATGAGAGCCTTTTTTAGAATGTTAAAGACAGTAATAAACCACCTTTTGATTTTGGTTTAAGCCGTTAAAGAAATAGGTTTTTCCGCACCATGGATTGTGTTTTTGTCAGCACATATTCATTCAAATATTGTTCCATATCAAGAAGCAAATTGTTGAATTATATTTTTTTCGGCCTCTTTTTCACGAAGACCTCATTACATGGGAGCTGCTCAGTGATCAGAGGAGAGAAATGGGTTGCTACGAAATGGATTAGAGATAAAGAAGATGGCTCCAAATAAATTTTAGTTTCTTAGTTGTGTAATTATATTTTGGGGTCAATTTTGATGCCATCCCCTTCATTGGAAGCTGTGATATTTAGGTTGTATAAGTCTTCATTGTTAAATTAATGAAAGAAATAAAAGATAATCTCATTTGTTTATAAGGCATTTAGTTTGTCAATTCATGTTATTTGTGTAGCAGCCATTGAACGACTGCTTCCCAGCTTTCTTCAACTACGTTACAATTGTAATTCACGGGTAAGGTTAAGCAAGCGACTTGATAGTGAATGTTATCCAAATTATAGGGCTGTAATTTTTTTTGAGATTTTTTACTTCAAATAGGATAACTTAACCATGTAAAATGATCAACTTATTGAGTGTAACCTATTAGGTGCAACTATTTATGCATCATTTGCCTAAATATGCGTGCACCTCAGCACCTGCATATGCATTATTGCAATTTGAGATTTAGGAATTTAAGTTTTGAATTATAGATTTAAGAATAATTTTTTTTTGTTAAAAGTGATCTGGGAATGATATACTTGTTTCAATTAGTCCACAAGGATGGTTCGCAGTTATATTTGTTCATATGTTTGATTGAAATTGGTTGAACATTTTATGGTGTTTTGAGATTTGAGAATTGAGAATAGTTTTAAATAGCTTCTTTGAACTTGTATCATTTCCAAACCTCTTTAACTTGCTCTGATCGAAGCATCTAATGTTCTTGTCTTGGTATGTTGAATTATTAATGGGTTTGACATTTTAATCTTGAAAATAAGTTTGTTTTCTCTCGGTTGTTTCTTTCTCGGTTTTATGAGGTGAAGAGAAAGGAAGATTTTGATCAGAATACTGTAATGCGTTTCGCGTCCTTCTGTAGGCAATTGTTGGTGCTGTGATCATGTTTTGCAATTTGCCACAATGCACCCCTGATCATTTTTGGTTGATCGACACATGTCACAATCCTGATTGGATAAGCTGGCTGTTTCTGATTTCTGGAAAATTACTATGAACTTCTAAGAATTTCTGTGATGATCTGGTAAGGTGTATCAGGCAAAAGGAAGAAGGTGAGTTAAGTGGGAAATTAAGAAAGAAGAAGTAAATTTCAAATTCAATCAAAAGCTCAGATTTATCACATCTCATCTGACTTATATAGGCCAGCAATTACAGAGGAAACTAAGCTGGACTAAAAGATAAAATAACAGCAAACGATAGATGCTGCTCTGTTCTAACAGTCCTGTTCTAACAGTAGTAAGTAGTAACCCCACTAAATACAACGATTCTGCTCTTTTCTTTCTGAATTTTGACGGATTGGGTCCACCTTTCAGCGACACCTGAGGATTAATTAGAGAACTTGATTCGATTCGGCCCAATTTCTTCTATCTGCTACCATCTCTGTCTAGGCCGGCTGGCCCGTTCAAACAAACCAGCAACGGCTCGTCCCAAATTACAACGAATTCATATCACTTAATCTTAACATAATATTTCTGTGAAGAGACTGTATTTAATCTCGAACTGGATAACTCTAGATTCTGATCGGACGATCAGGAACTAAACAAAAATATATTTTCTTTCACAATATTCGCGCCCGTAGGCATCAGATATTATGTTACCTGTCAGGCATATTAATGATTGCGGTGCCTACCACCGAAGCATCTTAACAAAACATATAAATTTATTCGCAAATTTTTTTCGGAAATAATTGGACTAATTTCAATATTTGAAAAGTATAAGATCATCAGATAAAATTTTCTAACACTGGTCACGAAAAAAAAAACACGAATATTAAATTCGCTCTTAAGATTTGACATGAAAATATCAAGTTTTATGTATGAAAAGTGTGGAAACGAAGTGATAAATGTTGACTCTTGCATTCCCTTATCCAACTTTTTTTTTTTTTCAACAGCTGATGATGTCAGGAGAATAAATCTGAATACGGAATTAACGAAGTCTGTGCTTCTCAAAAATCAACATTACCCTAAATTTTAAAATAATTAATTATAAATTAAATATTTGTATAATAAAAAATGTTTATTTCTACGGATTTTTACAATATATATACTATTTTTTTTTACATTCTTTTTTTTTTTAGAAAGCTTGGTAGCGGTCCTGATTTGTTTGAATCCGAATCTGCTGAAATCTGAGATCAGTTACTATTCACTATGAAATTCCTGCAATCCGAATACAGCCGTCAAACTGTTTCAAGATCCGTACAAGAAAAAATTAACTATTTTGAGATGCGTTCTAAAAAAATTCGATAGCTGGATTCGAATTGCAAATATTTCATAATTTTGTTCATTGGTTTCGGAATTTCAGCTATTTATTTCCGATTTGTTTTTGGGGATCACAAGTTCACAACCAATAAAAGAGGTCCTTCGTGGACCCCTCCAGGACAACTAGATCTTCTTTCTGCCAACGGTTTCTCCCCAACTACTCAAGAAAATCCATATGAACCCATTAAAAAGGTTGAAAAACAATGTCACCCGCATATATAATATTTATTTAGTTTTCTCTCACTATAGGTGATAAATTGTGTGAACCAAGCGGTGGAGTCAGGAGTGGGTGGGTGTGCCCGTGTGGGACCGCTCCCCATTATCCTCGTTAGTGACTAGCATTTTACTAGCCATGGTGATTATAAGAATATTATTTAACGAGGAGAGCTCAAATGTCCAATTATTTCAAGTCTCAATTGTACTTCAATATCTTTATTTTTCAATTTCAAAGTTCAAATAGATGATCCGTACCGCTCAACATAATATCCATGTTAAAATATGATTGGAGACCAAATTTTATATATTTTGAAATTTTTTACTATTTTTTAAGATAGATACAAAATCATTATTTTTAGATGGTCCACAATTTTCCAAAAAATAAAAAATAGTAAAAATTTTTAAGATAAATATTGGGTACATTTAGAGCACGAAGCAATGGGCATTTGAGCCCTCCTCTTATTTAATATTGTTTTCGTTCACCTCCCTATCCCGGATCCCATTAATATTTTTTTAGAAGTGTATTTTGTGATCTCACTAAAAATTAAAAGGCAAATAAAAAAACCTTCAGCTATTATAAGAGTAAGCTGATCTTAATTTAAATAATTATATTCAGAACATCTATCCCTGCTATTATAAGAGTTTCTAATCTGAGCCCGTCGCCACTGCCTTCGCTCTTCCCCTCTCCCCCTTCCACTTCCTATTCCTCCGCTCTTCCCCTCTCCCCTCTCCCCTTTCCCCTTCCCATTCCTTCGCTCTTCCACTCTTCTGCTCATCCCCTCCCCCCCCCTCATAGCTTTTGAGCCAAGAATTCAAAGTATGCAGCACAAATACTGTCAGACAAGAGTTTCTAAGCACTTTCATAGAGGAAATGGAGGTTAAAGTGAGATTAGAGAAGGTTCAAAAGGCATTAGAGAGTTCGGTACAGAATTTGGACCTAATGGGAAGATTATTGGTGGAACTGGATTTGTTGCAGAGGCGGGCTCAAGATGTGAACTTGGATAAGATCGAGGATAAAGTTAAGAAACTGATGCCCGAGTTGGGGTTTTTGCCTGAAGACACCAATCGACTGGTTTCTTCATTCAGCGGTGGGTGGCAAATGAGGATTTCGCTTGGGAAGATTCTTCTTCAGGTATGTTTACATAGTGTTTGATTTTATGCCTTGATGCTTTGGGAAAGAATTGAGTTTGAGATAATTAGAATGATGAACTATGTCCGAGATTTCTTTTACAATTGAGAGGATCTTTTGTCAAGATTTTTTGTTGTATTTGGGGTGAACTATGTGGTTTGGTCAAGTTTCATTGAAATATAAGTAAATTGTGGAATATCACATCTTCTTATGTTTTCAAACTGAAATTTGGAACCAAATTTAAGGGATCAAGATTTCTTTTCATGTTTCCAAACTAAAATTTGGTACCAAATTTAGGGGATCAGCTTGCCATCCAATGATATAAAGTACTGGTAGCCAGTATTCTGGCACAATTGACTGTACCAAAAAGCTTTTCATGAGGGATGGATTACCTGGTCTGTACGAGGCTATGCCACTAATTTATTGAGAACTATACCAACCAATGTCATTACTCTTACAAGCTATGAATTAATATATATGTTGCTCAACCGAGTTTTGTTGGATGAAAAAGATCATAAATAGGTACCTAGGTAGTTACATTGCATGTCCTCAACATATATACAGTATATTTCAGAATTTTAAATGAGCAAAATAAATTTTAACATTATCCGTATTCATCAACTTCGTACTATGAAGGTTTTAATTTAAAATTCAAGATGAGATGTATTATCAAAGTTGCTCTATAACCCACAATCCAAAGAATATTAATGAACTAGTAAGTAACCATTATTTTTCTAACTCTATTGACCCAAACTATTTTTCAAGTATTTTAGGCGACTGAAGAATGCACAGCTGTTCTCGAGTTAGACCATGAACACACTAGTGCACTAATGTTGTGGGCCCAAACACTTGTCACTTTGAAAGATTACCAATTTGCCCTATTTGATGTGAATCGGCTCATGGAGATAAACCTTGATTCTTAGGTGTATCATAACTCAAATTGTACGTTCTCTATTTATCTTTTATTTGTTCCTCTAGCCTTTTGATATTGTTGTTTCTCATTATTATAATAACATTCTATGCGATTCCAAAAAATACGAATAACATGGTCGACCCCTACCACAGGGTCTGTGCCGGCGTTGAGCCATGCGCTACATAGTAGTAAGTCATCTTCAGTCGTCCAGCGGCGGGTCTTCTCTGTTGCCATGACTCTAATGCTAGTCTATTTCAAAAACTATGAATGTTCGTATACAACTATACTTGAATTGAGAACAAGGTTGTAGGTTAGCGTTTATAATGGAAATCCAATCTAAAATTAGGATCTGTTGAAAGCGTGCATCATTTTTTTAGGTGTTCCTATTTTAAATTTTCATCATTTAGTTAATTATATATCGCTGAAATTAGAATCTGTCGAAACATTTTTAATGTTGGTTTATATCAATAGTAAATTAGTAATGTAATTATAGCATATCAAATTTGAATTTTTCAATAGTAAAGTAACTATGATATTATCTGTCACAACATAAGGATGCAACAATAGATCTTCTATGATATTATCCAATTCCTCAGAAGAAGAGCTCATTTCAGCACTAAAGAAAATAACTATCAAATTGTGCTATTAAAAATGCTATTGATATGTTTACAAAAGAATGAACACTATCAGCAATAATTACATTACTTGTGATATGCTATAATTACATTACTATTGATATGCTATAATTACATTATTTTTCAACAGATCCGAATTTATGCGATATATAATTAACTAATTAATGAAAAATTCAAATTAGATCGCTTAAAAAAAGAATGAACACTCTCAGCGATAATTACATTACTATTGATATGCTATAATTACATTACTATTGATATGCTATAATTACTTTACTATTGAAAATTTCAAATTTGATATGCTAAAATTACATTACTTTTGATATAAACCAACATTAAAAATGTTTCGACAGATTCTAATTTCAGCGATATATAATTAACTAAATGATGAAAACTTAAAATAGGAACACCTAAAAAAGGGATGCACGCTTTCAACAGATTCTAATTTTAGATTGGATTTCCATTATAAATGCTAACCTACAATCTTGTTCTCAATTCAAGTATAGTTGTATACGTACATTCATAGTTTTTGAAATAGACTAGCATTAGAATCATGGCAACGGAGAAGACCCGCTGGACGACTGAAGATGACTGACTACTAGGTAGCGCATGGCTCAATGCCGGCACAAACCCTGTGGTAGGGGTCAACCAAGGTATTCGTATTTTTTGGAATCGCATAGAATGTTATTATAATAATGAGAAACATCAATATCAAAAGGCTAGAGGAACAAATAAAAGAGAAAAAAAGAACGTACAATTTGAGTATGATACACCTAAGAATTAGGGTTTATCTTCATGAGCCGGTTCACATCAAATAGAGTAGATTGGTAATCTTTCAAAGTGACCGTAACATTAGTGCACCAGTGTGTTCATGGTCTAACTCGAGAATAGCTGTGCATTCTTCAGCCGCCTAAAATACCTGGAAAATAGTTTGGGTCAATAGAGTTAGAAAAATAATGGTTACTTACTAGTTCATTAATATTCTTTGGATTGTGGGTTATAGAGCAACTTTGATAATACATCTCATCCTGAATTTTAAATTAGAGCCTTCATAGTCCGAAGTTGATGAATACGGATAATGTTAAAATTTATTTTGCTCATTTAAAATTCTGAAATATACTGTATATATGTTGAGGACATGCAATGTAACTACCTAGGTGCCTATTTATGATTTTTTTCATCCAACAAAACTCGGTTGAGCAACCTATATATTAATTCATAGCTTGTAAGAGTAATGACATTGGTTGATATAGTTCTCAATAAATTAGTGGCATAGCCTCGGTACAGACTAGGTAATCCATCCCTCATGAAAACCTTTTTGGTACAGTCAATTGTGCCAGAATACCGGCTACTAGTACTTTATATCATTGGATGGCGAGCTGATCCCCTAAATTTGGTACCAAATTTCAGTTTGGAAAGAAGAAAAGAAACCTTGATCCCCTAAATTTGGTTCCAATTTCAGTTTGAAAACATAAAAAGATGTGATATTCCACTATTCACTTATATTTCAATGACACTTGACCAAACCACATAGTTCACCCCAAATACAACAAAAAATCTTGACACAAGATCCTCTCAATTCTAAAAGAAATCTCGGACATAGTTCATCATTCTAAATATCTCAGACTCAATTCTTTCCCAAAGCAGCAAGGCATAAAATCAAACACTATGTAAACATACCTGAAGAATAATCTTCCCAAGAGAAATTCTCATTTGCCACCCACCGCTGAATGAAGAAACCAGTCGATCGGTGTCTTCAGGCAAAAACCCTAACTCGGGCATCAGTTTCTTAACTTTAACCTCGATCGCATCCAAGTTCACATCTTGAGCCCGCCTCTGCAACAAATCCAGCTCATCCAATAATCTTCCCATTAGGTCCAAATCCTGTACCGAACTCTCTAATGCCTTTTAAACCTTCTCTAATCTCTCTTTAACCTCCATTTTCTCTTTGAAAGCTCTTAGAAACTCTTGTCTGACAGTATTTGTGCTGCATACTTTGAATTCTTGGCTCAAAGCTGCGAGGGGGAGAGGGGAGAGGGGAAGAGCGGAGGAATGGGAAGTGGAAGGGGGAGAGGAGAAGAGCGGAGGCAGTGGCGACGGGCTCAGAACTGCGGAGGATTGGGAACGGGAAGGGGGAGAGGAAAAACGCAACTTCGTCGTGCGCTGAGAGAAAGAAGCAGCTAATTTATGAAATCCATTGAGCGAAGCTGAGTAAATTCTCCGTGAGAAGTCGGTGATTTCAGCGAAATGAAAGCTTTCAAATTATGAAAGCTTGCATATTTTATGTTCCTTCTAGGTTGACGAAATGAAATTGACACGTAAGACGCCAGCGCAGATTTGCAATTGAATATGAAAGTCCATACAGATGATCTAAGGAAAAGAATAACAAGCTACAATAAGCTCAACATACCAGAGTATGTATACTGGATAAAACCTATGCGACATCAAAAGCAAATAGTAATAGTAAAATGCTAATTGCATTTCCCGTATACAAATTTACTTATTGCACCCGCACCTAATTGCTTCCTTACTGCTTAACCTACCAACCACGTGTACATGCGTTCTCAAACGATATATACTAATAAAATCATGCCACGTCAGACGTAAGGAAACATGTTAATTCTTTTTAGTAAGAAAGGAACCTCTCTAAAAAGTAAAAAGTGGCCGCGGCTTTAGAAAAATCCATTCGACCGACTTTTGGATTTTGGTGCTCCATTTTTCATTCCCCTTCCTTCTCCTCTCTCTTCTTTCGTCTCTGCGATTCTTGGTTTGTCTCCAATACTTGAAAGTAAAAAAAGAACTTGAACGATCAAAAGATGGGAGGTGGAAACGGTCAGAAAGCAAGGATGGCTCGCGAGAAGAACGCTGAGAAGAATAAGGCCGCTAAAGGTACCATGCTTTCCCTGATTTATAGTTAAACTAATGGATCCGCTGGTCAATTGACGATCTGTTGAATCTTTATGGTTCTTTGCTTATATGTGTTATTATTTTTTGTCCGATCTGTGGATTTGATACAGGGAGTCAGTTGGAGACGAACAAGAAGGCCCTGAGCATCCAGGTTTATTTTTGTTTATACATTTTACAATTACAACTTTTTTTTTTATGAAAATATATTTGAATTAGAACTGTCGTTAGATTTTAATGTTTGTGCACGAGTCAGAAATCTTGTTGAGTTTATCGATCTCCAAGAGAAATTTTGTGTGGTTGAGAGTTTTAAGTTAGATATCTAGGTCCAATTTTATGGTTTCTTTCTATTCAGATATTCCCAATTAAATCAAGTACAAAAAATTCCCTTTTCTTCTTGAGACGCTAAGGTTTGGTTTGGAATTTCTTAGGATAATGGCATGTCTTGAATTTACTCGGCCCTTTTCTTTTCTCATTAAAAGTCCTAATATTGCTGGATAGAATATATCTTTTGTTGTGAAATTATTGGTTACAAAATAAGATGTTTTGTTCTTGTTGGTTCAAGTTACATACTTAGTCCCCCGTTATCTTAAGCAGGCATCAAGTTTTAGTATTAGATAAAATAGTTTAGAATTTTCTTTATTCTCTTTATTTGTTCAACTGCATATTATATAATTGTAGAGGAGGGTTCCAATACCTCATGTTTTTCATACCTCATCATGCCTCACATATTATATCTTTCTTTTTAAAGTCCAAACTGTAGATCCGAACAGCCCAACATGATATCCATACTAAAATATGCTTGGAGACCAAATTTTATAATTTTTGGAAAAAAATTACTATTTTTTAGATAGGTACAAAATCACTGTGTTTGAACGGTCCAAATACCTATTTTAAAAAATAGTAAAAAAATTCCAAAAATTATAAAATTTCATCCCAAAGCATATTTTAGTATGCATATCATGTTGAACGGTTCGGATTGACAGTTTGAATTTTGAGGTATGATGAGGTTTGAAAGGCACGAGGAATTGGAACCCTCCTCATAATTCTATTATAAACTTTGGGACCTTTTTTACATTAAAATTAATATAGTATAAAAACAAGATTTTTTACATAACCTGTTGCCTGTTCATCAAAAGTTTTTTACACAAATTAGAAATCATCCCTTTCAGCATCACCCACGAGAAACACAACGAACCCTTAAACCTCTTCAGAAACAAATACACTATAAAAAAGGAGCAATTCAAGACAATTTGAAGCTGTGGACTGTAGTTAAATTCAGAAACAAATACACTCATTTGATATTCATTTGAATTGATTTTTGAATGCAGTGCAAAGTATGTATGCAGACGTTTATCTGCACCACGACCGAAGTGAAGTGCAGGGAACATGCTGAAGCAAAGCATCCGAAGAGTGATGTCTTTCTGTGCTTCCCACACCTTAAACCTTAAAACTAGTGAACTAACATAATCTAGAGGTATCTATATAAGATCCATATCATGCTCTCTTGCTATTCTAGTACATGTACTTCAGAAAAAGCTGTTTGTGCAATATTGGGTGTCTGTTGCATCAATTTGTGATTGTTCAACCTTATTGTATGACTTTTTGAGATGGTTACTATGTATCTTGGATGCTTAGTTGTGTGTGTGTGTGATTATCTGCATTTGTTGGTAGAATCTCGCCCCTATTTTTCTTTTCTTATATCCATCAAATATATCGTGGTAGATGGTGCCAAATACTTGTGGATGAAAGTAGGGGGTCATAACTGGTTTTAGTTCTTAGCATCAACTGTGTCAATTGATCAAGACATCAAGTTGGCCATTTTTGGACCTGAAGTTAACAGAAATTTGTAGTTACTAATTAACAATCTCAGATATGCAAAAGTTTATCAATTAGCCCATGCTGAGCTCTATTGATTAGATTGGTACTCGCTAGATTGCTTAACTGGAGCAGGTAACAGTAAGAGATCGAGTTAATTAACTGGTTAAGAGCAGTGGAGTTATGAGGGGGGCTAACTAATTGAGCTCGCTCAATTTACGAAATGGCAATTAGATCTGTGACGCTTTTCAATATAAAATTCTCTGAAGATATGAATCAAATATGAATTTTGCATTCAATTAGACATCATGATGAATCAAATATGAATCATGGGTCACACGCGAGTATTGACATAATAATACATAAATTTCCACAGAATATTCATGGTGCGAGCGAAACTGCTGATCCAAGTGGAGTTGCAAATTCTATGAATGGGTTTTAATTATTTACAATGGAACTGTTGTTACAACAACAAAACTAAAATCTTGCAATTGCTAAACACATGCCACGAACATCTAATGACATAATGAGGACAACATTATTCCACGTGAACTGTAACTTCCAGGACACCCATTTTTAGACTTAATCAGGCTACTGAGTACGGGTCCTACTTTGTTCTGCTGCACGTACCAGGTCAAAGTACGGATGAGCCTACATGTATTGCAAACAATAACATATTAAAAATTCTGACAATCTACTCGATGAAGCCTAGAGAAAGATTAATTGAAATTACCATAGCTTCCTTAGCAGTAAGTCTGTCTTGGTGATCATAACGAAGAAGCTTATCAAGGAAATCGATCGCCTGTAAATAAAAGCTTATCACATGACATCATCAAAATCATAAAAACGGTTAACATTATAAATTATAAAAAAAGTCACACCAAGTAGTACCTCAGGAGAGACTAAATGTTGGTTCTCTTGATTTATGAACTTCACCCATGGCTTCCTGTGGTGCCTAACAAACCACAGATTTAAACAATTTATACGAATTGTAAGATTTTTAGATTTTCTACATCATGGGGTAGTAGCCTAAGCTTCAATATAGTAACAACACCAAAAGAACAAACTGTACCTTCCAACAAGAGCTTCCAGTTGGGGGTCCAATGCAATTTTGTATTTGCTCAAATAAGAATTTAATTGATTTGTTCCAAGCACCTGGCCTCAATACAAAAGAAACTATCTAACAATTTGCATGTAAAACATTAAAAATGAAAAAAAAAAAAACAGAATTATTTTAGTCAGGCAACCTTTGCAATTTTCACTAGCTGGTCATGGTTGTCATGACCATAAAAAAATGGCTCCTTGCGAAATATCTATAATCATTAATGTAAAAACAATGACAGATCAGTAATTAATCCAATAACAATAAGGATTTACAAACAAGTAACAAAACATTGAAATAAACAAGAAAATGTAGCAAAAGAATTAATACCATGCCGGCAAACATGCAACCAAGGCTCCACATATCCAACGAGTAGTCGTAATCTTGTAAATCCACCAGAAGTTCTGGCCCCTTGAAATATCTGCAAAATTGGGAAAACAAAACGTCTTAATGATAAAGAGCTCCTCAGAAGGATAAAGAGCTCTTTTTTCAAAAAAAGAAGTAGAAAACAAGAAAAGAAAAGCCTGATTGTGATTATCAGAACTTGGCCATTCAATTAAGCTTATATTTCTTTTGGTTTTAGCTAGGGATGAATACAGGTCATGTCAGGCAAGGTTATCCGCAAGACCAGACCCCACCTAACTAATCACTCCCCGCAGTGAAGGTCTGGCAGAGTCCTGTTACTGGGCCTGAGAATCTCAACCCAGCCCACTCTGACCCGCCCTGAAATTTTTTTCAGTGAAAATGCGACCTGACTGAAAATTCCAGCTAAGTGTCATAAAGTGATGCTCGAACTAGTTGCCTCCAAAGAAATGCCACATGCTTAGCCACTGCAGGTCACCGCTTTGTCTTTCAACAGCAGTGATGCAAAAAAGGTCTTGGCAGCTGACTTTGCTGACTAGTCAAAGTAGGTACACGATATGTCGCCTATATTGTATTTGAAGAGCATATGACTTGAATTATAATCACCCATCAAAACCGATTGATCAAACAATTAATCTGATTAATTGGTCGGTTAATCTGGCGGACTGTGCAGTAATACTGTTCAGGTCATATCTTTTTCATTCAGTCTGATTTTGATGATCTTGGACTATAAAAACTATGAGTTCAAAAGCTTTCATTTGATATTGTTGTTTCTTCATTTGAATTTAGAGAAATTTCTATGATCTTTTTTATGTTGGTAGATTTTTTTGACAATGTAACTGCTTCGTAAAAGTACAATAAATGAGCAGCTATTTTTTTATTTTTGGTTCTCCCTAATCAGAGGATAGATTTTGAAAGTTTCAAATATTGTGAATATTTAGACTTAATGATCATTTTTAAAGTATAATTTGTTTTTTTAATTGGATGCTTGGACAATTTTTCTACAATTTTTAAGTTGGTTATTTTTTCTGCATTGTAGCTGCTCTTAAATTATTCATAGCAGTTATGTTGGTACTTTTGGTTGTCTACTGGTTTGGTAACATTATTTGTTTCTCAATTGGATGTAGAGAGAATGTAGGGAACCAAAAGTAACAAAATTGCTTTTTCTTCGCATTTTGCTTTTACAATCATTTCGGTAACATAATTTGTTTCTCAATTCATTCTCTACATATTTTGTTGAATATCCAGACTTAAAAATCTTTTTGGAAACATAATTTGTTACTCAATCGAATGTTGAGAGAATCTTTTATAATTTCTTGAAGTCTACTGATTTGCCCGTCTTTACCGTATTGAGAAGTGGAAGCTTTAAAATGGCATTTTTGAGGTAGTCCACCATGAACAATGCTCAAGCTTCTTCTAGATTGCACTGTAATCTCTAACTGATGGATTTTGAAAATTTTAGCTATAATAAAAGTGTAGGCAATGATCTTTTCAACATTAAAACGTCATTTCTCAATTGGATGTCAAGAGAACTTCTATATTTTTTTTGAAATTGACTGAATTTTCTCATGGGATAATCACATTGCAGAAAATTCAGTCAACTTAAAAAAAATGTAAATCTTCTCTCAATATTCAACTGAGAAACAATATAATGCCGAAAAGATTGTTACTTTATATGTTTCATGAAATCTAAAAGTTTCAAATCTCCATTTGGTTAGAGAGACCAAAAATTACAAAATAGCTTTTTCTTTGCAGTTTGGTTTTACAAGGCAGTTACAATGCTAAAAAATCAGCCAAACACAAAAAATCATAGACAATTTGTTGAATTTCCAACTGAGAAAAAGTTAATACCAAATGAAACTTTTGAAAGTCTAGTCTCAATAAGGCCTACGATCATCAAAATCGAAGATCATATGAAGAAACATGACTGGAAAAAGAGAAACTGGGCAGGTTATCTTAATAATTCTGTGGACACTGGTGTCTTGCTTAGAAACCGAATTTTGAGCAATGATGTTTAATTTCTACTTTTCCTTACTTGGGTAAAAAGTTGGTATATAATTATATTCTCAAGTAGGTGGATAACTTATTTTTCTTTGAAATTATAAATATTTGTTTATATAATAATATGAATGCCAAATTGTCCGTAAAAATCTGATTACTTGGCCCCATAATGATTAATCGCTTGGAGCGGCAGAACCCCCATCTGTCCGCCAAACACTTGCCACTTTTACAACACGGGTGAAGTTTGGCATAAACATAGTTACCTGGAGGCAACACGGACATTGTATTCTTTTCCAGGGTGGTAGAACTCAGCAAGGCCCCAGTCTATAAGTCGAAGTTTGCGCATCTCATGGTCAATCATGACATTGTGTGGCTTTACATCTCTATGCATTATTCCCTGCGAGTGGCAGTACTCTAGTGCCTGTACACCATGCATTGAAAAAGAAAAAAAAAAATTAATGTATCCGAAAAACATTTCTTCATCAATGATTGCAAATAAAGCATATAATTACTACTTTGAGCCTACTTTTAGTTTATTTTTGGATGAAAAGATTATTCCGTTGTTTGAATCACATCTGTGGATTTGCATGCTCCGACCAGTCCCATGCCAGTAATGTACTGGACCTGTATAGTGTTACTAGCGAAGTTAACAGCTCTTAACACTCAATTCAAGTACTTAAAAAGTTAAAACCCAATTCTGCAAATCAGCTAATTTGAAGTTTTGAACCATATACATTTCACTCAATTACACCTTCAAGATCAAACCCAATAAACCTCAATTTACCTTAACAGCAGGAAACTTGGTATTGGTACACACTGGTATGGTGGCACCCAACCTTGCAGAGTCAATACTCAACCCAGTGTTGCAATATTTTGAATAGAGTTGAAGGAATGTAAAGACAGCTAACCTTGAGAAGTTCATAGATGTAGTAACGAATGTCATAATCTGTCAGAGTTGGGTATAGTAATTTGAAATCTGTGTTGTTCACATATTCAAAAATTAGGCTTGGCGTCTTTGAATGCTCGTCTCTCACTATATCCAGGAGTTTGATTATATTTGGCCCGCCACACAGGTTTTGGAGTATTTTTATTTCCCTCTTAATCTGAAAAACATTTTGAACCAAGTTTGAAATTCTTCTTGAGATAAGTTTCAAAATTTTCTTTATTCAAGAACAGTGAATAAATTTGGGAATGTGGTGCTATTTCAACTTTATAATGGTAAAATTACTAGAAGCAAAAGAATTCCAAGGGTTAGATTATAAATCTTTCTTTTGTGGGTTATACGTGTAATTTATCACAACATCCAGGAGCAGTACTTAATGTTGGAAAATAGTACATCAGAAAATAAGATATGAGAAATAGAGGGAAATAAGCTTGTGCACTTATCAAAGTACCTTTTTTTTCTTAACAGGTTTGAGGATCTTGATAACGCACCGTTCATTTGTGGAAACATTTATTCCCTCGAAGACTTCACTGTATTTCCCTCTTCCGACCTTCCTTACCACTTCATACTTTTCTTGGTCACTGATTAGTAAACACACAAACATTCATGCACACACATGACCAAAGGTCAATTTAACACCAAGTAAAATATTAATTATTTTCTACTAGCAGATGCCAATAAGTTATCATGTAAACAAAACCAGCGAAACTAAGGTTTAAGGGTTAATTAAACCAAAAATAATCTTTAGTTAGTAAACTGTGTAACAAATTAAGATATGTATATTTTTAGGGAAACAGATTGCTGAATTTGGCAAAGTAGTGAATCCAAAAAGATTCATTAAGCATGGTGTACAACAACAATTGATGACCACATCTGATCATCTCATGAACAATCGGACAGTACTTATCAACTGATGTCATATGTCCTTAACTAAAAGAAATCTAATATCATCTAAGAATCAGAACAAATGAGAAAGGAACCTGACCCCCATTGAACAGTGAGCGATTCGTAATCCCAGTATTCCTTGGGACGAAGCTCATTCACATCGGCATAGATCCGGGCCGTTGACATCTCTCTCTTAGCCTTCGGAACTTCACAAACCTCAAAAGCACAGCTCGTATTCGATAAAAAATTAGGCGGAGGTAAAGATGATTTAGGAGGAGAAACGGAGGGAAGAGCTAATATCGCGATTGATAGAGCAACTGTGAGACGGGAGAGCACATTGGAAGTATTTTTCATTCATTAATGGCATACGATGAAACGAGAGGTGGGGTTGGGTTTTTGACAGCAAGAAATGGTGTCAACTGTCATGGCGTGGTCGAGTATCTTCTTTTAATTTTTTTTTTTTGAAAGGTTGGTGGTGGCTACCAACTATCTATTTTTATTTCTCTTTTACTCTATATTTTGTTAATATTTTGTTTAAATTTCGAAGAAGAACTGACAAGGAATTGGTCGCCATTAATCCCGGGGTAAAAGTAAATGAGTGAGGCTACGGTGCTATGCACAGCACGGAGCGTCTCAAAATTTGACATTTTAAAATTTTAATAGTTAATCCGAACCGATTATAAAATGAATATATACCTGCAAATCAAATTTTATATTTGTTCGAATTTTTTTACTATTTTTTAAATAGATTGTTTTTGGATGGTCCATAATGTTCAGATCAAAGTGATTTTCAAAATACTAGTAAAAAAAATCAAAAAAATATAAAATTTGGTTTGTAAGTACATATTCATTTTATAATCATGTTGAACGGTTCGGATCGATCGTTAGAATTTTAAAAAGTCAAATTTTAAGCCGTAACACGGACTCAATTGGTGCTATGCATAGCACCGTAGCCTCACTCAAAGTAAATTGTGCAAACATCATATTGGGCCGATATAAATAGCCATTAATATAAGGCGGATTGATTTACACCTCAAATTTGAATTTGGGCCTAGATTTAATCGGTTATATAACTATCATTTATATATACCTTCAACTCTTCATTTAATATCTCTTATAGAGTGAGTCTATGGTACTATGCATATCACGGGTTGATCCGTAATACGGATTAATATTTTTATTATTAAAATTTAACGGTCGATCCAAATCGTTCAACATGATTATCATGTGAATATGTACTTGCAGACTAAATTTTATATTTTTTAGAATTTATTTACTTTTTTTTAAGATAAGGTAGAAAATCACTTGATCTGAAAGTTCTGAACCATTCAAAAACAGTGATTTTCTACCCATTTTAGCCTTTAAATTGTTTCATATTTATCCATCAGTTTTTTCAGTATATCTTGTATATTTTTCGTCTAATTAAATCATTTCGTATTACTCATCAACTCCTAAATATATGACGTGTGTTTTTGAACTCTTTAAATCCATTCATATGTACCTATATAATTAAATTGATGTATTACCTCTAGTTAGTATACATCAAATTTATAATTATGTATAGTTTAAATATGAATCGATATTATTATTCTTCTTTCTCTAAATAAAAATATTTTAATTTTATCTTGATTTTTTTGCTCTTGACTTTTATTCAGTGGCGGACCTAAGTCCGTGTAAAACTGAGTAATATTATAAAATATTCTCTATTTTAACAACTTGAGTAGAATGGGCTTTCAATATTTTTGACAAATTACTCCGGTAAATTTTAAATACATATCTTCATTTTCTTTTCTTCTCTTCTCTTTCCTTCCTTTCAATAACTTCTCTTAATCTAAATTATTTTTTTATTTAATATAATACTTTGCACGAATATATACAATGACGGGCCTTACGTTATTATCTTAGTTTTGATCATTATCTGAATATTTGAAACATTTTAAAAAATCACAGTGATCATACAAATAAAAGCCACTAGACAACTTTTTGGGATGCTGTTATTACTCAAATGGGAACTTTTTAAGTTCATCTATTGTTGATTCTAATCTACTAGATAATATCTTAAACAGTTCTAAACACTTTTATCCGGTGGCGGACCTAAGTAAAATGAATGGGGTCAACTGATCCTCATTTTTTAATTTTTTTTGTATATTTATATATTATTTTCTATATAATTTAGACTAAAATTTTATAGAATTGTAATTTAATCCCCATTCTCTATAGAAAAAATTTATATGATTGATCATTATTGTGTATTTGACTTTCATTGTTCGAAAGTCTGATTTTGTTCTGCTTTTATCAAGATTCAATAGAATCTTCTAAAAGCCATTTCTTGCACCAAAGACCCCATCAAGGTATCTGTGAAAAAAGATCTGCAAAGTTCGGAAGAACTTATAAAATTTCAACTAATTCAATACGAGCTTTAAAATTCAATTTCAGAGCATGATTTAAAATTTAAAATTCACAAGGTTACAATGAATAGAAAAGATAGCTTATATTAAAAGAAGTAAATGAGAGGAAGGGGAAGAGAAGAAAAAGAAAAGAAGGATATGTATTTGGAGTCCTAGGAGAATTTGTCAAAAATATTAGAGAAATAATATTTTGATTAATAAGTTTCCAAAATAAAGAATATTTTATAAATGTCGGTGTTTTGTGAATTTTTCTTTTTGTTAATGATAAATGGTCAAAAGTATTTCCTAAAAAATAATTAAATGATCACGAGGAAAGTCTGTTTTGATTCAAAATGATATTCAAAAGTAGCTCAGTCAAATGGAACTTAAAAAAGAAATCAAAGAATTCAGGAAACGTGCAAGGGAAGTGCATAATTAGTTGAAGAATTCGTTAGTCACAATAAAAAAAATAGAAGAAAGTACTAAAGGTAACACACATGTATTTGTTTAACAAATCCAAGGAAAGAACAAAACTATTACAAATTAATTGATTTGGTGTGATTATGTTACATTACAATTACCAATTGCATAGTAATTGTCATTTAGTCTGGGTCAATAGCAGCACTTGAGAGTAGGTCCGATGGGCATCGGACCTACTCTGGTTCGATGGGTTTAATCACCGTCGATTTGCTTTAAGATTCGTGCAGAACGCTTTAAATTTCGTGCATATCTATTTCAATTTTCGTGCGCACAAATCTTAAATTAGATCGGACGGTCATCATGCTCGTTGAACCTAAAAGTAGGTCCGATGCCCATCGGACCTACTCCGTTCTCCAATAGCAGATCCTGGAGACTGAGTTTTGGTTAAAGTGTTCTATCATGAATCCATCAAAGCTTTGACTTATTTATAATCAATCAAATTCAATTAACTTGGGATCTTCTTTCTTATCTCCCATAATAGAATATATTTGTTTGATGCCGACGGATTATCTGCCACACTTCAATTTCTTTGTTAACTAAGTGCCTATGTCACCCCGATACTTCATCTAGGGTCCGTACCCGTATCGGGTGCGTATCGGATACTGATACGCACCCGATACAGCCCCGATACGTGTCTGATACGCCAGCTGATGTATCGGCTTACATGGCGTATCTTACACACCTCCGATACTCCACTGATACGCTCCAATACTTTCCGATACGCCACGGATACACCACATCTCGTGGACCGCACCCTACATCGCACAAGAATGCACGCAAGAACCCAAAAAATTTCCCATAAGCGTGAATCGAACCTGGACTTATTTGTTGAGAACCAAAGCAACTACCTGCACTACACAAGCCTTTGTTGCTAAGGGCCTTTATTGCTAATATATGTAACTATAGTATAATATAAGTGTTTAATTAATAATATAATTAAAATAATAAAAAATAATATATTTAATTGGCGTATTGTATCCGGAATTTTTGAAAATTGTCATATCACCGTATCCGTATTGTATCCGATACGATACCCGTACCCATATTTATGCAACATAGCTAAGTGCATATGAAATAATACCATATATTGTTTTGATGAATTATATATGGCATCTATCTTCACTGCTTGTGACGTGAAATAATACTAATTCCCCATTTTCTTGATTTAAAGATAGGCTAATTATATATAATATATATGGCAATTCATTCTTTTTCAAGTTTCAACTAAAGAGGAAATTAGATTTGAGTTTGCAACCTGCGGACAAGACTCAAGGCATTATTTTCATTCATTCTTGGAAAAAGCTGCCGACTGTGGTATCTTTTTCTATTTAGGCCAGTACACTAGAAGAAACACACGCATCTTAATAAGAAATGAACGAGAATATGTCTTTCTTTTCTTTTCTTCTTCCAACAAGAAATTACTATTTTACATACACGAAAACACACGCACTTACAATATTTTTTTTAGCTAATTTTGCCTCTCTTAGTATCTACTTAACTTTGTTGAAGAAATTTTATAAAATACCTTGCTTTTAAAAAACATCAAATAAAATATCCCTCCTTCAAATTTATTAGAAAAATTTTCATATTTAATTAATGTTGTGCAAGATTAAATTTTTTATATTAATGTTTTGCAATCTTTAAAATTATTCATTTAACCTTCAAAAAAATATTCATTTATGTAATAGAAATTTTAATTGTTCAGTTCTTATATTTCATAATTTGACTTCCTTAATTTACTTTTATGCAAATTA
Source organism: Carex myosuroides (assembly GCA_028015225.1). Classification (NCBI taxonomy): domain Eukaryota; kingdom Viridiplantae; phylum Streptophyta; class Magnoliopsida; order Poales; family Cyperaceae; genus Carex; species Carex myosuroides. The sequence continues at coordinate 2,754,525 of CM051485.1, read as the reverse complement.
ACTCTTAAAGTCAATTCTAAATTCTAACATTAAGAATTACAAAATGATATGTTCAATTTATAAAATTTTAAGTTCTTAGAATTTTACAAGTCAATCATTTAATTTCATTGTTTCACCTTTAACTTATACATATGTACAACTGAAAAATTAAACTAGATATTATATTTAAGATTTATAACAAAGCAAAGCATAAGCGTTTCTTTTATGGAATATCATATATCTTAATCAACTAAATCTGTTAAAAAGTTTTTGTTCAATGCTTTCAAAAAGTAGGACATTTTATAAAATTTTCTCTTAATTATGTGCAATACCAATATTATTATTTTTTTTTTGGGAAAAATGTGGGTCAGACGGTCAGGGCAATACCAATATTTAAGCTCTTATGATATTGCATATAATCAAGAACAACCCTATTAACTGGCAATTGCACACCTTACTGATACAATTGCTTATTATGTAACTTATGTTGTGCTGCTCTTAAACTGTAGCATGGTACCAGAATTCAAAAAAGCAACTCAAGTACCATCAAGGTCTTAACTATAGCATGTTTAAAGACACATGAAGTAAAATCCAGGTGGGGAGAAAATAGTCTCAGGCTGTGAATTTCTTGTTAAGTCACTACTACAGAAAAAGAGTTTGCACACGGACATTAATGGAAGAGCTACACGGATTTCCTGCCGTGTTTAAAGCCAGGGTGTATGAATAGGTCAGAAATTACACACGGATATTTAACCGTGTGAGATTATAACAATTTCTACACGGATTACTTTGTAAACCGCCGTGTACAAAGACCTGGGGTGTCGCTCTCCAAGTTACCGAGCTACACGGATATCCCCTAAGTAACCGTGTACGATTACTCTTTCTACACGGTTTTGTATTAAAAGACCGTGTAGCTCTTTTAGCTATCATACACGGACGTTTAGTAAATATCCGTGTATAAATAGCTAATATTTTTTGTATTTCGCCTCCAGCACTGCTATCATACACGGACAATTTATAAATAATCCGTGTATGATTACTCTTTCTACACGGGTTTGTATTAAATGTCCGTGTAGCTCTCTTAGCTATCATACACGGACATTTGTTAAATATCCGTGTTAAATAGCTAATTTTTTTTTTGTTTTTCTATCATACACGGACAATTGTTAAATATCCGTGTATAAATAGGTAATCTCTTTTTTTTTTGTATATTTTGTTTTTTGGCTAGCCTCCAGCTTTGCTAGCCAGTTTTTTGCAACAGAATTATACAAAATTCATATAGCAATAATAAATTCATTCGAAACAGATTAATTAGCAAGAAATTCATATACTAAATTATACAATATTTTATACAACTCTATGCAAATCCATATTGAGAATTACAAAATTCCATGTTAAACCACCTTGCCCACATGCACCGCACATCGTCGATCTGATCCCCGGTGTAATGCGGTTGCTTTGTCACATTCTACAATTATAATTTGATAATAGTTAGTATTTCAGAAAAGGTAGATATCAATTGCTTATTATATAGGAACAATTAATATGAAGTACATACCGCTTTTGGGAATTGGAATTGTATTCTTTCGACAAAGTCAAACATGAATATCATCGTGTAATAAGCGCATTCCCAACCCTCCAATTGTTGCGGGCTCTGAAATTTACATTTAGCGGCCTTTGTTAGAATGAAAATATTTTTTTGAACAAGATATGAAATTACTAACTCATAAAGTGTGCTCACCACCATCCACTTCCAATTCAACTTAGATTTCTTGCGCGTGCCCGTGCTATCTGATCCTCCCTCTTTAATATATTTCGCAAAAGCCCTTACAAAATTGAGTGAATGTAATTAGCAATTTTATAATTTGATATGATTGAAAGAAATTCAAAACTTGTGAATTATTATTGCTTACTTATTCACAAAAGGGAAGATAGCTTTGCACTTGTCAAGCGCGATCCTTCCTTTCGGCTTACAAGAATCAACAATTATGCCCACATTTAGGTACGGCACAATGATAATCGAACACCAATGTTTGCTGTGGGATCGAGGAGAAGAATTATAGTACTTTAGCATATAATAGTGACACAAGTGTTTGCTATGGTTGATGGTGTGATTTCATTTTTTTATGTTTAACTTTTATTTCCTTTATACAATTCTTTAATTAAAATATAAACAACACATAAGTTAAGATTAGAACTAACCTCTGGTGGTATGGCATGAGAATGAATTTCTTCTCCTCCGCCTTAGCACGATGCATCGCAGAACACATGTACTCGATAGCCATATCCGAATAACATGTCACTGCCGTAGAACTCACTTTCTCCGGGTCCAGAAATATGCACAAGTTCTTCTTTTCAACCATCTCATCACAGTTTCGGACTAGCTTCCTGAAAACTCATAATATTGTAATTAGAATATATATTTGAGTTCTATACAATAATGAAAATAATTTTTGATCACTAACATGAGGAAAATGGTGATGAATGACACATCGAGCCATTTGTCGGATGACGAGTGGTGGAAGAGGTCCTTGAAGTCTTTGAACGACAGGAGGAGATCCCTGCCTTCGTGTAGAAACATCCCAGGTGGGACAGGGATGATGATATCCTGCATGCCTTCGGGCGCCGTCATCAAGTGGTCGTGGAGAATGCGCAAATCACTGGGCAAACGGCTGTATTCTTCTTCGGTGACCATAGGACGGGGCGGTGATTGGGGTGCGTCAGCCCTGACGTCGCAAGCCACCTCCTGACGTACCGGTGACATCGCCGTACCGGTGACATCATCTCCTCGTGTCTGTATCAAATTATAAATGGATTATTCAAGTATTTCAAAAAGAATAATTTGAATGTAACAAAATAAATGAATTTTTTCATGGATTACCTGATCCAAAATAATCTGACTCTTGGGCCATTGGACAAATGACATCCGTGCCTCATCAAGCACAAGCATGTCGTCGGTAGGGACAGGAAGGGGTACGCGCTGCCATCCATCCACGACTAACTCAATATGCACGCATGCATGGTCGGGCCTTAGCTGACCAAAGTGTACATTTTTCGCTCCTGGATGTACAACACCCTTAGCAACAGTCAGAGGAACACTATCAGGCCACAGGACAAGGTCGCATGCTCTGGGGTCCTGCAATTATCAGAAAGTTGTTTATTTTGATGGTGCGATATTGTCTAACAAGGTTACAAACATGTTTTAATTACCTTTATATTATGAACAAGTATTGATTACCTTGAGATTATCCAAATCGTCTAAGGCCCACGTGCCGGATGCTTGACTACTTCACCGAATTCCCGGCGAAATGGGAGGTGGTGGCTCGGATGGCTGCGTAGTTGCTGATCTAATTTGGCTCAACAACCTTGATTCCATCTCAGTAAATCTTGCGTCGTACTCTTTGCTCACCTCCGCGCGTATCTGCGCAACTATCTCGTCTTTGTTTACCTTGGCACGAGATTTTCTTCGAGGTTTCTGTCCCTCCACTCGGAACACCTCCTTCCAGCCCCTATAGGCCCCTACACCCCTTACTCGACCCGGGTGTTCTGGATTCTCGAGCGCTGCGGCCAATGAATCATTTTGTCTTTCGACACTCCGGGCACCCGAGCTGACCTCCTCCTCCACCTCCAACTGTTCAAGTAGAAGAATTAGTTATAGCAAAAGATCAAGTGATGTACCTTCGGAGTTATAATTTTGTACATGAGTGTCACAAAGTAATAACAAAGGACTCTTACCATTCTTTGAGCCACGGGTTGCAAATTCTTTGGGAGTACTATCCTCCCGTCAGTGGTTACCTCGGATCTACCCATGAACCAATCTTGGCCCCTAGGATTTTGGATCCTAACCACGGGTGAGTCAGAATCCTTGTTTTGGTCCAGTATTTTCCTCCATTCTGCCTTCTTACCCTCGTAACCAGCTGACCCTAGATGGTGTGGATACTTGTTCAAGGTAACGAGCCTCCTGCCTTCATCACTTTTTGCCTTCATAGAAACAATGCAACGATCAGTTAATTTTAGAAAGATAAGTACATATCGAGAAATAATAAGCATAAATTTGGCACAAGTTAGATACCCGGAACTCTTCGGTCGACTTCAAAGCAACAAACGCCTCCCATTCCTCTTGTTTTAGCCATTTGTAGTAGCCTACCGGATTTCTCCCTTTCTCCATCCACACCGTCTTCAACGTGCTCTTGAATTGCTTCCAGCCCTCATTCATTATCCTCAGAGTCTTAACCTTTGGAACGTCGTTCGGGATGTTCCACTGTGCCTGTTTGACACCAAAATTTAGTGTATTCAAGTATAGATACATCAGTGAAAATAAAGCAACAAGTTGTTAGGCACTTTACCTTTACCATGTTCCACCACTCGTCCTTCTCCTCGTCCGTAAATTGATCCCATCTCTCTACAAGGATACTCGCTTTTTGCCTCACCAAACTCGTACACCAATTTGAGTATTTGATCCGTTTCTCACCCTGCGCACGCCCGTCTTCCGTGAACCAGATTTCCAACTGCTTCTGATCGGACGTCCCCGTGCACATTGTCGGCCATCTTTTCCTTCTTTCTGATGAGGCAGTAGCTTGCTGCTCCTCTTCTGCCATCATATCTACGTACTCATCCTCAACCGACATGGTTCTGCAAGAAATTAAAATAATAAATTTGAAATTTAATAATAATACAAAATAAAACAAATATGGATATTGTAATTTGATTGGTTTTTAAGATAATTAAAGAGAACTTAATAATAAAGAAAAATTTTAAATTTTCACAGATTTTAAGAAATACGTACTAATAGCTCCAAAATTCAGATTTGAATATTATTATATTATTATATAACATTATTTAGAAAACAAAATCCAAATTCTCATCCTATAATTGTAAGTATTTAGACAATCTAAATGTTATTGTACATAAACATACACATACACATATACATATACATATATCAATAGTAAGAAATGAAATATTGTACTCACAAACAGATTTATTAAAAACTTAAATATTTCTCTTACATAAACTACATATTTTTAATTTTCTTAATAAAGAATAAAGTATAAACTTTATAAATTTTAAATTAGTTTTAATAGAAAAGACAATAAATGCGATAAATTTGTGAGTTTTAAAATTTTAGAATTTTAAGTATGATATTATGAATTTTAAAAGAAAAAAATATGTAATTTTGAAAAATTGGAAGGTACAAGTGAAATCCCCCCTTTAATCTATTTGCGTTGTCAATTTTCTTAGCTTGTATTTTAAAACAAAAGAATAGATAAATAAATCATTATCTATAGAAGTTTGTTATTATTCAATTTGTATAACTCATATAGATATTGTTCAGAAGGTTCCTAACCACATGTATAAAAAAAAAAAGCACATAAATTAGTTATTATTCTGTTACGTCACCAGTGGTGTGACTGGGCTGTACCAACTGGTACAGCACCCTCTAACATCACCAAACAAGCAACCCGAGAGTACTGGTAAAGCACTCAAAAACACAGCAGCCCCTCCCCCAGTACTGGTAAAGCACCACAGCAACAGAAACAAGCCCAAAAAGGCAAGGAAAACATCCAAGCAAAACCAAAGCAAACAACAACAGGGGGCAATATTATATAACCCGCATGCAACAGAGACAAGACAAAACCACATAAGGCACAAAGGCCGCAAGTCACAGAAAACCCCTATTGCAAAATAACGAGAGAGAGAGATGCTAACCACAGAGAGGCGGGCGGCGAGGCGCTGAGGCGGGCGAGGCGGTGAAGTGCTCGGAGGCTTTTGGAGGTTTTTGGAACTCAACCGGTTCTGGGAGGTTTTTCGAACTTATGAAAAATTTGGCAGAGAAGGCTTTTGAAATAATAATGTTTTCTTCATTATACACGGACTTTTAACTGAACGACCGTGTGCAAATGTCTTTCTACACGGACATTTGTTAAAAGTCCGTGTGCAAATCTATTTCTACACGGACTTTTAACTAAATGTCCGTGTAGCTCTCTTCAATTTCTACACGGTTGTACGTAACAATCCGTGTGCAAATATTGTTTAGACACGGTTTATTAGCTTATAGTCCGTGTACGAAAGTTCAAAAAAATGAAATTGGCTTTTTATATTTATAAAGAAGTAATAAATTAACTAAAATTGTATATTTCTAATATTTAAAAACTTATACTGATATTTTATATATTTCTAGAGAGGTAATAAATTACCTATAATTGTATATTTCTAAAATTGTATATTTCTAATATTTAAAAATTGTATATTACTAAAATATTAAAATCTAATACTGATATTTTATATTTTATTTTTATTAATAAATGTTTTAACTAATATTTTGATAATACTAATATTTGGACTAATATTTGAAAATTTTGAAAACTAATACTATTACCTATAAAAAAAATTATAAGCTACACGGTTTTTAATACTTAAATATTTAAATGAAATATTATAAGCTACACAGTTTTAAACAAAATAAATATTATACATAAACCTTTTTTTGGATTTTTCTCTTTTTTTTAATCTTTTTTTCCTTTTTTATTTGATAATATTATAAGCTAAAGTTGTAATATTAAAAGCTACACGGTTTTAAACAAAATAAATATTATACATTATGCTTTTTTTTTCCTTTTTCTCCTTTTTTCCACTATTTGAACAGTACCCTCGGCCCATAATCCTTCATTGTGGTCGGACCGCATGTAGTCAGCTTCGTCTACCCCTTCAAGTGTTGCTACCTCAGCTTGCACGTCGGTACAAAAAGGAGGTATTTCATCGAACTGGTCGTACTCTTCTTCATGGATGACATTTTCTACCCCGACAATCCTTCTTTTTCCGGATAGGACGACGCTCAACCTATCATCACTCGGGTCAGTGGCATAAAAGACTTGGGTGGCTTGCTTGGCGAGTATAAACGGATCATCAACATGCCCAACCCTGTTAAAATCAACGAGTGTGAACCCGTCGTTATCAACTTTAACACCTCGGTCTTCGACCCATTGACACCGAAACACGGGAATGCTCAGGTGAGGACTGTAAATGAGCTCCCAAATTTCTTCAATAACGCCATAATATGACTTTGATGCTATTACAGCCCGGCCATCTCCGGATCTACTGAATTCTTGAGAGGTCGCCACCAACGTCACCCCACTGTTTTGCATCGTGCTCTTGTCACTCTGAGATTTAGTGTAAAATGTATATCCGTTAATCTCGTATCCTTGGAATGTTCTAACAATAATTTGGGGTCCTTCGCCAAGCAGTTTAACAATTTCAGGTACCGGGTGTGACTTCACTATTTCTTTCAGCCATCCTATAAAAGAACGATTATGCTCGTTAGTAAGCCACTTCTGACTTCTCGTGTAGTTTTGTTGTTGAAGGATTGTCATGTGCTCATCTATATAGGGAGCAACATCTGTCATGTGCTGTAGTACAATAAAATGTGCCTTTTGTAGCTCATTTAGATCAGCAACTACGGCTCTCAACCCAATTGTCCCGACTCCTTAGAGCCTTCCCTCGTATCGAGATTTTGGAACGCCAATAGGATCCACACCGGTCAAGTAGTTGGTGCAAAAATCAATCACCTCCTCCGTGGAATATCCTTCTATAATGCTACCTTCGGGTCGATGTCGGTTCCTTACGTATTTTTTCAAGATGCCCATGTATCTCTTGAATGGATACATATACCGAAGGAACACGGGACCACAAATCTTAATTTCTCTCACAAGATGAACAACAAGGCGAACCATAACATTGAAAAAAGATGGCGGAAAATACATCTCAAGTTGGCAAAGAGTAACGACGACCTCCTTTTGCAAAGAGTCCAATTTTAGAGGGTCTATCACTTTGGAATTTATTGCATTGAAGAAAGAACAAAGCTTCGTAATGGTTTGACGAACGTGCTTTGGTAAAATCCCCCGAATTGCAATGGGAATTACCTGTGTCATTAAAACATGACAGTCGTGGGATTTCATACCAAGCAACTTCAGGTCCTTCATCGACACCAGCTTCTTAATATTCGAAGAATACCCTGATGGGACTTTTATACCATTGATGCATTCACAGAAGCTTGTTTTCTCTTTCTTTGACATTGTGCACAGTGCGGGGGTAGGTATGTGCGCTTCCCTTTCTCCTGCGGTGCGAGCTCGGGTCGTATTCCCATCTCTACCATGTTTTTTCTCACTTTAATACCATCTTTAGTCTTCCCCGGAATGTTCAATAATAAACCAATTAAACTATCTCAGACATTTTTTTAAACATGCATGACATCTAGGCAATGCCTCACTTCTAAATGCTTCCAGTACGGTAGCTCCCAAAATATGGACCTCTTTTTCCAAATATTCTTCAGTGGTGCTTTGGCGCATTTTCCAAAAACAACATCAATGTTTTTTACCCGTTTGAAGACACTCTCCCCGTCTAATGGATGACGAGCCACTCCAAGCTCAATTTTCCCGTTGAATGCCATCTTCTTCTTACGATATGGGTGATTAATAGGAAGAAACCTACGATGCCCCACGAATACATTCTTTTGACAATTTTTTAACCTCAGCACCTGCGTGTCATCTTCACAGATCGGGCACGCTTTTGCTCCTTTATAAGTGTAACCCGACAAATTCCCGTACGCGGGGAAATCATTTACGGTGCAAAACACCATGGCCCGCAATTGAAAGACCTCTTTGCAGTACGCATCCCAGACCGGGACGCCATCACGCCACAATTTTTGGAGGTCCTCGATTAATGGTGCAAGATATACATCTATGTCATTTCCGGGTTGTCTGGGTCCTTGGATTAGTAATGACATCATTATATATTTGCGTTTCATGCACAACCAAGGAGAAAGATTGTAGATGCATAAAAGAACTAGCCAAGTACTGTGCCGACTGCTCATGCTTCCAAACGGACTTATTCCATCTGAGCTCACCACAATCCTAAGGTTCCTCATTTCAGAACCAAATTCTTTGAAATGTCTGTCAATGTTTCTCCATTGAGGAAAATCAGCCGGGTGCCTTAGTTTACCGTCATTTTTGCGCTCTTCTTCGTGCCAGCGCAATAATTTTGATCTTTGGAATTCGCAAACAACCGTTTGAATCTCGGTATTATCGGCAAATACCACAACACCTTAGCCGGAGGCCGGCCATTTGTGTCCTCGTTACAATCATCAGTGTCCTGGTTCTTACGTTTATACCGTGAAACACCGCATTTAGGACATACATGCATGGCCTCATACTCGTTACGATACAATACACAGTCATTCGGACATGCATGTATTCTTTCGACCTTCAACCCCATTGGACATATCAACTTCTTTGCCTGATATATTGTACCGGGTAACTCGTTGTTATCTGGGAGCATTTCTCGTAAAAGCTGTAATAAGGACGTGAAACTCTTATCGCTCCAACCATTGTCTGCTTTTAAATTTAATAATTTCAACACAGCTGACAGTTTTGTAAATTTGGTACACCCGGGATACAACGGCTTCTTGGATTCATTAGACAAATTTTGAAATTTATCATAATTTTTAACACTAATTTCATCTTCCACATCACGTAACATTTCCTCAAAATTTTCAGTAAACTCGTGTTCTACATTTTCATCAAAATTCATCTCCATCTCACCATCGTCGTTTCCGGGTTCGACATTATCAGAATCTTCGACACTCTCATAATCCTCGTTCCAATCAAGTTCAAAATTATCAGAAATTCCAACATTCTCACCATTCAATTCACGATTACAATCTTTACTGGCACTACTTTTCCCAATTTCTCACCATGCATGAACCAACATGTATATCTCTTCTTAAATCCCCGACAAATCAAATGAGCTCTAATTTCTTCGAAGTCCAAAAATTTTAATAAATTTTTACAATCTTTACAAGGACACAAAATGTCTTCTTCTTTTTTCTTCACTCTATAACTCTCAGCAAATTTTATAAACTCATCAACGCGAACCAAATATTCTTCACTGTCACGTCGCATTTCATACATCCAACTTCGATCCATCTGTAAATTAAATTAAAAAAATAATTTGATCAATTAATCATGCATGGTCAACATTCTCCATTGTAACAAATTTTTGGGCTTACAAAGGGCCGGTTTACAATCCTAACCCACTCTTTGAATATTATGTCTCATATGTGAACACATATTAGCGAGATTTAATTAGTAGTTGAGAAAAATTCGGCAGCATTTCCTCTTAACTCCCCAAGTATGCGTACGACCACATACTCGTAGGAGCAATAAGGGAAAATACTGTCGAACTTTCCTCAAATACTAATTAAATTCCGCTAATATGTGTTCACATCCTAAATGAGACATAATATTCAAAGAGCAGTCCCAAAACGGGGACTATCCAAAATTAATCCCTATTGGATTAATTTTGAACGGGCATGGACCTAAAAGCATCTATAGGTCGGTTATTGGACAACAATACACTAATTAATTACATCTAAAATTAAGAAATCAAGCATGCATGAAATGACCTAAATAAGCATAAATAACAGAAAATTAGAGGAAGAAAATGATTTAAATACATATTACTAACCTTAGAAAGATGGAGAGGAGAAAATACAAACTTCAAAGATCTCAGATCTCAGCTGCTGGCCTCAATTCACAGAAATCTGATAGGAAAAAGCTCAGTTCAGAGAGATGTACAGAGGTGCTGGAAGGAGAAGATATTAAAACGGCGCTGGAAGGAGAAGATATTAAAACCCTACACTTTTATACACGGATATTTACTTATTAATCCGTGTAGCTCTCCACTAAACTATACACGGCTATTTAATTATTAATCCGTATACAAAGCTTCCATTTCTACACGGATATATTATAAAAAATCCGTGTATATATTCCTACACGGATATTTAACAAAAATCCGTGTAGCTCTCTCAATAACTTGCACACGGACCTCTTTACACACGGATTTGTGGTTTCTAATAAACCGTGTAGCTCTCTGTAATAATTCTACACTGATTATTAACTAATTAGCCGTGTAGAAATCGTTTAGATCTTAAAAAATCATATTTGGTACACGGTTCTTATATAAAATTGCCAAATCCGTGTACAGTGTGCAGTGTACAATGTATATTTTTGTAGTAGTGAGTATCATCACAGGCACAGCCATGTGGCGTGTGCTGATGGAGATAACAATGAAGACCTGGTTTAAATTTTGAAAATTAACTCATTCAACTTAATTCCATTATAATACAAGCCCTGATTACATCATATCTCCATTAATCAGAGGTTAACTTATGTTTACTTGTATATATATACTCCCATACACACAAACAAACATATACACAACAATATTTCCAAAGAAAAAAAGTACCATCTGCATCTTTCTGATCGATGGCTAAGAATTCAGCAAAGCACTGTTCTTTAGTCATTTTGCAGATTTCATTGTTGGCTGGGTTGGGCTCAGCTCAGCTGTCAACAAATTACTATAGTGCTACTTGTCCCCTAGTTGAGACAATTGTAAGAGACGCAGTGACAAAGAAATTCCAAGAGACCTTTAGTGCTGTCGGTGGTGTCATTCGCCTCATATTCCATGATTGCTTTGTTGAAGTAAGTTTTCTCTAGGCTTAAGTAGTTAAGTGTACAATTAAATACTATGAAATTATATTGCTGCTAATCAATTAAGTGCACAAATATCCTGGATCTATGTTGTTTTCATCTCAATTAATTGTCTTGATTTTACTTCATTAATGTTTTGAAAAATACTTCTTCTGATTTCGTATGCAGTTGTTGTTCATTCTCGCCATATATGAATAACTGGTGTATAATATATACTATGACTGGCAATATACTTATTGTCTTTCATATACCTTCTTGCACTGGTTTGGCATCCTTTTTGTACTTTACCCTGAAATGATGATCACAGCGCTCAAATGTGGTACAAGTACAGTGCCAGACATTAGTGAATTGACACTGGGGTACTTGAGTGGGGACCTTGATTGCATCCTTTTAAAATCTTTCAGATTTTTTGTTATCAGTTGCACAGTAAGCTTAACATAAAAGAAAATAGTTTTAAAAATTGTCTAATCAATGTATTAACATTTCTACCATAAAACTTAGGGCTGTGATGCTTCAGTATTGATTTCATCAACCTCAACCAACAAGGCCGAGAGAGACAATGACCTCAATCTTTCCCTGAACCCTGACGGATTTGACACAATTGTTAAGGCCAAAGCAGCAGTTGATTCAGTACCACAATGCGCGAATAAGGTATCCTGTGCCGATATCCTAGTCATGGCTGCTCGGGATATGATTGCTCTGGTATGTATGTTAATAATCCAGATCAATTTCTGAAGTTCATTTTTTTTTTAATTAACTTTGAAGAACAGTGCAACTATAAGAATGCTACCTGTGCGCGTACTATCCAATTAAACATAACTAAAACAATTAATAGATAACACTAATTAAACAAAGAAAAAAATGACAAATTAAGACAAATTTGGTATGTTTTGAGAGGGAATTAGTCTACCTTCTTTGTCGGTACTACCAAAGTTTGCTTGTCTCGTCATTGAAAAGGTTCAGAGCAGAACCTGATGGTATTAATATCTATATATATGTTGAACATACCATACTATGTAGAACATAATGCCATTGCTCATTCATTCTCTTACTCTTTCCTTACAAAAAAAAAAAAAAAAGGCGGGCGGTCCATCATACGCAGTTGAGTTGGGCAGGTTGGATGGCTTGGTATCGAGCTCTGCCAATGTTGACGGCAAGTTGCCAACACCGGATTTTGATTTGAATAAACTGACAGGCATATTCGCTTCAAATGGGCTCTCTCAGGCCGATATGATTGCTCTCTCTGGTAGGTAACACAAGCCATTTTCTTTCTTCTGAAGGATCTACTATACAAAATGGGAACCAATCATAGTACCTTTGGCTTGAGATACAGTTCTTTAAGTAGGGGTTGCATGATTGAAATCTAGTATCTGGCACTGAAGGTGAATTTTGAATTTTGAATTTCTTCTTGAGGCATTTTTCTTGTTTTTTTTCCGTTACAGCATGTCACACGATCGGCCTGGGTCACTGTGACCAATTCAAGGACCGCCTCTATGGAAGAACAATGGATCCCACTCTCAATCAGGGTTACGATGCCCAACTAGCAGCCTCATGCCCCCAAAACTCCAATGTAAACAATGCCGTGTTTCTAGACCCGGTAACACCCGGTGTCTTTGATAACCAATATTTCAAGAACCTTCAAAACGGGTTGGGTTTGTTCTATTCAGATCAGATTCTTTTTTCTGACACCCGGTCTCAGCCACTTGTTAACCTGTGGGCCGACAGCTCTACGTCATTTGAACAGGCGCTAGTCACTGCCATTACGAACTTGGGACGGGTTGGCGTCAAGACTGGGTTGGCGGGTAACATCCGCAAAAATTGCTTGGCTTTCAATTAGTTGTTTGAGTTTGTATGTAAATAGTGTGGATTGTTTTCAACTGTTATTTTATGCAAAATTGTAGTTGTGTTATTTTGTTGGTAGTCTTAGTGTCTAACCGTAATAATTGCACCCATAGTTAAACCAGTGTAATAATCTATTTTGCCTATTTTTCTTTCATCGATCTGCAAGTAATAATAAAAATTTGTAAGCAGGATGCATTGATCTTACTTTTCTGAGTCAGAAACCCCCTGTGACTCACATATATAGTAGAAGTTTTAATTAGGCAATATTTGATATAAAATATCCTTCGTTAAATACATTAACATACTGAAAGAGCCGACATTTTTATTAATATACAAAGTTAATTACAAATTAATAATTATACCCAGAATACCTGATTTTTTCTAAAAATGTCCAAACCGGCCATTTTGTGGCCCGGTTTCCTTTTTTTGTTTAAATTATTGTTAGATTACTTCTTTTGATTTATAATTAGCATATTTATACTAAAATACACTAAATTACTTGAAATTATGTTGAATTACACTATATTACATTAAATTACGCTAAATTATGTTAAATTATGTTGAATTACGCTAAATTACACTAATTTCGCTAATTATAATGAAATACGGTAAACTACGCAAAATTACGCTAATTAGGCCGATTTTGTGCCATCTTTCATAAATCATAAAAAGTAGTAAAAAAATTCCAAAAATAGTAAAAATTAGTATTCTACAAGTTCATTATATAACTAATTTACTGAGCTACTTAGATTGAATAATAGAAATGAAAATCTTAATTGGAAACTTCAACTCAAGTTTTGAGGCTCTTCCCTTAGTTTTTTGGCAATTTTGAATTTTGAAATCTGGCATTTTGGCACTAATGCATGCATATTTTCGCAAACTTTCTGAAAAGTGGTCATTTGCTGAAATCGAACACTCGAGCGCTCTTTTATGGTCGTTTGAAGTTTCGTCGTCGTTTTTCGCTTTTTCAGTGAAGATATCGTCCCTATTCATATGTAATTTAGCGTAATTTACCGTATTTTAGCGTAATTTAGCGTAATTTAATGTAATTTATCGAAATTTAACGTAATATAGTGTAATTCAACATAATTTCAAGTAATTTAGCGTATTTTAGTATAAATATGTTAATTATACATCAAAAGAAGTAATCTAACAAATAATTTAAACAAAAAATTCGAATTTTCAGTGTTAGATTTCATTATCTTTCTCTTCATAGTGTTTCTTAAAAAAAATAGTTTCTAATTATAAATCACTATGAAGATAAAAGAGAAACAAAAAATATTTTCTAATTATACATCACTACGAAGACACGGTAATTTACTGGAATTTATCGTATTTTAGCGTAATTTAACATAATTTAGCGTAATTTAATGTAATATAGTGTAATTTAATATAATTTCAATAGTATAAATATGCTAATTATAAGTTAAAAGAAGTAATCTATCAAATAATTTTAAACAAAAATTCAAATTTTCAGTGTTAGATTTCATTATCTTGCTCTTCATAGTGTCTCTAAATTAAAAAAAGAAGAAAAAGAGAAAACCGGTTATTTTCTGGGTATAATTATTAATTTGTAATTAACTTTGGATATTAATAAAAATGTCGGCTGAAAGAGCAAAAAAGTTTGAACAAAACAAGTTCAAAGTCACCTCACAGAAAATTGAAATATGTATGATGTCTCACATTTATTTTGTCTTCCTAGAAATAAATATTCATGCAAAAAACATTCAAAGTTAATTTAATGATGAAGGCAAATAAAGAACAACATGCTAAATTAATTTATAGTTACATGTTTATTCCTTGTCATTCTAATTAATTTTAGTCCAAAGGGTACGCTTATTCCTTGTACATGATATTTTGGAACCTACTTGTACTAGGTAATAAATAATAATTTTGAGACACGTCCTTCAAATAAATATAGAGTAATAATTTCTGGACATTGGAGCACATGCACCTTCAATTCAATTCATGGTTTTGTCAGAAAATCTCACGGAGTTTAGAATTTTTATTTTGTGACGATTTACTGTTCAAGCCCAAATTAATTTAGGTACATTTTCGGGCTTTTATGGGCCAGGCCTGATAAGGTCATCTGTTTTAGTTAGGGATGGGGACTATTGGCAAAACAACATCTACACGCTTCTTTTGTAAGTTCACCCAACAGCTTACGGTTACGGATTTATTTTTATTGTAAAAACAGAAGCAAAACATGGCCGATTTGTTGTCCCGTTAATATTTCGGGTTCTTTGATATTGTGGAATTTGGTTATTTCATTACAAGGTTAACCCGAGCAGTCAACTATTGGATGCCACGTTTTCCATTATGAAATCACCCAAATCAAGATCTCATACCGTGGGACCAATATCTAT
Organism: Carex myosuroides; assembly: GCA_028015225.1. Classification (NCBI taxonomy): domain Eukaryota; kingdom Viridiplantae; phylum Streptophyta; class Magnoliopsida; order Poales; family Cyperaceae; genus Carex; species Carex myosuroides. The sequence continues at coordinate 2,738,789 of CM051485.1, read as the reverse complement.
GCTTTGGGTTCTATAATTCTATTATAGTACTAGTTCTAAACCGAATTTAAGAGTTCAGTCTTCTAGAAGGTGTTCAGCAGCCCTCTTAGGAGGATGCGGATTAAAAAAAATAATTTGACAAGAAAAATAATTTTTGCTCACAGTAGGATTACAAATAAAGACTTTTAGTACACATAAATATATATTGTAGCATGTAAAAATCTAAATATTTTTCTTGTCATTTAATATTGCACACATTTTAGTGTAAATAATTAAAATTAATATTGAGCAAATAGATAAATAAAAAACACATTAGATGGACGAATTTTAGAAATAAGGGTTTGTTGAGAATAAGTGTTTGTGCGGCAGAGGAGGGAGGTAAGTATTTTTCTTCATTTCTCGAGTTCTGTCTTATATGTGGTTGAGGAAAGAGAGATAATAAAAAAGTTAAAAGGATTAAAAGGAAAATATACGCTCCTCAAGGAGCAGTCCTGATTGGAGAAGGAAATTAATTACGTTCTTATCAATTACATTATGGTATGTCACGTCATATGTATCGATTATGTGACGTGATTCGTATATTGTGTGACATGATTATTCGTGTGACGTGACTTCCTCTATCGTTTTAGTCACGTCATGTCATGTAAATTGACTCAGTCATGTCATGTCACGTGACGTGACCAATACGTAATCAATATTTTTAACATTATTCTTAATTATAATATATTTTATAATAGTTTCTTATTTTTGATACATTTATTATTATTTTTTTAACTAACTTAAACATGAAAATAATATTTAAATATGTTTAATCACGTCACGTCTGATTACAGCGTAACCACACGTGATGTGACTGTCATTTATTATTTTAGTCACGTCATATCACGTAAAATAAAATTTTACTCGCGTGACGTAATATGACCAAGTCATAACATGATAGTCACGTCACAACATAATATTACGTTTTTTCTTTTCTAACTCTGATGAGGACAATTTTTTTATGAAAAGGTAACGCTAAGGAATATAGTATCATACAAAAATGTGTATGTGCATGGGTGTATTTGGTAACCGACTAACCGGCCTCTACGCTTTTGTTCTTTTAACTTTAATCATTTTTTTTCATCCGATAGGCGATAGGGTCGTAGTTGGGAGTTCCAGAGGAAAACAGCATCCGCAGTCGCTGCTCAATTTTATCATTTTTTCATCTAATGGGACCGGAGGAGCCGACATTTTTATTAATATCCAAAGTTTAATACAAATTATTAATTATGCTCAGATTTTCAAACTTTCGCTAAAAATACTCAAACCGGTCAGAAAATGACGGGTTCACTCCCCTCCTTTACTCTTCTTTTTTTTAAAAAAAAAACCCGCAAAACTCCATAAAAAGGCACCATCTGGAGTTTGGTTCTAAAAAATAGTATTTTATTGTAGTTAGATGAAGTAGGTTGTAATTTATTTGAGTATTAATTAATTTCATTACTTCTTGTAGTTCCGTACAAAATAATAAAGTACACACAAATTGCAAATAGAGTCCACACAATTTTTACAACATGCATATAAATCACATATTACTACCACGTCTAAAATTTAATCTCCGAAGTAAACCACTTGCGAAAGATGACCTACGAGATGGCCTAGCAGGTGACTCTGGTTGCTTAGTAGATGGCCCGGCTTGGGTTCCAGATGGCGCTGCTTGGCTTGTAGATGGCCCAGATTGGCTTGTAGATGGCCCTGCTTGGCTTGTAGATGCCCTTGTTGTGCGTCTAGTAGTGGACCTCCTCGATTGGATCACAGATGGCTCCCCTTGCACCCCAACCGCCTCTCCTCATATGTCAACCGCCTCTCCCATTGCTTCGGCATACATAGCAGTTGCATCTAAACGGCTCGTAGCTGTGCTACGCCGTGACCCTCCGGACCCACTTCCCGAAGCCATTACTCGCTCATTTTCTGCCGCATTTGCTGCGTTTCTTGCCTCTACATTTGCATGTGTTACTTAGTAAGTTGATATAAATTGAAAAGAAAAATAATTTTGGATGAATGTTACATACCTCTTCGTTGCCTATCGGAAGTGGAACGGCGAGCCTAATGCCCCCTTCGTCTACCTTCCATTTCATCCATCGTCATTACACGACGGGTGTGTTTTCGCCTCCCCTTCCTAATCCAACCACTACTCGGAAGGATTCTGTCTCCAACATTAGGAGGCCAGTCTCCCATATTGCCAATTGGAATGAACACATGGTTCCAAGTACTCACAAGATAGGGTGTTTTATACCAGTCTGCAACAAAGTCGTCCTCTTGCCAGTTTCGATCACGGCAAACAGCTAAGACATGAGCGCACGGAATAAAAGTTAATTGGATACCTCTGCAAGTGCATTCCATTTGTCTGTCGGGACCGCGCATCACAATATACATGAACTCCCTGTGAGTGGGTTCCATGTTGCCCATGTCGCTACAGGTGCAAGGAACGTACTCATTTAGGAATGAAACTTGGTACTGACCTTGGCCCTGCGTGTAACGCCCCAACCGCATTTTTCCAGCTTTCTCCTAACGTTTTTTGATCTTCTGCAAAACCCGGTCAGACAGAACCTGTCCCTTGTCTTGTAATTCCATTGCTCGCTGACGCCGCTGAACAAACCATCTGTTGCACGTGTAGAACGTATCCTCCACTATGGCACAAACAGGCAATCTATGACTCATTCGGAAGACATTGTTGAGCGACTCGGAGCCGTTTGTTGTCATGATACCAAACCGGTATCCTCCGTCACAGGTTTGGAAATTTTTTTCATAATTGGACGGCTCCATTACATCATTAGGACGTACTTTGCCCACTCTCTTTAAATATGCATTACACTGCGGATTTAGCTGCACAAAAACAAAGGGGTGTTATTTCATTTTCATAAAATTCTTATAAGATAATTAAACAAAATGTTATAAGTTAGACATACATGAGCAAACTCTTCGAACATATATGGCAAATTGCAAGCAACAGTGGTCTCAGCAAGCTGTATGAAATCTCCCAACTCCCAAATTGTCGGGCTATTGCAAGCTCACGGCCCCTCCACAGTCGGTTGTATTTAGGTGTCACATTGTTATACACAGCCAAAACAATGTCTGCCACCGTTTGGATGCTCATACACGGGTCCTTTTTAATGCTGTTCTCAATGACATCGGCAATGAGTGCTGCCGTCAGACATTCGTGGTCGTCCCTCGTACTCTCAGTCCTACATGTGTGAGGCCTGTCTTGCTTAGTTATAACCCATGCGTCTCCACATCCCGTCGGCTTTGCCCTAAGCTCGTAACGGCAATTATTGTCCTTGCACAACAGAGTAACCCGATCCCTGTCACTTTTCCAAGATCTGAACTCCTGATTCTTTTTTATATGGTGCTCTCTGATCTTCTTCATTAGGTCTTCTTTGCTTTTAAAATATTGGTTTGCAGTCAGCTCACCTTTGTACTCAATCCGTTGCCCATAATAACCAATATTTGCTTCTCTAAACTCAGAAACATCATTGAGGTCTGGGAACTGGTGCATATCAGTCCGGCCACTAAGCGGCCCCCCTTATCAGTACGACCCATGTGCCTTTCGGCTGTTTCAACCGGCCCGTCTTCATCGCAACCTTCCATGTGATCTGAATCCCCCCACATTTCTCCCTCAAATTCATCCCCGCTCCTCAGATCGTCCTCCGGTATTTCATTAATATCTTCAAAGTCCGGGCAGCTTGCATCGTCTACTGGTGCAGGTCTGGGGTAAGGTGATACTGGAGGTAACGGTAAAGGAGCCACATTTACGGATCTAGGTGGGGTTGAAACTGAGTGTCTTGGTCTGCCTCGATTGTGTCTAGGTGGGGATGCAACTGAGTGTCTTCGTTGAGGTGCTGGTGGAATGACGTAGTTGTAGGGTTCTGGGTCAGGTTCGTTGAGGGGTAAGGTGGAGTCACGTCTGTAGGTTTCTGGTTGTGGGGTATAATGTGGTGCCGCTGATCTAGAGCCCGAACTTCCATCCCCGGGCTCTACCGGAACTCTTCTATCAAATATTTCTATTAGAAAATTCCCTTCGGACCTCAAATAACCAAACATGCCTCTCCACGTACTCTCATCTACCAGTTTCGCAACCATCCATTTTCCGCTGTAGGGATGGCAATATCGAGTTGCCAATTCTAGATCCCACCTTTCTGGGTTGTAACCGGTGTGTGTGTAAACTATGGATTTCAGGTCTAAAAGTGAGATGTCATCTGGAATCATCAATGAATGAGCTGCATCTTTGTTGTAATACGCCCCTTGTGCACTATTAAGCATCTTCCCACCATAGTGTAATGAAATAAATGACATGGTAAACAAACTACATTTTAGAAAATGGTAAATATTGTCAGGTTACTAAATGGTAAACATTTGTCAGGTAACTAAATAGTAAACAATTGACAGATTACTAAATAGTAAACAATTGACACATTTGTATAGGGTATAGGGTATATGGTTTTGGGTCTTGGGTATTGGGTATTGGGTTTTGGGTTTTGGGTTTTGGGTTTTGGGTTTTGGGTTTTGGGTTTTGGGTTTTGGGTTTTGGGTTTTGGGTTTTGGGTTTTGGGTTTTGGGTTTAGGGTTTTGGGTTTTGGGTTTTGGGTTTTGGGTTTTGGGTTTTGGGTTTTAGGTTATAGGGTTTAGGGTTTAGGGTTTAGGGTATAGGGTTATAGGGTTTTGGGTTATAGGGTTATAGGGTTTAGGGTTTAGGGTTGTAGGGTTTAGAGTTGTAGGGTTTAGGGTTTTTTTAATTAAATTTAAATTTTTTAATAATATAATTAATTATTCTATAAAATAAAAAATAATAATAAAAAATAATAATAAAAAAAAATTACCTTAACAGTATTGCGCTGCTGCCTCGGGCTGTGTGCCTTCATCCAAAGGGAGGGGGTGCCCTTTTATGGAGTTTTTGCGGGTTTTAAAAAAAAAAGAGTAAACCGGCCAGAAAATGGCCGGTTTAGGGGGGCAGTAAACCGGCTATTTTCTGGCCGGTTTGGGTATTTTTAGCGAAAGTTTGGAAATCTGGGCATAATTAATAATTTGTATTAAACTTTGGATATTAATAAAAATGTCAGCCGGAGGAGTTCTAGCTCGTTGCGAAATTTGTTTTCCAAGTTTTTTCTGTCAAAGCTACACCAATAAATATATCACGTCTCAAAAAAATCCAAATTATAACTTCATACATGATTTATTATTTCTGAAAATGAACAATTTATCTCAAATTTTCAGACTTACGTCTTTAGCCCCTTTAGATTTTTTTTTTATTTCTAGCCCCAATGATCCTGAATAATTAAATTTGATATTTGTAAATGTTTATTTCTCATGTGCGCAAAATATTATTGTGATTTTATAATTTCTTAGCAGGGCCCAAATAATTTCACGAGTGGAACTTTCATATTTTTCTAATTTAGTATTTTTATTGTGTTCAAAATTAGCATTATGTAACACCATTCAACTCAACTTAAAATTCAGTTTGATTAAAAAAAAAAGTAACTCTCCCAAAATTGTTAATTTCATGACGTAATCCAAAATAATACCGTCCCCAAAAATAATTGATTGATTATCCAATTAAATCAAATAAAAAATTGAAAGACTGGAAATTCCAAACAGTCCAATAAAAAATAATCTGAACCTACTACAGAGGTAAACATTTTAACAGAACAGTTTTTGATTCATGCATTGCATGAATTACATGGAGCGTTGTTTTGATTTTATTGTCTGTGTACTGTATGACTTAAAAAGTGCTCTGTCAAAATCTTCACCCTATATAGCTCAAACACAAATCATTCTTTATCTACACCCTAATAATACTAGTACTTATATAGAATTTATTTATATCTGAATTTGCAATTTTATATATTTATTACATACGAAATATTAATTATTATTTTTATTTGAATGGTCATAAGAAAATACAAATTAAAAATTTGGTTGACTAAGTAAAAATATAACTTTAGAATTACAATTCTAATAACATAACTAAAGGTGCTACTTTTACCCTATTATCCGGTTCTGAACCGGATCCGAACTAGACCCGATTAATTTGGATAGGATATGGTTTAAAAAATATAACCGGTTAAATTATAGATACGGTTACAAAATTAATGCTTTAATATCTTATCCGGATTCAAATCGGAACCGATATTGTTATGGATAGAATATGTGTTTGATTTAATTATCCAACCAGTAATCGAACGCAACCCGATATCCGTATAAATACCGATACAATGCTAATATAATTTTTTAATTAATTAATATAATAACATAGATTAATAAAACAACAATATGTAGCATTTTTAAGAAACAAATCATAACATTATATCTTACATTGATAATTAATTTCTTCATTGGTTGTAAATCAAATTCACGCACTCACTTTCTCTCTCTATCTCTTTCTCTGTTTTTTTATTTGCAGAAAGACTAATTTATTCCAAAAAAAACAACACTCAATTACTCAATTGATGTAGCTGATTACATTGAGTATCTAAATATTGTATTTTTATTGTAACCCTCCAGTACTAAAATCCCTACCTCACATTACAATCTTTAAAAATTGAATAAAAATATCTACCATATATATATATGCCTTTCATACGCTTCATTCAAAGATCATTGGATTCATTGCTCTCTTTTTTATTTTTAAGTTAGATAGATTACAAATTAATTTAGAGTTATTATTTTTATTTTGTTATGTAGCATGTTATATTGTATTACTGTGAACAAGAACAATAATATAATTTATATTTTGAGCAACTTTTAATTTATATTATAAAAATATATTATGTGAGATATTTAAAAAATTATAATTTTATTTAATAGTAAATGGTTTCTCAAATGCTTGTGAGTTGTGACATGTACCTGTCTCGAATCCAGACCGGATCTGATAATTCACAAACAAGTTATGAGTACTTATCTACTCGGAACCAAAATAATAGATCTGAAATATCTACTATTAGATGCGTATTAGATCGATGCGGTATCCGGACCAGACCTGATTCGGTTTGAAACTAGTAAATATATAGATTGAAATTCGAACATGAACGCTTTAGAATATGAGTTCAAATATAATAGTATCCGGACCCTACCGATCCGATAAACATCTTTACTCCTTATAAAATCACCTTGAATTTTAGAGGGATGAGAAGGCTATCTGTCCAGACAAGATCTCAGCCTCACATTCAATCAATCTCAACCATTGATCACTATTTGATTTTATACCTACTATTTTTATTTTTATGTAGTCTTACGTGTAGAAGTATAAAATAAATTAGAAACTTACCCAGTTCAATTGAAAGTATACTCTCAGCTATTGGTATAGACCACAACATTTTCCATCTTTTTCTTTGTTACTGTGCACACCACCGTGCACGCGCGTGCTCCTTTCTCCTTCCCAACGCATAATGCACGTCTTCTTCTTTTTTCTCTTTTTTCCTTCCCCGCAGAACTGACTCCCCTCTTTTTCTTTACTTCTTCCCCACGCAGAACCAACGAAGACATTACACAACCCCTCTCTTTTTCTGCTTTCTTTGCTCAAACCAGGTTGAATCGGCGAGTCTCCTTTTCTCTACCTCGAAGCACCCTTAGCGAGCTCAGAACGACGACGATTCTAATGCGAGATTTCCTCAAAGAGAGCTAAATGTGCTAACCTCCCTCAACGATGTGTTGCTCGCCCCAGCCTCCGCTACCTCCTCCTTTGTTCTTTGTTGCGTTTCCCGTACCTTGGAGACATCGGACTCAGCTTTTCCAATTTTCTTTTGCTGCTTACCTTCTGTTCAATCAGTTCTCCTCCTCCCTTTCTCCTCCTTTGCTAACCTCCGTCCAGCAGAAAGAGATTGACGCTCTTACCTCTTTGTGGTATCCTCTTCTTTCGGTCGGTAAGATTTTTCAAATTTCATCACTACTGGCGTTGGAAATACCAACGAAACGAAGAAACTGGAATTTTTACTATGATTAATTTCATTTCCAAACGTGTACAATTGTTCATCTCCCATTTGTTGTTTACATTAATTTTGAAAGTGTAGATCCAGCACCAATTATTGACATGCCAATTTAAATTTCTGTTCTTGCCAACATCAAAGTATATTCATGCTATGTAGCTACGACATGAGCTTATAATTGCTTGCTGATCTAATGAGAGCTAATTTCTCGATGGCTGCTTACTCAATAGAAGACGAATCTGAGGAATCACGAGGTTAGCAGGTAATTTCTCCAACCTGTGTTCCAAGATTCATTTGAATGAGACTACATTTTTTCCCTCAAATAAGATGTTCCGTTATATAAAATTGTACAAATTCTTGCGATCTAGCAAGGAGTTATGCATGTCTTCTCAAGCAATAAGCATCTGATAGACCTCCTCAAGATATGATAATAATTATCATGTCGCATTTTCCCTCTTCATCTTTCAAAGGACTAAAGTACCCTTCTGTGGTATTCATCTTTATTGAAATAGGGAAAATCATAGTAGTACTGATTTTGAAATGTAGATTTCTTACGATTTCGTCATCACAAACATCACACCATTTATTCTGTCAGTGCACCAATTTTATACTTTTTCATGTTTACACATTATGTTTCAACCTTTTCCATGTTTGAGTTCACTTCACTCCTCAGTTGAAGAATTTAGTTCCTATGCTGCCTTTCTTTTCCTTTCCTGATCAGTTGATTTATTAAGCATGAAGTGCTGCTCCATTTCTGTTGTTCACTTGCAAAATTCATCTGATTTCTAATGTCCTGCAATTTTTTCTTCTTTCCTGTAGTTCCCGTAAGTGACACTAGGAGAAAAAGAAACTTGTCATCTCAGTGAAATTTGATATTTATAAGCAAATTACAAGCATATCCCCGATATCGCCTTTCTCCCTTTTTTTTTGTTCAAGCTGATCAGAAACCAGGATCCAAATTCCTCTTACTTCTAAGGTAACTAAATTTTACTTTCCTCCCAATTCTCTTTTACTTAAGGCATGCCAGGTTGCATATCACAAGGAATTTAGATTGTACCGTTCTTCTTAGATTTGTATGCTTAAATTATAGTTTTACATATTTTCATGTTGACTTGCCTTGCTTTTCTTTAGTTTCTTAGATAATCTTGTAACAAGATTAATTGTGTGTTTAGGAATTGAACATGTCGGACAAGGATGTCGAGCAGCTCTTGGTCTCATTGATCCTTGATAACAAGATCCAGGGTCATATTGATCAGGTTAACAAGCTCTTGGAACATGTTAGCATTTGCTATTTTGTGTGTTTCTTTTAGTTTTTATTTTTAATTTTGTTTGGTCTTTCTATTCAAGTTAAATATTATATTCAATCCAAAGATGTACCCAACAGGTAATTTTTCTTTTGGTTGTTCTATCCACCTTTTTATGAAAATGTTGTGGAAGTCTGATTTACAAAAAAATTGAAAGCAAATGAGCTCTGGAATCTCTCTTTCAATGTTAGTCTCGTCTAACTTAATTTTCCTCTCGTGTTCAGTTATAATACAAGGGTCTACCAGGAGAAAAGAAAAGAAGGGAAGATGACTCACACATTCACCTTGCAAAAGGTATTATGCAAAACAGAAAATACAACACTACATGAAGCATGGAGGATGAATACGGTTGTGACATAATTACCCCTAGCAAGAAAAATTGAAAAAGAAGGGGCGACGAAGGGGAAACGGCAGAGAGAAAGGGCATAATGAGAAGGCCAATGCTGACTCAGAAAGAGCAATGCGTCTTTTGCTTTCAGAACCCTTCTCGAGTAATTACATCAGATGGACTTTGTTTAAGTCAATCATATCAAATCAAATCAAAGGGGGGCAGTTGTATTGTATTACACTGATGAAGTATTTTTAACAAGGTTTTCTTGGTAATTCTGACAAAGAGCTACATACTGTGGACTCCACTGGTGTCGGTTGGATCGAATCAGATTGGCTGTTTATTTTGGTGATGTATTGGTCATGACCCATCTAACATGAATGTGAATGTGTATAGAGTTGATGTGTGGCTAGGCTAGGGTTTTTAAGTTCATGGTGGAGAAATTGGGAAAATCAGTTCATGTTGTTGCGAAATGGAAATCAAAGATTCATGTTATCACTTTATCACTATAATTATTATGTCATTCTCTTCCTCATTTGGATCTCTGACTGGTTTTTCTTTCTTTTTCCTGTGTATTATGTACTTTTGATCTTGCTGATAAAAAAACAATTATACATTGTTGCTAATATAGAGATCTCATGCAATGTTAATTGGGTGCAAAAAGAAATTGAAATGGCAACTTTGATGTGTGTTGTCTGCATGTGATCATATTGTATGACTTATTTTTTCCAAGATTTAGAAACTCTGTACAAACACTACCTGAGAATGAATGTGACGCTTGTTAACCAATTTACTATGGATGGCACTGAGAATAATAATTCATACAGTTCCAATCTTAGCTCACAGTTGTTTTTGGAATTTGTTAGCTTGGTCATTTCTAGATATTGTATGCTACTGAAAAGCGGGTCTCCCGATAAATTTTTTATTTCAATTTTAATTGCTCTTGGATTAATTTATTATTTTTAATTGCTCTTGACGTCTATTAGTTTGTTGAGGTATTAAATTGGGTAAAAAGATGATTCAAATATTTCGACAAGCAATAGTTAAAGATTAGAGTTAGTTTTAAATATTCCAACAAGCAATAGTTAAAATTATAGTTGGTTGAAAAAAAAAGAACACATTACATTACTTTATTAATAAAATCTCAAATGTTTATGGATGCCTATGATAATTCAAAATATACATTCTAGAATGTTTACATTATAAAAATTAGGTTTATATAAAAACTTCAAATTTCAAAAGCTGACAAAAAATAAATCTGATTTCTTAATAAAACCAGCAAAATTGAATTCAGGCCCAATTGAAGAAAGAAAAGACAACGCAACATCTAATTGTGTAAAATTCTTAATCTGAATAATCAAAAACTACAACATTAGATGAAAGCTACACTTACCAAAAATGAAAGGTACTTTTGTAAAATATTTATATCATATTGAATGATTATATTGCATAGTGTTGCTCAGTTAAAAATTAAAGCATAAGTACTAATTATAATTGTGCCATGTTTTTTAATATTTTTGTACGATAAAACTTTATATTACCATAAAATAAATTAATTTGTGTGAGAATTTTATCTTAAACCTAAGAAAGAAAATATCATCTTTGAGAACATGTTATGAATGAAATTTACATGTCTATTTCTTTGGACTGATATTTAGACTATATATCTTTTAATGTTTTAATGGATAGACAATTTTATTCCTAAATTAGTTTCTCTATGTAGATGTTATTTATTTATTTTTTAATTAACAAGCTTTAAAGAATCAATTTTATTGTTTATCACAATACCTAATAATTTTAGTATATTTTTCTCACTAAAAAAAATTAGTGTATTTTTTTAATATCTTGATTTTGTACAAAGCTAAAACATATTCAAACTTTTTTTTTCTATGTAAATGCTACTTACAAAAAATAAAACACCATCAAGTTCGATCTCCTTTTGTCTGTTTTTTTTTTCCGCTTGGGTTGCGTACGCAAAAGAGTTGTTAAAAATGAAAAATTGACAATGATGGGTGAAAGATATTGGAATAATGAAAACAAAGGGCCAAGCGTCAAGCGATCAATGAATCCTTTATTATTTTTTGTGATCCGAATTTACACAGAAATATTCTGCTACCTTACGTGATATGAATTAAAAAAAAACAAAGGGTCAAATCAAATTCTACGTGCATCTCAGAAACAAATTCCTCACCTCAGACACATTATACTTTAAAAAAAATCAATAATTAATTTTGACTATCTCATCAGATGAAAGTAAGTTGGGAATATTACTTTTCTTATAGATTACAAAAATGTTAATAAAACAAAAAATAAATAAATTGAAAAGATAGCCACAACAAAATGACTAAAAGAATGGAGTGAGTCTATGGTACTATGCATAGCACGATTTGGTTCCTGATACGGATCAATATTTTCGTTTTCAAAATTCTAATAGTCAATCTGAACAGTTCAACATAATTTTCATATATGAATATGTACTTGTAGACCGGATTTTATATTTTGTAGAATTTTTTTACTATTTTAAAAGATAGGTAGAAAATCACTGTTTTTGGATGGCCCATAATTTTCAGATCAAGTGATTTGCTATCTATCTGTAAAAATAGTTAAAAAATTCTAAAAAATATAAAATTCAGTCTGCAAGTACATATTCATATGAGGATCATGTTGAACGGTTTGGATCGACCGCTAGAAATTTGAAAACAAAAATATTGATTCGTATTACGAACCCTGTGATATGCATAGTACCATGGACTCACTCAAAAGAATGTACCAGTATGTAATTTTTAAAATATAAATTAATGTGCCAGTATGTAATTTCTCCTATTGGAACAAATACATTAATACAAAAGTAACTAAAATCTAAAATATTAAGTTCATTTTTTTTGTCAAATTAGATGTCTTAAACTATTGTCTTTAATATTTCTTGAAAGTAAAAAATTACAATAATGTAATACTATTAATTCTTATATTAGTCACATTTAAAGAAAGTGATCAAAACAAATTTTCTATCCCCACGGCACCGCGTGGGCACTTGACTAGTATTTAAAATGCAGATAAATTTATCTCTCTTCAAATAAAAATCATGAAAGGCAATTACCACGAATCCCGCTAGCACTAATTACGAACTTGGACTTGGACGTGAAGCGAGAACCACACTATCTAAAGTTCTAAACCAAACCAAAAGAAGGCCAAGCGTGCACGTCAAGATGTTATCTCCTCCTCTAATTAATAATTTTTGTCCGGACCAATTTCAATTCTTTTTTGCATTGGACCAATTTCAATTCCAGCTCTCAATTTTGGAGCTAACCTTGCAAAAGAGACCAAGGTTGACTGACTGGTCTGAGTTGGAGCACACATGACCCGAGATGCATTGCAAATAATCGATATACTCTTAGCAGCCGCTGCCAAGCCCTTTCAAAAAATAAAAAATAAAAAAATAATTGATAGATCATACATTGCATGTTACCAATCTCACCAAATGTTGGTCGTTTCTCTGCAAATGAGCATGCCATCCAGCTGGATTTCTTGGCCTCCATTCTTCCCAACCCGGAGGCTAGTCTTTTGATAGGAAAATGATTTTGGCTCTCAACAAATCACCACATGCCTTTTAGAAAAAAGTTGTACCTTTCAAGTAGCCTTTTTCTTTTTTCTTTTTTTTTGAGAAAATGTTTTCTTAATGGAATACATATTTTTAGTAATCTGATTATTGATTGCACAATGGGATTGTTTTTAGGAAAAAGATTGAGCCGGATGAATTGTTGATTGCACAATGGGATTGTTTGATATATAATAACATAATGATTTTGAAAATACTACAAATGTATATTATTGGTGTCTCTATTATGTCTTCCATATTCTCATTTTTTGTGCTCCTATTATATTATTTTTTAAATTTGAAATTTAAATGTCAATATAAAACCGTTAAATATGATTTATATTATTTTCTCTATGTGAAAATTATGATATTTTAAATTTATTTTGAGTGTTATCATCAAGAGGTTGTAAAATACATTGATATGAATCATTTCTAGAGATTGATTATTCAACTTATTAATATAAAAACAAAATAAAAAACAAATAACTTTTTATGTGCATGTAGACAAAATAATACATATCACATCGACATATAAGTTTTAATATTTTTATTATTAGAAAATTAAAAATAAAAATATGATAGAGACATTCGAACCTCCTCTTCCTTTATTAATCTTTCTTATAATATAGTTTTCTCATTGAGATATTTGATTTATGAAAAATTACTAAGAGAGGAGGAAAATAATGATATATATACTTCTTAAGAAATTTGCATTTTCCGGACAAAATATTAGGAAAAAAATAAGAAAAATGAAAAGTGGGAGATAAGGATCCGACATGCATGACTTGACTTAAATGAAAAATGTACTATTTTCTTCCAATTTCTAATGCATCAAACGGTTCAAAGTAACAATTAAGTGACAACACACCAATCTAAATCATGAATTAGATCGTGAAAAGACACCTCTGTCGGAGAATTTATACTTTCATTAACTGAGACACTTGAAATCAGAATTTAATCAAACACTCCTCAAGTGACACTCAAAAGTACTATTCATGAGAAGAACAACATGCATTGTGGTCCCATTTTTAATTTGAAAAAGAAAGATGCACGTTTTATCACCTTCGGATGGCGCAATAGGACTCGTGATTGACTCGCATTCTCTCCCCATGCCATGCACCATATCCTTAGTGACCTATCCAACGGTCTTTGTTTTGCGCCAGCTCATCGGCACGAGTGTAAAAGCAGAGGACTAGAAGATAACATCTATAAATGCGGAAGGCATTACTGTGCTCAGTGAAAAGGATGCCAACTAGCTACATAATCCTTAGTTTAGTTCTTAAGTGGCACTAAATTCTGTAGCTTATGGTGTGGCTGATATCCATGCCAGTGTTTAAATGTTGCTGTAACCATAGTGACAAACAAATAGTTCGGGTTCGGTTTGACAGGGTCAAAAGTTCGTGATTCGGGTATAATTTGGATATAATTCGGGAATGATTCGGTAAAACAAGAAAGCAAAAAATTATTAAAAAAATCGCGTTTTTTCGCGTTTTTCTCGCGAATAATGTGATTCGGGTTTTATTTGCAAATAAAACGTATTATACGTTTTTTTGCGTTTTATTAGGAGTTCGGTTCAGAAACATAAAAAAAAAACGAATAAAACGCAAATTATTAGCGAATTATATATACCCGTATATTGTTACTATATTGTTACTATGGCTGTAACCGCCAGCAATGAAATATTATCAGTGTATGTTCATCTTCCTACAAAATTAACTAATGTGAATTAAGCCCAACAGCAAGCTCATGTTCTAAGGACTATATATCTTAATCAATTTATGGATTGAGGACCTTTTTCTAAACTTTTGGGTATCAATTTTTTTTTATAATTCTCTTATTTTACTTTTATGTTATTTTGTGTTCTTTCTGTGTGATTTAATATAATTTTTGAAAGCATGTTTCAATCTGAATTAATCATTTTTTTTTCTCAAAGTACTGTCAAAAGTAATTTTGCGTAATTTTCCAATCAATATAAGTATGATATTTTTAGTATTAATTTACAAGCAAATTGAGGATTAGATAAAAATCAATGTCACAATAATCTATATAGTTTGTTACTAAGGATTTAATGAAAAATACTGCTTAGTATTTAATGACATTATGACAAGCATATCGGACAATGTTAATATAGAGCGGCTACAAGATCTTCAACACATATTTCAATTCCACATTGTTTCTTTATGGAGATTATTTGATTGTGGATCCACAGATACAATACTCCATGCAGTCCATTTGTAGTGGTACTCCATGTGAATAATTTGATTTTTTGGTGATGCCGAACCGAACGCCGAATTATTCGGTTGACTGAACTTTAACCGAATTATTCACGAATAATTCGCGAATTTTACGAATTTTACGAATTATTCTCGAATTTTTTTTAGAACATTTTTTTTTCTTTTTTTTGCTCCCTTGTATGACTGAGATCTCTGGTCCGGATAATTCCGAATCATTCCTGAATTATATCCGAATTATTTTTGAATAACAAATTTTTTACCTCGCCAAACCGACCCCGAATAATTCATTTATCAGTATAACTATACTGGTAATCATAGATCTCAATGTTAAATCCGTTGCTACACGCTTTTGCTAAATAAGAATGGATGTAGAGAATCCAGACTGTTCCATTATAAACCTCACCTCCGCTCTTCCAACTCCATACAACCTAAATCATTCCCAACGCTTACCTCATTACCACCTCTCCCCTTCTCTATCTGCAGACACATAATTACACATGAGGGGACTTCAAGGGAGTTTCTTGCTTTTCCCCATTACACTTTGCTTATTCTCCCAATTGGCCTATTCTCAATTGAAACAGAATTACTATTCCAATACATGTCCCAATGTAGAAAGTATTGTTAGAGCAGCGGTAACAAAGAAATTTTCAGAGACTCCAATTACTGTTGGCGCCACCATACGTCTTTTCTTCCATGACTGCTTTGTCCAGGTACTTTTGCATTTTGGGCCTTGTAACTTGCGTTATTTTTTTTTAAATATTGCAAAATATGAGTTTGTGTAACATGCATCAGAAAATTTTGTTTTTGTGATTATTTTCCCTCTTGTATTAGAAAAATCAGCTTTTTATGCAATCATCAGCTTTACAAAACTAAGGAGATTACTATTATCATTGGGGCCGTTCGGTAATAAGGAATTAAGAGTGAAGGATTAAGAGCTTAAGAAGCGCTAAGGAACCGATGTTTGGTTGTTTTAATCCGTGAATGAAAGCTAAAGGAAGGGGTAGAGGTGCCTTAAGATATCGGCAGATGATTAAGATCCGGGTGGTAAAAGAAGACTAAAGGAGGTGATCTTGATCCGCGCTAAAGAACCAGTATTCAGTAGTATTAAGTGGCTAAGGAAGCTAAGGAAAATGGATTAAGCCTTAAGAAGACTTAATCCCTTATTGCCGAACGGCCCTATTAGTTTTTACTTGCTTTCATAGATTTGAATTTAAAAAAAAAAAAAAAACAGTATACGGTTGCATACACGTGTAAAAGTTAAATATATAGTTTCCTTGGATGATAAACTGCCAAAAATTGTATATGTGGACAAAAGACACCCGAAAAGGTATTGAGCACAATGCATAAGAACTAGCAACCGTAATTGTCAATTTTTTCTTTTACTTTTCAATTATTAAAAATACATTGCAGGGATGTGATGCATCGGTAATTGTCGCATCATCTGGGAATAACACGGCCGAGAAAGACCATCCAATCAATTTATCACTTGCCGGAGATGGGTTTGATACGGTGATTAGAGCTAAGGCGGCGGTGGATGCGGTACCACAATGTACCAATAGGGTGTCATGTGCAGATATACTGACAATGGCCACGCGTGATGTCATAGCACTAGTATGTTTAGTCTGACAAAATGTCATGAGCTGGTACTGTACTGTACTGGTACCAAAACAATACAAATTAGACTTGCTATCTCTGCTTCTTCTTTTGTAAGGCACAGAAGAGACGTGATTGCCTAATTCAACAGTGATGATTTGAAATTTTGAAAGGAACTTGTCATTATTTTGTATTGAATGCCCAAAACACTAGCATGTCAAATTTTGTTAATTTAATAACCATATTTGTTTCGATCAAAACTAACAGTCTGGTGGGCCATCCTACGCGGTTGAGCTGGGTAGGCTTGATGGGCTGAGATCGAGTGCCAGTGACGTTAACAGGAGGTTGCCGGGACCTGACTCAAGCTTGGATCAACTCACCAACCTCTTTGCTGTGAATGGGCTCTCAATGTCTGACATGATTGCCCTTTCTGGTTAGACCTCCATCATGTTACTATTGCATTTTAATAAGCAGTAAAGAAGAAATGGTAATTTCTAGTGAAAGTGATATGCTGTGCTTGTTATTAGTGGGGAATTATCATGCCAAGTGTTTCCACTTTTTGCCTTTCATTGGGTCTGGAATCTGAATCCGAAAAAGGTATCCAACTTTCTAGATCTAAAGAAAAAAATGGTGGGTCCCATTGCTCAGAAAATGACCCAAGGGAACCTACTGTGATGAACCTAAATCCTGCTATTTTCAGACTGCAATGTGGCAACCCGGGTATCTAGAGTTTCTCTGGATATGGGACCCCGGGTACAGACATTTGCCTCACAGAAAAGCCAATGATAAATCTTTTCAGATCACTATATAACTCCTGGAAAGGAGGTTTTGCAAAAAGTATTCTCGCTAAAATTTGCATATTGAAATATTTCATAAATTTTAATTTATGCATCCTAAAGTGTATGAGGTTACAAAAATTACAGCGCTTTAGAAAATTATATTGGATAAATTATAACTTGACCCCTTAAAAACCACATAATTTTGCAGGCGCACACACCATAGGCTTTGCCCATTGTACTACATTCTCGAACCGGATCCGCAGCACAGTTGACCCGACCATGAACCCGACATATGCAAGGCAACTTCAGGCAGCCTGTCCAGCCAATGCGAATCCAAATTTGGCAGTGGGTCTGGACCCGGTAACGCCTCGGGCGTTCGACAACCAATATTTCAAGAACTTGCAACAAGGGATGGGCCTTCTAAGATCTGATCAAGTTCTCTTCACTGACTCCCGGTCCCGCCCCTTAGTGAACTCATGGGCCCAGAGCACGGCTGCCTTTCAGCGAGCTTTCGTGAATGCAATTACGAAACTGGGTCGGGTTGGAGTGAAGACCGGGGCTAACGGTAACATCCGCCGGAATTGTGCAGTGATAAATTAAAAAGGAAAAAAAATATTAACAGGGAATGTATCTATGGATATAGGGAAGAGGAAGTAGATTTTATTGGGGATAAATTTTTTTTTAAGGTTGCAAGCATAATTTATTGGGGATAATTAAAAGACTGGATTAGACTTCTAGTTGGAAAATGTAAATTTGGTGGTTTACGACCGGAAATGTACCAATTATGCGCATTTTTTCTGTAAACATAGGATGACATCAATGGCCGAAGATAAGGGAATTTTTTCATTATTAGAAATTATTAAATTCAGATGAACGGAAATAAAAAGAGTGTCTCGATTTCAACAAATATAGAAAGATCGGGTTTATTGAGTCCGATCCAAATATTATGGATCGGACTCAATGATTCAGATTCAAGTTTTTTTTTTAGTTTGAATCCGGACCGTCCGATTAGAGGAGAATCAAGTCCTGGTCCACAGATGATAAAAAAAACCATAATTTTTTAGATCTATGTGATCCATAATATTGAGATCGGACTCAATGAACCTGATATTTTTATATTTATTGGAAACGAAACACTTTTTTTGTATTCTTAATTTAATAATTTCTATATAAAAATTTTCCGAAAATAAGTTAATTTCGTTTAATTTAAAAAAAATGCTTAAGAAATGTTGTTCGATTATTAAAAAATATCATTGGCGTCAATTATTCAAACTTAAATGGTGACAAGAAATTCTCGACTATGTACTATTGGTATAACATGACATGATGCTAGTACCTAATTATATGAACCACAACTTGAAATGAGTGTCTATGGTACTATGCATATCACGGGTTGGTCCGTAATACGGATTAATATTTTCGTTTTTAAAATTCTAACGGTCGATCCGAACCGTTCAACATGATCCCCATATAAATATATACTTGCAGACCGAATTTTATATTTTTTAGAATTTTTTTACTATTTTTTAAGATAGGTAGAAAATCACTTGATCTGAAAATTCTGGACCATCCAAAAACAGTGATTTTGTACCTATTTTAAAAAATAGTAAAAAAATTGTAAAAAATATAAAATTCGGTCTTCAAGTACATATTCATATGAATATCATTTTGAACGGTTCGGATCGACCGTTAGAATTTTGAAAATGAAAATATTGATCTGTATTACTGACCAAATCGTGATATGCATAGTACCATAGACACACTCACT
Source organism: Carex myosuroides (assembly GCA_028015225.1). Lineage (NCBI taxonomy): Eukaryota > Viridiplantae > Streptophyta > Magnoliopsida > Poales > Cyperaceae > Carex > Carex myosuroides. The sequence continues at coordinate 2,719,254 of CM051485.1, read as the reverse complement.
TGAAATTTAAAATTAAGCCAGCCAATGGGCTTCATTGATAAATGTCATTAGATACTGGATTAGACTTAGACATCTAGTTGATAAAGGTAAACTTGGTGGTTTTGTATACCTAGGTTGTTATGTGTGGCTGAAGATAACATTAATTTGGTTTATTTTAGTGATAAAATTGCGTAATAATGGCATAATGCTGATAAAACTTGTGACCTTTGTCTTCGTGCAAATTAATATATTTAATTAAGAAGTGATTCTCCAACTAGGAGAAAGACTACAGTTTGTCATGGAGTCAGAAACCAACGAACTGGTGCATTCAGAAAAGGAAATGCTAGCGGCTTCCAATATGCATCATGATCATGACACTTTTGAATTTTGAGTAATGGTATCTAAGATGAGGAGGGTTCCAATGCCTCATATTTTTCATACCTCATCTACCTCATACGTTATATATTTGTTTTCAAAGTTCAAATTGTCGATCCGAACCGTTCAACATGATACCCATACTAAAATATGCTTGGGGATGAAATTTTATATTTTTTTGAAATTTTTTACTATTTTTTAAGATGGGTACAAAATCACTGTTTTTGGACCGTTTAAAAAACAGTGATTTTCTACCCATCTTAAAAAATAGCAATTTTCAAAAATTATAAAATTTCATCCCAACCCATATTTTAGTATGGATATCATGGTGAACGGTTTGGATCGACAACTTATATTTTGAAAACGAAAATATAGAACATGAGGTATGATGAGGTATGAAAGGCATGAGGCATTGGAACTCTCCTCAAGATGAGATTTAATCATATGGAGTAAAAATGTAAAACAATATGCAATTTGTTGATTCCACTTGGAAAGTTAATAAAATAAAATAAAAACGGAAAGGTCCTTCCTTTTAAGTGTCTTTATTGAAAACTCTTTTGAAAAATTCAAACTATAAATAAAAAAATTGCTGAAGAATGATTCATATTTATTTGGTCAGATGGTTATATTATGTCGTTGAGGATTTCTAAACTCAAATGATAAAGATGTAAACTAATTTCTTTATAATCCATATTTATTAGAGAATTATTTTTAACTAGAATTTGATAACATTTTTAAAAGAAAAACAAACATTTCTTACTTAACTCTTATTTGATCGAATGGTAAAAATTAGTTACTAAATTTTCTCGCACAAAGTACGTTGAGTCGTTGACTTGAGAACAGGAGCGGAGCCAGACTTTCAAACTATGGGGGTCAAATATAAATAGAGATCAATCATATAAAATTTTAATACCGCGAATGAAAGTCAATTTATATTACTTATAGCATTTCATTAAAAAATATATAGAAAATAATATAGAAAAACAATTTTTTTGAAAATTAATGGATTCAATTGACCTCATATGATTGTATGTCAATCCGTTCTTGCTTGAGAATAACTCTATGAATAATTCAATCATACTAACATGATTTATAAATATCAACACATCATTCCACAAAACCTAACAGCACTATTTTCTTTTGAATAGTGGACAATTTTAATTCCTTAAATTGGCAACATAATTAGGCAAGTTACCTTCAGACAATGAAAATATTTGGAAAGATGAGGAAAAAACATTTAAACCAGTAGTTAAGACAATGTTTTTCATATGAAATGTTGAACAATTGAAAGTTTGAAAGGAAAGGTGCTTTATCATAAAGTTGTGTACAACTAAAATAATCTTTGTTTGATGCTATTTGTGATAAATATAAAATCTATCATGGTCGTAAAATTTGAACCTTAACCACTTAATCATAAACGAATTTACCAGAAAAGAACTGTTGTAGGAATGTTGCTTACTTATTAAATGACATTATTAAAATATAATTATATCCAATCAAATGCTATAACGGAGACAAAAATGATGCAATACATACCATAAATATCACATGACGTGATACTATTACCTAATCCAATAAAGTACAATTTGAATTCTGAATATTAAAAGTTTTTGTGCAAAGAGATTTTAAGATGTGACACTCCCACTGGAGAAAACCTACATTTTGTCATGGAGTCTGAAACCAACGAACTGGTGCAGTGGTGCATTCAGAAAAGGAAATGCTAGCGGCCTTAAAACATACACCGTTCATGTGATTATGACATTTGAATTTTGTTTAACGGCATCTAAGTGATTATCAGTACGTAAATTTGTTTTTTTATTATTATTAAAGGACACCGATACACAAGCAGATTCAGAAATTTTACCAAGAGTTTTTGGCAAGAATCGAGTTCACATGACTTATTAGAAACATACCCATTAACTAATCAGATTCAAATTCATTACTAAATTAAATATTAAATAAAAGTCTTTTACACAGTAAAAAAACAACTTTACATGTTAAAAGCAACAAAAATAATCATGGAGGGGAGAGGCAAAATTAATTTCTAGGAGGGATAAATTAATCCCAACCTATTAAATTAAAACTATTTTTCAAAATTCAAGAGGGACAATTGCTGCCACACCCCCCCCCCCCCCCTCCGATTTACTAGATACACCTTAGCTTTTTTTAGATGTTATTATTAACAATTGAGCCAGCATATCTCCGAAAAGAGACGAGAATTCGTGCCACTGTACTAACTCTGCAGTTCTAAGTACGTAAAATTGTAATGGAGTAGAAGTGTAAAACAATATTCAGTTTGTAGATTCCACTTAAAAGGTTAACAAAATAAAAGAAGAGAGTTTTCTAAGTGTCTTTATTGAAAACCTCAACTTATAAATAAGAAAATTTCTTGAGTACGGAGTACTTTAATTTTTTATTGAATGGTTCTAATTAATTGATCGGGTGGTTATCTTATGTTGTTGAGATTTTCTAAAATCAAATGATAAGAATGTAAAAATAATTTTTGTTATAATTCATATTTATTGGTGAATATTTTATAATTAAAATTAAATGAATTTCTTAAAAGCAAAAGAAACAATTCCTACTTATTCTTAAGGCAAATTCTTCTATGGACATAAGGACCTATTTGTAAAATGAGCATATTTTCATTTTCGAAGTTCAAGCAGTCGATCCGACCATTCAACATTATCTCCATATTAAAATGTACTTGGAGGTCAAATTTTACATTTTTAAAAACTTTGTTACTATTTATTAAGATGGGTACAAAATTCAATGGTCTGAATTTGACTAGTTTTGTAAAATACTTAATAAATAGTAAACAAATTCAAAAAAATGTAAAATTTGACCTCCAAGTACATTTTAATATGGAGATAATGTTGAACGGTCGGATCGACTGTTTGAACTTTGAAAATGAAAATATGTGCATTTTACAAATAGGTCCTTATGTCCTTATTCTTAATTGATCGGATGGTCAAAATTAACTACTAAAAATTTCCTCTCACAAAATATAATGTACTAAAGAATTATTTATAAATAATTCAATCATACTAAAATGATCTGTAAATATCTTGAGGTTCATTAACACATCATTCCACATAGCCTAACAACACTATTTTTATTTGACCGGTTATTTTGTCAAAATTAGGACACTCTATTAATCTACTAACAACACAACCAAGAAAATAACCGGAAAATTTTTTGTTGGGTCACCAAAGATGCTTTATTTTAAAAAGTTTGTTCCGCCAGTCAAAATCAGTTCTTTGGATAAGACTGATCAAACGCTCTCTAAATTCTCCAATGTAATAATGGTCAAAATAGAATTTTTTTTTATAAATCATAATTTTTTTTTTTTTTTACGAAACCAACATGATTACTTTTTTTTTATATAAAAATCATAAGAACCGAAATGCCATTTCGGTCAGTTATTTTTTCTTATTCCGGACCGAAATGACATTTCGGTCCAGTCTCCTTTTTGGATTTTCTGTGGTACTGGTTTCACAAGTTTTCATATGAGCCGTCACAGAAAATCCAAAAAGGAGACCATACCGAAATGTCATTTCGGTCCGGAATAAAAAAAAATGACGGACCGAAATGCCATTTCGGTTCTTGTGATTTTTGTGAAAAAAAAAAGTAATCATATTGGTTTGGTAAATTTTTTTTTTAATTATGGTTTCTAAAAAAATTCTCAAAATAGACCCAAAATTGTTTAGAAACTTAAATAATAATGCGCAAGGGAAATATGTCTCAAGTTGTGATAAAATATCCGGATCTTATAATTTGAATCTTAACCAATTAAAATAATAAATTTTGACAAATTCATGAAATAATTAAATATCGATGGAGACGTTAGATTAATTGGACGATCCAGGATTTGATCAAACAAGACTATTTAAGCAAAAAAAAAAAAAAAAGCGAAATTTTTTTCTAAAACAAAACAACGTTTGAAAACGCGGCGCCGCATCTGTCTTTACCACTTAAAAGTAGGTAGCTCTCAAGTGCTCAATTACATAAGCTACACTAAAAACAAAATATGAAAAAGCTGATACTTTGAAAGCAGCTAGCTGAGTAAATTTCGGTGGAGGTCTCTAAACTTGATTATTTGTCACCATTTAGTTACTCAAGTTTGATTTGTTTCTTTTTAGTTACTCAACTTTGTCATTTGTCTCAATCAAGTCACTATATATTTTTCCGTTCAAAATGCTAACGGAATATGCTAATTTCGTTATATTTTGGATAGAATATGCTCATTCCATTAGTATTTTGGACGGAATGAGTACATTCCGTTAATAGTTTGGACGGATTGGAAATATTCCGTTAAGATCTTGGACGAAAAAGTATAGAGTGATTTGATTGAGACAAATGACAAAGTTAAGTTACTAAAAATGAACAAATCAAACTTGAGTGATCAATTCATAACAAATGACAAAGTTTAGTGACCTCCAGCGAAATTTACCCCAGGCAGTTGCTCTTGCGTGGATACCACAAAGTCGTAAAATGCGGCACGTTCCTTTTTGTGTTTTGGGCATTTCAACGTGATGGCAAGTTAACAAACATTGGTCTAGCCTACACGGCTGCACAGTTCAATTAAAGAGGCTTATATTCAGGAGCGGATCCAGAATTTTGATCAGGGGTAGACACAAAATATTGACAAGAGTACAATTTTTTTCTCCTGACGAATCAGAGCAGAGTAGTGGATAAAGATCTAAAAAAGTCACAGTACAACCGGATACGTCACGGTACGACATAGTTATGTCACGGCACATGTGTCGGTTACGTGTTGTGACTTACGTGTCCTGTGTTATAACCATCTTTCGAAAAATTGGCACAACAAGACACATCACGCAAAAAATTTGATCACGATACGACACATGGTCACATGTAATTAGGACTGCTAGATCTTAATCGAATGGCGGAATGGTGAATCCTAAATAAACTAACCTAAATTATGAAAAAATAGTTAAACATGACCAAACAAGATCGGTTACGTTTGGACACGTCACGTGTGGTCACGGCGTAATTAACGTGTTCTGATCATTCGCGTGCCATGACCATCCTTCCAAATTTGGTCACGGTACGGCACAACACGTGATCCAACTCACGGTACATATTTATATCCTTAGTAGTTGACATTTTTTTTTCTAACAAATCGACCATTCTTTTAAGTAGAGTAGCGAATCAAACTATGTTTTTTTTTCTTTCTTTCTTTTACGCGAATCAGTTTGTAATTACTTAATTTTCTACGTAATTTTCTTTTATTGGACTGTGAATTAAATCCTCATTATATCCATTCAGGGGTAGGCACAAGTATAAAATACCATTGGGTTTAAAAAAAAAATTGAATCCAGGGGTAGGCACTTGCCTACCCCTGACCCCATTTGGGTCTGCTAGTGCTGATACTCTATGTTGCATGGATACGAATATGGATATCGTATCGGATACGATACGAATACATCAATACTGCAATTTAAAAAAAATCAAGGATACGATACACCTATTATATATATTATTCTAATTATATTTTTAATTCAACATTTGTATTATATAAATTAAATATAAAAAATTATGGATACAATTTGATACAAGAGCTCAAATGTACAATAAATATAATAGCTACTAAGTTTTAACAATACGGTTCGGCGTTAGAAAAACTATTTTTAGCATATGGTCCATGCGTGGTGTATGGGCTGGAGCACTACCCCTGGTGTATGCGCGGTGCATGCCTACAAAACGTGTCAGAGCCGTATCATATCCGTATCCAGAAGTGTCTGAGACGTATCTCTGCGAGTCTATCTGTATCGGGGACCGTATCAGATGGTGTGGGATATGCCACATAAGCGGATATCCCAGCTAGCGTATCGGGGCCATATCAGGCGCGTATCTGTATCTGATACGCACCTTATACAGGTACGGGTTCCAATATGAAATATCCGAGTAACATAGCTGATATTTTTTTCAAATCTTTCTAAGAACGAATAGGTTATTGTTTTTTGAGAAAAAAATAAGGGTCAGAGCCCCTATTTAATTTCATTTCATTAAAGAAAAATTACAAGAGTCTTGTAAGTACCGTAAAAATAACATGAAGATAAAAACGGAAAAGCCAGCTCATAAGGTTTGAGCTGTAAGAGAAAATAAAATGCAAGGGTGTTTAAGAAAAATTACAATTAGTTAAAACTGGTAGTAATAAACGAGATTTCAAAATTGGAAAATTGCGAAACTTAATGTATTCGATTCACCCAGGATTCTTTGTTCCTTCTCTCCCTTTTGCGATCTCCTCTTCGCCTTCTCCTTCTCTCATTGGGAATTCACATCACCTCAGGTTACCTGACTTAAGTAAATTATGATCAGACAGTCCTTTAACATGGCACGAATCTCAAAACAGACCCCCTACAGTCTCAATAGGCATCTGATTGAGTTTGGCCCAGATAGAATTAATCTGAGCCGGCCGTTGCAATTTGCTTAAGTCAGGTACCTGGGAGGATATTTGTCCGAAAGGATCAAACAACCGGCTGAAATTAAGGAGGACAACGAATAGGTTATTAACAAGAGAAAAGGTTTCCTTCCCCACTCCGTTGTCCCCAGTTTTTACCCACAATTTGTCTTATCCACTTTTTAACAAACTTTAAATACAGTACGACATTTTTTTATAAATTTTCCATCCCATCTCTCTATTTTGAAACCCATCAGAAAAGCTTGAGAAAAAAAAATGAATGACTACTTCTCCGACTCTGATCAACCTTCCCACGGCGACGGCGAGATCCTCACGCCGTCGCTGCTGTGTTCACACCGGAGACTCCACTGCTGCCACTACCGTCTTCCTCGTTCCGATCTCTCTCTTCTCTCTCTCTCGTTCTCTTCTCTTCCTCTGGCGCCGGCCTAGCCGCTGCTATGACTACGGAGATAAGAAGACACGATCTAAGAGAGGCGATCTGGAGGATATAGGAGGAGGCGATCTGAGAGAGGCGATTTGAAGGAGAGAGATGAGAGAGAGGCGATCTGGAGTATTAACCTTGTGGTTTTATAGTATGCTTTTTGTGGTTTTACAGTATCCATCTTCTGGCGATCTGGAGGAGAGAGATGAGAGAGAGGCGATCTGAAGGAGATAGGAGGAGACGATCTTTGAGAGGCGATATGAACTCGAATGAGTCATGGATCCAAGCCTTTTCAAGGCGATCCTAAGGAGCGGTAAGGATCAGTTTAACATTTTTCATGATCTATGCGTTGTATTTCTTTTCTTTATTTTACAAGATCTGTTTAACATTTTTCCAGAATATATATGCAATAGCTTATAGCATATATGCAATATTTTTATAGGATATATGAGTTATTTCACAAGATTCATGCAATTTTTTTATAGGATATATAAGTTATGTAGGATATATGTAACAATTTACAGTATGAATGCAGTTTATAACATGATGCAATTTATATGATACATATAATAATCTTACATGATATGTGCAACAGTTTATAGTATTCACTTTGGTTAATCATATTTACAGAATTTGTTTAACAGTTGTACTGATAAACTGCATTAGACAGTGTATAATAGTTAATAAAATTCCAGTATTTATCTAGTAAGTTTACAGTATTGATGCAGTTTATTACATGATGTATTAGTCAGGTGTAAACATTATGTATTAGACAGTTTTTTACTATGATTCACTTTGGTTACAATATTCACTTTAGTTTACAGGATATGTGCAATTTTACAGGATACATATAATAATTATTAATATTTATATATGGATCTATATCATGTAAAATAAGACTTAAATACTATAAAATTAGCAGATGCAAACTATAAAATTAGCATATGCTAATTTTACAGGATATATATAACAATTTTACAGGATATGTGCAACAGTTTACAGTATTCACTTTGGTTAATCATAGTTATAGGATATGTGCAACAATTTTATATGATAAATTTCACAGGATACATCAACAATTTTGCAGGATACATATAACAATTTTAACTTAAAGGATATATGTAGTGTTGTACAGATTTAAAATTTTATAGGTTGCAACTGCTAATTTTACAGTATTAAAGTCTTGTAGTTCACATATGTTGCTTTGATAGTTTGCATCTGCTAATGGTTCATAACTCCAATTTTTAACCTTGCTTATTTTTTTTTTGCAGGATGATATCTCGAAAGAACGTGTTGTTCTAGCAATGAAACTTCTCACTCATTCGAATAACGTGCACCAGAGAGTTATGAGGTGACAGACGCCATTATTGAAGTTTTGTTTGTGCTTGTGAACAGTTATGGGTGGTAACAATTATTGTGGTTTTGAACAGTTATGGGTGGTAACAATTATGGATGATAACAGTTATGGGTGGTGACATCTTACAGTTGTTGGTTGTGGTTTTGAACAGTTGTTGGTTATATTTTATGGTTTTGAACAGTTAATTTTGTGATTAGTGAAATTTTATAGTTTGTATATGTTTTTTGGATACCATTTTACAGTATTGAAGTTTTGTTGTTAACATATGTTAGTTTTATAAGTTACATCTGCTAATTTTACAGTATTGATGTCTTTGTAGTTCTCATATGTTAGTTTTATAGTTTGCATCTGCTAATTTTACAGTACGTAAGTCTTATTTAACATGATATAGATCGATATACAAATATTAATAATTGAAAAAAAAATTACGTAAAAATAAAAATACGAAAAAAATAAAATAAAATTTAAAATTTTAATTTCGAAAAAAAAGATTTATTTTGATGCAAAAAAATTAATTTTGCACAATTTTAGGTGTTATTTGTAAATAACTACAAGTTTGAGAAGTGGTTTGTTTTTGAAACCTTCTAGAAGCCGTCAGTTTTTCAAGACAGCTGGAAGTACAGTATTTTTGCAAGTTGCTAACTGTTTGCAACTAACTTGGGGACCACTTCCAACTAACTTGGATTGTTAGATTTTTAAACTACTTATTATACATCATTTGTTGTTGAAGTTACAGTATTGGTTATAGAGTTTTACAGTATTCGCGCAAGTCAAATGACAGTTTTTTTGGAGAAAAACTGAGAAAAAAAGCTTGGGGACAATTAGTCGCTTCCTATTAATTAAAAAAATATATAGTTATTTTTTAAATTTAGATATATTACATATTAAATTTATTGAGATTATCGATCAAACAGCTTAAAAAGTCACGGTTTAAATTTATCAACACCTAGTACTGATGAAATAATATTAAATTGTACTAAATAATATGTCCAATTTTGTATACTATAACAAACGTTTTTACAATTATGTCTTTAATTTTCATAAATATTTTAGTTTATCTCAAAAGTCAAACCGCGAACATATTATTTCCGCTAAATTTGCGTTCAAACGAGGTTATCCCAACGCTAGTTGACTTTTGTATTTTTCTATATTAAATTTTGGATTAAGAAAATCAGGTAAAGTTGATTTCGTCTAATATGTTATCACCACAACATAAAAAAAGATGGTGAATCGGGGCTGTGAATATAATAATTTCTGTAAGGGCCTGTTCGGCGCCTCCAATTCTCTTGAATTTTCTTAAGCAAATTACAATTGTTATTAGTTTTTTTCATGAATCGTTTGGAGACTCGTTTTATTTTTCATTTTTAATATCCAAGGGAATTTTGTTTTCATTCCTCTGTGTTAATTTTTATAGGAAATATACTATCTAATCGGACCTCCGTTTTTTTTCTCAAGAACTAAAAGCTAAAAAGAGAAAATATATTTTAACAGCAACCTAGCTAATAGCTAGCGCCTCTTTGATTTTTATGTTTTATTTTTAATTTTAAATTTTAAATTCGATGTGTTGTCAAACTCACTTTGAATTTCGTTTTTTTTCTTTTCCTTAATTTGAGTTGGAATATGTTCTAAGAACTAAAAATTAGAGCGATGCGATAGTGTGGAATATGTTCTAATAATTACTCCATTTTTGTAAATTAATGAAGTTTAAACTGAAATTAATACTTGTTTAATTCACTCAGACCTAATTAATACTTGTTTAATTAATTAAACTGAAATTAACTTGTACAATCAAGCACTCAGTTAAACAAACACAATTTAATAATACAAAGGCTAAAATTAATTAAACCAAGTACAATTTAATAATACAAGAAATTACTAAACAAGCATAATTAAACTAGCAACACTAAATTTTAATAGATTAGTATTAATATACTAAATACAGTTTAATTGTAGTATTACATCTTCTATAAAAAGAAAAACAAACTAACATTCTAACAAATTTCTCATGCATTTACTAAATTTCTATATTCTAAAATTTTCTATAAGTTAAATAACTTTGATTTTGACAAATTGAAAGTTTTATTCTCATATTAAAAAATTTCATTTCCACCAAAATTTCCATGCTGCCGAACAGGATTGAACATTCTAGGATCCGAATTCCAAAATACAGCGGCGACTTTACCTAGCTCTGTAAAACCAGCGCGTGAATATATATATATATATATATATATATATATATATATATATATATAGGAGGGTTCCAATGCACCAAAATTTGGTGCACCAAAATGCACCAAAAACTCATAATTTTCATTTTCAAAGTTCAAATAGTCGATTCGATCCTTTCAGCGTGTTCTTCATATTAAAATGTGCTTGGAGACCAAATTTTATATTTTTTGGAAATTTTTTACTATTTTTTCAGAATTTTTGAAAATCACCAAACAATAATTTGAAATTCAGCAAAGTGGTGATTTTCAAAAATTCTGAAAAAATAGTAAAAAATTTCCAAAAAATGTAAAATTTGGTCTCCAAGCACATTTTAATATGAAGAACACGCTGGAAGGATCGAATCGACTATTTGAACTTTGAAAATGAAGATATATGAGTTTTTGATGCATTTTAGTGCATTTTGGTGCACCAAATTTTGGTGCATTGGAACCCTCCTCATATATATATATATTTTTCTCGTGCTTCTCAATCTGAATCGTCGCCGCGGTATTGCCTCATAAATAATTCCTTCTTATTGTGCAGGGATCTCACCGCCCCGTAGTTTATAGCTTTGATGGACTTGGTGCATACAATTCCCATAAACCAAAACTCACATTTTGTTTCATCGGATTTTATAAGGATCACCAAATTATTTCATATTTGATCACCGTTTGATTTTTTTACCTTAAAAGCTGTATTTGTTAATTTTTTTTATTGAAAATTTAATGTGTTGTTGATGCACTTTATATTTCGCTTGCTCGTAATTTATTGTTGAGAAAGGATCACATGATAATAATTGTTTTGAGAATCTTGATTATTAATTTTCAAAAATATTGAATCAATTAAAAATTAGAATTTAAATTGATAAGTATACTATTGGACATATCAATAATCTAACAATAAATTTATACAATTTAAATATTGTTGACGATGCATCAAAGATCATTAATTTCGATCCGTTGAAATTTTAAGTCACTTGATGTGCAATAAAACATACAAAAAAATTATCATATTTTGTAGGCATGATATGTTAAAAATATAAATTTTATCTATAATGTTGCGTTTTAATTTTTTTTAAAGATTATTAAAATAAAAAATTGACAACCGATGTTCCCTTTTATATTTTGAATACAAATATATTACAGGGAGGTGTTTGGCGCAAAAAATACACAAAAATTATTCATGAAAACTATTTTCTTATGCACCAACATTGTCCTTGATAACTATTTTGTATGTAAACGCATCACTTATAAAATAAATTGGTTTGAACAATTTGGATTAATTGTTTGAAATCTTTTTAACAAATTTTGAAGTTGATGTCATATAATACCGATTTCATACTAACCGTACTCAGTATAAGGACATAAAACAAATAAATGTGTTGTAGATTCAAATTCCCCACACAAAGGACAACTAGGATCCCATGTCCATCCCCTTTTTATAAGGTTACCTTTAATTAAAACTCCTTTTCTGTAAAACCGCCTCTCAAACGGCAGTTTTCTAAATTACAAATCTCAAAATCAGTTCATCAATAATTTAATTAAAAACTTAAATTGTTTTATACATTTATGAACCACATCCTAATTTACTAATTCCACGTCCACAATGTGGCTTCTTTAATTACCCCTTTCCAGAAAGGTAAACACCTGTATGTGTTATAAGATATATTTATTAAGTTAATGCAACAAAAATTAAATTGATTTATTGATGCACAAAAATTATAATAACCTGTAATTATGATCTGCTTCTGGATCCATGCAGATTGTAGGTAGAAAACGGTTCACCAAAATGAGAAGTAAACCGAATCTCCGCAAGTTTTGAATAGTTAATGTTCAGGGTAGACACGTGGACGAATGGAAACAATTTTCGGGTCTGCATCACGCGTTCAATTCCACGAACAGCAAAAAGGAATATAATAACCAAAATGGAAAAGGTTAAAAATATCAAAACGAGTATAAAATCCCAGCCGTGCGTCTCTTTCAAAGAGTAGAGAGAGAGATAGAGGTGCATATATAAAACAGAGGTTTAGGTAAATATTGGCTGATAAAATAGTAGAAGCAAATTGTTTGAGAGTGAATATACAAGTTCTAAGAAGAGGAGGAGGAGGAGATCAGAAAGGACAGTGAATGGGTAGCTTCTGCCATGACATGAGGCGATTATGGATGGGAATCACGACCCGTCTCGGCCTACATCGTACCACTGGTATGTGAAAATATTGATTTTTATTCCTCAGAAACATAGTTTACTTTTAAGTATACATAAAATTGATGAATCGATTTTGATTTTTTTTTTTCTTTTCGCCTTTTAAGGATTGGGGAAACTGAGGAAGGAAGTGAGGACTTGCGAATACAGTGACGTGCAAGTGATGTGGGAGATGCTGAGGAAGAACGATGTGCATGTAAAAGGAGTTGCAGGAAATGGAGATGCAGCGATTCGTATCAAGTGGTGCTGCTGTGCTTTTTAGATAAATGTCCGTAAAGAGGAAAAAAGAAGACAGATTTGACTTCTCTTTTGAAAATCGGAGGCTTTGCTTAGAGAATGGAGATACAGCTTTGTGCTCTTGCGAAGTTATAATCATCAAATTAGATACTTATAGAGCTAGGTTTTTATCAAATCAGGGTTTATGGGATTATGATTCTGAAATAAGCTTACGGAAGAGATGTTCGAAATCATACTCTCTCTTTTTCTTAGAATACCAGAGTCCCAGATTGGTGACTCCATTTATAAATTAAGTACAGTTTAGATGTAAATAAAACAAAATCACCTTGAGTATCGTACTATCGTTTATTATTGCTGAGATTATGTCATTCTGATGCCTAATTGCCTATCATCATCATCATCATCATCTTTACTAATATTAATTTTTGGTACTTTTCTGGTTCCACCAGCACTTTTGCTGTCATGCTTTGGATGATGCTATTGACTGCACCGTACCAGAAAAAAAGGTACACTATGGTCTATGGTGGCAAAATCCCGTTGAACGGATATGGTAAATTTTAAAGGTATGCCCTAAATTACCTATTGATAGGTAAGGCTGCAAAAAAGGTAAACTGAAGTTAAAACTTGAAAGGTTTATTAAATAAGAAGAAAGGCTGGTCATCCGGTGGAATATTGTATACCCCAAAAATTACTACATAATTTATGTGGGTGGAATAATAAAAGAGGAGGATTTAAATGCACTATGATTTTGTACTTCAATATGCTCCATATTTTTTATCTCTGTTTTTAAAGTCTGAACAGTCGATTCGAACTGCTCAACATGATACTCATAATAAAATATTCTTGGACATCAAATTTTATATTTTTAGAATTTTTTTACTATATTTTTACATAGATACAATATCACTTTTTCGGATGGTCCAGAATCTCCTTAAAACATTGATTTTGTATATATTTAAAAAAAAAGTAAAAAAATTCTAAAGAAATATAAAATTTGGTCTCCAAGCATATTTTATTATGAAGATCATGTTGAGCAATTCAGATCGACTGTTCAAACTTTGAAATAAGAGAAAAAATGTGAAACATATTGGAGCACAAAATCATATTGCATTTAAACACTCCTCATACTAAAATCAGAGTTACCACATGACCCGAAATTTTAATCTATAACATCCGGTGCATTGAAAATTCAAATCATATACATTTTTACAAGAATTCTAAATATAGTCGACCTGCTAACTTTAGCAGACCAATTTACAGGCTATTTTGTGAGACAATTGAATATGTAATGGCCCGCTATATATTTCAGCCGGTTTAGTCAAATATGTCCTGCTGGATTATTTAGCGGACCGATTATATTTGAAATTCTTGCAAATATAAGTGTATGGTTACGGGATGTCCGATTAAGTTTATACGATCAAGATTACACTTATAAGGCCGAGTTTCTTCTTTTTTTTTTTTAAAAAAAAATCATTGTGGTCCACCTGCCATCGACCCATTGACAGCTGGCTGCCATAGCACACTATGAGCAGTGGATGTAATCATGTAAACTCCATCCTGTTAAGTTTTTTGTTAGTAATTCACCCTGTTAAGTTCTTGTGCTATTGACGTGATTTTGGGATGATATGGCAGTGGACTAGTGGAGCCTATTATAAAAGAAAGAATTAGATAACAGTACACCACCACAAGCTAATTTCAATGAGGTAGCAACATATTTAGTAACATTTATCTCAGACAATATATGAGTAAATTTCACAGGAATATCGTAGAAAAAGAATTTTGTCTTCCTTACAAAATTTAAAAGCATCAAATTCTATTGTAGTATGCATTTTC
Organism: Carex myosuroides; assembly: GCA_028015225.1. Lineage (NCBI taxonomy): Eukaryota > Viridiplantae > Streptophyta > Magnoliopsida > Poales > Cyperaceae > Carex > Carex myosuroides. The sequence continues at coordinate 2,704,194 of CM051485.1, read as the reverse complement.
TGGTTCTTTAGAAAATAATTGCATACTTAGTTCAACTCTCTGTTCGAGATAAGAAAGCGTTCTTTCTCATAGAGCTAAAACATAGAAAAATGATTCGTTTGATACTAAGCTGTAGAATATAAGACCTCAAACTAGATTTTAAATAGTCCAGAACAAAGACATGGAGTATAGATTTGTCATTGCGCAATAAAAAACCATCAAGTGATATGGAGCCAAAACTTTTCTGTAATCAACTGAAGATTTTTGGAACTACAAAGTGGAACCAGTCAAACCAGCGCCAATAAATACATGTTTCATACCGGACAGCACTGGTGTATACATTTTGCGTGACCTAACTGGCATGGATCGGCAACTGGATATACTGGTATGAAAGGCATCAGATGAAACTGAAAACTGATCCTCACGTACCAGTCATTACTGAACTGAAACTGCAACACATGACCTCATGTACCAGTCATTACTGAACTACAACTGCAACACACTATTTTACTACACTTGCCATTATAGATACTTAATGCACACTTGTAATGCACAGACAAGTTGAGACTCACGAGTAAAGAAAAAAAAAACTAATTTACCCAAAAAAAAGTAAAGAACTTGATAGATTATGACCATCTGGTGCCAAAACCAATAAAGATTATTTACCGAGTTAGTGTGTTGTATATATACCAGTATCTTGGTGGAAGCAGACCAGACAAGACCTTAACATAAATATGTCACATTGTATCGATCCAGGCCATCGAATACTGAAATTTGGCACAATAACCTTTATAAATCAACATCAATCAATAGCAAATGTTGTTTAACAAAGGATTATCCAAGAGTTTTGCACAAATATTTGTCCTTCGCATTAAGAGAACTGCATAAAAGAACACAGGTGCAAACATATTCATAGTGCTAACAGATAAGGATGAAAATCAGCTAATCTATTTATCAATTAAATATCCATTACTAAGATGGCAAGAATGATGCGCTAACCCGTGTTATTAAATAAAGAACAGAAATGGTACATTCAGATCTTGCAAGGAAAGCGACGGTTAATGCTTCTATTTACAAGCACTACCCCGAAAGGAAACAAAAAATTATAAAAGAAAACTTATCAGCTCTACTCCAAGTTAATTCTCATAAATCTAAAACCCCCTGACCAAAACCTAATTATTAAAAAAAATTACCCCCCCAAATCTGTCTTTCCAGTAAACACACAACCTATTATAAGAAAGCTTCAACTCCCTTCTTTCTAACATCCACAGAGTACAAAACCTAAAATCACATTCTTCTTATTTTTCAGTTTCTTTCCTGGAAAGAATCAAAACTTAACTTTTCTAGCTTGACCGGCCAATCCTGTCCTAGCAAAGTTGGGTACATCTCCATTGCTGCCCGAAAATCATGTATAGTCACAGTTCTGGTCTCACGGACACGACTTTGCTCCATACTTGTACCAACCGCCCCTCTCTGACGACCTGCAGCCCTAACCAGATCCACAGCAGGTTTGATCAATCTCTTCAAGTACACATCCAGAGCCTGGTTCAACATAAATGCACATTCAGGGGTCACACTGAGCCCCTCGGCCTCACACCTACGCTTCAATTGCCCAAACAAATTTCTTGTACTAGGCAACTCGCCAGTGTTAATGCACAACTCAGAAGGAGATGCAAGTCGCGGACGTTTCTGGGGACGTGGATTTGGAATAATTCCAAATGGGGCTTTTATTGGGCTCCGGCTTTGCACACCCGGGCTATGCCTTGTTTGCTCCACCTCCTCTCCATCCTCTACTGAGACAACCTCCACTGGTGCTTTTTCCGGGCCATTGATAGCCTTGCTTAGTGGGCCCAAGGTGCTGAATTTTCGATCTTTACTTGAGACTGATCTCCCTTTCCCAGAGGGAGAAAGCAATGCATCCCCAAAATGACTGCTTGGAGTCTTTGTGGCAGTGCCAGAGCAACCAGGTAAGGTTTCTTTGGGTGGTGGGCCCGACCCAGCAATGGCATTTCGTAGAATTGATTGGATTAGCTTGTTGTGGAGGTGTAGGTTCTCCTTGCCAATAATGGTGATGCACAAACGGTTGAACTCTGACTTAGCTAGCTTGTTGCTGAGTAACCTCCTGAGATAGTACATGTACTTCTCTAATTTTTGCCGGCCGAGTTGCTTTAACAAGAGCAACTTCAGCTCTGTTAAATCCACACGTGGAAGTCCGTTACAAGTGGACATTGTTTTCTCCCAAATTCACTGAATTGAAGTGAATGTGGGTCTGAAAAAGTGTCAGCCAAGTGCAAAATTGGGCTCCAGATGGAAACCCTAGGTGGCGAAATTGGGAACGCTTCCCAGCTCAAATTGGGAACTGAACTCGATATAGGAGCTTCGTGCAATCCACAACAGCGTATAATCGCTGGATCAAGGAAAAACAAGGCACAACTGATTAGAAGTTAGTTTTTATTTCAACGTCTTTTACCAAATTGGGGAAAACCCCAGATCACCGACTTTTAATTCGAAACAATCTAAATCGAACTCAAATCGGATTAATACAAGTACAGAAAAGCCCTAATTCGAAGAAAATTCAAACGATAATCCGATCGAGCAGGCAATCGTAAAACCCGACAATAAATTTCGGAAACTAACCAGGGTAAGAGAAATTCAGAAAAAATACCTAATTTTGATCAAATCAAGCCAAATTCAGAAGAGAAGGAATCATATCTCGTATCTTTTCGTAAAACTTTGTCGATTCTTCGCTCGAAAATGTCTGCGCTCTCGCTCTAAATTTGCTTTCGTAAGAAAATGGTCGGGGCTTAGAACGAGCGTCCTGGGCCTGTAAGAAAATTTCCTCTTGATTCGCTGCGGTTCCTAGTTACTAATTCTTCGTGAGCTAAACGAACAACACATAACACTTATATAGTGGGTCCCAAATTCAGTGCCCAATCTATTTTTAGAGGATAGGGTTTTCGGGCAGACGGAAGAAGAAATAGCTATATTCAGCTTGAAGCGCAACCCTGTGAGAACAAACAGTCTGGACATGGAGCACTATTGTACAAAAATAGTCCTTCGTAGTTCCTTTGTGGGGCCACCAGTCAGTGTAAGTTATGTAATTCATGGTACATGACACGGGTTTTTGACAAAATTAAGTTCCATACTCGAACTTGGCGTGCCGAGTGTCGCAAATTGACATGCCACTACAGTTGGTACTTGCACGGAGTATCTTACACTAGCTTGGCGCAGCTGATCCCAGCAAGATATTTTCTTATTGCACCTGGAGTACCGAAAGACGGCACTGCTCTCTGCAGCACCCATGTGGCAGTGAAAGTAAACATATTGGGAGCAAATAGTTTAATATGGTCCGGGTGTATTTGGCAGTCAATTTGTTTTGACATGAGATAAAGGGGTTCAATTTCGGCTAGGGGAAGGTTCGTACGACCGATGTGGTAAGTGTTCAGGTCAACAGCACGTGTGTAATTCGAGCAGCGTGACCCTCGAACGGTTTCAAGCCTTGGAGTTGGGGACTTTGTGTTGACAAAGGATGTCTGTTTTATTGCACACTGATGTGATTTGAGTTCAAGACGTACTTCTGAGGGACTTTTTTTTCTTTTTCTAATTTCTGTTTATCACAATTTCAGTTTGGCCTCGTAGCTTTTACAGTTACACTTGGCACAAAAACATTTTTGCCTCGTACATTTTTTTTCCTTTCTGAAAAAAGTGTTTTTTTTTTTTTTTTTATGGTTAGCGGCCAAGCTGTCCATTAACAAATATATTAAACAAAGAAAGTATTTACAAAGGCCTCAAAGACCGTGAATAGACATATCCAGTGAAATCTATACCTCTACCATATTCACAAGCATTACACAATAGAACAGTAAAATAAAACAATAATTCCTCCTCGTGTTTTTTGCCACCCTCAAGACTCTTAAAGCAAGGCCGACCAATCTCGAATTTGAGAGGTGGTGTCTTGAAAAAGCAGTGAAATATTTTTTATCCGCTGCGAAAAAATCATCCTATTCTTCTCATGCCAGAAAAAGTGATCTTTAGAGATCACATATTTTCAATTATCAAAACAAATTTGCTTCCCTTTTAAATACATATAATTAGGAGACAGAACCTACATTGGATCAGGAGTAGGTATGAGTAGGTAACTGTCATATATTGAATTCCTGAAAAATATTTTTTTGGTATAGGTAATATGGGTTCTTATTCTATTTTGAAAAATGATTTGTCCTTCCTTGAGCAGTGGCTGAGGTAGTAAGTGTTATTGTAAGCAATCTTCTGTGTTGTTTGACTAATTTTCAAAATATATAAATATTAAATTTTACAGGTAAGATGTATGCATGTTTAGTTGTTGTGTCAGAAAATCAAAGCAAGTTAAAAATACATATTATGACAAGTTCACGTGACAAATTGTACAAGATAATTGGATACATGATCTACGCAAGCTATAAGGAATGATTTGATACGTGATGATCTGATTCACACGAGCTAATTAGAATGTCGGATTGTGATGAGATGCTGAATCATGAAGATAACAGAAGATCATGGAGATCAAGATCATGAAGATTATGAAGATCATATTTTATCATTTTGTTTTATGAATTTTAATTTATGTCTAAAAGTATGGTAAAGTAGATTTGAGGTTGCGACTGCCTGAGCCTGGCCATTGCAAGGCAGAAAATCAAATTTAAAATCCAAATTAATCAGGCAAGTCAATAGTGGAAACTAAGCACAAGCAAATTTGGCAAACCCTATTTCTGCAATCTCGAGATTTGCTGCAGCTGCAGTGAAGATTGATGTTATCACTGCGGGTATGATTAGAAACCTTTATTTGTTTCACTATTTCTGAGATTATGGAATCTCATTATAAATAGAGGGTTTGTTCATTCCCTCATAACTAAGAGAAAAAAGATAGCCTTTGTGCCTCTACTTTTGAAATCCTTTAAGGTTTCGCCTGTCCATTGTTGCTTGTGTTTAGACCATCTATATCTTTTACAACAACCTCAAATATATTTCACCTAAATTGATCATTAATTGTGAGATTATAGTGATAGTCAGTAAGTGTCTGGACTTAGAGCCTTTTGTTGCTCGCCTACTCCAAACCGTGGTGCTTGCTTTTGAGTCGTGTATGCTCTTTTTTTTGCTTGAGCCTTTGGTGCTCACTTCTCTATTCTTTGGGCCGTAGGAGTGTTGTCTCGTCGGTTCCAACTTGTATTATTTTCTTCTTGGGTAATAGAAAGGCGCACCTAGTTTTGGTTGCGTTGTCCCGGAGACGTAGGGCCTTCAGTTAGCCAAACTCCGTTATCAACTTCTGTGTCACATTTTCTAACTCTATCTATTTACTTATTATATTTTTTATTTAAATTTATAAGTTCTTGATTCCGCCAATAACTACACATTAACACATACTCACACATAGATTTAACTTTATACGTAAATACTTAACCGATAGGGATTAAATTTTCAGACAACCCCATATTCATCCCCTCTAGATACCGTTAGAGACAACAGTAAGGCTCATAGCATGAACTTTGAAAATTACATTTAGATTACCATTGTTAATTTACCTTCCGTCTCTTCCTCCTTGTTGAATTTCTATTTTTTTTATTTTCTCTGAATTTTTTTCTACTTTATGAGGAAGGAGATGATGAGAAAAATTCAAACGGGCGTAGTACACATGAGCCAAAGAACCATTCTATAAATAAACTATGTGAACCGAGTATAAATTATAAAAGGATAATGATTTCGTCCCCCGACCTTTCGTCCCCTATCTGTCCCCCTCAATCCAGTCAACGACTTATGTACTTTCATAACGATCACTGGAAGCTTCCAGTGCACTCTATCTTCCACCTTCGCAAGCCCGATCCAGCCTCCATTATCCCTCGTGATTTTCCCTCCCGTCACTCTCTCAATCAGCATCCCAGGCCACCCACCTAGTTCTTTCCCTTATCTCTATCTCTATCTCTCTATCTCTCTATCTTTCTCAGCGTTTCAGAGCCATTGCCTCACCTCTCTCTTGTCAGCGCGCCACCATACCACCGCCTCTCCTCTTTCTCGCTCAAAGACCTCTCCCATCGTTAGCCCGCTCGATCCCCCTACCTCTCTCTCTCTACCTGGATCAGCTTCGGACTTCCCGGCTTGGGCTAGAAGTGTAAAAGAATGCAAGGCGGAGTTCAAGGTGAGTGCAAAGCATAGTCTCCGATCCGATGAGGTCCCTTCAAGCGACGTGTGTACGGCTAGAACGAGCTTGAGAATCACTCTAGACCGTCGATCTGGCAGCTTGTACGGTACTAGTATAAACCCTAATAATACCCTGTAGAACTTCTGTTGTATACTTGTATGTAATAAATCTCATCTTGTAGAACTATATAAACTTGATGTACTAGTATCAATTGTATCATCTTGATTTGTACTGGCACTGGGCACTACTGTACCAGTACCAATTGTATCATCTACTGGGAAATGCTAATCCTCTTTAATACAAACTAATTCCAGCAAGAAAGATGGTAAAGCGATTCTAGCACCGAGACCGCAAACTCCAAAGACGCCACATGTGGGGCTACGACCATCATGTCCACTTATCGACATAAAACAGATTGCAACAGTGCTTTTCCAGGAGACTCCTTAGCCACCTAAGCTGGTGATACCACCTGGTCTATCCTAACCAGTGTTCAAATCAGTTGCGTCGCACCGGATCTTGTTCTGCAAAGATGAGTTGTGCCAGGCTGCTGCAAAAACAAGCTTATGTGAAACTTGATGTAGAGTAGTTATGTTGCATAGTTTAGGAGATATTTTGACATCCGGAGGACTAAACTTAGTTCATTCCTTGATGTATTGATGCTCGTACAAAATAAAAGGGTAAATAAATTTTAATGGTATAGTAAAACAACAAAAACGAAAGAAATAGTTTAGGAGATATTGGAACTTGTTTTATAATAGTGCTAGTATTGATACAACCTCCACCTCTGTACTGAACTTATTTCTGCTGTAGAATGCAAACAAGAAAAAGAGAAAGCTAGAGAAAGATGACCAATCCAAAAATAAGGATTTCAAATTTTAAATGTTTGGATATTATCTTCAATGTACCTGATCAGTTTTGAAAAAAATCGATTCTGGTACGGTTTAGGGACTGTTTTGTAAGTTTTTAATTTTCTGCACTGTTCTGGGGTAATTCTGCAGCATTTCAGGGTCTCTTCTATAAAATTTTAGTATTCTGTACACCTCTGTGTTAATTTTGGTAAATAACAGGGTCTGTAGTGTAAAATTCCTGGTCTGACAGGGTTCATGGACTGAACTGTGATAGAAAATAAATTTATTTAGAAAACAGTCCCTGAATAGGGACCTCTTTGTGACAGCATGTAAAAAATTATTATTTTTACATGTTGATATAGTTCTTTAGCTTTATGTTATTTTCAATTTTATGAACTTGATCAAATATTCAAATTGCGAAAGATCAGAGAAATCAGAAAGTGAAAATGTTAGATGTAACAGATTGTGTAAGATTTAGACCTCTGAACTCAAAGGAGAAGAAAATCAACGGGGATCTTTTGTGCCTCCACAATTCATGATTATTTATTAGATAATATGAATACTTGACATCTTATGTATATATATTCTTGTTTATAAATATATGTATGAAAGTTTGAACACTTGCAAAACTCATGCAATGTGAAATAATTATATTAGGTGGAATTGTTTTCTTACATAACAACATTTTTTTGCACATATATTAATACTTGGAGATGTAGTTATCAACACTTCTATAAATGATTAAGAGTTGGGTTCATAAATACCAATACTTTTCAATTGTGATTAAATGTGTTTAGTATTTGTATAAAACTTTGATTTGTTAAATATTAGTATTATTTTATAACATATGTTATAATATAAATATTCCTACATTAACATATAGGTATGAATACTTCCAAGATTACATGTTAATACCATCAATCTCCAAAAAGATTTGTAACAAAATATGTTTCTCCAAAAAGATTACATGTTAATACCATTAATATCTAAAAAATACTCTACAACATAAATATCCGCACATCAATGCACAGATGTCAATACTTTTCATATTACATATTAATATAATTAAGCGCCAACCAGAGTTCTTTGTAAAAAATGTTAAATTAAGATACTTTACAACGTAACAATTCATACTTCAGTTATAAGTATGAATACTTTTCTCGGTACCTATCAATAAATTCAAGCACCAAACAAATTAATTGATTTAAGTTACTTTATAATTCACACTTCAATGCGTAAGTATGAATACTTAAATTTTAGATATTAATAAGTTTTTAGAAGTACTTGATATCTTAGATATGAATACTTGATATGTTGTATATTTTTTTAGAAATACAAGTGTCATATGTAAACAATTCATACTTCAGTTATAAGTACAAATATTTTCTTCAGTACCTATCAATCAATTCAAGCACTAAATAGATTAACCGATATAAGTTACTTTACAACATAACAATTCACACTTCAATGCGTAAGTATGAATACTTAAAATTTTAGATATTAATATTTTTTTACTAAAACTACCATGCTGGTGATTGTGAGGTGGTGATCCCCCCAAGTAGCTAGTTAATGCATGGAGCACATTTAGGGATTTTCCAGGAATATTTTACAACATAAAAATTTACACTTCGATGCGTAAGTATGAATACTTGATATTTTAGAAATGAACGCTTACAACAATTACAGCGCTAACACTTGTGATGGTCATTACGCATCCGCTTGTCCTTGGTTTTCTGCGTGTGGTCCCTATCGTGGTCACTTTCAAGCGACGTTTGCGGTCCTCCCAGTTAGTAGTGGTCCCCCAGGTAGTTAATGTCTAAGACATGTATGTGGATTTCTCAAAAATACTTTACAACATAAATATTCACACTTTACTGAGTAAGTATGAATACTCGGTATTTTAGAGAAGAATACTTGACAAGGTATGAATACTTGTAGTTCGAGGTATGAATACTTGAACGACGAAGAACCCGAAAGTACTTCATCATGAATCTCATTTGAAAGAGAAAATTACGTAGAACATGTTCGTGGTTTTAGATTCGCAAAATTCTTCACAGTTTGTCAGAAATATTGACGAGATTAAACGTGAAAAAAAAACTACTTCTAAAAACGTGTAAAAGATGGGTGTATGATTAGAAAGAAAAGAAAGTTGATGTTCAGTTTTTTTTTTTAAATACTTGATGTCTTAGGTATGAATACTTAATATATTATATGGTAATACTTGTGCGCATAAGTATCCATACATGCGCGCGCCAGTTGTAAATTTTTTCAAATATAAGCGGTCCTCCAAGTAGTTAGTAGTCCCCCATGTAATTAGTGGTCACAATCGTACTTTACATATCAGTTAGTCAGGATGACGTTTAGAAGACAATGAAAGAGACTGTTAGTTGCTCCCATTATAAAATTATAGAAAAGTGGAGTCGCAAGTCAGAATTAATAAGAGAAGACATCAAACTCTCCCATTTCTCTTCTCCACTACGGCTAATCCTGGAACCCGACATTTTTATTAATACCCTAAGTTTAATACAAATTATTATTATACCCACGTCTCTAAACTTTTGCTAAAAATACCCAAGCCGGCCAGAAAATAGCCGGCTTAGGTACCAGAGTAAACCGGCCATTTTCTGGCCGGCTTACTCCATTTTTTTTTATTTTTTTTTTAGAGACACTATGAAGATCAAAATATTGAAATCTAACTCTGAAAATTTGAAATTTTTGTTTAAATTATTTGTTATATTACTTCTTTTGATGTATAATTAGCATATTTATACTAAAATACGATAGATTAATTGAAATTATGTTGAATAACACTAAATTATGTTAAATTAAGCTAAATTACATTAAATTACGCTAAAATACGCTAAATTACGCTAAATTACAAATGAATAGGGACGATATCTTCACTGAAAAGGCGAAAAACGACGATGAAACTTCAAACGGTCATAAAACGGCGCTCGAGTGGCCGATTTCAGCAAATGACCACTTTTCGGAAAGCTTGCGAAAATGCGCATGCGTCCGTGCTAGCAATGCTGGATTCCGAAATTCAGAATCGCGAAAAAACAAAGGGAAGAGCTTCAAAACTTAAGTTGAAGTTTACGATTAAGATTTTCATTTCTATCATTCAATCCAAGTAGCTCAGTAAATTAGTTACATAATGAACTTGCAGATTACCAATTTTTACTATTTTTGGAATTTTTTTACTATTTTTTATGATTCATGAAAGATGAGCAAAATCAGTCTACTATAACGTAATTTTGTGTAGTTTAGTGTTTTTTTTACCGTATTTCAGCATAATTAGGGAAGTTATTGTAATTTAACGTAATTTAGTATAATTAAACATAATTTAGTGTTATTCAACATAATTTCAATTAATCTATCGTATTTAGTATAAATATGTTAATTATACATCAAAAGAAGTAATATAACAAATAATTTAAACAAAAGTTTCAAATTTGCAGAGTTAGATTTCAATATTTTGATCTTCATAGTGTCTCTAAAAAAAAAAAAAATGGAGTAAGCCGGCCAGAAAATGGCCGGTTTACTCTGGTACCTAAGCCGGACATTTTCTGGCCGGCTTGGGTATTTTTAGCAAAAGTTTGGGAACGTGGGTATAATTAATAATTTGTATTAAACTTAGGGTATTAATAAAAATGTCGGTCCTGGAACCAACTGGTTCCATTTTTCTCTCTCATTTTCTTTCTTCCTCTCCAATTTTGTACGTGCAGAACACCTCCATTTTCTCTAATTTTTATTTTCCAGTTCGATTTTTTTTTTTGCATGTTTGTTTTCCTATTTTTTTTTTCATTATGTTATTCTTTTCTTTTCTCTTATTTCTATTCTTTTCTGTTGAAATGATATGGTTAATCATGAGATTAATTTCATGAAAACACTAATCTAAATATTTTTTTTATGAACATTATCTTGATGGTTATTTGAAATTTTCTTGTAACCAATTAAGAGTCAACGATACACAGCAATAGTTCAGGATTGAAAAGTAAGTTTATTCTCATAATTATTGTTTGGTTGCCATATATGTTTTACACTGTGATCGGAAGGAAGGTGGTATGTGACTTCAATTCAATTCAATGGAGATGAATTGAATAGAACTGAGTTGAGATTGAACTTTTTAGATCGGAAACAAAACTATTGCAAGAAGAATTCATTAGAGTAGTGTTTTAAAATGGTCAGATAACTCCTTTAATTGACTAGGAATGCCATTAAAAATCTTAGTTAGGGTTTGCTTAACCAGTATAGAAGAGAAAGATAGCAGTAGCATAGAAAAGACAAATGGGTAAAAATCGACAAGGAGAACACGCTCGTTATCTGATCGGAACTATTGTGCTTGTCAAAAGTTCTTAGCTGGAGTCATCTCTTGTACCGTGGGCAGCAAGAAGAAGAAGACACCGAGGTCTTTTCACACGAGTAAATTCTATTCTCGTCAAATCTCTACACTTCTGACGCGATTTCACCACGCGACTTTTTCGTTGGTAAATCCTGTCTTTTCTATTCTTTTCGTGCTCTCGTAAAGTTTCCGATCAAGAAAATAATTCGAATTCAAAATCCAATTCGCGTTTGAAGAAGAATTCCGATCATAGGGTTAGTATTTTTATAAGAGTGCCTTTAGTTTATACCTTTGCTTCAAAAGAAGAAAAATTAAGTCCTCCATAACTCTGTTGAGTTGTAACTTGCGATGAACTTCTTATTAATTACTACCTTAAATAAGATTATCAAATATAATACTAGGCTTGGCACAATTTAATTTCTAGGTCTAAGTTCGCAATTTATTTCTAAATTTCTTTTAGATAAATTTTTTGTTTTTTAATTTTTTCTTAGTCTACTTTTGACCAAATTCCTTACTACACCAAATTAAATGAATTCGGATCCAGTGAAGTAACTCAATCTTTGGGTTTTGGATCGTGACTGTCCGATTCGAATCTGCGAAAATCCATCTCTGAAGTGAGTGCACACATCCCGACAACGAAATCGAATCCCGAAACGATCTCGAGCGACGAATTCGAATCGGACGGTCTCGATCCAAAACCCAAAGATTGAGTTACTTTAGGGGATCCGGACCCAAGTTAAACTGGATGATGAATTTCTACTGTATAAATGTCTTTTTCTTATGTCTACTTCCTTTGTGGGACTAAGCAAAACTCCAAACTGCTGCTTTTTTCTTTTTTTCTTTTTGTGCATTACTAAATAATTTATTTTGGTAATACAACATTTGCAGTACATAAATGCCCGCATCTCGCTCCTTTGTTATGACACCGCGACACGCGATCCCACCTCCCAGCTTCTCTCCGCTGTTTTGTTTCTTTTATCTAGTATTCGAATACCTAATCAGTTTGAATACAATTAATTATGTTCTTATTATACTCTTGAGAAAATTTTTGAATTCGCCCCTACATAAATACAACTACATCAATGGAACCTCAAGATAACAAAAGAATCAATCCCTCCAACTTTTTACTTGAGCAATACCCAAAATTAATTGATTGCACGAATAAAAATGGGATCACGTGGTTTATATCGTTATTTAATTTTACCTTTGAACTTAATATTAGCAATTTTTCGTTTAAAGGAAAAGCAATTGCAGGGTTTTTCACTTTTTTTTTAATTGTAAATGTGAGCCAAACTAAGTAATGCGACTCTTCTCGCCGATTTTTTTTTAATATCCAAAATTAAATACAAAATAGCAGAATTGTTCAGCCTTGCTGAACATTTTTAAAAATGCCAGGACCGCCGAAACTTTAGCCGGGCGAAATTTTATTCAAACCGTCGAAAGTTTGGCTGGCCGAATAAATAAACAGACCGCCAAAACTTTAGCGTCCGGGTGTTTATATAATTCTGGCAGGGTATCCGTTTCCTTAGGCAGATTACATAATTCGTTGATCTCTTTAAAAGCCCTCCATTGTGATTCAAGTGGTGGTTGTTCCAAAACTTTACCTCAGATGTTAAATTATCAACTATTTCACAGAAAAAAAAAGTTCCAGATCACTGAAATTTTGGCCAGCCCGATTAAATATTCGACGGCCTGGGCATATTTAAAAATGTTCAGCAAGGCTGGATAATTCTGCTATTTTGGATTTAATTTTGAATATTAAAAAAAAATCGGCTCTTCTCGTCTTATGAGGTTCAAGACTGCTAGAATTATTTAAACAAGTCAATTTTTATAGAAAATAATATTTATATGTTTAAGAAACGAAAAGCATTTTTGCTCTTAATTTGACAAGCTTCACCTGATATGCAAAAAAAAATTGACACATGACGACTTGTTGTGCCGCGCTGGAATAACTATAAATTAATCTGGTTTGAAGTGATAAATTTTGATCGTTAAATTTTTAGAACTTTTCAATTACACGAGCAGAATGATATTATATTCGAAATGTTCTTGAAAAACTTTAGCATAATTATATTAATTCTATCAATTGTTCAAGATGGACTGTAATGACACGCTAAATCTAATATTTGTGTTATTATGTCTTTCAGGTAGCACAATAGTATATTCCATGCTAACATTTGGCTAGTGAGATTAAAGTTAAGTACTAGAGACTAAAATACTATTAGTGTTTGATATTAGGACAGCAGTTAATTGATGATAATTAAACATCCTCATGTTCTAAATTAATTATCATTAAAAATTAAAATGTTATAAGATAAAGGAATTTAATGTTTTATTCTATCTATGAAGATACTTGCGACTTCACTCCCATTACAATTTTTTAAAACACTTTTGTTTGATGTACATTATAATTGTAGATTTTGTTTTATCGTGTGAAATTACACAACTTTTGGTTTAAATCTAAAATATGTGTCTACAATCTAGTGCAAATAAGAGCATTCGATATTTTTGTATTAGTTCTATACAATTTCATCCATGCAATTCACTTTAAATTTAATATATTTTTTTTATGTAAACCAATTGTAAAAGTTACTCGCATGACATTGTTTTTAATTTGAGCTCATTCTTTTGAGAAGTAACTTGATCTTGGTTTAATTTAGATGAATTTTAATTGATATAAGCTAGGGAATTGAATTGAGATAAAATTAGAGTTTTGATAGTTATGACGGACAAAAGTGTAATTTATTATTCGGGGAAGCTGAGGAAGCTGTGTGGGTAATCTATGAAGGACCATTACCCTATTTGTTTTCTATCTTCTTGATCAAAAGCTTCAGTCTATTTGCAAAAAATCGAGCTTTTTGGCATCCTCCCCCGTGATTTTTATTTTTACCCAAAAAAAAATTATTTTAATATAAATAATCACGTTTTTAAAAGAATTTTATTTCTACCCAAACCGCATATATTATTTGCGGCTTGAATTAACAATTCAAACCGCACAGAATATATGCGGCTTGAATTAACAATTCAGACCGCACAGAATATATGCGGCTTGAATTGAGCAAGTTCTTCAAATCAGAAACGGCTTGAAACGGTCGTGTGGTATTAATATACAATCAATAATGAAAATTTCATTTATTATTTTATTAAATGATAATTTTTCACCGATAACCCTAAAGTTATTTTTATTACAAAGAATTATATTATAAAAACTTATCAATAATTTAATCCTATTCCTCATGAAATACCATTTCCATTTATAATTGTCAATTAACAAATATATTTTGTTTAAATCGTATCAATGATATTCAGATTTTATACTTAATAAAAATTAGTTTAGCAATAGACATGTCTATATAAAAACATGTATAAATATTAATTTAGAAACCGTGTTACATGGTCTAGGTTCGAGTTTGAAGTAAGGAGTAACGTAGAGGCAGGAGTAAACTACCCCACAACAACAGGTACGGGTTTTCACATGGCGAAAAGGAACTCAACATGAAATTTAGGACAATAAAACAAGCTTTACTCAACAATATTCCGGAAAGCTCTATACGCTAAAAGCAAGGACCAATTAATGACCCTTCATGGCCACCAGTCAAAATTTAGGACAAATTCAACTCAGCACGTCATGCTAATTAAAATATAAAAAACTCTCACATTTGCTACAAATCTGCAAAGAATGAACAAGTTTTCGAGCTTCCTCCCTTGCTTGACTTCCTCCTCTTGGATCCTATTTAGAACAAGAAATCACAACCCCAATATTGAAAGGATTAACAAATGAGAATTTGTCTATTTCAGAGAACATGAGCATTTGTATTGAAGTTAAAAAGTTGTTCAAATATATAGTGCCTATTAAAAACCTAGATTAACCATTCCACTAATTAAAGAGGATGACTGGGAACAGTGGTGTATATCCAAGTAATTTGTTATTTGTGTGGTTGTAAAAATATCTGCATCTTTTCAAATTAAATATCAGGCTGAATCCTTCCACACTTGTCATCCTTATCGTGGGTCAGATCAGATCATACCGCCATATTATAAAGAAAAGAATTATTTCATATATGCCCCTAGAAAAATGCATATGAATACCCCTTGGTATGAAAAAAGCATCCAATACACCCCTCTAAACATGAAATATTTCATCACAAGGGCACTTTGGATTTATTTTTTTCAGAAATTGAGGGTAGGGATACCTAGTATATATTTTTAGTTTAATTACCTGATGATTTAGGGGGAACTATGTCAATATCCATCTCGTCATCATCGTCATCATCATCACTATCATCTTGAACAGCTTCATTTTCTTCGTGATTATTTTCTTGAGGTGTATTCAGTAGTTCCTCTAAATCCCATAACTGTAAATTGCACATTACATGAGAAGATGAAAACAAGGTTCCTTGCAAACATGACTCAGCATTTGCCATATTTGCATATAAAAGACAACATTTTTTGTAGTTGCAATTAACAGCCGCTCATTTTCGAGGAGTTTGCAAATAAAAGAAAATTGGCAAACTACATAGTAATTAAAGTATAACCAAATTGCCAAACGACCTTATCTCAACTCCCAAAACAATTTCCTAACTTGTTCAAAACAACTCAAAGCCCCACATGTAAATATACCTGGCACGATAATTGTTCGGATTGAAGTTTAACTTGCCAAGTTGGAAGTTGGAACCACAATTATCAATAGTAAGGCAAAAGGGTTGAGTGCAAATGTCTCCAACTGTGTTGAGTGCACATTGCAAGTAAATACAAGATACGTTCAGGCAATAAGATAGAACATAATACTTCCATTTTGCAGGGTTACATCCCTTTGAAGTTTGAGTCTGTATCCTCTGAGATATGTCAAATTTTCAATTATCTAAAGCCGGGTCAAATTTTTTTCCGGTGCCTATTCGGAATGCAGGGGGGCAGTATTATTGTGCCTTGAGAGTCGTGCAGAAAGGGTTTGAACAGTCCAGTTTTTCCCACAGATCAGCTCAAAATTTGAGATATCTCAGATGATGTGAATTCTTGTAGTTTGAGGTCTAGTGGCGAAAGAAATTGTATTCTCCAACAAAATTTGAGGAAAGAGTAAAATCACCTTAAGCATTTGGTCATGTGAAATGCTTCCCAGAAATTTTCTATCAGTTGAGAAAGCTGCACAACATAACCAAATAAAAACTGGTAAAGCAGTCCAATAGCTTTTTAATGAAATTTAATCGAGAGGAAAGAGTTAATATTCCCTGTGCTTTGTAGAGTTATAATGAGTATTTTCTCTCATTTGCAAGGTTATGTAGGAACTAGAATATATTGACGCTTTGTTGGCAAAACAGATCTATTCCTAAAAGACAATGAAATAAGAAACAGAACAAATTTTCAAGAAAGTGGGATTTACCAAGGCGCTCAATAGGGAATTCTGAATGCTCTGCAAGAGGTTGAATTATATTATTCGGTAGTATACCCACCAACCTGTATAAATTTCTAAATGTCAGGTTATTCCTTTTTTTTCAGTTAAGCCAGAGAAAGAAACATTAAAGAGGAATTTTACCTGATCACACCATCATATGATCCGGATATTAATCTATCTTCGTCAAGCTGAAAATAATAAACAAAATAGAAAAAAAAAATTTAGGAGTAACGGGGAAAACACAAGTTAGTTTGGAAAGAAAAGATTTACAATTAAGTATTCTTCACCTTCAATAATGTATCAACTGACATTGGATGGCCTACGAACCGATCACTGAATAAAAAAGATACATATAAAGTTAAATTGTATGGATCAAAATATTCAGTTCCAATTAGCATACAAAAAGAAAAATTAAGATATGGTACCTGCAATCTTTAAAATAGCCCCAAGAATACAGCAACAGAGCTCCGGTCTGAGTTCCACAAATCACCTTTTTACCATTCTGAAGAACATATAATAGATTAGAAAACACGTACTGACCACTTTTATAAAGCTTGAACAATAAATCATAATTAAGCATTAAAATAATAAGGTCACCTTCATCACAACCACAGAGAGAAGTTCATCTTCTGAAAACTCAGACTGGGATTTCACCTAGCATAAAAAAAATTAAAGAACATAGGAGAATTGATAATCAATTCAAAACCAGAGAAACATCTCGGTAATTTAAATGCAATAGAAAGGCTTACTTTCTTTTTTTTCAAGCTACAAACTGATAGAGTTCCATCACCACTGTAAATGTGAGAAACACAAGATATTAGTTAGGTACAACATTTTTTATAGAGAAAAGATCCACATAACTGAAGTAATCATTTATGACCTTAAAAAATGTCCAAAAAAAAACAAACTAGAAAAGAATGCACTCCTACAATGTGTACGTGAACCTTTCCTTCACAGTATCATTTTTTCTTTTGTGAAGTACCCATGCATTCCTCATTTTCACAGAGAGGAGTATGAAAAATATGCAGCTCAGGGTCATTTGAAGAAAGAGAGTATGAAGATGATAAAATTTTCATATTTTGGAAGAGATAACCTATCTTTTTTAGGGTTAAGGGTTAATAAATAAAGAAAATCTCACAAGATTGCCCTGATCAATTTTCTTTAGACACAATCTGGTCAACTGTTTTGTGATTCCTTAGACTGATAGGAAAATAATTGCAAGTAAATAATTTGAAGGGCTGAAAAAGATAGTACCTGGTACCCAAGATTTCCTTGGTATCTGGCATATAGGTCAGGTCAGAGACATAATCTTCATGGGCATTAAAGGAGTTGCAACAAGCATGCTGTCGGGTATCCCATACCTATAAAACAGTAGAAATTTATAAACCAACAACAAATTAATAAAAATGAACTATTACTGTTATAAAAAAAATAACATTAAACTTAATGAGCACCACAAAAAATGTAAAACACTTGTCAGAAAGAGTGTTCATATTTCATACCTTAATACATCCTTCATCATCACCAGATGCAACTGTTGTCTCTGTCAAATTAACAAGTCGGTTTACAGCGTCCCTGTATTTGCGTTTCATCCAATATACAGGTGAGCTAAAGGTATTTACTTTGATGGGCTTCTTTCAAGTAATTCAGAGGCTATAAAAATGAATTAGAGGTAACTATGAAAATTTCAAACTTTTGGACGGCAAACTAGTAATTCACCAAACAGATACATGTTATGTTTTTCCCTCTAGCAGAGTTGAGTGGTCACCCACGCAACAATTCAGAACAGCAAAAAAGGAAACATGACTACATGAGTGTGCAATGTATTAAGGAAAGTTACTCATGAGCATTTTCCAGGCGAGCAATAGTCTTTCCAGTCTCCACATCAGTTGCAAGAATTGAGCAGTCCGGTGAAGCAGTGAGAATTACTAGAGAAATATTGGCACTCAGATTATAAACTGTAGCATAAAAAGTGTTCAAGTAAAGAAAAGAGAACCATGAGCTCCTTACTTTTTCCAGAATCTGCAAAGCGAACAGCTCTACAGGATTCCTCCCCATGTGCGTTAATTTCAAACACTCTATAAAAGAAAACATAGAGCAAAATAGTTTATCAAAATGAAATTTACCAGGAAACTAAGAATACCAAAACGAAATGAGATTGCATCAGTCAATTTACCTCTCTGGTCGAGAGCTCACTGAGTAGCGATACCTAGAACACAGAAATGGGGTCAATTACTAAGACTAGGAAACAAGAATCAAAGCTCAGTCCAAATTACTAAAATTAGGGTTTGTTCAAGCTAGGCTTCAGACTTACAAATGGAGATCTCCATTGATCAGGCCAGAAGCGACGATAGGAGAGGAAGGATGAAAATCGAGGTCGAAGGGTATGGCACCCAGGCTCACCTCCATTTAAGATTGTTTTTGAGAGAAACAATGGCGCAGGAGATTATTTTTGAGAGAGACGCTTTGTCGTGTCGTAGGATTTATTTTGGCACTATTTTGGCACTATTCATCTATATCACATTCATAAGCTGGATTGCATATAAAATTTAGAGAAGTCCAAGGGCATATATGTAACTATTACAAGGAACAAGAATATAATGAAAAAAGACAGGGTTGATAGTGAAAAATACAGAACCTGTACCAGTTTGACAAATGAAAAATTGAGGCTTAAAATTCAATTGAGGCTTAAATTTAGAGAAATCCCAAGGGCATACATGTAAATTACAAGAGACACAAGTCTGTCAACAAAGGTCAATCACAATCCTTGCACAAGTCTGGAATTGGCAGGAGTAACCGGTTTTCAGAAAAAGAAGAGAAGGCAAAAAGAACCATTTAAGGCACGAGTTACTCGAACTGAGCAATTGAGTGCCACTTAAACCCAACTAAACCTTCAAATTTGTACTTGATCCATTTACCACTAATTAGTCTCAATTTAGTATCAAGTTTCTTTTTAAACAAACAGTAAGATGCCCAATAAAAGGCAGAAAGAAAAAAGGGGAAATAGTTGGTCACACTGGTAAACAACTGCAGAAAACACATCATAGGCTATTAGACCCATTCTGCCTGTACCTAATTTGTCTGGTACTAACCAAATCAAATATCACAATCCTTCTCTTAAGTTTAATTGGTTTTTTTAACTTTTATTCTAACACATGTGCTTTTTACAGTATACCCAATACTGTAGAAAAATATTATTCTGGCAGAAAAAAAAAATAGTTGTTTAAATAGAGCATATCAAAATTTGGCTAATATTAGAGTTATTTTGCTTTTTATCAAACAAGTTAAAAGAGTTTGACGGATTTATATTCTTTTAATAACTGATCAATTAAATTTTCAAATTAACTAAAATTTGATATACGATTAAATATATTTAATGATGATGAACACATTTAGAAATTCAAATATTTTAGGTTGAATAATATGTTTTAAAATATCCTAAACTAAATTTGAAATCTTATCCAATATTTAGGTTGAATATTATGCCAAACAACAAAAAGAGAACAGAAATGTAAAGATACCAATTCCACAAGTTTGCCATGAAATTCTAATGGCGATTAATTGTTTGATTCTGTTATGAAAAGTTGGGCCTGATCTATAACGTTGAAAAGCTCTTTCCTTGTAAGGAGAGATAAAGCCTCACTATGCAAGACAAAAATTGGGGGTTAGTACCGGACAAATTGGTGCCTAATATTCTAAAATTGGGGGTTGCAGTACGCAGTAAAAATTGCTTACTGTGGAGGAAAATTCAAGTAGTGAAATAAATGAAAATGAACTTGATATTACCCAAAACCTTAATAGATACCTATCAATTTAAGGAACTTGATATTACCCAGAAGGCGTGCCTCAGTGCCTCTAGGTTTGCTAAGAGGCGGCGAGATGGAGAAGAGGTAACCCAGAAGCGTGCTCTAGGTTTGCTAGATCGGTTAGTAACGAAGAAGGCGTGCCTCTAGGTTAGTAATCCAGAAGCGTGACATGCGGCGTGATGGAGAAGAGGCGGCGCCATGGAGATAGATCGGTTTGCCAAGTGACCGAGTCTGAGAGAGAAGAGAACATGAATTACCGATCATTGCTCAACCGGGCTCAACCGGGCTCTAAACCGGGCTGCTCATTATTTATCAATTAAATTTTTGTTCGGTTACTGTTCATGCTCAGCCCGTGATCAGTCCGCATTTATTCTTTTCAATTGAATCTGAACCGGATATTAAGCCCATTTATATTACAGTCCGTCCAGACTTTGTCCAATATTTGTCCAGCCCGGTTGCCCATGGACAAACTCGTCCAATTAGCAGGCCTATTTGGCAGATTTTATTTTTCTCTTGTTGCCGCTGCGGAGAGAAATAAGCAAAAACACGACGCCACTTCAAAATTAGAGTTTATGTAATTGTGTTGTTTCGCGGGGTATTTTCGGTACATCCAAATTAGAATTACACTGTGATCGGAATAACAATTATAAAAAATAGAATTCAATTAAATAGAAAAGAAACGATTAGAATAGACTCAGGATTGAATTTTACTGATCGGAAGAAGTACGTAAATAGAAGAATTCAATATTTGATGGTAAAAAAAAAAGCCCGCAAAATTCATTTAATTTACAAAACATGCCATTATCAAGTAAAATGGACTGCTTCGGTCCGAAGGAGAGAAACAAACAAAAAGACGATGGTGCAAACGTATTTTCACCATTACAAAATCATTTCTCGCCAAATCTCTAATCTTTTGGCTCAATTTCGGCCTCTCCAAATTGCGCTGACTGAAATCGTTTCTCTTTCTTTGGCTGCTTCCGATCACAAACCCGACGCGAATTCTATTTCTATTCCTGTTTAAGAGGAGGTGTCTCCGTTCCGATCAGACCCTTAGTATGCGCTATCGGGTTCGGGTTGGTTACGTCGAAAATTTTATTTTTACCATTCATAAAAAGACAATCAGAAAAATCACGAAATTTTTTATTTTTGACACAGACGCAAGAAATGGAGTGGCCGCAAGTACGTTTGGATGTGAACTAGAATAGCTAAAATAGCAAAATTTGAGAATAGTAAATGAAAATTGAGAAAAAAATAGTGATTTTAAGATTAGTGTGAAATTGGTGTTATTGGGATTAGTAAAAATGTTATTTGGATTTATATTTGGAATAGTAAATAGCTGTAACCGATAAAAAAATAGTGTTAACAATGTGCTAATTAAAAGAAAAGATAGGAAGTGGGGTCTCAAACGAGTTGTCACGACGCGGAGATAACAGAAATGGTGTCAATTTTGTCATTTCGGAATTGTGTTAGCGGCAATTCGAGAAGGAAGTATTTTTTTTCTCTCTCTTCACACTTCCGAATAGTAGCTATTCCAACATTTAGGCTATGTTTGGATGCACTAAGAATATCACTATTCTTAGAATAGCATTGATATTCGGAACAAGGATAATCCAAACGAGAAATAGAGCTATTCGGAATAGAGAGAATAGAGCTATTCTCTATTCTTACAAAAACATGGAATAGCATTTGTTGCTTTCAATATTAATACTAATCTAATATTTAAACTAACATTATATTACATTTAATATTTAAATTAATATTATATTGTATTATATTTAATCTAATATTATATTATATTTAATCTAATATTTTATTTAATACTAATCTAATATTTTATTTAATACTAATCTAATATTTAAACTAATATTATATTACATTTAATATTTAAATTAATATTACATTATATTATATTTAATCTTATTTAATATTTAAATTAATATTATATTACATTATATTATATTTAATCTAATATTTTATTTAATACTAATCTAATATTTAAAATAATATTATATTGTATTATATTTAAACTAATATTATTACATTTAATCTAATATTTTATTTAATACTAATATAATATTTAAAATAATATTATATTACATTTAATATTTAAACTAATATTATATTACATTTAATCTAATATTTTATTTAATACTAATCTAATATTTAAAATAATATTATATTACATTTAATATTTTATTTAATACTAATCTAATATTTAAAATAATATTATATTACATTTAATATTTAAAATAATATTATATTACATTTAATATTTAAATATTATATTTCATTTAATATAATATTTTATTTAATACTAATCTAATATTTAAATTAATATTATATTACATTTAACATTTAACCTAATATTATATTATATTTAATATTTAAACTAATATTATATTATATTTAATATAATATTTTATTTAATACTAATCTAATATTAAAATAATATTATATTACATTTAATATTGAAATTAATATTATATTGTATTATATTTAATCTAACACATAAATTATTACTTTATGCATTCCCTCCAAACTCTATTCCAAATATGCAATCCAAACAACTTTTTCACTATTCCGAATAGCTTGAGTTAGCACTGTTCTTAAACAGTAGCTATTCTTATTTACTATTTTAAACAGTAGCTATTCTAGCTATTCTAGAGTTCATCCAAACGTACCCAATAGGGTATGTTTGGTTGGGTTGAGAATAGGCTATTTATGAGATTATGCTATTCATAATAGCTTATTCGGTGTTTGGTTGGGTTAGAATAGCTAGAATAGGGAATCCAAACTTTTTGTCTTATTAAAATAGGTTATTCCTAAGGATTTTGAGATTTAGCTATTCTAATAAGACAATCGACAACTATTTTTGTGGCTATTCTAACTATTCTTGTTTTGCAACCAAACATATCTTAAGGAATAGAGAATAGCAGTTACTATAGTTATTCAGAATAACAAAAATGTTGTTTTGATGCACATTGCTATTCCGAAGCGGATTGTAGCAGGAAAAGAAAAGAGTTTTGGACGCATAAATAGAGTGAACGCAACTTCAAGTTACATCCGTTGTTAAAAATAGAATTTTCAGATTTGTAATTTTTTAGTTTGTCTTCTTTTATGAAAATGGTAAAAATAAAAATTTCAGTTGATTAGGATAAGCAGGTTTTTAAGTAGTTTTATGGTTTATTTCATTTTAACTAAATTAAATTATATTTTAGAACTTAAGTATCTTGCAAAGCAACGTAATCCACCTCATTATTTATTTCATTATTGCATTGATATCGATTTTTTTTCATTATTTCATTATTTCATTAACCAAGAGAAAAGAAAAAGTTACAAGTATTTACATAGTATGACATAAGTCAGACAAAAATATTCGTAGCTCGTAGCTCGTAGCTCGTTCGATATTGACTCGAAATGATTTTCTAGTTAACTTGTTTGATCATGACTCGGCTCATCACGAATTAAGTTCAAAGTTGACTCAGCACGAGCTTCCTCAACTTGTTGCAAAAAAAAAAATCTAATAATTCCCCTGTTCTTCTTTGTATCCACCATGAGAGGTTGCTTGTGATCTATAGGCAACTTACATCACTAAATTAGCAAAAATCTATACACGACTCATAGAGTGAACAAACTGGCTTGGCTCAGCTCATGAGTGGCTTGACTAAAGTCAGGCTCGACTCGTTGTGGTATGAGCCGAATTCAAGCTTGACCTAACTCGGTTCAGATGGACTCGTTTACACCCAATGTACAAAGAGTGTGTAAAATAAGAGAAGTCCATACAATAGTAAGAGGGGGTTCAAATACATTGATTTTTCTGCTGCCATCACGCATTCATTTTTTAAACGTCTAATAACAAAAAATTAAAATTTGTATGTCAAAATAAAATCGTAAATGTGATTTATATTATTTTCTCTACATGCACATAAACAATTATTATTTTTTTTCTTTTGTTTCTATATGAATTAATAAATTGAAAAATCAACTTCCAGAATTTATCCATATCAATGTATTTTTTTTAAGCTCTTGATATTGATCAAAACAAAATCAAAACATCATTATTTTTTATATATTCATAGAAAAAATGTTATAGATCAATTGTAACGATTTTTATTTGATATTTGAGTTAAATATTTTAAATTATCAAAGTTTAAAAAAATAAAAGCACAACGGAACACAAAAAAATAGAGGTATTTGAACTGTCCTTGTGACACAAGGAAGTCTAAAGCATGTGCATGTGCTATATCTCTAACAACGTCGTGGTCAGGCTCCCGTGTCAATTGTTGAATAAAGTAAATTTACAATCCTCCTTTTTAATTTAATTGGGTTTGGCTGGGACCTGGGATGGATTCGAGTCTGTCTGGAGTCGTTGTTAGTGCCCTTTTGGCTGGTCATATTTTACGAGCTTAAGCAGGATAACTAATTGGTGCATTAGCAATCCACATGTGGTAGTTAGTATTAATTCTTTACACAAGTCCTAAATAAATATACCCAAAATTGTAATTCAACTCCATAAACAGACAGAGAAATGTAAGTGTCCTTCTGTATATTCAGCCTAAGTTTGTTTACTCAGACTCAACAATGCTAGTGCCGTCAAATACTTTAGGCATATTTTGAATAAATAGCTCAACATCAAATAACTTGGTCGTGATACATGACTACAAAATATATACCATGCAAGAGATTATTGATCTTATTTTCCAATTCCAGTGCCACCACCAAACTGCCATGCTAAAACTATTTTGTTATTTACATGACATAATAACCTACATCTTAGACCCGGTAAGCCGCCTCTTGCTGGCATTAGACCCGGCAAGCTGACCAAGCTTGTCAGACTCATCAGTAAGCATTCTTTCTTGGACGTGCATATAATGCATGAGCCATACGCCCGTGTAAACCTAGCATATCATATAACAGGAAATAGTAACTCATATATATTATTTACCAAGTACTTATTCATTCAGTACAATGTTTGCACAGGTCACCGCATTTATTTTGCACATTTTCTAGCTTCCTTTGACTTTCACAACTCTTGCTGTGCAATTAATCAAGGCAAGTTTTAATTAGATTACTATAGAAAATTGAGGTATATTAAGGCTCAATTGGGCTTGATTACCATATCATAAAACAGGAATCTACACCATATATACTGACCAAAATTTTAGCTTACCAACAGAAACTAAAATTCGGAAAAAAAAAATTAAATAAAAGGGAAACAAAAATTAGCACACTTGTTGAGGCCTCATTATCTTAGTATCAGGATCGTCAAGCGATTCCCTCCAATGCGCCAAGTATCCAGCCATGCGTGGCACAGCAAATAACACAGGGAAAAACTCAGTAGGAAATCCCATAGCCCTCATAAAATTTTTGAAAAACGTTAATCACACTATCAACAAGTAACCTTATGTTCAATGATCCACTTATACATTACCTATAAATTAAACCCGAATAGAAGTCAACATTGGGATAAAGCTTCCTTTTCACAAAGTATTCATCCGATAATGCGGCCTTCTCCAATGCTACAGCTACCTCAATAAGTGGGTCCCGCCCAACGATGGAGAACACTTCCTCAGCTAATTTTTTTATGACCTTGGCACGTGGGTCATAATTTTTGTACACCCGGTGCCCAAAACCCGACATCTTGCGCTTTCTAGTGCAAAGAGAAATAGAAATAAAAAACAAAAATCAACAAGTAAAACATACCAAATAACTTAATGTTAGCTAAGGTAAAAAAAGATAATAAAATAGCAAAAATCATCTATTAAAAAAATAAATTACCTATTTTTCACTCCTTCAATAAAAGTAGGGATGTTTTCTACACTTCCGATCTCACTAAGCATTTTAAGTACAGCCTACAAGAAAACAGATAACAAACAAAAAAGAATGCTAAAATTCAGAGTGAAACTCACTTTCAGTATTGTTAGATTGAGCTTATGGCCTACAATTCAAAATTTTACCTTGCAATTACCAAATTATTTTAGATTCCTATTCAACGAAATTAAACATAACTACAAGAAATTTGCAATTAAAATATTTGAAAATGACTTCATTTGCCCTGCCATGGAGTGGCCCATAGAGTGCTCCAACTGCTCCCGCAATAGTAGTATAAACATCCACCCCACTATAAAAATATAGTAAAAAATTAAGAAAAACATAACTGAAAATTTGCCATGATTTGTGGACCAACCTATGTACCTTGAAGCAAGATGCCTTGCGGCAGAAGTAGAGCAGTTCATTTCATTGTTAAATGTATACGACCTCAGATAAACTAGTAAAATCATACGACCTCAGATAAACTGTAGCATAAAAAGTGTTCAAGTAAAGAAAAGAGAACCATGAGCTCCTTACTTTTTCCAGAATCTGCAAAGCGAACAGCTCTACAGGATTCCTCCCCATTTGCGTTAATTTCAAACACTCTATAAAAGAAAACATAGAGCAAAATAGTTTATCAAAATGAAATTTACTATGAAACTAAGAATACCAGAACGAAATGAGATTGCATCAGTCAATTTACCTCTCTGGTCGAGAGCCCACTGAGTAGCGATACCTAGAACACAGGAATGGAAGTCAATTACTAAGACTAGGAAACAAGAATCAAAGCGCAGTCCAAATTACTAAAATTAGGGTTTGTTGAAGCTAGGCTTCAGACTTACAAATGGAGATCTCCATTGATCAGGCCAGAAGCAACGATAGGAGAGAAAGGATGAAAATCAAGGTCGAAGGGTATAGCACCCAGGCTCACCTCCATTTAAGATTGTTTTTGAGAGAAACAATGGCGCATGAGATTGATTATTTTTGAGAGAGAGAGAGGATTTATTTTATTTTTCTCCTGTTGCCGCTGCAGAGAGAATTAAGCAAAAAGGCCACGGCACTTGAAAATTAGGGTTTATGTAATTGTGTTGTTTCGCGGGGTATTTTCGGTACTTGCAAATTAGAATTAGTATGCACTATCGGGTTCGGGTTTATGTAAGCGTCCATGTCAAACGTACTCGGACCCAAATTCAAATTGGTTCCCTCCTTGTGAGTTGTGACACAAGGAAGTCTAAAGCATGTGCCATGTCTCTAACAATGTCGTGGTCAGGCTCCCGTGTCAATTGTTGAATAAAGTAAATTTACAATCCTCCTTTTAATTTAATTGGGTTTGGCTGGGACCTGGGATGGATTCAAGTCTGTCTAGAGTCGCTGTTAGTGCCCTTTTGGCTAGTCATATTTTACGAGCTTAAGCAGGATAACTAATTGGTGCATTAGCAATCCACACGTGGTAGTTATTTAGTATTAATTCTTTACACAAGTCCTAAATAAATATACCCAAAATTGTAATTCAACTCCATAAACAGACAGAGAAATTTAAGTGTCCTCCTGTATATTCAGCCTAAGTTTGTTTACTCAGACTCAACAATGCTAGTGCCGTCAAATACTTTAGGCATATTTTGAATAAATAGCTCAACATCAAATAACTTGGTCGTGATACATGACTACAAAATATATACCATGCAAGAGATTATTGATCTTATTTTCCAATTCCAGTGCCACCACCAAACTGCCATGCTAAAACTATTTTGTTATTTACATGACATAATAACCTACATCTTAGACCCGGCAAGCCTCCTCTTGCTGGCATTAGACCCGGCAAGCTGACCAAGCTTGTCAGACTCATCAGTAAGCATTCTTTCTTGGACGTGCATATAATCCCTGAGCCAGACACCCGTGTAAACCTAGCATATCATATAACAGGAAATAGTTACTCATATATATTATTCACCAAGTACTTATTCATTCAGTACAATGTTTGCACAGGTCACCGCATTTATTTTGCACATTTTCTGGCTTCCTTTGACTTTCACAACTCTTGCTGTGCAATTAATCAAGGCAAGTTTTAATTAGATTACTATAGAAAATTGGGGTATATTGAGGCTCAATTGAGGCTCAATTGGGCTTGATTACCATATCATAAAACAAGAATCTACACCATATATACTGACCAAAATTTTAGCTTACCAACAGAAACTAAAATTCGGAAAAAAAAATTAAATAAAAGGGAAACAAAAATTAGCACACTTGTTGAGGCCTCATTATCTTAGTATCAGGATCGTCAAGCGATTCCCTCCAATGCGCCAAGTATCCAGCCATGCGTGGCACAGCAAATAACACAGGGAAAAACTCAGTAGGAAATCCCATAGCCCTAATAAAAATTTTGAAAAACGTTAATCACACTATCAACAAGTAACCTTGTGTTCAATGATCCACTTATACATTACCTATAAATTAAACCCGAATAGAAGTCAACATTGGGATAAAGCTTCCTTTTCACAAAGTATTCATCCGATAATGCGGCCTTCTCCAATGCTACAGCTACCTCAATAAGTGGGTCCCGCCCAACGATGGAGAACACTTCCTTAGCTAATTTTTTTATGACCTTGGCACGTGGGTCATAATTTTTGTACACCCGGTGCCCAAAACCCGACATCTTGCGCTTTCTAGTGCAAAGAGAAATAGAAATAGAAAACAAAAATCAACAAGTAAAAGCATACTAAATAACTTAATGTTAGCTAAGTTAAAAAAAGATAATAAAATAGCAAAAATCATCTATTAAAAAAATAAATTACCTATTTTTCACTCCTTCAATAAAAGTAGGGATGTTTTCTACACTTCCGATCTCACTAAGCATTTTAAGTACAGTCTACAAGAAAACAGATAACAAACAAAAAAGAATGCTAAAATTCAGAGTGAAACCCACTTTCAGTATTGTTAGATTGAGCTTATGGCCTACAATTCAAAATTTTACCTTGCAATTACCAAATTATTTTAGATTCCTATTCAACGAAATTAAACATAACTACAAGAAATTTGCAATTAAAATATTTGAAAATGACCTCATTTGCCCTACCATGGAGCGGCCCATAGAGTGCTCCAACTTCTCCCGCAATAGCAGTATAAACATCCACCCCACTATAAAAAATATAGCAAAAACTTAAGAAAAACATAACTAAAAATTTGCCATGATTTGTGGACCAATCTATGTACCTTGAAGCAAGATGCCTTGCGGCAGAAGTTGAGCAGTTCATTTCATGCTCAGCGTGTAATATAAAGAGGATATCAAGTGCTCGAGCTAGCCGGGGGTTAGGCTTGTATGACTTATCACCCCTGCATCAATTTAAAAAGTAAATAGACCCATTAATGCCCCTTGAAGAACAAACATCCATTTTTCTTCTCTCTCTCTCCAGTGTTCTTTGAAAATGCATGATTTTCCAAAGGATATAAAAGTTAACTTACAATGAATCTAACATATACAACATGTTCTCAGAATAAGAGAGATGTGTCGAAGGAAGAACTGAAGGCCTCCCTGCTAATCTCAAATAAGCTGTAGCAGCAATCGTAGGTGCCTGTAAAGGCACAATTTTATATCAACCAACATTATATTACATGTGAAATGTTTGTTCTGTGAATTTGAAGCCAATTTAGCAAAAATAGAAGCAAAAGGCTCAGCTTTTTGTCTTGAACGTGGCTTCTATCACTTGATGTGTACCACTTGTACCCTTGGCATTTTCAATTCTGGTAAAGGTGCTAACAAAGGATTTAATTTAACAGAACTAACCAAATATTTAAAGACTCAACTGACACAAAGTTTATCAAGGGCAACATTTAACAAAAAGTTGGGAGTTCAGAACCCACTTTCCTTTTTGCAATTTCCTTAGTTTTATATGTATTTGTAATGTGTAAATCCAGGAAAACCTTTGCAAGTATCCGCACGATCTGTTTGTCTCTAACTTGCTTTGACTTGTACAGATCCTGACCCTGCGAAAACCCAAAAAACAAAAATGTATTTTTTACAAAATATTTGAGAACCTAATATATTGCAAGGCAAGTACTCACCCTCAGAGCAGGATTAACGTCTGGATGGAACACCGAAAGAGCACTCATTGCACTAATAAGCACGCTCATAGGATGCGCATCATGAGGCATGTCTTGTATTATATTCTGTTTATAGAAAAACAAATTTTCAAACTCAAAAAATTCAAAAAAAAATGTAACTTCGTGGCAGGACCCTTCCCATCCTTGAAAAATTCAACCTCCAATAGCTTTCAGAAAGACCATTGAGCACTAAAAAACTCATTTTCTGACTAAATCTAATGTCGCCTACCCCTATTCTGGAATATAAACTGCGCAGTGTTGAATTCTTAGGGTCTTGCTAATGTTGCTAATCTGATCTCTGGATTTGATTTTAAAGGATGGCCGAAATGGTTACTGTTTACAACAATTTGTTATTTTAGAAAATTTCATCAATTTTATAAGATAGATGAATGTGTTTACCAAAAGACCCTGAGGTACAGCAGAGTGTTGCGAAATGGCAAACTCCCAATCTACCAATTGACTCTCAGAAGGCAAATTTCCATACACTGCAGTAAAGGATAAAATCAAACATTTGCTGAAATACACCATGGATAAGGTATCACTGTACCAAATTGAGCCGCACACAAAGTTCACGAACAAATAAACAGCAAACTTCAGGAGGTCAATAAATGATTAATCAATATACTCATCAAATATGAAAGTTACAATTCATACTTCTGTTCATTACTTTTCTCAGAGAAAATATAAATTTGGTGCAGTTATGAAACAGCTCAAAGTGCAACGTGACAAAAAAAGGTTAACATATTTGGCATGCTTAACCAGACATGTTGTAACATGCCAATTTGGAGCGGGACATAAGCTTCTATTATGTTAGTGGTTTCTTGTTGTTTAATTTACGAGATTTTGCATATCAACAGTTTCTTTTTACTATAAACTTCAGTTCATGCGACGTTAGTAAGCTTACCAGTCAACCACTGCAAGAACCCAATTCGCTGAAATGAACAAGTATTAAATTAAAAAGTATAAAAAGAACCAAGATAATGAAATTTTTACTGGTTTGTTGGCTTACTGAGTAGATATGCAACCTCCATAAAGGTACTATTCTAAGCCAATTCCTCAATTGGATAGCCTCTATACCGAAGAATACCCAAATCTCCATCGATATAACTTATAGAAGAGCGAACTGGAGCTGTGTTGAGATATCCAGGATCATAAAGCTTTATTCCCTTGTCATTCTTCCCAGTTGTTATCTAAAAGTTAACATAATTTAAATTAGCTTTTTTTTGCTTCTAAACTGACAAGAAAGCAATTTTGTATTTTGCATAAAAAAATGGATATTTCGCCCCAACTTGTTTGGGACTAAAGGCTTGGTTGTTGTTGTTGTTGTATAAAAAAATGGATATTTCTCGTTCTTACATACAAGATCCAGAATTTTTGAGGTTTGTGTTGAAAATAAAAGATGATAAGAGGGGATTGATCTCAGCCACACATCATTGATCAATTAAAAATAGAATAGGAACACTGTACAGTACCAACGGTACAATAAAGAGCCGTTAGAATCTGTTTTGTATAAATAGAACTTAGGAACCTTGTAACAGTAGACAGAAAATACAAGAAAAGCATTCATAACTTCTGTTTCTCCTCAGAACCAAATAGTCTCATAATTCTCAACATGGTATCAGAGCTTCAAGCTCGATTCTGATAAATTCAATATCCAATAACCCGATAAAGCTTCCGATAAATTCTCAATCAAAACCATAAGCATTGCAAGAATGGATCAATGGGGGCAGCAATCTGACGAGGCTACCAACCCATCGAAACTCTCTCCACAATTGCTAAATGGCTCGAATTATATTTCATGGGCCAAATCAGTCTCAATTACCCTTAGCGGTAGAGGCAAAATTGATTTCATCACCGGAGACAACAAAAAACCAGAACCAGCCAATCCAGAAAAGATAACCGAGGCCGAGAAAATCCAAATCAGAAAATGGCAAAAAGAAGACCACTATGTAATGTCTCTCCTATTTGGATCAATGGAATAGCAAGTTCTCGATTTATTTCTCCAAAACTGCAACACATCAAAAGAACTATGGGATGAAGTTCAAACCTTTTATGGGCAGCGCAAAAATCATTCCCATGTTTATCGTTTGCAACTCGAAATCCAGCAAGAAAAAAAGGGAACAAAAACCCATTTAGAATACCTTGCATCTTTAAAGAAGAAATACGATGAACTTGATATCTATCGGCCATTCACAACCGACCCGAAAGATCTCAAAAAAAGAAAAGAGGAAGATCAAATTTTCTCGTACCTCGCGGGCCTTGATGCAAGCTATGAGAATATTCGGTCACAAATTATTCGAGCTCCCGACCTTCCCTCCTTTTCTGAGGTTGTAAACCAAATCCAACGAGAAGACTCCTTACGGGAGGCTATGGGGGGTCCACAAGCCAGCCATAGCGAAGGACACGAGCCCCACAGCCATGCCGTTCGAAACCCTGAGCCTCACGGTCATGCCGTCCAAAACCCTAGTTTTCAATCTCAACCAAATCGACCAAATCAAAAGGGTGAGAGATGCACTTATTGCAAGAAGGATGGCCATAAAACCGAGAGGTGCTTCTTTATTCATCCACACCTCAGACCCAAATGGTGGAAGGAGGCAGAATCAAAGAAGGGAGCCGACGGAAATGAGGAAAAGAAAAGAGAGAAGGAAAGGGAAGCTGTTTCGCGTGGGGGTTATGTTTCTCAAACCGGACCCGGACCTAAACTTCACTCATCCGGTTCAACCGAACCAAGCTTAAATAGAAACAGTGAGGGTTTTTTCGCTGGCGGGTCAAACGGGTCAGTTTCAGCTGATCAAATGCAACAGCTACTCCAACAGCTTTCTGTGTTGATTTCCAATCAAACTCAGATTCAAAGCTCATGTGGTACTGTTTCTTACTCTAAGAATTTTAATTTAATCGACCAAATAATTATTGATAGCGGTGCAACCGACCACATGTTTGGAAATGAAAAATTTCTTACAAATCTCAAATTGCCAAAAAATAACCAATATGTGATAATTGCCAATGGTATGAAAGAAAAAATAAATTGTGTAGGTGAAATTATTTTATGTAATAGTGATGTATTATTTTTAAAGTCTTTTCCTATTAACCTACTTTTGGTAAGAAAATTAACTCAAGAATTTAATTGTGAAGCAATCTTCTCTTGTAAAAATGTTGTATTTCAGGACCGGGTAACCGGGGAGAAGATTGGTGAAGGTTTTCTCGAAAATGGGCACTATCTTTTGAATTTACAAGAATTAAATTTTTGTGCTTCGGCAAGCTCAATTAATTATGTAGATGGCACAAACGACTTGGGCATCCTTCCGACAAGATTTTAAATTGCATCTTAGACATTTCAAAAAATGATTGTACTAATTGTGATGTTTGTAAAATGGCAAAACAAACGAGACTTCCTTTTTCACTTTCTAATAGCAAAAGTGAAGCTCCGTTTGATTTAGTACACTCCGATGTATGGGGTCCGGCCCCAATTAATTCTTATAATAGATTTAGATATTTTGTTATATTTATTGATGATTTTTCTAAAGCTATATGGTTGTATTTACTTAAATCCAAAGATGAGGTATTTAATTGTTTTCGCGAATTTCTATGTCTTATAGAGACTCAATTCAATACTAAACTCAAAGTTTCTAGATCGGATAATGGAACGGAGTTTATAAATAAAAATTTTGCAACTTTTTTTAAAGAAAAGGGAATTATACACCAAACAACATGCATAAACACTCCCGAACAAAATGGAGTGTCGGAAAGAAAAAATAGGCATTTATTAGAAATGACACGTGCATTATTATTTCAAAACAATGTTCCAAAAATATATTGGTCGGATGCAATCCTCTGTGCTACTCATCTAATTAATAGGCTACCTAGTGTTATTTTAAAAAATAAAAGTCGAACCGAAATTCTTTATCAACAAAAAAAGAATCTAGATTATTTGAGAGTTTTTGATTGTGTATGTTTTGTTCATATTAAAAGGAAGGATAAATTTGACTATATATCAACAAAAGCTATTTTTTTAGGATATTCATCTTCAAAAAAGGGTTATAAATGTTATGATCCAATTAATAAAAAAGTTTTTATATCTAGAGATGTAATATTTTGTGAAGATGAACCATATTTTAAACAAAATGAAATTACTAAATAAACACATAAGAACAATCAAGTAAGACCTATAGTACCTTATTTATATGATCTAGATCTCATACCCAATGTGAATTATGAAATTGAGCCGAATAATGATGAGGATGAAATAAATAATAATATTGATAATAATTATG
Source organism: Carex myosuroides (assembly GCA_028015225.1). Classification (NCBI taxonomy): domain Eukaryota; kingdom Viridiplantae; phylum Streptophyta; class Magnoliopsida; order Poales; family Cyperaceae; genus Carex; species Carex myosuroides. The sequence continues at coordinate 2,669,475 of CM051485.1, read as the reverse complement.
AGAATGACAATAATGATAATAATAATGATAATATGAGGAAGAAGAGAATACTATGGTACGAAGATCAATTAGAGTTCGCCAACCATCTACCAAACTTAGAGACTTTGTAACTTATACGGTACAATACCCTATACAAGACTTTATATCATATCAAAATATTTCACCTAAGTATCATGCATTTCTCACCTCTATTGACAAAGAAATTGAGCCAAGTAATTATAAAGATGCCATAACCAACCCGGTATGGTGCAAGGCCATGAAAGAAGAATTAAAGGCTCTTGAAAAAAATAATACTTGGGTAATCGTTCCATTACCAAAAAAATAAAAAACCTGTTGGATGTAAATGGATATACAAAACCAAACTCAAAAGTGATGGTTCCCTCGAACGGTATAAAACACGATTATTGGCCAAAGGGTACACTCAAACCTATGGTATAGACTATAACGAAACATTTGCCCCGGTGGCGAAAATGAATACCGTTAGAATTTTATTTTCTATCGCGGTAAACAATAGTTGGAATCTATACCAAATGGATGTAAAAAATGATTTTCTTCAAGGAACACTTGAAGAAGAGGTGTATATGACATTACCACCGAGCCATGAAATGGAAAATATCTCTAATATGGTTTGTAGGTTAAATAAATCAATCTACGGATTGAAGCAATCGCCTTGGGCATGGTATGGCAAACTTAGCTCTTATTTAATTTTATGTAATTTTAAAATTAGTAGTGCCGACCACTCCTTATTTACCAAAAGTGAGGGAGAAAATATAACCATTGTATTGGTATATGTAGATGACCTAATAATTACCGGAAACAATTTTGAAGAGATTAAAAAAATTAAATCTCAATTAAAAGATAAATTTGACATTAAAGACCTAGGATACTTAAAATATTTTTTAGGAATAGAAGTAGCTTTTTCAAATAAGGGTCTTTTTATTTCACAACGAAAATATACTTTAGAATTGCTAAAAGAAACCGGTAAAATAGGATGTAAACCGGCATCTACACCAATTGACACCAAATATAAATTAAATACCGAGGATGGTGAACCCTTAGAAGACATAGGCCAATTTCAAAGACTTGTAGGAAAATTAATTTATCTTACGGTAACCCGTCCGGATATTTCTTCTCGGTAAACCCAATTAGTAAGTTTATGCACTCTCCAAGAACACCCCATTTGGAGGCAATAAATAGAATATTGAGGTATTTAAAAAGGAATCCCGGAAAAGGCATCAAAATGATGAACAATAATTCTAACAAAATATGTGGCTATTCCGATGCAGATTGGGCCGGTAGCTATGATAGAAAATCCACCACCGGTTTTTGTACATTTGTAGGCGGGAATCTAGTCACATGGAAAAGCAAGAAACAAAATGTCGTGGCTCGATCAAGTGCAGAAGCGGAGTATCGGGCTATGGCATCCATCGCAAGCGAGTTAATATGGATTAAATAACTACTTAGAGACATGGGCATTAAAAGTGATCAACCTATGAAGATGTATTGCGATAATAATTCCGCTCGTCATATCGCATCGAATCCAGTGTTTCATGAGAGAACGAAGCACATAGAAGTGGATTGCCACTTTATTAGAGAAAAAGTCCAAGCCAAAGAAATAGAGACACCGTTCGTATGTAGCAAAGAACAACTAGCGGATGTTTTTACCAAAGGCTTGGACCCGACGCATTTCGAGACTATCACTAGCAAGCTAGGATTGTATGATATATACCTTCCTAGCTTGAGGGGGAGTGTTGAAAATAAAAGATGATAAGAGGGGATTGATCTCAGCCACACATCATTGATCAATTAAAAATAGAATAGGAACACAGTATAGTACCAACGGTACAATAAAGAGCCGTTAGAATCTGTTTTGTATAAATAGAACTTAGGAACCTTGTAACAGTAGACATAAAATACAAGAAAAACATTCATAACTTCTGTTTCTCCTCAGAACCAAATAGTCTCATAATTCTCAACAGTTTGCAATATTATTTGAACATTTGCAATTTATCCAGAAGATAAAAGTAGTTGATTAAAAGGTATATATGATCAAATAATTATTGTCCCCAACTCCATTCATTGAGCCATTTTTAAGCCTAAGAGTAACATACAACTGCAGTGCAGATAAGATGTCTGTTCGTAAGTTCATATGAGCTAACTACGAAGAGATCCGATTTTAATTAAGATGAACAAGTTATAGCATTTTTGTCATTTAATATTGATTTCATCTTCTTTTAGGATCTGGGGATTGTTTGAAAAGTGAGAAATGTAGGAGTTATTTGTGCATACTGATTACTAGGTGCAATTTGCAATGAAAAAAAAAAGAACCTAATGTAGTTGGTTTACAATAGGGTCATCAAGTGCAGTTAAAAATACCAAATGCATGCTTCTGATTTTGAATTTCAGACAGCTACTTTGAGGCACTGAACAAATTCAAATTTATCATTTTAGAACATTCAATTATAACACTCTTTTTAAGTCTTAACTTTGACTCCGTTAGATCACTCAATAACAAATTTCGTGTGTAAAGTCAAATTATTTTTGAAAAGTTTCCTAAATCTGTGCTTATATACGAAACTTTTTTTGAATAAAAATGATGGTCATGCCACCATTTGTATTGATTAAAAAAGGTTCGGTTACATGGGAAAAGTAACTACAAACTAAGTAAAAACAGAAAGGTAAGCTCAGACAGTTGAGCTAAAACATGAAAGGCTTGAAAATGACAGTAATTAAAATTCCACAAAAGGCGGGGTTAAAATGGAAAAAATTAAACTTAAACTAAAATGCCACAGAGGCCGAAGCTGCAGTTGATGGCCGTATATTATTTGTAATCTTTCATCTTCATATACATCAACTGCTCAGCTACCTCCTGTGCCAGCTGATGTATGTCTTTACTTGAGTCCCTGAAAATTCTTGCCCCACGCTCTCTCCACAGTATAAATTGTGTGACTAGGAGTATTTCTCTTGATCTTATGCTTCGGCCAGTATGTACTATGTCATCTGTAGGTCTTGCCAGTATCCAATTTGGGTCCAGAGTGAGCTCGGTTGAAGCTGCCACTTCTTCATACAGCGCCCTAGCGAAAGGGCATCTGTTGAACATGTGTTTTACTGTCTCTGCTTGCCTCTTACATAGCACACACCAGTTGGGCATAATCCATCCCCTTCTTATGAGGTTATCCAATGTTAGTATTCTATTCAATCTCATAAGCCAACCAAAAACCTTCATTCGTGGGGGCACCTTCAATTGCCAAATTCTGGAGTTGTTTGACCCGAGCGTGGGCCCTCCGGTCAGTAGCCGGTAAGCGCTTCGAACAGTGAAATTTCCTTTGCTGTCCCATCTCCACTGTAGTTCGTCCGGTGCCGAATCAATTAGCATGTATCTTGACAGGATCTGTTGGATCTCGGTCAATTCTCCTTGCGCCTCAATCGATAAATTTTGTCTGAGGTAGGCATGCAGAGACTGATCCACCTTTGCTTGTTTGAGGGTAATCTCGGCATCCGTTGCGTATGTGTAGAGAATAGGGAAGCGGTGTTTCATTGTACCCTCCCCCCAGTTTTGTTCCCAAAAGCCTATGTTAACACCATTTCCAGGTATGAATACGACTAACACATTGAAGAACTGTGATAGATTGTCATCTGTGAGTGATACTCCTATTGCTGCTGTGTTTGTTGTGGCAGTATGGTTATACATATGCTTCCAAATTCGTTCTTCCGGCCTTGCCCAATACCAATGCCATTTTAATAGCAACGCTTGATTGAACACTGATAGATCCTTAACACCCAAACCGCCCTCTTCCTTTGGTTTACACACTGTCTCCCATGCCACCAGACTCATCTTTCTTTTTTCTTGTGTTACTCCATGCCACAGAAATTTTCTACGGATCTTGTCGATGTCTCTTAGTACCCATTTTGGCATTTTGAAGACCGTCAAAAAGTAGGTCGGTAAGGCGGATAATACTGCATTTAACAACACAGTACGTCCCGCTATTGTGAGGTATTTGGCTGCCCAACATGCAAGTTTTTTATTCATTCGCTCTATTAACGGTATGTAGGCTGATTTAGGTAGTTTTTGGTTGGACAAGGGAAGGCCCAAGTAATTGAATGGAAACGTACCAATTTTACAGCCTAGTATATCCGCCAATGCCTGCTTGTGTTCGTTTGGTACTTCTGAGAAGAGTAGTTCTGACTTGTGGAGATTCACTGACAAACCCGAGATATTTTCAAAGGCCAACACCATTACCTTGATTGCCTGGAGTTGTTGTGTTTCGGGTTTGACAAAAATGATCGCGTCATCCGCATAAAACAAATCGGGTTTCATTCCGTTGTATGGCAATCGTATTGCTCCACTATTGACTAGCCTATCCATCTATCTTCCAAGGAAATCTATCGCAATTATGAACAGTAATGGCGATAGCGGATCCCCTTGGCGCACTCCGTGTCTGAGAATGATTTTTTTGCCAAGCAACCCATTTATGAAAATTTGTGATGAGCCTTGCAAAATTGATGTCTGCACTGTTGTGACAAAAATGGCAGGGAACCCCAAGTGATTTAAAATTTGTAGCAAAAAGTCCCAATTTAGCGTATCAAATGCTTTTTTAATATCAGCTTTGAACACTGCCATCGGAATGTTTGCTTTGCGAGAGTGGTGTAAGATTTGTTGTGCATATACAAAACCTTCCGTAATTTGTCTTCCTTTGACAAATCCAGATTGCTTGTCATCCACCAGTTCATGAATCCTTGCTTTCATTCTATTCGCCATAATTTTTGAGTAAATTTTTTGGATCCCGTGCAGTAAGCTTATTGGTCTGAAATCATTGGGTGTCAAAGGCGCCTCTTTCTTTGGTATGAGAATGATATGCGATGTGTTTAGCGGTGCCAGTGACTCCTGCTGCTGAAACACTGTCGTAAAACATCCATATAGGTCGGGTAGCAATTCTTGTAAGAAGGCCTTGTAGAACTCGCCCGTGAAGCCGTCCGGCCCCGGGCTCTTACCATTTGGCCACTGTGTGACTGCTGCCGTGATCTCCTCTAATGTTATCAGCCCGCCAAATTCACTCAGATCGTGTCTGGTCGGGTAGAGGCTGTCCCAGTTGATGGGCGGTGTCTCATTTGAGTCCGTACCAATTAAATCACAAAAGAATTTGAAGAAAGCTGCTGCCTTGTGTCGTTGGTCATTGTACTGCTGGCCATTTAGTTCAATAGTTGAGATTGTATTTTTCCTTTTTGCATTGGAGGCCAATGCATGGAAAAAACGAGTATTGCGGTCACCATCCGTTTCCCATTTTGCCTTCGCCCTTTGCCGCCATCGCTCTTCCTCAACAGTTGATAGTTCTGTGATTCGTTTCTTCATGATACAGGTTATGAATTTTTCTAAGGGTGTAAGTGGCCGGCTCTCACAGACCTTATCCCGCCATGTAATAAAATCCGTGCACACCTTAATTTGTGTCATCATGAGCCCGTATTCTTGCCTAGTCCAAGTCCTGATTTGCCTTTGTAGATTGCCCAATTTCTCATGTAGTTGCAGCGGTGTTGCTGCTGTCCCCTGGGTAGCCCAATGTTCTTTGATCATTTGTCTAAACCGGGATGATTTAATCCAGTGGTTTTCGAACCGAAACAGCCTCGATTTCGCAAACCCTGATTTTGCTGTGTACATCACCGGACAGTGATCCGATGATGTATTGGGAAGCGCTATCTGTTGGGCATTGACGTATTTTGTACTCCATTCATCGGAGACCAAGAACCGATCTAACCGTGCTAGGTGTGGCTGTGCTCGTTCACTCGACCAAGTGAATCACCGTCCGTTAAGCGGCAAGTTTATTAGTCCCAAATCCTGTATCAAGCTCGCGAATATGAAAGTGTGGCGCCATTCATTGGCATTGTCTGTTCGATCTTCCATCAAGACCGTGAGGTTAAAATCACCACAAAGAAGCCACGGGCTATCATCATTCGGTTTGGCCTGTCTCAATTCCTCATAAAACTCATTCCTGCCTCGGATCGTTGAAGGTCCGTAGACACCTGTTATTGTAAACAGTGCATTATCCTCCTGGTTTTTAAACTTCAATGTCAAGCAATAATTCCCTTTGATTGCTTGAAGTTGCTGAAATCTTTGACTTGGTCACGCCATTAACAGCCCCCCCTTGTTCCTATTGCGTCCAGTGTACTGAATTCATCCATTCTTCTTCCACAAATTTTGTTCTTGACCCGATTATCAATGGTCATCATCTTAGTTTCCTGCACACAAATAAAGTCTGGTTTGTGTGTCTTAAAGGTCTGACGGATAGCCAACCTTTTACTTCGTTCATTTAGGCCCCTCACATTCCACGTTATAAATTTGAAAGTTGTGCAATTCATTGAAAACTTGGAACATCAAATACTCCATTTCTAATCAAGACTGATACACCACCCAAATTCCCTACAATTCGAAATTCTCCTTCCTTTCTGCTAACCATGCTACCGCTTCCCCCTTCCCAATTGAAATAGCCAATCATTAAAAGAAAATTAAACTTCCTAAAACAAGATAGCTGACACTACTATCCTAGTACCTAGTGTCCCTGAACACCTTCAAAAGCTGTTGTCACTACGCATCCACTGCCTCTGGCCGAGCCTCCTCTGGACTCACGACCACCAATTTCTTAATGTTCTCCAGCAGTGCGTCTTCTAACTCGATTCCTGCACTGGCAACCACCGCCTCCGCCTGATATTCGGTTAGCGGGTTGAAATTCTCCCAGTATGCGGCCTGCACCTTGATCTCCACCCGAGGCTTTTTTTTGATTGGCACGCGACTCTCGTCCGTATTGTTTACATCATTGATTCGCTGCGCGCGCTGCAAGATGGTAACATACTTTCCCCCGTGCTTTTTCTGCAGCCGTGTGCTTTTCCGAACTCCAGTCTCCATGGGCAGTTCGAAACCTGGTGGCATATCTAGGCCTTCGGTTGAGGGTGGTTGATAAGTCTGATTCGGGCCTTCATCTCCTCAATGACAGGCCCATTGGTCGCCGGGCGGATAAGGGCTGGATCGGTTTGTGGGCCGTGTGCCATCGGTAAAGATGTGAGGAGAGAATGGAGTTTCAAAGTTGGGCCCATAAAACTGTTGAGCTCTGTTGGGCCCAGTTCGGTTGTTATTATTGAGCCCAGGAAAGTTGCATTGAAAGAGGTTGCCGCAATACACATTTCTCCAAATAACTTTGAGCATGTGACTTCCTGTATAGGCCATTTAATGCCCTCTGTGTCTACAGGCTTTTCATATAATGCCAAAGAGTTAAAAAGGAGACAGAGGTCTGGGTCAGCGGCCTTGTTTGGGAAAAAAACAGATGCCTTTTGTTGACCTCTTTCTTTCCCACCCCAATCTGAAATGTCTCCAGTTGGCTGATGCGTAATGGTCTCCAGTGGCTCGTCCATTTGTCTGCCCCTCTGCACCTCTCGTCCCCCGTTCTGGCCCTGGTTTGTAAAACCCGAGTTATTAGAATCTACCGCGGTGCTGCCGCCTTGCGGTGTCTGGGATTGAGGTGTGGTGTAGATTCTGCACCGGCCATGACTAGGTCCTCCAAAAGGATCAGCGTCATCATTGATGTTGGTTACATCGCGTGGTATGTCGGCTGTACCGTCGTGCATCCAGCCCTCAAGAACTACATGAACAATTGTTGTGTTTGGCTCTTCCAATAGATCAATGGTTTGTGGAATAGTGATGGGATGAAAACAACCAACAAGGATCCTGATCTCCTGATGGTTACCGTTTGTAAAAAAGTTCTCCACACGGAGGAGATGTCCAAAGCCCGAGACCACTATGTCAAGGTCGTGTATATTCCAGTTATGTAGTGGAAGGCCGTAGAGTCTCAGCCGGGCCTTGTGCGTAACCAGGTCGTACACAGCGCCCATGCCCGGGGACCATGCTACCAGCTGTAATTGCACGTCTGGTCCCAAGGTGAATGCACAAACGGCAACCGCGTGGTCTCTGAGGTTAGCATTCGGGAAGCGAACTATGAAATCACCGTAGTTTTGGTTGACGCGTGATACATGGAAGTCTCTTGGTTGTAGATTGAAATAGTAGGCAAGTTTGACGGTCAATCGATGTGCCAGGTATCGGGTTATCTGATGAGGTCCTGCCAACACCATGGCCGACCTTTCCAAGAAGGAGTTAACTGTGCGCAAGGGACCTCTCGGTGGCAGGAAAACTCTGATGGATTCCTTTCGACCCACATCCAGGTCGTTCGGATCCATGAGGTCCATCGCTGCCCAGTTGATTTTGTTTGCCATTGAGCCGACTGGATGTGTGTGTATGGGTTTGACTGGTTTGTTCTTGTGTGTTGCATCCTGTTGTTGCTGTGGCTCAGTTTTTATAGGCCGGTGAACTGGTCTATTTGTGCCTGCATTGATGGAGGGTGTCTTGCATTGCTTAGAGGCATGCCCTGTTTTTTTGCAAAGGAGACATTTAATTTGTCTGCGACAATCCTTCTTTTTATGACCTCGGAGAAAACAGTGAAGGCACCTCCCTTGTTTTAGAAGCCATGTGCGTTGCTGTAGAAGAAAGCTGCCTGTTTCTTCCTTCAGACCAGCAGGTTTTGGTGTGGGTTTTCTTTGGTTAAGCTTTTCCTCTGTCCCTATCTTTGCCTTTGCAGCCGCATTGTATGTTTGCTTCATCCCATTAATATGGCTACTACATTGATTGTGTTTATGTCCATCTCTGTTGCAATGTAGGCATTTAATGGGTCTCTTACACTGTTGCTTTTTATGCCCCTTAAGGAAGCAGTTAAAGCACCTTCCTTGCTGCCAAAGCCATGTGTGGTCCTTGTTGGTGTTAGGACCTGACGGATACCCTCTATCTTTGTGTATAGAGTTGGTTTTCTTTCGTTTGACTAGCGTCCAGCCTTCGTCTTCAGTGACGGTGTTGTCAGCAGCCCAGCTATGCCAGGTAAGCTCCTTGGGTTGGGTGTTGTCGCCATTAATGTGGTGGTTGGGACGTGGGTGTGAAGTTAGTGAGGCAGGGACAAATGGTGCGTGGTGTGTGACCTGTGGAGCGTGGCTTGTGGCCCGTGGTGTAGTAGTCTGTGGAATAGCTGGTGATCGGTGTTTTTTGACAACCTCGGCAAAGGAGGCTTGTCGGATCGAGGCCGCCGTTTCTTCCTATCGCCAGCTGAATCGCCCTCCTGTGCTCCTGTCGCGCTTCCCGAGACATATTCTCTCTTTTACGATCCAAATATCATATTCGACTATAACTCTTCTTCAGACAACAAAAACAAATGTATATTCAAATAAACTCTTTTACGAAACTTTAACTGAATAAAATAAACTCTTCAATCAGCAATTCACATCCAAATATCATATTCGACTATAACTCTTCTTCAGACAACAAAAACAAATGTATATTCAAATAGATTGGGAAAAAATAAAACAACCTTCCTAAAATCAGTGGCCTTAACGGTGCCTTGTTCTGAAACCTTGATTTCAGAGCGCTTCCCAGTTCTCCAGTCAATGACAGTCAGTGATCCGGAAAGGTTCGGCGGAGCGCCGTCTTCTGCGGACACCGGAGAGAGCTCCACGATCGGCGTGACATGGCCTGAGAAGGAAATGGCGGTGAGGTGGGAGGAAATCGCCGCGAGGCGCGCTGGAGGTTGACTGGACTGGTCTATTCTGTTGGCCTTCGCCATGTGAAAACATGGTTCTGAAGTAAGGAGTAACGTGGAGGTTGACTGGACTGGTCTATTCTGTTCTATTAATTACTACCAATAAAAAATTTCCTGGCTCTTGCTCCCTTTCCGTAGAAGCTCTGTTGGAGCTATAAGGTCAGAGGTGAATATCCTTGTAGCTGGAATCAAATAAGGTAATGGGAACTCCAGCCTCAACTACCTCAATCTTGATTCTAGCTAATAAAAAACAAAAGTAGCTACAGGTGAATATCCTTCTAGAAATATGGCCTCAATCATGGAGATCCCTTAATCCACCCTGGGTGCCTACTAGTAATGTATTATTTTATCTCCTATCAGACGGCGGAATTAAGTCCGTTTTACTCCCACAAGACAAGATGATATTTAATACTTTGATAATAATAATAGAAATACTTTAATTAACTTCAAACAAAAAATTAAGAAAAGAGTAAATTATTTTAATTTTGTTGAATATTTTTTTAGACGAGCAAATGCTCCTCATATTAATAATAGAAATATTATTTTGTAAAGAACGATATCAAGGGCAACAATAAAAACAAGAACAATTACAAGAACTAAATTTCTTATATCTACGGTGATTTAACCTCAAGCAACAACAATGAGCTTCACTACAATAATGGGACAGTATCTGCGAGGAATACTGTCGGTATGCCCTCACGGATACTCCCGTCGCTAACAGAAAAAATACCTTTCTGTCGGTATACCCTCACGGATAATCACTTTTTATACAAAGCTTTCAATAAGTTTTCTTTACCAATTTCCTCAGACGACCAAGTATACTAATTAAAATAATAGCTCTTATAATAAAATTTAATATGTGGTTGGCCTAAACTGATTTAGGAATTTAGCAATGAAAATATTAATATTCTCTCTTTCTTTTTTTCTTTTTTGATATCTTGACAAGTTGCTCTGCCAATGTTTGAAAAAGAGAGAGAGAGAGAGAGAGCGCTCTCTATCTTTGAAGTTAGCTAATATAATTAGAGGAGAGTTCAAATACCTCATGTCTTTCATGTTTCACATTTTATATTTTTGTTTTCAAAATTCAATAAGCCGGTCCAAACTACTTAACATGTTTCCCATATTAAAGTGTGCTTAGAGATAAAATTTTACATTTTTTGAAATTTATTTATTATTATTTTAGATAGGTACAAAATTACTGTTTCTGGACTGTCAAAAAACAAAATCGATTTTGTACATATCTGAAAAAATAGTAAACAATTTTTACAAAAATATAAAATTTATCTCCTAGCATATTTAAATATGAATATCCTATTAAGTGGTCGAATCGACTCTTTAGACTTTGAAAACAGAGATATAAGATGTGAGTCATTTAAACCCTCTTCATATAATTAAGAATTATATGATGTTTACAAATTCATAAACTAGCATCACTACCCCCATTCCCGCCACCCCCCCCCCCCCCCCCCCACACACACACACCCCCAAGCAACCACCACCACCACACACACCAGTCTAATAGCCTGAGGAGAAATTCATTCATTTCATGTCCGCAATAACTAAATAGGCGAGCCGCGGGACACAGAGAAATTTACTTGCAGATAAGATTTTTCTTTTATCAAAGATCCTAATTGGTTTTCCCAATTCATTATTAATCAATGGGCCGGGCCAAGATCCAATTCCACCGCTTACTGCTTTAAAAGAGATTCGAGGCCCTATAATGGCGAGAAGAGAATTCACATCCTCTCCATTACCTGAAAAGGATATCTTTTACAATTAGTGGATCTAGACCGTTCTTTTTAACTTGACACGAATCTCAAAGCCCAATAATACTGCTCCCTGTGCTAGCCCGAATCCTAAAGTGACTGAGATTTAATCTCAAACCGTAAAGTAAAGGGAATTGTCTACGGTACCTGGGAGGAGTTAGATCCGTAAAAATATTTAGCAATTAGCTCTCCTCTTACGCCGACCCAAATGGACAAGTATCCTCTCTGTTTCTGTAAAAAGATTCCCTTCCCTTTACGGTTTGAGATTAACATTCAACCGCTTTGGGATTCGGGCTGACGGAGGGGCAGTATTATTGAGCTTTGAGATTCGTGCCAAGTTAAAAAGAACGGTCTAGATCAAGTAATTGTAAAAGATTCCTGTTACGGTACCGGGGAAGATCTGAATTCGACCCAAATACCCACAAAGATTCACACAGAACAGCACCATGTTGCCAACCGAAAATGGCACTTCTGTTTTGGAGCCCAAGGAGGTATCTCTAATGTTCGATTTCATGTAACTATGCTATATCTGTGATTGTTTTGTCTTTGAATCTTTCCTTTTATTTAATACTATCTTTGAATTTTAGAGGACATCGCCGTCTATAACGAAAGAGGAGCTTGGACGAGCAACTTGGGCTTTGCTTCACATGATAGGCGCTCAGGTTTTTCATTTGCTCGCTCTTTATCATATTTTATTGCACAAGTAGTACATAAACCTTCCTAATTTTTTAAACTGATAATCTTTTTTATCATATTTAGATGTAAACTAATTCAGTAATAGCATTATTCACCACTGTTCCAATTAACACTCTTTTTGCATTATTCCCATGAATTATCCCGAATAACATTGTTCTTGCACTATTCCTTGGACGATCCAACCACACCCATAATTACTTAATAAGAAGAAACCGTGACTGATGACTTACCAGAAGTGACTAGGTGATAACTGTTATAAAATATATGATACTCTTTCAAAGTTTTGTAATTTCAGGGGTAATTTGCAAATACATTAATGTTTAAATTTTTTTGGCAAATTATTTGAAGAAGTACTTTCTCAATGCAAATGTTTCTATGTTTGTAGTTTTTTTTACAGCAGTACTTATTTTTTTTTTTTCTTTGCTGTTTTCAGTATCCAGATAAGTCAACAGAACAGCGCAAGACGGATGTGACTAATCTGGTATGTGCATTTTATCTTCAACTTACACTGTTTAATTTTGATTTGAGGGGCATATTGCACCAAAAAGGGGGAACAAAATGGGAAGAAGAAGAGGATAATTGCAACCCATCAGAACTGAACACTTCTAATTAACTAAGGGCAACCATCTACTTGTTATTTGATGCACAGATGCACATATTATCACGGATCTACCCTTGCAAAGAATGTGCAGATCATTTCAAGGAAATCTTGAGGTAAAGTTAATTCCTTGCTGCTTGGCAGGTTAGATTCTTTACTGATGTGTGTAATTCATTGGATAATCCCCAGATGATCAGGGCCATCCATTTAAGATTGGATGGTCAAAATCAGGCCTCAGTCAGCAGCTATATATCCAGAATATGTCAGTTCTGAAAAACATGGTTCGGATCATACTGGAACCATGCAATGAATAATAAAATGGAGTATAAATTAAATGAAATTTTATAGATATTTTTTGTCTCAACTTTTCCCCAGGGAGAATCCCGTAAATGCAGGGTCGAAGCATGAATTTTCTCATTGGCTATGTCATGTGCATAATATTGTAAATGAATGGTGAAATATGAATTATTATTTTTTTTTCTCTTTAAGCATGTGTGCTGAGTGCTGACTTATAGAAAAGATTTTTTTATTTCTTGTATAAAAAATTATATGTAATATGCAAACCTAAAAGATACTAGTATTTGATGTCAGATCCACGTAAACACGTTTTCTTGTTATATATTTAACCTCGGTAAAAGGGTGATCGTCATGCCAGACCAATCGTCATGCCAGACCAATCGTACCATATAATGTTGTGTAATATAAATGTGAAGAAAATAAATCTGCTGCAATCTCTGCAATCTCGAATCCAGTGAACAGTATCCTGAAATTCCTGTAATCTAGAATTTAGCCGTCCAATTTTTTTCGAAAACACATCTCAAAATAGTTGATTTTTACGTGCACGCATTTCAAAATTAGTTCGATAGCTAGATTCGGATTGCAGAGATTTTAGAATCACTGTTTACTCTCTCGGTTTAGAGCAGATTTGGACTCAAATGTGAAATGGTGTTTGCATGTTGATTCTCTACCCTTTTGTGACTTTTATACGCTAATCATCAAATCTATTTTTTTGCTTGGTTAAGCTTGGATTTGTGTTAACCCTTGATGATACAATCATTTGGCTTTGTGCTCTGTTGGTAGCGTAATATTTAATTTAGGAAAAACAACAAAAGGCGGTGCCGCTGCCGCTTAAAGAAAAAAAGGGCGATTCAGAAATCGCCGAAGTCGATATGCTCCCGGAAAGTATCCAATACCGTAAAAGATACCTTTTTGAAATTAATTTTCACCGCAGAGGCAGTATTATGGATATTTGAGATTCGTGCCAAATTAAAAACAACGGTCTAGATCTAGTAAATGGTAAAAGATTCCCTATTACGATACCGGGGAGGATCAGAATTCATATGCTCCCACCCCTCGTCTCTTCGCACCATCTTGTTGAGGAGTAGGTGCTTCTGTTTAGTTGATTTAGTCACTGTTTTTAGTATTTTTGTTTATTGAATCTGGCTACTGCTCTTGGTGTTTTCGTTTAATAGATCTGACCGCCATTCTCAGTGTTTCCGCCTCGTAGATCTGATCACTGCTCTACATTCTGGAAGTTTTTATTCTCTAAAACAAGTGGTTGTTTTGCCTATCGTCATAAGATAATTGGTTCGTTTTTTCTTCTTGTCTTCAGCAATGGAAGAGTGAGTGGTACGAGCTATACATATAGCTATTATATTATATGCTTGTTGTTTGTGTGTTGTTATTTGTGGTTTTGTTAGTTGTGTTGGTTCTTCCTCTCCTCTTTCTTCTCGTCTTCTCCTTCCCGCTCTTCTTTTTTTTCTGCTCTCCTGTTTCCAAGTTACTTTTCGGGTTCTTACAATAGCTGTTCTCTATTGGGATCTCTGAGTGGTGACTGTCCTGGTCCGGTTGATTTAGTTTCCGGTCCGTTTTGATTCAGTGTCTTCTTTGCTGCACAAGTTTGTTAAAAAGAACAAAACACAATATGCGCATAAAGAAAACAATCACTAAACTCCTATCATTACATTCAAATAAGGATAATTAAATTTGTGTTCACATAATACACATTGTGCATTTTTTAGTTTGTGTTTAGCTGAATGTTTTTAAAAACAGTTGTTGTCTCATATTATGTTTTAATTTATTACTCTAATAGTATATGTAGTACTCGTTACGATATAATTTTTTTAATATGCTACTTTTTTTGTGCTTAATAAAATACACGCCTATAGACGGTTTGACAAAAAAAAAATTTAATATTTAATTTAGGCGTGAACCCAATTGACTGCCAAAGGAGGAATCGTATTTTATATCACGTCACTAGGCAAATTAACATCATGTACGAGATTAGATCAGTGGATTTTAAAAAAAAAAAATTGCTTCAAACATGCCCGTAGGCAATCAACAGTGGATTACCATCTCAATAGTGAAGCTTGAGCCTATTTTTAATGTTTTTTTTTTCTCTAAAATAGCGACCTTAACGCATTCTGACTACAGGTCTCCGTCACGATAGCACCGCTACAACATTTACAAAGAATAATATTACTGGGCCCGTTAATAGGCTGGGTCTGATCCGTTAAAAACTTCATGGCCAGGCCCAACATGACAAAATATCTGAAAATGAAGAATAAATGCAATTATTAAATTTTATGAGTTTCTAATTTAATTTCATTTATTTGCAGGTTTACACCAACAAGAAGAAAAAGGGAAACGAGGGAACTTGCTTGAGAACTTCAATTAAAATTTGAAGGATAGAGAAAGAGGGGTGGAAGTGTAAATGTTACTTTCCCTTTCCAATCATTTCTCTCCGTTCCTCCCTCCTCATCTCTAATTCGATGCAAGTTGATTTTTCACTCTGCAAGATCTGTTAACGCCATCAGATCATAGTTCCAATTATTAAATTGTGTTAGTTTATTTGCATCCTGACATTTTTTTTTAAAAGTCTTTTACCTCAATTTAGGAAATTTTCTTTGGAGATCAAAATACTTTGTATAATTTTACAAATTATTAACATCTTTAATTTTTTTTTGGCATGAAATGAAGAAAATCCTCCAATCACTCTTTAGTGTAGGTACGAACATATAATTAATTCTCTGCACGAAGAACAACGTTTTAGATTATGTTTGGTTGGATTGAGAATAGACTATTTTTGGGGTTAGGTTATTCGGAATAGCCTATTCGGTTCGGTGTTTGGTTGGGTTAGAATAGCTAGAATAGTAAATCCAAACTTTTTATCTTATTAGAATAGGCTATTCCTAATAGTTTTGAAATTTGACTATTCTAATAAGACAAACAATAACTATTCTTGATTTGACTATTCTAACCATTCTTGTTTTACAAATAAACATATCCTTAGTGGAGTGTATCATATGTGAACCTTATTCATCTTTAATTAGATTTTCAAAAACCAAGCCTTCAAATGTTTAACGGCAATTACCGATGAGTTGTCATGAACGGTTTAATCAGTTTAATTATCGTTTAGTTGCTATTTAACAACAGGTTATTATTTAAGGTCAAGATTGGTTGTGGAATAAGAGTGACTCTATGGTACTATGCATAATACAGATTGGTCTGTAATACAGATTAATATTTTCGTTTTCAAATTCTAACGGTCGATCCAAATCGTTCAACATGATCCCCATATGATTATGTACATGTGGACTGAATTTTATATTTTTAGAATATTTTTACTATTTTTTAAGATAGGTAGAAAATTAGTGTTTTTGGATGGTCTATAATTTTCAGATTAAGTGAGTTTCTATCTATCTTAAAAAATAGTAAAAAAAATCTAAAAAAAATAAAATTCGGTCTGCAAGTACATATTCATACAGAGATCATGTTGAACAGTTCGGATCGACCGTTAGAATTTTAAAAACAAAAATATTGATCCGTATTACAGACCAATCTTTGTTATGCATAGTACCATAGACTCATTCATGGAATAAAGTTAACGAGGATTAAATTATTTATTCCATTTTACTCCTCATATTTTACACATCATTTGATAGTTTAAGTCATGATTTAAATTAATCTGTTAGGAGGAGTAAGATGTTGGAAAATAAACATATACTATTTTGAGAAAAAATATGGGTCAGGCCCATATTTGATTCCATTAATAAAGATTACAAAAGTTTTGTAATACGGAAAAATACAAGAAAGTTAAAGTGCTCAAACCACTGAGCTAAAAACCGGAAAAAACAGTAACAGTAAAGAACAGTAAGAGTAAAAAAGGAGAGAATAAACAATAAAGTATTTATTTTGAGGCCTCTGTCCTGTCATGCTAACTCTCCTTCACATGTGCTTTAGATGCTTTGTACCGGTACCATATTTTTTGTACCGGCCTTCGCCTTGTTTAAACTTTATCAATTTTCTTCTTGCCCCTCTCTTCCATGTTACTGGAAAATAAACATATACTTTTGAGCCTTACAGACGGAGTAAATACAATAAGTGTGAAGCAACTTGAAAAAGTACTAAGAGTAACTTATTTCGATTAACTCATTTCTTACTTCATCTTACTCCTTTTATTTTAGTCCTCATTTAACGGCTTAAGTGTAGAGTAAAAAGATTACTCCACATTTTGCTCCACAATCAAACATGGCCTAATTACATTTTTTTTAAATACTTGTCAAAAACCTTTGAACCGTTAATTTATTCCAAAAGACATTGAATCATTTCTTATATCCAAAAGCTAATTACTTAGTATTGATAAAAAAAAAAAAAAAATCATGGTTCGCTTCCGGGAAAGCTATATATGCATCACCCAGCACGACCCAATTACACTTTTTTAGGGGGAATGATAGTTGGAGCAACCTAGTAGGCTAAAGGAACAAACTAAAAGATATCGGTTGCTTATAGGACCCAAATCAAATTTCAATGACCAGTTTATGATATTGAGCAAAATTGGGTGTACTTGGAAAGATTATAATTGATTCCCACATCTAAAACATGTTCAGTTTGTTCTCCTCATTCATAGACTCTAAAATTGCCTTTTGTTATAATGCAATTCATCCCCAAATTTGTCATTAAATCCTAAGAAATATTGAACTGTATAGAATAAGTTAACACTTGTCCTTGTGTACATTCATCTTCCACTTCTACATGACCGAATGTAGCTACTCTTTCGGTTATACACAACAATATTCTGATGAATTGTTTTATATTAATGTAAATTCACATTTTTAATAGGATAATTAATAGCTACAAAGCCATATTGGAATTGGGGCCGCTTAACTTTGAGGACGAGCTATTAATTTGAAGCATTTTGCTTAAAATGCAATACAACTAGGACTAGTTTTAGGACTCTATATATATTGAAAAATATTTATTAAAGATAGAATTTATTTTTTAAAATTGTAATAAATGCTGTCATTATAAAAAAAAATATTTACAGAACGAAATTTTAATGTGTGATTTTATAATAAATTAATTAATTTTGTATGCTTAATTGGGTATGCACATTGTATACTACTTTTGTCAGATATGCCCCGGTTGGGTATCTTTGTATGGTGTTAGGTGGAGTTAGTAATTTAGGGCCTTGTAAATATTTTTTTTATCAATATATTTGTCAACGGTAATTGCCGTAACTATAAAAAAAGTTATGAGTAGAAAATAAAATAATGTTCAACCGTACAATTATATTTGATAATAATTAATAATTGACCTAATAATTAAAAGTACTTGATGACTAGGCATGTTTTTGAAATCTCGAAATTTAATCACTTCATGAAATATCAAATGAGTGTTTACTTATTTTACATGAGTATTCATAGCATTTTATTCTAAATTATATAAAAAATTACCTATAAATTAACACACAAATTTAAAAATAAATGAAAATCAATTGACCTCATTTTATTATTAGTATTTCCGCACCTACATCACACAAAGGCTATACGAAAGCTTGTAGTAAAACAGATGTTGGCCCTCCCTAGATAGCTAAGTATTAGGTACATACAGCGATTGGTTTTTATGGAAGTTATTGTTCAATTAATTTTTTCAAGTTTAGCAGTCTCTCTAAATATTCGGGGAAGAACTCACAGAAGAAACAGGAGCTATAATTGGAGTGGAGTAATGAATCAGTACTCACCAGTCACCGGAGTGATCTCATGGCTATAGGCCATAGCCGCGTGGAGTAAAGAAGAAGTTCCATCTCATCACCTAATGATATTCTCATCTCTAATAATTAAGATAAGCTACGTACCTATTTCTTTGCTTATAAGTTATAAGCATATTTCATGTACCATGCTATATTGCTATAAATATTTACGCCAGCAATATGTCAACCCCTATATGCTATATGCATAAAATATTGAAAAGAACCGGGGTTAGTTGACATGGGTTGCCTAATTCGTCCGATTATCTAACAATAGGAGTTATCAAACATCAAATTAACAAGCGTCCCCCGAAATTGCATTAGGTGAAATCTACAAAATTCCAGAGGATCTCTACTACTTAGCCGCATGGTCTCATCATATTTGCTAAATAATTAATAGAAGCTGGTTTAGACATGGGCCCCTGCTTGTTAAGTTCAATATCTCAGTTTCTTCAATGCTAGCGACCGAAACAGCATAGATTTGAGTCATTTGATTTGACCCCTCTCTCTACAATCTTATTTGTTTTTTATTTTATTTTAATGTTTCCTCGTGAAACACTATAAATAAACAAATTAAATATCAAAGCTTTATAAAAGCAACTGCATTGTGGGCCCGACATGTCAGTGGCCCCCACGAGGATACATGAGGAAAATAATTAATTCATCTTTCTCCCAGGCGGCAGCCTTCCCCACCCCACTCCCTCATCAGTGCCGTTAACCGCTCCCAAATCAAATCTATTGTATACTTGCTCTATTGTATTTCGTTTTCCGGGTCAGATAATCACAGTATTTAACCCGCTGCATAAAAATTTACAGTTACTTTCCTGATGTACCATACCATCTTCTCTACTACACACACTTCCCTCCCTCTCCTTTCTCTTTTGGACCGCTTTCGGCTTTCTCTCCTTTCCTCTCTGTAAACCAAGCACCTGACCTTAGCCTCCACATCTCTCTCTCTCTCTCCCTCTCTCCCTCTCTCCAAAGTAACCACATTGTAGCTAAACTTAGATCTTTCTCTCTCTCGATCTCTCCAGATCGGCGCTAATGGTGGTTGCGGCCACCACGCCTAAGCTCGCAAAAACCACAGCCCGCCACCCCTCTCCTTCCCCCATTCTTTCTTCCTCCGATAACAGCGCGTCCAAAACTCGCTCCAACTCTACTTTGCGCAACTCCACTTCCACCTCCAGTTCGACCCGCTTCAGCTCCCCTCTCCCTGCCCGCTCTCTCTCTGCCACCCGTACCCGACCCGCTAACGCCACCGCCAGTACTACTTCTGCCACCACTACTAGGAGCCTCTCGGTCTCATTCCAAGGCGAATCCTTTGTGTATCAGACTACCAAATGCAAAGACTCAACCCCTCCTGCCAGAAAACCCTCTCCAAAGCGACAGCAATCGATTCAAACCCCCAATGTGGCACCAGGTTCAGCCCCTGGTCGACCAGCAACCCATTTTCCTTGGCCCTCGGCCAAGATGCACTTGTCAAACCCCATCCCACTAACCAAAAGCTTGGATTGCTCTCTGACAAAGAGAGGCCCTGCATTGGCTTCGGCAATTAAGTCCCTCCGCCGGTCGATGATGTTTAGTGATGAGGTGGTGAGGCGCAATTCATTTGACTCGACTGAGTATTTCCTCTCTTCTGACACAGACAGCACCTCTTCTGGATCATTGGAGACATCAATCGCGCCAAGGATGTGTTTCCCTCCTCCAAGAGGGGGTACTATTCCAGAGATTAGCAATACTCGGGTCAAGCGGGTTGTAGAACCCAATAACCCGGTGCGAAAGCCAACAATGGCTGCCTCCCCGTTCAATGGGTTGAACCGGTTCAGTGGATCTTCTCCAGTAAGGCGAACGTCAGGCCCTTCTAGGGTTAAAAATGGTCTGTCTAATGCAAAAGTGGTTTCAGAAAATGTAGAAGGGAGGAGAAGGAAAAAAACAGAGAGCAGGATGGAAGAAGAACATTTACTGAGGGTTTCATATAGTAGGCATTTGCAATGGTGTTGCATCAATGCTCAAGCTGATGCAGTTCACGCTGTGCAAAAGACAGCTGCCGAGGTTAGTTTTTCCTTGTAATTTGGAAATATTTTAGCAAAAAGGAATTGCAAAAACTAAATGAATATTGATAGTACCGTATAGTATGTTCTTGTGCTCACAATTTTCACTTATTTCTTTATTTTATCTTAAATTTACAGAGATGTTTGTATGATGCATGGATCGCCATCTCGGAGAAGCTTGATTCAGTGATGCTTAGAAGGCTGAAAGTGCATTTGTTGAAATATAATTTAAAGCTCATGACCATTTTCAAGGGACAGGCATGTGTTTGCTTTCTTTTCTTGGGTTCACTGCAATTCACATATTGAGATTATCTCGTAGTTATTTAAACCATTTTTATTTGAAGATTCGTTTATCTGACCCCAACAGCAAAAGCCAGCTTTGGCAAATGACAACCACTTTAATGGCAAACTTAAGAGTTCCTTTGTCGATCAATTAATCACCCCCAAAGATGTTTACCATTAGTATAATACTTTTGTGGAAAATGATGAGCTTCTATTTTTTTGTTTGAACATTTTTTTCTACTGTTATTTTTCATTGGATGTTTAATTTTATTTAAGAAAGCAAGAGAAATGACAAAAATTAAAGGGAAAATTTTGGTTTTTGCAAAAGTTCCACTCCAAATGTAAATTGAAAGTGATACACTCATATTCACAAGTCATAACCCTTATTAGAGAAAATAAAAATTAAAAATGGTTTCTAATGGATGTTGGGATGTCACATAGAAATTAAATTAGTTTGGAGGTTTCTCTATGATCTGTCTCTTGTTTAAAGTTGACTTATTTCATACACTGGGGTTGTCTCTTTCAGATGAGATATCTGGAGGAATTATCTGTGGTTGATAGAGACTACTTCAGTTCTTTGTCTGGCCTCATTGATGCATTAAAGGCTACAACTCTCTCTCTTCCTGTTACTGATGGAGCAAAGGTTTGCAATGAAAAGACATTAAGAAAATATAATATAATAAAGAGTCGTGGTTAAATTACTTATTATTTGCAATATTGTCCTAGATCCAACAGATAATAAGTTTTTTTCCTATGCGACAGGCTGATACACTAGAAGTGAAGAATGCAATTGGCTCGGCAGTTGATGCCATGCAAAGTGTATCAAGGTCTATTTGCATGATGCTCTCCAAGGTTAGAAAAGGAAATTCTGGAAATTTTGTTCTGAATGCAATTTTTTGTTTTTGCATATTCTGTGCTTTCAGAATTACGGATAAAAAATTTAAAAAAATTTCAGGTGCAAGAGACAAAGTTTTTGGTGTCTGAGCTAGCTGATGTTGTTGTACGAGAGAGGGATTTAATTCAACAGTGTAGAGAGCTTTTGTCCACAATAGCTGCATTACAAGTGAGTTAATATCCTCCTTAAAAATTTCTTTTTTATCATGCACGAATTTCAAGGCAAAATGCGCTGCTGAACAATTTAAAACCCTTACAAAATCAAATATACTCGTCTATAAGGAATATCATGGCATGTACTTTATCAAAATCGAACGGCATAAAATTTGCTCATTATTGCTATTTGGCTGTAGAAGTATCTTCAAGAGCATTATGGTCATTGAAATGCACCTTTTATGGAACTTATCTTATAGAGAAAAAATGTAAAATTTGAGATGCCCAAACTAATTTTGAAAATTGCCTCCAAACTTTAAATTTGTGAAGAGGGGGAGGAGGTGTGGATGTGTTGTGGCATAATCCTTAGTTGAAATGAAGAGGACTTAATATGTATCCAAAACCAACAAATTAATTTTTTTTGGCAATGTGGATCTATTGGTAAAGTTGACCTGACCTGCTTTTATATCCTAATTAAGTGACATGTTTGGTTCAACTCAGGATTTATGACCTGATGGCAGGTCGAATTGGCCTGACAGAATCCATTGCCATTCGTAATATATATTAATACTGATTGAAACTTCTCCAACAGGTCAAGTATTGTAGCATGGAAGGGCAGAGATTACAACTAACTCACCTGAAAGAAAGTGCTATGTAACATTAACTGTTTTTATAGGAAAGTTGAAGACACCAATTTGGTGAACCTTCTAATCTGCAAATTAGGTACGAGTGGTTTCCTGACATTGCTGCACTGCAATCTAAATTGATGTTAACCTTGAGGAGCTAATTTCCCAAACGGCAGGTCCATTAAATTTTGAGAAATATCACATGATTTGCATTTTGATCCCCTGGAGTTTTAACTGTATCAAATTTGTTTCTTAATATTATCTATCAGCAAGATTTTATCCACCCTCCAACATGATTATTTCTAATGGCTGACTTGGAAAAATAATCTTTCTCAATGCTCTAAGGGATCATAAAGCTGTTATAAATCTGAGGAGAAATGGGCACAACAAAGCTCTAAGGGACCATTTCCCTAGCATCAATGGTGGTCAATGAAGGGTAGTTAACTTGTGTATTTATTGGTGTTCTATGCTAGAATCTATCCTTGTGTGGTGTTTTTGAATAGCTTTAGTCAAGATGGTCTCTTTTTGTTACTTATCTATTCAGGTTTGTAAGATATTGCTCGAGTTTGTATAGTGTGCTTAGTTTTTTTTTTTTTTTTACTAGTTTGTAAAGAATTCTGCTTATGTCAGATGACTTCCACTTATTGATGTATTGCAAATTTGTTTGGTTTGATTGTACAAAATTGTTTAGTTTACCTATGTGCTGATAAAACTTTTCATCTGTCTGAAGTGATGCCAGTCCCAACTTTCTTATTCCTGGGAATGATTGATTTCACCTCTTGAGAAACAGCCTTGCTATTTTTGCCACCTTTTTTGTATAACAGCCAGGTGACGTGGTGATATACAAGCAGATCAGGAAGAAAAGCAAATAATACAAAATATTCAGGTATATTATGCTAAGTAGAAGCATCTCCTGTTTCATGGGTAGATTCGTTGGGGGCTGGTTTGTAGTGTATCTCACTACAAACCTATTTTGTATAAGGTTATATTTTGTAGTGTCTTGAAATTAACCTTGGTTGTTATTATTTAAGGCG
The DNA here is from genome assembly GCA_028015225.1 of Carex myosuroides. NCBI lineage: Eukaryota > Viridiplantae > Streptophyta > Magnoliopsida > Poales > Cyperaceae > Carex > Carex myosuroides. The sequence continues at coordinate 2,645,727 of CM051485.1, read as the reverse complement.
AAAAAAAAAAAAAACAAGCCTTCCAAATTTTGCTTCTGAAAGTTGCTTAATTAACTCCGAAAGTGTACTTGATGGTATTTCAAAAGTAATAGTGTCAAGTTGCAAAATTTTAATTATTTTGAATTTGTTAGAATTGCTTTCGCCGAAGTCCTTTCTTTGATATCACACACCAAGGAAGCAAGTTCTTACCTCTCATGAAAAATCGGACATTACAATATTTTTCTGCGTAATTTTTACGGACAGTGCTACGCGTAGCATAGAGGCCTCCGTGCTACGGCTCAGTTTTTGAGTTTTCAAAATTCTAACGGTCAATCCGAACTGTTCAGCATGATCTCCATATGAATATGTACTTGCAAACCAAATTTTACATTTTTTAGATTTTTTTTACTATTTATTAAGCCACTTTGAAAAAACACTAATTTGTACACAACTGTAAAATCTGGTGGACCATTGGATCAGCGATTTTTAAAGTGGCTTAATAAATAGTAAACAAATTCTAAAAAATGTAAAATTTGGTTTGCAAGTACATATTCATATGGAGATCATGTTGAACGGTTCGGATCGACCGTTAGGATTTTGAAAACTCAAAAATGAGCCGTAGCACGGAGATGCCCTTATATACGCGTAGCATATTATCTAGATTCTAATTTTTACTTTAAATTTGATATAAATATTTACATACAAAGTATTTCCCTACATAATTTTTGTTTTAAGTTTTTAAGTTAAATGCAAATATTTACATACATTAGACTACAGTAGACAGATAAAATACCTGATACGGAAGCAAAATTAAAATTATGCACCTCATTTACCTTTTAATTACTGTTGATGGAAATCTTCCGGTATCTGATTCATCTGAAGTTTTCATGTTGGTGCGGCAACGTTACCAATGGTACAGCGGGTTTGTTTGTAATCAGGTTAAAACGGACCGTTCTACATTTGCAGAGCACGAAAAGGCCAGGAAATATCCAAACAAGAAACCGGTGGGCTACCCATCGACAAAATTTAGTATTTAACGCGAGCGTCAAACATGGTCTAGGATTTAGATCTTCTGTACATCATTACGTGTAGATATTTTGTTGAAGCACTCAATTAGTGTTTAGACTGTACGCCAATACAAAAGTTGCACGGATGAGGCATGCAAGCTTTTGATCCAGCTATTCCAACCAGAGACTTGTGGAATATTGCAGTTCGGTTTTGAGATTCGTTCCGGATTAAAACGAACGACACAGATCTCATTCTACATGGTCAGGTATTGCACTGGATCTGAATTCCCTGTTTGAGAATAGGCCATCACATCGAATTTTCCCATTGAGAAACTTGATCCAATCGAATTGTTCTGAGTGTTCGTTTTCTCCTCCGGCCGCCGCTTCCAGATGAGATGGGCTCGCCATGCCTTCCACTTTGAGACCTGTTTTGGCACAGATTCAATGACCACCTTCTCCCTTTCTCCCTCCGGTCTGATAGCTCTGCTCACCCTTCTTTAAGTTGCGATGGAGATAGCGATTCCAACACCTGCTTTCAGTTGTATGTCCACGATGCATCTATCAAAACTATTCTGCTACCTTGTCGAGAGTTGGTACGCCTCATGTACCCTTGCTGTTAACTGATTCCACTTATTTCATTCTTATGCCTCATATCTTTTGCCTGTGCCAGAATTGATAAAGGATCCATCTTTTATATAATTGATAAAGGATCCACTTTTTTTAGAATTGATAAAGGATCCACCTTTTCCCCCCAAATAATTCCTCATTCCGTTCTCTCCAAATACACCATATCAGGTTTCAAAGCAATATCGGGATCTGCTAATCTAGATCTTTGACAATTTGTCTGAGTGCTTGTGGAAATTAAGGGGATGTGCTCTACTTTTAATGCTAACAGGGAGGCAAACCAAACGGCTCCAGATAATGGGCAGAAAAACTACAGGTGGTTCAAAATTTCATTCTCCTCTCTGCACCTTGTACATGTTGGACATAAGTCTCTAATTCTTGTGTGCATCACCTGGGCTGTTGGAAGTGCGTTATGCATCTCCATCCAGATGAAGGTTTTGGTACGAGCCATTACCCTTTTCCACAGTTACTCTGCCTACTGGTGGTAATTGTTTTGTACCTACCAGATCTTTATCTTAGTTTTTTTTTTTCTGATTTCAAAATCTGTAAAGATCAGACTGAAGCATCTATTGATAACAGCACTGAAACAAACAAAGAAACTGAAACCAAAACTGATCTCAACTCGCTTGGCATGCTCCAGGTGTTGGGTGTGCCAAAAAGGTTCTTGGGGACGAAAGATATCAGCGAGGTGCACGTGCTGCTCAAGGAGTTGATGAGGAAGGCAAGGAGACGGGATCACATAGCCTATATTGATCACTTTTCAGGTACTACTTGATGCTTTTGCATGATCATGATCCATATGGAGTTTTTCTGTGTGTTTCAATTAGAGTAAGATTGTGTTTTTAGAGGATAATAGGTTTTTATTAATGACAATTTTAGGGAACATAATTTTTTTTTCAGTTCTGCAGAAATCATTCGAGTTTCTGTTTTTTCTTTTAATTGAGCTCAAGTAAGCCTAAATTAAATCCTTGAGATGCATCTTTGATAAGCCCACATTTGGGCTAAATTTCATCTGATCATATCATTTACTTCATGAGTTTGGCAAAAGAAAAACAGTGTTTTCACGTGTTCTAGCATAATGTTGAAAGGTCATGCAGGTCCTGAAAAGAAATAAATGTTACACATACCCTTAACACTTTCAAAATTGTATATGATATTTCTGGGGTACATGAAATATACATGATTTCACAAGTGTTAGGAATTATGCATGAAGGGGGTTATGGAAGGGGAGTTTGTGCCCCATTTTCAAATTCCCCTTCACTGCTATTTCTTTCAGGCAGCAAGAGGAATATACAGCCTGTTTTTATTTCTTTTCTTGGCCGACTCAGTTTAATATTTCAATCAGCCTCTCAAATACTGCACTAGGACCAATTTGGCAGTTCCCAGAATTACAGTTTATAACGTAGCACTACATCACTGAGTAGAATGATTATAACCAAAGGCAGTTAAGTATACACATGAATATTTTTGCAATTTTCTGGATAATAGGACCCTTTTATAATTTCTTCTTCTTTTTCAAAATAGTTCTTTCTTTCGGCTACCTCACTTCTCTCCATCTCGACGTTTACTTTAGAGTTCTGTGATCCTACCAAGTTTATACAATGATAGCTGGAAACAGGAATAGTGATGAGCTAGACGCCATTAGGGCAGCAGTGTTTAAACCCTCCGAAACCCCAGACGAACAACACTTTGTTAAGATTAACGGGTACGATTTTAATCATGGCCTCGATCTTACAGGTCTTCTTAATTCCAAGGTTCCAGGCTTCCAACCTCGGGGATGCCATCACCGTAGTTAATCAAATGGTAACTCTAGTTTTCCTTTCTTTTAAAAATAGTGTAGATGTCAGTTTTTGAACTCCGCTTGTGTAGCTTCTACGCAGCCTGTCCCAAGCCAGGAAAAATGAGGAGGGTTGTGATAAGGCGTGGCAAACCAATGTAAAAAACACAGCCTCTTTATGGAAATGAAACCCTACCGTATCTACTTTGGTTTTGTGACTCCGGTTGGGTTTCATTTCTAGCCTACCCCAACTTGTTTGGGACTAAAGGCCTAGTTGTTGTTGTTGTTGTTGTCAGTTTTTGCACAGCCTGGTAGTTGCTTTTCTCATGGTTAATGATACTTTTGAGTCTGTTTGTGTATTTTAACCTTGTGTTTACTAAATATGCCGAGTTTTACTTCACTGTATAGACCACCATTGGGCTTACTAATAATGTAAGGATTTCTATGTTTTATTATCCTAGATCATAACAAAATTCAAATTATTTTCTGTAATAAAATTTCTGTCTTCGTTATGTTTTATTGTTTAATATTGACTTGCAACTTTTAAAGATAGATTCGAGGTTGTCTCATGAGAAGCCAGCTGATGATTGATTGTTCATAGATCGATCCAGCCTATAGAGAATCTGTCAAATGCAAGATTTTTTTGGGATTTGGGATGTGATCAGGTTTCTGACCCAGCACAGAATGGTTAGTAACTTCACCTAGATTCCAATTTTGTTTAGACATTTTATGGAAGGATTCATGCTGCTTGGTGCTATTAGAACCTAAATAAAAGTGCAAGCTGCTAGATTTTGTGGTCTCCATTTGTAAAAGATAATGTTAATGTACCCCATTTGGTATCAGTTGGTTGGCTGAATCTGTATAATACACATCAAATTATGTGACAACAGATAGAAAATATATTTAATGAAGCTCAATTAAGCCTAAATTAAACCCTATATATATGCACCTGAATTAACCCTTGAACAGGAATATGTGACAAAAATACTGATATTAAACTGTTAAATTTTTCTCTGTTGTTTTATAGGTCTGTAGCAGTGGATGTTCAATTAGTGAAGCTAAAAGTCAAGCGTTAAACTGATTACATATCAAGTATCTAACAAAACTGGTAAAGAGAGAAGACACACATTCTAACGGAAAGACAAAGACATGCTCAATATTTGATGACGGACAGAATTGCTTTTAACTTCTCTAGTTTGTCTTTTTGTTGATTTGGCACCATTGCTTCCTTTGATTGAGTAGCCCACGTCTTAATGAGCTCCTCTAGTTCCTTTCCAAACGGTACTATCTTTTCATCCTTCATAACATTGATAAAATGCTCTCGCACCCTCTTAAACCTTGTAGCCTCGCATATGAATAAGCACACAATATCACAGTACTCTTGTGTTTTGTGGAACGGTACATTCATGCCTTTTGTTTCAAATTTGAATGCCCTTAAATTCAAAAACAACCCTTGCAATATGTTAGTATTGACGCAAATTTTTGACAATCCCTTACTATGCTTGTCGTATCTACTTATATAACTACAATTAAATGGCAAATTTTTGGATCCTTTTATATGTTCTCTCTTATTTTCTTGTGGTATATATTCATACCATTGCCCTTCAGCAGATTTGAATCCTATAAAATATAGGTCATACTTTCTAAAGAGAAGTGGCAACAACTCTGGTTCTTTTTTATCATTTTCACGATGCACTATTATCTTGAATAATGGCACAACCTGCCCCTCTGCTGGACGTGGTGGAAGTACCACAAAGCCATTTACTATTGTGTGCTTCAAATGGACTTCTAATGCACTGGTAAGTTTATCTATTGATGTATAGTACCGTACAGTTTCATCTTCTACATCTCCAGATGCATCGATAAACCCATCAGATCCATTGCCATTTAGTGTGAGCCCGATCGTGAATTCTGGACGGTCTGGATCCACAAGAGGCCGTGGAGATTCCATTCTTTTTTCTTTTGTCTTTTCTGCAATAACAATACTAATGTAAGATTCTATAAGTTGAGTCATTGAAATTCAAATTGGTTCTCTTATAAGAAAGAAAGAGTGAAAGTAAGGCTTATATAGCCTAATCAGTCCAGCCAGTTTGGTTTCATTGATTTCAAAAAACTGAGCAAAGGTATCCAAAATAATACCTAAATGTGTGATTTGGTGTAGGGATACCTTTTCTAAATGCCATAGCATACCAATAGCATCCAATTGAAATGTTCGGTAACATTTGAATACCAGCCATATTTGGTTCTGGCCTTTCTGATGATCCCTACCTTTTTGAATGATCCTTACTTGTGAGATCAGAATTACTTTTTTAGACCGGTAACATTGTTAGGATTTATTCCTTCGAACACATTTGATCTTCTATTTCTATTTTCTTTGTGGTCATTGCCTTCCTGCTTCAGGATTGCTACCAGTGGGTAACATTTCAAGTATCCTAAATTCCAATTAAACCCAAGTACTAATACTTAACCTAATTACCAAAAGTTACTTAAGAAATAAGAAGATAGACAAAAGTGATTCTCTCTTTTAGTGCAGGAGTGTGAATTTTGTTTGAGGTTTTGCGAAATGGAGATGTCAGTAAGCAGTATGAGTTCAATGAACCTCAAACCTCAAACCTAGAGGCTAGGCTTCACCGGAAATCAAAAAGTGAGTTCAATGACACAAGATATACCTGACTTCCTCTCCAGATTACCGTACTCACTAAGAGACTTGATTGCTTCCTATCAATCGATTGCTTAATCCCTCTTCTTTTGAAGTCTACTATCTATCCCTGGAACCAAAAAGGAAATCCCGCCTGCCCTTATTAACCATGAGCAGGTGAGACATACGAGTGAAATAAATCCCCCATCAAGTAAGGATGTAGCGCTCACAAAAAGCGCCAGATTTTGGAAGTCAAAGCGGTTGACGCTTCTGGTTCAAGGAAAGGGCAAGTGTTCAGTTGATTAATGTAGGTTTAATATTAGGTTCTGGACGATTTTAAGATTTAGGGTTCATTATTTTGTTTCAATTTTATCATTTAGGATTTTGAGGTAATTGTTTGTGTCAGTGATTTTCAAGATTTGGCGTTTATGATTATGAAGAGACGGCTGATTTTAGGGTTTAGGGTTTAGTGGTTATGATTTATGTTTGTAGTTGTTTTAGGGGTTAGAGTTCGTGGTTTTGATTCAATTTTGTGGTTTAAGATTTACATTGTGATTCAATTTTAGGAAGATTCTTCTGATGAAGATGAAAGCAAAGATGAAGAACCTACCAAAACTCCTAAGAGCAAAGATGTCAAAATGGTTTATGCTCAACAAACTGTCACAAAATCTGAGAAGAAAGTGGTAACTAATACCTTCTCAAGTGCAATTTGATTTCCCAATCTGTAATCTTGTTCCCAACTTGCAATTTTTGTGCAACCCTAAACCCCAGCTAGCAATCGAAGTCAGACTACAAGCACTATTTTCGTAGGAAATTTGCCTTACATAGTTGAAATAGATGAATTGTATGCCTATTTTCCTTTTCCTTTTCCGTTCTCTTTGACATTATAATTGATTTAATTCATCTAGGTACTAATTTTAATTTAGGGACTGTTATGATATATCAAGAGAAAGGAAGCTAATCTTGGGACAATTTAGAGAGGATAAAAAAGAGAGAATTTTTTGAAAACAAATTGCATAAATAGGTGAAAACTTTGATCTTGTTTAAGTTATACATGTGGCAGTAGCCTAGAAAGAAGGATTTGGAGAATTATATATGTGGCAGTGGCATAGAAAGAAGGATTTGGAGGCACGTTGTAAAAATTGTGCAAAATTTGAATTTATGTAGCAAAAAGTTAATTATAAACCTTGGCTCAAGCTTAATTCAATTACCAATTCCCCCTTTATATATATGATATATTTTGTTGCCTCTCATGACAGGCATGGTTCTTAGATCAGTATGGGGTACTGTAAGACAAGAAGAAACCATATCCTGGTGCTCATCAGTGCATGTATGTGCATTTATTTCATTACAATTTTCTTTTTAGGTAATTTCTGAAATACCCTACATAAACAGCAATAACTTGTTTTATCCAACGAGAAGTTTCGATATAAGACTGAAGGGGTAAATTTTCCAAAAAGGTTAAGAAGGGCTAACTTGACATTTCGATTTTTACTTTTTAGTAAAAGCATACAATGTAGTATCTTATATTTTGTTAATTTAGATAGTAATGTTTTTTCAATATTTTCTGAATTTTGCGCCAAACATTCTTGTGATAATTTGCTTGCTGATATTGCCTTGGTAGTAGAGAAGCTAGCAGCAATAGGGGCAAAAATGGTAATTATAAGCAATTCATCAAAAAGAGTAGTTCTTACCGATGATATGCTTAAATCTCTTAGGTTCGACCTGTCTCTCTTCCTTGGGGCTGTTACCAGTGGAGAACTAACCCTTGAGGTATTATATTTTATTTCATATAGTTTAGTAAGAAAATTTACCTTTTGTTAGATCTAGCTCTTAATGTATAATTATAAAAGTGAATTAGGAGAGATGATCCCTGGTTTGCTGCTCTGGGAAGAAGATGCATCCACATGACATGGAATGATCGAGGGGCAATCTCTCGAGGTAGTCTAATTTTGTTGTATTCTATATTAAATTTTCTATTTTAGCTTAACATATGTAATAATGTGAATTATTGCAAATGCTTTCATGTGTAAATTATCGTAGGGATTAGGTTTAGAGGTGGTGAGTAGAGTGGATATTGCTGAGTTTATACTGGCACATGGCGCTGAAGCACTAAGTTTACCATCTGGCGGTTCAAAACCTATGGATTTGGTGGGTCTTGAGCAGATTTAAGAACTATGTGCAAAGAGAATGAAACTGATACCTATGGTGGTTGCTAATCCAGATTATGTCACGGTTGAAGCACGTAACTTGCGTGTGATGCCTGGTACTTTACTATAATTCTATTATTTCTTTTGGCTATTCCATATAAAATAGTATAATACCAACCAGAATGAGGCTACGACACTATGCATAGCGCACAACCGGTGATTTCAAATGGTCGATCGAATCCGCTCAACATGATCTCCATATGAAAATGTACCTGGTGATTAAATTTTATATTTTTTAGAATTTTTATACTACTTTTTTAGATAGGTAGAAAATCACTAAATTTTAATGGTCTAGAATCTTGAGTCCGAATCCTCTGAGGTAACAGAATATTTGAGTTTTAATCTGGACTGTCCAATCATAATCCGAGTCAATCCGGCCCGAGGTGGAATGCACGGGCCCTTTTAATATTCATGCCAAAGTAGATCGGACAGTCCGAATCTAAACTCAAAATTTCTATTACCTCAGGGATATGAATTCTAGAATCTTTAGATCAAGTGATTTCCTAGCTCTCTAAAAAAATAGTAAAAAAAATCTGAAAAATGTAAAATTTGGTCTTCAAGTTCATTTTCATATAGAGGTCATGCTGAGCTGTTCGGATCAACTATTTGGACTTTGAAAATGGAGATGGAGCACAGGATTTGTCGTGACTGTATTGACAAATCCATGTGTTTAGGGTATGTAATATTATTTAGCGAAGTGTATGTCCTATAAGGATAAAATGGTCAATGTGAAGACATACAAGTTTACTCTGGTACAAATGCAAGCTGGTATACTCAAATACAAACAAAATATGTAAATAATAAATCATCCTTTTTTTGTAATGGCATGTGGTACCTTAATTATGTTTTTCTTGGTATTTAGAAGGGATGAGTTTCTTTCTTTTGAGTTGTAATAGCTGGTAAATATTTGACTATATCACTACTAATTTATAATCCTTTTTTACCAAGAAAAAATTGTTTAGGGTATGTTAAGGGTAAAATGGTCAATGTGAAGACATAAGTTTACTCTGGTACAAATACAAACTGGTATATACACAAATAGAAAAAAAAAATATGATCTTTCTGAATACCAGCCATATTTGGTTCTGGCCTTTCTGATGATCCCTACCTTTTTGAATGATCCTTGTGAGATCAGAATTACTTTTTTAGACCGGTAACATTGTTAGGATTTATTCCTTCGAACACATTTGATCTTCTATTTCTATTTTCTTTGCTGGTCATTGCCTTCCTGCTTCAGGATTGCTACCAGTGGGTAACATTTCAAGTATCCTAAAGTCCAATTAAACCCAAGTACTAATACTTAACCTAATTACCAAAAGTTACTTAAGAAATAAGAAGATAGACTAGTACTAGTATAACAACAAACATAGCTTCTAGACAAAAGTGATTCTCTCTTTTAGTGCAGGAGTGTGAATTTTGTTTGAGGTTTTGCGAAATGGAGATGTCAGTAAGCAGTATGAGTTCAATGAACCTCAGACCTCAAACCTAGAGGCTAGGCTTCACCGGAAATCAAAAAGTGAGTTCAATGACACAAGATATACCTGACTTCCTCTCCAGATTACCGTACTCACTAAGAGACTTGATTGCTTCCTATCAATCGATTGCTTAATCCCTCTTCTTTTGAAGTCTACTATCTATCCCTGGAACCAAAAAGGAAATCCCGCCTGCCCTTATTAACCATGAGCAGGTGAGACATACGAGTGAAATAAATCCCCCATCAAGTAAGGATGTAGCGCTCACAAAAAGCGCCAGATTTTGGAAGTCAAAGCGGTTGACGCTTCTGGTTCAAGGAAAGGGCAAGTGTTCAGTTGATTAATGTAGGTTTAATATTAGGTTCTGGACGATTTTAAGATTTAGGGTTCATTATTTTGTTTCAATTTTATCATTTAGGATTTTGAGGTAATTGTTTGTGTCAGTGATTTTCAAGATTTGGCGTTTATGATTATGAAGAGACGGCTGATTTTAGGGTTTAGGGTTTAGGGTTTAGTGGTTATGATTTATGTTTGTAGTTGTTTTAGGGGTTAGAGTTCGTGGTTTTGATTCAATTTTGTGGTTTAAGATTTACATTGTGATTCAATTTTAGGAAGATTCTTCTGATGAAGATGAAAGCAAAGATGAAGAACCTACCAAAACTCCTAAGAGCAAAGATGTCAAAATGGTTTATGCTCAACAAACTGTCACAAAATCTGAGAAGAAAGTGGTAACTAATACCTTCTCAAGTGCAATTTGATTTCCCAATCTGTAACAATTTGATTTCCCAATCTAGTATAACAACAAACTGTCACAATTTGATTTCCCAATCTAGTATAACAACAAACATAGCTTCTAAACAAAAGTGATTCTCTCTTTTAGTGCAGGAGTGAATTTTGTTTGAGGTTTTGCGAAATGGAGATGTCAGTAAGCAGTATGAGTGAAGTGCTGAAATTACAAAGGGGCTATTATTGTAATTTATAGAGTTAATTAGAATTGTAGTTTTGAAATTGCATTGTATGATGTAATGAATATTTAAATTAATACAAATGTTTCTCCAAACAAGACAGTGATTCTCGTTTTCTTATGGAAGAAAAGATTTGAAATAGAAATTTTGCAAATTTCGAAGGAGATTTCAATTTGTGAGAAATGTACCTCGCTGAGACATGCGCTGAGACATGTGAAAAGGGAGAACGACTCCGCTGTGAAAAGGAGAACGAAACCACTGTGAAAATGATTTTTTTAGATAGTAATTTTTTTTCAAAAAAATATAAAATTTGATCTCCAAATACACAAGTAATGGTACAGAGCGGGGTAAAAGGAAGGTGACTTTACTGCTTTTTTCCGTTTCAATAGGTTCTTGGGGCAACAGCAACAGGCGCAGGCTCAGTTCGAGTCACAAGCTCAAGCACGGATCTAGTCTTGTTCTTGCTCAGATTGAAGCACGCACAGGTTGAGAGTCAAGTGAAGCTGGCCGCTATTGGTTACCTAGGTTTCTCTATCTCGGAACACTCTCTTTTCCTATTGAAATGAATATCGTTTACTAAGAGAATAGATGAGATCCGGTAGACTGAGATCATGTTGAGCTGCTATGTTGCATGATACGCCGATTTAGGCACCGTATCGGTATCGGACACGTATCAAATACCGATACTTGTTCGATACGGCATCGATACGTATTCGATACGCCAGCTGGCGTATCCGTCTACATGGCGTATTCTTACTCGGTCGATACGGTCACCGATACTCCGTTGAAACTCACGGATACGACGGGATACGTGTGGATACGGTGAACCGCGCCTGCGAGCTGCGCCCGTGAACTGCGCCTACACCAGCAAAAATGGACTTTTTTTTTCTGCCTCACGCATGAATCGAACTGGGGCTTTCCGTTGAGGGATCAAAACCTTAACCACTACACCAAAGTTTCCTTTGTGATATATTATAGTAACTATAGTATTTAATATATTCTTATGTTGTCTTTATTTTTTATACAAATTTGATTTAAGTTATGATTATCTAAATATAATATATAAAATAATATATAATAAACGTATCGTATCTTATATTTTAAAATAATATATAATAAACGTATCATATCAAGATAATGTTAACAATCGGCAATCGCTACAAGTAACATTTAATTTGAAACCAACCGTTTGAATTGTAATATACATCATATGTACGATACACATGCATGACGAATGATACAATTTGATGAAATTTGTCTTACATAAAAAAGAGAGTTGACGGTACATATTTCTTTTATTTTATTAAATGTCATTTAAGGAATTTTAAATTTATTATTAATTGATTGATCATTTCTATATTTCTTTTCATTTTTTACATCAATTATAATTGATTGTTGCACTGCTTGTTATGCTGCGAATTTGCTTATAATTAATTGATTTTCTTTTAAATCCTAATTAGTTATTTATAACTAACAAGTGCATATTAAATGTGTTTTGATCACATTTAAATTAATCACGGGATTGAAAATCTGTTTTGATCACCTTTTTAAATGTGATTAATTTAAAAATTGATTGCATAATAATGTATTAGTCAATAATGAGAGCAAACAAAAACCTTAGTATGTGAGCATAAAAATATGCCAAGATGATTACATATTTTTAAAATTACATCACATCCAAAACTTATTCTCTTCTTCTTGTCAGAAATACCCGTGCGCTTCCAGTCACAAATGATATAAAATACAAAAAACTTATCCTAATTCTAATTGACAATTCATAATATAAGTCAAAACATTGTTCTCATACATCCATAACAATTACCATTATAAAAAGGCACATATATAATTGCAAAAGAACAAATCACAAATGATATAAAATACAAAAAACTTATCCTAATTCTAATTGACAATTCATAATATAAGTCAAAATATTGTTTTCATACATTCATAACAATTACCATTATAAAAAGGCACATATATAATTTCAAAGAAAACAACATTCAAAATCTTAACACGATATCCTTTCTCTAAGGTGCTTAGCTACAATAGTTGTATATTCCTACAAAATAACATAAGGTGTGTTACATATTAATTGAAGCATTAGACTTTGGAGAACGACCATAACATAGCATCCTAACCCCTATTATAATGGTTGCTCTGATTTTCTTGTTTCTTCTTGATAAATAAAATTTAATCAACAACTTAACCCCCCCTCAACAAATATCAAAAACATCATACAATCACCGCACAAGTCAAATGGTACCAAGAACAGAATTATGTTCTTCAAGTCAAGGCAAGAACAGAATTACACATAAGTTGTAAACATAATCACTTTAAGTTGTAACATAAGTTGTAGAATTACACAATCCATAGATATTTTCTTAAAAAAAAAACATATTGAAAAAGGGCGAATAGCAGACAAAAGAAACAAGTATCCTTGAGAAGCGTGCAAACAAAATGTCAAAATATATGTATACTGAAAAATGATAATATCATATTCATGGGACAATCCAAATTTAACAACTTATCCTTCCCTTCAGAAATTTTTCTCCATATATAATAAGCCCAAAAACACATAAATTAATGCTAACAAAAAATCTAAAAGTAAATCTCTGGCATCATGCTGTAGTTTTAGCATCCCGTGAAGTTCATTTCGCAAAAAAATTCATGCAAAAAGTTCATCAAAATGCATCAATTAATAGGAGCATATGTAGCTCTACTGCCACCCCTCTAGCCTGGTAACCTTCTCACTATAGAATCGAGTAAACTCTGCAAGGGAGAGACAACAAAAGGATTTATCATTTTATGATGAAACCAATAAAAGAACAAATGAAGCACTCAGCTCATTCAAAATTCACTTAAGAAAATCATTTCTTTCTATTATATATACTTTCCAATCAAAAATTTGAAATAAATTCAGTTTTTCTCTGTTTAGTTTCTAATCAATAAAGTAGAGTAATTGTCACATGTTGAAAATGGAATCAAGTTGAATTGTTCAGATCGACTATTCAAACTTCGAAAACAAAATACTTTCATATTTTTTTTTCTATTTGTGTATATACCAGTTTGTATTTGTACCAGAGTAAACTTATGTCTTCACATTGACCATTTTACCCTTAACATACCCTAAACAATTTTTTCTTGGTAAAAAAGGATTATAAATTAGTAGTGATATAGTCAAATATTTACCAGCTATTACAACTCAAAAGAAAGAAACTCATCCCTTCTAAATACCAAGAAAAACATAATTAAGGTACCACATGCCATTACAAAAAAAGGATGATTTATTATTTACATATTTTGTTTGTATTTGAGTATACCAGCTTGCATTTGTACCAGAGTAAACTTGTATGTCTTCACATTGACCATTTTATCCTTATAGGACATACACTTTGCTAAATAATATTACATACCCTAAACACATGGATTTGTCAATACAGTCACGACAAATCCTGTGCTCCATCTCCATTTTCAAAGTCCAAATAGTTGATCCGAACAGCTCAGCATGACCTCTATATGAAAATGAACTTGAAGACCAAATTTTACATTTTTCAGGTTTTTTTTACTATTTTTATAGAGAGCTAGGAAATCACTTGATCTAAAGATTCTAGAATTCATATCCCTGAGGTAATAGAAATTTTGAGTTTAGATTCGGACTGTCCGATCTACTTTGGCATGAATATTAAAAGGGCCCGTGCATTCCACCTCGGGCCGGATTGACTCGGATTATGATTGGACAGTCCAGATTAAAACTCAAATATTCTGTTACCTCAGAGGATTCGGACTCAAGATTCTAGACCATTAAAATTTAGTGATTTTCTACCTATCTAAAAAAGTAGTATACAAATTCTAAAAAATATAAAATTTAATCACCAGGTACATTTTCATATGGAGATCATGTTGAGCGGATTCGATCGACCATTTGAAATCACCGGTTGTGCGCTATGCATAGTGTCGTAGCCTCATTCTGGTTGGTATTATACTATTTTATATGGAATAGCCAAAAGAAATAATAGAATTATAGTAAAGTACCAGGCATCACACGCAAGTTACGTGCTTCAACCGTGACATAATCTGGATTAGCAACCACCATAGGTATCAGTTTCATTCTCTTTGCACATAGTTCTTAAATCTGCTCAAGACCCTCCAAATCCATAGGTTTTGAACCGCCAGATGGTAAACTTAGTGCTTCAGCGCCATGTGCCAGTATAAACTCAGCAATATCCACTCTACTCACCACCTCTAAACCTCATCCCTATGAATAATTTACACATGAAAGCATTTGCAATAATTCACATTATTACATATGTTAAGCTAAAATAGAAAATTTAATATAGAATACAACAAAATTAGACTACCTCGAGAGATTGCCCCTCGATCATTCCATGTCATGTGGATGCATCTTCTTCCCAGAGCAGCAAACCAGGGATCATCTCTCGTAATTCACTTTTATAATTATACATTAAGAGCTAGATCTAACAAAAGGTAAATTTTCTTACTAAACTATATGAAATAAAATATAATACCTCAAAAGAAATTCATGGGTTAGTTCTCCACTGGTAACAGCCCCAAGGAAGAGAGACAGGTCGAACCTAAGAGATTTAAGCATATCATCGGTAAGAACTACTCTTTTTGATGAATTGCTTATAATTACCATTTTTTCCCCTATTGCTGCTAGCTTCTCTACTACCAAGGCAATATCAGCAAGCAAATTATCACAAGAATGTTTGGCGCAAAATTCAGAAAATATTGAAAAAACATTACTATCTAAATTAACAAAATATAAGATACTACATTGTATGCTTTTACTAAAAAGTAAAAATCGAAATGTCAAGTTAGCCCTTCTTAACCTTTTTGGAAAATTTACCCCTTCAGTCTTATATCGAAACTTCTCGTTGGATAAAACAAGTTATTGCTGTTTATGTAGGGTATTTCAGAAATTACCTAAAAAGAAAATTGTAATGAAATAAATGCACATACATGCACTGATGAGCACCAGGATATGGTTTCTTCTTGTCTTACAGTACCCCATACTGATCTAAGAACCATGCCTGTCATGAGAGGCAACAAAATATATCATATATATAAAGGGGGAATTGGTAATTGAATTAAGCTTGAGCCAAGGTTTATAATTAACTTTTTGCTACATAAATTCAAATTTTGCACAATTTTTACAACGTGCCTCCAAATCCTTCTTTCTATGCCACTGCCACATATATAATTCTCCAAATCCTTCTTTCTAGGCTACTGCCACATGTATAACTTAAACAAGATCAAAGTTTTCACCTATTTATGCAATTTGTTTTCAAAAAATTCTCTCTTTTTTATCCTCTCTAAATTGTCCCAAGATTAGCTTCCTTTCTCTTGATATATCATAACAGTCCCTAAATTAAAATTAGTACCTAGATGAATTAAATCAATTATAATGTCAAAGAGAACGGAAAAGAAAAAGGAAAATAGGCATACAATTCATCTATTTCAACTATGTAAGGCAAATTTCCTACGAAAATAGTGCTTGTAGTCTGACTTCGATTGCTAGCTGGGGTTTAGGGTTGCACAAAAATTGCAAGTTGGGAACAAGATTACAGATTGGGAAATCAAATTGCACTTGAGAAGGTATTAGTTACCACTTTCTTCTCAGATTTTGTGACAGTTTGTTGAGCATAAACCATTTTGACATCTTTGCTCTTAGGAGTTTTGGTAGGTTCTTCATCTTTGCTTTCATCTTCATCAGAAGAATCTTTCCTAAAATTGAATCACAATGTAAATCTTAAACCACAAAATTGAATCAAAACCATGAACTCTAACCCCTAAAACAACTACAAACATAAATCATAACCACTAAACCCTAAACCCTAAAATCAGCCGTCTCTTCATAATCATAAACGCCAAATCTTGAAAATCACTGACACAAACAATTACCTCAAAATCCTAAATGATAAAATTGAAACAAAATAATGAACCCTAAATCTTAAAATCGTCCAGAACCTAATATTAAACCTACATTAATCAACTGAACACTTGCCCTTTCCTTGAACCAGAAGCGTCAACCGCTTTGACTTCCAAAATCTGGCGCTTTTTGTGAGCGCTACATCCTTACTTGATGGGGGATTTATTTCACTCGTATGTCTCACCTGCTCATGGTTAATAAGGGCAGGCGGGATTTCCTTTTTGGTTCCAGGGATAGATAGTAGACTTCGAAAGAAGATGGATTAAGCAATCGATTGATAGGAAGCAATCAAGTCTCTTAGTGAGTACGGTAATCTGGAGAGGAAGTCAGGTATATCTTGTGTCATTGAACTCACTTTTTGATTTCCGGTGAAGCCTAGCCTCTAGGTAGAGGTTTGAGGTCCATCCAGTCCAGTAGTGAGGCGTGATCTCACAGCAGATGGGTCCCTTAAACCTTGCAGAGCATTGTGTCTTTCTTCAAGGTCACCTTTAAGAAAGACATTTTCTTCATCTAACTGCCGTATGACCCATTGTGCATTTTTCAGCTACATTAGAAGGAAAACATCTTAAAAAGCGAAAAAAGGAAAATAAAAACACTTTGAAATCTTACCTCGGCCTGGCGGTAGTCAAAATCTTGGTGCGGAGGCTGCGACAACGGACAGTGTTTAGGAGTGGGAAATCGCGGAAAGAACACTCCGCCTTGTCGCGCGGGCTGGAGAGAAGAGAGAGTGAGAGAGAAAGGGGAATGTTTTGTTGGAGGAGATAGCGATGGAGCCAATTTTTTTCAAGAGGAGCAGGGCGAGGGGAGGTGCTCCTAAAAGGAGACGCGTCGACCAGAGTCGGTTCCTTCTTCTCCAGGAAGAGCGTGAGAAAGAATGTAGATGGAGAAGAGCGTGAGGAAGAGCGTGTGAAAAGAAGAGAAAAGGGTACACGCGAACGTTGGGAAGGAGGAAACGTGTTCCGCGCACGGCAATAGAGAAAAAAAAATAGAAAAATATGTGCCATTACTAACAGAGATTGTGTTTTGTATTTAAATGGGTAGGTTTTTAACTAATTTTATACTTTTACACGTAAGACTACATAAAAACAGTAGGAATAAAATTAAACAGTGATTAATGGTTGAGATCGATTGAATGTGAGATTGAGATTTTCTCTGAAGAGATAGCCTCCTCATCTCTCTAAAATTCAAGGTGATTTTATAGGGAGTAAAGATAAAGATTGTCGAGTGAGGCTATGGTGCTATGCATAGCACTAATGGCTAGTGTACTACGGCTCAATATGGTACTTTTTAAAATCCTAACGGTCGATCCGAACCGTTCAATGTGATATCCATATGAATATGTACTTGCAAACTAAATTTTATATTTTTTTGAATTTTTTTACTATTTTTTTAGATAGGTAGAAAAATCAGTGTTTTCTGAAAATTCTGGACCATCAAAATTCTACCTATCTAAAAAAAATAGTAAAAAAATTCGAAAAAATATAAAATTTAGTTTGCAAGTACATATTCATATGGTTATCACATTGAACGGTTCGGATCGACCGTTAGGATTTTAAAATGTATCATATTGAGCCGTAGTACACTAGCCATCCGTGCTATGCATAGCACCATAGCCTCACTCAAGATTGTCACACTGCTTGTTATGGTCAAGACTTATTTTAATCTAATTAAAATTATTATTTTGTTCCTTTTATTTATTTAGTTGATATGGGATTAAAGAATAAATAGCGAAATCTGAATCCAATACCTAGATTAACGCAAAGTTCATCTATTATTATTAAATGCTCACAATCTTTACTCACGCCTCATGGCGTTCAATTCAAAAAATAAAAGACAATTTTAATGAGATGAATGGGCTGTTGTATATGTGCCAAACTGCCAATTCATCAAGTTTTCCCTTATTATTAATTTTTAGAGTAGCCCATTTCTCATAGTGATCCGTTTCAAGATTCGTGTCAGGAACGGTTCGGATTATCGGATAACATTCTGCCCATCCGGCACCGACTCAATCTCAAGTCTCAACCCTTTGATTGACCCCTATAACACTGCGTACATCATTTGGGTTTTCTTCTTTTAGAAAAAATTCTGTTCCTTTTACGCTTTCTCAAGCCCTAATCTAACAGGCGCCGCGATCGGAATCCTCAATCCTTCTCTGGGACTGTATCGGCATGGCTTCGACCTGTGGAGAAAAATCAGTGGTTTCTCCCTCGGGAATAGAAGAATCAGACAGGAAGGGAACGGATTCGGAAAAGAACACTATTTCGACGAGTGAGGAAGCTATCAACGGAGAAAGAGATATTGGATTTAAAACCATCCCGGAGGTGCAATCACTTGTCACAAAATCTCTTCTCAATCCAATTCTGTCTGAAGATGAAGCACACTGTTTTGAGATCTTTGATGTTCGCGTCTCTTACCATGGCAGAAAGACACGTGGAAAAATCCATGGCACCATTTATTGCGAGGGTGCTATGGGTTTTCGTGAACTCTATAAAAGGAACAAAAGCAATGCTGAGATCGTCTCCTTCCCTGTAAGTGTGCACTTTTCATTTCTTTCTTTCTTTCTTTCTTTCTTTCGTTCCCCTCTTATTTTCTTGGTAGCAAATGATTTCAATCTGAGTCATATGCCTCACTAGGAATCCAAATTTTGTTGGAATGCATCGCTTTTATCAGAATTAAACTGCAATATTTAGTTAGTTGTAAACAGCATCTCAATTTGACACGCCTGGGCCTTTATTTTCCCTGAGATGTTGTCAGACATGAAAATAATACTCTGAACAGGATTTTGCGGTCCAACATAAACTGATGCCTGGCTTTAAAGTTGATACTGGTTCCACTTCATTGGAGCAAGTGCCAGAATCTAAAATGGTGTTCTATTTCCTTAATAAATTGAACTTGTACGTTGCTAATTTTCTTCTGACATTTAGTGGCGCCTCCTTTTACCACCTTTTCCATTACTGGAACAAATAATGTAAGTTCAAGTTAAGCTACATAGATTCTGAAATAAACCACTTGTATAAAGCTACCCTGCTCTTTAGCCCAAACCACGCCATTACCCTAACCCAAGAGGAAAACCATCGAAAAGTCATACAGGAACAATGAATAAATAAAGCAACTTAGTGATCCTGGTCACAGAAAAGGAGGAAAACAAGACCTTGCACTTTTAGGTTACTAAGTTGATTGATCTGATTAATTAATTTATTGACAATTGCTTACTTTAGACAATCTAAGTTGAACATATTAAAACAAACAGGGCAACCTTACACTGGCTGGGCTTCCTATCGCCATTACGGGTTATGATCCACTTTTGATGCATATCAATCTCTGGCATGGCATTAATGAAGTAAGCCGAGGTTTTGCAAGAGAATGGAATCCCTTTTGGCGGTGCATATATGACGAGGTAATAACTGAGGAGGTTAAAGGTAGAAATGGTTCAGCTGTGATATCTTATGCAATTATGACAAATGCGGTGGTTGCTTCAGTCGAAGTAAGTCTCGTCAAGGGCAACAGAAAGTCTTTGGCAAGAATATACGGGACAATTACTGCATCCATGACTGGTTGGGATGTGAAGAGGGTGTTATTTTGCAAGAAGCGTGACAAATACATCAATGTCGACAGTGGCGCGCCCATTCCCCTTTTGAGATCTGTATTGATCATCCCTCGTACTTCTTCCCTGCATATTGATGCAGATTTGGCGGATGCTTTCAGCTTTCCTAATGTCCCGGTTGCCAGTGGATCCTTACAGTTTTCACCTGAATTCTTTGGCGACTTTGCGGAGACAATTTCTGGCAAGTATGGTGAGATAAAGGTCAACGTTAAATGGTGGAGTTATTTTAATCACCCTGATACATATAAAGTACGCGATAGATGTTTCTTTTAGTTGTAAATGTCCTAAAGAGGTTGTGTGGTTGTGACTGGGAACTTAAAACACTGAACGAGTTGTGAATTTTCATTTCTCTATGTTTTCTCTTAATCTGAAAAAAGACATAATAGAAATTACTGTTCTTCTTGGCTAATGGTTTGTTACGTGCATTCGATTGAGCTGTCTTAATTATTTGTGTTATTGTTAATTTAAGTTAAATTTAATGATTCAATGCATTTCATCCGAGACAGGTTTGGAGTACATCGATTTATAATAAGAAATAGTGATGAAAACCAGATGCCTCCAAGTGACGGTGATTGAATGTCGAGTTGTATTTTATGTCTTATTTTATTTGCCTGTTTTATTGAATTCGTATCTTCTGCATTACTCAAAATTTGAGTTAAGATCTTGACCGTGCGATTGAGATCCGCACAAATATTAAAGGGCCCTTTGCGTTATAAGTGTGGCCGGATTGGTCTGAATTATGAATTATGATCGTACGGTCCAGAAATTAACGGTAAGTTAATGCAGAGGATACCGATTCTATTTTATTATGGTACGTAAATATAAGGCTGTTTTGCGACTCAAGAGAAAAGCTGCAAGTTTAATGCAGGGCTTTTGGAATATCACCATATCTGAAAAGCACACTGAATTTGAAAACTATGGCCTTCGGTCAAATACAGTGCATTCCCTGACAAGCAACATACATGTTTTAAGTTCCATTGGGCGACAGAATAATTTTATTTTAGTAGTGAAACTGACCGGCTAGGTCAAAAAATGCAAGAATAGATGCGAGGAAAACGAATAGGTAAGAATTAGATTCATAGATTCAGACGCAAGTGTACCAAAGCATTACATGCAAATGATGTTCAGCTCCAGGTATGCTGCCAAACTCTCGCAAAGATGGATGCCATAAAAAATCCACAACCATGGTGCGTGGCAACATATGAAAATTAAGACCAAAATAACCTGCAATTTCAAAAGACGAATGAACAATGATGCACAACAAAACCATATTGTTCGGCAATGAGAAATTAAATTTTCTTAAGGCTTCTTTAAATTTTTGTTAGCTTCTTTAGCTGTTTAATTATGTCGAACACTGGTTTCTTAATGCAAATTAAGATCAGCTCATTTAGTCTTTTTTTGTCTGTATCTTAATTCTCTGTCCGGACTTTAAAACAGCTATACTTTTATCTTTAGCTTCTTTAGCTTTTATTCATATACTAAGACAATTGAATATGGGATTTTTAGTGCAGATTAAAATTTAATCATAATTGTGTTGTTGAACAGCTGCTTATCTTATTGTAATATATCTGTCAATTCAAACCCGTTCATATTCAGATGTGTCTAATCAGTAAAGCCATGTTTTGTCAATTTTGCATCAACAGAGCAGCTTCTAAAACATGAACCTTTTGAGAATATTGATATATGCAACACAGTGTTGTAAATAACAGTGTTCGTTTGTCGAACGGACAGGATACCACCAAACGATTAATCGGAAATAATCGAGAATAATTGGCTATAATCGGGAATAATCGGCTAATTAGTCGGAAAAGTCCATAACAGTTTGGTCACCATCAACAACTAATCAGCTGATTATCGACCTAAATAGATGTTTTTAGTTTACAATACTGATGCAGCAAGCAAGAGCCTATGCACCCGGCATAGGAGCTCACTCTTATCAATTATCGTCTGAAATTATTTTGCATTTAGCATTTACCTTTTCCCATCTTAGTTGTTTCTATAATATAGCTTGACAAAAACCAGTGTGCTGATTCGTGATTATAGTAAATAGCTTTTCGTTCAAATTAGTGTTGCTGACATTGAAACATAAATATTGCCAATAAAAAATGTACATCCATAGAAAAGGCATCAGAGGATATCCTATGATCCATGCTTCAATTTTGTAACTTAAACTTGGAGTTCTACACAGTTTATTGTTGCTGACATTGAAGCATAAATATTGCCAATAAAAAATGTACATCCATAGAAAACGCATCAGAGGTTATCCTATTTAATTAAAAGTTTATTGTGAGATTAGATTATACAATATTTTACATAATTTCATTGAGTTAATAATTTATATTCTTTTAAAAATAATAAGAACCAATAAATATAATAATTTATATTTAATTATATTATGTACCTAATATGTTTAAAATATTAAATGCTATTATATTTAAATTATAAAAGTTATAAATTTATTTAGTAATTATTTATTGTTCACATATTATATGTTAATTTTAACATATAAAAATAAGATGAGGAGGGTTAAAATGCACCCTCTTTTTGTGCTCCTAATGTGCACCCTCTCCTCGTATCTTCATTTTCAAAGTTCAAATAGTCAATTCGAACCTTCCAACGTGTTCTTCATATTAAAATGTGCTTGGAGACCAAATTTTACATTTTTTGGAATTTTTTTTACTATTTTTTCAGAATTTTTGAAAATCATCACTTTGCTGAATTTTTTAGTATTGTTTAGTTTAATCAAAAATTCTGAAAAAATAGTAAAAAATTTCCAAAAAATGTAAAATTTGATCTCCAAGCACATTTTAATATGAAGAACACATTGGAAGGTTCAAATCGACTATTTGAACTTTGAAAATAAAAATATGAGAAGAAAGTGCACGTTAGGAGCACAAAAGGGAGAATGCATTTTAACCCTCCTCAAATAAGATATACATAAAATTAATACTTGATTATAAACAAATATGGACATAAAAACACCTCCAACCGACCCTTTTTAATGACACCCATGACCTCAAGTCCGATCAGAATTTTATATTTAGATCCGGACCGTCCGATCAAAATTCGGATCAATCGATCTGATATATAATAAACGAGTACCTTTAATACTCGTGCCAAAATAGATCTCATGGTCCGGATTTAAACTATTTTGAGTTGATATGAATTCCCTATTTTGCGTATTTCTTCTTTTAGAAAAATTTAAGTTCCTTTTCCGCTTCCTCAATCTCTGATCCTACAGACGTCGCGATCGGAATCCTCAATTCTCCCGCTTCCTCTCTCAGACTTAATCAAAGGTATCGGTATGGCTTCGACCTATGGAGAAAAATCAATGGATTCTCCCTCGAGAATAGAAGAATCAGACAGGAAGGGAACGGATTCGGAAACGATTTCGACGAGTGAGGAAGCTATCAACGGAGAAAGAGATATTGGATTTAAAATAATCCCGGAGGTGCAATCACTTGTCACAAAATCTCTTCTCAATCCAATTCTGTCTGAAGATGAAGCACACTGTTTTGAGATCTTTGATGTTCGCGTCTCTTACCATGGCAGAAAGACATGTGGAAAAATCCATGGCACCATTTATTGCGAGGGTGCTATGGGTTTTCGTGAACTCTATAAAAGGAACAAAAGCAATGCTGAGATCGTCTCCTTCCCTGTAAGTGTGCACTTTTCATTTATTTATTTCTTTCTTTCTTTCGTTCCCCTCTTATTTTCTTGGTAGCAAATGATTTCAATCTGAGTCATATGCCTCACTAGGAATCCAAATTTTGTTGGAATGCATCGCTTTTATCAGAATTAAACTGCAATATTTAGTTAATTGTAAACCGCATCTCAATTTGACACGCCTGGGCCTTTATTTTCCCTGAGATGTTGTCAGACATGAAAATAATACTCTGAACAGGATTTTGCGGTCCAACATAAACTGATGCCTGGCTTTAAAGTTGATACTGGTTCCACTTCATTGGAGCAAGTGCCAGAATCTAAAATGGTGTTCTATTTCCTTAATAAATTGAACTTGTACGTTGCTAATTTTCTTCTGACATTTAGTGGCGCCTCCTTTTACCACCTTTTCCATTACTGGAACAAATAATGTAAGTTCAAGTTAAGCTACATAGATTCTCAAATAAACCACTTGTATAAAGCTACCCTGCTCTTTAGCCCAAACCACGCCATTACCCCAACCCAAGAGGAAAACCATCGAAAAGTCATACAGGAACAATGAATAAATAAAGCAACTTAGTGATCCTGGTCACAGAAAAGGAGGAAAACAAGACCTTGCACTTTTAGGTTACTAAGTTGATTGATCTGATTTATCGATTTATTGACAATTGCTTACTTTAGACAATCTGAGTTGAACATATTAAAACAAACAGGGCAACCTTACACTGACTGGGCTTCCTATCGCCATTACGGGTTATGATCCACTTATGATGCATTTCAATCTCTGGCATGGCATTAATGAAGTAAGCCGAGGTTTTACAAGAGAATGGACTCCCTTTGGGTGGTGCATATATGACGAGGTTATAATTGATGAGGTTAAAGGTAGAAATGGTTCAGCTGTGATATCTTATGCAATTATGACAAATGCAGTGGTTGCTTCAGTCGAAGTAAGTCTCGTCAAGGGCAACAGAAAGTCTTTGGCAAGAATATACGGGACAATTACTGCATCCATGACCGGTTGGGATGTGAAGAGGGTGTTATTTTGCAAGAAGCGTGACAAATACATCAATGTCGACAGTGGCGCACCCATTCCCCTTTTGAGATCTGTATTGATCATCCCTCGTACTTCTTCCCTGCATATTGATGCAGATTTGGCGGATGCTTTCAGCTTTCCTAATGTCCCGGTTGCCAGTGGATCCTTACAGTTTTCACCTGAATTCTTTGGCGACTTTGCGGAGACAATTTCTGGCAAGTATGGTGAGATAAAGGTCAACGTTAAATGGTGGAGTTATTTTAATCACCCTGATACATATAAAGTACGCGATAGATATATCTTTTAGTTGTAAATGTCCTAAAGAGGTTGTGTGGTTGTGGCTGGGAACTTAAAACACTGAACGAGTTGTGAATTTTCATTTCTCTATGTTTTCTCTTAATCTGAAAAAAGACATAATAGAAATTACTGTTCTTCTTGGCTAATGGTTTGTTACGTGCATTCGATTGAGCTGTCTTAATTATTTGTGTTATTGTTAATTTAAGTTAAATTTAATGATTCAATGCATTTCATCCGAGACAGGTTTGGAGTACATCGATTTATAATAAGAAATAGTGATGAAAACCAGATGCCTCCAAGTGACGGTGATTGAATGTCGAGTTGTATTTTATGTCTTATTTTATTTGCTTGTTTTATTGAATTCGTATCTTCTGCATTACTCAAAATTTGAGTTAAGATCTTGACCGTGCGATTGAGATCCGCACAAATATTAAAGGGCCCTTTGCGTTATAAGTGTGGCCGGATTGGTCTGAATTATGATCGTACGGTCCAGAAATTAACGGTAAGTTAATGCAGAGGATACCGATTCTATTTTATTATGGTACGTAAATATAAGGCTGTTTTGCGACTCAAGAGAAAAGCTGCAAGTTTAATGCAGGGTTTTTGGAATATCACCATATCAGAAAAGCACACTGAATTTGAAAACTATGGCCTTCGGTCAAATACAGTGCATTCCCTGACAAGCAACAACATGTTTTAAGTTCTATTGGGCGACAGAATAATTTTATTTTAGTAGTGAAACTGACCAGCTAGGTCAAAAAATGCAAGAATAGATGCGAGGAAAACGAATAGGTAAGACTAAAATTCATAGATTCAGACGCAAATGTACCAAAGCATTGCATGCAAATGATGTTCAGCTCCGGGTATGCTGCCAAACTCTCGCAAAGATGGATGCCATAAAAAATCAACCATGGTGCGTGGCGGCATATGAAAATTAAGACCAAAATAACCTGCAATTTTAAAAGACGAATGAACAATGATGCACAACAAAACCATATTGTTCGGCAATGATTAAATTTTCTTTAAGGCTTCTTTAAAAAAAATTTAGCTTCGTTAGCTGATTAATTATGTCGAACACTGGTTTTTTAATGCAAATTAAGATCAGCTTCTTTAGTCTTCTTTTGTCTGTATCTTAATTCTCTGTCCGGACTTTAAAGCAGCTATACTTTTATCTGTAGCTTCTTTAGTTTTTATTCACAGAATAAGACAATTGAATATCGGATTTTTACCGCAGATTAAAATTTAATCATAATTGTGTTGTTGAACAGCTGCCTATCTTATTGTTATATATCCGTCAATTCGAACCCGTTCATATGCAAATGTGTCAGTAAAGCCATGTTTTGAGCAGGTTCTAAAACATGAACCTTTTGAGAATATTGATATATGCAGCACAGTATTGTAAATAATGATATGCGTTTGTTGGACGGACAGGGTACCGTCAAGCGATTAATTGAAAATAATCGAGAATAATCGGCTATAATCGGGAATAATTGGCTAATTAGTCAGAAAAGTTCGTAACAGTTTGGTCACCGCCAACGACTAATCAGCTGATTAATCGACCTCAACTTACATTTTTTACAATACTGATGCAGCAAGCAAGAGCCTATGCACCCGACATAGGAGCTCACTGTTATCAATTATCGTCTGAAATTATTTTGCATTTAGCATTTACCTTTTCCCATCATAGTTGTTTCTATAATATAGCTTGACAAAAACCAGTGTGCTGATTCGTGATTATAGTAAATAGCTTTTCGTTCAAATTAGTGTTGCTGACATGGAAACATAAATATTGCCAATAAAAAATGTACATCCATAGAAAAGGCATCAGAGGATATCCTATGATCCTTGCTTCAATTTTGTAACTTAAACTTGGAGTTCTACACAGTTTATTGTTGCTGACATTGAAGCATAAATATTGCCAATAAAAAATGTACATCCGTAGAAAACGCATCAGAGGTTATCCTATTTAATTAAAAGTTTATTGTGAGATTAGATTATACAATATTTTACATAATTTCATTTAGTTAATAATTTATATTCTTTTAAAAATAATAAGAACCAATAAATAAAACAATTTATATTTAACTATATTATGCACCTAATATGTTTAAAATATTAAATATTATTATATTTAAATTATAAAAGTTATAAATTTATTTAGTAAAATTATTTATTATTCACATATTATATGTTAATTTTAACATATAAAAATAAGATATACATAAAATTAATACTTGATTATAAACAAATATGGACATAAAAACACCGAACCGACCCTTTTTAATGACACCCATGACCTCAAGTCCGATCAGAATTTTATATTTAGATCCGGACCGTCCGATCAATTCGGATCAATCGATCTGATATATAATAAACGAGTACCTTTAATACTCGTGCCAAAATAGATCTCATGGTCCGGATTTAAAGTATTTTGAGTTGATATGAATTCCCTATTCTGCGTTTTTCTTCTTTTAGAAAAATTTATGTTCCTTTTCCGCTTTCTCAAGCTCTGATCCTACAGACGCCGCGATCGGAATCCTCAATTCTCCCGCTTCCTCTCTCAGACTTAATCAAAGGTATCGGTATGGCTTCGAACTATGGAGAAAAATCAATGGGTTCTCCCTCGAGAATAGAAGAATCAGACAGGAAGGGAACGGATTCGGAAAAGAACACGATTTCGACGAGTGAGGAAGCTATCAACGGAGAAAGAGATGTTGGATTTAAAATCATACCGGAGGCACAATCACTTGTCACAAAATCTCTTCTCAATCCAATTCTGTCTGAAGATGAAGCACACTGTTTTGAGATCTTTGATGTTCGCGTCTCTTACCATGGCAGAAAGACATGTGGAAAAATCCATGGCACCATTTATTGCGAGGGTGCTATGGGTTTTCGTGAACTCTATAAAAGGAACAAAAGCAATGCTGAGATCGTCTCCTTCCCTGTAAGTGTGCACTTTTCATTTATTTATTTCTTTCTTTCTTTCGTTCCCCTCTTATTTTCTTGGTAGCAAATGATTTCAATCTGAATCATATGCCTCACTAGGAATCCAAATTTTGTTGGAATGCATCGCTTTTATCAGAATTAAACTGCAATATTTAGTTAATTGTAAACCGCATCTCAATTTGACACGCCTGGGCCTTTATTTTCCCTGAGATGTTGTCAGACATGAAAATAATACTCTGAACAGGATTTTGCGGTCCAACATAAACTGATGCCTTGCTTTAAAGTTGATACTGATTCCACTTCATTGGAGCAAGTGCCAGAATCTAAAATGGTGTTCTATTTCCTTAATAAATTGAACTTGTACGTTGCTAATTTTCTTATGACATTTAGTGGCGCCTCCTTTTACCACATTTTCCGTTACTGGAACAAATAATGTAAGTTCAAGTTAAGCTACATAGGTTCTGAAATAAACCACTTGTATAAAGCTACCCTGCTCTTTAGCCCAAACCACGCCATTACCCTAACCCAAGAGGAAAACCATCGAAAAGTCATACAGGAACAATGAATAAATAAAGCAACTTAGTGATCCTGGTCACAGAAAAGGAGGAAAACAAGACCTTGCACTTTTAGGTTACTAAGTTGATTGATCTGATTAATTAATTTATTGACAATTGCTTACTTTAGACAATCTGAGTTGAACATATTAAAACAAACAGGGCAACCTTACACTGGCTGGGCTTCCTATCGCCATTACGGGTTATGATCCACTTTTGATGCATATCAATCTCTGGCATGGCATTAATGAAGTAAGCCGAGGTTTTGCAAGAGAATGGAATCCCTTTTGGCGGTGCATATATGACGAGGTAATAACTGAGGAGGTTAAAGGTAGAAATGGTTCAGCTGTGATATCTTATGCAATTATGACAAATGCGGTGGTTGCTTCAGTCGAAGTAAGTCTCGTCAAGGGCAACAGAAAGTCTTTGGCAAGAATATACGGGACAATTACTGCATCCATGACTGGTTGGGATGTGAAGAGGGTGTTATTTTGCAAGAAGCGTGACAAATACATCAATGTCGACAGTGGCGCGCCCATTCCCCTTTTGAGATCTGTATTGATCATCCCTCGTACTTCTTCCCTGCATATTGATGCAGATTTGGCGGATGCTTTCAGCTTTCCTAATGTCCCGGTTGCCAGTGGATCCTTACAGTTTTCACCTGAATTCTATGGTGACTTTGCGGAGACAATTTCTGGCAAGTATGGTGAGATAAAGGTCAACGTTAAATGGTGGAGTTATTTTAATCACCCTGATACATATAAAGTACGCGATAGATGTTTCTTTTAGTTGTAAATGTCCTAAAGAGGTTGTGTGGTTGTGGCTGGGAACTTAAAACACTGAACGAGTTGTGAATTTTCATTTCTCTATGTTTTCTCTTAATCTGAAAAAAGACATAATAGAAATTACTGTTCTTCTTGGCTAATGGTTTGTTACGTGCATTCGATTGAGCTGTCTTAATTATTTGTGTTATTGTTAATTTAAGTTAAATTTAATGATTCAATGCATTTCATCCGAGACAGGTTTGGAGTACATCGATTTATAATAAGAAATAGTGATGAAAACCAGATGCCTCCAAGTGACGGTGATTGAATGTCGAGTTGTATTTTATGTCTTATTTTATTTGCTTGTTTTATTGAATTCGTATCTTCTGCATTACTCAAAATTTGAGTTAAGATCTTGACCGTGCGATTGAGATCCGCACAAATATTAAAGGGCCCTTTGCGTTATAAGTGTGGCCGGATTGGTCTGAATTATGATCGTACGGTCCAGAAATTAACGGTAAGTTAATGCAGAGGATACCGATTCTATTTTATTATGGTACGTAAATATAAGGCTGTTTTGCGACTCAAGAGAAAAGCTGCAAGTTTAATGCAGGGTTTTTGGAATATCACCATATCAGAAAAGCACACTGAATTTGAAAACTATGGCCTTCGGTCAAATACAGTGCATTCCCTGACAAGCAACAACATGTTTTAAGTTCTATTGGGCGACAGAATAATTTTATTTTAGTAGTGAAACTGACCAGCTAGGTCAAAAAATGCAAGAATAGATGCGAGGAAAACGAATAGGTAAGACTAAAATTCATAGATTCAGACGCAAATGTACCAAAGCATTGCATGCAAATGATGTTCAGCTCCGGGTATGCTGCCAAACTCTCGCAAAGATGGATGCCATAAAAAATCAACCATGGTGCGTGGCGGCATATGAAAATTAAGACCAAAATAACCTGCAATTTTAAAAGACGAATGAACAATGATGCACAACAAAACCATATTGTTCGGCAATGATTAAATTTTCTTTAAGGCTTCTTTAAAAAAAATTTAGCTTCGTTAGCTGATTAATTATGTCGAACACTGGTTTTTTAATGCAAATTAAGATCAGCTTCTTTAGTCTTCTTTTGTCTGTATCTTAATTCTCTGTCCGGACTTTAAAGCAGCTATACTTTTATCTGTAGCTTCTTTAGTTTTTATTCACAGAATAAGACAATTGAATATCGGATTTTTACCGCAGATTAAAATTTAATCATAATTGTGTTGTTGAACAGCTGCCTATCTTATTGTTATATATCCGTCAATTCGAACCCGTTCATATGCAAATGTGTCAGTAAAGCCATGTTTTGAGCAGGTTCTAAAACATGAACCTTTTGAGAATATTGATATATGCAGCACAGTATTGTAAATAATGATATGCGTTTGTTGGACGGACAGGGTACCGTCAAGCGATTAATTGAAAATAATCGAGAATAATCGGCTATAATCGGGAATAATTGGCTAATTAGTCAGAAAAGTTCGTAACAGTTTGGTCACCGCCAACGACTAATCAGCTGATTAATCGACCTCAACTTACATTTTTTACAATACTGATGCAGCAAGCAAGAGCCTATGCACCCGACATAGGAGCTCACTGTTATCAATTATCGTCTGAAATTATTTTGCATTTAGCATTTACCTTTTCCCATCATAGTTGTTTCTATAATATAGCTTGACAAAAACCAGTGTGCTGATTCGTGATTATAGTAAATAGCTTTTCGTTCAAATTAGTGTTGCTGACATGGAAACATAAATATTGCCAATAAAAAATGTACATCCATAGAAAAGGCATCAGAGGATATCCTATGATCCTTGCTTCAATTTTGTAACTTAAACTTGGAGTTCTACACAGTTTATTGTTGCTGACATTGAAGCATAAATATTGCCAATAAAAAATGTACATCCGTAGAAAACGCATCAGAGGTTATCCTATTTAATTAAAAGTTTATTGTGAGATTAGATTATACAATATTTTACATAATTTCATTTAGTTAATAATTTATATTCTTTTAAAAATAATAAGAACCAATAAATAAAACAATTTATATTTAACTATATTATGCACCTAATATGTTTAAAATATTAAATATTATTATATTTAAATTATAAAAGTTATAAATTTATTTAGTAAAATTATTTATTATTCACATATTATATGTTAATTTTAACATATAAAAATAAGATATACATAAAATTAATACTTGATTATAAACAAATATGGACATAAAAACACCGAACCGACCCTTTTTAATGACACCCATGACCTCAAGTCCGATCAGAATTTTATATTTAGATCCGGACCGTCCGATCAATTCGGATCAATCGATCTGATATATAATAAACGAGTACCTTTAATACTCGTGCCAAAATAGATCTCATGGTCCGGATTTAAAGTATTTTGAGTTGATATGAATTCCCTATTCTGCGTTTTTCTTCTTTTAGAAAAATTTATGTTCCTTTTCCGCTTTCTCAAGCTCTGATCCTACAGACGCCGCGATCGGAATCCTCAATTCTCCCGCTTCCTCTCTCAGACTTAATCAAAGGTATCGGTATGGCTTCGAACTATGGAGAAAAATCAATGGGTTCTCCCTCGAGAATAGAAGAATCAGACAGGAAGGGAACGGATTCGGAAAAGAACACGATTTCGACGAGTGAGGAAGCTATCAACGGAGAAAGAGATGTTGGATTTAAAATCATACCGGAGGCACAATCACTTGTCACAAAATCTCTTCTCAATCCAATTCTGTCTGAAGATGAAGCACACTGTTTTGAGATCTTTGATGTTCGCGTCTCTTACCATGGCAGAAAGACATGTGGAAAAATCCATGGCACCATTTATTGCGAGGGTGCTATGGGTTTTCGTGAACTCTATAAAAGGAACAAAAGCAATGCTGAGATCGTCTCCTTCCCTGTAAGTGTGCACTTTTCATTTATTTATTTCTTTCTTTCTTTCGTTCCCCTCTTATTTTCTTGGTAGCAAATGATTTCAATCTGAATCATATGCCTCACTAGGAATCCAAATTTTGTTGGAATGCATCGCTTTTATCAGAATTAAACTGCAATATTTAGTTAATTGTAAACCGCATCTCAATTTGACACGCCTGGGCCTTTATTTTCCCTGAGATGTTGTCAGACATGAAAATAATACTCTGAACAGGATTTTGCGGTCCAACATAAACTGATGCCTTGCTTTAAAGTTGATACTGATTCCACTTCATTGGAGCAAGTGCCAGAATCTAAAATGGTGTTCTATTTCCTTAATAAATTGAACTTGTACGTTGCTAATTTTCTTATGACATTTAGTGGCGCCTCCTTTTACCACATTTTCCGTTACTGGAACAAATAATGTAAGTTCAAGTTAAGCTACATAGGTTCTGAAATAAACCACTTGTATAAAGCTACCCTGCTCTTTAGCCCAAACCACGCCATTACCCTAACCCAAGAGGAAAACCATCGAAAAGTCATACAGGAACAATGAATAAATAAAGCAACTTAGTGATCCTGGTCACAGAAAAGGAGGAAAACAAGACCTTGCACTTTTAGGTTACTAAGTTGATTGATCTGATTAATTAATTTATTGACAATTGCTTACTTTAGACAATCTGAGTTGAACATATTAAAACAAACAGGGCAACCTTACACTGGCTGGGCTTCCTATCGCCATTACGGGTTATGATCCACTTTTGATGCATATCAATCTCTGGCATGGCATTAATGAAGTAAGCCGAGGTTTTGCAAGAGAATGGAATCCCTTTTGGCGGTGCATATATGACGAGGTAATAACTGAGGAGGTTAAAGGTAGAAATGGTTCAGCTGTGATATCTTATGCAATTATGACAAATGCGGTGGTTGCTTCAGTCGAAGTAAGTCTCGTCAAGGGCAACAGAAAGTCTTTGGCAAGAATATACGGGACAATTACTGCATCCATGACTGGTTGGGATGTGAAGAGGGTGTTATTTTGCAAGAAGCGTGACAAATACATCAATGTCGACAGTGGCGCGCCCATTCCCCTTTTGAGATCTGTATTGATCATCCCTCGTACTTCTTCCCTGCATATTGATGCAGATTTGGCGGATGCTTTCAGCTTTCCTAATGTCCCGGTTGCCAGTGGATCCTTACAGTTTTCACCTGAATTCTATGGTGACTTTGCGGAGACAATTTCTGGCAAGTATGGTGAGATAAAGGTCAACGTTAAATGGTGGAGTTATTTTAATCACCCTGATACATATAAAGTACGCGATAGATGTTTCTTTTAGTTGTAAATGTCCTAAAGAGGTTGTGTGGTTGTGGCTGGGAACTTAAAACACTGAACGAGTTGTGAATTTTCATTTCTCTATGTTTTCTCTTAATCTGAAAAAAGACATAATAGAAATTACTGTTCTTCTTGGCTAATGGTTTGTTACGTGCATTCGATTGAGCTGTCTTAATTATTTGTGTTATTGTTAATTTAAGTTAAATTTAATGATTCAATGCATTTCATCCGAGACAGGTTTGGAGTACATCGATTTATAATAAGAAATAGTGATGAAAACCAGATGCCTCCAAGTGACGGTGATTGAATGTCGAGTTGTATTTTATGTCTTATTTTATTTGCTTGTTTTATTGAATTCGTATCTTCTGCATTACTCAAAATTTGAGTTAAGATCTTGACCGTGCGATTGAGATCCGCACAAATATTAAAGGGCCCTTTGCGTTATAAGTGTGGCCGGATTGGTCTGAATTATGATCGTACGGTCCAGAAATTAACGGTAAGTTAATGCAGAGGATACCGATTCTATTTTATTATGGTACGTAAATATAAGGCTGTTTTGCGACTCAAGAGAAAAGCTGCAAGTTTAATGCAGGGTTTTTGGAATATCACCATATCAGAAAAGCACACTGAATTTGAAAACTATGGCCTTCGGTCAAATACAGTGCATTCCCTGACAAGCAACAACATGTTTTAAGTTCTATTGGGCGACAGAATAATTTTATTTTAGTAGTGAAACTGACCAGCTAGGTCAAAAAATGCAAGAATAGATGCGAGGAAAACGAATAGGTAAGACTAAAATTCATAGATTCAGACGCAAATGTACCAAAGCATTGCATGCAAATGATGTTCAGCTCCGGGTATGCTGCCAAACTCTCGCAAAGATGGATGCCATAAAAAATCAACCATGGTGCGTGGCGGCATATGAAAATTAAGACCAAAATAACCTGCAATTTTAAAAGACGAATGAACAATGATGCACAACAAAACCATATTGTTCGGCAATGATTAAATTTTCTTTAAGGCTTCTTTAAAAAAAATTTAGCTTCGTTAGCTGATTAATTATGTCGAACACTGGTTTTTTAATGCAAATTAAGATCAGCTTCTTTAGTCTTCTTTTGTCTGTATCTTAATTCTCTGTCCGGACTTTAAAGCAGCTATACTTTTATCTGTAGCTTCTTTAGTTTTTATTCACAGAATAAGACAATTGAATATCGGATTTTTACCGCAGATTAAAATTTAATCATAATTGTGTTGTTGAACAGCTGCCTATCTTATTGTTATATATCCGTCAATTCGAACCCGTTCATATGCAAATGTGTCAGTAAAGCCATGTTTTGAGCAGGTTCTAAAACATGAACCTTTTGAGAATATTGATATATGCAGCACAGTATTGTAAATAATGATATGCGTTTGTTGGACGGACAGGGTACCGTCAAGCGATTAATTGAAAATAATCGAGAATAATCGGCTATAATCGGGAATAATTGGCTAATTAGTCAGAAAAGTTCGTAACAGTTTGGTCACCGCCAACGACTAATCAGCTGATTAATCGACCTCAACTTACATTTTTTACAATACTGATGCAGCAAGCAAGAGCCTATGCACCCGACATAGGAGCTCACTGTTATCAATTATCGTCTGAAATTATTTTGCATTTAGCATTTACCTTTTCCCATCATAGTTGTTTCTATAATATAGCTTGACAAAAACCAGTGTGCTGATTCGTGATTATAGTAAATAGCTTTTCGTTCAAATTAGTGTTGCTGACATGGAAACATAAATATTGCCAATAAAAAATGTACATCCATAGAAAAGGCATCAGAGGATATCCTATGATCCTTGCTTCAATTTTGTAACTTAAACTTGGAGTTCTACACAGTTTATTGTTGCTGACATTGAAGCATAAATATTGCCAATAAAAAATGTACATCCGTAGAAAACGCATCAGAGGTTATCCTATTTAATTAAAAGTTTATTGTGAGATTAGATTATACAATATTTTACATAATTTCATTTAGTTAATAATTTATATTCTTTTAAAAATAATAAGAACCAATAAATAAAACAATTTATATTTAACTATATTATGCACCTAATATGTTTAAAATATTAAATATTATTATATTTAAATTATAAAAGTTATAAATTTATTTAGTAAAATTATTTATTATTCACATATTATATGTTAATTTTAACATATAAAAATAAGATATACATAAAATTAATACTTGATTATAAACAAATATGGACATAAAAACACCGAACCGACCCTTTTTAATGACACCCATGACCTCAAGTCCGATCAGAATTTTATATTTAGATCCGGACCGTCCGATCAATTCGGATCAATCGATCTGATATATAATAAACGAGTACCTTTAATACTCGTGCCAAAATAGATCTCATGGTCCGGATTTAAAGTATTTTGAGTTGATATGAATTCCCTATTCTGCGTTTTTCTTCTTTTAGAAAAATTTATGTTCCTTT
Source organism: Carex myosuroides (assembly GCA_028015225.1). Lineage (NCBI taxonomy): Eukaryota > Viridiplantae > Streptophyta > Magnoliopsida > Poales > Cyperaceae > Carex > Carex myosuroides. The sequence goes on along the minus strand of CM051485.1, from coordinate 2,609,457 downwards.
TCCGCTTTCTCAAGCTCTGATCCTACAGACGCCGCGATCGGAATCCTCAATTCTCCCGCTTCCTCTCTCAGACTTAATCAAAGGTATCGGTATGGCTTCGAACTATGGAGAAAAATCAATGGGTTCTCCCTCGAGAATAGAAGAATCAGACAGGAAGGGAACGGATTCGGAAAAGAACACGATTTCGACGAGTGAGGAAGCTATCAACGGAGAAAGAGATGTTGGATTTAAAATCATACCGGAGGCACAATCACTTGTCACAAAATCTCTTCTCAATCCAATTCTGTCTGAAGATGAAGCACACTGTTTTGAGATCTTTGATGTTCGCGTCTCTTACCATGGCAGAAAGACATGTGGAAAAATCCATGGCACCATTTATTGCGAGGGTGCTATGGGTTTTCGTGAACTCTATAAAAGGAACAAAAGCAATGCTGAGATCGTCTCCTTCCCTGTAAGTGTGCACTTTTCATTTATTTATTTCTTTCTTTCTTTCGTTCCCCTCTTATTTTCTTGGTAGCAAATGATTTCAATCTGAATCATATGCCTCACTAGGAATCCAAATTTTGTTGGAATGCATCGCTTTTATCAGAATTAAACTGCAATATTTAGTTAATTGTAAACCGCATCTCAATTTGACACGCCTGGGCCTTTATTTTCCCTGAGATGTTGTCAGACATGAAAATAATACTCTGAACAGGATTTTGCGGTCCAACATAAACTGATGCCTTGCTTTAAAGTTGATACTGATTCCACTTCATTGGAGCAAGTGCCAGAATCTAAAATGGTGTTCTATTTCCTTAATAAATTGAACTTGTACGTTGCTAATTTTCTTATGACATTTAGTGGCGCCTCCTTTTACCACATTTTCCGTTACTGGAACAAATAATGTAAGTTCAAGTTAAGCTACATAGGTTCTGAAATAAACCACTTGTATAAAGCTACCCTGCTCTTTAGCCCAAACCACGCCATTACCCTAACCCAAGAGGAAAACCATCGAAAAGTCATACAGGAACAATGAATAAATAAAGCAACTTAGTGATCCTGGTCACAGAAAAGGAGGAAAACAAGACCTTGCACTTTTAGGTTACTAAGTTGATTGATCTGATTAATTAATTTATTGACAATTGCTTACTTTAGACAATCTGAGTTGAACATATTAAAACAAACAGGGCAACCTTACACTGGCTGGGCTTCCTATCGCCATTACGGGTTATGATCCACTTTTGATGCATATCAATCTCTGGCATGGCATTAATGAAGTAAGCCGAGGTTTTGCAAGAGAATGGAATCCCTTTTGGCGGTGCATATATGACGAGGTAATAACTGAGGAGGTTAAAGGTAGAAATGGTTCAGCTGTGATATCTTATGCAATTATGACAAATGCGGTGGTTGCTTCAGTCGAAGTAAGTCTCGTCAAGGGCAACAGAAAGTCTTTGGCAAGAATATACGGGACAATTACTGCATCCATGACTGGTTGGGATGTGAAGAGGGTGTTATTTTGCAAGAAGCGTGACAAATACATCAATGTCGACAGTGGCGCGCCCATTCCCCTTTTGAGATCTGTATTGATCATCCCTCGTACTTCTTCCCTGCATATTGATGCAGATTTGGCGGATGCTTTCAGCTTTCCTAATGTCCCGGTTGCCAGTGGATCCTTACAGTTTTCACCTGAATTCTATGGTGACTTTGCGGAGACAATTTCTGGCAAGTATGGTGAGATAAAGGTCAACGTTAAATGGTGGAGTTATTTTAATCACCCTGATACATATAAAGTACGCGATAGATGTTTCTTTTAGTTGTAAATGTCCTAAAGAGGTTGTGTGGTTGTGGCTGGGAACTTAAAACACTGAACGAGTTGTGAATTTTCATTTCTCTATGTTTTCTCTTAATCTGAAAAAAGACATAATAGAAATTACTGTTCTTCTTGGCTAATGGTTTGTTACGTGCATTCGATTGAGCTGTCTTAATTATTTGTGTTATTGTTAATTTAAGTTAAATTTAATGATTCAATGCATTTCATCCGAGACAGGTTTGGAGTACATCGATTTATAATAAGAAATAGTGATGAAAACCAGATGCCTCCAAGTGACGGTGATTGAATGTCGAGTTGTATTTTATGTCTTATTTTATTTGCTTGTTTTATTGAATTCGTATCTTCTGCATTACTCAAAATTTGAGTTAAGATCTTGACCGTGCGATTGAGATCCGCACAAATATTAAAGGGCCCTTTGCGTTATAAGTGTGGCCGGATTGGTCTGAATTATGATCGTACGGTCCAGAAATTAACGGTAAGTTAATGCAGAGGATACCGATTCTATTTTATTATGGTACGTAAATATAAGGCTGTTTTGCGACTCAAGAGAAAAGCTGCAAGTTTAATGCAGGGTTTTTGGAATATCACCATATCAGAAAAGCACACTGAATTTGAAAACTATGGCCTTCGGTCAAATACAGTGCATTCCCTGACAAGCAACAACATGTTTTAAGTTCTATTGGGCGACAGAATAATTTTATTTTAGTAGTGAAACTGACCAGCTAGGTCAAAAAATGCAAGAATAGATGCGAGGAAAACGAATAGGTAAGACTAAAATTCATAGATTCAGACGCAAATGTACCAAAGCATTGCATGCAAATGATGTTCAGCTCCGGGTATGCTGCCAAACTCTCGCAAAGATGGATGCCATAAAAAATCAACCATGGTGCGTGGCGGCATATGAAAATTAAGACCAAAATAACCTGCAATTTTAAAAGACGAATGAACAATGATGCACAACAAAACCATATTGTTCGGCAATGATTAAATTTTCTTTAAGGCTTCTTTAAAAAAAATTTAGCTTCGTTAGCTGATTAATTATGTCGAACACTGGTTTTTTAATGCAAATTAAGATCAGCTTCTTTAGTCTTCTTTTGTCTGTATCTTAATTCTCTGTCCGGACTTTAAAGCAGCTATACTTTTATCTGTAGCTTCTTTAGTTTTTATTCACAGAATAAGACAATTGAATATCGGATTTTTACCGCAGATTAAAATTTAATCATAATTGTGTTGTTGAACAGCTGCCTATCTTATTGTTATATATCCGTCAATTCGAACCCGTTCATATGCAAATGTGTCAGTAAAGCCATGTTTTGAGCAGGTTCTAAAACATGAACCTTTTGAGAATATTGATATATGCAGCACAGTATTGTAAATAATGATATGCGTTTGTTGGACGGACAGGGTACCGTCAAGCGATTAATTGAAAATAATCGAGAATAATCGGCTATAATCGGGAATAATTGGCTAATTAGTCAGAAAAGTTCGTAACAGTTTGGTCACCGCCAACGACTAATCAGCTGATTAATCGACCTCAACTTACATTTTTTACAATACTGATGCAGCAAGCAAGAGCCTATGCACCCGACATAGGAGCTCACTGTTATCAATTATCGTCTGAAATTATTTTGCATTTAGCATTTACCTTTTCCCATCATAGTTGTTTCTATAATATAGCTTGACAAAAACCAGTGTGCTGATTCGTGATTATAGTAAATAGCTTTTCGTTCAAATTAGTGTTGCTGACATGGAAACATAAATATTGCCAATAAAAAATGTACATCCATAGAAAAGGCATCAGAGGATATCCTATGATCCTTGCTTCAATTTTGTAACTTAAACTTGGAGTTCTACACAGTTTATTGTTGCTGACATTGAAGCATAAATATTGCCAATAAAAAATGTACATCCGTAGAAAACGCATCAGAGGTTATCCTATTTAATTAAAAGTTTATTGTGAGATTAGATTATACAATATTTTACATAATTTCATTTAGTTAATAATTTATATTCTTTTAAAAATAATAAGAACCAATAAATAAAACAATTTATATTTAACTATATTATGCACCTAATATGTTTAAAATATTAAATATTATTATATTTAAATTATAAAAGTTATAAATTTATTTAGTAAAATTATTTATTATTCACATATTATATGTTAATTTTAACATATAAAAATAAGATATACATAAAATTAATACTTGATTATAAACAAATATGGACATAAAAACACCGAACCGACCCTTTTTAATGACACCCATGACCTCAAGTCCGATCAGAATTTTATATTTAGATCCGGACCGTCCGATCAATTCGGATCAATCGATCTGATATATAATAAACGAGTACCTTTAATACTCGTGCCAAAATAGATCTCATGGTCCGGATTTAAAGTATTTTGAGTTGATATGAATTCCCTATTCTGCGTTTTTCTTCTTTTAGAAAAATTTATGTTCCTTTTCCGCTTTCTCAAGCTCTGATCCTACAGACGCCGCGATCGGAATCCTCAATTCTCCCGCTTCCTCTCTCAGACTTAATCAAAGGTATCGGTATGGCTTCGAACTATGGAGAAAAATCAATGGGTTCTCCCTCGAGAATAGAAGAATCAGACAGGAAGGGAACGGATTCGGAAAAGAACACGATTTCGACGAGTGAGGAAGCTATCAACGGAGAAAGAGATGTTGGATTTAAAATCATACCGGAGGCACAATCACTTGTCACAAAATCTCTTCTCAATCCAATTCTGTCTGAAGATGAAGCACACTGTTTTGAGATCTTTGATGTTCGCGTCTCTTACCATGGCAGAAAGACATGTGGAAAAATCCATGGCACCATTTATTGCGAGGGTGCTATGGGTTTTCGTGAACTCTATAAAAGGAACAAAAGCAATGCTGAGATCGTCTCCTTCCCTGTAAGTGTGCACTTTTCATTTATTTATTTCTTTCTTTCTTTCGTTCCCCTCTTATTTTCTTGGTAGCAAATGATTTCAATCTGAATCATATGCCTCACTAGGAATCCAAATTTTGTTGGAATGCATCGCTTTTATCAGAATTAAACTGCAATATTTAGTTAATTGTAAACCGCATCTCAATTTGACACGCCTGGGCCTTTATTTTCCCTGAGATGTTGTCAGACATGAAAATAATACTCTGAACAGGATTTTGCGGTCCAACATAAACTGATGCCTTGCTTTAAAGTTGATACTGATTCCACTTCATTGGAGCAAGTGCCAGAATCTAAAATGGTGTTCTATTTCCTTAATAAATTGAACTTGTACGTTGCTAATTTTCTTATGACATTTAGTGGCGCCTCCTTTTACCACATTTTCCGTTACTGGAACAAATAATGTAAGTTCAAGTTAAGCTACATAGGTTCTGAAATAAACCACTTGTATAAAGCTACCCTGCTCTTTAGCCCAAACCACGCCATTACCCTAACCCAAGAGGAAAACCATCGAAAAGTCATACAGGAACAATGAATAAATAAAGCAACTTAGTGATCCTGGTCACAGAAAAGGAGGAAAACAAGACCTTGCACTTTTAGGTTACTAAGTTGATTGATCTGATTTATCGATTTATTGACAATTGCTTACTTTAGACAATCTGAGTTGAACATATTAAAACAAACAGGGCAACCTTACACTGACTGGGCTTCCTATCGCCATTACGGGTTATGATCCACTTATGATGCATTTCAATCTCTGGCATGGCATTAATGAAGTAAGCCGAGGTTTTACAAGAGAATGGACTCCCTTTGGGTGGTGCATATATGACGAGGTTATAATTGATGAGGTTAAAGGTAGAAATGGTTCAGCTGTGATATCTTATGCAATTATGACAAATGCAGTGGTTGCTTCAGTCGAAGTAAGTCTCGTCAAGGGCAACAGAAAGTCTTTGGCAAGAATATACGGGACAATTACTGCATCCATGACCGGTTGGGATGTGAAGAGGGTGTTATTTTGCAAGAAGCGTGACAAATACATCAATGTCGACAGTGGCGCACCCATTCCCCTTTTGAGATCTGTATTGATCATCCCTCGTACTTCTTCCCTGCATATTGATGCAGATTTGGCGGATGCTTTCAGCTTTCCTAATGTCCCGGTTGCCAGTGGATCCTTACAGTTTTCACCTGAATTCTTTGGCGACTTTGCGGAGACAATTTCTGGCAAGTATGGTGAGATAAAGGTCAACGTTAAATGGTGGAGTTATTTTAATCACCCTGATACATATAAAGTACGCGATAGATATATCTTTTAGTTGTAAATGTCCTAAAGAGGTTGTGTGGTTGTGACTGGGAACTTAAAACACTGAACGAGTTGTGAATTTTCATTTCTCTATGTTTTCTCTTAATCTGAAAAAAGACATAATAGAAATTACTGTTCTTCTTGGCTAATGGTTTGTTACGTGCATTCGATTGAGCTGTCTAGATTATTTGTGTTATTGTTAATTTAAGTTAAATTTAATGATTCAATTTCATCCGAGACAGGTTTGGAGTACATCGATTTATAATAAGAAATAGTGATGAAAACCAGATGCCTCCAAGTGACGGTGATTGAATGTCGAGTTGTATTTTATGTCTTATTTTATTTGCCTGTTTTATTGAATTTGTATCCTCTGCATTAACTCAAATTTTGAGTTAAGATCTTGACCGTCTGATTGAGATCTGCACAAATATTAAAGGGCCCTGTGCATTATAAGCGTGGGCCGGATTGGTCTGAATTATGATCGTACGGTCCAGAAATTAACTCAAACGGTAAGTTAATGCAGATGATACCGATTCTATTTTATTATGGTACGTAAATATAAGGCTGTTTTGTGACTAAAGAGAAAAGCTGCAATTTTAATGCAGGGTTTTTGGAATATCACCATATCAGAAAAGCACACTGAATTTGAAAACTATGGCCTTCGGTCAAATACAGTGCATTCCCTGACAAGCAACATACATGTTTTAATTTCCATTGGGCGACAGAATAATTTTATTTTAGTAGTGAAACTGACCGGCTAGGTCCAAAAATGCAAGAATAGATGCGAGGAAAACGAATAGATAAGAATCAGATTCATAGATTCAGACGCAAATGTACAAAAGCTTTGCATTCAAATGATGTTCAGATGCAGGTATGCTGCCAAACTCTCGCAAAGATGGATGCCATAAAACCCAAGCAATCCACAACCATGGTGCGTAGCAGCATATGAAAAGACCAAAATAACCTGCAATTCAGAAAGACGAATGAATATTGATGCACAACAAAACCATTCAAAGCTGCCTATCTTATTGCCGTCAATTCCAAACCGTTCATGTGTAGATGAATGGCCCGAATTGGGATGGCAGGTCCTGCATCATAGCATAAAAACAGCAGATGTGTCTAATCAGTAATGCCATTTTTTTTTTTGTCAATTTTGCGTCAACAGAGCAGGTTCTATTACAGGAACCTTTTGGGGATATTGAATTATCGTTTAGGAATTAGGAACTCCTTTCCGGAAAGAACTGCATTGCAAAGATTACTAGTTGTCTTGAAATCATTTTGCAGTTACCATTTACTTTTTCCCCATCTGTTGGTCGTGTCAATAATATAACTTGACAAACACCAGTGTGCTGGTTCGTTATTATAACAAAAAAGTTTTTGTTCAAATTAGCGTTTCTGACATTGGAACATAAATTTTGCTATTAAAATGTAAATCCATAGAACAAGCATCAGAGGTTATCCTAAAGATCCGTGCTTCAAATTTGTAACTCAAAACTTAAAGAGTTCTACCCAAAGCAGCTACTGAATTTTCATTTTTGCAGAACTTGGCCACTATTCAATTTCATTTTAAGCTCGAATGCGCGCAAGTTCAACTTTTGTTTATAGCTGTATACCAAGTAATAATTCTATATTATTGGGGATTTTCTGTTACATAATGTAATGGTTCAATAATGAAAGTTTAGAAAGCTATTTAAAATATCTTATTGAGAAGCCTTAATTTGGTCTTAACTCTTGCTTGACAGATGAAACGCCGTTTTGTATGAACCTTTTTTTTTAGTATAAACAAATGAAGCAAGTCATTTGAACAAAAACGTGAAAGTTCATTAGGTGTCGACTAACATTCCAAATTTCATACCGAAGTTGCGTAGCCAAATTAAACACAGATCATGGATCTCCTTCAGCAAAATCTCTCTATGCAAAATATTCCTATCCTTATGTCAGCAAAATTTAGGCTTCCTTCTAACGAAACAGGAACAAGTACCGTTGGTAGTTTTTGAAAGTTTTAGCTCGATTATCTAGTTATATGGTCAAAACAGATGCAGAGATATTCAGAACAAAAAGAATAAACTAAAAGCATTCAAATAGATAAAAGCAATTGTAAAACCCTTTGATTGAAACAAGCGGAAAATTCGGACCATATTGACATGTGTGAATCTGTTCAAAAATTTAAAAAAAAAAAGAGTCCAGCGGACATAGTTCAATGCTTATCCAAATTTTATTAACATCGAGTTGGACCATGGTAAATATGGGCCTACATTGGGCTTAACATCCTCCCGGTGGGAAAATTAATTTAAACCGGACGTAATAACAAGATCTAAGTTTCTGACACGACTTGTGCTGAACAGCTTCAACTAATGTAGAACATTATTGATGTTCTACATGCGGGAATTTCTTATGTATTAGAATAACAGAAGGAGAATTTAAATGTCTCTATTATACTTATACTTTTTAATTTTTTAATGACAAAAATATTAAAATTTATATGTTAAAATAAAATAGTTAGATATGATCTGCATTATTTACTTTATATGTACAAAATTATCACTTTTCAATTTTTATTTTTTATGAATCAATAAGTTGAAATATTAATGTTCAAAATTTATCCACATCCGTGTATTTTACAAGCTCTTGATATCAATCAAAGTGTGGTGATTTTTTATGTGTGCATGGAGAAAATGATACTAATCATATCTAACAGTTTTATTCAGTCATTTAAGTTTTAAATTTTAATTTATTGTAATGTTGAAAAATGAAGACACAGTAGACGGATAGAGACACAAAATATTGAGGTATTTTAATCCTCCCCAAACAATTGATCTAAGTAATGAAAAAAAATAGAAATAATCTTCTTTCTCTCCTTCACAGAGATTTCAGGTGGGATATGAGCTCCGGTTATGTAAGATTTCAAGTGGGATATGAGCTCCGGTTATGTAAGATTTCAAGTGGTATCACTCAAATGAATTCAGATTCTCTCAGGTACCGTAATAGGAAATCTTTTATAATTATTGGATCTGGACCGTTCTTTTTAACGTGGCACGAATCTCAAAGCCCAATAATACTGCTCCTGCACTAGCTTGAATCTCAAAGCGATTGGGAGTTAATCTCAAACCGTAAAGTGAAGAAAAAAGAAGAAGTAAAGAGAGGTGATACAAAAAAAAAAGTTATCTTTGTGCATGATATATGCCGAAATTTTTATTTATACCACATCTTCAAAAAAAAATAAACCAAAAAACCACCGTTTTACATGATATATCCTATCTTTGTGCATGATACATGTCATTCATACACCGCCAAAAACTTGGGTTTAAAACATGATTTAATTAAGAACATGTTTTATTAGTTGAAAGTTAGTACGTTTGACCCATTTCTTTGGAACCTAACCAAAGAAAAGCATGTTCTTGTAAAGTGTCAAATATAAAATATAGTGAAAATAAAAAAAAAATTAATGAAATTCATCACAAGCTGCATGCCCAACAACTTGCAAAACATACATGTTCCGAAAATTAAATCATGTTTGAAACCCAAGCTTAAGGCAGTGTAGAAATGGACACGTGACAGTGGACTTACATTGTTGTTTAAACTCTTTCTCAAACCACAACTTAATTCAAAGGGGTTTGTGTAAGAGATTAAACAACAATGCACTATCACGTACCTTGCCTACACTGCCGAAAACTTGGTTTTCAACATGATTTAATTTTCGGAACATGTTTTGCATGTTGTTGGACAGCTTGTGACTCATCTCACTACGTACAAATTAAGTAACTCACTAGCTACATCATATGAAAAAATAACACAACAATTAAAAAACATACCAGAAGCATCAACACACAAAGTACAATTAATACTACTAGCTGTTTCTTGAGAATCGAAGATACTTCTGCCTCATTTCGATATCTTGCAACTTGTCTGTTAGGTTGCATATGAGAACTTAAACTTATGTTACTTAAGTTGGCAGCATTGTCGCACCAGCCCATCCATTTATTGCATTGTGGACATCTATAAAATTTCCTCCTCGGATTATGTGGGGTTATCGAAAGCATCACAACACTCGGCTTAAGACATCTATTGCAATAAGGATCTGTTGAGTAACTACTATTTTGGCTACTCATTTTGCTATACAGAAAGAAAAAATAACATTAAATAACTAAACCCTAGTTTAAATTATTCCCTAATTTAAGAAACCATTCAAAATAACGATTAAAATAAACATAAAATAAAGAAGAGAAGAGTGATCTAGCATACAAATGACGCCAGGAGAGGAAATGCTAGCTTTTTTAGTCCGTCGATTTTCGCAGTGAGCTACTGTACTTTGGGGATAATCAACCTAGGGTTTACTGGAACATATATATATATAAAATCACCACCATCGGTCCAATATATGTAGTAGATAGTGTATACTAAAACTGAGGTTCTAATTATTTACAGCGTTGCCCCTAAGAATATGAGCCATCGGTCCAATATGGTAACGAGTTGTTATTGCTTTGTAGTAGCACAACGAATCATGTAACACACAGATGGTAACAGTCACCCCCTCAGTGCCATCGTCTGTTAAGCCAAATCGATGTCGAAGAGTCACTCAATACTGACTGTTCTTAAAAGTTAACTGATGGCAAAGGAGGGGGGTCATTAACGTCACCGGTTAGTTAGACCGAACAGTCGGTAAAAAGTTCGAATTAATTACAGTGCTGCCACTGGTTACATACACCATCTATGTGGAAGGACACCCGATGGTAAATGGGCGATATTAAATGTGTTTTTTGTAGTAGTGTTTGTTATTTTTTTATCTTGTACTTATTATCTTTCATGTTCTACTGGTTGTTTTTAATTTTTTTTTTTATTGTTTTTCATCTTCTTCTAGTTTTCTTTTATCTTCTATTAGTTTTTTCATCTTATTCTTGTTGTGTTTTATCTTGTTAGCTGTCATTTATGGTATACTAGTTGTCTTTCATGTTCTACTAATTGTCTTTCATCTCCTACTGGTTGTATTTCATCTTCTTCTTGCCTTATTGTAGTTGATTTTCATCTTCCTCTAGTTGTCTTTCATCTACTTCTAGTTGTTTTTCATCGTCTACTAGTTGTGTTTCATCTTTTTCTAGTTGTCTTTCATGTTCTACTTGTTGTATTTCATGTTTTACTGGTTGTATTTCATTCTCTTCAAGTTGTCTTTCATCTTCTTCTTATTGATTCATCTTCCTCTAGTTGTTTTTCATCTTCTTCTAGTTTCTTCTCATCTTCTACTAATACTGATTTTCTTTCATGTTCTACTGGTTGTCTTTCATCTTTTTCTAATTGTATTTCATTTTTTTTCTCGTTGTTTTTCATATTTTAATAGTTGTATTTCATATTCTACTGGTTATATTTCATCTTCTTATAGTTGTGTTTCATCTTATTTTAGTTGTTTTTCTTTTTTTCTAATTGTTTTTCTTCTAGTTCTATTTAATATTTTCTAGTTATTTTTCATATTGTATTAGTTGTGTTGATTTTTTTCTAGTTGTCTTTCATTTTTTCTAGTTTAATTTCATTCATATTCTTTTAGTTGTTTTTTTAATTTTTCTAGTTGTCTTTCACATTGTGTTGATTGTATTTAATGTTTACTGGTTTTCTTTCGTGTTGTGATAGTTAGTTTCATCTTGGAATAATTGCATTGGATGTTACTATTGTCGTCTGAAATCATATCGCACTTAGCATTTGCTTTTTCCCATGTGTTGATGCGTCACTATAATCCGATATTTTTATTAAAACCCCCAAAAAAAAACAAATTATCAAATCTGCTCCCACTTCAAAATTATAATTATTTCTACCCTAACCGCCCGTAAACTGGGCGGTCCACTTTTCCCACCAGACCGCCCTGCAACTGGGCGGTCCACTATTACAATCTGACCGCCCAGGGGCTGGGCGGTCCACTATTAATTTTTTTTTTTTATATTAAATTGTTGTAATGATTTGTTTGAATGTTTTATATTAAATTGTTGTAATGATTTTTGAATGTTTTATATTAAATTGTTGTAATGATTTGTTTGAATGTTTTATATTAAATTGTTGTAATGATTTTTGAATGTTTTATATTAAATTGTTGTAATGATTTGTTTGAATGTTTTATATTAAATTGTATGATATATATTTATTATTTGTTGACGATTATTTTTATATGTTATGTAATTGTGTAGTTTTAATATAGTTGATTAGTTTTATATTAAGTTTGTTAATGTTTAAATGTTTCTAAATGGTAATCTAAATAGTAAGCATAAACAATAAAAGTAGGTAATCTAAATGGTAAGTCTAAACATGAAACATAACAGTCCAAACATGAAATATAATAATCCAAACTAAAATACTAGAAACCTATCAAACTAAAAAAATATAAAAACCCTAACGGCGACGACGAGGGCGAGGTCCGGAGAGGTCCAACCTCTCAGGTGCACGGTGCTCTCTCTGCGACGGCGGACGCCTCTGGTGAACCTCATCCACCTGCATGTCATCGTGTACGTCCTCACGCGCCCATGGGTCCTCCCCCAGGTGTAATGCATGCTCCCCATGGATCCCCGCCTGTGTACGCAACACCCACGGATCGGCCTCCCAAGTAGGAGGATACGTGGCCGGAGGCGGTGTGCCAAATATAGCAGCGGCAAAGCCATCTGCAGTCTGTGCCCCACTCCCACTGGCCTCGCCGTCGTGCTGTCTGGGCTCCATATACTGCGGTCTGTGGGAGCTAGCTGGCTCCCATCCGCCCTCATCTCCATCGGTGGGAGCTAGGTCATCCAATGAGAAAACGACATCGTCCGCGGCGGCAGCTCCATCCTGCATGTAAACAATGTTAAATTAGGGACATATAAGTAACGAGTAAATCTGGTAAATAATGAACTTTTGCTACCTCGGTATGCTGCACTGGAACTCCATACTCGTTGTAGTACGCGCTCCACGCGTTGTTGTTCAATACCCATTGGTGGAACGCCCAAGCTGGGTCATCATCTGCATAAATGAAGATAAATTAATAAGAATGATCTTTTAGAGATAAAACTTAATAATGATCATTTGTATGACATATTATTACCTGCAGGAGGTGGCGGCATCTCCGCAGCGTAGATAGGGGCGACAGGCTGCTCCGGATCTGGTGGTGGGGCCTTTATCTCGCGCCAATTGATGTCCTCCCCGGCATCGTGCAACATACCAATGAGGCGCCCGTCCCAGCCAGAGTCCTCAACAATCGGTGCACTGTGTTGGAGCATTTGACATCCTATCGCTCTCCAACTTCTTCTCGCCATGCACACCAAGCTGTGTGCCACTCCTCTAATACCCGTCAAAATCTGCACACAATGTATTTTCATTATTATTATTAGAAGATGAATAAATAAATACAATTTTTTAAGCATGTCATTTTCATTTAAACATACCGAACGAGCATGGATCGGGCCGAAAGGCAAGTAAGTCCTAGATCCCTCACCCGTGAGTCTCCGTCGAAGAGCATCACCGTAGTCCCCCTGTAGATAAACCGTCGGCATGCCCCATCTCTGGTACCAGACGATATATCGCAATCTCCAAGGCCCGACCGGCATAGGGGCATCTCCTGCTGGAGGCGGGGTCCATAAGTGCAACTGGGGAGATGCAGCACGCTGGTAATGCTCCCAGAAACGCGTGCTCCAGTCGACTTTGGGCTTGTTGTGTTTGGTGCTGCAATATAAATTAATTAGTAACGTGTATGGCTGAATAAGTAATAAAATAGACAAAGGATAAGGCAGTGGGTAGTTACCTGTGCAGCTGGGTGGTCTGCTGCTCGCCCAACTCTGGAAAATCAGGGACAAAGGCATCTAAGCCAAACTGACGGGGCACTCGGTCAGGATAGTGATACTCAACTATCCAGAAGCATACGCACGGCCCCCGATAAAACGAGAGGTGTCTCTGCTCTAATGTCATCGGGCACAGAAGGCCCCGATCGTAGAACACACGATAGGGGTACCAGGTGACGCTCGCCTCGTGAAGCATCTGGAGCTGGCCCCGGACATACGAAATCCCCACGGTCCTCCCTCTGCCCGTGTCCTCGTACGTGAGGGGAGTACTCCATATGGCACCGTACCCCGGACGTCTCTCGGGGTCATCTCCCATCCATAGCCCCTCCTGAGCTGGAGGAACAGGCCGACACACCGGTAGATGTGACCAGGACCACTGCTGGAGTAGAAGAAGTGGTCCGGCAATCTGCCTGTTCGTCGCCTAAATTTTGGACATGCGATTCATTTCTGGTAAATATGGAACCATAATATATGTAATAAAAAAATTAAAATATTTGTACAAACTTACCAGACAAGCATGACACAAGCCCCGGTATAAGTGAGCGAGCACGGCTCCACCCCAATTCCACCTCGACGGCCGCTGAATGTCCCTCAGCAGAGAGAGGAACATAATCGGGACTGCGTCACCGCTGGAATCGACAAACATGACGCTGCCACATAAATCCAAGACAAACGCCCTCACGTACCTGCAATATAAATTAGAAACATAAATAACTACATTTTTTGTTCAATCCATAACATATTTTAATTTGCAACTGTTTGTGATTACCTCAGAACAGCCTGCTCGTCACGTGTCTGAGGGGTGATCCTACGCTGGTGGAAGTGACTGCGGAGCGCCGCAAGACTGATGCAGTACTGTGAATACCGGTACTCCTCGTCCTCCTCTCCTTTCTTCTTCTTCTTCTTCTTCTTTTGCAAGTCCGACGGAGCGGCCCCCAGCAGCTCCGGTATCATGTGCATCAGGTCTGGATGGTCTGAGACACCACCGATGGGGTCGCCGTCTATCCGTAAACCCCACAAGGCGCTGACATCACCTAGTGTGACTGTCATCTCCCCAACCGGAAGGTGAAATGTATGCGTCTCCGGTCGCCATCTCTCCACTAGACCGCAAACGAGGGCCTGATCAATATCACAGTGAGGCATGGTGGCCAACTGATACAACCCCAGATGAAGGATGCACTGCTCCATCAACGGGTGACGGACGTATGGTATCTCGGGGGTGCGATGCCTCACTGTCATCATCGTCGTGTCCTGCATGTTACAATTATTTCAATATAAACGTCTAATTAAATAATGCTATTTAAATTAGGAATACAACACCAACGTACCTCCATAGATGCAAGTGAGACACGGTGCCTGACATGTGGGATCCACAGAAGAGGACTAAACGTGTCAGGATGGTGAGGGGGATAATCTCCAAAGGGAGCATCTGCACCGGATGCCTCTGCACCGGATGCCTCTGCACCGGATGCCTCTGCACCGGATGCCTCTGCACTGGATGCCGGTGCACCGGATGCCGCTGCACCGGATGCCTCAGCATCGTGATCATGTGAACTCTCCCCCGTCTCCAGAGGGGCATCCCATTTACGTCCCCGTCTAGTTCTGACCATACTACATTTCAATAAACAGAAGATTTTATCTTACAAATCCTGATTTATAAACCCTAACTTATAAACTCTAATTATGTCAACCCTAAACCCTAATTTAGGAATTCAACCATAATCTAGCAATTCAACCCTAAACCCTAATTTGATCCTTAAACCCTAATTTAACCCCTAAATCCTAATTTAACCCCTAAACCCTAAATTAACAATTCAACCCTAATTTAACAATTCAACAAAATTTAAACAATTCAACCCTACATCCTAATTTAACAATTCACCATAAACCCTAATTTGATCCCTAAACCCTAATTTAACCGCTAAACCCTAAATTAACCCTAACCCTAAATTAACAATTCAACACTAAACCCTAATTTAACAATTCAACCTTAAATTAACAATTCAACATAATTTAAACAATTCAACCCTAAATCCTAATTTAACAATTCAACCCTAATTTTGAACAATTCAATCGTTTCGGGAAAATCAACAACCCTAATTTTGAACAATTCAATCGTTTCGGGAAAATCAACAACCCGGACACGATAATTAACAATTCAATTCTACCTATCGTTCCAATGCCAATACAAGATACAAAATATAAATTAAAAAAAATTATTTAGAAACTTACCCGAAAAAAATCGGACCGTCGCCGAGATGGCCGAAATTAGGGTTCGGGTGAGAGAGAGAGAAAGAGAGAGGAAGAGAGAGAGAGAGGGGAAGAGGGAGAGAATGGCAGTAGAGAGAGAGAGGCAGATCTAGAGAGAGAGAGGAAGAGAGAGAGAGGAAGAGAGGGAGAGAGAGAGGAAGAGAGGGAGAGGAAGAGAGAGAGAGAGAGAGAGAGCTCTAGAGAGAGAGGAAGAGAGGGAGAGAGGCGAAATGGGCTGGGGTGGACCAGGTTCGGGCGGCGACTCGGCGGGGCGGCGACTCGGCGTGGAGGCAGAGGCGAAAGAGAGGCAGAGGCCGAGCGGTCTGCTCCCAGCGGACCGCTTTTAAAAAAAAAAAAAAATTCATAGTGGACCGCCCAGCCTCTGGGCGGTCAGGTTTTCAGAGTGGACCGCCCGAACGCTGGGCGGTCAAGTTTCACAAGTGAACCGCCCAGTGACTGGGCGGTCTGGTGGGAAAAGTGGACCGCCCAGTCCACGGGCGGTTAGGGTAGAAATAATTATAATTTTGAAGTGGGAGCAGATTTGATAATTTTTATTTTTTTGGGGGTTTTAATAAAAATATCGGCACTATAATAAACCAAGTCAACAATGCTTTTCGTTTAAATCAGCGTTTCTGACATTGAAAATGTAAAATCCATAGATAAAGCATCAGAGGTATACTATAAGCCATTCAATTTTGTGCCTCAACATAGATTTCTACCCAACCAGCTACTCAATTTTCATTTTTACATAGCTTGGCCATCTTATTTAATTTCATTTTAACTCAAATGCGCGCAAGTCCAAGTTTTGTTTATAGCTTTTGCAATTATGCTGTATACAAGAAATTATTTATTGTTGGGAATTTTCAGTTGCATAATTAATTGCTCAATTATGAAAGTTCAGAAAGCTATCCAAAGTCAGTTTTCTTAACAATATCATATGCTAATTGAAATATATTCTTATAATTTATAAGCCTTTGGTCTTAACCGTTGCTTGAGAAATGAAATGACCATTTGTATAAACCTTATTTTAGTATAAAACAGATGAAGCAAGTCATTTGAACAAAACCATGAAAGTTCATTAGCTGTAGACTAGACTGACATACCAAAGTTCATACCAAGGTTGAGTAACCATAATAAAACGGGTCTTTGGTCTCCTTCAGCAAAATCTTCTTTAATTTTAGTTATTCCAATTGTTATGCTATTTCAAAAAATATGTTCCTATTATTAAGTCAGCAAAATTTAGCTTTCCTTCTAACTAAACAAGAGCAAGTATCACTTGGATGTTTTTCAAAGTTTTAGCTTGATTGTCTAGTTATATGGTCAAAAGCATATGCAAAGATACTTAGAACAAAAGAATAAACTAAAAGCATTCACACAGATAAAGGCAATTATAAAACCCTTGATAGAAACAAACAGAAAATTCAGTGACAATATTCAACTAAACACAAAATATACTTTACTTACCCTCACTATGGTCCACATTACCTTTTTTTTGAAAAATTTCAAGAAACATTATCACCATGCATGATTAGATCTTGAACAATGCATTTCACAGCCAATCTAGAGCCTCCATTCTCAGTCTCCGAAACCACAGCGAATCTCTCTTTCATCTCCTTAACCCTCTCAATAATTTCCTTCCTCTCACAAGCACAGAAATCCATTAATTTTTTGACAACACTAGCAATTTCCTCCCTCTTGAGCATATCATCCTCTCCACTGTTTTTAGCACTCAACCCAACCCTCCAATCTTCTACAACCATTTTTGCATTCGGATATTGGTCCCACATTAACGGGTACACTATCATCGGTAGACCACATTTCAATGCTTCCAATGTCGAGTTCCAACCACAATGCGTCAAAAATCCACCAACTGACCTATGGCTTAAAACGGTATATTGGTCACACCAAGGCACTATTAATCCTTTATCATAGCATTTTAAGGACTCGTTAGCAACTCTTAAGGAACTCGTTCCATGAATTGCCCATATGAAAGGATGTCCACTTAGCATTAGCCCCAAAGTTAGCTCTTTGAGCTCATTGTCAGATAAAGAGAGGAAACTACCTAAGGAGACGTACAGTACAGAGTTTTCGGGATATGTATTGAGCCATTTCAGATAATCAGGATATGAATTTCCTAGAGTGATCAGGGGCAGGGGTAGTAAAGGGCCAATTGGGTAAATTGGTACGGAGATTTCCGATGCTAGGGTTTGGAGGGATTGAGGCTCGATATCATTGAAGGAGTTGAAAAGAAGAGCTTGGCTAAAGGGATACCAAGAGATTACTTGGAGGAATTTACTGTGCATGCCTTTTGATTTGCTGAAGTCGAGCAAATGGGACGATGCCCCCCTTGGCAGATATCTTAGAGCATCCTTAGCTTTATCTGCCTCAAATGGGAGGAAATTAATTAATACATGGGTAAACTATTTGAGACGATAAGCTATTATTGTATGTAAAAAAAAATTGTTTGATAGTTGAGGGAAAAGATAGTAGGAGTGTATAGTTGCAAAAGGGAACGGACAGATAGAATCTTAATTAGTTTGTGCCAAATGAACATAATAATGAATTTAAAATTAGGTGCACGTACAGATAGAATCCATAGTTCCAAACAGTTTTTGCATTTTGTGTTGAATAGGTTAAGTGCTTGGATTTTGTCACCTCATCATCAAAGACACTAAACAATTTAATTTTTAATTATTAGTAGGTCCTGTAGTGGTTTAATCGGGGCATGCTCAATCCAGAAATAATATGCCCATATTTGTGCCACAAATGGTCCCAAATCAATTAAAAACAATAAGCCACCACCATTATATTACTAAGTACCTCACGTGATTAATTATTGAGCTATCCTAGTGCATAATCAACCCACATTCCAAAACCGCTATTTTTAGATATTATTTTTAATAGATTTTTGAATTGAGGACCATGAGTCCCAAGGATTTTTTGTCGGAAATCAGATTAGCATCAAAATTCAAGTATAAATATGTAAGTACATAACAGCTTACACCAACCATTACTCTCTGTCTCTCCACTTTCAGCTCTTTTGAACTGAAGAAGAGCGAGAAAAGCTGATGCAGATTGAGGCCAGAAAGCAGCCACGTTGACCCTTCTCCTCCGTCCGATCTCAGCCACCCACGGCAGCAATAGATCGGCTATTAAAAGATCCACTGCCGGATCCATCTCCTCGATGGCCTTATCCACGGGACCACCCATCAGAGTAAGAACCGCCTCAACAAACTCTGCGTAACGGAACCCACGCTCAGCCTCGGAGGGAAGCACATTGGAGATGGTCGCCAGACGGAGGTTGGGATGGGAGGGGAGGCTGACGAGGCGGGCCCACTCTTCAGTGAGGATGATGGAGATGAGGAGGTTTGAGTGGGATTGGAGGAGACTGTGACAGAGTGAGAGCATTGGGTTGACATGGCCGCGGCCGGGAACAGGGATGGCCACCACGTGTCGGAAGATGGAGGCTTTGTTACAACTGTTGTTGGTTTGGTTCTTTTCCATTGTTGGGAGAGTAGTCCTCACGCAGTCACGCTCGAGCAGCTGCTGTTTATTTACCCAAGGAACTGCTCCCTGCTCTCTCTCTCTCTCTCTCTCTCTCTCTCTCTCCTCTCGCTCTATAGCTCAGAAAGTAGACGGATAAAAGCGAACTTTGTCTGAGATAATATTTTTAGTTTTTTACCACTCCCTTATCCAGTGTCCACAGTCCACACCACAGGGACAAATCAAAAGTTCGGGTTCGGTTCGGCGAGATTAAAAATTCGTGATTCGGGTATAATTCGGAAATGATTCGGTACAGCAAGGAAGGAAAAAAAAAAAACCCCAAAAAAAAACGTAAAAAAAAAAAATTCAAAAAAAAAATTTCCGTTTTTTTCGCGTTTTTATCGCGAATAATTCGTAATTCGCGTTTTATTCGCGAATAAAACGTATTATATGTTTTTCCGCGTATTAAACGGAGTTCGGTGCGGTTATGTATAAAAAACTAATTATACGCGAATTATACGCGTATAATTCGCGTATTTTGTTACTATGGTCCACACCCTTCTTTCTCTTTTATTTTTTGCAAAAAGATTAAAAAAATAAATTCACAAGAGGTAATCCCGAAATTTTTAAATTCTGAATTACCACCGCTTTTAGAAAAATCAAAACTCGACAAAAATGCGTACTATTTTTGGCGTGTACGCAGACTCAATCCACGCACCAAATTGGTGTATTTTTCTGTTATTTTCTATTTCTATGTGTTTGGAACTCCACAGTCTAGCCATCAGAATTTCACGATTTAGATACTTATTCATCAAAAAAAAAAAAAATTGCTATGTTCCTATCTAAAGTCATTTATTTTATTAATATCCTCATTATTTTATTTGATCAATTAAAAATACATATTAATATTAATAAAAGAGTTTATGTCCTTATCTTCAAAATAGCTGCATTCATCTCTGATAGCCCAGTCAAGCACAAATGATTAGTCCTCTTGTAATAATACTCCCCTCTAAGATCCTCAATTTGAAACTTGTACCGGAATTCATCCACCGACACAGCATAACTGCCCGGGACCTGATGACCAGGGAGACTTGTTATGTAACCCCACCCTACCCCAATCCGTGACACAATCCGAATTCACATCTTCTCCGATACCGTAATAGAGAATCTTTTACAATTACTGGATTTGGACTGTTCTTTTTAACTTGGCACGAATCTCAAAGCTCGATAATATTGGCCCCTTCACTAGCCCGAATCTCAAAGCGGCTGAGAGTTAATCTCAAACCGTAAAGTGAAGAGAATCTTTTACAGTAATGGAGAGGATACTGGTCCTTGTGTCCACCATCACCAGTTCTATCATTTTGGGCCAAACAAAAGGAAACAGCCTGAAAAGGATAGATGGTTTCTATGTTTTGAATTAGATTGGTCAGATTGTCTTGGAAAAGAGGGGGGGAGGGGAGCTATACCAATATTTGTAGACACATGGAGGGGCAGATTCAGAAATTGAGCCAGTAGCAGCTAAGAAAATGAGTTGAGATTTGAGAAGAAAATAAATTGGATCCAAAATAGCAAATTTGTTTATCAGAGATAAACAACTACAGTTAGGTTTTACTGGATCCGTTCCTGGACACATGCTACAACACCGGTTATGTGATATCTATAAGCTCCATATTAATTAATTCAAACCCAATATGGTTTTTACAGGGAGTTCTGGACTCGTTGCACGTTATATTGAATCCATCTCGACAACATTTAGGACGGTTCCGAATAGATACGGAATGGTGGCGTACTGGCCGTTGTCGCATTTGTCTGGGCAATCAGGCAATGAGTCAGTGACACGTTCAATTAGGGGGGGTGCAAATGTATCCGATATATCCGTCCGAATCCGGATTCATATTCGAACATATTCGAACATTAGATACGAATATCTGATATTTAATTATTTGTACAGATACGAATATAATTTCAAATTTTAATTATCCTTATCAAATAATAGATATATATACCATATAATTTACTATATATTATGAAAAAAAATTATCTTATTCACCATTATAATTAGATAAATATTATGAATTTGATATTTTTTTAATAATATTTACATATTTTTTTAATAAATAATAGTATTGAAAAACGGATATCCGATCCGTTTACACCCCTACGTTAATGCGGTTGAGGCAACCAAAACGGTTGGTGACAGCCATAGCGACCAATGAATTATTCGGGTTCGGTTCGGCAAGATCAAAAATTCGTAATTCGGGAATCATTCACGTATAATTCGGAAATGATTTCGGTCCCACCGGGGAGTAAAAAAACCAAAAAAAAATTTATGTTTTTTCGCATTTCATTCGCAAATAATTCGTAAAAAAAAAAATTTATTCACAAATTATTCGCGAATAAAACGCGAGTCTTGTTACTACGATGACAACAAGCTTTATCAGGGTCAGGTAGAGAAGGCACTGTACTGTGAATCGTCTCAAACAAGCCAAATCTTGCTCTCTCTAGTCTCTCCCTCTCTTTATCTCAGTTCAAGTCATTGCACGAATGTGGACTTATTATTGGTAAAACAAAAGATTGGCAGATAGGTTAGAAATTTATAGATCTCAAATATATACGTTCCACGTTCCTTCATTATTTCTTTCTCAAATATCAAAAATGAAATTTCCTGCTACCGTGGCAGTATTAAATGCGGGGATAGAGGCACAAGGTCTTACAAGTTGGGGTTGTTTTAAAGGCAAGTACACAATGGGCGTTTTATTTTATTTTTTAATATCAATTTGTATTTTAATAAAAGGGGTGAGCTTAGATATTGGGAAACAGATAATTTGAAATTTTTATGGGTAAATTTCTAAATCATAAAGTTTTGATGGGCATATATATAACTTTCTCTATTTACAAGGCGTTTCCAGTTTCGTCTCCTATAAAATTCATCCGTGAGTCGAATCAGAATATCCTGTACAATCCAAATGACGGTTTTCCTTTCTGGTCATGCCCGCTAGGTGACAGGATATAGTGATAAACTATTCGACAGCTCCTATAATTATAAATGTGAAACATGTTAAAGACCATTCGACTCGAGAACTTCTAGAACCAGTATTTTAAATGAACTCTCCCCTTAGGCTCTCATGTTATTTCTACGATTACAAAAATGTCACAAGAAAACAAATCCATAAAGTAATCAGGCAAGAAAAAGAAATCGTCCCTAATATACAGGTCAAAATTTCGATTTTCAACTCGAAAAACTAGGAATAGAGCATCGACTCAAGATGTATAATATATAAACTACAGCTTGTTAAGGATCACTCTTAGGAATTGGATTCAGCTTCCGGTTGTTATACATACCAAATCTGTTGACAATTCCTTGTTCTGACAGTGTATCCCACACCTTGACAATAGAAAAGCAGCAAAATACAAAAACAAGATACTTAGGCAACTTTTACTATATATAAGATAAATTGCTATGTGTATTCCATGGTTGTGTATGTACCTGTAATTTCCCTTTGAGGCCTCCTATGGCAAGCAGGAATGGATTATCTTGTGAAAATGAGATTTGAAAAACTTTACCCTGATATGTCATCGTACATACAACCAGAAGAAACAAGGCTTGATTAGCTATAGAAACTGTAACATATTTAAAAATACATACAAACAGCAAAAAAAGCATGTACAGCCAACAGAACAGAACAGTTCTCATATAATCCACGGCATGTTTTCTTTGTAATGGCCTAACTCTCCTTTTCATTGCTACCATGAAAATAAAAAATGGGGAGAGGGAGTTTGGGCATTATATTGAATAAGATATACCACCTTTGATATTTTCAACACAGGTTACATAGCATTATAAATATGGAGACATTTTAATATTTCTGGCTTTAGACAGTAGAATGGAGATGGTACCATATAGCCAATGGTAAGACGACCATTTGTTTTATGAGTACTTCAAAACTTACAGCTTTAGGGTTCTGAGATGCAACACAGGCAGGTTGATTGTTTGATATGTCCCAAAGCTTTATCTGTGTGCAACAGGCAGAAAAGGGTAATCTTACTGTATGTAGCATGAGATTATGATATGTAAAAACTCCACATTATTTTACATATCCCAGCAGACACCTTTTTTTTTAGTTAATTTTCGCTGCTGGTTCTTTCTTACCTCTTTAATTAAATGAACCTAATAAATTTTGAAATTTCTACGTTTCTGTTTAGCACAAGCCATAACCAGCTCTTGTATCAAATTTTGATCTTATATAAGATGAATCCATATTCAAAAAGCAAAGCATTGAATTGTTTGACTACTAACCAAATTATACATATTTGACCTCTTCTTATATTCATAACTCATTTTGGAATAAAGATACAAATATTAGACAAAAGAAGTACCATCTTGTCTATTGAGCCGGTTGCAAGAAACTGCACAAAAATTGAATAAGGTTATGACCAAATGAAATAATAGTTGAATGCAACTTTTATCTGAAGAGTTCTCTGTGGAAATTAGCTATAAAAATATTAAGAAATCTTTTCGCCTCTCTCCGGATTAAGAAAAAGCATCAACCTTAAAATCCAGCAAGAAAGTGGGAGTCATTCAGAATAGCAATTTTCCTGAAATAAGTACTCAACTACTTTGCTATTATTGAACCAAATGAAAAACCATATTTTATGTTATCTTCCATGCTGCAGCAAATAATTTTCTACAACTGATACCCAGGAAGACATTGCCTTTTAGTTTTTATCATTACTCAAATTGCTTTAACACCAATACATACAAATTCTAAGCCCAAATCATTTGCACATCATCTCAAAAGTTGCACCTTGGATGGAAATTCCAAATATGAAGCGCAATAAGATTATTGAAATGACTTACATTAGGCGCCACGGGGCAAAAGGAGACAGAAGAGACAGCTTTCTCGTGAGCGTGTAGAGTGAAGACGGTCTTTGAAGCAGAAGTCGAATTTGAAGAGGTCGTACGCTTGTCAAAGCACTGAACCATGCCATTTTCAAGGCTGACCTACAAAACATAAATAAAACAATAAAAAGTTGGAAAAGCATTCCAGAATAGACTAGTTTATGGAATTATGCTGGTACCAAACATGATTGACCAGTACTGGCTTCCCTCCCCAAACACATGCGCACAGACCCTGCAAAACCCTTGGTATTAAGGAAGAGTAAGAAAGAAAGCAACTAACCACAAAGGCATGCTCATTGTGTGGGTCCCATGCCATGCTTTCTACAGCAGTATCAACAGACCATCTGCCACTCTCCTTTAATGATTTCATATCCATCTGCATGATATACAATAGCTCAAATTAAGAACAAATCCAACAGCTTAATATAAACTGCACCTTAGAACCCCCAAAGGAAAAGAGAGAGTACCAGTGCAACAGATTTATCAAAGGATCCACTAAGTAGTAGCTCAGGGGCGTGCCTGCTCCATGCAACACTTTGCACCTGCAACATATATATTGCACATAAATGTTATCCTTGTTCAAATCTAATTTTGATAATCACAAATGCTCAACTCATGTTAATATTCTCTCTTTAAGACAGAAAACAGCATAGAAAGATCAAAGTAATAAATATTAAATACATAAACATCACATACAGTAAAAAAAATAAAAAATCATTCAGTGCTTATACCAGAACCAATCTGATGTTCCTGGTATATCACAAAAACTATGTCAGCGTGATTCTTGTTCCAACTTCTAAATTTAATTGATATGACATTAACGACCTAATGTAAAGGATGAAATTAAAGACAGTAGCTTGCCTTGTCAGTATGATGCTTTAAGGTTTCAGCACATTTTTCCTGGACCACATCCCAAACTTTTACAGTTTTATCAGCGCTTGCACTTGCTATGACATTCCTGAAGTATAAAATAATGCAAATATTCAGTACCAGGCTTTTATAATTGAACGCAAGAGCTTATTACTTACTAGTAAAAGATCTGAAACCAACATCTATTAGTCAGGTCATGAGAGCATTAGTTTATCTTTTGCAGTTTAACATTTCAAGTAGAATTCTAATTGGCAGTGTCTAATATGAGATTTCATTTTTGCTGAACAAGAATGAAAACTTTCAAGGTATATCTTCCGATGCTTGGTTTGTATATCTTTGTTATCACAAATGAAAACTTTCAAGGTACTAAAAAATACACAAGTAACATAGTAGAGGGAGAAAAAAGAATGACTGCTCACCTCACTTCCTTGTTCCATGCTAGCCCAAGCACGGAATCTCTATGACTTCCCTTCTTGAACTTTTTCTGCACAAACAGTACTTACTTAGGGAAAAAAAAAAAACCCTGTGAAAAGAATTACATATTTGCGAGTCTTTTATTTTTTGCTAGAATTGCGCGAGTCTTTATTTGGAATATTTGGGACATTTTGCAGGTTCCCAGGGAACGCTGGACAATGTATAAAGGAAAAAATCCTTTTACATTTTGGGGAGGTATAACTACCCAAGGTGCACAGGATAACAGGATTATCAATTTCTAGTTGCTTGTTATGTCTCGTAACTTCAGTATGCTAGTGATAGTACCACGCAATATTTTTCGAAAGAAGATCGCAACACAAGTTAGCCCTATTATAAGAAGATGATAAAGAACCTTTTTTCCTTTGTCTTTTTTCTTCATTGAAACTCCACCTAAAACCAGCAATGGCTGGACCTCATCAATCTGTCAAATACCAAAAAAGGAAAGAAGCCACAAATATCACCTTATCATCAAGAAGCATCTTTACTATAATATGACATTGTCTCAAGGAGTTTAAAATTTTCAATTTTATGGGTTTCCAATTTAATGTGTGGCTAACTTATGTGTATGCTCACACGATTCTTTATCAGGAAAATCAGCACAACCATCTTACCTCTAGCAGATAAACAACAAAAAAATAATAACAACCACCACCACCACCACCACCACCACCACCAAGCCTTTAGTCCCAAATAAGTTGGGGTAGGCTAGAAATGAAACCCAACCGGAGTCACAAAGTCAAGGTAGATAGTATTAAAATAATAATAACAATAATAATAATAATAACAATAGTAGAAATATGTGACAATAATAATAGTAATAATACTAACTATATTATGCCTACACTATAGAATCGTAGGGACCTATAGCCTTCAACATATATACAATTTTGGATAAACCAACATACCCAGAGAAAAAATAACCTACAAGATCAAGGTCCCAAACTTCAATAGCGGGTTCCATAGAGCCTATGGCAACAAAATTTCCTGCAAATACCAGCCAAGAAATAATTATATAGAAAGATGAAGCAATCGTTTATTTGAGATTTTACATAAAAATGAAGCAATCATTTATCCCAGATTCAGGTACTCACTCGGTTAGGTCGAAGTACAGTAAAGCCAGTCCTAGATCTTCCTTTGGATTTATATCTATTTAGTTTGTGTTCTAAAAGCAAAACTGGGACTCACTTGAGCCTCTAATATGCTTATTTGGATATATGTAACGTTTTTTTTACTGGTATTGGCAAGACTCAGACACCACTAAAAGCTTGACTAAGTTATGGTCTAACAAATCCTCCCTAACATATGTGTCTACCTTTTTCACCACTCTTTGGTTGACAATCCAACCAATCCATGCATAGGGGAAAGGCTGGAAGGATGATGTCATGGTGTACATACATATTTGAGTCTCCATCCTCTGCCTCTTCAAATATACAAACCTGTAATGGATAGAGATACCAGAATTTTTACTTGTGCACAAAAATGGTACAAAGAAAAGCATAATGAAAAGTTTTGTCCATTCTCCCTATAAAGGTTGAATGGAGCTGGCACTGCTTGCATTTGTTTGGTTTGCATTTGAGAAATTGGACAGAACAATGCCCGAATTAATGGGTTATTCAGCACAACTCTTTTTAAAAAAAAAGATCACTAATGGACAAGAACAGAAGCATTACCTAGACAAAATATATCATATTAGTATTGCTATTACAAGTAAACTACACTTTTAACTGTGTTCCAGTTTACTTCCTCAGTTCAGACCAATCAAAACTGAGCTGTAAACAAAACTGACAATATTTGAACTTTTTCCAAACCCAACTAAATCAAACTATTAATGTTCAGACACAAAATTTTGTTCTAAACCTCTGATCAAAACAGTAGTGTACCATATGATAACCAATGAATATGCAACTATTGGCCGTATTACATGTGCAGATTCTTGATATTGTAACTTTTTCCACCAGGGTAGGTGCTATGATGAAAAGGATAGTGCATACCTCAAGAAGATTAACTTCATCTTCATTACGAGCGCATAGAATAACAGCATCAGTAGGTTTTATTGTCATGTCCTCTATCTCTTCATCATCGTCATCCTCATTTTCCTGGCAACCCATATTAGGGTTAAAATTGTTGCTTTACAATTTGTTAAAGTTGGTCCCCAGATATATATATATATATATATATATATATATATATATCCCATATATATATATATAGAGAGAGAGAGAGAGGTCACCTCCTTGTCTTTCTTTAGATAAGGATCCATGTCATTGCTCGGATAATAAAGGTCTACGGCTTTACCAAATATCTCAATACCTACAAATCAGAAAAAGAAGCATGTCAGAAACAGCAAAAAGGAAGAAAAAGGTGCAATTTCTGAAACAAATAGACAAATTCCAAATTATCCAACATTTACTGTAATGGAGCTATATCTTCAAAGTTCAAACAATAAACAAATATTGTACTCTTGATCCCAACACCACAACAGCACAAAGATCTTGCTTAGCGTTCATAACATGAGCTCATAAAGCAAAAGAAACCAAACTTGAGCCCTAGCCTCTTCAAAGGTTATATTAGACAAATTAGGCTTAAAATGGGATCATTGTTTTCCCAAAAAAAAAAAGTCAATACCTTCATCCTCATCATCATAATGATCCATGTCAAGTTCACGGAGGCCATCAGATATAGATTGAACAACTACTGAAGATTGACCATCCTGGTCCTTGTTCAGGGCATATGCTGCAGCATGGGCCTGTGACACCTCATCTCCTTCTCCTGTATCCACATCCATTTCTTCTTCATCCTCACTCTCCCCACTGCACATTTATTTCATCATTTTTTACTATTACTAGCATTATTAATATAGCACCGGCAAATGACAAGGAATCGAGATCCATTAATTAACCTGAGATGTTTCTATATACATCATGTGGATACTTCCAAGTCCAGACTTGTAGAAATAATGCGAGAATTAGATATGACAAGAATAACAATTGACTAGATTTAAGCCTCAAATCTTGGTACCAGTTAGGACCACCAGCAATACCATTTGCAAACAGCTGGTATAAAGAATCTTCTTTCTTTTAACTTCTATAATCTACCTCTTATCAATTGATTATTTTCAGTTCCTATAATAGCTGATTTGGGTTTTTAAGGCCGTAAATGATATTCGGCAAGCACTAGATCCTTATATTTATATGCTTCATGAACAATACTGAAAGGAAAATTGGTAAGACTATATCCAACCGACCTTCTATCAAACAAATCACCCTTTACAATCTCCTCAATTTCCTCTTTGGAAGGCGGCTCAGCCACCTCAGGCACATACTTTGAGACCCCTTTTGGAACCCAACTTATAGCGGAAATCATCTCTCCTACAATATTAAAAAGCTGAAGTTGTAGGAAAACTGCTATACCAAATAAAATGAACGCAAGCATGCATCTTCGCATATATTTTGACTTATGAACTGCTCAAGTCGAGAAAGATTAACTTTTTCCCAAGTGAACATTTAAGGTCATGTTTGGTTGCTACTAAAGTTAAGGAGGATTAAATTGCTTACTCCAAGCTAAGGTGGCTTAAGTTATTCTTGTTTGGTTCGAGGTTGTTACTTAAGTCATGGCTTAAATTATTCTTGTTTGATTGGAGTATTTTACTTAAGTCATGGCTTAAATTTTTATTTCGACATGGGTACTGGATTTGCTCCATTTTAATTATTATATCTATTTTCCAGATTTCTCCCAATATTTGGCTTTGCCGTTTTCTGTTTCATAATACTCAAATGTCTTCACTTATGTCTAGCTTACATTAAATTAGGATTAATTGAATTACCTTTATCCAATTATACACTAACTAAGCCAAATTAAGCTTGCTGCACAGACTGAAGTAAAAAAAAAACTTGAAATCTCCTTAATAACATACTTGTTCAAAACTGGGTTGTCTAGTAAAAGTTCAAGGGATGCTTACATTGTAACCAGTGCATAGAAAATGTTCCAAGGGATGCTTACATTTCAACGCTTTCATTAATAAAACTGTACTGTGCTAGCTTATTATGACTTGGAGTGATGTTTAACAGATTGACATGAATTTCAAATTATGATTTTCAATAAAGTTTAGTATATTAAACAATAAGTACCATCTATGCAAAATCACTTACAGCTGATTAGTTAATATTCCTTAAAAATAGTAGATCCAAAAACAAATATTAATTGCTCAACAAAGATTGAAAATATTCAAGGTATCAACAGAAAACATTCACTGTACCAACAGAAGGACTTAGAATTTAAAAACTGGAAGAAAAACTTCAACAATTATCACAAACCATTCACCACTTAATCAGTTCAACCTTTTCTATGTTCAACAGCGGCTTCAAATCTAATAATTCAAAAAAGAAGTAATTGTTACCCGTTAGGGTTTCTCCGAGGGAGATTAAGAGGTTGCAGGGAGAAAGTAGCACTTGAGGCTCAGAGGTACGCCGCGCTAGCGGGGGGGCGGGGCGAGAGGGGCGCTGAGCAGTGAGGTCGGGACGGGGGAATTGAGGCGAGGGAAAAGGAAAAGAGAGGCCGCCGGTTAGGGTTTACAGGGTTTTGTTGCCATAAATTTCGGTTGATAATTGGGAATTAAGGTGTTTGAATGGTTCGGTTTTTTATTAAACTGAATTGAACCGAATTAAATTTGTGTTTTGGTTAAAACGACTGATTGTTCTGGTTTGGGTTTGATTTTCAATTATTTAATCAACCGAATAAATTAAATAAATAGAAAATTAAATATTATTTAAAAAATAAAGTTAGAAATAATGTTATTGAATAAAAAATACAACAAATAAATTTCGTTACTTCAAATCGTAGATCGAAAGGTCATTGAATTACGGTTTATATGGTCTGGTTTTTGACATGGTTGATTAATTTATTCGCTTGGTCAATTCGTAGATCGAAAGGTCATTGGTATAATTTAGTTTGATTGAAGTCCAAGTAATTAACAATCAAGACATATTTCTTTTTAGTAAAGACCTTCAAGTCACTCAATTATTTAATATCCACAAAGAATTTCTCAATTCAAATTTCGAATTTGCAATTTGTTACGCACATAATATTGTTTTTACCACTAAACCAAAAATATATATTTTTACAGTGAAAATTCCTAATAACGAATTAATTTGTCAATTTTGACATCCGTAAATATTTGTAAAGTTCGACAAATAAAATGTAATCTATATACTCGGTTTGTGTCATATAAATGAAAATGGAAAATTTTTATGATTCATATCTAACATGAAACATCAAATAATATTTAAATTGTTTGGAATTTATACACAACCAATCTATAAGAAAAATAATATGACTATATTTTGTTTTACATTATTTTGGAAAATATTGTTAAAATTGTCAAAACAATCCCATCATATTTTTGTCTTGCGCTAATATATTGAAAACTAATATAATGTTAAAAATAGCGCTAATATATTAAAACTAAAATATAATGTTAAAAATAGCGCTTATATATTGAAAACTAAATTTTAATGCTAACATTATGATTTTTTTTTCCACAAGTCATATTTTCAATCTTCCATATAAATATTTATAGAGAAATTATAGGACTGTTTCAGACAATTTCTGTCTGCGCTCTCCAGTCTCCACCAATATGGACAAGTATCCTCCGTTACTGTAAAAGATTCCCTTCACTTTACGGTTTGTGATTAACTCTCAGCCGCTTTGAGATTCAGGCTAGTGCAGGGACAGTATTATTGGGCTTTGAGATTCGTATCAAGTTATAAAGAACGGTCCAGATCCAGTAATTGTAAAAGATTCTCTATTACGGTACGAATGCGTATCCTCTGCATTAACTCAGAAGGGAATCTTTTGAGTTAATGAATCTCAACCGTTTGATTTTAAAGGGAGACAATTCGACTCCTGCCTATAGCATATGGGGTCTTTCAATATTAGTGCAGATCTAGTTTGCAGAATCTTAAAACAGATTAGACGGTTGAGATTCATTAACTCAAAAATTATTCTCTTTTGAGTTAATGCAGAGAATACGAATTCATTACGGCACCGGGGAAGATGTGAATTCCACCAACATAGGTGGGCTGTGTGTGCGTGCAAGAGAAGTGCAAAAAAACACACGAGTAGAAGTCAATTAAAAAGTCAAGTGTCAACCATTGTTTATTTAAGTATTAATTATTAACAGAAGCCGCAAGCGTTCGTTAAGGTAGCAATAATAGGTAATAACCAGGGAGATTCCAGGGAGTTGTTACTGTTAACTATTTGAAAACCTTGCTCAAAATAATTGCGGGTCAGAGTAACGGAGCTATTTTTCTTCTTTGTTGCCACACCTATAAAAATTATAAAAACGTGCCGTGCCGTACTGTGGCTAACATGCTGTGATTGGGATCTCATGCCGTTCCGTGTAGTGATCAAGTGAACAGTCACACGTGCCGTGACTAAAATGTCGAAGATGATCATGGCACGTGAATTGTCACGGCATGCGAGTCACGCCGTACCCAAATGTGTCGTGCCCAAACGTGTCGTGTCCAAACGTGACTGGTCACGTTTGGTCATGTTTAACTAATTTTTTTCATAATTTAAGCTAGTTTATTCAAAATTCACTATTTGATTAAAATCTAACGCTCCTAATTATACGTGACTCGCGTGACCCGTGCCATGCCGTGCAATGACTAAATTTTTAAAAAATAGTCACGGCACGCGACACGCGAATCACGACACGTGCCGTTCCGTATCGTAACTGTGATGGAGCCGGCTCCGCCGTGCCATTTTTCCCAAGCCACATCTATTGTCAGGGACTCCATACGTACTTCTCTTCCTGTCTTCCACTTTGTAGAACTTTTGTGGAGACAGTTCTCATCGTTAAGAAACAGTGGAACCTAATGGTGGGCTAATAGATTGAAATGAAAAGGTGAATTCTTCACGGTTCCAACTAAATTCTTCATTTACTTATTTCAATTAGAATAAAAAACAGAACACAAATTTTAGTTAAAACAAAATTTAACCATCAACAAATTAAATATAACATAGCCTGTTACTCTGTATACCGTATAATTTTACCAAGTGCCTCTTTATTTTTCTTTTTTTTAAGACTGAAGTTTCATGTCTAATGAAATGGGCTTCCGCCTTTTAAAAAAAAAAATTACCAAGTGCCAATTAAATCATAATTCTTAGAAGTTGGTTATTTAGATCACTATCTAAACCACGAGACTGTATAGTTTAAATTCAAATTCAGGAAGGAAAATATAGGGAAAAGATATCTATTATTCTTTAGAAGTTCAGTTGCATAAATTCCGACAATAATTTTAGGAAAAAAAAAATGCCGATGTCTTCTCAAAATACATTCAAAATTATATGAAGGGCTCACCTCACGAGTCCGTGTCCCCTGGTACCTGAGTTGCAATTTAAAATAATGGACGGTCCAGATTAAATCCAGTCAGACCAATCTCAATTTGGTGCCTATTGAAACTGTAAGAGGGTCTGCTTTAGGGAAAAAAAACAAAGGTCGATGTCTTCTCAAAATATATTCAAAATTATATGAAGGGTTCACCTTATGAGTCCGTATCCCCCTGGTATCTGAGGTGCAATTTAAAATAATGGACGGTTCAGATTAATCCCAACCGGGTCAATATCAATCTGGTGCCTATTGAGACTGTATTTTGTTTTGTTTTGGATATGAGGATATGATGGCTATGTTGGATGTAAGTTAACTTTTGATTTCATATCAATGAAATGGGCATTTCTGGGGAGGGAACAGGTCAAGGATTTTAAAAACATACATCATGATTACTGTTCCTGTGGTCTGCTACTAATTTCAGTGATTTTTTTGGGGATTGGTTTTTATTGGAAGGGAGCACATTGAGAAATCATATCTTCTGAGGTAAAAAAATATTTTTAGAAATCTTCCAGGGTAGATTCATT
The DNA here is from genome assembly GCA_028015225.1 of Carex myosuroides. Lineage (NCBI taxonomy): Eukaryota > Viridiplantae > Streptophyta > Magnoliopsida > Poales > Cyperaceae > Carex > Carex myosuroides. Next base: position 2,575,720 of record CM051485.1, on the reverse strand, counting down.
CAAATCTACCAGCTCCGAAAAAGGATGATGTCTTGGGAAGCGCACCAGGAGCATAGGAGGGCGATTCAACGAGCGATAGGAAGACGACAGGAAGAAACGGCGGCCTCCATCCGACAGGCCTCCTTTGCCGATGTTGTCAAAAAACACCACCCCGCTACCACAACACCGAATGCAACACCACTGCCTACAAACCCTGCTCCACACGGCACACACCACGTTCCAGAACCCACTGCCCCATCAATTCGCCACCCACAACCCAACCACCGTATTAATGGAGGTAACACTCAACCCAAAGAACCTACCCTGGCCACTCAGGCTACTGGAAGCACCACCCCCAACGATGAAGGCTGGACCCTAGTCACACGAAAGAAACCCAAGTATATACATCAAGATAGGCGCTACACACCAGGCAATAACACCAACAAGGATCACGCATGGCTTTGGCAGTAAGGGAGGTGCTTTAACTGCTCCCTTAAGGGGCACAAAAAGCAACAATGTAAGAGGCCCATTAAATGCCTTCACTGCAACAGAGATGGACACAAATACAACCAATGCAGTAGCCATATTAATGGGATGAAGCAGAACCATAATGAGGCTACCAGACTCAAGACAGGGACAGAGGAAAAGCTCAACCCAGAAAAAAACACACCGAAATCTGCTGGTCTGAAGGAGGATGCAGGCAGCTTTCTCCTACAACAACGCGCATGGCTTCTCAAACAGGGGAGGTGCCTTCAATGTTTTCTCCGAGGCCATAAGAAAAAGGATTGCCTCAGACAAATTAAATGTCTCCTTTGCAAGAAAACAGGCCACGCCTCTAAGCATTGCAAAACAATCTCCATCAATGCAAACAAAAATAGACCACCTCATCGGCCTATAAATACCAAGACACAGATTCAGCAGGATGCAACTGACAAGAACAAGCCACTCACCCCCATACAGACACATACATTCAGTTCAATGGCAAACAATATCAAATGGGAAACGATGGACCTCATGGACCCGGACGACCTGGATGCGGGCAGGAGGGAATCCCTGAGAGTCTTTCTGCCACCAAGAGGCCCCTTGCGCACGGTTAATTCCTTCTTGGAAAGGTCGGCCATGGTGTTGGCAGGACCTCATCAGATAACCCGTTACCTGGCCCATCGCCTGACCGTCAAATTAGCCAACTACTTCAACTTGCAACCACGAGATTTCCATGTCTCACGCGTAAACCAAAACTATGGTGATTTCATTGTTCGTTTTCCAAATGCTCATCTCAGAGACCATGCGGTAGCCGTCTGTGCATTCACCTTGGACCGGACATCCAGCTGCAGCTCGTAGAATGGTCCCCGAGCATGGGTGTTGTGTACGACCCGGTCACTCACAAAGCCCGGCTGAGGCTCTACGGCCTTCCACTTCATAACTGGAATATACACGACCTAGACATCGTGGTCTCCGGTTTTGGGCATCTCCTCCGTGTGAAGAATTTTTTTACCACTGGAAACCATCAGGAGATCAGGATTCTCGTTGGTTGCTTTCACCCCATCAACATCCCGCAAACCATAGACCTATCGGAGGAGCCAAACACAACAATCGTTCATATTGTCCTTGAGGGCTGGATGCACGACGGCACGGCCGACATCACGCGAGATGTAACCAACATAAACGACGACGCTGATCCTTTTGGGGGGCCTACTCACGGCCGGCGCAGAGTATATACCACACCTCAGCGCCCGGCACCGCAAGCAAGAAGTAGCACCGTCGATTCAAACACCTTGGGATTTACAAACCAGGGCCAGACCGGAGGAAGAGGGGTACAACGTGGCAGACAACTGGAGATGACACTGGAGACAACCGCACCACAGCCTACTGGAGGAAATTATGAATGGGGTGGTGAAGAAAGCGGTCAACAAAAGGCATCTGCTATTTTCCCAAATGAGGCATCTGATAGTTTCCCAAATGAGGCCGACGACTTCAACCTCTGCCTCCTCTTTAATGCTTTGGCGCTATGTGAACAGTCTGAAGGCGCAGAAGGCATTAATTGTCCTAAACAGCAAGTCACATGCTCGAAGATTCCTGAAGGAGGAATATGCGGTACAGCAACCTATCTCCACGCAACACCGGTGCTAATGGGCTCAATAACAACAACACCAGCACCAATCCCAGGCCCAACACAGTCAACTGATCTCATGGGGCCGTCCCTGGAATTTAACTCACTGGGCCCGCATACCACCCCTCTCCCCACCAGGCCAGCGCCAACTACTGGGCCTATTATTATTGACGAGATAATTCAAAGCCCAAACCAGATTTCTGCAATAACATCAACCGAAAACTCAGGTGCAATACCATTAACCGAAGATCCAGAAGTCCCACCGGGCTTTGAGCCATCACTGGCTTTGGAGAGGGGAGTCCGAAAAAGCACAAGGTTGCAGAACAAACACGGAGGAAATTATATTTCGATCTTACAGAGAGCGCAGCAAATTAAGAACGGAGGCACCAAAGGAGGGAGCCAAGTGCCGATCAAGAAGAAACCTCGAGTGGAGATCAAGGTACAGGCCTCATACTGGGAAGATCTAGACCCGCTAACTGGATATCAGGCCGAGGCAGTGGTAGCCAATGCTGGGATCGAGTTAGACGAGGCACTCCTGGAAAATATCAAGAAATTGGTGGCCATGGGACCTGGGGATGTTCGGCCAGAAGCAGTGCAGGCGCAGTGACAGGAGTTTGAGGGCTGCTCAGGGGCAATAGGTACTAGGCCCCATTTCAGGATAGTTTTATCCAGTATCTTGTTTTAGGAAGTTTTAGTTATTTTTATAATGATTAGGTATTTAAATTGGAAAGAGGGAAGTAGTAACATGGTTAGCAGCAAGGGAGGAGAAATTCGAACTGTAGGGAATCTAGGTGGTGTATCAGTTTCTATTAGAAATGAAGTCTTTGATGTTTCAAGTTTCCAATGAATTGCACAACTTTCAAGTTTATAACATGGAACGTGAGGGGTCTAAATGAACGGAAAAAAAGGTTGGCCATCCGACAGACCTTTAAGACACACAAGCCAGACTTTATTTGTGTACAGGAAACCAAGATGATGAATATCGACAATCAAATCAAAAACGAAGTTTGTGGAAAAAGAATGGACGAGTTTGTAACACTGGATGCAATAGGAACAAGGGGGGACTGTTGATGGCATGGCCGAGTAGAAAGTTTCAACAACTCCAAGCAGTAAAAGGGAATTATTGCTTGACACTGAGGTTTAAGAATCAGGAAGATAATACACTGTTTACAGTAACAGGAGTCTACGGACCTTCAACAAACCGAGGCAGAAGTGAGTTTTATGAGGAATTGAGACAAGCAAAACCGACCGATGATAGCCCGTGGCTTTTGTGTGGAGATTTTAACCTCACGGTTTTGTTGGAAGATTGAACAGATAACACAAATGAATGGCGACACACTTTCAGATTCGCAAGCTTGATACAGGATCTAGGACTTATAAACCTACCACTTAACGGACGGCGGTTCACTTGGTCGAGTGAACGAGCACAGCCACACTTGGCACGGCTAGATCGGTTCTTGGTTTCCGACGAATGGAATGCAAAATTCGCAAATGGCCAACAGCTTGCACTGCCCAACACATCTTCGGATCACTGTCCGGTGATGTACACGGCAAAAACGGGGTTCGCCAAATCGAGGCTGTTTCGGTTTGAAAATCATTGGCTCAAGTCACCTCGCTTTATAAAGATGATCAAAGAATATTGGGCCCCACAGGAGACAGCAGCAACATCGCTGAAACTGCAGGAGAAGTTAGAGAATCTGAAAAGACAAATCAAGGCCTGGACTAAGCAAGAATATGGATCGATCATGCGACAACTCAAGGCATGCACTGACTTTATTACATGGCGGGATAGGGTCTGTGAGAGCCGACCACTTACACCTCTAGAGAAATTCATTACATGCCTCATGAAAAAGCAAATTACAGAATTATCAACTGTTGAGGAACAACGATGGCGGCAGCGGGCGAAGGCGCAGTGGGAAACGGATGGTGACAGAAATACTCGTTTCTTTCACACCTTGGCCTCAAATGCAAAAAGGAAAAATACAATCTCAATAATTGAATTCAACGGACAACAGCACAATGATCAACGACACAAGGCAGCAGCCTTCTTCAGTTTTTTTTGCGATTTAATTGGTAAAGATTCATCCCGGACACCGAACATAAATTGGGACAGCCTCTACCCGATCAGCCATGATTTGAGTGAATTTGGAAGACCAATATCGTCAGACGAGATCATGGCAGCAGTCCAACAGTGGCCTAACGGTAAGAGCCCGGGGCGGATGGCTTCACGGGGGAATTTTATAAACCTTCCTACAAGAATTGCTACCCGACATACATGAATGCTTTACAGCAGTGTTTCAGGGACAGGAGTCATTAACACCACTCAACACATCGTATATCACTCTCATACCGAAAAAGGAAGCGCCTTTGACACCCAACGATTTCAGACCGATAAGTTTACTGCACGGCATACAGAAAATTTACTCAAAAGTTATGTCAAATAGAATGAAGGCAAGGGTTCATGAATTGGTGGATGAGAAGCAATCTGGATTTGTTAAAGGGAGACAAATCACTGAAGGTTTTGTATACGCACAACAGATTCTGCATCACTCTCGCAAAGCAAAAATTCCAATGGCAGTATTCAAGGTTGACATCAAAAAAGCATTTGATACGTTAAGTTGGGACTTCTTGCTACAGATCTTAAATCAATTGGGGTTCCCTGCCAATTTCGTTGCTACAGTCCAGACAGCAATTTTACAAGGCTCATCACAAATCTTCATAAACGGATTGCTTGGTAAAAAAATAAATCTCAAACGCGGAGTGCGCCAAGGAGACCCGCTATCGCCATTATTGTTCATAATTGCGATAGATTTCCTTGGAAGATGGATGGATAGACTGGTCACTAGTGGAGCAATACGACTGCCTTACAATGGCATGAAACCCGGTTTGTTCTATGCGGACGACGCGATCATGTTCGTCAAACCTGAAACACAACAACTCCAAGCATTGAAGGCAATGGTTCTGGCTTTTGAACATATCTCGGGACTGTCGGTAAATCTCCAAAAGTCAGAAATACTGTTTTCAGAAGTACCAGCCGAACAGAAGCAAATATTGGCAGACATACTAGGCTGTAAAATTGGTAAGTTCCCGTTCAGCTACTTGGGCCTTCCGCTGTCCAATCAGAAATTACCTAAATCAGCCTACATACCGTTAATAGAGCGCATGAATAAAAAACTTGCATGTTGGGCAGCCAAATACCTCACAATAGCCGGAAGAACTGTGCTGCTAAATGCGGTCTTATCATCCTTGCCGACATATTTTTTGACGGTATTCAAAATGCCAAAATGGGTACTAAGAGACATTGACAAGATTCGTAGAAAATTTCTATGGCACGGAGTAACCCAAGAAAGAAGAAAGATGAGTTTGGTGGCATGGGAGACAGTGTGCAAACCTAAGGAAGACGGCGGCCTGGGTGTTAAAGATCTGTCAGCGTTCAATCAAGCGTTACTGTTGAAATGGCATTGGTACTGGGCAACACAAGAAGGCAGAATATGGAAGGAAATATATAGGTATACGGCCACAACAGAGACAGCGGCAATAGGGGTATCACTCAAAGATAAAAATCTCATTCAATTCTTCAACATATCAGTCCTATTTATACCTGGAAATGGTGTTCATATAGGCTTCTGGGATCAGAACTGGGGGGAGGGTACCATGAAATTTCGCTTCCCGACTCTATATACATACGTCACAAATACTGAGATTACCCTCAAACAAGCAAAAGCGGATCAGACCCTCTGTGCCTACCTCAGACAAAACCTATCGATCGATGCGCAAGAAGAATTGACCGAGGTTCAACAAATCATGTCAAGGCACATTTTAACCGAATCGATACAAGACGAACTCCAATGGAGATGGGACAGCAAGGGAAGCTTCACTGTTCGAAGTGCTTACCAACTGTTGACCAGGGGACCCACAGTCGGGTCCAGCAACTCCAACATTTGGCAATTGAAGGTACCCCCACGAATGAAGGTTTTCGGTTGGCTTATGAGATTGAATAGAATATTAACATTGGATAACTTAATAAAAAGAGGATGGATTATGCCCAACTGGTGTGTTCTCTGCAAAAGGCAAGCAGAGACAGTCAAACACATGTTCGATAGATGTTCTTTTGCTAAGGCGTTATACGAAGCAGTGGCTACTGTAACTGACCTCACTTTGGATCCAAACCCGATACTAGTAAGGCATACAGATGATATTGTGGATGCTGGCCGAAACATAAGATCAAGAGAGATACTCTTACTCACGCAATTTATATTGTGGAAGGAGCGTGGGGCAAGGATATTCAGGGACTCAAATAAAGGTATACATCAGCTGGCACAGGAGGTTGCGGACCAGTTGGTATACATGAAGATGAAGGGCTACAAATAGCGTAACAGCATCACCTGCAGCTTCAGCCATCCGTGGCACTTTCAATTGTTTTTCTTCCAATTTAATCTTACTTTTCTGGCATTTCAAATACTGTTAGTTTAAGACTTTTTCATGTAATAGCTCAAATGTCTGAGCTGGCTTTTCTGTTAATTAGTTAGGTAGTTACTTTTCTTATGTAACCGAACCTTTTTATCAATACAAATGAGGGCATGACCCACATTTCTATTCAAAAAAAAAGAAATGGGCATTTCTGCCTTTTATCAAAAGAGAAAAAGACTGCAAGAGGGTTTGCTTTGAGATTTGTGCCAAGTTAAAAGACGTTCTGGATTTAACACTTGCACCTCCGGGTAGTGTATTGATTAAACCCGGGCGGGTCGACCCGGACCGACCAAACCCGGGACCCGAACCCGAACCGACCCGGACCCGACCTTGAATCCGACCCGAACCGTCCTAAAGGGTAGGGTCGGGTTTGAAACGGGTCGGATGCGGTTTTCTGGACGAAACCCGACCATACCCCCACCGTTTCAACCCGCCTACCCGAACCCGACCCGGACCGACCTAAATCCGACCCGAACCGTCCGAATCCGGGTGAACCCGACCCCAAACCGGACGAATCCGGGTGAACCCGACCCCAAACCGGCCGAACCCGACCGAACCCGATCCCAAACCGGCCGAACCCGGGTGAACCCGACCTAACCCCTCTCAAACCCGACCCGGACCTGCCGAAAACCCGGCGGGAACCGAGCCAACCCGGGTCAACCCGGTCAAATTTGAATTTTTTTTATTTAATTCGGTTTTTTTTTTCGCCTCTGTTGGCTGACCCGAACCCGAACCCGAACTCCTGAACCACGCCCGCACCCGCACCCGTGAGCCGCGACCGTGAACCGGACCCGCACCTGTGAGCCGCGCATACACCGGCGCAAAAATTGGGTTTTTTTGTTGTCAGCGAGATTCGAACCCCGGACCTCTCTCTCAACAACCTTACAACCAATACCTTTAACCACTAGGCCACTATCAACTTGTGATATATTTCAATAACTTTAATATTTAATATATTCTTAGATTAAGCCTTTAATTAGAATTTTTATGAGCCTTTAATATATTTCAATAACTTTATAGTTTGAGCCTTTAATTAGAATTTTTATGATTATCTAAATACAATATATAAATAATAAAAAATAATATATATATATATAATAGCCGTATCGTATCCTTCGTTTTTAAAAATATGAATGAACATATATACATATTATTTGACATCTTAATTAAAATTAACATATTCATATGCTAATTGATATGTTAATTCTATAAACTTTAATTTGAATTAACATATGTATATATATATATTAGTATATTTGATATAGTAGTATATTTGAATTAACATATGTATATACATATCCTGTCGAGGCTGGCTACTATGCTTATATAAGCATATGCCCACATATGCTTAAATGAGCATTTTTGCGTTTCCAATGTTCAAATGGTCGATCCGACCGTTCATCTTGTTCTCCATATTAATATGTGCTTGGAGACTAAATTTTACATTTTTCTGAATTTTTTTACTATTTATTAAGCCACTTTGAAAATTGCTGATCTGGGTGAACAGTAAAAACAGTGTTTCCAAAATTCTGGACCATATGATCAGAAATTTTCAAAGTGGCTTAATAAATAGTAAAAAAATTCAGAAAAATGTAAAATTTGGTCTCCAAGCACATATTAATATGGAGAACAAGATGAACGGTCGGATCGACCATTTGAACATTGGAAACGAAAAAATGCTCATTTAAGCATATGTGGGCATATGCTTATATAAGCATAGTAGCCAAGCACTATCCTGTCCATCTGATCATGATCATGTTAAAGTTTCCGATTAAGATTTTCATTTCTATCATTCAATCCAGGTAGCTCAGTAAATTAGTTACATAATGAACTTGTAGAATACCAGTTTTTATTATTTTCGGAATTTTTTTACTATTTTTTATGATTAATGTAAGATGGCATAGAATCGGTCTATTTTAGCGTAATTTACCGTATTTCAGCATAATTAGCGAAGTTATTGTAATTTAGCGTAATTTAACGTAATTTAGTGTAATTCAACATAATTTCAAAGTAATCTAGTGTAATTCATTTTTTTCAGTCATAAAAATTACATAAATCATGTTAATTTATAAAATACACATTTATCATTTTCAATTCTAAAGGAGACACTTGACTGTTAGTACGATTTAGTATTTAATTAATTGTTTATTAAACAAATTGACCAAAAATTAGAAATGTTCAGAAGATGAGAACGGAGAACCTATAATATTATTTTCAACATAACAGCTCTCTCTTCTTTCAATAATTTTAGTATTTAATGATTGTTGTTTAGTATTTAAATTAACTTTTGTTTTAAAATAATTCGGTTTTAAAGATAAAAAATAATTTAGTTTTAGAATAATTCGGTTTTAAACTAATTTGTTTTTAAATCTATTGTTTTAAAATAATTCGGTTTTAATAATTCGGTATATCTCGGTTTTAGAATAATTTGGTTTTAACAAAATTCGGTTTTAACTTAATTTGATTTTGTTATAAGTTATAACAAAAATATATTGAGTTAAAATAAAATAAAAAGAAAAAAAAAATGCAAAAAAAAAGAAAAAAAATCTCTCTGCCGCTGCCGCTGCCCCTCTCTGCCTCTCTGGAAATAGAAAAAAATTAAAACAGAAACCGAGAAAAAAAAAAAAAACCAAACCAAACCAAACCGGACCGGCCCTACCCGGACCGGACCGACCCCCGACCCGACCTAACCCGCCCCGTCCTAACCCGCCGGGTTTAGACCGGGTTAGGTTCGGCCGAGTCAGACCCCAACCCGCCCCCCCTACCCGACTCAACCCGTTGACCCGGGCTAACCCGTGCCCGAGTCAACCCGGGGACCGGGCGGGTTTGGACCGGACCGACCCGAACCGGCCCCTTTTCAATACACTACCTCCGGGTGATACGGATTCCTCACCTATACCCTCCAAGACACGCCAGAATCTAGCTCAAAACCTGAATTGAAATGTTTAGTATGGGATCCCTTAAAATATAATGAGACCCGTTACTACGGCCATTTTCAGGCGAATTAGATGATTAACCAGGCGACTCTTCACACCCTACTGTTCCTTCAACTTCTCCCTCACCACCTCCCATCTACCCAATCAAACCTCCTGTCTTCTTGATCCCTTCAATAACTTTTTCTATTCCCCACACCAAGACCACTTAATTACATTTCTTTTCTCCCATAGGAAAAGTAGCACCCTTCTGTCACTTTCTACCACAACTCTTAAGCCTCCAACACAATAATTTCCACATTTACTCGCTGTGAGACTCACTAGCAGTTATGGAGCAACCTGATCCATACCGACCTGTCAACTTACCAGTAGAAAGAGTGTCTCTCTACCTTTCTACTGACGTTCCTGCTTTTGACACGGTAAATGCTGAGCTTGCACAATCCATCGTGTTGAGGGGCCCAAGTCTGCACCTGAATAACAATATTGTAGGCGTTCAAGTCCAACTAGCCAGTACTTATGGTGGCTCTATTTTATTGTACCCCTTTACACCTTGGGAGTTCAACTCTTTTCTCATCCGATTGCCTATCTTTCTCAACAGAGATCAGGTTATAATGGAATTCATGTCGTGGTGTGTTGACAGGAATATTTTACTCACCCAATGGGACCCCAATCTCTACCTTCAGCGTCATCCTACCTTTGGCTACCGCTTTGATATAATAGTGATGATATTTGCACTGAACATTGCTATGTCTGTGCATGGCAGATGTGTAACAAGTGGTCTAGCATTTGAGGTGGCTGTTATGTGCATTTGAAAATAGGGAACTGTGAACACTCGCCAATGACCAATCGCATATCTCTCGTCCAGTACGCTGGCAAAATTTTGCTACGTAATAATAAATAAACCGCATATATATATTCAAAAATAAATTCTACACAAATTTTAAAATGACCAAAAAGAAGTAAATGACGTTTGAGTGAGCGAGATGCAATTTTTTATGAGTTGATGTAGTCTCTACTTATGAGGTCTGCTGAGCTTTGTAGACCAGCACAAGCTGTTTTTTTTTTTTTTTTAAGGCTAGTGGCAAATTGCCATCTAACAATTAACAATTGTATTAAAAAAACAAACTATTTACAAGAATCCAGGGGCACCTGGTTTTCTTCACAAAGAGTTGAAAATAAAATGCTGTAAGAGCTCGCAAAATCACAATCTAATCTAGACCTCATTTCTGTAAGCCTTTCACAAGCTGCTCTTAGAATCCATCTATATTTTTACCACGTAACACAATCCGTATATAATTTCCTTCAGTCCGATATTTTAAATACTTCACTGGAATATCCAGATCATGAGCGACGAAATGCTATACTCCAAAAATGCACAAGAATTGTCCAGAAAACAGAGGTTCAGGTGAATTAGAGTGCTAGGCAGTTTTACAGTATTTATTTATTTATCAAGTCGACAAAGAAAGCACAAAAAGAACGAGAGACGAAACCAGCTGGGATGTCCAACAAAGTAGCAATTAAATAAAATGCTACAAGTCAACCTAAATTATCTGGTGCAAACAGCACTACAACGGGAGCGAATAACCCCTAAGATACTTGGAGTCAACACCAGACTCGCGAACAAGAGCAACCCGACCCGTTCTCGCCACCTGCAAAAATAAAACATATCACATTCAAGACTAAAAAAAAAAATACAAAAATAATTGAACTGCATAAGTTTTAAAGAGGAGCAACGAAGGACATAATTTTCCTTTTGAGTACAGCCAAGAATATAAATCCAGAAAACTAACCTCACAGATACCATATGGCTCCAATAACCTCTGTAATGCTACCATCTTATCAAAATCACCAGTAAGCTGCATACAATAAAAAAAAAATTACAATTTGCATACTTCAAAATACCAGGTCAAGAGAGGGCTCTCTTTTTTCAGTTTGGGAGTGGGGAACCTGAAGAGTGACAGTGTGGTCAGAGACATCAATTGCCTTGGCTCGAAAAATGTCAGCAATGTCTAAGATATCTCTCCTTGCAGAAGTGTTTACTGCCACCTTTATTAGCATTAGTTCTCGCTCAGCAAATGGCAAGTGTGTTAGGTCCTGAACCTGATGACCAGGCATGTAAAGTAATTAACTTTAATTCAACATTAATAAGTCGTGGTGCTGGATCACAAGTGACAAACATGTAGCATACCTCGTAAACATCAACAAGTTTGTAAAGCTGTTGCACCAACTTCCCCACTGATTCCTCAGTTCCTGGTACAACTGTAATTATACGAGATATTCCTTCTTTCTCGGCAGGGCCGACAGCAAGACTCTGACAGGATTAACAAGTAAGATGTTGCCTTTCATAGGATACGTACTAAGCTCGTGAAGAGCCTCAAACAAAATTAAAGTGATGATGAAATAAGGACATTCATCACAAGAGCAAATATGAAACATCAAGCTTTAGAAAAGAAACCTGAATGTTGTAGCCCCTACGAGAAAATACACCAGTAACAATGTTCAGCACACCTGGTGAGTCGTTGACAAGGATTGACAGAGTGTGCGAGCATAGACCAGTTGGCTACAAAAACCAACCAATAGAACTTAATCATGAAAAGAATGCACCTTGCATTCGTTTGAAAAGGTAGCATTAACTTTTGCAAAACAATATACTAAATTAAGAAAAGTCCACATTATACAAGAAATCGCATTGTCATAGGCAAAATGGCAGTAATTCCATATGAAAATGGTAGCATTATGTATTAAGTTGGTAGGAATGATTTTGAGTAGCTCTTTGGTGGGCCAGTGCATGCCATCATTCTTTGAGAAAATTATTAAACTCACATCTTCGTCATCAAGAACACCCCAGTGAGCATCGAGCACTTGGTTCATGGAGAAGCTTTCATATGGCTCGACTGGATATACATCTCCCTTAAAAATTAAGCAGACAAGCAAATTAATAATATTATAAGCTTACTTCAAAACCTTTCTGGTATTTTCAGTTCCTCTGTTCAAAATTGAGACCACAAGCACTTACTCCAGATGACGATTCAATGGTTCCATTGACGGTATTATTCACAGAACCAAGAATTGGTTTTTCCAGGTTAGGTGTGCCAAGATCCGGGTAAGAGGCTGCAGAAAACCTCCAAAAGGGTGCACTTTCACCTATTCTCTCCCGTCTCAGAGCAATCTTAATGCAAACAAAGATAGAGAAACAGAAAATAGTTGATAAATCATATTATAAATTTATAATTGCATGAAAGATCAATAAGTAAAAGAAAAAAAAAGTTAACTAATTACCTTGCCAGTTCTGGCAACCTCTTTAATTCCAAATTTGCTAAAATTCCTGTGCAGTGCCTCAATTTTCCCAGGATCTCCTGTTACCTGTAAAATGACAGTCATCAGACACATTAAGTAGAAAACAGAAAATAGAAATGAAAAAAAGGAATTTGTTCAATCATTACCTCTACGGTTAGTGTTTGCTCTGAGGTATCAACTACTTTTGCTCTGAAAATGTCAATGAGAACCATAACCTAGAATGAATAAAAAGAAATGTTGGAAAACAGGTCACATAAATATTAATTGTCTGAAATAAAAGAGAAAAATTATGGACATATCCCCGAAGATAAAAATGATACCTTACTTCCGTTTCATTCTTGTTAGAAATCTTACCTTACTGCATTTATTTATTCTCATTCGGTTTTGCTTCAGAGTACATTTTATAAATCTTTAACTTTTTTTTATGTTGGGACCATATCTTGCCATTTTGTACAAAAGAGATTACTTATGACTTGAACTTACCTCAGGACGCATATCGGGATTTACATTAAGCTTAATGAGCATTAGCTCCCTTTCCACCTGAGGCTCTCTTGATAAATCCTCAACCTATCATCAAACAAGTTTTATTTAGTTCTATTTTATTTGCAGAGCTCTTGGGCACAAAAACAGCAAATATCAGGGGTGCAGCCTGAATGCGGAATAGGTTGGGGCATAATACAATATTTATTTTCAAGTTCAAGCATACTTTTAAAAAAAAATTGTGTTGAGAAGTATAGTTTCCAGAGCATATTTTGCAAAAAAAACTTTGGCCGGGGTTGTGTGTGTGTGTGGGGTGCAAGTGTCCTTCCCTTGGTCTGCATGTGGCTCCACCACAGGCCAATATGCTATCAAATTAGCAAAAACACCTAAAACTTCACATGTTTTAAGGAGCTCATATAGATCAGCTGTTATATGACCAGTCCCATCCATTAGTCCAGTGCTATTCGTATATTCCATTAAACTTTGAGGAGATTACCTCTGACACGTTCTTATTCCAAATGCAAGTTGACAAACCATCGAGCGAAATGCATTTAAATTTTGGGTTAAAAGATCCCATGATCTTGTTATAATAGACTTTGTTGATTTGATGCAGAAAGCTTAGGGAGTTTAGTGTTTTTTGCTTGACTAGACATTGGTTTTCACCATCGGTGTAATTTGCAAATAACTTCAAAGTGCCAGCTGTTAGTTTCAATCACAATTAAAAGTTGGGTTGCACAAAAAGCCAGTTTACAGTTCAATATTCAAATTAAAAGTTAAAGAAACAACCTTGATGACATTCACAAGCTTATGGAGTTGTTCAATGACTTGTTTAAGCACTCGGTCGGTACCGGAAACAACAATGGTGAAGAGTGCCTTGTCTTTGTTCAAACCAACAGCAAGTGATTCTATGTTGTATCCTCTCCTTGCAAATACCCCTGCAATTCGGTTTATCATGCCACTCTCGTCTCCAACAAATACTGAAATTGTGTGCCTCCTTATACTACATGACCAATTTAAAAACGAAAAGGAAATAAGCAATGTCAAATTGTCAACAACCAATACACTGCGATTTATCAAAATTTCCCTTGAGAAAGATTTATTGAAGTTGTAGTGGATTTTTTTTTAATGTAGTAGGCAAACTAAATTTTGTTAAATCAAATTAAAATTGTCTACAGGAAAAAAGGAGGAAGAAAATCCAACAAAAAATAAAACAGATACGAACACACTTCATCCCATTAAAACCAAACAAAATTCTAAAACCCCTAATTGTATGCATCCGTCGCCTTGCATGCTTCGCCAATTAATTAGGAAATCCTATTCTCCCACAATCCAATTCTCGACTGCATGAATATAGCATTGGTTCTAAAATAATTATTGAACAAGGAAATGTGTATTACATTGAAACAGGATCAGACTCAAATTTGCAAAAACTAACATACAAACATCATTTACTGCAAAGAACTGTAGGAGCCAACAAAACTTTGCTGGAAAAAGATATATAAAACCTATACCGAAACATAATTACAAAAGGTACAGGTTCGTAAAGCTGAACATTGTTCCTGCATTATGAAAAGAAAGAGGGAATACGAAAAAAACACAGAGAAACCAAATAAAGGAAATTCAGTACGGGTCTCTAGTTTGGGAAGGAGAAGCGACTGTCACCGAAGCGGCGGCACCGGCGGACTCATCTGAAGCTTTACACACTATCCAACCGCCGCCGGCTCCGCCACGGCGGGGCCATGAGGCAGACGAAACGGTTCTAGGAAGGTATACAGTGCTGGAGAGACCCGGAGTTTGAGAACTGGAGAAAAGGTTTCGACGAGAGAAGAAGGTTGATAAAATAGTGGTGGCGGGAGTGGTAACCATGGCTTGAGAAAACGGGGAGAGAGGTCGGGGCAGGGGTAGGGGTAGGGGATTAGGAAATTAGCGGAATGTCAGTGGCTTTAGTGCGTAGGGTTTTGTGGTACAAGAAATTAATTACTGGAGAGGATCCAAACCATCAGATGAATTTGGACGAGTTTTCACGGCTGAGATTCTCCAAGCACAAAGCTCAAATTATATTCAATATAATTTGCATATGATTTGACAAATACCAACGCAACGAAGTACCAGATCTCACGAAATTTCAAACCTCCGATCGACCGATCCCCGATGACCAAATACAAAAATAATTACACTAATAAAAGTTAACATAATTTCTGAATACCGCAGTAACAATTGCAATAAAATTTATAAATTTACCCCACAAAACAGATGTTAAGAATTAACACAGAAATTATTTCAGAAAATACTTGATGTCATCTGGTCTCGTTTAGATTAGCATCAATAAATCATAATATAAGCAATTGATCGATGTGAAAAATGTTTGTCGTTTTGGTGATCTTATGGCTCAAGAGTTGGTCAAAATTGATTATAGAGAATTATAATGTTGTCTGGAGTCTGGTTAATGTGATATTGGCATTATTTCAGCTGTGCGATGTTAACTTTAAAATCTATTAAATAAATTTTAAATAACAAATTCAAATTGTTTAAATCGATCTATTTTACAAGTAATACATTTACATACAAAATTTAGAGTGAGGCTACGGTACTATGCATAGCACGGTTTGGTCCATGCTACGGCTCAATATTTGAGTTTTCAAAATTCTAATGGTCGATCCGAACCGTTCAACATGATTATAAAATGAATATGTACTTGCAAACCAAATTTTACATTTTTTCGAAACTTTTTACTATTTTTTTTAGATAGGTAGAAAATCACTTGATCTGAAAATTCTGGACCATCCAAAAACAGTGATTTTCTACCTATCTAAAAAATAGTAAAAAAATTCGAAAAATGTAAAATTTGATTTGCAAGGACATATTCATTTTATAATCATGTTGAACGGTTCGGATCGACCGTTAGAATTTTAAAAACTCAAATATTGAGCCGTAGCACGGACCAATCCGTGCTATGCATAGTATCGTAGCCTCACTCCAAAATTTATACTAAATGAATTCAGAAAATTTATAAATTCTACATGTAAATGCATCACTTGTAAAATAAATGAGTATGAACAGTGTGCATTTGTTGTCTGAAACTTATTTGATGGATTTTGAAATTTTGAAGTCAGTATCACTGAAACTGAAAATAAGACCGATGTCATAGTAGTCATACTATGTTGTCAATACCGCAATAAATTATATGGTTGATTAATACCGTCAAAATATGAAATTGACAGTTAATACTCTTCACACATCGCCTGAATACTTTTTTTATGAAATTTATGAATTTCAAAAGTCTTAGTTTAACAATTTTTATATTCAAACACTTATAAACATTACATACGAATTCTCCCTGTTGTTTCATAGTTATAGAAACATTTAGTTTTGCAGTTTGTAATATTTTGAAGACAACTTTATAGTTAAAAAAACATTAGTTTAATTAGCCACATGACGGAGTGAATCATTACAAGAACAAGATGCTAACTAAATATTTTTTGTAAGAACATTTCAAATGATCACAGATGATTTATTTAATTTCATATCATGAACTTTAACAGTTATCTCTCAATCAGTTTTATAACATTATCATTGTTTACAGTTAATTCTTATTTTTATTATGGGTGTGCAATTTAGTAGCTTTGAGTTTTACGTTCGTGTAATCATATATTATAAATAATCAAGCTGATGTGGAACTTAATCGTCTAGATCTTTATAACTTAATTTTGATGATCACCTTAATAACGAAAACCAAAAACTGGCTTGGACTCAAATTCGGACTCGAACTTAGACTTGGACTCGGTACAGGTTAATTGTTCTTCAATATTCTTGAATGACTCGGTACAGGTTAATTGTTCTTCAATATTCTTGAATGACTAGGCACAAGTCACAAAAAAGAGTCCCACGGGTTCCACTAATTTATCATTTTCTATGATGATTTATTGCAATATTAAACTATGATGTGTTTTCTATGAAACTTTATTATGCTACTATTTTCTATATTTGACTATTTATATTTTTTATATCATTTTAATTATGTTAGAGTTTTCAAGAGTTGGTTAGGACTTATAAATTCATTATGTGGTGTTAGTTTATAAGTTTGACTTTTAGTTTTTCTAAATTATGTATTATAAGAAAAGATGTCATGTCATCTTTTTCTTTAAGCTTTTGATAATATACGAAATGTTTCCTTATTTTATCTCTCTTCTTTATCTAAATTATTTTCTTAAATTGTTCAATATTTCTCTAAATCAAACAAGACCTATACACGCGGAGTAGAGTTTGAGACATGTTGTCCTCACTTAACATCTACATTTGCTTTACAATGACAATTTTATCCTTTACATATTTTTAAAATTTTATACATCTGTCACCGATATTTTTATTAATATTCAAAATTAAATACAAATTATTAATTATATCCAGCTTAGCTGGGTATTTTTAAAAATGCCCAAACCGATCATTTTTTGGCCGAATCCTATTTTTTTTCCCAACCGGCCAAAAAATGGCCGGTCCCAATTTCAATCCCAACTGGCCAAAAAATGGCCGGCCCGGGTGTTTATACAATAATGGCAGGGGTTCCATTTTTTTTCAAAATATCATTCTCACAAAATTCACACTCTCTCTCCTCACTTTCTCTCTTTCTCCAAATTTTCTCCTCCTCTTCTCACATTTGCAAGTAAGTCCCTTTATTTTTAGTTTATTTGAAGTCCAAAATGGTTGCAAATTGATAGAATTTGTTAGAAATGTACCAAAATTAGTATAATTAGTTCTCAATTAGTTTTAATTTGTGTTAATTAGTTTAATTAAGTATATTTTAGCATATTTAGTATATTTTAGTTTTAATTAGTTTATTTAACACAATTTAACATAATTAGCAAATTTTAGCATAATTTAGTTTAATTAGCTTAATTTAGTACATTTTAGTATATTTTAGTTTAATTAGCTTAATTTAGCATAATTAGCACATTTTAGCATATTAAGCATAATTTAGTATATGTTAGCCTATTTAGCATAATTTACTTTAATTTAGCATAAATAGCGTAATTTAGCATAATTTACTTTAATATAGCATAATTTAGCATATTTTATCTTCATTTATCTTATTTAGCATAGCATATTTTAGCATAATTTGGTATATTTTAGTATAATTAACTTAACTTAGCATGATCGACTTATATTTACTGTTAATTGTTATGAAATTAGAATGGCTAAAGGACGGCCCAGGACTCGACCTCAACCGGTACCAGCTGCTGATGATGAGCCGATCGCCACTGATAACACAGAGCATTTCAGTCCTTTTCTATGGATGCCACATTGCGATCACCGAGTCTCACTAGCTTCTCACGAGGTATTTTACTTTTTTGGTTTAATTTTAAAGTTTAAATTGGGTGTGTTAACTCTATAATATACTGTGGATTCCTTTTTTAAACGCACGACACGATGATTTTAGATGTCAAGCTTCGGCATATTCATATGCAGTACTACGAGATGATGGGCCCGTATCTCATCAACCTGGGGTTATACAATATTACTACTATGCAGAGTAGGAGTGACATCATCAATGCATTTCTCATTGCAGGACTAGTGGAGCAATGGCGTCCCGAGACCCATACGTTTCACTTACCATTTGAAGAGATGACTGTGACACTTCAGGATGTCAATGCCATACAGTGTTTGCCTATCAGTAGCACACCCGTCGGTGGTGTATCTAATGGTACTCATTTTTCTGAGTACATCGACTGATTGTTGGGAGCTGATCCAAGCGAGTTACGGGGGAGTGATGGGATATCTAATTATCATTTGCAGATGACCAAGTTGCGACAACACTTCAGCGTCGGTCTGACTATAGATTCCACCTCCGAGAAGATTCAGCGGTAATACTTGTAAACTCTTTCTACTAAATATTGATATTTCGAACAATGATTTATTAGATTTTTATTATCTACTTTGCATTGCAGATATACATGGGGATACGTGATGGACCTCTTTGGATCTATCATGTTTCCTAATTCCAGTGGTGATGCCGTTCCAATGATGTATCTGCTGCTGCTGGAGGACCTTGAAAGGCCGTCGAGGTACAACTGGGGTGGGGCCGTCTTAGCCCACCTGTACCATAGCTTTTGCCATGCTTATAAGGTAAGTCTCTAGCTCTTTTCTTATTTAATTTTTTTCTCAATTAAGCTAAAGACCTTGACAACTAACATTCTTGAAAATGCA